>CM070799.1:9350000-10738959 GCA_036325905.1 Lepus oiostolus | reverse complement strand
CAATTTTTAAGCAGTAAAACTCTCAATATATGTGAATGACACAATTATATCTACAAAATTTATTCAGTATGATCCAAAAACAAATACAGGCCATTAAATGAATTTAGCAAGATTACAGGCTAGGAGATAATCAACTGGATTTGGTTGCTAAGTACAAGCAAGAAACAAATAGAAGATGAAGATGGGCAGAAGATAGACAATGAAATGCATATTTACAAGAGAAATTAATGAAAATCATTCAGTTATGTAATACCTTTTATAAAGTTTTTCCAATATTATTTTTCATTTATTTACAGTGAATTAATTTCATGTATTGTGTATGTTCAGATTTAGAATACTGATATCTCCCATGCAATCCTCTGTCATGCCCATTCTCCCATACTCCCTCCTCTTTCTTTTCTATTCTTTCTTTTACACACTTTAAGATTATTTTATAATGATAAGCTTAACCTCCACTAAATAAAGAATTCAACAAATAGTATGGAGAATGTTCCTCAACATCGGAGACAAGGAATACAAACATAAATAAATCTCAAAAGGTCATTTTGACTCATAGCTTTTCCCTGATCTGTGGTAACTAACAGAGAAAAAAAAAGGTAATATAGTTGCTATAGTTTTCAACAAAAATAATGAGAGGAACACAAATAAAACAGAACTTATGTTATATTCATATAAAATAATAGACATTGTACATGAAGGATTGCAGACATTGTACTGGGATCATTATGCTTCATTGACATACATGTCTGTTTTAAAACTGGCATAATGCTGTCTTTAGTACTATCGTTTTGCATTTCTTTCTTTTTTTCAGAGAAATATTATATTTAAGGTATACAAACTTGATGAATTTCATAAATACAAATTTAGGAACATAGTGATTCTTCCCACCCTACCCTTCCTCCCACACGCAATACCACCCTTCTTCTTCCTTACAATCATGTTCTCATTCTTGTTTTCTACCAAGATCTATTTTCATTTTTATTAATTTTCAAAATATTATTTAAGTTATTCAAGTTTCATGTCCTTCATATACAGATTTAGGAATAAAATGATACTGCCCTATTACCATATCTATTGTCAATAAACTTCATACACATAAGAATTAAGAGCCATAAAATTATGTAATAATTTTAATTATTTTTCAAATCAATACATTTTTGAAAAGATCCAACAGGAAAATGTTCTGAGAATAATGAAAAACAAAAACAAACAACAAGAACAAAAAAACCCGCAAATTCCCAGGAATCAAACAACGGTCAGTAAATTGCAATTCATCTTAACTAGGTTATTATAAGCTCAGATCAAGGGGCACCTGCAGGAACATGGAAACAGCAGCAACTGTGGCTGCTAGAAGAGTCAGGGCCCTGGACTACTAGGCTGCAGACCCGAGTCCCAGCCATGTGTCTCAAACTGCCGACTTGGTACGATGACAAGTGATCACCTCCCCTGCTATAGATGATGGTGATTGGATATGGCTTTGTGTCAGCATGCATGCCCACTGGCTTTGCAAATTGTTCAATCAGGTGCCCTGATAGCAACAAAAAATGGCCCAATGCCTTCACATCACAATCGTATCCACACTATACTTATGAGAGATGTCTGTGGTGGTTCAGGCTCTGACACCTGAGAAGAGCAAGCCATATAACTTGAAAGCTGGACATGGGAGTCTGGGTTCCTGTTGTCCCATGAAGGGTTAGGTGGAGCGGGTAGTGGAGTTTGGCAGGTACAAGTCTCAGATGCTGCTCATCTGGTTAAATCTGCCTGGGAAATCAGCAGAAGATGGCTCAATTATTTGTTCCCTGACACCAGTGGAAAGCTCTGGATGGAGCACCACGCTCCTAACTTCAGCCTGGACTACTACCAGCCATTACAGCCTCTTGTGGAGTAAACCAGCCATTTCGCAAATGAACCAGAAGACAGAAGATATATCCCTTTCAAAAATAACACATAAAAGACATTAGGAACATATAAGGAAGTAATTCATGTTGCTTTAGGAAACATGCATTTAAATATCAGCAAGACACAAAGTGTCCGTATGATTGTCTTTCAAAAATAAACATGTGAAAATATGAATGTTTTACAAGAGTACAGAAAAGCAGGAAATAGCATTTATTACTTACGAGAAAACAAGTCTTCTTGCCGGTCTTAGAATCACAATATAATATAGCATATACGTACCTACATATTTATCAGCTAGTATGAAAATGTGTGTCCACATAAAAACCAGCATGATTGCAGACATTATACTAGGATCACTTATGTTTTATTGGCATATGTGTTTTCAAGCTAGCATCATGCTGTTCTGCACACTATGATTTTGCATTGTATTTTTCCCCAGAAATACTTTAAGTTACACAAACTTCATGCATTTAATAAATGCAAATTTAGGAATAGTGATTCTTCTTACCATACCTTCCTTCCCACATGTAGTCCCAGCAACCTGTCTCCTCCCTCTTATATTCTCATTCTGATTTTTTACTAAGATCTTTTACTAAGATCCTTTTTTAATTTTTAAAATTTTATTTAATTTATACAAGTTTCATGTACTTCATATATATATAGATAGATAGGTAGATTACGGAACATAGTGACACTTCCTCAACGAACCCAATCTATTGTCAATTAACTTTATACACATAAGATTTAAAAGTCATAAAATTATGTAATATCTTTAAACATTTATCAATTCAATAGATTTTTGAAAAAGATTCAACAGAAAAAAATTATGAGAATAATGAAAAACAAAAATAAATAAACAACAACAATAAAAACGACATAAATGTCCTGGAATCAACCAACAGACAGTAAATTGTAAATCATCTGAGGTAGGTTATTACATGCTCCGGATCCCAGAACTCCTGAAGGAACATGAAAGTGGCAGCAACCATGACTGCCAGGAGAGTCAGGGCCCTGGACTACTAGGCTCCAGACCCGAGCCCAGCCATGCTTCTCAATCTGCAAACTTGGTACAATCACAAGTGATCGACTCCCCTGCTGTGGAGATGCTGATTGGCGATTGGCTATGGCTTTGTGTCAGCATGTATGATCACAGGCTTCACAAACTGTCTGATCTAGTACCTGGATAGCAACAAAACATAATGGCTCAAGATCTTCACGTCATGATTGTATCCATGCTATGTTGGCTATGTTGATGAGAGATGCCTGTGGTGATTCAGGCTCTGCTATCATGTGAGGAGGAAGCCAAATACCTTGGAAGCTGGACCTGGTGAGTATGTGGGGCCAGTTGTCCCATGAAGGGGTAGGTGGTGTGGGAAGACTGATTGGAACTGGCTGTAGGAGAATCTTCACTTCTCCATGATCAGCTTTTTAATTTGGGGACTTGAGTCTGCCACTGGGGCATCTTTTTTTTATTTTATTTTTATTTAATGAACATAAATTTCCAAAGTACAGTTTATGGATTACAATGGCTTCCCCCGCATAACTTCCCTCCCCCTTGCAACCCTCCCCTTTCCCACTCGCTCTCCCCTTCCATTCACATCAAGATTCATTTTCAGTTCTCTTTATATACAGAAGATCAGTTTAGTATATATAAAGATTTCAACAGTTTGCCCTCACATAGCAAAACAAAGTGAAAAAAATACTGTTGGAATACTAGTTATAGCATTAAATAACAGTTTACAGCACATTAATGACAGAGATCCTACATGATATTTTTTAAAAAAGATTGATTACTTTTCTATGCAATTTCCAATTTAACACCAAGGTTCTTTTTGTCATTTTCAATTATCTTTATATACAGAAGATCGATTCAGTATATACTAAGTAAAGATTTCATCAGTTTGCACCCACACAGAAACACAAAGTGTAAAAATACTGTTTCAGTACCAGTTATAGCATTACTTCACATTGGACAACCCATTAAGGACAGATCCCACATGGGACGTAAGTACGCAAAGACTCTTGATGTTGATTTAACAATTTGACACTCTTGTTTATGGCATCAGTAATCTCCCTAGGCTCTAGTCATGGGTTGCCAAGGCTATGGAAGCCTTTAGGGTTTGCCAACTTTGGTCTTATTCCTACAGGGTCATAGTCAAAGTGGAAGTTCTCTCCTCCCTTCAGAGAAAGGTACCTCCTACCTTGATGGGAGTCTGCCACTGGGGCATCTTTTCCCTGTCCCCTGCACCTGCTGGGTGAGGACTAGGCCAGCCATAGGACTCCCAGTGACCTGCTCCTTCCCCATGCACAGCAGCTTCAGCCTAGCCCTGGTGGCCTCAGCAGCTTTGTGTCCAATGATATTTACCTCATTTAACTGCATGGAGCCTCCAGTGCAATTTTAGTTAGAACAGGAGATTTCACTTCTTGTTTCTGATATCAGCATCCCATCTTGTGAATGCTCACACTGCCAAGCATAATGTTGTGGACAAGGTATTCACGTGTGCTCTTTATCATGTTGAGAAAGTTTCCTTCAATCCCAAATTCATGTCATGAATTCATTTGTGTCAAATGAATTTTTGGTAGTTATTCATATGATTGTGAGTCTTTTGACTTTGTTAAACAATTATTTGCACTCATTTATTTTTGAGTATTAAAACAACCTTGCATTCCTGTGATAATTTAGTCATTCTCCATGATTTATTTGTTATATCTTGTATTTGTTTCCTGTTGCAGCTTGAGCAGAGAATTTGGTGGATAAAAATATAATATGTATTCTTACAGTTCTAGAGGTCAGAAGTCCAAAGCCTCTACCACTAGGTGAAAATCGAGGTGCTAATATGGCCCCACTCCCTCTAGGGGTGCTAGTGTGGCAAACATTTCCTTGTGCTTTTGGTGTGGCTGGCATTACTGGACTCTTGCTCAAATCACTACAAACTTCCAGGACAAGATCTCCATAAACCTTCTTGCTCTGGCTTCACAACTCCTTCTTGTCCATCCTCACTGAATCTATCTCTGGATTTTTTCCATAAGGAAATTGAGGTGGCATTTAGAGTTTCATCCAAGATGCTCTCTCCAGCTTAAAATCCTTCATTTAATCACGCATGCAGACATCTATTTTCTTCTGTAATGTAACATTTACAGATGGTAGGGATCAGGACCAGGTATTTTTGGAGTCCTTTGTATGCATAGTACTTATGAGGTTCAATTTAGTTTGCCAACATTATTTGAGGATCATTTGTATATGCATGAGCTATATTTTTTTCTGTTGTTTTTTCAAAGACTTATTTAAAAGAATGATTGAGGGGCATAGGAAAGACATCTTTCATTAACTCCTCAAATGCCTGCAACAAGTGGTGTTGGACCAGGCCAAACCAGGAGACAGAAAACCCATCTGTATTTTCCATATGGGAGGCAGGATCCCAAGCATTTGGACTATCATCTGATACCTCTTAGATGTGTTAGAATGAATCTGGATCAGAAGAATTGAGCAATCTGGACTTGAGCCAAATGGAAGCTTAACTTGCTCCACCAGAACACCTGCCACATGTTTTATACATTATTATGTTATCATAACACATATTATTATATATCCTTATTATATATGTTATATAATATATTCATCATATATTATATATTATTATATATGATAATGTATTAATATATTATACATTATCTATTATTTAATTATAATATTATATATGCATAATTTTTGTGTCAGTGTAATTCTAGTCTTATAGAAGTTAGTAAATTGTTTTCAGGAAGAGTTTACAATATATTGGCATTACTAATTTAAATATTTGGTAGAATTCAGTAGGGAAAAAGTGTCTGTACTTTGGGCTATGTTTTAAATTACTGATACAACCTATTCTTTTTTTACTGTGTTAGGATACTGAAATTTTTAATTTCTTGAATCATTGTGATAGTTTATATTTTTGTAGCAATATATATATATATTTAATCAAAATTATCTGTTGTCATAGGATGAATCATAGAGTTGTATATAATCCTATAAACTTCTCTGAAGTTTAGTGTAAGAGGCCCTTTCTCATTTCTTAATGTGTGGTCTTTTTGTCTTGTCTTTATCACTGTAGCAAAAGTCTGCTCATCTTAATGGCCTTTGAAAATAATCAAGTTTTGATTGCATGGCTTTTATCTGTTGCTTGGTACCTCATATTTTAAAGAGGCCTTTGGAAAATAGATTTATTTCTGTTAAACATCTATATCATATAACTAACTGTGAGTTGCAATAAAGATGTAGGACAATGAAATTGAAGTCCCTTAAGGACTGTATACAAAATAAATTAATAAATTCTTCTACTAATGGGGGGCATTGTGATGTATAGCAGGGAAGGCTGTTTCCTGGGATGCCAGAGTTCAATATGTTTTCTGGTTTGAGTCCAGCTGTTCCACTATCAATCTAACTCCTTGATAATGCACCTGGGAATGCAGTGGAAGATGGCCTAATACTGGGAGCCCCTGCCACCCAAATCGGGGACTTAGATGAAGCTCTGTCTTCCTGGTTTGAACTGACCTGAACCTAGCCATTTTGGCCATTTGGAGAGTGAATCAGAAGATGTAAATTCTCTTTATTTTTCTGTCTCTCACTCTACCTTTCATATCAAATACATAATCCTTTCAAAAAAGGACTAATGTGGGGCCGGCGCCACGGCTCAGTAGGCTAATCCTCCGCCTTGCGGTGCCGGCACACCGTGTTCTAGTCCCGGTCGGGGCACCGATCCTGTCCCGGTTGCCCCTCTTCCAGGCCAGCTCTCTGCTGTGGCCAGGGAGTGCAGTGTCGGGGCCAGTGGCCCTGGCCCGACATGAGATGCAGCAGGCTGAGGCTGTCCCTTATCTAATCCTGTTTCCAAGACTTTTCATCCCACATTCCTGCAGGCAGGATGTGACTTCTGATGAAGGTTTATGATGTTCTTTGCTCTATCTGCAGAGCTTGTACCCTGATCATTGCTACTTTGTAAACTTGCTCTGTTCCTGTGCTATGCATGATTGCACACAATGAATGTTATCTGTATGGGGTCTGGGGTATATAACCTTGTCTTTCTGTGTGCTCGGGGCTGGAGACTGAAGGGTTTCCTTAGGGAGACTGCCTCCAGTCCCTCATCGCCGGGCCCCCTACTTTGGCTTGGAACGTGATGAGGCAATAAACATGGTGATGAATTGACTGAGTGCTGCGTGTCTCCGTGTGGTTTGTCGGGTGGCCTCCGACAGTGCAGTGGAGGATGGCCCAAGTGTCATGGCCCTGCACCCCATGGGAGACCAGGAGAAGCACCTGGCTCCTGCCATCGGAACAGCGTGGTGCGCCGGCCGCAGCACGCCTACTGCGGCAGCCATTGGAGGGTGAACCAACGGCAAAAAGGAAGACCTTTCTCTCTGTCTCCCTCTACTGTCCACTCTGCCTGTCAAAAATAAAAAAAAAGGACTAATGTGAACATGTATAATCTCAGTTAATTATTTGTTCAGATTCAGCCATTTAGGTTTCCAAATTACAGTCCAAAATGCTTATGTAAGAACATCTCCTTAAAATTTCATTATTTTGAAAAAGTAGTTGAAAAAAGGATCAACTTTATTAATCAAATATCAATATGATTAAATGTTATTCTAATTGCAAAAGGCCTGCAAAATTAAAATTAATGTTAGATCATTTAGAAAGTGTTTGACTCACATATATCACTATAAACCAAAATCATGTATATTATTTGAAAACTTATATTAGTAGTGCAAACGCTTAAGGAGAAACATTCATCCTTATGAATTGAAAGGATTTAAAGGGCCAAAGAATTTTGTAGGAAAACACACACACACAACACCATTGTGATTCATAAGAAATAATATACCTTCCTGAGTGCATAACTTAGTACCACCAGTGGCTGAAGCTTTGAAGAAAACATTAGAGTCCTATAGAATTCTTAGAGGTCTGTTTCATAAAACAAGCCAAAATCATATTAGCAGACTGTAATAAATGTAAAGCAGTCATGTACTGAGTACTTACAATGTGTGACTTCCATTTTTCTCAGGGTGTGCCTTGTGTTTCATAGTAGTAATTCACTGAGTCTCCATAAAATACCTACAAGTGAAGCAACTGATAAAATGTTTGGGCCGGCGCCGTGGCTCACTAGGCTACTCCTCCGCCTTGCGGTGCCGGCACACCGGGTTCTAGTCCCGGTCGGGGCACCGATCCTGTCCTGGTTGCCCCTCTTCCAGGCCAGCTCTCTGCTGTGGCCAGGGAGTGAAGTGGAGGATGGCCCAAGTGCTTGGGCCCTGCACCCCATGGGAGACCAGGAGAAGCACCTGGCTCCTGCCATCGGATCAGCGCGGTGCGCCGGCCACAGCGCGCCTACTGCGGCAGCCATTGGAGGGTGAACCAACGGTAAAAGGAAGACCTTTCTCTCTGTCTCACTCTCCACTCTGTCTGTCAAAAATTAAAAAAAAAAGTTTGAGGTTTTGCCAAATTACATCTTTTTTAAAAGATTTATTTATTTATTTGAAAGTCAGAGTTACCCAGAGCAAGAAGGAGAGACATAGAGAGAGGGAGAGGTCATCCATCTGCTAGTTCATTCCCCAATTGACCACAAGGGCCATAGCTGCATTGATCTGAAGCTGGAAGCAAGGAACTTCTTCCAGGTCAACCACATAATTGCAGGGGTCCAAGGATTTGGACCATCTTACACTGTTTTCCCAAGCCATAGCAGAGAGCTTGATTGGAAGTGGAGCAGCGGAGACTGGAACCGGCCTCCTACTGGAATACTTCCACTGCAGTGGCGCATTTACCCGCTATGCCACAGTGCTGTCCCTGAGAATTTTCTAGTTATAAAAGCCTAGTCTAATTTTACAATACAATATTAGGTTTTAGGTCAAATCAATTGAGCATAAAAATCATTTATTTAAGTCTTTGGAATATATAATATAACATCTTATCACAGAATAATTTTAATGGGTAAAATGACAGTGTGAATCCTTAAAATAGTTTTTCCTGGTTGCTATAATTTTATTGGTTCATTATTTTAGCTTAATATCTACCTTCAAATATCATCAATTTGATATCATCAAATTTCCAAAATCTACTAAATGATATATATTCATCTAGATAATCATGAAAGCTGGTTTGAACCCAAGGGTGAAGTAAATTTATGGTCTTTATAAAATTTAAAAGAATGCTAAGACATTTTGAAACAAAATAAATGAAGGGTGACATAAATTTAAGTGTTTATGAGAAAGGATATAATAAATCTTAAGAATATAAAACATGTTTAGAAATTCTAAACATTCTATATATTGTGGAACCTATGGAGAAAATTCAAACAAATATAAATTTCAGCAGTAAAAATGAAGACTTTTTCATAACCTTATATAGCCATCGTCCTATAAGCTAATATATAGTAATAATTTATTTTTTAATGATTTATTTATTTATTTTGAAAATAGGAGTTACACAGAGAAAGAAGGAGAGGAGGAGGGAGGGAGGGAGGGAGGGAGGGAGACAGACAGAGAGAAAGAATCTTCCATTCACTCCTCAATTATGCATACTCCCCAATTGGCCACAATGACTGGAGCTGTGCTTATCCAAAGCTAGGAGCTACTTAAGTGTTTACCATGCAATGCAGTGGCCCAAACACTGGGGCCCGCTTCTACTGATTCCTCAGGTCATTAGGAAGGAGTCAGATGGGAAGTGGAGCAGCTGGGACTCAAATGCTACCCATATGGGATTTTGGCACTTCATGCTGCAGCTTTACCTGCTACGCCACAGTGCCAGCTGCAATAATACACTTAATACTATTTAAAAATAACTGGTACAAATTTTAAAACACTGAAAATCCTATTATGAAAATTTTTACTGCTTACACTTCTAAAATATTTTTTCCCTTTCATGACATTATACAACAGAAGTTCTTATATCATTAATAGGATTACACCTATTCTATGAAGCTATCTGAATATCTCATGTGCAGGTGATAGAAATATGACAGTGGGGAGCTCTTATCCTGCATTGACAGCTGGGGCAACTAGTCCACTTTCAGGCACTTAATCAAGACAGAGGAACACAAATCTATTCAAAGACTTGCACACCAATATTCAGAGTAGCTGATTGCAATTACCATATAATATACATAAATCAAGTGTCAAAAAACACTAGGTAGTTACAACATATTATGTTGTATCCATAGAAATAAAAATGTTTTTCAGCACCAAAATGGAATGAAGTATTGATAGATGCAACAATGTGAATACATCACAAGTAATTATGCTGACTGACAAACAAGCTAGAAATAAAAGAGTACACTTTATGTCATTTTTATAGAATTCTACAAAATGCAAATTTATCTGTAGTGATAGGTAGCAGATTATTGAATAACTGAGTATAAGTAAAAGGAGTGTGAGGGATAACAAGCTACAAATTAAATTGGAGTTCATATTTATGCTCATTATATTGTGGCTATGGCTTGCATTAATAGCTGCACTTATACATCAAAATAATATTGTATGTTTGTAGTTTTTGTTTTTTAGTTTCTTTTATTTAAACAAGGTGAAAATATCATGTATTTTTTAACTTTTATTTAATTAATATAAATTTCCAAAGTACAGCTTATGGGTTACAATGGCTTCCCCCTCTCATAACTTCCCTCCCACCCGCAACCCTCCCCTTTCCCACTCGCTCTCCCCTTCCATTCACATCAAGATTCATTTTCAATTCTCTTTATATACAGAAGATCAGTTTAGTATATATTCAGTAAAGATTTCAACAGTTTGCAACCACATAGAAACACAAAGTGAAACATACTGTTGCAGTATTAGTTATAGCATTAAATCACAATCTACAGCACATTAAGGACAGCGATCCCACATGAGGAGCAAGTGCACAGTGACTCCTGTTGTTGACACAACAAATTGACACTCTAGTTTATGGCGCCAGTAACCACCCTAGGCTCTCGTCATGAGTTGCCAAGGCTATGGAAGCCTTCCAAGTTCACAGACTCTGATCATATTTAGACAAAGTCATAAAAGACAGGGTGAGGATAGTAACCAATGATCCTAAGAGTGGCATTAACCAGGTCTGAACAATTATACAGCATTAAGTGGGGAAGAGGATCATCAGTACACACAAGTTGGGAGTAGAGCCATTGGAGGTAGAGTAGATGTTATGATTACAAAGGAATGAGGCCGAAGTGCACTAGACAGGGTCTAGAACAAAGGACAGGGTCATTATTAGAGGAGCTAAGAAAGGTGCTGTCTAAGCTACAATTAAGTTTTCTGATTGAGAGGCAAATAGAAACTGACAGAAGGGGCTTGATAATAATCTGGTGGGCTTTAGGCCCTGTAAGCTCAGAGGCCCAGACCTATCTATCACTTCAAATGGGCTACATCCTAAGGGAGGTGTGAACCTCTTAGGGGAAGGCACGCTGTTGACTTTCATTACTTAGCTGGCCTGGGAATAGAGCTGGCCAGGTAAAGGCAGGTGGCATCTCTAAAAAGAAATTTACAGTTCTGCCTGCAATGTTGCTGACCCTGCTTGACCATCCCCTCAGCTGCAGTGGTCACTTTGCAAGTTGGGCTGGTGAAGGGATTTTCAGCTTAGAGCCAATAAGATCTGTGGCTCTGACCTGGGCATCCTTTGACTCCAGGGCAGGTCCATTTCCCGTCATCCAACTCTTGGCAGAGCTGCCAGGGCTCTTCACAAGCTGACTTCTGCTGAAGCCCAGGCTTACCACATTGAAAGCCACTGCAGTGGACTGGCCTGTTGGGTCTCCTTGAGGGCAGATCACTGTACAGATCAGCCATCAATAGGCCTGCCACCCATTGCTTCTGATGCCTAGCTTTCTTTTCATCCTGGTTTGTGTTAAAGCAGACCAGAGGATGCAAGTCAAGGGAGTGCCCATGTCCCATCTCTAATCTTTGGTGGCCTGAACTACAAGTCTATAGTCACAGGGATGTTCTGTAGTAGTTTTTCTAAGGTAGACAATGCCCATGAGGAAAATTATATTCTCACTTTAAAACTTTCTTTCCCGATAAATCTGTTCTATAGGGGAGAGCGGCAAGATGGCGGAATAGGAAGGGAGCACATTGATAGTTCGTCAAGACACACGTTAATATAAGTGGAGATACTGCAGGGTCAAGGAAGAGTAGGGGAAGAAACAGCAGAGGAAACTCTTCCGGAACTAGTGATTCACAGTGGACCTGCGTGGAGAGCGTGGGAGCCCAAGTTCGGGACACCAGCGGCAGACTCAACGCACCAGCGCTGGAACGCGAGGTGAGCCGAACCTCCATAGCCCGAGACACCAGCGGGCAAGAGGAAAGAGGAGACTAGAGGGAACGAGGCTTGAAACTCCATGGGGAAAAGTTCACCAGGATAACTAGAAGAGAGAGAGGGGAAAAAAAAAAGTGACCGATACGGACACGAGTTTCTCTCTCTCCGCTCACCTCTCAAAGGCGAGCAAGACAAAGAGCAGGCGCCATTTTGGAGATATGTCATAAGCAGGGCGAACTCAGGTCTGCACTGGCCCTGAGCCTAGCAGAAAAACCTGACTCTGGGGGGAGGGGTGAAATAACAGGAGATTAGGATCTAACTTCTCAACCCAGTGGGAGACTGCAGGAGAATTGGAGCCCACACTGAGGGCAGCACAGATTCCCTGTGTGGTCCTTGGGAAAGAGCTTCCAATCTCTGGCTCCTGTGGGTATATCATTTGCCTGCTAACTACCTCCAAGTACGTTCAGCTGTGTGGAATTACTTCCCTTTTGAATCAAAAAAAAAAAGAAAGAGAGATTTACCTCACCTAACCTGGGAGTGTCACCTCTGACACACCCTCAACCCTGAGGAACCAAACACAGCTCTCAGGCCACACTCATCTCAAGCCTCTAAGGCTCCACCGAAAGCAGACAGTACACTTAATATAGAGCCATAGTGTAACAAGAAAAAACACCACAGTGAAGAAACCAAATATCTCCAACATGCCAAACAACAAATGCAAAAACCGAGGTAACAAGAACAAGGAAGACACTATGACGCCCCCAAATGAAACAGACACCCCAATGCAAGATTATGAAGATGATGAGATAGAAGAAATGCAAGAAGCAGATCTCAAAAAATTGATAAGAACATTAAGAAGTTCTCAAAAACAAATTCTTGAACTACAGAAATCCTTCATGGACAAGATAGAAAATCTCTCCCGTGAAAATGAAATATTAAGGAGGAATCAAAATAAAATGAAACAACTAGTAGAACAAGAAACTAAGATAGTGACCAGAAATCATAATGAAATGAAGAATTCAATAGATCAAATGACAAACACATTAGAGAGCCTTAAAAACAGAATGGGCGAAGCAGAAGAGAGAGTATCGGACTTAGAAGACAGAGCACAGGAAAGTATACAGGCAAACCAAAGAAAAGAAGAAGAAATTAGAAATCTAAAAAATATTGTCGGGAATCTACAGGATACTATTAAAAAAACCAACATTCGGGTTCTAGGAGTTCCTGAAGGCATGGAGAGGGAGAAAGGATTAGAAGGGATTTTCAGTGAGATACTAGCAGAAAATTTCCCAGGTTTGGAGAAGGACAGAGGCATCTTAGTACAGGAAGCTTATAGAACCCGTAATAAACATGACCAAAACAGATCCTCACCACGACATGTTGTAATCAAACTCACCACAGTGAAACACAAAGAAAAGATCCTAAAATGTGCAAGAGAGAAACGTCAGATTACTCTTAGAGGATCTCCAATTAGACTCACAGCAGACTTCTCATCAGAAACCCTACAAGCTAGAAGGGAATGGCAAGACATAGCCCAGGTACTAAGAGAGAAAAACTGCCAGCCCAGAATACTATATCCTGCAAAGCTCTCATTTGTGAATGAAGGTGAAATTAAGACTTTTCATAGCAAACAGAAACTGAAAGAATTTGTTGCCACTCATCCTGCCCTGCAAAAGATGCTTAAAGATGTGTTACACACAGAAACACAGAAACATGGTCACCAATATGAAAGAAGGTAAAGGAAGGAAACCTCACAGCAAAAGATCACAGGAAACTCAATTTCTGTTTGACATAGAATTAAACTCTGATGCTCTGTTAAAGCAATGTGTTAAAGTAATCTATTATGTCCTCTTGATGTCTGTTAAATTCTAATTGTTCAAAAACAGCTGAATTTTTATTAAGAGCTATGGGTTATGTAAATATGTGCTTATTTTCAAAGATTTGAATAATCACCTTGTAACAAGATCAAATTTGGTCTATGAGCTTATAATTTTAAACATGGCGACTTAAAGTCTTTTGTCATCCAGAGTGTATATATGATTTGCTGCTCATAAAACTAAAGCGTTGTTGGTTCTGTGTGTAGCTGTCCTCCTATAGGTTCCTATGGACTTTTTCCAGCCACTTCCATTGTATTCAGTACTTTGGGATGGCTCTGTAAACAGAAGAAGCCAATAATGTATTAACAGTACCAATTGAGAGAAAGTACGGTTAACTGAGGTTACTAAAAAAGCAATTCAAATCAATTGGCAATCTACAAAAAGAGTTAAAGATTTTAAAAGCTATTATTAAAAATGCTATATTGGTCTATTATGCTATGTTATATGTGTGTACATATTGTATGTCCACATGGGAAAATTTTATTAAGAGTTTTATTTTAAATGGCTTATAGATAATATTGTCCATAAATTTAAGCTGCTAAACTCAATCAAAGATACAATTTAATTCGTGTGACCTGAATCTGTGTATCATATGTTTTATAGTTGTTGGTAGAAAGAAACTAAAAACATTTTAGATGGTTGTGCTTAAGTTTACTGGTTAAACAAACTACACCATGTTAGATATTTAAGAGGTGTTTCCAAATACATGATTCTTAAAATTTATAGAAGGCATTGGACCTTCTGGTAAATGTTTTCTTAAGTTGTTATCTAATGGTTGAAACTGTTGGCTAAGTATTCATGTGATATTGCTATTGTCAGCAAGCGATCTAGGACTTGCTCCCTCATTTCTCTATTCTAAGCCCAACTTGTTCTTTCATTTCTCTATTCTCTTCAAGGTAGGAAACTAATTCTATTATGAAGGAATCTGTAGGACGCACAATTTAATCTTTAGACCTTATAAAAGAGATGGCTAACATTTTTCTGTACTAGCATAGCCAAAATAAGAACTTAAATAATAATCTCATAGCTAGATTTACTTCGCCATCAGTGATGTAAAGAGTAAGTAGAAAAAACCTCCCTTTCAGACCAAAGGGAAAGAAAGTTTTAAAGTGAGAATATAATTTTCCTCATGGGCATTGTCAACCTTAGAAAAACTACTACAGAACATGCCTGTGACTATAGACTTGTAGTTCAGGCCACCGAAGATTAGAGATGGGACATGGGCACTCCCTTGACTTGCATCCTCTGGTCTGCTTTAACAAATACCAGGAGGAAAAGAAAGCTAGGCATCAGAAGCAATGGGTGGCAGGCCTATTAATGGCTGATCTGTACAGTGATCTGCCCTCAAGGAGACCCAACAGGCCAGTCCACTGCAGTGGCTTTCAATGTGGTAAGCCTGGGCTTCAGCAGAAGTCAGCTTGTGAAGAGCCCTGGCAGCTCTGCCAAGAGTTGGATCACTGGAAATGGACCTGCCCTGGAGTCGAAGGATGCCCAGGTCAGAGCCACAGATCTCATTGGCTCTAAGCTGAAAAGCCCTTCACTCAGCCCAACTTCCAAAGTGACCACTGCAGCTGAGGGGATGGTCAAGCAGGGTCAGCAACATTGCAGGCAGAACTGTAAATTTCTTGTTAGAGATGCCACCTGCCTTTACCTGGCCAGCTCTCCTCCCAGACCAGCCAAGTAATGAAAGTCAACAGAGTGCCTTCCCCTAGGAGGTTCACACCTCCCTTAGGATATACCCCATGTGAAGAGATAGATAGGTCTGGGCCTCTGAACTTACAAGGCCTAAAGCCCACCAGATTATTATCAAGCCCCTTCTATCAGGTTCTATTTGCCTCTCAATCAGAAAACTTAATTGTAGCTTAGACAGCACCTTTCTTAGCTCCTCTAATAATGACCCTGTCCTTTGTTCTAGACCCTGTCTAGCATACTTGGGCCTCATTCCTTTGTAATCATAACCTCTACTCTACCACCAATGGCTCTACTCCCAACCTGTGTGTACTGATGGTCCTCTTCCCCACTTAATGCTGTATAATTGTTCAAACCTGGTTAATGCCACTCTTAGGGTCATTGGATACTATCCTCACCCTGTCTTTTATGACCTTGTCTAAATATGATCAGAGTCGGCAAACTTGGAAGGCTTCCATAGCCTTGGCAACTCATGACGACAGCCTAGGGTGGTTACTGGCACCATAAACTAGAGTGTCAATTTGTTGGGTCAACAACAGGAGCCACTGTGCACTTGCTCCTCATGTGGGATCTCTGTCCTTAATGTACTGTACATTTTGATTTGATGCTATAACTAGTACTCAAACAGTATGTTTCACTTTGTGTTTCTATGTGAGTGCAAACTGTTGAAACCTTTATACTAAATTGATCTTCTGTATATAAAGAGAATTGAAAATGAATCTTGATGCAAATGGAAGGGGAGAGGGAGCGGGTGAGGGGAGGGTTGCGGGTGGGAGGGAAGTTATGGGAGGGGGAATCCACTGTAATCCATAAGCTGTACACTGGAAATTTATATTCATTAAATAAAAGTTTAAAAAAAAAAGATTTATTTATTGGGGCCGGAGCTGTGGCGTGGCAAGGTAAGCCTCTGCCTGCAACACTGGCACCCATATGAATGCCGGTTTGAATTCTGACTAATCCACTTCAGATCCAGCTCCCTGCTGATGTGCCTGGGAAAGCAGCAGAGGATGGCCCAAGTGCTTGTGCCCCTGTGCCATGTAGAAGACTTGGAAGAAGCTTCAGATCAGCTCAGCTCCGGGCATTGCAAGCATTTGGAGAGTGAACCAGAGGATAGAAGGCCGATCTCTCTCTCTCTCTCTGCCTCTGCCTCTGCCTCTCTATAACTCTGCCTTTCAAATAAATAAATAAATACATTTAAAAAAAAACTTTCTTTCCCTTTGGTCTGAAAGGGAGTTTTTTTCTACTTACTGTTTACTTTGCTGATGGCGAAGTAAATCTAGCTATGAGATTATTATTTAAGTTCTTATTTTGGCTATGCTAGTACAGAAAAATGTTAGCCATCTCTTTTATAAGGACTAAAGATTAAATTGTGAATCCTACAGATTCCTTCATAATAGAATTAGTTTCCTACCTTGAAGAGAATAGAGAAATGAAAGAACAAGTTGGGCTTAGAATAGAGAAATGAGGGAGCAAGTCCTAGATCGCTTGCTGACAATAGCAATATTACATGAATACTTAGCAAACAGTTTCAACCTTAGATCGCTTGCTGACAATAGCAGTATTACATGAATACTTAGCAAACAGTTTCAACCATTAGATAACAACTTAAGAAAACATTTACCAGAAGGTCCAATGCCTTCTATAAATTTTAAGAATCATGTATTTGAAAACACCTCTTAAATATCTAACATGGTGTAGTTTGTTTAACCAGTAAACTTAAGCACAACCATATAAAATGTTTTTCATTTCTTTCTACCAACAAGTTTAAAACATATGATACACAGATTCAGGTCACACACTGGAAATTTTAGAGTCCAGATTGTTTGAAACTTTGATTTTTTGAATGCCTGTCAAGAATGCCAAGAAGGCTCAAAATCCAAAATATCTGGTTGAAATAAGATTCCTTAAAATCATGACATAACATAGACCAAATGTACTTCAAAAGAAACAGTCAGGAAAGTGAAGAGGCAACCAACAGAATGGGAAAAAATATTCGCAAACTATACTACAGATAAAGGATTGATAACCAGAATCTACAAAGAAATCAAGAAAATCCACAACAACAAAACAAACAACCCACTTAAGAAATGGGCCAAGGACCTCAATAGACATTTTTCGAAAGAGGAAACCCAAATGGCCAACAGACACATGAAAAAATGTTCAAGATCACTAGCAATCAGAGAAATGCAAATCAAAACCACAATGAGGTTCCATCTCACCCCGGTGAGAATAGCTCACATTCAGAAATCTACCAACAACAGATGCTGGAGAGGATGTGGGGAAAAAGGGACACTAACCCACTGTTGGTGGGAATGCAAACTGGTTAAGCCACTATGGAAGTCTGTCTGGAGATTCCTCAGAAACCTGAACATAACCCTACCATACAACCCAGCCATCCCACTCCTTGGAATTTACCCAAAGGAATTTAATTTGACAAATAAAAAAGCCATCTGCACATTAATGTTTATTGCAGCTCAATTCACAATAGCTAAGACCTGGAACCAACCTAAATGCCCATCAACAGTAGACTGGATAAAGAAATTATGGGACATGTACTCCATAGAATACTATACAGCAGTAAGAAACAATGAAACCCAGTCATTTGCAACAAGATGGAGGAATCTGGAAAACATCATGCTGAGTGAATTAAGCCAGTCCCAAAGAGAAAAATATCATTTGTTTTCCCTGATCGATGACAACTGAGCGCCAAAGAGGAAACCTGTTAAGTGAAATGGACACTATAAGCAACAATGAACTGATCAGCTCCTGTCCTGACTTTAGATGTACAATGTAATACTTTATCCTTTTGTTATTGTTGTTGTTGTTCTAGTACTATTGGTTGAACTCAGTAATTAACACACAATTATTCTCAGGTGTTTAAATTTTAACTGAAAAGTGATCCCTGTTAAATCTAAGAGTGGAAAAAGAGAGGGAGGAGATGAACAATTTGGAACATGCTCAATCGGACTGGCCGCAAATGGTGGAGTTAGAAATGTGCAGGGGATTCCAACACAATTCCATCAAGATGGCATGTACCAATGCCATCGCACTAGTCCAAGTGATCAATTTCAGCTCACAATTGATAGCTCTGATAGGTCTAAGAGTCAAAGAGATCACACAAACAAGACAAGTATCTGCTAATACTAACTGATAGAATCAAAAAGGGAGAGAAAGATCCAACATGGGAAGTGGGATACACAGCAGACTCATAGGATGGCAGATGTCCTAAACAACACTCCGGCCTCAGAATCAGCCCTCAAGGCATTCAGATCTGGCTGAAGAGCCCATGAGAGTATAGCAGGCATGGAAAGCCAAGATATCATGGGAAAAAAAAAAGACCTAAATGAATGATCTCTGTGAGTGAGATCCCAGTGGAAAGAACGGGGCCATCAAAGAAGGAGATACCCTTCTCCGAAGGGAGGAGAGAACCTCCACTTTGACTATGACCCTATCGGAATAAGACCAAAGTCAGCGAACTCTAAAGGCTTCCATAGCCCTGGCAACTCATGACAAGAGCCTAGGGAGATTACTGACGCCATGAACAGGAGTGTCAAATTGTTAAGTCAGCAACAGGAGTCACTGTGTACTTACACCCCATGTGGGATCTGTCCCTAATGTGTCGTCTAAAGCCAAGTGATGCTATGACTGGTACTGAAACAGTATTTTTATACTTTGCGTTTCTGTGTGGGCGCAGACTGATGAGGTCTTTGCTAATTATATACTGAAGTGATCTTCTGTATATAAAGAGAATTGGAAATGAAAAAAAAAAAAAACAACCTGGTGTTAAAATGGAAATGGCATAGAAAATTAATTATTTTGAAAAAAAAATTATGTAGGATCTCTGTCTTTAATGTGCTGTACATTGCTATTTAATGCTATAATTAGTACTCCAATGGTAGTTTTTTCACTCGATGTTGCTATATGGGCAAAATGTTGAAACCTTTACCTAATATATACTAAATTGATCTTCTGTATACAAAGAGAATTGAAAATGAATCTTTACATGAATGGAAGGGGAAAGGGAGCGGGAGGGGGGAGGGTTGCGGGCGGGAGGGAAGTTATGGGAGGGGGGAAGCCATTGTAACCCACAAGCTATACTTTGGAAATTTATATTCATTAAATAAAAGTTTAATAAAAAAAATGTATCATTGATTAATTTTACCAGCTTAAATTTATGGACAATCTTATCTATAAGCCGATTAAAATAAAACTCTTAATAAAATTTCCCCATGTGGACATACAATATGTACACACATATAACATAGCATAATAGACCAATATAGCAATTTTAATAATAGCTTTTAAAATCTTTAACTCTTTTTTGTAAATTTCCAATTGATCTGAATTGCTTTTTGTTTTTAGTAACCTCAGTTAACCATACTTTCTCTCAATTGGTACTGTTAATACATTCTTGGCTTCATCTGTTTTCAGAGCCATCCCAAAGTACTGAATACAATAGAAGTGGCTGGAAAAAGTCCATAGGAACCTATAGGAGGACAGCTAAACACAGAACCAACAACGCTTTAGTTTTATGAGCAGCAACACACATATATATATATATATATATGTATATATATATATATATGTGGATGACAAAAGACTTTAATTTGCCATGATTAAAATTATAAACTCGTCAACCAACCAGAGGCACTTGCTTACTTCACAGTATTTTTGAAAGCACCTGTAGGATTTTACAAGTTTTAACCCTTTAGGTCTCTGGGACTTTCTCATTAAGATAACTAACTTGTCTAGTATCACAAGATCATGAGACTACTAGATGTATAAAAAAACACATTACTATAGACTAAGGAATCATTTTATTATAATACTGTTTTTAAGTTTGGTTATTTATTAATGAATTTATGAAAAATTTGGTATCCTAAACTGACATTGCCCAAGATATGAATTAATGGAGGATCCCAATCAAGCTATTCAATGGCTAATGCAAACATTTGTATTAACGGCATTTTTCATTATAGAAACTTAAAATTTAGTACCATGTCACATCTTTACAGTACTTCTAATATAATACAAATATCCTGATTACTTGGTGTCTCTATTAGATGAGAGACATAGGTCCTTTGATTTTTTCAGTTGGGCCCAAAGTGGAATAACCAAAGTTCAAAATTTAATGGAAATTTTAGAGTCCAGATTGTTTGAAACTTTGATTTTTTGAATGCCTGTCAAGAATGCCAAGAAGGCTCAAAATCCAAAATATCTGGTTGAAATAAGATTCCTTAAAATCATGACATAACATAGACCAAATTTGATCATTGTTACAAGGTGATTATTCAAATCTTTGAAAATAAGCACATATTTAAATAACCCATAGCTCTTAATAAAAATTCAGCTGTTTTTGAACAATTAGAATTTAACAGACATCAAGAGGACATAATAGATTACTTTAACACATTGCTTTAACTGAGAATCAGATTTTAATTCTATGTCAAAGAGAAATTGAACTTCCTGTGATCTTTTGCTGTGAGGTTTCCTTCCTTTACCTTCTTTCATATTGATGACCATGTTTCTGTGTTTCTGTGTGTAACACATCTTTAAGCATCTTTTGCAGGGCTGGACGAGTGGCAACAAATTCTTTAAATTTCAGTTTTCTGTAAAAGGTCTTTATTTCACCTTCATTCACAAATGAGAGCTTTGCAGGATATAATATTCTGGGCTGGCAGTTTTTCTCTCTTAGTACCTGGGCTATGTCTTGCCATTCCCTTCTAGCTTGTAGGGTTTCTGATGAGAAGTCTGCTGTGAGTCTAATTGGAGATCCTCTAAAAGTAATCTGACGTTTCTCTCTTGCACATTTTAGGATCTTTTCTTTATGTTTCACTGTGGTGAGTTTGATTATAACATGTCATGGTGAGGATCTCTTTTGGTCATGTTTACTAGGGGTTCTATGAGCTTCCTGTTCTAGAATGTCTCTGTCCTTCTCCAAACCCGGGCAGTTCTCTGCAAGTATCTCTCTGAAAAGGCCTTCTAATCCTTTCTCTCTCTCCATGCCTTCAGGAACTCCTAGAACCCAAATGTTGGTTTTTTTAATAGTATCCTATAGATTTCCAACTATATTTTTTAGATTTCTAATTTCCTCTTCTTTTCTTTGGTTTGCCTGTATACTTTCCTGTGCTCTGTCTTCTAAGTCCGATATTCTCTCTTCTGCTTCACCCATTCTGTTTTTAAGGCTCTCTAATGTGTTTGTCATCCATTGAATTCTTCATTTCATTATGATTTCTCGTCACTATCACAGTTTCTTGTTCTACTAGTTGTTTCATTTCATTTTGATTCCTCCTTAATATTTCATTTTCGTGTGAGAGATTTTCTATCTTGTCCATTAAGGATTTCTGTAGTTCAAGAATTTGTTTTTGAGAACTTCTTAATGTTCTTATCAATGTTTTGAGATCTGCTTCTTGCATTTCTTCTATCTCATCATCTTCATAATCTTGAATTGGGATGTCTTTTTCATTTGGGGGCGTCATAATGTCTTCCTTGTTCTTGTTACCTCGGTTTTTGCGTTTGTGTGGCATATTGGATATATTCTTGGGTTTCTTCACTGTGGTGTTTTTCTTTTTACACTATGACTCTAGATTAAGTGGACTGTCTGCCTTCGATGGAGCCTTAGAGACTGAAGATGGGTGTTGCCTGAGAGCTCTGTTTGGTTCCTCAGGGTTGAGGGTGTGTCAGAGGTGACACTCCCAGGTTAGGTATGGTAAATCTCTCTTTTTTTCTTTTTTTTTATTCACAAGGGAAGTAATTCCGCACAGCTGAATGGAATTGGAGGTAGTTAGCAGGCAAATGATATACCCGCAGGAGCCAGAGATCGGAAGCTCTTTCCGAAGGACCACACAGGGAATCTCTGCTGCCCTCAGTGTGGGCTCCAATTCTCCTGCAGTCTCCCACTGGGTTGCCAAGTTAGATCCTAATCTCCTGTTATTTCACCCCCCGCCCCAGAGTCAGGTTTTTCTGCTAGGCTCAGGGCCGGTGCAGACCTGAGGTCGCCCTGATTATGACGTATGTCCAAAATGGCGCCTGCTCTTTGTCTTGCTCGCCTTTGAGAGGTGAGCAGAGAGAGAGAAACTCATGTCTGTGTCGGTCACTTTTTTTTCTCTCTCTCTCTCTCTTCTAGTTAGCCTGGTGAACTTTTCCCCACGGAGTTTCAAGCCTCCTTCCCTCTAGTCTCCTCTTTCCTCTTGCCCGCTGATGTCTCGGGCTATTGAGGTTCGGCTCACCTCGCGTTCCAGCGCTGGTGTGTTGTGTCTGCCACTGGTGTCCCAAACTTGGGCTCCCATGCTCTCCACGCAGGTCCACTGTGAATCACTAGTTCCACAAGAGTTTCCTCTGCTGTTTCTTCCCCTACTCTTCCTTGAACCTGCAGTATCTCCACTTTTATTAAACTGTCTCTCCCCAAACTATCAGTGTGCTCCCTTCCTATTCTGCCATCTTGCCACTCTCTTAGTATTTTTTTTTGTTCTAGTACTAGTGTTTGAACTCTGTAATTAACACACAATTATTCATAGGTGTTTAAATTTTAACTGAAATGTGATCCCTGTTAGGAATTTGGAAAACATTATGCTGAGTGAAATAAGCCAGTCCCAAAGGGACAGATATCATATGTTCTCCCTGATTGGTGACAGCTAACTGAGCACCAAAAAGGAAACCTTTTGAAGTGAAATGAACACTATGAGAAATGGTGACTTTAACAGCCCTTGCCCTGACTGTTGATGAACAACTTAATACGTTATCCCTCTTAGTATTTTTGTTTGTTTGTTCTACTTAATACTTTTGGTTGAATACTGTAATCAATAAACAGTTATTATTAAGTGTTGAAACTTAACTGAAAAGTGAATGCTGTTAAATATAAGAGTAGGAATAAGAGAGGGAAGAGCTGTGCAATTTGGGACATGCTCAAGCTAACTTGCCCCAAACAGTAGAGTTAGAAACATACCAGGGGATTCCAATTCAATCTCATCAAGGGCATGTACCAATGCCATCTCACTAGTCCAAGTGATCAATTTCTGTTCACAGTTGATCATAATGATAGGACAACGAGCTAAAGGGATCACATAAATAAGACTAGTGGCTGAAAATCTAATGGATAGAATAAAAAAGTGAGAGAAGGATCCAACATGGGAGCGAGATACACAGAAGACTCATAGAATGACAGATGTCCTAAACAGCACTCTGGCCTCAGAATCAGCCCTTAAGGCATTCAGATATGGCTGAAAAGCCCATGAGAGTATTTCAGGCATGGAAAGCCTAGACTCTCTGGAAAAAAATGACCTAAATGAAAGATCTCCGCGAGTGAGATCCCAGTGGAAAGAACAGGTCATCAAAGAAGGAGGTACCTTTCTCTGAAGGGAGGAGAGAACTTCCACTTTGACTACTACCTTGTCTAAATGTGACCAGAGTCGGTGAACTCAAAAGGTTTCCATAGCCTTGGCAACTCGTGATAAGAGCCTAGGGGGATTACTGATGCCATAAACAAGAGTGTCAATTTGTTAAGTCAACAACAGGAGTCACTGTGCCCTTACTCCTCATCTCCTCATGTAGGATCTCTGTCCTAATGTGCTGTGCATTGTGAATGAATGCTATAACTAGTACTCAAACAGTATGTTTCACTCTGTTTCTATGTGGGTGCAAACTGTTGAAATCTTTACTTAATATATGCTAAACTGATCTTCTGTATATAAAGAGAATTGAAAATGTAACTTGATGTGAATTGAAGTGGAGAGGGAGCAGGAAAGGGGAGGGTTTCAGGTGGGAGAGAAGTTATGGGGGGGGAGCCATTGTAGTCCACAAGCTGTACTTTGCAAATTTATATTATTTAATTAAAATTTTAAAAAAAGAAAAATGCCTGTTCATGTCATTTTCCCATTTCTTTACTGGATTGTTTGCTTTATTGTTGTAGAATTTCTTGAACAATTTATTGTTTCTGGAAATTAATCCTTTATCAGTTACATAGTTTGCAAATATTTTCTCCCATTTTGTCAGCTGCCTCTGCAATTTGTTGAGTGTTTCCTTTGTATTCTAGAAGCTTCTTAGCTTGATGTGATCCTATTTGTCTTTTTTAACTTATATTGCCAGGGCTTCTGGGATGTTTCCTAAAATGTCTTTCCATATACCAATGTTGTACATTTTCCTTGATGTTTACCTCTAATAATTTGAGAGTATCAGGACATACATTCAGAACCTTGAGATATTTAGAGAGGACTTTTCTGTAACCTCTATGGTAGGAATCTTGTTTCATAACTCTTCATGTGAAGATCCAAATTTGCTGCATCATTTTTAAGACTGTTTTTTCTTCATTGATTAATTCTAGCTCATTAGTCAAAGATTAATTGGTTGTAATTTGCAAATTAATTTGCAGAATTTTATTCATTTACATTGGTCAACATGTCAATTTTTATGCAAATACCATGCTGTTTTGAGTATAAATATCATATACTATGTCAAAATCTACCATTGTGATGCTTTTGGTGCTGTTTTTGTTAAGACTGTGTAAGTTTTTTAGGGTCTCTTGTATTTTCACCAGTGTTTGATCAAGATCCCAGAAGAATGTCATTGTTATCTTGACTGGAATCATATTGAATCTGTAATGTGCTCTGGGTAGTATGTGCATTTTGATGATACTTATTTTCCTAATCCACAAAAATGGAAGGCCTTTACAATCTTGTGTGTTCTATTCATTTATTTCATGTTTTGTAATTTTCATTGTAGTGATCTTTAGCATCCTTGCCTAAATTTATTCCAAGTAGTTTAAATATTTTGAGCTATTTAAATGGTACCAATATTACAACATTTTTTTTTCAGCCATGGCATTTACTATGTTTGCAAAGGCAACTGATTTTTGTGTATTGTTTTTTATATCCTGAAACTTTGTTAACAAACTCTAAAATGAATTCCAATAGTATCTTTTTTTAAAGATTTACTTAATTATTTGAAAGTCAAAGTTACACAGAGAGAGGAGAGGCAGAGAGAGAGAGAGAGAGCAAGAGAGAGAGGTCTTCCAACTGCTGGTTCACTCCTCAATTGGTAGCAACAGCATGAGCTGTGTTGATCTGAAGCCAGGAGACAGGAGCTTCTACCATGTCTCTTATGTGGGTGCAGGGGCCCAAGGACTTGGGTCATCTTCCACTGCTTTTCCAGGCCACAGCAGAGAGCTGGATCAGAAGCAGAGCAGCTTAGTCTTGAACCAGCAACATATGGGATGCAGGCACATCAGGCCAGGGTGTTAACCCTCTGTATCACAGCACTGGCCCCAACAATAGTATCTTATTGGAGACTTGCTTTCCCTAATTGTAGAATCATGTCATCCACCAATAGGGATAGTGACTTCCTCCTTTCCAATTCGTAGTTCTTGATTTGTTTTCTTGTTTAATAGTTCTGGATAAATCTTCTAGAACAATATTTAATAACAATTGTGAGAGAGGCCATCATTGCCTGGTTCCTGATTTTAGTGCGAATGATTCCTATTATTGCAATTTAAATATGTTCTGTTTGTGATTTTTTCATATATTGTGTTGATTGAATTAATGAATGCTCCTTCTATACAAAAGTTGCTTAAGGTTTTTATCAAGAAAGGATGCTGTATTTATCAAATGTTTTCTCTTCACCTATTGAGGTAAAATAAGATTTTTGTAATAAAATTTATTAACAGTATGTATCACATTCATTGGGTTTTTTTTTATTTTTGACAGGCAGAGTAGACAGTGAGAGAGAGACAGAGAGAAAGGTCTTCCTTTGCCGTTGGTTCACCCTCCAATGGCTGCTGCGGTAGCGCGCTGCGGCCGGCACACCACCCTGATCCGATGGCAGGAGCCAGGTGCTTATCCTGGTCTCCCATGGGGTGCAGGGCCCAAGCACTTGGGCCATCCTCCACTGCACTCCCTGGCCACAGCAGAGAGCTGGCCTGGAAGAGGGCAACCGGGACAGGATCAGTGCCCCAACTGGGACTAGAACCCGGTGTGCCAGCGCCGCAAGGCGGAGGATTAGCCTAGTGAGCCGCGGCGCCATCCATCATTGGGTTTTATATGTTAAAAATCTGTATATCAGGAACAAGTTACACTCAGTCTGGGTGAATAAACTGTGTGTTGTGTTGTTGTATTCCATTAGCTTGTACTTTCTTGAGGATTTTTTCACATATGTTCATCATCTTTGTTGTATCATTTTCTGATTTTTGAATTAAGGTGCTGCTGGTCACATCAATGCAGGCAAGTGAATTTTATGAACTGTCTAACTTTAGTAAATGATCAAATTCATAGAAAACAATATTTTTTATTAAACTTTTATTTAATGAATATAAATTTCCAAAGTACAGCTTATGGGTTACAATGGCTTCCCCCTCCCATAACTTCCCTCCCACCCACAATCCTCCCCTTTCCCGCTCCCTCTCCCCTTCCAATCACATCATGCTTCATTTTCAATTCTCTTTATATACAGAAGATCAGTTTAGTATATATTAGGTAACGATTTCAACAGTTTGCCCCCATATAGCAACACAAAGTGAAAAAAAAAATACTGTTGGAGTACTAGTTATAGCATTAAATAAGAGTGTACAGCACATTAAAGAGAGATCCTACATAATATTTTTTAAAAAAAATTAATTAATTTTCTATGCCATTTCCAATTTAACACCAGGTTTTTTTTTCATTTCCAATTATCTTTATATACAGAAGATCGATTCAGTATATAATTAGTAAAGATCTCATCAGTTTGTACCCACGCAGAAACACAAAGTATAAAAATATTGTTTCAGTACTAGTTATAGCATCACTGCACATGAGACAACACATTAAGGACAGTTCCCACATGGGATGTAAGTACACAGTGACTTCTGTTGCTGACTTAACAATTTGACACTCCTGTTCATGGCATCAGTAATCTTCCTAGGCTCTAGTCATGAGTTGCCAGGGCTATGGAAGCCTTTAGAGTTCGCTGACTTTGATCTTATTCCGATAGGGTCATAGTCCAAGTGGAAGTTCTCTCCTCCATTCAGAGAAAGGTACCTCCTTCTTTGATGGCCCTGTTCTTTCCACTGGGATCTCACTCACAGAGATCTTTCGTTTAGGTCTTCTTCTTTTTTTGTTGTTGTTTTACATGGTATCTTGGCTTTCCATGCCTACAATACTCTCATGGTCTCTTCAGCCAGATCTGAATGCCTTAAGGGCTGATTCTGAGGCCAGAGTGTTGTTTAAGATGTCTGGCATTCTATGAGTCTGCTGTGTATCCCACTTCCCATGTTGGATCTTTCTCTCCCTTTTTGATTCTATCAGTTAGTATTAGCAGACACTTGTCTTGTTTCTGTGATCCCTTTGATTCTTAGACGTATCAGAGGCATCGAATGTGAACTGAAATTGATCACTTGGACTAGTGAGATGGCGTTGGTACATGCCACCTTGATGGGATTGTATTGGAATCCCCTGGCACATTTCTAACTCCATCATTTGGGGCAAGTCTGATTGTGCATGCCCCAAATTGTACATCTCCTCCCTCTCTTTTTCCACTCTTAAATTTAACAGGGATCACTTTTCAGTTAAAATTTAAACACCTAAGAATAATTGTGTGTTAATTACAGAGTTCATCCACTAGTACTAGAACAACAACAACAACAACAACAAATAATAAAACGGATAAAGTACTACATTGTACATCTAGAGTCAGGACAAGAGCTGATGAGGTCATTGTGTCTTATAGTGTCCATTTCACTTCAACAGGTTTCCCCTTTGGTGCTCAGTTGTCACCGATCAGGGAAAACAAATGATATTTGTCTCTTTGGGTCTGGCTTAATTCACTCAGCATGATGTTTTCCAGATTGCTCCATCTTGTTGCAAATGACTGGGTTTCATTTTTTCTTACTGCTGTATAGTATTCTATGGAGTACATGTCCCATAATTTCTTTATCCAGTCTACTGTTGATGGGCATTTGGGTTGGTTCCAGGTCTTAGCTATTGTGAATTGAGCTGCAATAAACATTAATGTGCAGATGGCTTTTTTTTAGCCAAATTAATTTCCTTTGGGTAAATTCCAAGGAGTGGGATGGCTGGGTTGTATGGTAGGGTTATGTTCAGGTTTCTGAGAAATCTCCAGACTGACTTCCATAGTGGCTTCCATAGTGCAAAAATACTCAATAAAATTTTGGCCAATAAAATGCAACAACACATCAGAAAGATCATCCACCCAGAACAAGTGGGATTTATCCCTGGTATGCAGGGATGGTTCAACGTTTGCAAAACAATCAATGTAATACATTACATTAACAGACTGCAGAAGAAAAACCATATGATTCTCTCAATAGACGCAGAGAAAGCATTTGATAAAATACAACACCCTTTCATGATGAAAACTCTAAGCAAGCTGGGTATGGAAGGAACATTCCTCAATACAATCAAAGCAATATATGAAAAACCCAAGGCCAACATCCTATTAAATGGGGAAAAGTTGGAAGCATTTCCGCTGAGATCTGGTACCAGACAGGGATGCCCACTCTCACCACTGCTATTCAATACAGTTCTGGAAGTTTTAGCCAGAGCTATTAGGCAAGAAAAAGAAATTAAAGGGATACAAATTGGGAAGGAAGAACTCAAACTATCCTTCTTTGCAATTTATATGATTCTTTTTTAGGGGACCCAAAGAATTCTACTAAGAGACTACTGGAACTCATCGAAGAGTTTGGCAAACCAGCAGGATATAAATCAATCCACAAAAATCAAGAGCCTTTGTATACACAGGCAATGCCACGGCTGAGGAAGAACTTCTAAGATCAATCCCATTCACAATAGCTACAAAAACAATCAAATACCTTGGAATAAACTTAACCAAGGACATTAAAGATCTCTACGATGAAAACTACAAAACCTTAGAGAAAGAAATAGAAGAGGATACCAAAAAATGGAGAAATCTTCCATGCTCATGGATTGGAAGAATCAATATCATCAAAATGTCCATTCTCCCAAAAGCAATTTATACATTCAATGCAAAACCAATCAGGATACCAAAGATATTTATTCTTCTCAGATCTGGAAAAAATGATGCTGAAATTCATATGGAGACACAGAAGACCTCGAATAGCCAAAGCAATCCTGTACAACAAAAACAAAGCCGGAGGCATCACAATACCTGATTTCAGGGCATACTACAGGGCAGTTGTTATCAAAACAGCATGGTACTGGTACAGAAATAGATGGATAGACCAATGGAACAGAATAGAAACACCAGAAATCAATCCAAACATCTACAGCCAACTTATATTTGATCAAAGATCCAAAACTAATCCCTGGAATAAGGACAGCCTATTCAATAAATGGTGCTGGGAAAATTGGATTTCCACGTGCAGACGCTTGAAGCAAGACCCCTACCTCTCACCTTACACAAAAATTCACTCAACATGGATTAAAGACTTAAATCTACAACCCAAAACCATCAAATTATTAGAGAGCATTGGAGAAACCCTGCAAGATATAGGTACAGGCAAAGACTTCTTGGAAAAGACCCCAGGAGCACAGGCAGTCAAAACCAAAATTAACATTTGGGATTGCATCAAATTGAGAAGTTTCTGTACTTCAAAAGAAACAGTCAGGAAAGTGAAGAGGCAACCGACAGAATGGGAAAAATATTTGCAAACTATACTACAGATAAAGGGTTGATAACCAGAATCTACAATGAAATCAAGAAACTCCACAACAACAGAACAAACAACCCACTTAATAGATGGGCCAAGGAGCTCAATAGACATTTTTCAAAAGAGGAAATCCAAATGGCCAACAGACACATGAAAAAATGTTCAAGATCACTAGCAATCAGAGAAATGCAAATCAAAACCATAATGAGGTTTCACCTCACCCCGGTGAGAATGGCTCCCATTCAGAAATCTACCAACAATAGATGCTGGAGAGGATGTGGGGAAAAAGGGACACTAACCCACTGTTGGTGGGAATGCAAACTGGTTAAGCCACTAAGGAAGTCAGTCTGGAGATTCCATAGATAACAATATTTTAAGTTTTTGTTTATGCTATATTTCTCTCAGAAATAAGGTAAGCTGAAAATGATGCCTCTGTCAGAATATAATATGTTGTCACAAAATAATATGAATTATTACACATAGGCTTTAAAGTTTCAATTCTTAGAACACAAAATTTAACTGTAAATGTTTCATTTCATTTTTAAATAATTCAGAATACATGCTCAACCTCAATATTTAAGTTTGCTGTGCTTCTCATCAATGCACAGCCATGTTCTGGTCCAGTTAATGGCATCAGAACCCCTACAATATGACCAACTTTTTAAAGATTTTATTTTTTATTTGAGATGTAGAGTTACAGAGAAATGGGTAGAGACACAAAGAAAAATCTTTCATCCACTGGTTTACTCCCCAAATGGTCACAATGGGCAGAGCTGACCCAAACTAAAGCCAGGATCCAGGAGCTTCTTCTGGATCTCCTATGCAGGTGCAAGGGCCCAAGAACTTTAGCCAGCTTCTACTGCCTTCCCTCACCTTAGCAGAGAGCCAGATTGGAAAAGGAGTAGCTGGGATTAGACCTGCGGCTTATATGTGATTCCAGAGCAGTAGGCAGAGGCTTAACTCAGTATACCAAAGTGCTAGCCTGAATGTGATGTAATTTTAAAACCAATTCTTATAGAGGAAGCAGACACAACATAAATAACAGAACGAATCTTGTTGTTAAAAATATTAGGTGTCGGCACTGCCACCTGCAGTGCTGGCATCCCTTATGGGCGTCAGTTCAGCTGCTCCAATTCTGATCCATCTCTCTGCTATGGCCTGGGAAAGCAGTAGAAGAGGACCTAAGTCCTTGGGACCCTATACCTGCATGAGAAGATGCAAAGGAAGCTCCTGGTTCCTGAATAGGTGCAGACCTAGCTGTTGCAGCAAATTGGAGGAACCAATTTCCTCCTCTCTCTGTAAATCTGAATTTCAAATAAATAAATAAATCTTTAAAAATTGAGCTTGAGAGCATATATATTTTTTCCAGAAAAAAATAAAGAAAATTCTATAGATTATAGAATTTTGGACTCTTCACGTATGTCTGAGTACAGATTTTCACCTGTTGTTAGATCAATCTAAAACAAGAATTTCACAGATCCCACAACATGAAGACAAACAAAAGAATATATTTTGATGTCTTTACCATTGTTTTCTGATTATTGTTGACAAATGTTTCACTCATCTTCTTTATTTTTTGATAAAAATCAGAAGAGCCATAAATCTTTAGTGATAGACATTGCTGTTCAGCAACAAATCATATTTTTAAAATATGAATCCTTGCAGATAATCAGAGAAATCTTATTATGGACAATTAGGTATAGAAAATAAGTAGGAGAATATATAAAAATATATAGATACATGTATTTTGAAAATCAACCTATCTATTTATCTGTCTGTCTATCTATCAATCAAACTATCTTTCTATTTTGGGAGGGAAAGAACTATACATTACCAAACCCCGTTGATGGCCAGGGCTAGGACATTCCAAAGCCAGGACCACAGAATTCACTAAGGATTCCATTTGGTTGGAGGAAATCCACGCTTTTGAGTCATCACCAACTGCCTCCTAGAATGCCCATCACCAGTAAGCCAGAATCAGAAGCAGAGCTGACTCAAGCAACCACATTCTCTTATGGGAGGTGGGTGTTCTAAGTGATGTTTTAACCACTCGGCCAAATTCTCACCTCTTCTGCCTACTGAAAATATGCCTGACTAAACAACTGCCTAATTTTTTATATTTATTTTACAGGTAGAGTTATAGATAGTGAGATAGAGAGACAGAGAGAAAGAAAGGTCTTCATTCCATTGGTTCACGCCCCAATTGGTTGCCATAACCAGTGCTGTGATGATCTGAAGCCAGGAGCAAGGAGCTTCTTCCTGGTCTCCCATGTGGGTGCAGGGGCACAAGCACTTTGGCCATCCTCCACCATCCTCTTGGGCTGCAGGAGAGAGATGGGCTGGAAGAGGAGCAACTGGGACTAGAACTTGGCACCCATATGGAATGTCAGTGCTGCAGGCGGACAACTGACCAAGTGAACACAGTGCCAACCCCAACTGCCTAATTTTTATCATATATTAAGTACATTATTAAATATTAATATATGTACCTTTATAATTTTTGGCTAAAAACAAGCTATGTGTTATCCATAATCTAGAATATTGGGGTAGTCTTTTATTTTTCATTTGTATAGAACATTTCTAGAAATAGTTGCTGTTGCATAACAAAACTAATAAATTCCATTCAGCATAATCTGTAGAATTCAACTTACATAAACTTCAAGCAACACATATATTTCCTTTTTTTTAAAGAATTATTTAATTATTTGAAAGTCAGAGTTACACAGAGAGAGACAGAGAAATCTTCCATCTGATGGTTCACTCCCCAGTTGGTCACAATGGCCGGAGCTGTGTCAATCTAAAGCAAGGAGGCAGGAGCTTCTTCCGGATCTCCTCCGTGGGTGCAGGGGCCCAAGGACTTTAGCCATCTTCTAGTGCTTTCCCAGGCCATAGCAGAAAGATGGATCAGAAGTGGAGCAGCCAGGTCAACAACTGGTGCCCATATGGAATGCCGGCACTTCAGGCCAGGGCATTAACCCACTGCACCACAACACCGGCCCCACCACATATATTTCTTAAAGTCATAATCAAAACTTTGTAATAATACCCGTGCCATTTAGGAAAATAATTCTTCATATATAGCAATCATATAAAATTGAAAAGCAAAAATAAAATTACATATCTTTAAAAAACAAGAGTACTTATTTCTATTAAAAAGAAATTATGGAGTGAGCATTTGACACAACAGTTAAGATGTAAGTGTAGAATTTGATAAATATATATACCTAAAGTTAAATTTAAAATTTATGTGCATTACTCTGGCCTCAGTATCAGCCCTTAAGGCATTCAGATATGGCTGAAGAGCCCATGAGAGTAATTTAGGCATGGAAAGCCAAGACACTCTGCTAAAAATAAAGAGGACCTAAATGAAAGATGTCTGTGAGTGAGATACCAGTGCAAAGAACGGGGCCATCAAAGAAGGAGGTACCTTTCTCTGAAGGGAGGAGAGAACTTCCACTTTGACTATGACTCTGTCGGAATAAGATCAAAGTTGGCGAACTCAAAAGGCTTCCATGTCCTTGGCAACTCATGACTAGAGCCTAGGGAGATTACTGATGCCATAAACAAGAGTGTCAAATTGTTAAGTCAACAACAGGAGTCACTGTGTACTTACATCTCATGTGGGATCTGTGCTTAATGTGCTGTCCAATGTGAAGTAATGCTATAACTAGTACTGAAACAGTATTTTACACTTTGTGTTTCTGTGTCGGTGCAAACTGATGCAATCTTTACATAATATATACTAAATTGTTCTTCTGTATATAAAGATAATTGAAAATGAATCATGATGTGAATGGAATGGGAGAGGGAGTGGGAGATGGGAGGGTTGCAAGTGGGAGGGAAATTATAGGGGGGAAAGCCATTGTAATCCATAAACTAATTTGGAAATTTATTTTTACTAAATAAAAGTTAAAAAAATTTATGTACATTAAGAATATAAAGACAGACTATGAGAGTATATGTGCATATGTATAGACAATATTCAGATATATCTGTATCTTGAGTATGCATCCATATATCAATAAGAAAATTACAGAAAAACTTATAAAAATGAGTCTATTTCTGCTACAGAGGAAGTATCTATATAATTAAAACCTACGAAAGCAATATAACTAGTCATCAAGTCATCAAAGAGTTGAAAATTAAAACAAGGTATCATTTGATATCCTTCAGATAGTCACAGTTGTTGGTCTCAAGCAACAAAATCATAATTTGGGAAATGAGAATAAAAGTTGCTAGAAACAATATAGATATATACATATAGCTTGGGCATTAATTTGACAAACATTAAAATTGCAGCTATAACTTGGCATTCAGGAACTCTAAATCTGATGTACTTTGGCCTACATACACACAGAATGACTTACAAGGATGTTATGACAGTGCATGTAGAAATCTCAGAGCCCTTCATTAGGGAACTGATTTATTCCTACAATGGAATACAATACAGCAGGTAAACAGCTTTTTATTACAGATTCATTCATTTATTTGAAAGTTATAATTACAGAGGGGGCAGAGGGAGGAAGAGTAGTCCTCCATCCACTGGTTCACTCCCAAATGGCCTCAATGGCCAAGGCTGGGCCAGGGTTAAGTCAATAGCCAGGAGTTTATGCTGGGTCTTTCACAAGCATGGAAGAACTCAGACCATTTCTGGTGCTCCCTCCATACATCATCAATGAGCTGTATCAGAAGTAGAGGAGCCAGGACTCACACCAGACTGAGGCTTACCCTGCCATGCCACAGTACAGACTCCAGTAAATAGCTTTTCTACAGTGATTCTGCTTCAACAGGACACACATTCCAGAAGAATCACTGTTTTATCTGTGGCTGGTGATAAATAACAAAGCATGTGGGAAAATTACGGAGAAAAATTGTAAGAAGCCCCCAAATTTGTGTAACTTTATAACCAGAACTGTAATAAATATTACAACAAACATTAACATAATGTTAATACAACTAACATTAACAGATGAGAGGTAAATTATTAAACTACTGGGCTTTAGTGAAAAGTTGCTTGAGGAAATGCAGAGCTGTATCTTTATAAAATATTATAAAAAGTAGTTCTATAAAGATGTGGGACCTGGCTAATGTATCCTTCCTACTCAGCACTTCTGGGACTGTGAGTTTGTAAGTGCTTGTTTTCATATAGATTGTTTATTATAGATTAAAAACCTAGGAGTCACTATTAAAAACAATTGACATCAGGATTTGAAAAAATACCATTTAATATGTAAGTATTTGGTAAATAATTTTGAATCCTTAATATCTTTAGATATTCACACAAATTTCTGCTTACATAGACCATATGATGAAACCTATTTCTTTTCTAGTTTAAATATTTTACCACCATTAGCACTCTCAAAAGAAATATTGGGAGCCCCTGTGTCCTGTGTAAGTTACACATGCTTGTGTAGAAAAGCATTGGAATGGTGACTAATCTAAATAAATAGCTGTAGTTTGACATGCAAGTCAAGATTCCCTGGTCTTAGCTATTGTGAATTGAGCTGCAATAAACATTAATGTGCAGACAGCATTTCTGTTTGCCAATTTAATTTCCTTTGGGTAAATTCCAAAGAGTGGGATGGCTAGCTTGTATGGTAGGGTTATATTCAGGTTTCTGAAGAATCTCCAGACTGACTTCCATAGTGGCTTTAGCAGTTTGCGTTCCCACCAACAGTGGGTTAGTGTCCCTTTTTCCCCACATACTCGCCAGCATCTGTTGTTGGTAGATTTCTGAATGTGAGCCATTCTAACTGGGGTGAGTTGAAACCTCATTGTGGTTTTGATTTGCATTTCCCTGATTACTAGTGATCTTGAACATTTTTCATGTGTCTGTTTGTTGGCCATTTGGATTTCCTCTTTTGAAAAATGTCTATTGAGGTCCTTGGCCCATCTCTTCAGTGGGCAGGAGACTGCATAAAGAAATTATGAGACATGTACTCTATAGCATACTCTACAGCAGTCAAAAATAATGAAATCCAGTCATTTGCTACAAAATGGAGGAATCTGGAAAACATCATGCAAGGGAATTAAGCCAGTCCCAAAGGGACAAATACCATATGTTCTCGCTGATCAGTGACAAGTAACCAAGCACCAAAAAGGAAACCTGTTGAAGTGAAATGGACACTATGATAAATAGTGACTTGATCAGCCCTTGTCCTGACTGTTGATGTACAATTTAATATTTTATCCCTTTTAGTATTTTTTGTTCTATTTAATACTATTGGTTGAACTCTGTAATTAACACACAATTATTCTTAGGTGTTTAAATTTAACTGAAAAAGTGATCCCTGTTAAATATAAGAATGAGAACAAGAGAGGGAGAGATGTACAATTTGGGACATGCTCAATCACTTGCCCAAAATGGTGGAGTTAGAAATGTGTCAGGGGATTCCAACAATCCCATCAAGGTAGCATGTACCAATGCCATCTCACTAGTCCAAGTGATCAATTTCAGTTCGCAATTGATCACACTGATAGGTCTAAGAGTCAAAGGGATCACATAAACAAGACTAGTGTCTGCTAATACTAACTGATAGAATCAAAAAGGGAGAGAATGATCCAACATGGGAAGTGGGATACACAGCAAACCCATAGAATGGCAGATGTCCTAAACAACACTCTGGCCTCAGACTCAGACCTCAAGGCATTCGGATCTGGCTGAAGAGCCCATGAGAGTATTTTAGACATGGAAAGCCAAGAAACTCTGCAAAAAAAAGAGGACCTAAATGAAAGATCTCTGTGAGTGAGATCCCAGTGCAAAGAACGGGGCCATCAAAGAAGGAGGTACCTTTCTCTGAAGGCAGGAGAGAACTTCCACTTTGACTATGACCTTATCGGAATAAGATCAAAGTCAGCGAACTCTAAAGGCTTCCATAGCCCTGGCAACTCATGACTAGAGCCTAGGGAGATTACTGACGCCATGAACAGGAGTGTCAAATTGTTAAGTCAACAACAGGAGTCACTGTATACTTACTCCTCATGCAGGATCTCTGTCCTTAATGTGTTGTTCAATGTGAATTAATGCTATAACTAATACTCAAACAGTATTTTACACTGTATGTTCTATGTTGGTGCAAACTGATGGAATCTTAACTTAATACATACTAAATTGATCTTCTGTATATAAAGAGAACTGAAAATGAATCTTGATGTGAATGGAATGGGAGAAGGAGTGGGAGATGGGAGGGTTGCAGGTGGGAGGAAAGTTATGGGGGAAAATCCATTGTAATCCATAAACTGTAATTTGGAAATTTATTTTTACTAAATAAAAGTTTTAAAAAAATTCCCTGGAAAAAGTGGTGGCTTTTGGAACACAGGATTATAATTAAAGAAAACTAAAAATTGACATACACATTCTGAACAGAAATAGGCCTTGAGAAATAGAAATATTTCCTTTGTAATGCTGAAAAGTCTACATTGCTGAATATAAAAATGATGAAATAAAATACTGGATATGAGAAGGAAACTTTTCTTTCTCCTCCCACTAAAGTTACTTCTATAAATACTATTGTCTTTCTTTTATTAATACTTTATTGTTGGCTTTGTTTTTCTTCCTTGGTGTATTAAGATAAGAGCTTCATTTGGGTGACCACAAATCCCCACACTATGCTTAGCAAATAATGGGTGCTTAAACACTTTTATTGACTAAGTGGATAAATGATATTTACATCCAAGAAATATTATTCGCAATATATAAAACAAAAAAGGGACTTACTCTGCTTTGATTATCACAATTGAGAGGAAGGTATTACTACAGAGATTTTCCTTTTAAAATATGAAAAATAACATAATTACCTAAAATATCTTAAATAAAATGAAAAATTTTGGATACATATTGTTAGTTTAGGCATATTTGTCATGTGTAGCAGTAGTAAAATTCTTGATTTTGCAGTATCATGACTTTAAGTGTAAAGTTGTTAATTAATATGATTTTTGAATTTATGAACATATGTTTTGAAAAATTGTCAAATTTCTTTCATAATTTTGAAGTTAAAGTATAACATTTAACATGTCCAAATTATAATAATCTTTTTTTAAGTTTTTTAATTTTTTAAAATTTTATTTAATGAACATAAATTTCCAAAGTACAGCTTATGGATTACAATAGCTTCCCCCCCCCCCATAACTTCCCTCCCACCCACAACACTCCCCTCTCACACTCCCTCTCCCCCCCTTCCATTCACATCAAGATTAATTTTCAATTATCTTTATATACAGAAGATCAATTTAGCATATATTAAGTAAAGATTTCAACAGTTTGCACCCACAGAGAAACACAAAGTGTAAAATACTATTTGAGAACTAGTTATAGCATTAATTAAACACCTAAGAATAATTGTGTATTAATTACAGAGTTCAACCAATAGTTTTAAGTAGAACATAAAAAAATACTGAAAGGATAAAGTATTAAGTTCTTTTTTTTCTTTTTTTGTTTGTTATATAGTTTTTTTATTTAATAAATGTGAATTTACAAAGTGCAACTTTTGTATTGTTGTGGCTTCCCCCCCCCCACAACCTCCCTCCCTGCCACTGGCCTCCCCTCTCCCACTCCCTCTCCCATCCCGTCCTTCATCGAGTTTCATTTTCAATTACCTTCATATACAGAAGATCAACTTAGTATATACTAAGCAAGGATTTCAACAGGCTGCCCTCGCACAACCGCACAAGGTATAGGGTATTGTTCGACTAGTAGTGTTGTTTTTAAGTTTCATAGTAAAACACATTAAGGACAGAGATCCTACGTGGGGAGCATGTACCCAGTGACTCCCGTTGTTGATTTAACAACTGGCACTCTTATTTATGACGTCAGCAGTCACCTGAGACTCTTGCTATGAGCTGTCTAGGCTATGGAAGCCCCTTGAGTTCATCAACTCTGAACTTGTTTAGTCAAGGCCATATCACAGTGGAGGTTCCCTCCTCTCCTCAAAGAAAGGTGCCTCTCTCTTTGATGGCCTGTTCCTTCTGCTGGGGTCTTGTTCACCAGAATCTTTCATTTAGATTGTTTTTTGCCACCATGTCATGGCTTTCCATGCCTGTGAGACTCTCATGGACCTTTTAGCCAGATCCGAATGTCCCAAGGGTTGATTCTGAGGCAGGAGTGCTGTTTTGGGCATTTGTCATTCTATGAGTCTGCTGTCTGTCCTGCTTCCCCTGCAGGATTATTCTCTCCCTTTTAATTCTATCCTTCATTATTTGATTACAATGGTCTTATTTGTGAAATTTCTTCAACACATACCCTATCTTTTTGATCGGTTGTGTATTTATACTTATCACTTTACCAAGTGCGAAGGCATTGGTACCTGCCTCCTTGGTAAGATTCAGTTGAAATCCCCTGGCACATTCTAGTGCCACCAATGAAGGTAAGTCTGAGTAAGCATGTGCCAAACTATATATCTCCTCTCTCTCTTATTCACACTCCTATATTTCTATCATAATTTTGAAGTTAAAGTATAACATTTAACATGTCCAAATTATAATAATCTTTTTATTCAATTCTTTTTATTTAATTAGTTCTTAAATGTGCACAAAAAGAAAATAGCTATATATTACTTTTTTGGTTTTTTTGTTTTTTTAAACTTTAATTTAATTAATATTAATTTCTAATGTACAGCTTATGGATTACAATGGCTTCCCCCTCTCATAACTTCCCTCCTACCCGCAACCCTCCCCTCTCCCTTTCCCTCTCCCCTTCCATTCACATCAACATTCATTTTCAATTCTCTTTATATACAGAAGATCAGTTTAGTATACATTAAGTAAAGATTTCAACAGTTTGCACCCACAGAGAAACACAAAGTGAAACATACTGTTTGAGTACTAGTTATAGCATTAAATCACAATGTATACCACATTAAGGATAAAGATCCCACATGAGGAGCAAGTGCACAGTGCCTCCTATTGTTGACCCAACAAATTGACACTCTAGTTTATGGTAACCACCCTAGGCTCCCGTCATGAGTTCCCAAGGCTATGGAAGCCTTCCGAGTTCACCGATTCTGATCATATTTAGACAAGGTCATAAAAGACAGGGTGAGGATAGTATCCAATGATCCTAAGAGTGGCATTAACCAGGTCTGAACAGCATTAAGTGGTTAAGAGGACCATCAGTACACGCAGTTTGGGAGTAGAGCCATTGGAGGTAGAGTAGAGGTTATGATTACGAAGGAATGAGGCCCAAGTGCGCTAGACAGGGTCTAGAACAAAGGACAGAGTCATTATTAGAGGAGCTAAGAAAGGTGTTTTCTAAGCTACAATTAAGTTTTCTGATTGAGAGGCAAATAGAACCTGACAGAAGGGGCTTGATAATAATCTGTTGGGCTTTAGGCCTTGTAAGAGGCCCAGACCTATCTATCTCTTCACATTGGGTACATCCTAAGGGAGGTGTGAACCTCCTAGGGGAAGGCACTCTGTTGACTTTTATTACTTGGCTGGTCTGGGAGGAGAGCTGGCCAGGTAAAGGCAGGTGGCATCTCTAACAAGAAATTTACAGTTCTGCCTGCAATGTTGCTGACCCTACTTGGCCATCCCCTCAGCTGCAGTGGTCACTTTGGAAGTTGAGCTGAGTGAGGGCTTTTCAGCTTAGAGCCAATAAGATCTGTGGCTCTGATCTGGGCATCCCTCGACTCCAGGGCAGGTCCAGTTCCAGCGATCCAACTCTTGGCAGAGCTGCCAGGGCTCTTCACAAGCTGACTTCTGCTGAAGCCCAGGCTTACCACATTGAAAGCCACTGCAGTGGACTGGCCTGTTGGGTCTCCTTGAGGGCAGATCACTGTACAGATCAGCCATCAATAGGCCTGCCACCCATTGCTTCTGATGCCTAGCTTTCTTTTCCTCCTGGTTTGTGTTAAAGCAGACCAGAGGATGCAAGTCAAGGGAGTGCCCATGTCCCATCTCTAATCTTTGGTGGCCTGAACTACAAGTCTATAGTCACAGGCATGTTCTGTAGTAGTTTTTCTAAGGAAGACAATGCCCATGAGGAAAATTATATTCTCACTCTAAAACTCTCTTTCCCTTTGGTCTGAAAGGGAGGTTTTTTCTACTTACTCTTTACATCACTGATGGCGAAGTAAATCTAGCTATGAGATTATTATTTAAGTTCTTATTTTGGCTATGCTATTACAGAAAAATGTTAGCCATCTCTTTTATAAGGTCTAATGATTAAATTGTGCGTCCTACAGATTCCTTCATAATAGAATTAGTTTCCTACCTTGAGGAGAATAGAGAAATGAAAGAACAAGTTGGGCTTAGAATAGAGAAATGAGGGAGCAAGTCCTAGATCGCTTGCTGACAATAGCAATATCATATGAATACTTAGCCAACAGTTTCAACCATTAGATAACAACTTAAGAAAACATTTACCAGAAGGTCCAATGCCTTCTATAAATTTTAAGAATCATGTATTTGGAAACACCTCTTAAATATCTAACATGGTGTAGTTTGTTTAACCAGTAAACTTAAGCACAACCATATAAAATGTTTTTAGTTTCTTTCTACCAACAACTATAAAACATATGATACAGAGATTCAGGTCACACGAATTAAAATGTATCTTTGATTAAATTTAGCAGCTTAAATTTATGGACAATCTTATCTATAAGCCAATTAAAATATAATTCTTAATAAAATTTTCCTATGTGGACATACAATATTTTCACATATATAACATAACATAATAGACCAAAATAGCATTTTTAATACTATCTTTTAAAATCTTTAACTCTTTTTTAAATTGCAAATGGATTTGAATTGCTTTTTGTTTTTAGTAACCTCAGTTAACCATACTTTCTCTCAATTGGTACTGTTAATACATTATTGGCTTCATCTGTTTACAGAGCCATCCCAAAGAACTGAATACAATGGAAGCGGCTGGAAAAAGTCCATAGGAACCCCTAGGAGGACAGCTAAACACAGAACCAACAATGCTTTAGTTTTATGAGCAGCAATTCATATATAACTGTGGATGACAAAAGACTTTAGGTTGCCATGTTTAAAATTATAAACTCATCAGCCAACAAGAGGCACTTGCTTACTTCACAGTATTTTTGAAAGCACCTCTAGGATTTTACAAGTATTTAACCCTTTAGGCCTCTGGGGCTTTCTCATTAAGATAACTATCATGTCCAGTAACACAAGATCATTAGACTTTTTATTTCACAAACATTTGTATTAATAGCATTTTCCATTATAAAAATTTAAAATTTAGTACCACATCACATCTTGACAGTACTTCTAATATAATCCAAATAGCCTGATTAGTTGGTGTCTCTATAAGATGAGAGGCATAGGTCCTTCCATTGTTTTCAGTTGGCACCAAACTGGAATAACCAAAGTTAAAAATGTAATGGAAATTTTAGAGTCCAGATAGTTTGAAACTTTGATTTTTTGAATGCCTGTCAAGAATGCCAAGAAGGCTCAAAATCCAAAATATCTGGTTGAAATAAGATTCCTTAAAATCATGATATAATACAGACCAAATTTGATCATTGTTACAAGGTGATTATTCAAATCTTTGAAAATGAGCACATATTTAAATAACCCATAGCTCTTAATAAAAATTCAGCTGTTTTTGAACAATTAGAATTGAACAGACATCAAGAGAACATAATAGATTACTTTAACACATTGCTTTAACAGAGCATCAGAGTTTAATTCTATGTCAAAGAGAAATTGAGCTTCCTGTGATCTTTTGCTGTGAGGTTTCCTTCCTTTACCTTCTTTCATATTGATGACCATGTTTCTGTGTTTCTGTGTGTAACACATCTTTAAGCATCTTTTGCAGGGCAGGACGAGTGGCAACAAATTCTTTCAGTTTCTGTTTGCTATGAAAAGTCTTAATTTCACCTTCACTCACAAATGAGAGCTTTGCAGGATATAATATTCTGGGCTGGCAGTTTTTCTCTCTTAGTACCTGGGCTATGTCTCGCCATTCCCTTCTAGCTTGTAGGGTTTCTGATGAGAAGTCTGCTGTGAGTCTAATTGGAGATCCTCTAAGAGTGATCTGACGTTTCTCTCTTGCACATTTTAGGATCTTTTCTTTATGTTTCACTGTGGTGAGTTTGATTACAACATGTCGTGGTGAGGATCTCTTTTGGTCATGTTTACTAGGGGTTCTATGAGCTTCCTGTTCTAGCATGTCTCTGTCCTTCTCCAAACCCGGGCAGTTCTCTGCAAGTATCTCTCTAAAAAGGCCTTCTAATCCTTTCTCTCTCTCCATGCCTTCAGGAACTCCTAGAACCCAAATGTTGGTTTTTTTAATAGTATCCTGTAGATTCCCAACTATATTTTTTAGATTTCTAATTTCCTCTTCTTTTCTTTGGTTTGCCTGTATACTTTCTGTGCTCTGTCTTCTAAGTCTCATATTCTCTCTTCTGCTTTGCCCATTCTGTTTTTAAGGCTCTCTAATGTGTTTATCATTTGATGTATGGAATTCTTCATTTCATTATGGTTTCTTATCATTGTCACAGTTTCATGTTCTACTAGTTGTTTCATTTCATTTTGATTCCTCCTTAATATTTCATTTTCGTGTGAGAGATTTTCTATCTTGTCCAGTAAGGATTTCTGTAGTTCAAGAATATGTTTTTGAGAACTTCTTAATGTTCTTATCAATTTTTTGAGATCCACTTCTTGCATTTCTTCTATCTCATCATCTTCATAATCTTGAATTGGGGTGTCTTTTTCATTTGGGGGCATCATAGTGTCTTCCTTGTTCTTGTTACCTTGGTTTTTGCGTTTGTTGTTTGACATATTGGAGATATTCTTTGGTTTCTTCACTGTGGTGTTTTTTTTCTTTTTATACTGTGACACTAGAATAAGTGGATTGTCTGCTTTCGATGGAGCCTTAGAGACTTGTGATGGGTGTGGCCTGAGAGCTCTGTTTGGTTCCTCAGGTTTGAGGGTGTGACAAAGGTGACACTCCAAGTTTAGGTGTGGCAAATCTCTCTCTTTTTTTTCTTTTTTTTTTTTGATTCAAAAGGGAAGTAATTCCACACAGCTCGCGTTCCAGCGCTGGTGTGTTGATTCTGCTGCTGGTGTCCCGAACTTGGGCTCCCACGCTCTCCACGCAGGTCCACTATGAATCACTAGTTCCGGAAGAGTTTCCTTTGCTGTTTCTTCCCCTACTCTTCCTCGAACCTGCAGTATCTCCACTTTTAGTAAACTGTCTCTCCCCAGACTATCAATGTGCTCCCTTCCTATTCCACCATCTTGCCACTCCCAAATTATAATAGTCTTAATTACTGTGTAGGACAAAAACTATTTGATGAACTTGAATGTTTATGATATTTTACACTGCTGACTGGTGAACAATTTGTACTGTCATGAATATTTATTCTGTGCTATTCCATGAGAAGGAATGCAGCTACACCAAGCATGAATTTTAGTATATTTCCAATAATTTTGACAAACACTAATGAATATCAACTAACACACTTCTTTTTTTGTTGTTGTTGTTGCTGTTTCTTTTACTTTGATCTCTTTTAAAGAAGGTAGTCACAGTTTATGGAAAATGTTTTACTGTATTATAGCAATATACTGCAAGAAAGTATTTCACAATAATGTAAAAGTAACCCACAGACTTGATTAAGTGAATATCAAATGACCCAAATACTTTTCTTCCTCATTTTTCACAGCAATTGCTCCAAGTCCATTAGATGGTTTATCAAAAAAAAAGATTATTCCAATAATTTTGGGTCCTGGCCTGCGCCATGGCTTAACAGGCTAATCCTCCGCCTTGTGGCGCTGGCACACCGGGTTCTAGTCCAGGTTGGGGCGCCGGATTCTATCCCAGTTGCCCCTCTTCCAGGCCAGCTCTCTGCTATGGCCCGGGAAGGCAGTGGAGGATGGCCCAAGTCCTTGGGCCCTGCACCCCATGGGAGACCAGGAGAAGCACCTGGCTCCTGGCTGCAGATCAGCGAGATGCACCGGCCGCGGCGGCCATTGAAGGGTGAACCAATGGCAAAAAGGAAGACCTTTCTTCTGTCTCTCTCTCTCTCACTATCCACTCTGCCTGTCAAAAAAAATTTGGGTCCAGTTGGGCTTTACTCCTTGTGTAAATTCTCTCTCTGAAATTCATAGCTTGCACTAAAAAGTTTAGTTTCCACATTCTGATCCCTCAACTTAACTTGGAATACACTGGCTCCATGTATAGTTTCATTGGGGACATTGGCACTGGTTAGATACCAAAAGCACATCAGGATGTTAACAAACTTCCTTCCTTTCTTATCATAGTAAATACAGATGTCTCCTGTTAATGTAAATACAATTTCATCTATGTCAACTGACACATTTCAAAAATGAGAATACCAATTTGCATAGCAGAAATTCACTAAGGTCTTTAAGGTTATTGCTTATGGACAACATATTTGCAATACAGAAGTAAAACAAACAATGTGACATTGGGAAGCAACCAGTCTTCATTTAACAAATGAGTTGACATAAAATTCATCAGACAGATCTTCCCAGGGTGTAAATAATATAGATTTTACAATTGTATTTGTTATTTAGTGTATTATTCTCACTCAGATGTGTACTCAGTATAGCAGATTTTAAAATACACAATAAATAAGAATTTTTTATTATTATTATTTGACGGAGTTATAGACAGTGAGAGAGAGAAAGAGACAGAGAGAAAGGTCTTCCTTCCATTAGTTCACTCCCCAAATCGCTGCCATGGCCAGTATTTGCGTTGGTCTGAAGCCAAGAGCCAAGTGCCTCTTCCTGGTCTCCCATACAGGTGCAGGGGCACAAGCACTTGGGCCATCTTCCACTGCCCTCCCTGGCCATAGCAGAGAGCTGGACTGGAAGAGGACCAACCAGGACTAGAAATTGGAGCCCACATGGGATGCTGGTGCTATAGGCAGAGGATTAACCAAGTGAGCACGGCACCAGCCCCCAGATAGGAAGACTTTTAAATGTAATATAACATAATATAACCTGATATGAATTAAGCTAAAGCATGTGTATATTATAAATATTTTAATGGTATTGAGAATAACTTATATTACCATCACCACAACAAAAAAGGAAATATAAATTGCATTAAAAGGATGAGATGCCTGAAATTAATACTTGCTTGTTTAAAAGCCCATCAGGAGACAGGTTTCATACTGAGTTACAGGCTGTTGGTATTGATGTTATGTAAGAATTTCAATACATTAAATGCTAAGATTCCCTAAAAAATTCCTAGGTTAAATTGATGAAATTTCTTACTGTAGATGGTTTAATGTGTTTACATTCTCAGTTGTCTATCAGCTCATGCTGACTTTTGCAAGTTCATCAAATCTAAGAACTTGTTTTCTATTAGGTCCTTTGCTGAGAGGGGTAGTTTTGGAACTAACAAGGAATGGAAGTGTTTTTGTGCTCACAGCTTAAAAGTAATTTTGGCATGATCTCTAAACCATAAGTTATTTGGAAGGTGCTTGTATATGGGTGTAGTCCATCGCCTGCCCAAGATCCTTTATAACAACCTAGCCTGACCTCCTCACATCGTTGTATAAGCATAATTACCATTTTGGGAAATAAGACCGAGGGAAGGGGTTCAGGATTCATCCTGGAGTTCCCAACCTCTTTTTCTCTTGCTCCCTGACTAAGTGCAAGAGCATTCGATTCAGGAAGATCACTTTCCACTGAGTTTTTTATCTTGGCCTTGGCTGTAAAGCCTCAGACCCCAGGAGTGAGGATGTCCACCCGAGCGAGTATTGTGCCAGCACCTTGGTCCTCTTGGGTTATTGTCTCTGCATTTTCTGAAGTTCAGGCTTTCTTTTTCTGATACAATCTTTCTAGGAAATGTTGTTCTCATAGAAAGTGGAACAAAAGAGTGGACTTTAGGGTTGTTCACAGGAGGTGGAGAAAACTATATTTTAAAAAAGCCGCATTCAATAACCTGATCAGCTCTTGTCCTGACTCTAGATGTACAATGTAATACTTTATCCTTTTTAGTATTTGTTGTTGTTGTTGTTGTTGTTGTTCTAGTACTAGTGGTTGAACTCTGTAATTAACACACAATTATTCTTAGGTGTTTAAATTTTAACTGAAAAGTGATCCCTGTTAAATATAAGAGTGGGAAAAAGACAGGGAGGAGGTGTACAATTTGGGACATGCTCAATCGGACTTGCCCCAAATAATGGAGTTAGAAACGTGCCAGGAGATCCCAATACAATCCCATCAAGGTGGCATGTAACAATGCCATCTCACTAGTCCAAGTGATCAATTTCAGTTCACAATTTATGGCTCTGATAGGTCTAAGAGTCAAAGAGTTCACACAAACAAGACAAGTGTCTGCTAATACTAACTGATAGAATCAAAAAGGGAGAGAAAGATCCAACATGGGAAGTGGGATACACAGCAGACTCATAGAATGGCAGAGGTCCTAAACAACACTCTGGCCTCAGAATCAGCCCTTAAGGCATTCGGATCTTGCTGAAGAGCCCATGAGAGTATTGTAGGCATGGAAAGCCAAGACACCATGGAAAAGAAAAAAAAAAGAAGAAGACCTAAATGAAAGATCTCTGTGAGTGAGATCCCAGTGGAAAGAACGGGGCCATCAAAGAAGGAGGTACCTTTCTCTGAAGGGAGGAGAGAACTTCCACTTTGACTGTGACCCTATCGGAATAAGATCAAAGTCGGCGAACTCTAAAGGCTTCCATAGCCCTGGCAACTCATGACTAGAGCCTAGGGAGATTACTAACGCCATAAACAAGAGTGTCAAATTGTTAAGTCAGCAACAGGAGTCACTGTGTACTTACATCCCATGTGGGAACTGTCCTTAATGTGTTGTCTCATGTGCAGTGAAACTAGTACTGAAACAGTATTTTTGCACTTTGTGTTTCTGCGTCGGTACAAACTGATGAGATCTTTACTAATTATATGCTGAATCGATCTTCTGTATATAAAGATAATTGGAAATTAAAAAAAACCCTGGTGTTAAATTGGAAATGGCATAGAAAATTAATTAATTTTTTTAAAAAATATTATGTAGGATCTCTGTCTTTAATGTGCTGTACACTCTTATTTAATACTATAACTAGTACTCCAACAGTATTTTTTTTCACTTTGTGTTGCTATATGGGGCAAACTGTTGAAATCGTTACCTAATATATACTAAACTGATCTTCTGTATATAAAGAGAATTAAAAATGAATCTTGATGTGATTGGAATGATTGGAAGGGGAGAGGGAGCGGGAAAGGGGAGGGTTGTGGGTGGGAGGGAAGTTATGGGAGGGGGAAGCCATTGTAATCCATAAGCTGTACTTTGGAAATTTATATTCATTAAATAAAAGTTTAATAAAAAAAGCCGCATTAGTGGTAGAATTTCACCCCCTCTTAGCAGCACTTAAGTGAAGGTGTTTAGGGAGGCCAGGGAATGGAAGAAGGTACGAAGGGGCCTAAAGCTCCAACCAGCTTCCAAAGGTCGGCCTCCCTGTTGCTAAATCACTGGTGATTACCTTCGCCTTCCTGTGACATGCTTTCCCTGGGCCTTCTGGAAAGAGCATGGAGTGCGGCCATCCTGGGGAGAGACTCTGGCAGCAAACTACCACTCCCCGCAAGCAGTGGGCCTCAGGCTGCTTGGGCATGTACATTCTTATAGTTGGCAGGAGGGCTGGGGAGACCGGGATGAGCTCATCCTGGAGCACTGTTGATGAGGCACTGGCTGGCGACAGTGAGCACTTAGGCCCCTGCCTGCCCAGCAAGCTCCTGCCAGTGATCAAAAGAGGTTCGCAGGTTCCTGAAAGGTACACCCTCTTTGCATCACCCTATAGCCAGGTGGCCTACGGTGCACCTGCAATGCCTGGGCCCCAGGGGTCCACAGTGTCCCTTTTATGTTCAGCCAACCTCCCAGGTCCCACTGCTTGCCTGCCACCAGCTTAGCTGGGGTCCAGGAGACAGAGGAGTCTCCTCATTTCCATCCTAACCTCAGCCCACTGAAAATGATGATATCCTGGGATATGTGGGGGAACACTGCACCCTCAGAGGGCCAGGCTGTGTCCAGCAACCCCTCACGGTGCAGCCAGGGCCACGCAGCCCTTCTCTGAGGTCTGCTGCCTTTCAGCTTAGGTTAGATGGGGAGGCAGCCTGGGCAAAGCAGTCAGCTCTACATGGAAGGACCTGGGGATGATGGTTGGGAGCTCAGGAAACACCTCTAGGTGGATTTACATTTACGACTCCCTCACATCTTTCCTGGAATCTCTCATTGAAGGTCTGAGACAAAGTATAAGGGGAAATAATAGAGTAAATCTATTGCAAAATGAATGAATGATATTAAAACAAAACAACATACATGCTGTTTTTTGAGTGAAACTCTGGAAGTAGTTGTTTATAAACATGGTCAAGTACAAGGTTAACAAATGTACTCTTCCAGGGTTGCTTTATGTGTCACTCCAGAAAATTAGTAGAAATGCAAAGATGTTTGCTAAACATGGCTGTTTAAAGGGTGTCATTGCTGTAGAGATGTGGCCTAGATTATGTTTCGAAGGATAAGTGAAAGGATTATTTTTGACTATTGTCTTTTTCAAATCACTTTTGATTGCAAAAAGTATATCACATGGAGAATATGAGATAGGTTTTTAAAAGTGTTCTTTCTGGGCAGAGTGATGGGTGGCAGCAGGTTAAGCAGCTGCCTGCAGTGGAGTGCCAGCTCCTTCACGTCTGATTGAGCTCCCTGCAACATAGTGGGAGACCCAGATGAAGCTTCTGGCCCTTGGCTTCAGCCTGGCCTTGTTACAACAAAGGAAGTCATTTGGGGAGTCAACCAGCCAATATAAACACACTATCTCTCTCTCCATCCCTCCCCCCCACCTCTCTCACTGTCTCTCTCCTTTCCTTGGCTCAGTAACTCTGACTTCAAAAACTAAAAATGAATTTTTATCAAAAGTGTTCTTTTTTGATTATAGATATAGTTTTACATGGGGCAAGTAAGTGTGTATTGCAATATAAATGATCGAGTCCACACCTCCCTGTTAGATACAAGCATTACAAGTGAAAACCATGTGCACACTGTGCAATAAATTATTTTATTCACTTAGTTGCCTTGATTCTGCTGTGTACACATTTCAATGAGGATCTTGTTTTGCACTTGGATGTCTTGAACATTGTTAAAGGTAAGTGGATATGAAAGCAATTGAAAAGAATTTTGAGTTTTTGTGACTAAATTTTTGGGCTAAGAAAACCATTATAATATTTAGCCAGCGACAAGGTGGACAGTAAAAACAATACACTTGGAGATTTTTTTTTGTTATGTTGAAGTTAGAAGTGCTACATAGAGCTTGACAATTTCATATCTATATCCTCCCTAATTGATACAACTTCTTTGATACAAATCATAGGCTTCCGCATTTACTTTTAAGGAAAATTTAAAGAAAAAAAGATGAGTTTCCAGAAGACCTCAATCCAATAAGATCACCTTCCTTTTTTTTTTAATTTTCTTTTTGACAGGCAGAGTGGACAGTGAGAGAGAGAGACAGAGAGAAAGGTCTTCCTTTGCCGTTGGTTCACCCTCCAATGGCCGCCGCGGCCAGCGCGCTGCGGCCGGCGCACCGCGCTGATCCGATGGCAGGAGCCAGGTGCTTATCCTGGTCTCCCATGGGGTGCAGGGCCCAAGTACTTGGGCCATCCTCCACTGCACTCCCTGGCCACAGCAGAGAGCTGGCCTGGAAGAGGGGCAACCGGGACAGAATCCGGCGCCCCGACCGGGACTAGAACCCGGTGTGCCGGCGCCACTAAGCGGAGGAGTAGCCTAGTGAGCCGTGGCGCCGGCCAAGATCACCTTCCTTTTACACTATCAAAACTGAGGATTCTCTTCTTAGCGTGGAGATGTTTCAAAAGTAATCACATTTCCCCCTCAGGTTATTACTAGTATGTTAAATGACTAGACTCAGACAGCTATAGAAACATAATTCACTTGCAGGTGCTAAAAATTTTTGAGGTCCTGTGAAGTGTGGGAAAGAACTTGAAGATACTATAGGACAGAGAAGACAGAATTAAGAATTTTAACTTAGAAAAAATGTAATTTGGGCACTACTATTAGTAGTATGTTTTTACATTCTTAAAAGGAGCAATTCTTTGTGTTTAAAATGAAATTTGGTAGTGATAACTGTGAAATGCCCTAAATTCCCTATAGAACTGCAATTAATTATTTGAGTAATATTTAATGGCATGATTATGCATATACAGTGTTTTCAGTACTAAAGTTAAAATTCAATGCCCTGGGCTCTGCACTGTGGTGTAGCAGGCTAAGCCTCCACTTTCAGCTCTGGTATCTCATATGGGTACCTGTTCATGTCCTGCTTGCTCCTCTTCTGATACAGTTCTCTGCTATGGGCTGAGAATACAGCATTAGATGTCTCAAGTGCTTGGACCCTGCACTCATGAGGGAGACTCAGAAGAGCCTTTTGGCTCCTGGCTTCAGATTGGCTGACCTCCAGCAACTTCAGGCATTAGGAGAGTGTACCAGCAGATGAAAGACCTCTCTCTCTGTCTCTCCTCTCTCTGTAACTCTCTCAAGTACATAAATAAAATCTAAAAAAATTCTTTATACTTTTTAAGAGTTTTATTGTTTAAAAACCCAATAATTAGAATATAGTTTCTTCTATACCTTGTATAACTTGATATCTGTTAAAGAACGTATCTGTTTGCACATACGGATCCAACCCACAGTACATCATAGTCTTTTATTTTATAGAATATGGTAAATACGCACATACTATTGAATAAGTGAGCATTCTATGAGTTTACAATATATTGCTATTATCATGAACATTTATATTGATATATCCTCCCTTACATAATCAAGAATGTATGTAAAAACCATACACTGTTTCTGAATGAATTTAAAGTTTGTTGGATTTTCCACATAGGTTGGGAATAAGTTTCCTTTTTTACACCTTGATCAAGGGGTGCTGCTATCACAGAAAGGTGGCAAAGAGCTGTTGTACCCCTATAGGCTGAAAATTACCCAAAGATATCCTTTCAGGATTGCCTTAGCTTGCAGCAGCTGTTCCCTCACTAGATAGTCCCTGTCCCACACCTTCCTCTCATCCCAAGATGGTGCCTTTCAATGCAAATGCTGCTTTACTGTCCTTGGAGAACCCCTCTCAGTTCATGTTCATAAAAGCACTAATCTGCACCTTATGTGCATATTTTTGTCTTCCTGCTACATGAAAGCACTATATATTTTACTTTTTAAAGTTCATTTTCAAAGAAAAAATACTCCTCATTTTATAAAGTCTTATTTACTTTTTTTATTTTTTGGTCATTTATTAAACTTTTATTTAATTAATATAAATTTCCAAAGTACAGCTTATGGATTACAATGGCTTCCCCCCTCCCATAACTTCCCTCCCACTTGCAACCCTCCCCTTTCCCACTCCCTCTCCCCTTCCATTCACTTCAAGATTCATTTTCAATTCTCTTTATATACAGAAGATCAGTTTAGTATATATTAATTAAAGATTTCAACAGTTTGCCCCCATATAGCAACACAAAGTGAAAAAATACCGTTGGAGTACTAGTTATAGCATTAAATAACAGTGTACAGCATATTAAAGACAGAGATCCTACATAATATTTTTTAAATTAATTAATTTTCTATGCCATTTCCAATTTACAACCAGGTTTTTTTTTCATTTCCGATTATCTTTCTATACAGAAGATCGATTCTGTATATAATTAGTAAAGATTTCATCAGTTTGCACCCACACAGAAACACAAAGTGTAAAAATACTGTTTCAGTACTAGTTATAGCATCACTGCACATTAGACAACACATTAAGGACAGATCCCACATGAGATGTAAGTACACAGTGACTCCTGTTGCTGACTTAACAATTTGATACTCCTGTTCATGGCGTCAGTAATCTCCCTAGGCTCTAGTCATGAGTTGTCAGGGCTATGGAAGCCTTGAGAGTTCGCTGACTTTGATCTTATTCCGATAGGGTCACAGCAAAGTGGAAGTTCTCTCCTCCCTTCGGAGAAGGGTACCTCCTTCTTTGATGGCCCCGTTCTTTCCACTGGGATCTCATTCGCAGAGATCTTTCATTTAGGTCTTCTTCTTTACTTTATTTTCCGTGGTGTCTTGGCTTTCCATGCCTAAAATATTCTCATGGGCGCTTCAGCTAGATCTGAATGACTTAATGGCTGATTCTGAGGCAAGAGTGTTGTATAGGACCTCTGCCATTCTATGAGTCTGCTGTATATCCCACTTCCCATGTTGGATCCTTCTCTCCCTTTTTGATTCTATCAGTTAGTATTAGCAGACACTTGTCTTGTTTGTGTGAACTCTTTGACTCTTAGACGTATCAGAGCCATAAATTGTGAGCTGAAATTGATCACTTGGACTAGTGAGATGGCATTGGTACTTGCCACCTTGATGGTAATGAATTGGAATCCCTGGCAGATTTCTAACTCCACCATTTGGGGCAAGTCCGAGTGAGCATATCCCAAATTGTACATCTCCTCCCTCTCTTTTTCCACTCTTATATTTAACAGGGATCACTTTTCAGTTAAAATTTAAACACCTAAGAATAATTGTGTGTTAATTACAGAGTTCAACCACTAGTACTGGAACAACAACAACAAATACTAAAAAGGATAAAGTATTACATTGTACATCTAGAGTCAGGACAAAAGCTGATCAGATCATTGTTTCTTATAGTGTCCATTTCACTTCAAAAGGTTTCCTTTTTGGAGTTCATTAGTCACCGATCAGGGAAAACAAATGGTATTTGTCTCTTTAGGACTGGCTTAATTCACTCAGCATGATGTTTTCCAGATTGCTCCATCTTGTTGCAAATGACCGGGTTTCGTTGTTTCTTACTGCTGTATAGTATTCTATGGAGTACATGTCCCATAATTTCTGTATCCAGTCTACTGTTGATAGGCATTTGGGTTGGTTCCAGGTCTTAGCTATTGTGAATTGAGCTGAAATAAACATTAATGTGCAGATGGCTTTTTTATTTGCCAAATTAATTTCCTTTGGGTAAATTCCAAGGAGTGGGATGGCTGGGTTGTATGGTAGGGTTATGTTCAGGTTTCTGAGGAATCTTCAGACTGACTTCCTTAGTGGCTTAACCAGTTTGCATCCCCACAAACAGTGGGTTAGTGTCCCTTTTTCCCCACATCCTCTCCAGCTTCTGCTGTTGGTAGATTTTTTAATGTGAGCCATTCTCACCGGGGTGAGATGGAACCTCATTGTGGATTTGATTTGCATTTTTCTGATTGCTAGTGATCTTGAACAATTTTTCATGCGTCTGTTGGCCATTTGGATTTCCTCTTTTGAAAAATGTCTATTGAGATCCTTGGCCCATCTCTTCAGTGGGTTGTTTGTTTTGTTGTTGTGGAGTTTCTTGATTTCATTGTAGATTCTGGTTATCAACCCTTTATCTGTAGTATAGTTTGCAAATATTTTTTCCCATTCTGTCGGTTGCCTCTTCACTTTCCTGACTGTTTCTTTTGAAGTATAGAAACTTCTCAATTTGATGCAATCCCAAATGTTAATTTTGGTTTTGACTGCCTGTGCTTCTGGTGCCTTTTCCAAGAAGTCTTTTCCTATACCTATATCTTGCAGGGTTTCTCCAATGCTCTATAATAATTTGATGGTTTTCAGTAGTAGATTTAAGTCTTTAATCAATGTTGAGTGAATTTTTGTGTAAGGTTAAAGGTATGGGTCTTGCTTCAATCTTCTGCACGTGGAAATCCAATTTTCCCAGCACCATTTATTGAATAGGCTGTCCTTATTCCAGGGATTAGTTTTGGATCTTTGATCAAATATAAGTTGGCTGTAGATGTTTGAATTGAATTCTGATGTTTCTATTCTGTTCCCTTGGCCTATCCATCTATTTCTGTACCAGTAGCATGCTGTTTTGATAACAATTCCTCTGTAGTATATCCTGAAATCTGGTATTGTGATGCCCTCCGGCTTTGTTTTTGTTGTACAAGATTGCTTTGGCTATTCGAGGTCTTCTCTGTCTCCATATGAATTTCAGCATCATTTTTTCCAGATCTGAGAAGAATGTCTTTGGTATCTTGATTGGTTTTGCATTGAATGTATAAATTGCTTTTGGGAGAATAGACATTTTGATGATATTGATTCTTCCAATCCATGAGCTTGGAAGATTTCTCCATTTTTTGGTATCCTCTTCTATTTCTTTCTGTAAGGTTTTGTAGTTTTCATCGTAGAGATCTTTAACGTCCTTGGTTAAGTTTATTCCAAGGTATTTGATTGTTTTTTGTAGCTATTGTGAATGGGATTGATCTTAGAAGTTCTTCCTCAGCCGTGTCATTGCCTGTGTATACAAAGGCTCTTGATTTTTGTGGATTGATTTATATCCTGCTGGTTTGCCAAACTCTTCGATGAGTTCCAGTAGTCTCTTAGTAGAGTTCTTTGGGTCCCCTAAAAAAGAATCATATCATCTGCAAAGAGGGATAGTTTGAGTTCTTCCTTCCCGATTTGTATCCCTTTAATTTCTATTTCTTGCCTAATAGTTCTGGCCAAAACATCCAGAACTATATTGAATAGCAGTGGTGAGAATGGGCATCCCTGTCTGGTACCAGATCTCAGCGGAAATGCTTCCAACTTTTCCCCATTCAATAGGATGCTGGCCGTGGCTTTTTCATATATTGCTTTGATTGTATTGAGGAATGTTCCTTCCATACCCAGTTTGCTTAGAGTTTTCATCATGAAAGGGTGTTGTATTTTATCAAATGCTTTCTCTGTGTCTATTGAGAGAACCATATGGTTATTCTTCTGCAGTCTGTTAATGTAGTGTATTTCATTGATTGTTTTGCGAACATTGAACCATCCCTGCATACCAGGGATAAATCCCACTTGGTCTGGGTGGATGATCTTTCTGATGTGTTGTTGCATCTATTGGCCAGAATTTTATTGAGGATTTTTGCATCTATGTTCATCAGGGATATTGGTCTGTAATTCTCTTTCAATGCTGCATCTTTCTCCGGCTTAGGAATTAAGGTGATGGTGGCTTCATAGAAAGAATTTGGGAGGATTCCCTCTTTTTCAATTGTTCTGAATAGTTTGAGAAGAATTGGAGTTTGTTCTTCTCTAAATGTCTGGTAGAACTCAGCAGTGAATCCATCTGGTCCTGGGCTTTTCTTTGCTGGGAGGGCCTTTATTACTGTTTCAATTTCTGTGTCAGTTATGGATCTGTTTAGGTTTTCTATGTATTCCTGGCTCATTTTTGGTAGTTTGTATGTGTCCAAGAATCTGTCCATTTCTGATAGATTTCTCTGTTTGCTGGCATACAAGTCTTTGTAGTAATTGCTGATGATTCTTTTTATTTCTGTGGTGTCTGTTGTTATGTTTCCCTTTTCATCTCTGATCCTATAGATTTGGGTCTTTTCTCTTCTTTTTTTAGTTAGTTGGGCTAATGGGGTGTCAATTTTGTTTATTTTTTCAAAAAACCAGCTCATTGTTTGGCTGATTTTTTGTAATGACCAAGTGGGATTTATCCCTGGTATGCAGGGATGGTTAAACATTCGCAAAACAATCAACGTAATACACTACATTAACAGACTGCAGAAGAAAAACCATATGATTCTCTCAATAGACGCAGAGAAATCATTTGATAAAATACAACACCCTTTCATGATGAAAACTCTAAGCAAGCTGGGTATGGAAGGAACATTCCTCAATACAATCAAAGCAATATATGAAAAAGCCACGGCCAGCATCCTATTGAATGGGGAAAAGTTGGAAGCATTTCCGCTGAGATCTGGTACCAGACAGGGATGCCCACTCTCACCACTGCTATTCAATATAGATCTGGAAGTTTTAGCCAGAGCTATCAGGCAAGAAAAACAAATTAAAGGGATACAAATCGGGAAGGAAGAACTCAAACTATCCCTCTTTGCAGATGATATGATTCTTTTTTAGGGGACCCAAAGAACTCTACTAAGAGTCTGCTGGGACTTTTCGAAGAGTTTGGCAAAGTAGCAGGATATAAAATCAAAGCACGAAAATCAACAGCCTTTGTATACACAGGCAATGCCACAGCTGAGGAAGAACTTCTAAGTTCAATCCCATTCACAATAGCTACAAAAAACAATCAAATACCTTGGAATAAACTTAACCAAAGATGTTAAAGATCTCTACGATGAAAACTACAAAACCTTACAGAAAGAAATAGAAGAGGATACCAAAAAATGGAGAAATCTTCCATGCTCATGGATTGGAAGAATCAATATCATCAAAATGTCCATTCTCCCAAAAGCAATTTATACATTCAATGCAAAACCAATCAAGATACCAAAGACATTCTTCTCAGATCTGGAATAAATGATGCTGAAATTCATATGGAGACACAGAAGACCTCGAATAGCCAAAGCAATCTTGTACAACAAAAACAAAGGCGGGGGCATCACAATACCAGCTTTCAGGACATACTACAGGGCAGTTGTTATCAAAACAGCATGGTACTGGTACAGAAATAGATGGACAGACCAATGGAACAGAATAGAAACACCAGAATTCAATCCAAACATCTACAGCCAACTTATATTTGATCAAAGATCCAAATCTAATCCCTGGAATAAGGACAGTCTATTCAATAAATGGTGCTGGGAAAATTGGATTTCCACGTGCAGACGCTTGAAGCAAGACCCCTACCTTTCACCTTACACAAAAATTCACTCAACATGGATTTAAGATTTAAATCTACCTCCCAAAACCATCAAATTATTAGAGAGCATTGGAGAAACCCTGCAAGATATAGGTACAGGCAAAGACTTCTTGGAAAAGACCCCAGGAGCACAGGCAGTCAAAACCAAAATTAACATTTGGGATTGCATCAAATTGAGAAGTTTCTATACTTCAAAAGAAACAGTCAGGAAAGTGAAGAGGCAACCGACAGAATGGGAAAAATATTTGCAAACTATACTACAGATAAAGGGTTGATAACCAGAATCTACAATGAAATCAAGAAACTCCACAACAACAAAACAAACAACCCACTCAAGAGATGGGCCAAGGACCTCAACAGACATTTTTCGAAATAGGAAATCCAAATGGCCAACAGACACATGAAAAATTGTTCAAGATCACTAGCAATCAGAAAAATGCAAATCAAATCCACAATGAGGTTCCATCTCACCCCAGTGAGAATGGCTCACATTAAAAAATCTACCAACAGCAGAAGCTGGAGAGGATGTGGGGAAAAAGGGACACTAACCCACTGTTTGTGGGGATGCAAACTGGTTAAGCCACTAAGGAAGTCAGTCTGAAGATTCCTCAGAAACCTGAACATAACCCTACCATACAACCCAGCCATCCCACTCCTTGGAATTTACCCAAAGGAAATTAATTTGGCAAATAAAAAAGCCATCTGCACATTAATGTTTATTGCAGCTCAATTCACAATAGCTAAGACCTGGAACCAACCCAAATGCCCATCAACAGTAGACTGGATAAAGAAATTATGGGACATGTACTCCAGAGAATACTATACAGCAGTAAGAAACAATGAAACCCGGTCATTTGCAACAAGATGGAGCAATCTGGAAAACATCATGTTGAGTGAATTAAGCCAGTCCCACAGAGACAAATATCATTTGTTTTCCCTGATCAGTGACAACTGAGCACCAAAGGGGAAACCTGTGGAAGTGAAATGGACACTATAGGAAACAATGACCTGATCAGCTCTTGTCCTGACTCTAGATGTACAATGTAATACTTTATCCTTTTTAGTATTTGTTGTTGTTGTTGTTGTTGTTGTTCTAGTACTAGGGGTTGAACTCTGTAATTAACACACAATTATTCTTAGGTGTTTAAATTTTAACTGAAAAGTGATCCCTGTTAAATTTAAGAGTGGAAAAAAAGAGGGAGGAGATGTACAATTTGGGACATGCTCAATCAGACTTGCCGCAAATGGTGGAGTTAGAAATGTGCCAGGGTATTCCAACACAATCCCATCAAGGTGGCAAGTACCAATGCCATCTCACTAGTCCAAGTGATCAATTTCAGCTCACAATTGATGGCTCTGATACGTCTAAGAGTCAAAGGGATCACACAAACAAGACAAGTGTCTGCTAATACTAACTGATAGAATAAAAAAGGGATTGAAGGATCCAACATGGGAATTGGGATACACAGCAGACTCATAGAATGGCAGAGGTCCTAAACAGCACTCTTGCCTCAGAATCAGCCCTTAAGGCATTCGGATCTGGCTGAAGAGCCCATGAGAGTATTGTAGGCATGGAAAGACAAGATACCATGGAAAAAAAAGACCTAAATGAAAGATCTCTGTGAGTGGGATCCCAGTGGAAAGAACGGGGCCATCAAAGAAGGAGATACCTTTCTCTGAAGGGAGGAGAGAACTTCCACTTTGACTATGACCCTATCGGAATAAGATCAAAGTCAGCGAACTCTCAAGGCTTCCATAGCCCTGGCAACTCATGACTAGAGCCTAGGAAGATTACTGATGCCATGAACAGGAGTGTCAAATTGTTAAGTCAGCAACAGAAGTCACTGTGTACTTACATCCCATGTGGGAACTGTCCTTAATGTGTTGTCTAATGTGCAGTGATGCTATAACTAGTACTGAAACAGTATTTTACAATTTGTGTTTCTGTGTGGGTACAAACTGATGAGGTCTTTACTAAATATATGCTGAATTGATCTTCTTTATATAAAGATAATTGGAAATGCAAAAAAAAAAAACCCTGGTGTTAAATTGGAAATGGCATAGAAAATTTATTAATTTTAAAAAAATTTTATGTAGGATCTCTGTCTTTAATGTGCTGTACACTGTTATTTAATGTTATAACTAGTACTCCAACAGTATTTTTTTTCACTTTGTGTTGCTATATGGGGCAAACTGTTGATATCTTTACCTAATATATACTAAACTGATCTTCTGTATATAAAGAGAATTGAAAATGAATCTTGATGTGAATGGAAGGGGAGAGGGAGCGGGAAAGGGGAGGGTTGCGGGCGGGAGGGAAGTTATGGGAGGGAGGAATCCATTGTAACCCATAAGCTGTACTTTGGAAATTTGTATTCATTAAATGAAAGTTTAATAAATGAAAAAAAAAGAAGAAAAAAAATGCAGAACACACGGAAAATATCCCATACAAAGTAGGAAAAGCAATAGTGGTCCAGTCAGTACTAATAATAATGAACCCATTGAAACCCTCCAAATGTTAGGGGCTTAGTAATAAACATATGTTGCATTTTATACTTATGTGTATTAAGGACAGACTTTATATATGACACATTATTAGTAGTGTTAAAACAACATTTTACTGTTGCAGATTTACAACTTATATGATTTTTTAACATTAAGTAACTGTTAGCTGCATGGTTTAAATGTACTCTTGAGTAAACTTGATCCAATTTTTCAGCTATATTGGACAGTCCAGTAGCAGTAAGATTAATTGTTTTGGTCACTAAACATGCAAGCCTTCGTAGTTCACTGTTATTTCCAAAGGCCAGTCCAGGAACATTTACTACTGGTACAGCCATTGCCAGGGCAGTGTCCTGTCCTATTAGGATGACGTTGCCATTACATTATTCAGGTGAAGCATGCCGCCGCCGCGCTCTGTCCACTGCTGTAAATACAGATGTCAGCATTCTGGCCACACGGCCCAGGGAGCAATTGCAGAAGTTATCAGAGGCTAACGATATGAAGGCATATTTGTTACATAAAAAAAAAACCCATCGCTTAGGAGTCCATGTCCCATACCAGTGCTGGATTAAGTGTATTTCATTGATTGGTGATAGGATCCCTTTATTTTACCGATTGTGAAACCTCAATAACTTGTGGAGGCTGTCCACTCTGTAACTTGCCATTCCAATTTTAACTCAATCCTGAGCAGAGAGCCCATTCCTTTGCCAAAGAGGCGAACTGAGGGTCTTTCCAGCCAGGAACATCACAGGTTACACATGTAACTTTAATTTTCCTTTTAAAGAAAGGAATTGCTTTGTATGCTTGTAGATCCTGTCGACTACACCAATTTGTGACAGCAAATTATTTTTCAGCTGTCTGCTGTGCACAGACTTAGTTACTTTTAGTTTAATCTGCAAGAAATACGCTGCAAGCTTTATAGTGCACACTAAAATTATTTAGAGGAAAGATGGTAAAGGAGTATAGATTAACAGAATGTTGTAATAAACATGGCTCCATTGCTTTAATGATACTATAGCAAGACGGTCCACTGATTCCTGTTGGGAGGGCCTGAGGCTGGCCCCGCTTTCAGCTTTTTGAACTTTGTTTTTAATGAATTACCTTCTTTATTAGTTTTGGAGTGACATTTATTGGCCCAATGCCTTCCCCTTTAGCACTGAGGGAAAATACCATGAGGAGCCTTATTTTGATTTTTGACTTTTGGACAATTTTTGTACATGTCCTTGCTGCTCACATTTATAGCACCTTTATTTATTGGGCATAGCCCTCCTTGATAATTTTTGTAATGACATACCATATAGAGCAGCAGGTCCTGAATGTCCTGTTTTTAAGTGAATTTATTTTGTTAATCTCTCATGAAGGGGACTGACACAGAACACCTCAGCCACAGTAGCAAATTGATCCATGTCCACGTTGTACTTATGTTTTGTAGAATTTACAGTATTGTGGGCACCACTAGGCAATCTTTACACAGCACCAGAAAAGGATCCATACTGAGAATCAGACATTATTAGTAATTATCACGGGCACATTTAACATTCAGCTTGACTGCACGTTCCCCCGGGATGAAACAGCAGTAGCAGAGGCTTGTTCTGGCTCCCTCTTAAAGCCTCCAAGGACAAGGGTGGCTCATTGCCAAGATTTTAGGCAAGCAGTGAGTCCTGTCTTGGATCTTGGCCAGAGAGCCAAGACACAAAGCATGCCCACCTGTTTATCAGAAACATTCCTTTATCCTTCTCCTGGGGAACTGGCCAGGCTCCCAAGGAGTAGGAGAAGGTCATTCGACAGCAAAGTTACTTGTCCACCAGAGCTGAACCTAGATACAAGCCTCTCCATCCCAAAAATTTGTCCTTACATTTGGCCCTAGGGTTGCATTGAGAGGTAAACATAATTAACACATTATAAGAATACAATACAAATTTTTTATACAAGCATACATTCAGCAATCAAACACAATAATATTCAATGTGTTTTAAGGATAAATTGAAACATATCTGATGAGCAATTAGCCTCTTATTGTTTGTAATTATTACACCTTTTTTTAAAGTAAACTAAGCATAATCTGTTTAAGCATTCCTATCAATAATAGGGTAGAGTTAGCACATAATACAGAAACAGAATGGGTAGTCCGGACACTTTGTCACCACAATTTCTCATTTTACATAGTAATATTAACTTTATAATAGATAACAGTTACTTTAAAAGAAATATTTAAATGCAGGGTGGGGGGTGTCCAGTGTACACTGATCTATATTTTTTACTTCCAGTGTTTCTTATCCACAACACCCTCTTTTATAAACCAAGGACTAATTTTTTCAGCAGCACTGATGAATTGTTCTACGGTTTGTTTCTTTAACCCTATTCTCTACATCTGTAATAAAGTTTTTCCAGCCTTTGTCACGGCTTGCTTTGTTTCTTTAAATGCACATTTCCCATAGTTATGGCTTAGAGGGGCTCCTGAGAAATTTTCAGTCTTCCACGTCCTACACGTGCTAATTGCTCCCTCCTTACTCCCACAACTGGCATCCCAGCGCTTTTTAACAAGGCCTTTATTATCCTTTTTCATATTTAGATGTGACTGTATATTTATTCCCCATGGTCAATTGGAGAGGCTCCCTGGGCAAACCCTAGTCTTCCACGCCCTACACGTGCTTATCTGCCTCCCTTTAAATCCCCATGGCCTACTACCACTGCAGACTTGCCTCTTTCAGAGGCTTACCTGTGGTTCAGATGAATCTGAGTCACGGCACCAGCTGTCGGAGGCCACCTGACAAACCACACAGAGACGCAGCACTCAGTAAATTCATCATCACGGTTATCGCCTCATCGCGTTCCAGGACAAGGTATGGGGCCCGGCAATGAGGGACTGGAGGCCGTCTCCCTGGGGAAACTCTTCAACCTCCAGCCCCAACAGGTTTGCCTGTTTCCTTTCCTGTTCTCTGTCTTCTATGTCCGATATTCTCTCTTCTGCTTCACCCATTCTGTTTTTAAGGCTCTCTAATGTGTTTGTCATTTGATCTATTGAGTTCTTCATTTCATTATGGTTTCTTGTCACTATCAGAGTTTCAAGTTCCACTAGTTGTTTCATTTCATTTTGGTTCCTCCTTAATGTTTCATTTTCACGTGACAGATTTTCTATCTTGTCCATTAAGGATTTCTGTAGTTCAAGAATTTGTTTTTGAGAACTTCTTAGTGTTCTTATCAATTTTTTGAGATCCGCTTCTTGCATTTCCTCTGTCTCTTCATCTTCATAATCTTGGATTGGGGTGTCTTGTCATTTGGGGGCATCATACTGTCTTCCTTGCTCTTGTTAGCTCGGTTTCTACGTTTGTTGTTTGGCATGTTGGAGATAATTTATAGTTGTTTTTTTTTTTTTGCTGTGGTGTTTTTTTCTCATTATACTATGTCTCTAAGTGGGCTGTCTGCTTTGATGGATCCTTAGAGGCTATTATGGGTGTGGCCAGAGAGCTCTGCTTGATTCTTCAGGTTTAAGGCTGTGCAAAAAGTGACTCACCCAGACTATTCTCTCCCTTGCTCCTTGCTCGATCTCTCTCTCTCTCTTTTTTTTTTTGACTCAGTTCGGAAGTAATTCCACACAGCTGAGTGGAATTGAGGGTAGTTGAAATCTGGCCTCTGTGAGTATTCGTTTGATCTACCCCTGGGACCACACAAAGAGTTTATGAAGCCCTCAATGTGTTCTCAAGTTTTGCCACAGTCCCAAGGTTACTGAGTTTGTGTACTCCGTGAGTTCACTCGCTCCCCCTCAAATTTTCACAGTCGCAGATCGTTAGCTTCACCTGTTTTCACTAGATTCTAACCTCCTGTTATTTCTCCGGACCACAGTCAGTTTTTCTGCCCGGCTACTCGCGGTTGCCGCTTTACATATGTAAAATGGCTCCTGCTCTTTGTTTTGCTCGGCTTTGTAAGGTGAGTGGAGAGAGAGGATAGTGTCTGTGCTGGTTCCCCTGATCGGTTTTTTTTTTTCCTCTCCTCCAGTCAGCCTGGTGATCTTTGCCCAGTGGGGCCTCAGGCCTCTGCCTTTCCCCGCCAATGTCTCGGGTTTCTGAGGTTTTTGTCTTACCTCCCATTCCCGCACTGGCAAGATTCTGCGGCTCGACTCCCGCGGCTGGGCTTCCACGCGGTGGGCTCCCTGTAGGTCCTCTGTGTCACACCCACTAGATCCGGAAGTGTTTCCTCTGCAGTTCTTTTCTTGAGTCTTTTCCTGAGGCTACAGTAATTCCACTTTTATTAAACTATATTTTCCCAGACTATCAGTGTATGTCCTCACTATCCGCCATCTTGGCTCCGCCCCATAAAGTCTTATTTTCACAACAGACCTAGTGATTGAGCACCTATTGTGAGCCTGATATATAAAAATAAAAGAAAAAATACACTGAAATTATGAATGTGCAGTATAACTACTATTCACACATGCTTCAATATCTTACAGATTGTATACATACTTTACATTTTAAAATCTTATAACTAAGGAGAGCGGCAAGATGGCGGAATAGGAAGGGAGCACATTGAGAGTTCGGCAAGACAGAGGTTAATAAAAGTGGAGATACTGCAGGGTCAAGGAAGAGTAGGGGAAGAAACAGCAGAGCAAACTCTTCCTGAACTAGTGATTCACGGTGGACCTGCGTGGAGAGCGTGGGAGCCCAAGTTCGGGACACCAGCGGCAGACTCAACGCACCAGCGCTGGAACGCGAGGTGAGCCGAACCTCCATAGCCCGAGACACCAGCGGGCAAGCGGAAAGAGGAGACTAGAGGGAACGAGGCTTGAAATTCCGTGGGGAAAAGTTCACCAGGCTAACTAGAAGAGAGAGAGGAAAAATAAAAAAAAAGTGACCGATACGGACACGAGTTTCTCTCTCTCTGCTCACCCCTCAAAGGCGAGCAAGACAAAGAGCAGGCGCCATTTTGGACATATGTCATAAGCAGGGCAACCTCAGGTCTGCACCGGGCCTGAGCCTAGCAGAAACACCTGACTCTGGGGGGAGGGGTGAAATAACAGGAGATTAGCATCTAACTTGGCAACCCTCTGGGAGACTGCAGGAGAATTGGAGCCCACACTGAGGGCAGCAGAGATTCCCTGTGTGGTCCTTGGGAAAGAGCTTCCGATCTCTGGCTCCTGTGGGTATATCATTTGCCTGCTAACTACCTCCAATTACATTCGGCTGTGCGGAATTACTTCCCTTTTGAATCAAAAAAAAAAAAAAAAAAAGAAAGAGAGATTTACCACGCCTAACCTGGGAGTGTCATCTTTGATACACCCTCAACCCTGAGGAACCAAATTCAGCTCTCAGTCCACACTCATCTCAAGCCCCTAAGGCTCCCCTGAAAGCAGACAGTCCACTTAATATAGAGCCATAGTATAACAAGAAAAAACACCACAGTGAAGAAACCAAATATCTCCAACATGCCATACAACAAACGCAAAAACCGAGGTAACAAGAACAAGGAAGACACTATGACGCCTCCAAATGAAAAAGACACCCTAATTCAAGATTATGAAGATGATGAGAGAGAAGAAATGCAAGAAGCGGATCTCGAAAAATTGATAAGAACATTAAGAAGTTCTCAAAAACAAATTCTTGAACTACAGAAATCCTTAATGGACAAGATAGAAAATCTCTCTCATGAAAATGAAATATTAAGGAGGAATCAAAATGAAATGAAACAACTAGTAGAACAAGAAACTGAGATAGTGACCAGAAATCATAATGATATGAAGAATTCAATAGATCAAATGACAAACACATTAGAGAGCCTTAAAAACAGAATGGGCAAAGCAGAAGAGAGAATATGAGACTTAGAAGACAGAGAACAGGAAAAGAAACAGGCAAACCAAAGAAAAAAAGAGGAAATTAGAAATCTAAAAAATATAGTTGGGAATCTACAGGATACTATTAAAAAACTAAACATTCGGGTTCTAGGAGTTCCTGAAGGCATGGAGAGGGAGAAAGGATTAGAAGGCATTTTCAGTGAGATACTAGCAGAAAATTTCCCAGGTTTGGAGAAGGACAGAGGCATCTTAGTACAGGAAGCTTATAGAACCCCTAATAAACATGACCAAAAGAGATCCTCACCACGACATGTTGTAATCAAACTCACCACAGTGAAACATAAAGAAAAGATTCTAAAAGGTGCAAGAGAGAAATGTCAGATTACTCTTAGAGGATCTCCAATTAGACTCACAGCTGACTTCTCATCAGAAACCCTACAAGCTAGAAGGGAATGGCGAGACATAGCCCAGGTACTAAGAGACAAAAACTGCCAACCCAGAATATTATATCCTGCAAAGCTCTCATTTGTGAATGAAGGTGAAATTAAGACTTTTCATAGCAAACAGAAACTGAAAGAATTTGTTGCCACTCATCCTGCCCTGCAAAAGATGCTTAAAGATGTGTTACACATAGAAACACAGAAACACAGTCACCAATATGAAAGAAGGTAAAGGAAGAAAACCTCACAGCAAAAGATCACAGGAAGTTCAATTTCTCTTTGACATAGAATTAAACTCTGATGCTCTGTTAAAGCAATGTGTTAAAGTAATCTATTATGTTCTCTTGATGTCTGTTCAATTCTAATTGTTCAAAAACTGCTGAATTTTTATTAAGAGCTATGGGTTATTTAAATATGTGCTTATTTTCAAAGATTTGAATAATCACCTTGTAACAATGATCAAATTTGGTCTATGTTATGTCATGATTTTAAGGAATCTTATTTCAACCAGATATTTTGGATTTTGAGCCTTCTTGGCATTCTTGACAGGCATTCAAAAAATCAAAGTTTCAAACAATCTGGACTCTAAAATTTCCAGTGTGTGACCTGAATCTGTGTATCATATGTTTTAAACTTGTTGGTAGAAAGAAATGAAAAACATTTTATATGGTTGTGCTTAAGTTTACTGGTTAAACAAACTACACCATGTTAGATATTTAAGAGGTGTTTTCAAATACATGATTCTTAAAATTTATAGAAGGCATTGGACCTTCTGGTAAATGTTTTCTTAAGTTGTTATCTAATGGTTGAAACTGTTTGCTAAGTATTCATGTAATACTGCTATTGTCAGCAAGCGATCTAAGGTTGAAACTGTTTGCTAAGTATTCATGTAATATTGCTATTGTCAGCAAGCGATCTAGGACTTGCTCCCTCATTTCTCTATTCTAAGCCCAACTTGTTCTTTCATTTCTCTATTCTCTTCAAGGTAGGAAACTAATTATATTATGAAGGAAACTGTAGGATGCACAATTTAATCTTTAGACCCTATAAAAGAGATGGCTAACATTTTTCTGTACTAGCATAGCCAAAATAAGAACTTAAATAATAATCTCATAGCTAGATTTACTTCGCCATCAGTGATGTAAAGAGTAAGTAGAAAAAACCTCCCTTTCAGACCAAAGGGAAAGAAAGTTTTAAAGTGAGAATATAATTTTCCTCATGGGCACTGTCTACCTTAGAAAAACTACTACAGAACATGCCTGTGACTATAGACTTGTAGTTCAGGCCACCGAAGATTAGAGATGGGACATGGGCACTCCCTTGACTTGCATCCTCTGGTCTGCTTTAACACAAACCACGAGGAAAAGAAAGCTAGGCATCAGAAGCAATGGGTGGCAGGCCTATTAATGGCTGATCTGTACAGTGATCTGCCCTCAAGAAGACCCAACAGGCTAGTCCACTGCAGTGGCTTTCAATGTGGTAAGCCTGGGCTTCAGCAGAAGTCAGCTTGTGAAGAGCCCTGGCAGCTCTGCCAAGAGTTGGATCACTGGAAATGGACCTGCCCTGGAGTCGAAGGATGCCCAGGTCAGAGCCACAGATCTTATTGGCTCTAAGCTGAAAAGCCCTTCACTCAGCCCAACTTCCAAAGTGACCACTGCAGCTGAGGGGATGGCCAAGTAGGGTCAGCAACATTGCAGGCAGAACTGTAAATTTCTTGTTAGAGATGCCCCCTGCCTTTACCTGGTCAGCTCTCCTCCCAGGCCAGCCAAGTAATGAAAGTCAACAGAGTGCCTTCCCCTAGGAGGTTCACACCTCCCTTAGGATATACCCCATGATGGTATATCTTCCCCACTTAATGCTGTGTAATTGTTCAAACCTGGTAAAGGCCACTCTTAGGATCATTGGTTACTATCCTCACCCTTTTATGACCTTGTCTAAATATGAGCAGAGTCGGCAAACTTGGAAGGCTTCCATAGCCTTGGCAACTCATGACGAGAGCCTAGGGTGGTTACTGGCACCATAAACTAGAGTGTCAATTTGTTGGGTCAACAACAGGAGCCACTGTGCACTTGCTCCTCATGTGGGATCTCTGTCCTTAATGTACTGTACATTTTGATTTGATGCTATAACTAGTACTCAAACAGTATGTTTCACTTTGTGTTTCTATGTGAGTGCAAACTGTTGAAACCTTTATACTAAATTGATCTTCTGTATATAAAGAGAATTGAAAATGAATCTTGATGCAAATGGAAGGGGAGAGGGAGCGGGAGAGGGGAGGGTTGCGGGTGGGAGGGAAGTTGTGGGAGGGGGAAGCCATTGTAATCCATGAGCCGTACACTGGAAATTTATATTCATTAAATAAAAGTTAAAAAATAAAAAAAATTTTAAAAAAATCTTATAACTTACGTTTCCAGTTCAATATCTTGAGTATTGTCCATACTTTCATCTGAAAAATATGTATCTTTCCTTGAAATTAGTAGCAGTAATTTCTAGGTTGCATTTCTGTAATTCTTCTGCTGTCTTCTTTAAGTGATATTTGGGAACTACCATTTCTAAAATCACCTATATCTGTTTGTGGATCTATTACTGTTCCTACATAATATTCATTATTATTCAGAATCATTACTTGAAAATATATAATAATGCATACATATATTTTATTTTTTATTTTGCCTTTGAATTTATTACATCATCCTTTGTATATCATGAGTAAATTCTTTAACTCCAATACTAGCCTAGGGACCCTGTGGCCATCTAGGTTTGCTTTTTCATTGATGAGTCATCAATTCTTATTTACATTCTGCAACTGGTCCTAGAAACTTTCATGGTCACTATGTCTCTGACTCATCCAGTGCTAATGATCTCTTCCTCCTTTGCAGGTAATATCTTTTTGTAGTTTTTTTAATCTGGATTTTTATGGCACTGAAAATTAATCTTTGATATTTTAAAATACTCAAAATACAGGTTTTTGCACTGGTATTTTATTGTCTAGTGTAAATATTCCATGAGATATTTTCTTCATTTAAGTTCCAGAAACTTTCTTTACATTATATTTGAAATGTAAATTAAATGAATACTTTTTTCACCCAATTTTTATATTCATGTCAGTCATATTATTGTTCCTACTAAATAACTGTTCTATTCACAAGAAACAGAATATCATTTTTATTTTTTTTGAATTTATTTTTTATTTGAAATGCAGAGTTACATACTGAATCAATCCATGCATCTACATAAAAATGTTACAATATAAATTAAAAATAACTTGGAAATCTTTGTTATAACTTATATCTTGGGATTGGGAAGATTATCATATAACAGATAATTTTCAAAACTCTCATAAATGTGACGAAACTTTCTATTCCCAAAGTGTAAAGACAGATGACAGCCAGTCAAGGTAATGTGTAAGGACCAAGATTACATCCCAGTACCAAACTAAAAAGTCCTCCAGTCCCCCTAAGACCTGGGCCAGAAACTTTGATCCTAATAAAATGCTTTGTTGTTTGCTTGCCTAGTCTCTAACACTGTTATTGGCAACAGAAAATGGAGTCAGACCCCCAGAAAGAGCTATGTTGGGAGGTCAAGGTATGCAAACTGAGACTCTGCATCCAACACAATCAGAAAACTCCGGGGAATAAGGTCAACCCTGGGAAGACAAAAGAAACCAAGGACCCCATAAACAACAGTTCCTCACCTACCTGAACCCTCCCACCACCAGTCCGGATTCTCCCCACCACACAATCAGGGAAGCCAAGTGATCGCCGCACACAGCAGCCTACAGAAGGCTCCAGGAAGCACAGGAAGCCTAGAATGCCAGTCCAGGCCCCACAACATGGACCAGAGCAGGGTGAAGGGAGTGAGGAGCCAGCAGTGAAAGGGGGCCCAGACATGACCTCTGGGAGCTCCATGAGTCCTGCAAGGCTTTTCCATCAACTTCTGCTAAGTTCGCCTTCCCCCTCCCCACACTCCCTGTCCCCTAGACTCATCATTGCCAGGTGTCCTGTGGTGAAGGAAGATCAGAAATCAGTGGACACTTGTTACCTTTGGGGTTTCCCAGCCATGGAACCTCCTCCTTGAACCTGTTTTCAACCAAAACTGGAAGACTTCTCTGGTGCCAACATCCTGCATGATTGTGTATTGTTTATGCAATGCCCTCTTTGGACAGTTTGGATAGCTGTGAGCATGCACAACATCATAAAGAGCGCAGTCAATCAGCATCCTCCTTAGGGCAGACAAGTACATTCAGGGAAAGACAGGTGGGAAAAGAGTTGAGTCCTGGGTTCAGTTTCAAAGCTGTGTCCTCCAGGGCGCCACCCTCTCAGCTGCAGGAGGGGTTTTCACCTGCTGGTCCTGCCACCTGCTGGTCTTCCTTCTTCCTCCTGGGTCTGTGTTTCCAAGAGGATCCTTCCTGCAGTTTGCAGCAGACCACTTCAGGTTGGTTACAATTTAGTGGCTGTTTCTCACTTCTGAGACTTTCTTTTTCATGATAAATTAACACATTTTTCTTTTGAGTCTTGTGTTTTATTTTGATTTGAAGAATATTTAAAGATGTCTCATATTTTGGCCGGCGCCGTGGCTTAACAGGCTAATCCTCCGCCTTGCGGCGCCAGCACACCGGGTTCTAGTCCCGGTTGGGGCGCCGGATTCTATCCCGGTTGCCCCTCTTCCACGCCAGCTCTCTGCTATGGCCCAGGAAGGCAGTGGAGGATGGCCCAAGTCCTTGGGCCCTGCACCTGCATGGGAGACCAGGAGAAGCACCTGGCTCCTGGCTTTGGATCAGCACAAAGTGCTGGCTGCAGCGGCCATTGGAGGGTGAACCAACAGCAAAAAGGAAGACCTTTCTCTCTGTCTCTCTCTCTCACTATCCACTCTGCCTGTCAAAAAAAAATGCTTATGTATGAATATTTTTTAAAATCTATTATTTAAAAAAGTACTTGAAAAAAGATCAACCTTATTAACCAAATATCAATATTATTAAATGTTATTCTAATTGCAAATGGCCTGCTAAAACATGAAAGTAATGTGAGATCATTTCTAAAATGTTTGACTCATATATATCAATATAAAAATGTATATTATTTGAAATCACATATTAGTAGTGCCAAAGCCTCAGGAGAAACATTTATCCTTATGAATTAATAGGATTTGTGAGGCCAATGAAATCAGTTGGCAAACATGGTCACACACACAACACCATTGTGACTCATAAGAAATACACCTTCCTGAGTGCATAACACTACTACCAGTGATGAAGCTTTGATGAAGACATTAGAGTCCTATAAAATCTTTGGAGGTATGGTTCATAAAACAGGCCAATATCATATTAGCAGACTTTTATACATGTAAATCACTCATGTACTGAGCACTTACAGTGTGTGATTCCATTTTTCTCAGGATGTGCCTTGTGTTTCATAGTAGTATTTCACTGAGTCTCCATGAAATACCCCCAACTGAAGTAACTGATAAAATATTGGCAGATGTCCTAAACAACACTCTGGCCTCAGAATCAGCCCTTAAGGCATTCAGATCTGGCTGAAGAGCCCATGAGAGTATTGTAGGCATGGAAAGCCAAGATACCATGGAAAAGAAAAAAAAAAGAAGACCTAAATGAAAGATCTCTGTGAGTGAGATCCCAGTGGAAAGAACGGGGCCATCAAAGAAGGAGGTACCTTTCTCTGAAGGGAGGAGAGAACTTCCACTTTTACTATGACCCTATCGGAATAAGACCAAAGTCAGCGAACTCTAAAGGCTTCCATAGCCCTGACAACTCATGAGTAGAGCCTAGGGAGATTACTGACGCCATGAACAGGAGTGTCAAATTGTTAAGTCAGCAACAGGAGTCACTGTGTACTTACATCCCATGTGGGATCTGTCCTTAATGTGTTGTCTAATGTGAAGTGATGCTATAACTACTACTGAAACAGTATTTTTACACTTTGTGTTTCTGCGTGGGTACAAACTGATGAGATCTTTACTAATTATATACTGAATCGATCTTCTATATATAAAGATAATTGGAAATGAAAAAAAATCCTGGTGTTAAATTGGAAATGGCATAGAAAATTAATTAATTTTTAAAAATATTATGTAGGATCTCTGTCTTTAATGTGCTGTACACTCTTATTTAATGCTATAACTAGTACTCCAACAGTATTTTTTTTCACTTTGTGTTGCTATATGGGGGCAAACTGTTGAATTCATTACCTAATATATACTAAACTGATCTTCTGTATATAAAGAGAATTGAAAATGAATCTTGATGTGATTGGAAGGGGAGAGGGAGCGGGAAAGGGGAGGGTTGTGGGTGGGAGGGAAGTTATGGGAGGGGGAAGCCATTGTAATCCATAAGCTGTACTTTGGAAATTTATATTCATTAAATAAAAGTTTAATAAAAAATATTTGAGGTTTTGCCAGATTACATCCGACAGTGTCACATGGGCAGGGGCTTTATGGAGATAACTGTGGAAAATGGTATCACTTAACCATGTGAAAAACATTATAGATAGCATATGAGAGATTTTCATGAAGACTAATATAGGGTCAGTATTGTGGTATATCAGGGTAGATCACCATTTTCAAAACAAGCTATTCCATATTGCTGAGTGCCAAGAAGAGTCCCACCTCTGGTTATAATCCAGATTCTTGCTAATGTGCCCCGTGAGAGCCAGAAGGTAATGACTAAAGTATATGAGTAGTTGAACTGAATTTTTGTTCTTGAGTTCAGTTTTGCCCAGCTCTGGTTGTTAAAGGCACTTGAATGAATCAGCAGATAGAATCTCTCCTCTCTCTCTCTCTCTCTCTCTCTCTCTCTCTCTCTTTCTCCCTCATATATATATATATATATATATATATATATATATATATATGCATGAAAGCTAGGCTTGAACCCTATGGTGAAATAAATTGGTGGTGTTTATAAAATGTGAAGGATTTCTAAGACATCTTTGAAACAAAATAAATGATGGTAGACATAAATTTAATTATGTATCTTAAAGAAAGTAATCTCCACAAATATAACAAAATGTTTAAAGTAATATAGTTTTTGATGAGAAATTCTAAACATCATTATATATTGGAAAATCCATGAAGGAGAATGCAAATATAAATAAATTTCAGTGGGATCTCTGTCTTTAATGTGCTGTACACTCTTATTTAATGCTATAAGTAGTACTCCAACAGTATTTTTTTTTCACTATGTGTTGCTATATGGCGGCAAACTGTTGAAATCGTTACCTAATATATACTACACTGATCTTCTGTAAATAAAGAGAATTGAAAATGAATCATGATGTGATTGGAAGGGGAGAGGGAGTGGGAAAGGGGAGGGTTGTGGGTGGGAGGGAAGTTTTAGGAAGGGGAAGCCATTGTAACCCATAAGCTGTACTTTGGAAATTTATATTCATTAAATAAAAGTTTAATTTAAAAAAAATGAATACTTTTTCATAACCTTATATAAGCATATTGTAATATGCTAATAAATAGTAATCATATACTTATTTTTAAAGATTTATTTATTTATTTGAAAGTCAGAATTACACAGAGATAGAAAGAGAGCCAAAGAGGGAGAGAAAGAAAGAGACAAAGAGAGTGAGAGAGAAGGAGAGAGAATCTTTCATCCACTGGTTCACTCCCCAACTGGCCGCAATGGCTGAAGCTGCACCGATTTGAAACCAGGAGCTTTGTACGGGGCTCCCATGTGGTGCAGTGGCATAAACACTTTGGCCAGCTTGTACTGCTTTCCCAGGTCATTATTAGTAGGGAGGTGGATTGCAAGTGGAACAGCTGGGACTCGAACCGCCACCCATATGGAATGCCAGCACTTCAGGCTTTGGCTTTACATGCCACACCATAGCCTGAAGTGTGATTTAGGGTCTTTTGTGTTTCCATATGTTTGTAGCAGTCTTTTATCTAGATATAAGAATTCCATTGTTATCTTGATTGGAATAATACCAAATCTGTAAAGTGCTTTATATAGTATGCACATTTTGATGATAGTAATTTTCCTAATCTACAAAAATAGAGGACTTTTCTTCTATTTATTTCTTCAATGCTTTGTTATTTTCATTGTAGAGATCTTTAACATCCTTGGATAAATTTATTCCAAGGAATTTAAATACTTTAATCCATTTTAAATGATACTGACATTGCAACTTTTTTTTTAGCAATGGCATTTTCTGTGTATGCAAAAGCAATTGAATTGCATTTTTTTATGTCCTGAAACTTTGTTAACAAACTCTCATATGAATTCCAAAAGTCTCTTATTGGAGTCTTTTGGTTTCCCTAAATATAGAATCATGTTATCTGGAAACAGGGATAGTGACTTCCTCCCTTTCAATTTGTAATCCTTGATTTCTTTTCTTGCCTAATGGCTCCGGATAAATATTTTAGAACAACATTTACTAGCATTTGTGAGAGTGGACTTCACTGGTTCCTGAGTTTAGTGCAAATGATCCCAATTATTCCAAATTAAATATATTGCTGGCTGTGATTTTGTCATATATTGCCTTGATTGAGTTAATGAATGCTCTTTCTATACCCAATTTACTTACAGTTTTACTCAACTGTTTTCTGTGCTCCTAATGAGATAAAATAAGGTTTTTTCCTTCAATTTGTTAACATGATGTATTACATTCAATGCTTTCCATATGTTGAACCATCTCTGCATATCAGGAATGAGTCATACTTGGTCTTGGTGAATGAGCTATCTGATGTGTTGCTGGATACATTATATTGTATTTTGTAGAGGATTTTTTCATCTATGATCGTCATCAATGTATCTTTTTTCTGATTTTTAAATTGAGGCAGGCACATGCAGGCACAATGGCATCAATGCAGGCACATGAACTTTTATGCACTGACTAGCTTTGGTAAGTGATCAAAATCATAGATAATGATGTTATATATATATATATATATATATATATATATATATTTTGACAGGCAGAGTGGACAGTGAGAGAGAGACAGAGAGAAAGGTCTTCCTTTTGCCGTTGGTTCATCCCCTAATGGGCTCTGTGGTCAGTGCGCAGCAACCAGCGCACAGTGCTGATCCGAAGCCAGGAGCCAGGTGCTTCTCCTGGTCTCCCATGCAGGTGCAGGGCCCAAGGACTTGGGCCATCCTCCACTGCACTCCCAGGCCACAGCAGAGAGCTGGACTGGAAAAGGAGCAACCAGGACAGAATCCAGCGCCCCGATCGGGACTAGAACCTGGTGTGCTGGCGCCGCAGGCGGAGGATTAGCCTAGTGAGCTGCGGCGCCGGCCTGATGTTTTATATTTTTGTTTAGGCTATAATTCTTTCAGAAATAAAGTAAGCTGAAAACTACATCTCTTTCAGAAAATAATATCTTGTCACTACCACACAGTAACTGAATTACCTCATACAGGCTTTAAAGTTTCAATTCTTGGACCACAAATACTAACTGTAAATGTTTTGTTTAATTTTTAAATTCTTCAGAATTTGTGATCAACCTCATTATTTACGTTTGCTTTACTTTCATTGATGAAGAATGTATGCATGGTCATGATCTGGTCCAGTTCATGTCCTCACAACCCCTACAATATGATAAATTTTCTAAAGATTTTATTTGTTTATTTGAAATGTAGAGTTATAGATAGAGGGAAAGAGACAGAAAAGTCTTCCATCCAATGGTTCATTTTCCAAGTGGCCACAATGACCAGAGCTGAGCCAATCTGAACCAGGATCCAGAAGCTTCTTCTGGATCTTCCATGCCAGTGCAAGTGCCCAAGAACTTCTACTGCCTTCCCTCACCTTAACAGAGAGCTGAATTGGAAGAGGAGCAGCTGAAATTAGAACTGGTGCCCATATGTGATGACAGAGCAGCAGGCAGAGGCTTAACCCACTGTCCCAAAGTGCCAACTCCAATGTGATGCAATTTTAACGCCAATTCTTATAGAAGAAGCAGACACAACATGAATAACAGAATGAATCATGTATTTAAAAATTTTAGGGGTCGTTACATTGGCAGTAGAAATTGACCTAAGTCCTTGGGAAACTGTACCTGCATGGGAAGACCCACAGTAAGTTCCTGGTTCCTGGACTGGTGCAGCCCCAGCTGCTGCAGCCAATTGGGGAGTTAAACAGTGGATGAAAGAACTCTCTCTCTCTCTCTCTCTCTCTCTCTCTCTCTCTCTCTCTCTCTCCATCTCCTTCTCTCTCTGTGTCACTCTGAATTTCAAATAAATATATAAATCTTTAAAAATTTAGTTGGAGGGCATATAGATGTATTTTTTCCAGAAAAATAAAAATAAATGAAATGCTATGGGATTATTTATAGAATTTTGGACTCTTCAACTATGTCTGAGTACAGATTTTCACATGTTGCTAGTTATTCTGAAACAGAAACTTCACAGATCGCATGACATGAAGACAAATCCAAGAATACAGTTTGATGTCTTTACCATTGTTTTCCAATTATTGTTGAAAGCTATTTCTCCCGTCTTCTTTATTTTTGTTAAAAATCAGAAGAGAGGAGGCAAAGCCAAGATGGCAGATAGTGAGGACGTGCGCCGATAGTGTGGAAAATAAAGTTTCATAAAAGTGGAATTACTGTAGCCTCAGGAAAAGAATCAAGGAAAAAACTGCAGAGGAAACGCTTCGAAATCTAGTGGATGTGACACAGAGGACCTACAAGGAGCCCACTGCGTGGAAAGTGGATGTGACACAGAGGACCTACAAGGAGCCCACCGCGTGGAAACCCAAGCGCGGGAGCCGAGCCGCAGAATCTCCCCAGCATGGGAACGAACAGGAGGTAAGACAAAAGCCTCAGAAACGCGAGACATTAGTGGGGAAAGGCAGAGGCCCCTCCCTCCACTTGAGCAAAACAAAGAGCAGGCACCATTTTACATATGTAAAGCGGCAATGAGTACACAAACTCAGTAACTTTGGGTCTAAGGTGAAACTTGAGAACACATTGAGGGCTGCACAAACTCTTTGTGTGGTCCCAGGGGAAGAGCAAATGAATACTCACAGAGGCAAGATTTCAACTACCCTCAATTCCACTCAGTTGTGTGGAATTACTTCCCAACTGAGTCAAAGAGAGAGAGAGAGAGAGAGAGAGAGAGAGAGAGAGAGAGAGATCCAGCAAGGAGCAAGGTGAGTCACTTTTTACACAGCCATAAACCTGAAGAATCAAGCAGAGCTCTCTGGCCACACGCATCACAGGCTCTAAGGATCCATCAAAGCAGAGAGCCCATTTAGAGGCATAGTATAACGAGAAAAAATCACCACAGGAAAAAAAAACATAAATTATCTCCAACATGCCAAACAACAAACATAGAAGCCGAGTAAACAAGAGCAAGGAAGACACTATGACGCCCCCAAATGAACAAGACACGCCAATCCAAGATTATGAAGATGAAGAGATAGAGGAAATGCAAGAAGCAGATCTCAAAAAAATGATAAGAACATTAAGAAGTTCTCAAAAACAAATTCTTGAACTACAGAAATCCTTACTGGACAAGATAGAAAATCTCTCACAGGAAAATGAAATATTAAGGAGGAATCAAAATGAAATGAAACAACTAGTAGAACAGGAAACTGTGACAGTGACAAAAACCACAATGAAATGAAGAACTCAATAGATCAAATGACAAACACATTAGAAAGCCTTAAAAACAGAATGGGTGAAGCAGAAGAGAGAATATCGGAATTAGAAGACAGAGAACAGGAAAGAAAACAGTCAAATCAAAGAAAATAAGAAGAAATCAGAAATCTAAAAAATACTGTCAGGAATCTACAGGATACTATTAAAAAATGCAACATTCGGGTTCTAGGAGTTCCTGAAGGCATGGAGAGGGAGAAAGGATTAGAAGGCCTTTTTAGTGAGATACTAGCAGAAAATTTACTAGGTTTGGAGAAGGACAGAGACATCCTAGTACAAGAAGCTCATAGAACCCCTAATAAACATGACCAAAAGAGATCCTCACCACGACACGTCGTAATCAAACTCACCACAGTGAAACATAAAGAAAAGATTCTAAAAGGTGCAAGAGAGAAACACCAGATTACTCTCAGAGGATCTCCAATTAGACTCACAGCTGACTTCTCATCAGAAACCCTACAAGCTAGGAGAGAATGGCGAGATATAGCCCAGGTACTAAGAGAGAAAAACTGCCAGCCCAGAATATTATATCCTGCAAAGCTCTCATTTGTGAATGAAGGTGAAATAAAGACCTTTCACAGCAAACAGAAACTGAAAGAATTTGTCGCCACTCGTCCAGCCCTGCAAAAGATGCTTAAAGATGTGTTACATTCAGAAACACAGAAACACGGTAACCAATATGAAAGAAGGTAAAGAAAGGAAACCTCACAGCAAAAGATCACAGGAATCTCAAACCATACATTAGAAAATATCTTTGGGCTGGCGCCGCGGCTCACTAGGCTAATCCTCCACCTTGCGGCGCCAGCACACCGGGTTCTAGTCCCGGTCGGGGCACCGATCCTGTCCTGGTTGCCCCTCTTCCAGGCCACCTCTCTGCTGTGGCCAGGGAGTGCAGTGGAGGATGGCCCAAGTCCTTGGGCCCTGCACCCCATGGGAGACCAGGAGAAACACCTGGCTCCTGTCATCGGATCAGCGCAATGCGCAGGTCGCAGCACCAGCCGCGGTGGCCATTGGAGAGTGAACCAACGACAAAAGGAAGACCTTTCTCTCTGTCTCTCTCTCACTGTCCACTCTGCCTGTCAAAAAAATTTAAAAAAAAATATCTTTGGCAAATGGCAGGGCAAAGTTACTCCTTCTCAATAGTCACATTGAATGTTAATGGCTTGAACTGTCCAGTTAAAAGACACCGATTGGCTGATTGGGTTAAGGAACAAAACCCATCTTTTTGCTGCTTACAAGAAACTCATCTTTCCAACAATGATGCATACAGACTGAAAGTGAAAGGCTGGAAAAATATATACCACGCCAACAGAAATGAAAAAAGAGCGGGCGTAGCCATCTTATATCGGACAACATAAACTTTACCACAAAAACTGTTAGGAGAGACAAAGAGGGGCACTATTTAATGATTAAGGGATCCATTCAACAGGAAGATATAATGATTATCAATGTATATGCACCTAATTACAGGGCACCAGCTTATTTAAAAGACTTGTTAAGGGACTTAAAGGGAGACTTAGACCCCAACACAATAGTACTGGGGGACTTCAATACTCCACTCTCAGAGATAGATCAACAGGACAGAAGATCAACAAGGAGACAGTTGATTTAAATGACACTATAGCTCAAATGGATCTAACAGATATCTACAGAATATTTCATCCTACTTCTAAAGACTTTACATTCTTCTCAGCAGTACATGGAACCTTCTCTAGGATTGACCACATACTAGGCCATAAAGCAAGTCTCAGCAAATTCAAAAGAATTAGAATCATACCATGCAGCTTCTCAGACCACAAAGGAATGAAATTGGAAATTAGCAACTTGGGAATCCCTAGAGCACGTGCAAACACATGGAGATTGAACAACATGCTCCTAAATGAACAATGGGTCATAGAAGAAATTAAAAGAGAAATCAAAAATTTTCTGGAAGTAAATGAGGATAACAGCACAACATACCAAAACCTATGGGATACAACAAAAGCAGTGTTAAGAGGAAAGTTTATATCAATAGGTGCCTACATCAAGAAATTGGAGAGGCACCAAATAGATGAGCTTTCAAGGCATCTCAAGGATCTAGAAAATCTGCAGCAAATCAAACCCAAACCCAGTAGGAGAAGAGAAATAATTAAAATCAGAGAAGAAATCAACAGGATTGAATCAAAAAAAAAAAAAATTACAAAAAATCAGCCAAACAAGGAGCTGGTTTTTTGAAAAAATAAACAAAATTGACACCCCATTGGCCCAACTAACTAAAAAAAGAAGAGAAAAGACCCAAATCACTAGGATCAGAGATGAAAAGAGAATCATAACAACAGACACCACAGAAATAAAAAGAATCATCAGAAATTACTATAAGGACATGTATGCCAGCAAACAGGGAAATCTATCAGAAATGGACAGATTCTTGGACACATACAACCTACCCTAATTGAGCCAGGAAGACATAGAAAACCTAAACAGACCCATAACTGACACAGAAATTGAAACAGTAATAAAGGCCCTCCCAACAAAGAAAAGACCAGGGCCAGATGGATTCACTGCTGAGTTCTACCAGATATTTAGAGAAGAACTAAGTCCAATTCTTCTCAAACTATTCAAAACAATCAAAAAAGAGGGAATCCTCCCAAATTCTTTCTATGAAGCCACCATCACCTTAATTCTTAAGCCAGAAAAAGATGCAACATTGAAAGAGAATTACAGACCAATATCCCTGATGAACATAGATGCAAAAATCCTCAATAAAATTCTGGCCAATAGAATGCAACAACACATCAGAAAGATCATCCACCCAGACCAAGTGGGATTTATCCCTGGTATGCAGGGATGGTTCAACATTCGCAAAACAATCAATGAAATACACTACATTAACAGACGGCAGAAGAAAACCATATGATTCTCTCAATAGATGCAGAGAAAGCATTCGATAAAATTCAACACCCTTTCATGATGAAAACCCTAAGCAAACTGGGTATGGAAGGAACATTCCTCAATACAATCAAAGCAATTTATGAAAAACCCACGACAAACATCCTATTGAATGGGGAAAAGTTGGAAGCATTTCCGCTGAGATCTGGTACCAGACAGGGATGCCCACTCTCACCACTGCTATTCAATATAGTTCTGGAAGTTTTGGCCAGAGGTATTAGGCAAGAAAAAGAAATTAAAGGGATACAAATCGGGAAGGAAGAACTCAAACTATCCCTCTTTGCAGATGATATGATTCTTTTTTAGGGGACCCAAAGAACTCTACTAAGAGACTACTGGAACTCATCGAAGAGTTTGGCAAAGTAGCAGGATATAAACTCAATGCACAAAAATCAACAGCCTTTTTATACACAGGCAATGCCACGGCTGAGGAAGAACTTCTAAGATCAATCCCATTCACAATAGCTACAAAAACAATCAAATACCTTGGAATAAACTTAACCAAAGACGTTAAAGATCTCTACGACAAAAACTACAAAACCTTATAGAAAGAAATAGAAGAGGATACCAAAAAATGGAGAAATCTCCCATGCCCATGGATTGGAAGAATCAATATCATCAAAATGTCCATTCTCCCAAAAGCAATTTATACATTCAATGCAGTACCAATCAAGATACCAAAGACATTCTTCTCAGATCTGGAATAAATGATGCTGAAATTCATATGGAGACACAGAAGACCTCGAATAGCCAAAGCAATCTTGTACAACAAAAACAAAGCCGGAAGCATCACAATACCAGCTTTCAGGACATACTACAGGGCAGTTGTTATCAAAACAGCATGGTACTGGTACAGAAACAGATGGATAGACCAATGGAACAGAATAGATAGAAACACCAGAAATCAATCCAAACATCTACAGCCAACTTATATTTGACCAAAGATCCAAATCTAATCCCTGGAATAAGGACAGTCTATTCAATAAATGGTGCTGGGAAAATTGGATTTCCACGTGCAGAAGCTTGAAGCAAGACCCATACCTATCACCTTACACAAAAATTCACTCAACATGGATTAAAGACTTAAATCTATGACCTGAAACCATCAAGTTACTAGAGAGCATTGGAGAAACCCTGCAAGATATAGGCACAGGCAAAGACTTCTTGGAAAAGACCCCAGGAGCACAGGCAGTCAAAACCAAAATTAACATTTGGGATTGCATCAAATTGAGAAGTTTCTGTACTTCAAAAGAAACAGTCAGGAAAGTGAAGAGGCAACCGACAGAATGGGAAAAAATATTTGCAATCTATACTACAGATAAAGAGTTGATAACCAGAATCTACATAGAAATCAAGAAAACCCACAACAACAGAACAAACAACCCACTTAAGAGATGGGCCAAGGATCTCAATAGACATTTTTCAAAAGAGGAAATCCAAATGGCCAACAGACACATGAAAAAATGTTCAAGATCACTAGCAATCAGAGAAATTCAAATCAAAACCACAATGAGGTTTCAGCTCACCCCGGTGAGAATGGCTCACATTCAGAAATCTACCAACAGCAGAAGCTGGAGAGGATGTGGGGAAAAAGGGACACTAACCCACTGTTGGTGGGAATGCAAACTGGTTAAGTCACTATGGAAGTCAGTCTGGAGATTCCTCAGAAACATGAACATAACCCTACCATACAACCCAGCCATCCCACTCCTTGGAATTTACCCAAAGGAAATTAATTTGGCTAATAAAAAAGCCATATGCACATTAATGTTTATTGCAGCTCAATTCACAATAGCTAAGACCTGGAACCAACCCAAATGCCCATCAACAGTAGACTGGATAAAGAAATTATGGGACATGTACTCCAGAGAATACTATACAGCAGTAAGAAAAAATGAAACCCAGTCATTTGCAACAAGATGGAGGAACCTGGAAAACATCATGCTGAGTGAATTAAGCCAGTCCCACAGAGACAAATTTAATTTGTTTTCCCTGATCGGCGACAACTGAGCACCAAAGGGGAAACCTGTGGAAGTGAAATGGACACTATAAGAAACACTGACCTGATCAGCTCTTGTCCTGACTCTAGATGTACAATGTAATACTTTATCCTTTTTAGTATTTGTTGTTGTTGTTGTTGTTGTCCTAGTACCAGTGGTTGAACTCTATAATTAACACAGAATTATTCTTAGGTGTTTAAATTTTAACTGAAAAGTGATCCCTGTTAAATTTAAGAGTGGAAAAAGAGAGGGAGGAGATGTACAATTTGGGACATGCACAATCTGACTTGCGCAAATGATGGAGTTAGAAATGTACCAGGGGATTCCAATAGAATCCCATCAAGGTGGCATGTACCAATGCCATCTCACTAGTCCAAGTGATTAATTTCAGTTCACAACCGATGGCTCTGATAGGTCTAAGAATCAAAGAGTTCACACAAACAAGACAAATGTCTGCTAATACTAACTGATAGAATCAAAAAGGGAGAGAAAGATCCAAGATGGGAAATGGGATACACAGCAGACTCATAGAATGGCAGGCGTCCTAAACAACACTCTGGCCTCAGAATCAGACCTCAAGGCATTCGGATCTGGCTGAAGAGCCCATGAGAGTATTGTAGGCATGGAAAGACAAGATACCATGGAAAAGAAAAAAAAAGAAGAAGACCTAAATGAAAGATCTCTGTGAGTGAGATCCCAGTGGAAAGAACGGGGCCATCAAAGAAGGAAGTACCTTTCTCTGAAGGGAGGAGAGAACTTCCACTTTGACTATGACCTTATCGGAATAAGACCAAAGTCAGCGAACTCTAAAGGCTTCCATAGCCCTGACAACTCATGACTAGAGCCTAGGGAGATTACTGACGCCATGAACAGGAGTGTCAAATTGTTAAGTCAGCAACAGGAATCACTGTGTACTTACATCCCATGTGGCATCTGTCCTTAATGTGTTATCTAATGTGCAGTGACGCTATAGCTAGTACTGAAACAGTATTTTTACACTTTGTGTTTCTGTGTGGGTACAAACTGTTGTGATCTTTACTAATTATATACTGAATCAATCTTCTGTATATAAAGATAATTGGAAATGGAAAAAAAAAACCCTGGTGTTAAATTGGAAATGGCATAGAAAATTAATTAATTTTAAAAAATATTATGTATGATCTCTGTCTTTAATGTGCTGTACACTCTTATTTAATGCTATAACTAGTACTCCAACAGTATTTTTTTTCACTACGTGTTGCTATATGGCCTCAAACTGTTGAAATGGTTGCCTAATATATACTAAACTGATCTTCTGTATATAAAGAGAATTGAAAATGAATCATGATGTGATTGGAAGGGGAGAGGGAGCGGGAAAGGGGAGGGTTGCATGTGGGAGGGAAGTTATGGGAGGGCAGAATCCATTGTAACCCATAAGCTGTACTTTGGAAATTTATATTCATTAAATAAAAGTTTAATTAAAAAAAAGAAATAACAAAAAAAGAAACAATGACCTGATCAGCTCCTGTCCTGACTCTAGATGTACAATATAATACTTTATCCTTTTTAGTATTTGTTGTTCTTGTTGTTGTTCTAGTACTAGTGGTTGAACTCTGTAATTAACACACAATTATTCTTAGGTGTTTAAATTTTAACTGAAAAGTGATCCCTGTTAAATTTAAGAGTGGAAAAAGAGATGGAGGAGATGTACAATTTGGGACATGCACAATCGGACTTGCTGCAAATGGTGGAATTGGAAATGTGCCAGGGGATTCCAACACAATCCCATCAAGGTGGCATGTAGCAATGCCATCTCACTAGTCCAAGTGATCAATTTCAGCTCACATTTGATGGCTCTGATAGGACTAAGAGTCAAAGGGATCACACAAACAAGACAAGTGTCTGCTAATACTAACTGATAGAATCAAAAAGGGAGAGAAGGATCCAGCATGGGAAGTGGGAGACACAGCAGACTCATAGAATGGCAGATGTCCTAAACAACACTCTGGCCTCAGAATCAGACCTCAAGGCATTCGGATCTGGCTGAAGAGCCCATGAGAGTATTGTAGGCATGGAAAGACAAGATACCATGGGAAAAAAAAGACCTAAATGAAAGATCTCTGTGAGTGAGATCCCAGTGGAAAGAACGGGGCCATCAAAGAAGGAGGTACCTTTCTCTGAAGGGAGGAGAGAACTTCCACTTTGACTATGACCCTATCAGAATAAGATCAAAGTCAGCGAACTCTAAAGGCTTCCATAGCCCTGACAACTCATGACTAGAGCCTAGGGAGATTACTGACGCCATGAACAGGAGTGTCAAATTGTTAAGTCAGCAACAGGAGTCACTGTGTACTTACACCCCATGTGGGATCTGTCCTTAATGTGTTGTCTAATGTGCAGTGATGCTATAACTAGTACTGAAACAGTATTTTTACACTTTGTGTTTCTGCGTGGTACAAACTGATGAGGTCTTTACTAATTATATACTGAATTGATCTTCTGTATATAAAGATAATTGGAAATGGAAAAAAAAAACCCTGGTGTTAAATTGGAAATGGCATAGAAAATTAATTAATTAAAAAATATTATGTAGGATCTCTGTCTTTAATGTGCTGTACACTGTTATTTAATGCTATAACTAGTACTCCAACGGTAGTTTTTTCACTTTGTGTTGCTATATGGGGCAAACTGTTGAAATTTTTACCTAATATATACTAAACTGATCTTCTGTATATAAAGAGAATTGAAAATGAATCTTGATGTGAATGTAAGGGGAGAGGGAGCGGGAAAGGGGAGGGTTGCAGGTGGGAGGGAATTATGGGAGGGGGGAAGCCATTGTAACCCATATGCTGTACTTTGGAAATTTATATTCATTAAATAAATGTTTAATAAATGAAAAAAAATTAGAAGAGACATACATATTTAATTATATACATTGCTTTTCAGCAATAAGTCATATTTTAAAATATTCATCCCTGCATATTTTAAAATATTCAACCCTGCATATTATTATTAGAATAATAATATTATTAATTTTATCTATGGACAGAAATATTATCTATGGATAATTAGGTATAGGAAATAAGTAAGAGAAGGTACCAAAACATACATACATGTATTTTCAAAATCAATCAATTTATCTGCCTACCTTTCAATTTTTCAACTTATCTTTCTATTTTTGGACTGGAAGAGTGATACATTGGAAATCTCCTACAATGGCCAGAGCTAGTCCATTCCAAAGCCAGGACTTCAGAATTCACTAAGGATTCCATTCAGGTGCAGGAGATCCAAGCATGTGTCATCACCAGCTGCCTCCTAGAATGCACATCACCAGGAAGCTGGAATTAGAAGGGGTACTGAGACTCAAGCGTGCACATTCTCATATGGGATGTCGGTGTTCTCAGTGGTGCCTTAACCACTATGCCAAATTCTCACCTCATCTGTCTACTGTTAAATGTACCTGACTGAACAACTGCCTAATTTTTATCTTATATGATGTACATTATTAAATATTAACATAACACCTTTGTTATTTTTGGCTGAAAACAAGCTATGTGTAAATAATAACCTAGAATAATAGGCAAGTCTTTTTTCATTTGTATAGAACATTTCTAGAAATAGTAGAGAACTGGATATGAAGTGGAGCAGCTGGGACTTGAGCCAGCATCCATATGGATGCCAGCACTGCAGGTGGTGGCTTTACCCTATAAGCCACAGTAACAGCCCCTTCTTTTTAATTCTTGACAAGGTAACTGTAATGATTGCTTTAAAGTGTTTTATTCTAACATAATCATTTAAGACTAAATTATCTCTGGCTTTCAAATAAAATAAATAAATCTTTAAAAATTTAGAAAAGGCAGCTTGGAAGATTAAACCGATAAGATGTTAAAGTTTAGAATGGATATTCTGCATATGAATTAACAGGAAAATAATTTCTCTAATTCTAAACCATATCACCAAACTATAATAATTAGAACTAAGTGATATTTGTTAAAAATTCTTCTCAAATATTTCTATCTGGATGAAGTGTGATTTTAAAAGAATCTATAAAGCAGTGGGTATAGGACATTGCTAAATAAATGTGTTTGGAAAACCTGAACAGCTATCTGTAAACAGTTTTCTTGAGATAGTTCTTTTTTTGAAAAGATTTTTATTTATTTATTTGACAGGTATGGTTACAGACAGTGAGAGAGAGACAGAGAAAATTCTTCCATTGGTTCACTCCCCACATGGCTGCTTTGGCAGGAGCTATGCTGATCTGAAGCCAGGAGCCAGGAGCCAGGTGCCTCCTCTTGGTCTCCCATGTGGGTGCAGGGGCCCAAGTGCTTGGGCCATCCTCCACTGCCTTCTCAGGCCACAGCAGAGAGATGGACTGGAAGAAGAGTATCCGGTGCCGGTATCAAGTGAACCATGGCGCTGGCCCCATTGAGATAATACTATCATACTATTTACCCAAATATTACCAATCCTGAATTTATGTCTGATTTAATAAACCTAAGAACAATTAAAAATCTTAATAGAAATTGTTCAGGCTGGGATCAGGAAGTAGTATTTTTAATTTTCCAGGTGATTCCAATTAGCATCCTGAGACCCTCATCCTTAGTTGTCTCCAACCCATTTCTGACAAGTGGTATGAATGCAATTTAGAGGTGCTGAGATTCCAGCCTTGATACTAGGTAGGTAGGAAAGCAGAAAGCAAGCGGGCCCTGTAGTCAAAACCCTGGCAATAGGTACATTCAAGCAATGAAAATGGCTAACTATACCAAATAGTTACCAGATTCAAGATTCTTGACATCACTTACTCATTAATTCTACTTTAAAAATTACATTGTATTGAAATAATTTAAAGATATTAAAACATCTTAATGTAGATATTTATTACAAATTTATAATAAAACAAAAAGCTGAAAACATCTTCGGTGAAAGACTAAGTATACTGTGGTACATTTAGGGGACAGAAATGCAGGAAGTTTAATAAATGCCTAATGAATTTATAATAACCTGTAAATTTTTTAAAGATTTATTTTATTTATTTGTAAGACAGAGTTACAGAAGTGGTAGAGACAGAGAGAGAGGTCTTCCATCTGCTGGTTCACTCCCCAGGTGGCCACAACAGCCAGAACTGTGCCGATCAAAAGGCAGGAGCCAGGAACTTCCTCCAGGTCTCCCATGTGGGTGCAGGGGCCAAAAGGACTTGGGCCATCTTCTACTGCTTTCCCAGACCACAGCAGAGAGCTGGATCAGAAGAGGAGCAGATGGGACTAGAACCGGCACCCATATGGAATGCAGGCACTTCAGGCCAGGACTTTAACCCGCTGTGCTGCAACGCTGGCTCCAATATGTAAAATTTTGACATACTATAAGGAATCCAAACAATTTCTTACTGTCTATGATAATTACATAAATGTCAGTTGATACAAATGCACACACACATTTTCTTCATAGAGTATGTATGTATTATCTCTGTATATGAGTATATGTGTGCAGGTACTGTAAGTTACATAAGAATTAAATATGTCATGGATAAAACAAAAGGAATTAATTACATGATGAGTTTTGGGAAAAAAGGCAAAAATAAACAACTGACTAGGAAGACTGGTGGGTCTCACCTCAGCTTTTGTGCATGCTCTTACCTCCTCACCCAGCCTCTCTTCTGTTACATTTTGCCAATCACAGTTCCCTCAGGGAAGTCTTCCCATGACTAGACTCTTTCAGTTCATTTGCCCTGTACATTCACATTATCACATGTTTCCTCTCTGCTAACTTAGAAGAACAGCAGCTTTCTCTCAAGACACAATGAACTAGGATGCAGAATTAACACTCCTGTGGGTATTGTGCATTGTATTCCTGAATCAAATTTAACTACCAAAAGTCGATGTGCATGCATTCTATCAACTTAATCTCATGCAAATCCAATTTGCCAAGATATATTTCAACACTGCTTACTTGGTCCTCGCTAAAATCTTTTCAGAATGAAATTTGGAACTGTATTTCTTGTAACAAATAAAAATCTAGCAGCTTCCTTAAATACAGTTAAAAGGCCACTTGAACACTTTCTACAAGAATACAAGGTATAAATGATATAGAAAGTTTAGTTTATTATAGGGATTTATGGGCATCTTCTATTATGATAATAAGAAGTGTATAATGCTCCCTTTTCATTGATAGGTGCCAATGATCTCATAAATATGAACATCAATCAATAAGTATACTGACCATTATGAATGGTAAAATTGATTCTCCATTTCTTAAGCCCAGACTTTCTACTTCAACTACTATTTTATTCCACCATAACTTGTTCTGTTTTGTCTCTAATAATTCTGATTTATTTTCAATGGTTTATGTACCAATGTTTATGTTTTTCATTGTGAATGAATTGAAACTGGTGGAACAATAAGTTATAAGATACATGTAAAGATGATTGAAATGATAATTTTTCCACAAATATATTCTATGAAAAGAGAAGGGTGGAAATCGCCATTGAGAAAGAAAACTCAGTGTTCTCTTTGTATGTGTGTATGTGAGTCTATTTAACTAACGGCTCCTGTATTGAAAATAGAATAATATCTAATAGTCTGGAAAAGGCATTTCACTAAGGAGCAGCTTCAAATAAACAGAAAATATATAAACACATTCTAACTTCATTAATCACAATAAAATTAATATTAAGTTCTCAAGAAGATAACATATATGAACTAGAAAATACAAAATGCAACATGAAGAAAATACTATTGGAGCCGGTTCTGTGGCACAGTGTGTTAAAGAGATAGCCTGCAGTGCCTGCAATCCATAGGGGCACCGGGTCAAGCCCTGGCTACTCCTTTTTGGATCCAGCTCTCTGCTATGGCCTGGGAAAGCTGTAGAAGATGATACAAGTTCTTGGGTCCCTGCACCTTCTTGGGAGAACTGGAGAAGCTCCTTTTTTTTGTTTTGTTTTGACAGGCAGAGTAGACAGTGAGAGAGTGAGAGAGAAAGGTCTCCTTTTTCCGTTGGTTCACTCGCAATAGAGGCTGTGGCAAGCGCTGCGACCGGCACACCACTCTGATCTGAAGCCAGGAACCAGGTGCTTCTCCTGGTCTCCATGCGGGTGCAGGGCCCAAGGACTTGGGCCATTCTCCACTGCACTCCTGGGCCACAGCAGAGAGCTGGACTGGAAGAGGAGCAACCGGGACAGAATCTGGCACCCCGACTGGGACTAGAACCTGGGGTGCCAGCTAATAGGATTAGCCTATTGAGCCACGGCGCTGGCCCGAGAAGCTCTTCTTCTGGTTTCAGATCAGATCAGCTCTGGCTGTTGCGTTGATTCAGGGAGTGAACCAACATAATGGAAGACCACTCTTTTTCTGGCTGTAGCTTTCTTTCTGTAACTCTGTTTTTGATATAAATAAAATAAATCTTTAAAAAAGAAGATACTATTTATTGTGAGATTATAGAGCAAAGAGTCATCTCATTTAGATCCAGTAGGAATATAAATTTAAAAAACTGAAAAAATAATTTTAGAATACTTATTAGAATCAAACATATCCATATTAGGGACAAATAGTTCTTCCTCATATTCTTGGTTATTCATAGTTATGTTTTCCAAAACAAAGTGGTAGAGGAGCAGTATTTTTAACCATCCAGGATTCCATGCCTCACAATTACACATGAAGAGATAAAGAGATAAATGAAGAAATGAAGTTTGTCATGTTCACTCACAAAATTGCCATACAAGAATAAATATGGAAGATTCATGGCCAACTAGAACTTTATGCAACAGTGTGAATGAATCTCACAAACATTATTTTGATTAAAGAAAACAGAGGCAAATAATTACATACGACATGAGTCTATGTTTATCATTATAAGACTGGCTAACCACAACAAGGTAGAACTGGGGACATATTTGGATAGTAACTAGAAAGGGACTGGTGGGAATTTTGGTAGAACTGGTAATTTTTTTTATCCTGGATGCTGGCAATACAATTGTGGTGGTTGAACATTCACTAATAGGTTCACAAAAGATGTGTGTATTTTGTATGTATATAGAAAAGCTTTAAAAAGGGCATATCTGAGAGAATTTTAAAAATATATTTTCCTTGTTTTGCCTTGAATTTTAATAAGTGTTTCTAAACGACAAAAAAATTACATTGAAATTTTTATGGTAAATGGAAAAAAAGAATACCCCCCCTTCAGGTAGACTGGATTGGAAAAGTTAAATAAAACAAACATGACTCCCCCTATCATATATTACAGCATTAGTATGTGACATTACTTATCAGTTAAAATAATTTACCTACCACATATTTAGTTGTGATATATCATTTGAGTTAAATAAGAAGTCCTAAACTAAAAAGAAAGATATTTTATATAATATTTAACTGTACAAAGGGCCAAGTAACAACACTGTGGTCATTTAGAAAAAAAATGAGAATTGCTACTGTACTTTCAAATCAAGATGATTTAAAATTTCAAAATATAACAAAGCACCACAGGAACAGAAAAAATACACTAACATTTATTCTCATAATTATAAGCAGGAGAAAGTTTTCCTAAGCAAAATCACTTTACCTTTTTAGAGTGAATGTGTATAACATTTATGGTAGCTCATAAATATTTGTAAAGCACTGTTATTCCTATATTTAATATTTATGTCAGTGAACCTTTCTTTTGCAACTGTAAATTTAAAGGTGATTAACTACCTTTAGTATAAAATATTTATCAGTTAATTTCACTATATAAAGGATAATAACACCAGTTATGTGGCAGGAATTTTTCCTGAGCTGTGGATGCAGCAGTGAATGACAGTAAGTTTCCCTGCCTTCAAGGGGATTACTGTCTACTGGAAGAAGACATACGATTAGTAAAATTAATTTAAGGAATAAAACATAAAACATAAAGGGGAGATGAGGTATCTGGAGCAGGAATAGAGCTTTTATTAGGAGTTTAAATTTTTCTTTTCTTTTTTTTTGACAGGCAGAGTTAGGCAATGAGAGAGAGAGACAGAGAGAAAGGTCTTCCTTTTCTGTTGGTTCACTCCCCAAATGGCTGATATGGCCATGTGCTGTGCCGATCTGAAGCCAGGAGCCAAGTGCTTCCTCCTGGTCTCCCATGCAGGTGCAGGGCCCAAGCACTTGGGCCATCCTCCACTGCCTTCCTGGGCTACAGAAGAGGGATGGACTGGAAGAGGAGCAACCAGGACAGAATCTGGTGCCCCAACCGGGACTAGAACCCAGGGTGCCAGCGCCACAGTTAGAGGAACAGCCTAGTGAGCCACGTCACCAGCCAGGAGCTTCAAATTTTCAACAGAGTGTTCAAGAAAGAATTCACTAAAAAGTTAATTTATGAACAAGTGCCTATATGTGATTCCTGCGCTTCAGGCCAGGGCGTTAACCCACTGTGCCAGAGTGCTGGTCCCTGGCCATATAATTATTTGTACTTAAATTATATTACAATTCGTTTATTTTTTTATTGAAAATATAACAAATTTAGCCTTTGTAGGAGACACTTCTAATTATCCCCAGGTATGCTTTCTTCCATTTTATACAGTAATTAAACACTTTATTTTTGAGCTGGAATCAGAGCTACCAGCAGGGGACTATTTTCCAGTCTGTTTCAACAAGCCATAGCCACTCAGCAAAGACGTGGGAATAGATTCAAGAACGAGTGATAAGTACAACTTCTGTGATCTGCCCTCATAATAATGAAGCTGCTTGTGTCCCATTCATCTTGACTCACTTGTACAGGTTGCTCCTTACTCATTTTTCTCTGTTTCCTGCCTGAAGTAGGTATTGGGGTGTACACTTCTTGAAACTACTTAAATATCATAGCTAATTTCCTGAGCAGACAGGCATGCACACCTGGGAGATATTCAGGGGTCATTTTCCAAAAAATGTAAAAAAATGTGTTATTAAATTTTGACCAGTGAGGTATGAGAGAAAGTGGATTGCAGCCCCTGAGTCATGCTACAGTTGGCAGCCCTTGTTTTCCCCTTCCTCCTTCCTGAAGATGGTGTTCGATCCTGTTGGTGATAAGTGCACTTTTTCCCAGGCATTATCTTGTAGTCCACACGAATATAGAAGGGTCCTGTATCCCTGGACCTATTTCATGGGGAAAACTATCCAACCTCCTAGGGTCACCTACAAACTTGAACTTTGATATATGACAGAAACAATTTCCATTAGTAAAGATATTGTTATTTGGTCTAAAAAAGCAGTGGATTCAACATCTTACTAAATAATGTGTAAATATTTATAATTATCACTGTGCATGTCTGAAATATGATCGATAAATATAAAACGCCTTCTCTATGTAAAGTAATGATAGAGAATTATTTTCCTAATCCCCTCAACTTTGAGCATAGGTCATTTTATTGAGAATTATTGTTGGATGAAGTGTAATTGAAGTGGACTTTTCTACCATCACACTTTGGTCCATAGGCTAGCTTGTTTTGTGATAGAGTAGATTACCATGGAAAGCATCCACTGTCTGCTGAGATTACAACAGCACAATATAGATTGCTGGTTACTGGTCATGGATTCTACCAAACCCCAATTAAGGCAATTAAAAGGAAAATCAATAATAAAATCATCATATTTTCTATTTATATCACTCATTATAGGCAAATATTGTAATAACATGAATTCGAATATTATCTTCTGATGGTGGAGATTTTTTAATTGCTCATTGTCATATAGATTGCAATAATTTTTTAAAAGAATAATCACTGTTAAAACAATTGACAGCAGAACTTGAAAAAAATTGATTTTATAAAAATTTTGTAAATAATTTTGAATCCTTAATATATTTTCTGACTTTTCATAAAAATATATGCTTGTATAGACCATCTGATCAAATCTGTTGTAATTTGAATATTTATATCACTATTAGCACTCACAAAAGAAGCACCTTGTGTCTCTGTGTCCTATGTATAGTTACACACGGCTTTTTTTTTTTTTGTAAAGCATTGAAAAAATAGTGGCTATTGGAACATGGGGCTACATTTAAGGAAAGCTAGAAATTGGCATACACATTCTAAACAGAAATAGACCTTCAGAAATATATAGTAATATTTTCCACTGTAATGCTGAACAGCCAACATTGCCAAACACAAAAATGATGATACAAATACTGGATATGAGAAGGAAACTTTAATTTCTTCTCTCATTGATGTTACTTTGTATTACTACTATTGCCTTTCTTTTCTGAAGAATTTATTTTGGTTTTGTTATTCTTCATTTGGTATTTTTTTATTTATTAAACTTTTGTTTAATGAATATAAATTTCCAAAGTACAGCTTATGTGTTACAATGGCTTCCCCCCCTCCCATAACTTCCCTCCCACCTGCAACCCTCCCCTTTCCCGCTCCCTCTCCCCTTCCATTCACATCAAGATTCATTTTCAATTCTCTTTATATACAGAAGATCAGTTTAGCATATATTAGGTAAAAATTTCAACAGTTTGCCCCATATAGCAACACAAAGTGAAAAAACTACCGTTGGAGTACTAGTTATAGCATTAAATAAGAGTGTACAGCACATTAAAGACAGAGATCCTACATAATATTTTTTTAAAAAAATGATTAATTTTCTATGCCATTTCCAATTTAACACCAGGTTGGTTTTTTTTTTCATTTCCAATTATCTTTATATACAGAAGATCAATTCAGTATATAATTAGTAAAGACCTCATCAGTTTGTACCCACACAGAAACACAAAGTGTAAAAGTGCTGTTTCAATACTAGTTATAGCATCACTTCACATTAGATAACACATTAAGGACAGATCCCACATGGGGTGTAAGTACACAGTGACTCCTGTTGCTGACTTAACAATTTGACACTCCTGTTCATGGCGTCAGTAATCTCCCTAGCCTTTAGTCATGAGTTGTCAGGGCTATGGAAGCCTTTAGAGTTCGCTGACTTTGATCTTATTCCGATAGGGTCATAGTAAAAGTGTAAGTTCTCTCCTCCCTTCAGAGAAAGGTACCTCCTTCTTTGATGGCCCCGTTCTTTCCACTGGGATCTCACTCACAGAGATCTTTCATTTAGGTCTTTTTTTCCATGGTATCTTGGCTTTCCATGCCTACAATACTCTCAGGGGCTCTTCAGCCAGATCCAAATGCCTTAAGGGCTGATTCTGAGGCCAGAGTGTTGTTTAGGACATCTGCCATTCTATGAGTCTGCTGTGTATCCCGCTACCCCAACAGACACATGAAAAAATGTTCAAGATCACGAGCAATCAGAGAAATTCAAATCAAAACCACAATGAGGTTCCATCTCACCCCGGTGAGAATGGCTCACATTCAGAAATCTACCAACAGCAGATGCTGGAGAGGATGTGGGGGAAAAGGGACACTAACCCACTGTTGGTGGGAATGCAAACTGGTTAAGTCACTATGGAAGTCAGTCTGGAGATTCCTCAGAAACCTGAACATAACCCTACCATACAACCCAGCCATCCCACTCCTTGGAATTTACCCAAAGGAAATTAATTTGGCTAATAAAAAAGCCATATGCACATTAATGTTTATTGCAGCTCAATTCACAATAGCTAAGACCTGGAACCAACCCAAATGCCCATCAACAGTAGACTGGATAAAGAAATTATGGGACATGTACTCCAGAGAATACTATACAGCAGTAAGAAACAATGAAACCCGGTCATTTGCAACAAGATGGAGGAACCTGGAAAACATCATGTTGAGTGAATTAAGCCAGTCCCAAAGAGACAAATATCATTTGTTTTCCCTGATCGGCGACAACTGAGCACCAAAGAGGAAACCTGTTAAGTGAAATGGACACTATAAGCAACAATGAACTGATCAGCTCCTGTCCTGACTCTAGATGTACAATGTAATACTTTATCCTTTTTAGTATTTGTTGTTGTTGTTGTTGTTCTAGTACTAGTGGTTGAACTCTGTAAATAACACACAATTATTCTTAGGTGTTTAAATTTTAACTGAAAAGTGATCCCTGTTAAATTTAAGAATGGAAAAAGAGAGGGAGGAGATGTACAATTTGGGACATGCTCAATCGGACTGGCCGCAAATGGTGGAGTTAGAAATGTGCCAGGGGATTCCAACACAATCCCATCAAGGTGGCATGTACCAATGCCATCTCACTAGTCCAAGTGATCAATTTCAGCTCACAATTGATGGCTCTGATAAGTCTAAGAATCAAAGGGATCACACAAACAAGACAAGTGTCTGCTAATACTAACTGATAGAATCAAAGAGGGAGAGAAGGATCCAACATGGGAAGTGGGAGACACAGCAGACTCATAGAATGGCAGATGTCCTAAACAACACTCTAGCCTCAGCATCAGCCCTTAATGCACTCGGATCTGCCTGAAGAGCCCATGAGAGTATTGTAGGCATGGAAAGCCAAGATACCATGGAAAAGAAAAAAAAAAAGACGACCTAAATGAAAGATCTCTGTGAGTGAGATCCCAGTGGAAAGAACGGGGCCATCAAAGAAGGAGGTACCTTTCTCTGAAGGGAGGAGAGAACTTACACTTTTACTATGACCCTATCGGAATAAGACCAAAGTCAGCGAACTCTAAAGGCTTCCATAGCCCTGACAACTCATGACTAGAGCCTAGGGAGATTACTGACGCCATGAACAGGAGTGTCAAATTGTTAAGTTAGCAACAGGAGTCACTGTGTACTTACATCCCATGTGGGATCTGTCCTTAATGTGTTGTCTAATGTGCAGTGATGCTATAACTAGTACTGAAACAGTATTTTTACACTTTGTGTTTCTGTGTGGGTACAAACTGAAGAGATCTTTACTAATTATATACTGAATTGATCTTCTGTATATAAAGATAATTGGAAATGAAAAAAAAAAAACCTTGGTGTTAAATTGGAAATGGCATAGAAAATTAACTTTTAAAAAATATTATGTATGATCTCTGTCTTTAATGTGCTATACACTCTTATTTAATGCTATAACTAGTACTCCAACAGTATTTTTTTCATTTCCTGTTGCTATATGGGGGCAAACTGTTGAAATCGTTACTTAATATATACTAAACTGATCTTCTGTATATAAAGAGAATTGAAAATGAATCTTGATGTGAATGGAAGGGGAGAGGGAGCGGGAAGGGGAGGGTTGTGGGTGGGAGGGAAGTTATGGGAGGGGGGAAGCCATTGTAACCCATAAGCTGTACTTTGGAAATTTGTATTCATTAAATAAAAGTTTAATAATTGAAAAAAAAACACATTTGTGTGCTTTCACTATCATTTCAGTTCCCCTGTTTCTCAGTCTCTACTAACCACTATTCCACTCTCTGCTGCTGTAGTTTAACTTTTTAAATTCCAGATGTAAATTAGATCATGTAGTATTTGTCTTTCTGTGCCTGGCTATTTAACCTAAGATAACATTCTTGATTCATTTGTGTTTTTGCATGACAGTGAACCCCCTTATCCTTGAAATTTGAGTAGTATTCCATTTTTTGTATACAAGGATACTTCCAAAAGTTTTGAAAATATAATTAAAATATAAGTTTATTTTGGTGCAAAGAAGTTAATGATATATGTGTGTCTTCAAAGAGTCCTTCCTTGGGAAATGGGAATTATAGAGAAATTATACATGGTTCAAAAAAGTTTTGCAGTGAAACAAAATTTTCTTTCAGTTACATCCTCCACATTTTGAGGTACCCTCTTGCACCCCATTTTTCTTATCCATTCATCCACTGATGGGTATTTAAGTAGATATCATACCCTGTCTTTGTAAATAATGCTACAATGGAAACAGGTGAACCTATCTCTTTGACAACCTTTTATTTAAGGAATACAAACTTGATGCATTTCATATACAACTTTAGGAATACAGTGATTCTTCCCACCATACTTGCCCTTCCACCCACTCCCCCACCTCTCCTCCTCCTCCCTCTCCCATTCCCTGTTCCATTCTCCACTTCTCCACTAAGATTCATTTTCAGTTAACTTTATACACAGAAGACCAACTCTACAGTAAGTAAAGAGTTCAACAATTTTGTGCTTTGGATGTATGCCAGAAGCATTCTGGTCCCATTATATGGTTGATCTCTTTTTAATATTTTTGAGGATTTTCCATAACAGACATATACTTTTACATTTTTGCCAAGGAGATATAAAGATGCCTTTTTTTCACATCTTCACCAACATTATCTTTTGTCTTCTGTAATAGCTATTTTAGCAGGCTTGAGATTTCTCCCTATAGTTTTAATTTGTATTTTCCTAATGATCCTAATGATTCATGATGTTGAACATGTTTTCATACACGTGGACATTTCTGTCTTGTGAAAAATGTCTCTCCAGGTCTTTTGCCCATTTTAATAATTTTGTTTTATTTTTATTGATTTGTTTGAGCTCATGTTGTCCATTTAATATTTTGTTTCTTTAACAATTATTTTCACTATAAACATTCTGATGATGACTATTAGAAACACATATAAAACAGAAAAAAAGAAATAGCAAAATAATTCTTGAATTATTCCTACATCTACACATGCTTTTCTTTAAAAAAAATCCAATTTTATTTGAAATGCAGAGTTAGAGTGAGAGAGAATCTTCCATTCACTAGTTCCCTCCCCCAAATGGCTACAATGGCTGGAGGTGTGCCAGTCTGAAGCTCGGAGCCAGAACCTGTATATGAATCTTCCACATGGGTTTAGGGACCCAACAATTGGGGTCATCTTCCACTGCTTTCTGAGGCCATTAGCAGGAGCTGGATTGGAAGTGTAGCTATGGGGACTGAAACTGACAACCATATGAGATGCTGGCATGGCAGGCAGTGACTTTTCCTGCTATGCCATTGTTCTGGCCCCATACATTCATTTCTTTAGTAAAACTGGAGTCATTTCATACATATACCATTAATATATTTTAACTTTCAGTATCTACCAATATACTCTCATTGCTATCTTAGTAATTTGTACTTTCCTTAGTTAGATTTACTTAAGGTTTGTCCCTTTCTGTTTCTTTCTATATCACCTCCTGAGCATTAGGAGTGTATTTATTTATTTAAATGAAAGTCAAAGTTACACCGAGAGAGAAGGAGAGAGAGAGGTCTTCCATCTGATGGCCCACTCCCTAATTGGTCACAATGGCTGGAGCTGTGCCGATCCAAAGCCAGGAGCCAGGAACTTCTTCCAGGTTGCAGGGGCCCAAGAACTTGGACCATCTTCTGCTTTCCCAGGCCATAGCAGAGAGCTGGATCAGAAGTGGAGCAGCTGGGACTAAAACCAGCACCCATATGGGATGCCAGCACTCTTTACCTGCTATGCCACAGTGCCTGCCCTGGGATGCATTTATTCTTGTTTTAACAAGACATTTCTCATTTTTACTCTTTCTTGTTTTATTCTCTTATTTTCTAATATTGAAATTTTTGACTAAGATTCTTATTGGCTTATTTACTGGTGTCTTTGTTAATATATCTTTAAATTTATTTTTTAATTTATTTGAAAGGCAGGGAAGCAGAAATAAAGGAGACAGAGTGAGAGAAGAAAGAGAGAGAGAGAGAGAGAGAGAGAGAGAGAGAGAGAGAGAGAGAGAGAATCTGCTGATTCAGATTCCAAAACCTCTAAGAGCCAGGACCAGCAGGAGCCAAAGCTAGGAGCCAGATCTCCCTCAGGGTGGCAGTGACTCAACTACTGGACCACCACATGCAGCTTGCATTAGCAAGAAGCTAAAATCAGAAATGGACCTGGGACTAACCACGGGCCTCTGATATGGGACTCAAAGTTCCCAAGCAGCATCTTAACCCCTATGCCAAATGCCTATTCCACTCCATAGCTTTATTTTTAACAGAAATGATTATTCTTGTTATTTAAAAAGGCATGTAATTTTATTTTTGCTGTTCATCTTTACATGATTTTTATTTATTCAGAATTATTTTTCTAATTGGTTGAGGCTGTATGATCATGTTTTTAGTATGATTTTTAAAAATACATTTCTTTTTTTTTTTTTTCATTTCCAATTCTCTTTATATACAGAAGATCACTTCAGTATATAATTAGCAAAGACCTCATCAGTCTGCGCCCACACAGAAACGCAAAGTATAAAAATACCGTTTCAGTACCAGTCATAGCATCACTTGGCTTTAGACGACACATTAGGGACAGATCCCACATGGGGTGTAAGTACACAGTGACTCCTGTTGCTGATTTAACAATTTGACACTCCTGTTCATGGCGTCAGTAATCTCCCTAGGCTCTAGTCATGAGTTGCCAGGGCTATGGAAGCCTTTAGAGTTCGCTGACTTTGATCTTATTCCGATAGGGTCATAGTCAAAGTGGAGGTTCTCTCCTCCCTTCGGAGAAGGGTACCTCCTTCTTTGATGGCCCCGTTCTTTCCACTGGGATCTCACTCACAGAGATCTTTCATTTAGGTCTTTTTTTTTTTTCCATGATATCTTGGCTTTCCATGCCTGCTATACTCCCATGGGCTCTTCAGCCAGATCCGAATGCCCTGAGGGCTGATTCTGAGGCCAGAGTGTTGTTTAGGACATCTGCCATCCTATGAGTCTGCTGTGTATCCCACTTCCCATGTTGGATCTTTCTCTCCCTTTTTGATTCTATCAGTTAGTATTAGCAGATACTTGTCTTGTTTGTGTGATCTCTTTGAGTCTTGGACCTATCAGAGCTATCAATTGTGAGCTGAAATTGGTCACTTGGACTAGATCTTCTGTATATAAAGAGAATTGGAAATGAAAAAAAAAAATAACCTGGTGTTAAAATGGAAATGGCATAGAAAATTAATTAATTTGGAAAAAAAAAAATTCTGTAGGATCTCTGTCTTTAATGTGCTGTACATTGCTATTTAATGCTATAATTAGTAATCCAATGGTAGTTTTTTCACTTGATGTTGCTATATGGGCAAAAAGTTGAAATCTTTACCTAATATATACTAAACTGATCTTCTGTATACAAAGAGAATTGAAAATGAATCTTTACATGAATGGAAGGGGAAAGGGAGCGGGAAAGGGGAGGGTAGCGGGCGGGAGGGAAGTTATGGGAGGGGGGAAGCCATTGTAACCCATAAGCTATACTTTGGAAATTTATATTCATTAAATAAAAGTTTAATAAAAAAAAAAAGAAAGAAATACAGTGTTATACAAAAGGATAATGAAAGAATTGAAATGATTGATAGTGGATACAGTTGGAGTAGAGAAAATGATTCACTGTATCAGAAACTGTATAGAATCCTGTGATTCTTAAGAATTTGCCTAAGACTGTTAAGAATAAAAATGATACAGCTTGTGAAAAAAAAAAAAATACATTTCTTGCTTGATGTTCATGCAATTTTAATTCTATAGTTAAAGCTGAATGAAATTTTTTAAAGTGTTGTTATAAAACAGGATCTTTTTCTAGAAATGTTCTATAAAAATGAGAAAAAATACTTATCTATTATTCTGGATTGCTAATTACAGGTAGCTTGTTTTCAGGCAAAATATTAAAGCATATATATTTAATAGTATAAATCCTAAAAAATTAGCCATAAATAATAAAAATTATTATTCAATCAGGTATATTTAAACTAGGCATAGGGTGAGAATTTGGTCTAATGGTTAAGACACTTCATGGAACACCCACATCAGAGTGTATGGATTTGAGTCCCAGGTCCACTCCTGATTCTAGTTTCCTGGTGATGGGCAATCTAGGGGGCACCAGGTGGTGATACAGGTGCTTGAGTCCCTCCCTCCTACATAAAACCCTGAGTGAATGCTGAGCTCCTGGTTTTGGACTGGCCTAGAGCTGGCCATTGCAGGGATTTGGGGAGTGATATCCCTTTCCTAAGGTAGGTAGGTAGATAGATAGATAGATAGATAGATTAGATAGATAGACAGACTTAAATATACATGTATCTAAATTTTGCTATCTTCTACTACTTATTTTCTATACCCTAATTGTCCACCAAAAAGTAATTTTCTGATATCCTCTAAAATGCTTGAAAATGTTTATAAATGTAAACTATTGCTAAAAACCAACGTATATCATTAAATGTTTATTGTTCTTCTGGTTTTGATCAATTAATAAAACAGATTGAAGAAATAATTTTAAACAATAATCAGAACACAATGGAAAAAATTTGCATCAAAATGTATTATTTTGTTTCTCTCTTCATGCCGTGGACCTGTCAAATACCTCTTTTAGGAATGACATAACATAGGTGAAAATCTTTGCCCAGGCTTACTTGAGGGGTCCAGAATTCTAGTCTATATGATTTCAGGTACTATTCAGTATCTGGAAAAAACATATTTATATATTCAACTTGTATCTTTCATATCCAAAGCTCTTAAAATGAAATTTTAAAAAGATTCATTTTTTGTGTCTGCTTCCTCAATAAAAATGGTCTTAAAAATCTATTCCATTGTAGGGGTTGTGAGGACATGTACTTGTCCAGACAGTGACCGTTTATTGGTGAGAAGCACAGCAAAGTTAGATAATAAAGGTGATCACAAATTCTGTAGGATTTAGAAAGTGAAACAACAGACATTTGGGTTAATGTTTGTGATCCAAGAATTAAAATTTAAAGTCTGTCTGAGGTAATTCCATTACTGTGTGGTAGTGACAACACATTATGTTCAGAGAGAAATGTAGTTTCCAGTTTTCTTTATATATGAAAGAATTACAGCTTAAAAAAGGCAAAGTATCATTATCTATGAACTTACTCATTTACCAATGTTACTGTCACTTTGTAAAAAAAGATATTATATAAAAATAATTTTTATTTTAGAATTATCCTTATAAAACAATTTATATTAAGGTCATTGATGAAACATGTTTACAAAAGTAATACTAGAGAAAATGATTGTATAATAAATACAAAATAAATAATAAATTCAAGGTAGATCAGAACTATTTTATTTTGTGATTTTTATTTTGATGAAAATCCACAAAGAAATATATTTCACAGATTGCCTATTCTAAATTAAAGGAGTGGTGAGTAATTTGTCCCAGAGACAAACACCAAATCTTTTGCATCTTGCATTTTGCATTTAGAAATATTTAGTCTGTATGGTAAAACTAACTAACACTGAGTAAAGTGACACACTGTAAGATGTTTTCAAGGGAACACACCAAAATTTGAATTTAACATTGTATTATGTTTAGATACAGCTTAGATTTTTGTATGATAAGATTAAAGACATGGGACAGGAACAATTGTGTAAAATAAATTTTAGTGATTTTTTAAACAATAATAATGGATGATTCTGTTTATGCTGTTTGTTGATGAAAGTTCTGCAGAGAGTCAGTGTTGTGGTGCAGTGAGTTAAGCCACTGCTTGCAATGCCAACATCCCATATGGACACTGACAGCTCCTCTTCCCATCCTGATCACTGCTAGTGCACCTGAGAAAACAGCAGAAGATGACTCAAGTAGTTGGCCACTTTCATGCAAGTGGGAGACCCAGATGGAGTTCCACACTCCTAGATTAGGTAAGCGCCAGCCTGGCCATTGAGCCCATTTGGGGAGTGAACCAATGGATGAAAGATTTCTATATCTCTCCCTCTGTCTCCATAATTCTGTTTTTAAATAAATAAATACTTTTACAAACAATTTTTCTTGTGTAAATGATATACTTACTGATGATTTCACTAGACTGTGCACATATCCCTAGTAATTTATATATATATATACATATATAATTATCTTCTGTCATGATTATGAGTAAACATGCTCATGAAAACATTCAAGGAGTTCATCCATTACAGTTTTTTAAGATAAAGTGTGAAGTATAAATGGTCAAGCTTCTCCAATCCCCATCTCCTACACACAAACAGTGCTTAGTAGTGCCATTGACATGGGAGACCCTGAATTGCTTCCTGATTTTCTTAATCTTAACTTATTTTGTGAAAATAATTCACCTGTGAATGCCCATCTGCATTTGTTACACATTTCTTGCATACTCATCATTTACAAAAATGAGGATAATAAGAACATTATTATAGGTAAAAAGACCCTTTTAAATGGCATATTTGTCCTTTTATTTTCATGGGTAGAAGCTAATATGATTGATTTGAAACTCAGCAATGCTTGATGCCACAATGAAATCACAGGAGTGGTGTTTTGATAAAACCAAAGGAAGCAGAAATCTTGGGAGGTATCAATGGCTTATCAGCATAAGTGCATTGGGTATATTGGGCAAAACTAAAATGCCTTTGTGACTTACATAGTAGAAACACCAGGTTTATCCTTTGTGAATATTGAAAAAGGAAGAATCAACTGACTGAGCCAAGATGTTTTCAGGTGAGAGAGACATGGGAGACATTTTAAATAGATTCAGTATAGGCAAAATTTGGATCAGTTCATAACCTAAAGTCCTTAAGTGAAAAAGGATTCATCCAGAGATCATTAGTAACGGGATGAAGGAGACTGAGTGAATATAAGAAATTATCTGAATACAAAACCTGTTATTCTCCTACTAGGAGAAGATTGGGCTACAATCACACCCTCTGGGAATGGGGGGAATGTTCTGGAATGCTGATATTAGACAAATGAAAACCTGTCTGTTAGCTGCTATTGACAGTTTCAGTTCATTTCAAGTTTTATTGTTCTATAAAATTATGAACTTAGCCTGTAAGTTTACTATATGGCTTTGTAATTCTGATCAGTCACCTACAATTCAATGACATTTGTCATTAAGCAAACTGAAATGGTGTGAATCTGATAAAATTTATTAAATATTAGTAAACTTCATAACTTATATCTATGTTCTATAAAAGAGCAATATAAACTTTAAATTATGAAATTTGAACATTTCTTTTCAAATACAAAATCATTTCAACATGCCAATGGGATGCATGCCCAGAACTGATAGATAAATTTGAAGAAAATGGCTAATATGGCCTTATCAGTTTCTATCATCCTCCTATTCCTTTTTCCTGGGCCCACAATCCTTCAGTTCTACCACTATTATCTATTTCTTATTTTAGAAATATCTTAATGCATTTATTGCCAATCTGTGAATGATATCATTTCACTATTTTTGAAGAGTTAGTTGAGGTACCAACAATAAGCTATATATATAAAAGTATAGATCATTATTTTTAATGTACATTTTTAATTTACATTTTTAATGTACAAGTGCAGTAAAAATAGTTTACTGAGATTATTCATGTTCCCATTACTCCTTTCCTAAGTTTTACTTATTTGATTTGAAAGTCAGGTTATAGAAGACAGAGGTGGTAGAAGGAGAGAAGGGGAGGGAGAGGAGGAGAAACAGAGCTATCTTCCATCTGCTGATTCACTAACAGATGGCCAAGTTCAGGCCAGGCCAAAGTAAAGAGCTACATTCAGGTCTCCCACGTGGGTAGCAGGGAGCTCAAATACTTGGGCCATCTTCCACAGCTATCCCAGATACATTAGCAGGTGCTAAATTGGAAGCAGAGCAGCCGAGACTTGACTCAGCACCCATATTGGAACCTGGCATCATAGTCAACAGCATAGCCTGCTCTACCACAGTGCACCCCTCCCATTAGAAGAATCTGCTCATTTCTTTCTTTTTTTTTGATACAGCCTTCAGAGACTTGAATTTCATTTCCTGGACATTCTTTGCCTTTCACAGTTAGTTATATAATATAGCTGTCCATCCAGAAATAATCTAATTTGCCAAAAGCCTCTTTAAATAAGACATATCAAGTAATAGAGAAAAGCAGAGAAATCAAAAGTTGGTTATTTGTAAAGGTCAATAAGATGGAAAGGTTTTTGGTAGAATAATGCAGACAAAAAAAGACACATCACCAATGAAGAAATGTAAAGGGCATGTTACACTAATCTTACAGAAGTTTAAAAGATTATAAACAGGGTACAGCACTGTGGTAAGTAGATTAAGACACCATCTGCATTGTTGGCATTCTATAGAGGCACCAACTGTTCCAATTCTGATCCAGCTCCCTGCTAATGCTCCCAGGGAAAGCAGCAGAGGTGGTCCAAGTTCTTGGGCTCTTGCACCCATGTGGGAAACCTGGAAGAAGCTCCTGGCTCCTGGCTTTGGCCTGGTGCCCAGCCCTAGCCATTCTAGCCATTTGGGGAGTGAAACAGCAGACGGAGGATCTCTTTCTCTCTCTCTCCTTTTCTCTCTCTGTAACTCTGCCACTCAAATAAATAAATAAAATCTTTTGTTAAAATTATTATAAACAAATACTGTGAACCATTGTAAGTCAACAGATTAGACAATTTAGATGAAATACATATATTGCTAGAAAAGTATAAACTATCACACTTACTTAGGAAACTAAAAATGTTAGTATCCTAAAATAATAACAATAAAATAACAATAAACTGTATCAATAATTTAAAAAATTACTCAAAGTCCAGACCCATATATTTTCCTTAATGAATTCTACCAAGCATTTGAAAAATAATACCAATATCTTGTAATCTCTCCCAAAGTACACAAAATGTTTATGGACTCATTTTTGAGGTCAATATCATACAGATACCATAGTTATAAACAGATACATAAAAAAGAAAGCTACAGCTCCGGGAAGCATGGTGATGCACCAAGTTAAGCTCCCACTTGGTATGACCACATCCTGTATTGGAGTGCCTGGTTAAAGTCCTGACTACTCTGTACTTCTGATCCGGTTTCAGATTAATGCATCTGGGAGACAGTAGATGATAGCCCCAGTGCTTGTGTTCCTGCCTTCCATATGGGAAATCCAGATGGAGTTTCTGGCTCTTGGCTATGGCCTGGCCCAGCACCAGCTATTGCAGGCATTTGATGAGTGACTGAAAAGATTTACTTCCTCCCTCTCCTATCACTCTAAAATAAATAAATCTTTGAAGAAAACTATAGAGAAGTTTCCCTCATGAATATGGAAAAATCCTCAAATAACGCTGGCAAACTAAATTCAACCACATGAGGTGTATGCTTACAATGGACTCCAAAGATATCAGGTCCTAATCCCTGCAGTCTGTAAATGTTATATTACTGAGGAAAAGAGATGTCTGCATATGAGATTAAATAAAAGGTTTTAGGGGCCAGAATCATGGCATAGTGGGTAAAGCCACCACCTGTGACAGCAGCATCCCATATGGGCAATGGTTCAAGTTCCGGCTGTTCCACCTCTGATTCAGCCTCCTGTTAATGTGTCTGGGAACTCAGTCGAGCACAGTCCAAACTGGATCCCTGCACCCATGTGAGAGACCAGCAACAATATCCTGGCTCTTGGTTTTGGCCTTGCCCAGACCCAACCATTGTGGGCCATTTGGGGAGTGTATCAGCAGATGTAAGATTTCTCTCTATCTCTATCTCTCTCTTTCTCTCTCTCTAGCAATTCTGCATTTCAAATAAATAAAATAAATCTTGAAAAATAAAATTTTAAAACAGGCTATAGGCTGTACAGATCATCTTGGATTCAGGTGTTCCCTAAAAGCCACCATTGTTTGCTATGGAATAAACTCAAGAGGTAGACTTAATGAAAACAGAAGAGAAAGGATTGTGAATCTAGAGAAGAAAGATCTGTGCAGATCTTGGCCCTGAAGGTTGTAGAGTTGTGACCAAGAGCCCAGTAATGCCAGCCGCCACCAGAAGCTGGAAGCAGCAAAGAATGGCTGCTGCACTAGAACCTTGGAGAGCCTTGATTTTCACACAGTGATACTAATTTTGGACTTCTGATATCTAGGACTGTAAGAACAAATTTCCTATTTTAAACCATCAAATCCTCTGTTCCAGCAGCCACAGAAAACAAATACAATGTATAAACATAATTGTATGAATAACAGAGAATGACTACATAAGCTATCACAGAAATGCAAGTTTATCTTAACACTAAAGAACCAATGAGCATAAATAAATTCTGTAAGTCAAAAGACTCACAATCATATGAATGAATACAGAAAAAAACATTTGACAAAGTCTAACATTTCTGATACAAAATTCGGATTGAAGGAAACTTCCTCACCATGATAAATTACATACATGTGGCCCTGTAGGTAACATCATGCTTGCTATTACGAGTAAGCACCAGATGGAAGGTTAACATCAGAAACAGGGCAATGGGGTATACTCTCACTGTTTCTGAACAGAATTGTGCTTGGTGCTCCAGGCAATAAAATCAGCTAGACGGCAGTAAACACAAAGTTGCTGAGGGATCCAGGGCCAAGCTGAAATTGTTGTATACAGGGCAGGACAGGTTGCCTGGAGCCCGGGAGGAGGGGCAGGGGCTAGATCTCACCAAAAAGGTGCAGGAGACAAAAAGAGAGCTGCCCCAATATCAGACAAGCGTCCCCCAATTCCAGAGCTGACCATGAGGAAGTCCACGTCTCCCTACAGCCAGTTCCAGCAGTTCGGCCATCTCCATGTTCTCTTTCTTGCTACACCCAGCCCCACAGACTCACCATTTCTCAGCTTCTCAGGTGTTTGGCGTCCTCCTCCCAGAGCAGCAAAGGATGAATAATCTGAGCAGATCATCTCTGCAGCCTGGATACGACTGTGACGTGCAGATCTCGTGGGATTACACAATCTTACCGTGGGCGTGCCTGATTAGACAGTTTGCAAGGACAGCGAACTCCCACGGATGTAGCCAATCAGTATCCTCCATAGCAAGGGACGTGCTCGCTTGTGATTGTACCAAGTTTACAGATTGAAAGTCCTGGCTGGGGCTCAAGTCTGAATGTTCACGGTCCATGGCCCTGGCTCTCCCGGCAACAGTGGTGGCAGTCACCCTCCTAATTCTTGCCGGGATCCTGTGATCCACAGCTTGTGGTAGCCCACTTCCGGTGAGTTAATTTACTGATTGTTTATTGACTCCTGGGCTTTTGTTTTTCTTCATTATTCTCAGGACATTTCTCTGTTGGGTCTTCTCTAAAGATATGTGGAAAATGTTTAAGATATTATGTAATTTTGTCATTTTTGATTCATTTCTCTTGTAAATATATTTTTCTTAGTCTGTCTTTGGTACATCAATATTTTCTTTCTGTTTATTAGCAGTCAAATCCAGTTGCTTATCTTCTACCCAGAGGCCTCACTAAATTAACTTATCAGTTTGTTTTTTGCTTTTTGATTACGTTGAATTCTCTCTGCATGTAATAGTGTCAGCCACATATACTGACAGACATACTGCTTAAAAGTTGATACTTATACTTGGTACTCACACGTTTGTATTTGTTTCCCTGGTTACATCTCCAGGATAAAATCAGAGGAGGTAGCCTTGTCTGTGTGAGATTCCAAGGAAATATATTTTAGTGATCCTGCATTAAGTAGTTTTTAGTAGATGTTTTCAGATAATCTTGATATATGTAAGGAAATCATTTTTAATCATTTTTCTGACAGTTGATTTTATTACAGATGGATCCTAAATTTTATCAAATATTTTATTATATTTTATGCAAATTATCATATAGTTTCTTGTATTTTTCATTTTTGTATATGATTTGCTCAAGAATATTAAAAATTGGAGAAGGATCCAATATGGGAAGCGGGATACACAGCAGACTCATAGAATGGCAGATGTCCTAAACAACACTCTGGCCTCAGAATCAGCCCTTAAGGCATTCAGATCTGGCTGAAGAGCCCATGAGAGTATTGTAGGCATGGAAAGCCAAGATACCATGGAAAAAAAGACCTAAATGAAAGATCTCTGTGAGTGAGATCCCAGTGGAAAGAACGGGGCCATCAAAGAAGGAGGTACCTTTCTCCGAAGGGAGGAGAGAACTTCCACTTTGACTATGACCCTATCAGAATAAGATCAAAGTCAGCGAACTCTAAAGGCTTCCATAGCCCTGACAACTCATGACTAGAGCCTAGGGAGATTACTGACGCCATGAACAGGAGTGTCAAATTGTTAAGTCAGCAACAGGAGTCACTGTGTACTTACACCCCATGTGGGATCTGTCCTTAATGTGTTGTCTAATGTGCAGTGATGCTATAACTAGTACTGAAACAGTATTTTTACACTTTGTGTTTCTGTGTGGGTACAAACTGATGAGGTCTTTACTAATTATATACTGAATTGATCTTCTGTATATAAAGATAATTGGAAATGAAAAAAAAAACAACCTGGTGTTAAATTGGAAACGGCATAGAAAATTAATTAATTTTAAAAAAATATTATGTAGGATCTCTGTCTTTAATGTGCTGTACACTCTTATTTAATGCTATAACTAGTACTCCAACGGTAGTTTTTTCACTTTGTGTTGCTATATGGGGCAAACTGTTGAAATCTTTACCTAATATATACTAAACTGATCTTCTGTATATAAAGAGAATTGAAAATGAATCTTTTTTTATTAAACTTTTATTTAATGAATATAAATTTCCAAAGTACAGCCTATGGGTTACAATGGCTTCCCCCCTCCCATAACTTCCCTCCCGCCCGCTACCCTCCCCTCTCCTGCTCCCCCTCCCCTTCCATTCATGTAAAGATTCAGAAAATGAATCTTGATGTGAATGGAAGGGGAGAGGGAGCGGGAAAGGTGAGGGTTGCAGGCGGGAGGGAAGTTTTGGGACGGGGGAAGCCATTGTAACCCATAAGCTGTACTTTGGAAATTTATATTCATTAAATAAAAGTTTAATAAATGAAAAAAAATTGTACAACATTCAGATAACAGATATAATGTTAAGAATATTATACCTATTATCTAAATTAACTACCTTTCTTTTCTATCTGTATCTATGTATATCTTTATATGTCTATCATCAATCATCAATCTATGCATTTGCTTTATTGGAAAAATGGCATATAGTTAACAATTTATACTTTGAAATCCAAGATTTGATTGCAGTCTTGTCTCCATAAACTGAAATTCAAGAGTGTGAGAAAGTAAATTTAAAAAATCCCATATTTGTAGTGTATCTTGGTTCACATTGTAGGGTTTCATATATGGTTTAATTCATATAAAGGTATTTTGTTTAGAATAATTATGTTTATGACAGATTCTTTTAGTTTCATTTTTATTTCATATCCTGCTCCAATTTTCATAATCTGTGTCATACTGCCTTCCAGAAAAGAACTTTGAAATTCAGTTGATTTCTACTTGGAATGAGTGTGAGAAACTTAAAATTGGACTTGAAACAATTCCATGTCTGGATCTTATATTTTCCTTGTGGAGCTTCCTTCTTTGGCTTGCTTGGTTTTACAAAAAATTGGCTCAAATCATTTAGCCATTTTTTCCTGTTTTATGTTATATTTGTATTTGGAGAAAATAGTTTTCAAAATGAGATGGACTTTGATTATGTAGCCAAGTTTTTTTTCTAAGAATTCCACAAAAATCCTCTTGGTATCTTGGAGAAGTCTATAAGCTTTGTAGAGAATGGTTGTTTCAATTTCTTGAAACTTGTGTTAGTTCTCTTGTCCTCAATTACTTTTACTAATGGAATATTAATTTTCTTAATATGTTTTAACATACATTTTACCTTTTTTTATTTCCTTCTGGGGCATTCCTGTTACTACCAGCATTTCATTGATTTCTGCTGTTATGTTTTTTTCCAGCTTTTTCATGCTTGAGAAAGAAGCCAAAATGATTGTTTTCAGTATTTTATTCAACATTTTAACTTAAGTTTGTAAATTCTCTCCAAGCACTGATTTATCTTCATTCAGTTTATTCCCTTGTGTATTTCCAAATGCTTTATGTTCAGGCCATGGCTGCCTATATATTGACAGATAGGTGAAAAGTAAACCTACATGTTCCTGTAGCCAACTCAGTCTTCGTGTTTTCCCTCATATGTTGAAGTTTGTAAAATCTCTGTCGTCCATGTCAACTTTCAATGTCTACTCCTTGCACCTGCAGCATCTGCCAGCTTCATAAGTCTCCAGTCCTGTGCCTCTGCCACATTTTTGTTTGAATGTCTTCCTTGTACGTGCATCCCATGGCAATGTCCATATCCTCAAGCTCCTCTGCATGAGGACTGATCTTCTCTCAAGTGTCTGTATCCCTTGTCCAGAGTGATTTTGTTGCTGCCTGAAGTGATGTGATTACATGTGTTTCTCATTCATGAGAGCCTTTGGGTACCTCTCTGCCTTTTGTCTGAGGTCCCATCTTCCTTCAGGTGTTTCCATACCCCTTACTGTAACCATTGTCTTTCTTATGTCTCTAAAACACCTTTGACTGCATGCAAAGCTCTTTTTATTCTCTCTCTCTCTCTCTCTCTCTCTCTCTCTATCTCTCTCTCTCTCATTGCAAATAAAACTGTTTCCTCCAAACCACCTACCACAGAATATATAATTATATTCTATCTATATGGATTGTTTTCTTTTGGACATTTCATGTAAATGGACTCATATAATGTAGTTCTTTGTGAATGGCTTCTTTCACTTACTGTATCTGCCACATTATCATGCTGTATCATATATCAGTACTTAATTTCTTTTGACTTGAAATACTCTGCTGTATGGATATCAGTTTTGTTCATTCACTGGTTAACAAAAATTTGAATGCACACATCTGTGTAGATATATATTTAGTGACTGTTGGTTTTATATGTAAGAATAGAACTTCTGGATATGGTAAATCTATATTTAACTTTTAGAGAACTGTCAGACTGTTTTCTAAAATGTATACAGCATTTTACAGTCCCACCAGTACTGCATGAGGACTCCAATTTCTACCCTCCTCACCAACACTTGTTTGTGTGTGTGTGTGTGTGTGTATGAAGTGGTACCTTACTCTGGTTTTGATCTTCATTTGCTGGTGGCTGATGTGTTGAGCAACTTTTCATATATTTATTTGCCATGTGTATATCTTCTTTGAAAAAGTACACAAATTCTTTGTTCATTGTTTTATGTCATGACTTCCATTATGTCTTGAAGTCCATTACCAGATAAATAATTCACAAATATTTTCTCATGTTTTACTTAGCAGACTTTATTTTTTGAGCAATTTTGTGCTTACAACAAAACTGAAGAAAATTATTCCCTTATACCTCTTGCTTCCAGACAAATATGCTGTACCACAGTGATACACTAGATATAACTGATGGATTGCATTGGGATAGTCCACATTTGGGTGGACATGCCCCACAATTTGAGCATCACACAGAACAGTTTCACTGCCCTAGGAATTGTTCTCTACCTATTAATTCCTCCAACCCTCACCTCCTGAGAGTCATTGGTCTTTTTACTGTTCCCATAGTTCTTCTGCTTCCCAGAATGTTACATGCTCGGAATTGTTACCACTGATTTGAGTCCTGGGAACTTGTTCTATTGATGACAAAGAATGTGGCCAATGAATGAACAGAGAACAAGGTGATTAGCAAAGAATTTTATTGTCATTTCATGTGATGTTTTACAGACCCAAACCCAGAGTCCTGTAGCACTGAAGCATGGGCAGGATCCAGAGCCAGGGAGGACAGAGGGAAAGGAATGTGAATAATGCAGAAACCACCAAACCTCTGTATCGCTTCCCAAGACTCAGCAGGAAGTTGTTGGTGGGCTGATACTTGGTTTGGGACAGATCTGAAGGGGACAGAATAGTTCTCAATAGAAAAATGGCCAAGGAAGCTAGTTCAGCTGTTTCCAATACAGACTGCCTGGTTCTATGGAAATAGTCCCAGGGCCTTCAATCTAATCTAAGTGGGAAAAGTAACAGGAAGAGGAGGAAAAATGCTCGGAGGGAGCTAGCTCATCATCTCACTGTTTGGCACCTGGAGGAAGGGGGAAGTGCAAACTGGAATGCGTACTGCTCATGCTGCCTCTTTTGTCTTTCCAGTGTGGATCCTATTGGTTAAATCAGATACACACAAGTCTCCGTGCTGCTGCTTTTCTTCTAACCCTTGACCAAGAGAGTCTGATGTCCAACAGAAACTGAGTGTCATCCCCAAACTACCTGCTTTCAGTCATGATTAAGTTGCTCAGATTCTTTACTTCTACTTTGGAATTAAGGTGTTAGGACAGATTATAGGGCAGGGTCTGAGCCACTGGAGCAAATGGATCCAACAGAAACTTTGGATCATAAATGTTTCAGGTTCCCCACTTCATGGTAGTAAGGAGCCCTCCCACCCCGAAATGGACATGGTGCTGCAGGCATGAAGTAGCTGTGTGGTATCGCTGATGGACACAGTGTGCTTGGGGATCACAAGGCTCTGGCTGGACTGGTAGCAACAGCCGGCGGAGAAGGACATGGCTGTGGGCACAAGCTCTCAGTTTTGACCACTGGGCAGGCAGCAGTGGCTACTGCAGTTGCCGCCGCAGACCCAGGGGTGCTCCTGCTGTTCCGTCAGGCTGAAGGGCATGCTTCACTCCCTCCTCTTCGCTCCCTTGCCTGGCTCCTCCTGCCTCCACCAGATCCTTCCACCTCTGCCAGCAGCCTCAGCAGCAGAAGTGGCAGCAACAGGGATGAAGACCCTGATTTGTTTCTCATCTTGTTATTTTTTTTTGTTATTTTTATTTGGTGCAAGATGTCATACAAATGTGTATCTTCTATAGAATTGTACCATGTGGAGCCTTTGCATTGATTTTCACTTATGAAAGATATGTAAAATTAACCTACATTGTCATGTGAGTACAAATTATTTCTTTCGATTTGGGGATGGAATTTCATTGGATGGGTGCATCCTAGTTTATACATTCACCTATGGAAGGAAATATTGCAGTTTTGGATGACAATAATTCAACAGTTTTACACATGTATAAAGTTTTATGAGCTTAATTTTTCTGTTGACTTTGGTAAATAGTAGTAGATTTGCTGGGTAAAGCAATAAGTATGTACTTAATTTCATAACTGACTGTCAAACTGTTTTTTCAAAGTATGTGCACCATTTTGCATTTGCAAACGCAAGGAATGGAAATGTCTGTTGTCTTACTCCTTAATCACTATAATCCTTCTTCCTCCTTGTCCTCTTCTTTAGCTGTTCGAATAAATGTACAGTAATATCACATTCTGGACTTGAGTCTTTGCGATTATTAATGATGTTAAAAACTTTTTATATACTTAGTTGTTTACCAGCAACCATATGCTTTATTTGCCAAAACATTTGCTCTTTTTTTGTGATTTCTAAAATTGGTTTTTGAAAAAAAAATGCTTCTCAAAGAGAGAGAAATAGAGGAAGATGGAGAGGTAAAAAGGGAGAGTGAGAAAGAAAGAGAGGGAGAGAGAGAGAGAATGACTTTTCACCCACTGGGTTCACTACACAAATAGCTGCATGAGCATCAGCCAGGTATGCACCAGACCAAAGCAAGAAGCTAGGAACTCCATTCTGGTCTTCCACATGGATAGCAAAGACCAAAGGGCCTGGGCCACATTACTAGGGATCCATATTGGAAATGAAGAAGCCAGAACTCAAGCCAGGTTAATTCACCGCATCACAATGCCAGACCACAAAACTATAACTTAGGTTAAGAATCAGAGATTTGTTACTGGAATATAATCACTTTGGTAATTAGAAAACAGTTTTACTTATTTGTGATACATTGAAGTAAAAAAAAATTAACCTACTGAGGTTTCTTTTAATGTTTATTTAGTAATCTGTAACTTTATTGACTTGATTTCTCAATTTAAACAGTTTTTTGGTGGAATGTTTAGGTTTTTCCATCTACAACATCATGTCATCTTCAAACATGGAAAATTTGACCACATTTTTCTCATTTTGATGTACTATATTTCTTTTTACTCCATAACTGATCTTGCTAAAACTTCCAGTACTACATTAAATAAGAATAGTGAAATTGGACATCCTTATCTCGTTCTAGATCTGAGGGAAAATAGGTTCAGGTTTTCTTCATTCTGTATGATACTGGCTGTTTATTTGCCATAGATTGCTTTTATAATATTAAGGAACGTTCCTTCTATGCATCATTTATGGAGGGTCTTTATCATGAAGAGGTGTTGAATCTTATCAAATGCTTTATCAACATCTATTGAGATGACCATACACTTTTTGTTCTTCATTCTATTGATGTGAGGATGTTTATTGTTGTGTGAATGTTGAACCACTCTTGCATTTCTGGGATAAATCCCAGTTGATCATGATGTATTATCTTTTTGATGTGATTTTTTATTTGATTTGCCAGTATTTTGTTAAGAATCTTTTGCATTTAGGTTTATTAAGGGTATAGGCCTGTAGATATCATGTATTGTGTTTGGTTTTGATATAAACAATTTAAAAAGATTGAAATCATACTATGTATCTTCTCAGACTGTAAAGGAATAAAACTAGAAATCAATAATAAAAACAATAGAACACTCATAACTACTTGGAAATCAAACAACATGCCATTGAATGAACATCAGGTAACTGAAAAAATTAAAAAGAAAACCAAAAACCTTCTTGAAATAAATGAAAATACTATATATCAAAACCTGTTGGATACAGCAAAAGCAGTATTAAGAGGGAGGTTTGTAGCATTAAATGCTTACATTAAAAAAGGAAATGTCTCAAATTAAGGACTAATGATGCATCTTGAAGACTTAGAAAAACAAGAAAAAAATAAAATCAAGAGGTAAAAAACAAGAATCAGAGCAAAGATAAATGAAATTGAAACTATGAAAGTAATATAAAAGGTCAATAAAACAAAGAGGATAAACAAAATAAAAATATCTTTAGCCAGAATAACAAAGAAAAAAAAAGAAAAAATCAAATAAAGAAAATTAAAGATGAAGGAGGAGACATTACAACCAACACTGCTGAAATACAAAGGATCATAAGAAACTACTATGCAGAACTATATGCTAATGAACTGGAAAACCTTGAAGTGATGAATACATTCCTGAATCCATATAACCTACTGAGATTAAAACAAGAAGATAAAGACAATTAAAACAGACCCAAAACAAGTAATGGCGTTGTAGTAGTAACCAAAAATCTTCTAACAAAGAAAAGTCCTGGATGGCTTCACTACTACATTCTACAAAACATTCTAAGAGGAAGCAACTCCAATACTCTGCAAACTATTACAAAATATCAAACAGGATGTAACTCTGCCAAACTCTTTTCATGAAGCCAGCATTACTTTGATACCAACATCAATAGAATATTAACTCTTAATTTATGCTGATAATACATTTATTCAAGATGGTATTTTTAAACCTAAAAATGTGTGAGATTTTGAATTATTTATAAATTTTATTGCCTTATTTGAATTGAATTATATGTCCTTATCTGAAAGTTATTCATAAAAATCATAGAGGTAGTAGTATGAAGCTGCATCCACAACAGAATTTATTTTCACCAAAATAAATTATTCATTTATTTATTTGAAAGATATAAACAGAGCAGAGCTTCCATCTGAAAGCTAGGTTCTCAAATGCCCACAATAGACTTGGTCTTGTTAAAGGGCTAAATCTGAGAGCCTGGAACTTAATTCAGGTCTTCCACATGGGTGGCAGAGCCTTAATTACTTGATCATTACAACTGTCCCCCAACATCTGCATTAACAGAAGCTATATTCAGGAGCTGAAGAAAGAAATGAAACCCAGGTACTCTAATGTAGGACTTGGGCATCTTAACCATTAAGCTATATATTCACTCCCTAAATATTATTTCCACTTTCTACAACCTTCTTGAAGGATGCTCACACTTCTTTAACATAAAATAACTGATAAAAATTGCTATTAAATTTACAAAATGAATTGAAATTCTAGTTATTAATTTAAACTATTGACATAATACATAATCTTAAGAGCACACAGAGAATTTAATTTATATTTTACTTCAGTGTGCCTTTGTTATTTTCTTCATTCATTCACAAATCCATGCCTTCTATTTCAAAATGCTTTCATTCATTCATTCTAAAATGTTTATAATAGGTTTATTAAGAACAAAATATGGGGTGCCAGCACTGTGGTATAGTAGGCTAAGTCTTCGCCTGCAGTGTCAGCATCCCATAGGATGCTGGTTTTTGTCCTAACTGCTCCTCTTTCGATCCAACCTATGGCCAGAAAAAGCAGTAGAAGATGGCAAGGTCTTGGGCCCCTGCACCCCCATGGGGTACTTAGATGAAGTTCCTGGCTTTGGATCAGCCATGTTGGCTATTTGAGGATTGAACCAGAAAACGGAAGACCTTTCTCTCTTATTTTTATGAAATGCAGCAGATTCAATGATCACACAAGTATTCAATTTTATATTATAGAAGAAGTTCACAAAGAATTGTTCTGCATTCTACTGTAAATTTCTTGTTAGAGATGCCCCCTGCCTTTACCTGGCCAGCTCTCCTCCCAGGCCAGCCAAGTAATGAAAGTCAACAGAGTGCCTTCCCCTAGGAGGTTCACACCTCCCTTAGGATATACCCCATGTGAAGAGATAGATAGGTCTGGGCCTCTTCACTTACAAGGCCTAAAGCCCACCAGATTATTATCAAGCCCCTTCTGTCAGGTTCTATTTGCCTCTCAATCAGAAAAATTACTTGTAGCTTAGACAGCACCTTTCTTAGCTCCTTTAATAATGACTCTGTCCTTTGTTCTAGACCCTGTCTAGTGCACTTGGGCCTCATTCCTTTATAATCATAACCTCTACTCTACCACCAATGGCTCTACTCCCAACCTGTGTGTACTGATGGTCCTCTTCCCCACTTAATGCTGTATAATTGTTCAGACCTGGTTAAGGCCACTCTTAGGATCATTGGTTACTATCCTCACCCTGTCTTTTATGACCTTGTCTAAATATGATCAGAGTCGGGGAACTTGGAAGGCTTCCATAGCCTTGGCAACTCATGACGACAGCCTAGGGTGGTTACTGGCGCCATAAACTAGAGTGTCAATTTGTTGGGTCAACAACAGGAGCCACTGTGCGCTTGCTCCTGATGTGGGATCTCTGTCCTTAATGTACTGTACATTTTGATTTAATGCTATAACTAGTACTCAAACAGTATGTTTCACTTTGTGTTTCTATGTGGGTGCAAACTGTTGAAGTATTTATACTAAATTGATCTTCTGTATATAAATAGAATTGAAAATGAATCTTGATGTGAATGGAAAGGGAGAGGGAGCGGGAGAGGGGAGGGTTGCGGGTGGGAGGGAAATTATGGGAAGGGGAAGCCATTGTAATCCATAAGCTGTATACTGGAAATTTATATTCATTAAATAAAAGTTAAAAAAAAAAGAATTGTTCTGCATTCTATGAAATGTAAAAGAAACTGAAATTCTACAAAACCCAAACTAGTTTTTATGTGGAAATAAATTTAATGTATTTACCTACTCATCTTTTCCAACTCAAAATTTATTTAGGTTTTAAATCAAGCATGCTTTCTCAAATTTTGCTAGTGTCAGAAAAATTATAATAGTTTATTGCTCACATTTAGAAAATAAAGGAAAAAATCAAAATTTAAATTATATTCCCAAGAATAGGCAATATAAGATAATGTTTGAACCTAAATACCATAATCTCCAAGTATGCTATATGATAAATGCTGTCAAATTAATTACATTACTATGTCATAAATATCAATGTGATGTTTTTACATTTTCCTTATAAAGGAATTATTATCTCTGTCCTTTTAGATCAGGGATCTTCAGTATTTAGTTCATTTACTTCTACTATATTTATAATTGATGAATATAGGGTGAATTAACACAAACTGAATTTATTCTGATGCTAAAAGTCAATTATCCACTTTTATTTCAATTCACATTGACCAAATAAAATTTAAAAAACAACTAGATGTTTGAATATACACAAGTAGTACACACTGAGTTCCTATCCTAAATTGCTGAGATATAGTAATTTCTTATATTTTTTGCTATACCTTGCTTAAAGAAAGTTTATTGAAGATGTTTGAAAGCTAAAAGGCCGGCGCCGTGGCTTAACAGGCTAATCCTTCACCTTGCGGCGCCGGCACACCGGGTTCTAGTCCCGGTTGGGGCGCCGGATTCTATCCTGGTTGCCCCTCTTCCAGGCCAGCTCTCTGCTATGGCCCGGGAAGGCAGTGGAGGATGGCCCAAGTCCTTGGGCCCTGCACCCTATGGGAGACCAGGAGAAGCACCTGGCTCCAGGCTTCAGATCAGTGAGATGCGCAGGACGCAGCGGCCATTGGAGGGTGAACCAACGGCAAAAAGGAAAATCTTTCTCTCTGTCTCTCTCTCTCACTATCCACTCTGCCTGTCAAAAAAAAAAGAATAAAAAAGAAAAAAAATTATTGAAAAACATACATATATATTTAACTTACATAATATTTATAACCTGCCTATATTAATTATTTTCCATAAAAAATTTGCAAGCTGCTCTTGGCTCTGCTCCCTGCTCTCTGGGCCTCTCTTGGCTTCTCTCCTCCTCTCGTCTCTCTTCTCCCTCTGTCTCTCTCTCTTACAGTCTCCTTCTCTTTTTCCTTCGCCGCCCCTTCACTCCGGTCTGTAGAGTGTTCCCCAATAAACCCTTTCCCTTACTCCAGTGACCGGGATGCTTTGCGACGGCTAACGTTAAGATATAACATTGGTGCCGTGACTCGGATAAACTTATATTGGTAATCCAGTGTCCTCCAGTGCTCTGGGGTCCTGGATTTTTGCTGGTCGCGAAGCACACCTCCGGAAGTCTTTCCAAGCCACCGAATGCTCTGGGATCTCCATCCACACATCGGCCTTCCAAATTTTGAGCTGTCCTCCTATAGGTTCTGATGGAATTTTTCCAGCCACATGTATTGTATTCAGTACTTTGGGATGACTCTAAACAGATGAAGCCAATAATACACTAAAGGCAGAGTGGACGGTGAGAGAGACAGAGAGAAAGGTCTTCCTTTTTGCCGTTGTTCACCCTCCAATGGCCGCTTCGGCCGGTGCACTGCGCTGATCCGAAGCCAGGAGCCAGGTGCTTCTCCTGGTCTCCCATGCGGGTGCAGGGCCCAGGCACTTGGGCCATCCTCCACTGCACTCCCGGCCCATAGCAGAGAGCTGGCCTGGAGGAGGGGCAGCCGGGATGGAATCCGGCGTCTCAACCGGGACTAGAACCCGGTGTGCCGGTGCCGCAAGGCGGAGGATTAGCCTGTTAAGCCACGGCGCCGACCCTTATTTCTCTATTCTAAGCCCAACTTGTTCTCTTTCTATTCTCTTCAAGGTCGGGAACTAATTCTATTATGAAGGACTCTCCAAGATGCAAAATTTGATTTTAGATCTTATAAAAGAGATGGCTAACATTTTTCTGTAATAGCATAGCCAAAATAAGAGCTTAAATTATAATTTCTTAGCTAGATTTACTTCGCCACCAGTGAGGTAAACAGGAAAGAAAAGACCTCCCTTTCAGACCAAAGGGAAAGAAAGTTTTAAAGTGAAAATATAGTTTTTCTCATGAGCATTGTCTACCTTAGAAAAACTACTACAGAACATGCCTGTGACTATAGACTTGTAGTTTAGGCCACCAAGGATTAGAGATGGGACTTCAGCACCCCCTTGACTTGCATCCTCTGGTCTTCTTTAACACAAACCAGGAGGAAAAGAAAGCTAGGCATCAGAAATGTAGAGACAGGCGGCAGGCCTTTTAAAGGCTACTCTGCACAGTGATCGGCCCTCAAGGAGACCTAACAGGCCAGTCCACTGCAGTGGCTTTCAATGTGGTAAGCCTGGGCTTCAGCAGAAGTCAGCTTGTGAAGAGCCCTGGCAGCTCTGCCAGCCAAGAGTTGGATCACTGGAAATGGACCTGCCCTGGAATCGAAGGACACCCAGGTCAGAGCCACAGATCTTATTGGCTCTAAGCTGAAAAGCCCTTCACTCAGCCCAGCTTTCAAAGTGACCACTGCAGCTGAGGAAATGGCCAAGTAGGTTCAGCAACACTGCAGGCAGAGCTGTAAATTTCCTGTTAGAGATGCCACCTGCCTTTACCTGGCCAGCTCTTCTCCCAGGCCAGCTAGGTAATGGAAGTCAACAGGGTGCCTTCCCCCAGGAAGTTCACACCTCCCTTAGGATGTAGGCTATATGAAGAGATAGATGAGTCTTGGCCTCATAATTTACAAGGCCTCAAAGCCCACCTGACTATTATCAAGCCCCTTCTGTCAGGTTCTATTTGCCTCTCAATCAGAAAACTTAGTTGTAGCTTAGAAAGCATCTTTCTTGGGTTCTCTAACAACTCTGTCCTCTGTATCTAGCCCACTTGGGCCTCATTCCTTTGTAACCATAACCTCTACTCTACCACAAATGGCTCTACTCCCAACCTGTGTGTACTTATGGTCCTCTTCCCACTTAATGTTGTATTATTGTTCAGAATTTCTCTACAGACAAACCCCTCTAACTGCAAAAGTTGAGTGGCTTTTCTCCCAGTCTTGGCTGGAACCAGCTTTAAGCCAAATCCATCAAACTGTCCCCCACAAGGGTCCAGAGACCCCCCATTTCCTCTCCTCTATGAAATGGTGAATGCTGCTCTTGGGATCATTGGTTACTATTCTCAACCCTGTATTTTACACTACAGTATGTAAGTGTTTACAGCAAGTTATAATGGAACAAACAAAGGCATTCAACAACCAGGCAGTCAACCAAATGCTGCTACAGGAATATACTGGGCTCCCCACCCAGGAGACAGCAGCCAGTCTCCTTCTCTTTTACCTTCGCTGCCCCTTCACTCTGGTCTGTGGGGTGTTCCCCAATAAACCCTTTCCCTTAAAAAAAAAATTGCAAGCTGAAAACAATTTGGAGAACATTGTTTGTGTGTAGAGACAAGTTGTTTCACAGTCATTAATATTAATAATTTATTTTATATAAATTATATGTACTTGAAAAAATCTTTGATTAGTAATAATTTATTTGAAACCTCATGCTTATATAAATAAAATTATTATAAGATTGTGCATGGAGGGATACTTTACAATTTTATTATCTTTGTTCCATTTTTGCATTAAAATATTAGGTGTGATCAGTGAAGTAAACAGTAAGTAGAAAAAAACCTCCATTTCAGACCAAAGGGAAAGAAAGTTTTTAAGTGAGAATATAATTTTCCTCATGGGCATTGTCTACCTTAGAAAAACTACCACAGAACATACCTGTGACTATAGACTTGTAGATCAGGCCACTGAAGATTAGAGATGGGACTTGGGCACTCCCTTGACTTGCATCCTCTGGTCTGCTTTAACACAAACCAGGAGGAAAAGAAAGCTAGGCATCAGAAGCAATGGGTGGCAGGCCTATTAATGGCTGATCTGTACAGTGATCTTCCCTCAAGGAGACCCAACAGGCTAGTCCACTGCAGTGGCTTTCAATGTGGTAAGCCTGGGCTTCAGCAGAAGTCAGCTTGTGAAGAGCCCTGGCAGCTCTGCCAAGAGTTGGATCACTGGAAATGGACCTGCCCTGGAGTCGAAGGATGCCCAGGTCAGAGCCACAGATCTTATTGGCTCTAAGCTGAAAAGCCCTTCACTCAGCCCAACTTCCAAAGTGACCACTGCAGCTGAGGGGATGGCCAAGTAGGGTCAGCAACATTGCAGGCAGAACTGTAAATTTCCTGTTAGAGATGCCCCCTGCCTTTACCTGGCCAGCTCTCCTCCCAGGCCAGCCAAGTAATGAAAGTCAACAGAGTGCCTTCCCCTAGGAGGTTCACACCTCCCTTAGGATGGACCCCATGTGAAGAGATGGATAGGTCTGGGCCTCTGAATTTACAAGGCCTAAAGCCCAACAGATTATTATCAAGCCCCTTCTATCAGGTTCTATTTGCCTCTCAATCAGAAAACTTAATTGTAGCTTAGACAGCACCTTTCTTAGCTCCTCTAATAATGACTCTGTCCTTTGTTCTAGACTCTGTCTAGCACACTTGGGCCTCAGTCCTTCGTAATCATAACCTCTACTCTACGTCCAATGGCTCTACTCCCAACCTGTGTGTACTGATGATCCTCTTCCCCACTTAATGCTGTATAATTGTTCAGACCTGGTTAAGGCCACTCTTAGGATCATTGGTTACTATCCTCACCCTGTCTTTTATAACCTTGTCTAAATATGATCAGAGTCGGTGAACTTGGAAGTCTTCCATAGCCTTGGCAACTTATGACGAGAGCCTAGGGTGGTTACTGGTGCCAGAAACTAGAGTGTCAATTTGTTGGGTCAACAACAGGAGTCACTGTGCACTTGCTCCTGATGTGGGATCTCTGTTTTTAATGTGCTGTACATTGTGATTTAATGCTATAACTAGTACTCAAACAGTATGTTTCACTTTGTGTTTCTATGTGGGTGCAAACTATTGAAATCTTTACTTAATATATACTAAATTGATCTTCTGTATATAAAGAGAATTGAAAATGAAAAAAAAATATTAGGTGTAATAATTGGTCTGAACTCATCAAATCCATGTTTGTATCATCAAATTCCCAAGGGTCTCAAATTTCTGTCAAATCATCCATAGATATAATTATAGATTTGGATACTAATTAGAAATATTGATGTTTGTAAATCCCCCACCTCTGTAATTTACTATAGGGTTTTTGGTTAAATTTTATATCATTCCTGAACATAAAATGATGAGTATCATAAAATGTGTTGCAGTGAAGGGTGCATTCCCGTTTTCCCTGTCTGAATTCTGAATGATTCCAGGTAGACATGGAAGTATGACATCCTAAAATCAGCTGAGCTTTATAGCACAAAGAGTTGTTAGACTTGGTGTTTAGCAACAAAGGCTTCCTAATATTGTGCCCCAGCACATTGCAGCCTTACCTAGACACTTATAGAGCAGGGAATTTTGGCTAAACCTACACTATAACAAAGGGCAGAGAACTCATGCTCACTCCTAGAGATACTAAAAAACTCCTAAATACAAAAAAGGAGGTACAGTAGTTCTTGTCACCCTTCCATTGTCCCTAATCATGTAAATCATTCATAAATCCTATATAGAGGAACAAATAAGTAGGTGACAGGAGCAGTGTTCTAATATTTAGGCATTTTTCTTTGCCAAGTGGGTTGTATCCTTGTCAGTCTAAGTTCAAAGAAAACAGAGTATAAGAATGAACATTCCTAAATTGTTCCTTGTTAGATTTAAAAGTACCTCTTGGGGACAGCGCCTTGGCTCACTTGGTTAATCCTCCACCTGAGGCACTGGCATCCCATATGGGCACCAGGTTCTAGTCCTGGTTGCTCCTCTTCCAGTACAGCTCTCTGCTGTGGCCCAGGAGGGCAGTGGAGGATGAACCAAGTGCTTAGGCCCCTGTACCTGCATGGGAGACCAGGAGGAAGCACCTGGCTCCTGGCTTTGGATTGGTGCAGCGCTGGCCATGGTGGCCATTTGGGGGGTGAACAAATGGAAGGAAGACCTTTCTCTCTGTCTCTCTCACTGTCTATAACTCTACCTGTCAAATAAATAAAAAATAAAATAAAAAGTATCTCTTAGGTTTACCTACAGGCACTATTCTTAAAAGGAGCACTGAGGAGAAGGAAAATTTTGAATATTGAGTAATAAATTGTTCCCTTATGATGCTGATATAAATCTAATGTAAGAACAGCAATATGGATGGGTGCTTGCACTCAGAAAATTTCAGTAGTGGTTTTAGAGCTCTTTTTATGGGCTTCAATTTTGTAAAAATAATGCCAAGCCGACGCCGTGGCACAATAGGCTAATCCTCCACCTTGCGGCGCCGGCACACCGGGTTCTAGTCCCAGTCAGGGCGCCGGATTCTGTCCCGGTTGCCCCTCTTCTAGGCCAGCTCTCTGCTGTGGCCCAGGAGTGCAGAGGAGGATGGCCCAAGTCATTGGGCCCTGCACCCCATGGGAGACCAGGAGAAGCACCTGGCTCCTGCCTTCGGATCAGCATGGTGCACCAGCCGCAGCGGCCATTGGAGGGTGAACCAATGGAAAAGGAAGACCTGTCTCTCTCTCTCTCTCTCTCTCTCCCTGTCCACTCTGCCTGTCAAAAAATAAAAATAAATTTAAAAAATAAATAAATAATGCCAAATTATTTTACCAACTTGTTTCCTCAAGAAACACAATTGGCCGGCGCCGCAGCTCAATAGGTTAATCCTCCACCTGCGGCGCCAGCACACTAGGTTCTAGTCCTGATCGGAGCTCCCACATGGGAGACCAGGAGAAGCACCTGGCTCCTGGCTATGAGATTATTATTTAAGTTCTTATTTTGGCTATGCTATTACAGAAAAATGTTAGCCATCTCTTTTATAAGGTCTAAAGATTAAATTGTGCATCCTACAGATTGCTTCATAATAGAATTAGTTTCCTACCTTGAAGAGAATAGAGAAATGAAAGAACAAGTTGGGCTCAGAATAGAGAAATGAGGGAGCATGTCCTAGATCGCTTGCTGACAATAGCAATATTACATGAATACTTAGCAAACCATTTCAACCATTAGATAACAACTTAAGAAAACATTTTCCAGAAGGTCCAATGCCTTCTATAAATTTTAAGAATCATGTATTTGAAAACACCTCTTAAATATCTAATATGGTGTAGTTTGTTTAACCAGTAAACTTAAGCACAACCATAGAAAATGTTTTTAGTTTCTTTCTACCAACAAGTATAAAACATATGATACAGAGATTCAGGTCACACAAATTAAAATGTATCTTTGATTGATTTTAGCAGCTTAAATTTATGGACAATCTTATCTATAAGCCATTTAAAATAAAACTCTTAATAAATTTTCCCCATGTGGACATACAATATGTACACACATATAACATAGCATAGTAGACCAATATAGCAATTTTAATAATAGCTTTTAAAATCTTTAACTCTTTTTGTAGATTGCCAATTGATTTGAATTGCTTTTTGTTTTTAGTAACCTCAGTTAACCATACTTTCTCTCAGCTGGTACTGTTAATACATTATTGGCTTCATCTGTTTACAGAGCCATCCCAAAATACTGAATACAATAGAAGTGGTTGGAAAAGTCCATAGGAACCTATAGGAGGACAGCTAAACACAGAACCAACAACACTTTAGTTTTATGAGCAGCAAATAATATATAACTGTGGATGACAAAAGACTTTAAGTCGCCATGTTTAAAATTATAAACTCATCAACCAACAAGAGGCACTTGCTTACTTCACAGTATTTTTGAAAGCACCTGTAGGATTTTACAAGTATTTAACCCTTTAGGCCTCTGGGGCTTTCTCATTAAGATAACTATCATGTCTAGTAACACAAGATCATTAGACTTTTTAATTCTCAAACATTTGTATTAATAGCATTTTCCATTATAGAAACTTAAAGTTTGGTACCACATCACATCTTGACAGTACTTCTAATATAATCCAAATAGCCTGATTAGTTGGTGTCTCTATAAGATGAGAGACATAGGTCCTTCGATTTTTTTTCAGTTGGGTCAAAACTGGAAAAACCAAAGTCCAGGATTTACTGGAAATTTTAGAGACCAGATTGTTTGAAACTTTGATTTTTTGAATGCCTGTCAAGAATGCCAAGAAGGCTCAAAATCCACAATATCTGGTTGAAATAAGATTCCTTAAAATCACGACATAACATAGACGGAATTTGATCATTGTTACAAGGTGATTATTCAAATCTTTGAAAATAAGCACATATTTAAATAACCCATAGCTCTTAATAAAAATTCAGCTGTTTTTGAACAATTAGAATGTAACAGACATCAAGAGAACATAATAGATTACTTTAACACATTGCTTTAACAGAGCATCAGAGTTTAATTCTATGTCAAAGAGAAATTGAGCTTCCTGTGATCTTTTGCAGGGCTGGACGAGTGGCAACAAATTCTTTCAGTTTCTGTTTGCTATGAAAAGTCTTAATTTCACCTTCATTCACAAATGAGAGCTTTGCAGGATATAATATTCTGGGCTGGCAGTTTTTCTCTCTTAGTACCTGGGCTATGTCTCGCCATTCCCTTCTAGCTTGTAGGGTTTCTGATGAGAAGTCTGCTGTGAGTCTAATTGGAGATCCTCTAAGAGTAATCTGACATTTCTCTCTTGCACCTTTTAGAATCTTTTCTTTATGTTTCACTGTGGTGAGTTTGATTACAACATGTCGTGGTGAGGATCTCTTTTGGTCATGCTTATTAGGGGTTCTGTAAGCTTCCTGTACTAAGATGCCTCTGTCCTTCTCCAAACCTGGGAAATTTTCTGCTAGTATCTTACTGAAAATGCCTTCTAATCCTTTCTCCCTCTCCATGCTTTCAGGAACTCCTAGAACCCGAATGTTAGGTTTTTGAATAGTATCCTGTAGATTCCCGACAATATTTTTTAGATTTCTAATTTCTTCTTCTTTTCTTTGGTTTGCCTGTTTCCTTTCCTGTTCTCTGTCTTCTTAGTCCGATATTCTCTCTTCTGCTTCACCCATTCTGTTTTTAAGGCTCTCTAATGTGTTTGTCATTTGATCTATTGAATTCTTCATTTCATTATGGTTTCTTGTCACTATCGCAGTTCCTTGTTCTACTAGTTGTTTCATTTCATTTTGATTCCTCCTTAATATTTCATTTTCATGAGAGAGATTTTCTATCTTGTCCATGAAGGATTTCTGTAGTTCAAGAATTTGTTTTTGAGAACTTCTTAATGTTCTTATCCATTTTTTGAGATCCGCTTCTTGCATTTCTTCTCTCTCATCATCTTCATAATCTTGAATTAGGGTGTCTTTTTCATTTGGAGGCGTCATAGTGTCTTCCTTGTTCTTGTTACCTCGGTTTTTGCGTTTGTTGTATGGCATGTTGGAGATATTTGGTTTCTTCACTGTGGTGTTTTTTCTTGTTATACTATGGCTCTATATTAAGTGGACTGTCTGCTTTCGGTGGAGCCTTAGAGGCTTGAGATGAGTGTGGACTGAGAGCTGAGTTTGGTTCCTCAGGGTTGAGGGTGTATCAAAGATGACACTCCCAGGTTAGGCGTGGTAAATCTCTCTTTCTTTCATTCTTTTTTTTTATTCAAAAGGGAAGTAATTCTGCACAGCTGAATGCACAGCTGAATGTAATTGGAGGTAGTTAGCAGGCGAATGATATACCCACAGGAGCCAGAGATCAGAAGCTCTTTCCCAAGGCCCACACAGGGAATCTCTGCTGCCCTCAGTGTGGGCTCCAATTCTCCTGCAGTCTCCCACTGGGTTGCCAAGTTAGATCCTAATCTCCTGTTTTTTCACCCCCCCCCCCCAGAGTTGGGTTTTTCTGCTAGGCTCAGGGCCGGTGCAGACCTGAGGTCGCCCTGCTTATGATGTATGTCCAAAATGGCGCCTGCTCTTTGTCTTGCTCGCCTTTGAGGGGTGAGCAGAGAGAGAGAAACTCGTGTCCCTATCGGTCATTTTTTTTCCCCTCTCTCTCTTCTAGTTAGCCTGGTGAACTTTTGCCCATGGGGTTTCAAGCCTCGTTCCCTCTAGCCTCCTCTTTCCGCTTGCCCGCTGGTGTCTCGGGCTATGGAGGTTCGGCTCACCTCGCGTTCCAGCGCTGGTGCGTTGAGTCTGCCACTGGTGTCCCGAACTTGTGCTCCCATGCTCTCCACGCAGGTCCACTGTGAATCACTAGTTCCGGAAGAGTTTCCTCTGCTGTTTCTTCCCCTACTCTTCCTTGACCCTGCAGTATCTCCACTTTTATTAACCTCTGTCTTGCCGAACTATGAATGTGCTCCCTTCCTATTCCGCCATCTTGCCGCTCTCCGCAAGTTCATGCTTTTGACTGTCTCTGCCCAGTGTATATGGTGGCAAGTGTTGTGAGCTTATCTTACATTAACAAATCCCCTATCACTGTAGATACACACCTAGGGTTCACCTCAGCTCTAGTGGAAAACTATCATGAGGTCAGTCCCCCACCATGCAGGTGCTGGTCTACCACAGATATCAGTCAAGAAGGTAGTTTGAAGGCAAGAACCCAGCCTAGGGGAGGCTAATCTGGTGGCCTTGATGGTGTTTGGGGCCCTCACTGCTACCCTGGTCTCAGCCACCACATTGTTCAGGATTGAGTTGACTGTATGGAAGCGGATGATTATTGGCTGATAGGGGTTAACACCCTACATGAAATGCTGGGCTCCTTTATCCCCAGTCCTGCAGACAGCACAGATCTGTCCTCATAGGCCCTCCATGGTTCTGTGCTGGAGGAGGCATTGCAAATTTGACTCCCACAGTGGATGAGGTGTATAATTCCGGATGTGTTCAAAACACTTCAAGGATTTAGGGAGAATCATTAGGAATTTGATAATTTGTGATTGATATAGTAACTGAACTATCATGGTAATCAGTTTAGTATAAAATTTCTGATTTCATCCAGTGCCAGCATCATTTTTCATTACATTTTATTTTTATTTCCAAAAAGATGCAAACATGACATTTTTATATAATGGTTTTTTCAGCATTAATCCATTCATTCATAAAATTTTTAATTAAAATGTATCAAATTGAGGCATTTAAGAATAAATATTCAGGGCCGGTGCTGTGGCACTGTAGGTTAATCCTCTGCCTGTGGTGCCAGCATCCCATATGTGCTCCAGTTCTAGTCCTGGCTGCTCCTCTTCCAATCCAGCTCTCTGCTGTGGCCCGGGAAAGCAGTAGAAGATGACCCAAGTGTTTGGGCCCCTGCACCCGTGTGAGAGACCAGGAAGAAGCTCCTGGATCCTGGCTTTGGATCAGCACAGTTTCAGCCATTGTGGCCATTTGGGGAGTGAACCAATGGAAGGAAGCCCTTTCTCTCTCTTTTTCACTGTCTGTAACTCTACCTGTCAAATAAATAAAATAAAATCTTTTAAAAAAAATAAATATTCAAAGCTCTATGATTCCAGAAGAAAAAATCAGCATCTGAAATCATTTCCGCCTATCTGCAAATTTTCTTGCATAATATCTCAATAAATTAGATGTTAACATCAAGGAAGCTGGCACTGTTGCATAGCAGGAAAAGCCACCACCTGCAGGGCTGGCATCACATATTGGCACTTGTTGGAGACCCGGCTGCTCTACTTCTGATCCAGCTCTCTGCTATGGCCTAGAAAAGCAGTACAAGATGGCCCAAGTCCATAGGCCACTGCACCTGAGTGAGAGACCCAGAAGAATCTCCTGGCCCCTGGCTTTGGATCAGTGAAGCTCTTACCATTGTGGCCATCTGGGGAGTAAACCAACAGATAGAAGACCTCTCTCTCTGTCTCTGCCTCTCTGTAACTCTGCCTTTCAAATAATAAATAAATAAATACTTTTATAAAATCAAGAAACTTCTTGCAAAGCTGTCCCTTTGCCAGGATTTATAATTAATTCATTTTATAATTTTAAAAATAAAACATAAATTACATTGCTTAATAGAAAATGCTTTTTCAGGAAATCCATCTTGTAAATAAACAATTTAAGTGAAAGTCGATGTTATTGGATTAACGAAGGGCGTCTGTCACCTGATTCTCTCTATAACTCAAGTGAGAGACACCAGTTATTGCAAAAGGAAAGAATTACTTATGTGGCCAAAATAATCCACTGCACCATACAATGCCAGCCCTTCACCCAGACAACTTAAATTACAACATTGGCCAGAGGGGTCAGGTCAGAATATTTCCAAGGCTTCCAAGGTGAAATATAACATGTAGCCAGCAGTGAGACCTCATGTCCTGGTCCTCTATCTCATGCTGTTTTCTACCTCCACGTTCAGTTAGCATAGTATTGCAGTAACAACAATTAAAGAAACCACAATCTTGAAAGAACTAGAACTAGCACTCAGCAGTCTCAGTCAAAGGCCCAAGATGTTGGTTCGTTGTTGTTGTTGAGTCTTTCTTTGCTAGTGTTCTGCAATGTTGTCCTGCCTCCTGTCCTTTCCCCTCTAGCCTCTTTACAGCTCCTCAAAGTCTGAGTATTTGCAAAACCACTAAAATCACATTAATGTAAGTTAACATATGGTTTCACTACTTGAAAATCATACAAATATACTGGCATAAATTAAATTTCCATCAGTAAGTTTATGGAAAACATGCATTTTTCCAATAAGTTCCTGAAGATGCATGTCCTAAAAAAATATTACCTATACTATTAATATTACCAAAGTGTGATTCCTTGTTTCATTCAAATATAATAAGTCTTTATTTTTTTGTTTTATATATGAAATTAAGAATTTGCACCATAAAAAAATTGAGCTTTTAGTACCACATTTCTTATTAAGTTATTTTAAATAAATATCTGTATTTCATTTAAAAATTATTTCCTTTGAGTCTGGCCACATGGCACAGTTATTAAAGCTGTTGTCTGCAGCTCTGGCATCCCATATGGGTGCTGGTTTGAGATCTGGCTGCTCCACATCTGATCCAGCTTCTTGTTAATGTGCCTAGGAAAGCAAGGAAGGATGACCCAAGTACTTGGGAGACCTGGGAGGAGCTCCTGGCTCCTGGCTCCTGGCTTCGGTCTGGCCCAGCCCTGGTTATTGGGACCATTTGGGGAGTGATCCAGCAGATGGAAGATTGATCTCTCTCTCTCTCCCTCAATCTGCCCTTCAAATAAATAAAAAGAATCTTTAAAAAATTTAAAAAAAATTCCTCTAATTGAAAGGCAGAATAACAGAAAGTTATGTTTTGAAACTCTAATGACTGGGATAGGTAAAAACTAGGAGCCTGGAATTCCATCTGGGTTTTGGACATGGATGGCAGGGGCCTAGGCATATGAGCCAATATCTGTTGCCTCTTAAGCTGCATCATGAGAAAGCTAGATCAGAAAAAGAGCAGCTGAAACTCAAGACAGCACTACAACGTGGGATTCAGCGTTCCCAAGTGGTGGCTTTACCTGCTGTGACATATTTTACCCCTTTATATTCTTTTAGAATCAAAAATATACCTCCCTTCCTTTTAGACTCCATTAAATTTCCTGCTAGTGATAAGTCATGCATGGGTGTACAGGTAAAGAAATTGATATTGTTCAGAAAGTTAGAAATTAAATTGCTTGCTATATAGATTTCATTTGAAAGATACAAATAATATAGTGTGAACTTATTTTGCCTGACAATTTTATTTATGGTAGAAACTAAGGCCTTCAAATGTATCAAAGATGATATTAATGCTTATTAATAAACAAAATATGTTATTTCTATCTTAGAATCTAATTATTCCATTCTCATTTTTTTTTGGACAGGCAGAGTTAGACAAGAGAGAGAGAGACAGAGAGAAAGGTCTTCCTTCCATTTGTTCACCCCTCAAATGGACGCTACAGCCGGCGCTCTGTGCTGATCCGAAGCCAGGAGCCATGTGCTTCCTCCTGGTCTCCCATGCAGGTGCAGGGCCCAAACACTTGGGCCATCCTCCACTGCTTTCCCGGGCCACAGCAGAGAGCTGGACTGGAAGAGGAGCAACTGGGACTAGAACCCGGGGTGCCAGCGCCACAGGCGGAGGATTAGCCTAGTGAGCTGCAGTGCCAGCCCCATTCTCCATTTTTCTGACAAGTCACCATTCATGAATGTAGTGAGTCTCAGCTGGGGCGAGTGTTGCAATACCTCAGGGATACTGAAAATCTGGCAGTGACTGAGGAACACTGGTGACACTAGATTCTCATTATCAGGCAGTGTTTCAGGACATTGCTGCTGTCACCAGTTATGCAAACTGAGTACCTTGAAGCAACACATTGATTTTCTTACAGTTCTGTAGGAGTCCAATAGAGAGCTCATGTGTTTAACATCCAGATGTGAGCATGACTACCTTTCTTCTCAGAGTTTCTGAGAGTGTCTAGGGGGAGTATCTATTCCCTTGATTTTCCCAGCTACCAGAAGATTCCTATATCATCTTGTTAGAGAGCATTTAAACTATTTTTTAAAGATATTATTTGTTTATTTAAAAGTCAGGTTTACAGGCCGGCGCCGTGGCTTAACAGGCTAATCCTCCACCTTGCGGCGCCGGCACACTGGGTTCTAGTCCCGGTTGGGGCACCATTGGAGGGTGAACCAACGGCAAAAAGGAAGACCTTTCTTTTTGTCTCTCTCTCTCACTATCCACTCTGCCTGACAAAAAAAGTCAGATTTACAGAGAAGCAGAGGCAGAGAGAGAGGGGGGCCTTCCATCTGCTGGTTCATTCCCCAATTGGCTACAACAGCTGAGTTACACTGATCCAAAGCCAGGAGCCAGGAGCTTCTTCCAGGCTTACCACGCAAGTGCAGGGGCCCAAGCACTTGGGCCATTTTCTACTGCTTTCCCAGGCCATAACAGAGAGCTGGATTGGAAGTGGAGCAGCCAGGACTCGAACTGGTGACCATATGGAATGTCGGTACTGCAGGTAGCAGCTTTACCCGCTACAGCCCCACCATTTTTGAAGGTAGAAAAAGTATAACTTTCATTGTCCTTCGGTAGTCACAGAAGGGAAAGCCATTCCCATAATTGGAATTGGTCCACCTACTTTATCCAGGCTAACCTCCTTACTCCAAGGACTTAATGCAATCACATTTGCACTCTTTTTTTTAAAGATTTATTTATTTACTTGAAAGTCAGAGTTACACAGAGAGAGGAGAGGCAGAGAGGGGGAGAGAGAGAGAGCAAGAGAGAGAGCAAGAGAGGTCTTCTATCTGATGATTCACTCCCCAGATGACTGCAGTGGCTGGAGCTGTGCTGATCCAAAGCCAGGATCCAGGAGCTTCTTCCAGGTCTCCCACGTGAGTGCAGGGACCCAAGGACTTGGGCCATCTTGTACTGCTTTCCCAGGCCATAGCAGAGAGCTAGATCAGAAGTGGAGCAGCCGGGTCTTGAACCGGTGCCCATATGGGATGCCGGCGCTTGAGGCCAGAGTGTTAACTCACTGCGCCACAGCACCAGGCCCTGCACTCTGTTTTGCCATATACATTAACAGGTTTGGGGGATTTGGGCATCTTTGGGGGGGGACTGTCTGTTACATGTGCCAGGAAGAATTCTCCCACTTATTCAATAGCTCCTCTATTGAGGAACACTGCATTGGAGGCAGAATGTAGTGCCTCCAAACCAAACTGATAATCATAAATTTTTTTTTAAAATCTGCACTCAATGTCACTTACATAACACTTGGGATTTCTTCACTATCTTTATTCACCTATTTTGTAGTTTTTGCCTGAAAGAATCTAAAATGGCAACATTAAAAGATGACATTGGAGATGCTAGGACGTGGATCTAATGTTCTGAGCATGCACATGATGTCTTCCATTTTCAATCCCTGAAGAGGTCTGCTACTGCTGTAGTCTATCATCCATGATGCCCACTTGAGATCATATTTATGGGTGCCTCCTACCTATTTTTTTCTTTCCTTTCTCCTACCTATTTTTAAATGTATATACAGGACAGAGGCTGGCACTGTGGCACAGAAGGTTAATCCTCCACTTGTGGTGCTGGCATCCCATGTGGGCACAGGTTCTAGTCCCAGTTGCTCCACTTCTGATCCAGCTCTCTGCTATGGCCTTGGAAAGCAGTAGAAGTTGGCCCAAGCACTTGGGCCCCTGCACCTGCATGAGAGACCCAGAAGAATCTCCTTGCTCCTGGCTTTGGATCGACTCAGCTCCTGCCATTGTGGCCATTTGAGGAGTGAACCAGCAGATGGAAGACCTTTCTCTCTGTCTGTCCCTCTCAATATCTGTAACTCTACCTTTCAAATAAATACAGTCTTTAAAAAAGAAGTATATACAGTACAAACTAAAAATAAGAATAGAAAAAAAGAGCAACAACAAAGAGCAACAACATATGAGACAGCTTGAAGATATTAAAAAAAGGTATCTTTTTCATTACTTACTTTGGTGATGAATTTGCACTTAATTCAGGAAACCTAACATGATTACAATGTTCTCATCAGAAATTTCCTTAGTATCAGTGGCTTTCAGGATATTATCTACATACTGAAATGTAGTTCTTTGTATTTTTTAAGATTTATTTATTTATTTGAAAGAGTTACACAGAGAGAGAAGGAGAGGGAGAAGGAGAGTGGGAGAGGGAGAGGGAGAGGGAGAGCGAGAGCGAGAGGGAGAGGGAGAGGGAGAGAGAGAAATATTCCATCTGCTGGTTCACTCCCCAATTGGCTGCAATGGCCAGAAATGTGCCAATTCGAAGCTGGGGGCCCAGAGCTTCTTCTGGGTCTCCCACATGGGTGCAGGGGCCCAAGGACCTGGGCCATCTTCTACTGCTTTCCCAGGCCATGGCAGAGAGCTGGATCGGAAGTGGAGGGGCTGGGACTAGAACAGGTGCCCATATGAGATGCCGGCACTGCAGGCAGTGGCTTTACCCATTATTTCACAACGTCATCCCCAGTTCTGTGTATTTTACTTCTCTTAAAGCAAAACCTTGAAGACAGTAATTGTCAAACTCTTTGGGTAAGACAGTCTAGCAGTACTATTGCTTCTGGTGGCAGTCTAGGTCCTCCCATTCTAAAGCAAATTTCTTTTGGGATTCAGAATGTAACAGGATGAACAAAAGTTTTCTTGTTAAATACAACATTGTATAGAACTCACTATCCTTGGGTAGACTTGCAAAAAAGTGTAGGAATTAGGTACAATAGGATGTATGTCAGGACCATATTGCTGAAAGTCCTAAGATCTTGGATAGATCTTTATTCTTGAATTTCTGGATTATTTTAAAAGATTTTTTTTTATTTATCTGAGACAGAAAGTGACAGAGAAAGAAAGAGATCTTCTATCCTTTGTTTCACCCCTCCCCCAATTGGCCATGATCATTTGGGGTTGTTCCAGGCCAAACCCAAGAGTAAGAAATTCAATCTTGGTCTTCTCATATGGGTGCAAGGATACAAGTACTTGGACCATCTACCACTGCTTTCCCAGGCACACTAGCAGGAAGCTGGATCAGAGGTAGAGCAGCTGGGACTTGAACTAGCACTCCTAAATAAGATCTAGTCTTGCAGGTGGCAGTTTAACCCACTGTACTGCAATGCCAGTGCAGTTCCTGGATTTAAAAAAGCTTTTGAAATTAATTTTTATTTGTGATAGACCTTCCATCTGCTGATTTACTCTCCAAATCCATACAATAAGTGCAGTCTAGGCTAGTGCAAAGCTAGGGTCTGGGAATTCATTTTAGTCTCCCATATGAATGGAAAGCACCTAATTGAGCTATTATCTGCTGCCTCCCAGGGATCTGGAATTAGAAACAAAGCTGGAACTTGAACCCAGACACCCAGACACTCCCATATAGGTTGTAGGCACCCCAAGCAGCATATTAACCATTATGCTAAAAGCCTCCCCTGTATTTTTATTTATTTTATTTTTAATAATTTTATTATTTATTTGAAAGGCAGAGTTACAGAGAGGCAGAGAGAGAGAGGTCTTCCATCTGCTGGTTCACTCCAGCAGTGATTGGCTGGGCCAATCTGGTGCCAGGAGCTTCTTCCAGGTCCCCACATAGGTACATTCTACGGCTTTCCCAGGTCGTAGCAGAGAGCTGAATTGGAAGTGGAACAGGTGGGACTCAATCAGCACCCATATGGGATGCCAGCACTGCAGGAGGTGGTTTTACTGGCTACAACACAGCGCTGGGCCTGATCATTCTTTTTTAATTCTACTCTTCCTGGAATGGAGCTGGCTACTCATCACACTCAGCCTGTGCTCATACTTCCAAGTTAATTCTGCTCAGGATGCTTGGAGGAATCTCTTCCTGTTCAGAAACCAGTATATTTGCAATACAGACATGAGCTGAAACCCTTAAGTTTTAGGGACTTGAATCTCAGTGCTATCCTAGTCCCAGTTTATCGAGTCCCCTAACTTAGATAATGTCTCTTTCTTAAAGAGAGGAGGAGATTCTGGTGTATGTAGAAGGATGGCATTCGCGTTTTTACCCTTATTTCCTGGGTGAAGAGCTCCAGAAGCCTGTTAGTCTCATTCTCCTGGTAGTTTTTTTTATATTATTTGTTTTATCACAGAAATCTTCCTTTTGGGTATTTAACACCGCTGACATGGCACCAGTATTGAGCATAAATTTACCTTTGCTTCCCACTAAATTTACATGGGATCCTCAGAGAGGGTGAGAATCTAGTGGTCTGGAGCCAACTGGAGAGTCCCAAGGCCCTGTCACATGTCTTTTCATTCAAAAGAAGTTGGCATGAATCAGTCCTACCTGATTCCTCACCTCTCTGGGGACAGCTCAAACATGTCAGTTCCTACTGCCCTTGTTTGCAATAAGCACCTATCTCTCAACTTTTTAGTAGCCTTCCTTGTGATCCTTCGGTGGAGGCCATGGTCACTCACCCATGGCATCTCTTCTGTCTCTGTTATCTACAATAGAATAGGGGCCACAGATAACACGGCAGCATCCCTCTGTATCTTCTTGCCTTCTTTTTCTTAAGTCACACCTCAGTTGTTAAACACTAAAGAGCACCTCAACTGAGTAGGGTTATCATCGATCATTGAGGCTTTCTCAGGATGTATGGGATACTCTGAGATACAAAATACATATAAAGAACCACTACATTGTGGCCAATGTTGTGGTGCAATGGATAAAGCCATCACTTGCTATTCCAGCATTCCATATTGAAGTACTTGGTAGTCTTGGCTGTTCTACTTCTCTTCCAGCTCCCTACTAATGTGTCTGAATCAACAGAATCTGCCCCAAGTACTTGGATCCAGGGCACCCATGTAGGAGACCTAGATCAGTTCCAGATTCCTGGCTTCAGGCTGGTTTAGCTTTGACTATTGCAGCCATTTAGAGAGTGATCAGCATATGGGAGATCTCTAACTCTCTGTTACTCTGCCTTTAAAATAAATAAATAAGTCATTTAAAAAAGCCACTGCACTTCCCTGGACCTCAGATGCCTTCTCTGCATATTGTCTGAGGTGGTCCTTCAGCCTCTGCAAAAAGGTGAGGAGATTCTCGAGGGTGCTGCTGGACCTCTCTCAGCTGAGGCCAGTTGTTGGGAGGGTGGGTGAGCAGCCACATTGCCTTCAGGTAGAGGACCCTAAAGTGTCCCGATTTTTCTTATTCCTTGGGTTTTATTTGGATCCCATTTAGAGTATGTCCCTGGTATGTCCCCTCCTTATTGAGTCTCTTAACTCCTAACTCCAGCTGGTATTTATCATCCACTTCATCTTTGGATTTCAACAGAGCTGCCAATTTCTCTAAGCAAGGAAGAGAGGTGTCACCAGACTAGGATTATGTGCCCAGGTTGGATTGTGTGGAGAGAAAATTCCTTTGTTAGGTTTATAAATTTCTCTGGCTCTGTGCTTCACCCTAGGTTGTGTGCCTTTAAATTAGATACTCAGTTATGGAGAGCAGGACATCACCATTAATAAGTCTCCCTTCCACACAAGGCACCTGCCTCAGAGAGGGCAGTCCAGGATTGTAGCTGGTTCCTAGTCAATTGACTTTTCCTCATACATTCATATTTTGATTTAAAATAATCACCAGTGATTTTTCCCTGGGTCTCTTTATTAGCAAATCTTAAAAATATAAGTTATTTCTAAATAAATAATTCTGTCAATGTTCTTATGGGTTTCTTATTTTAAGCAAAAGAAAACCCATGATTATTTTTGGGATCATCATTTTTTCAAGTGTCTCTGACATCTCAAAGTTCCTGGCTCTTTAAAGTAATCCAACTATTTTTTTCTTAATGTCTTTGGCAACAACCATGTTGGCACAGCAAAACACTAAACCTGGCCATGATCCTCTCCTTTGATTATATGTTATCTTGACATTCTCATGCATTTATTCAGTTGCTTCAATTTCTTTTGTTATTTCTATGAAGGAAATGTCAAAAAACTCATTTTAAATTTGCACTATAAGATTTTTTTAAAGCTTTTATTTAATGAATATAAATTTCCAAAGTGCAGCTTATGGATTACAATGGCTTCCCCCCCATAACTCCCCTCCCACCCACAACCCTCCCCTTTCCCGCTCCCTCTCCCCTTCCATTCACATCAAGATTCGTTTTCAATTCTCTTTATATACAGAAGATCAGTTTAGTATATATTAAGTAAAGATTTCAACAGTTTGCCCTCACATAGCAACACCAATTGAAAAATACTGTTGGAATACTAGTTATAGCATTAAATCACAATGTACAGCACATTAAGGACAGAGATCCTACATGATATTTTTTTAAAAAAATTGATTAATTTTCTATGCAATTTCCAATTTAACACCAAGTTTTTTTTTCATTTCCAATTATCTTTATATACAGAAGATCGATTCAGTATATACTAAGGAAAGATTTCGTCAGTTTGCAACCACACAGAAACACAAGGTGTAAAAATACTTTTTCAGTACTAGTTATAGCATTACTTCACATTGGACAACCCATTAAGGACAGATCCCACATGAGACGTAAATACACAGTGACTCCTGATGTTGATTTAACAATTTGACACCATTGTTTATAGCGTCAGTAATCTCCCTAGGCTCTAGTCATGAGTTGCCAAGGCTATGAAAGCCTTTAGGGTTCGCTGACTTTGGTTTTATTCAGACAGGGTCATATTCAAAGTGGAAGTTCTCTCAGCCCTTCAGAGAAAGGTACGTCCTACCTTGATAGCCCCGTTCTTTCCACTGGGATCTCACTTTCAGAGATCCTTCATTTAGTTCTTCTTTTTTTTTCCAGAGTGTCTTGGCTTTCCATGCCTAAAATACTCTCATGGGCTCTTGAGCCAGATCCAAATGCCTTAAGGGCTGATTCTGAGGCCAGAGTGCTATTTAGGACATCTGCCATTCTATGAGTCTGCTGTGTATCCCGCTTCCCATGTTGGATCATTCTCTCCCTTTTTGATTCTATCAGTTAGTATTAGCAGACACTAGTCTTGTTTGTATGATCCCTTTGACTCTTAGATCTATCAGTGTGATCAATTGTGAACTGAAATTGATCACTTGGACTAGTTAGATGGCATTGGTATATGCCACCTTGATGGGATTGTATTGGAATCCCCTGGCACGTTTCTAATTCCATCATTTGGGGCAAGTCTGATAGAGCATGTCCCCAATTGTACATCTCCTCCCTCTCTTTTTCCCACTGTTATATTTAACAGGGATCACTTTTCAGTTAAAATTTAAACACCTAAGAATAATTGTGTGTTAAATACAGAGTTCAACTACTAGTACTAGAACAAAAAATACTAAAATGGATAAAGTATTACATTGTACAACAACAGTCAGCACAAGAGCTGATCAAGTCACTGTTTCTCATAGTGGCCATTTCACTTCAACAGGTTTCCCCTTTGGTGTTCAGTTAGTTGTCACCAATCAGGGAAAACAAATGAAATTTGTCTCTTTGGGACTGGCTTAATTCACTCAGCATGTTTTCCAGATTCCTCCATCTTGTTGCAAATGACTGGGTTTCATTGTTTCTTACTGCTGTATAGTATTCTATGGAGTACATGTCCCATAATTTCTTTATCCAGTCTACTGTTGATGGGCATTTGTTTTGGTTCCAGGTCTTAGCTATTGTGAATTGAGCTGCAATAAACATTAATGTGCAGATGGCTTTTTTGTTTGCCAATTTAATTTTCTTTGGGTAAATTCCAAGGAGTGGGATATAATGGTGCTGGGAAAACTGGGTTTCCATGTGCAGAATCATGAAGCAAGATCCCTACCTTTCACCTTACACAAAAATTCACTCAACATGGATTAAAGTCTTAAATCTACGACCCGACACCATCAAATTATTAGAGAGCATTGGAGAAACCCTGCAAGATATAGGTACTGGCAAAGACTTCTTGGAAAATACCCCAGGAGCACAGGCAGTCAAAGCCAAAATTAACATTTGGGATTGCATCAAACTGAGAAGTTTCTGTACTGCAAAAGAAATAGTCAGGAAAGTGAATAGGAAACCGACAGAATGGGAAAAAATATTTGCAAACTATACTACAGATAAAGGGTTGATAACCAGAATCTATATAGAAATCAAGAAACTCCACAACATCAAAACAAACAACCCACTTAAGAGATGGGCCAAGGACCTCAATAGACATTTTTCGAAAGAAGAAATCCAAATGGCCAACAGACACATGAAAAAATGCTCAAGATCACTAGCAATCAGGGAAATGCAAATCAAAACCACAATGAGGTTTCACCTCACCCCGGTGAGAATGGCTCACATTCAGAAATCTGCCAACAACAGATGCTGGAGAGGATGTGGGGAAAAAGGGACACTAACCCACTGTTGGTGGGAATGCAAACTGGTTAAGCCACTATGGAAGTCTGTCTGGAGATTCCTCAGAAACCTGAATATAACCCTACCATACAACCCAGCCATCCCACTGCTTGGAATTTGCACTATAAGATTTAATCTCAACTTGTGTGTATTAGAGGCCACAAAAAGAAGTATAATAGCATGTAAAAATCCCCATGAAAAACAGAAATGAAATACAAGTTTAAGGGGAAAGAATTTAACCTAGTGTTTAAGACAACATTTTGGAAATTTGCATCCCATAACAAAATGCCTCAATTCAAATCTTGTCTTGGATACTAATGTCAGATTCCTGACCATGTGCACCCTTGCAAGCAATAGGTGATGATTCGAGTTCTTTTTTAGCCAGGCTTAATCCAGCTGTTGTGGTGTTTGGGAAGTTAACAAGCGATTGGGAGATTTGTCTCTCTTTCTCTTTTAAAAATATTAAACATATATATATATATATGTTTATATATACATATAATTTTATATCATGAATAGTCATTTCTCAATATGCACCTCATGGACTTTTTGAAGAATCCTCATATTAATTGATTTCAAAACTATGTTACACCACAATAAAATGTTCTTTTTGTTATTTAAAAGGCAGGTAGGCACAGATGTAGGACCAGGTAGAAATCTCCCACTCACTAGTTCAATGTGTAAATAACTAAACATAACCAGGATTGGGCCAGACCAAAGAAGGAGACTAAAATTCCAAACAGGTCTTCTACAGGGGTAGTAGGAGCTCAAACAATGCATCAACTGTGGCCTTTCAGAGTGCATTACCAAGGACTGGATCAGAAGCAGAATAGCTGGATATGATCTGGCACTCTGATAAGGGTTGCAGGCATCCCACATGATGGCTTAACCTGCTGTTTTACAACGTCTGTCCCTTTCTTTCAAGAAACTTGGACATTTTGTCAAAATGTATATAATACTTCACATCATTAGATCAAATATAAAGTGCTTTACTGTATATTTTCAAGAAGACTACTAAGTCAAGTGTTCAACCTCAATAATACATTCAAACACATCCACATTGTCAAAATTCACATATACAGTGTTCTACTAATAGGTCTTCTTCTAAACACATACCACTGCTTCCTCAGATCCAACAATAAACAACTCTATTCCAATAATCCTTCTACATTTCAATGCCCAGCACACATGTATGACTGTTTTTCAAAATTGTGCCACACAATAATGAGGTTTATGTTTCCTTATTTTAGACCATGCATTCCTCATAGTCATGCCATTTGTGTACAATATTAGGTTTTGTTTTTTAAAATCTGAAAAGAGACTGAATATGCATTTAAACTGAAATTTTGTGTGACTTTAACATGTTCATTTCCATACCCATGAACCAAAGCAATCACTATAGTTTTTAAGATTTATTTATTTGAAAGTCAGAGTTACACAGAGAGAGGAGAGGCAAAGAGAGATAGGTCTCCCATCTGATGGTTTACTCCCCAGTTGGCCACAAAGGCCGGAACTGTGCCTATCTGAAGCCAGGAGCCAGGAGTTTCTTCAGGGTCTCCCACATAGATGCAGGGGCCAAAAGACTTAGGCCATCTTCTACTACTTTCCCAGGCCATAGCAGAGAGCTGGATTGGAAGTGGAGCAGCTGGGTCTCGAACCGGCACCCATATGAGATGCCGGCGCTTCAGGCCAGGGCGTTAACCTGCTGTGCCGCAGTGCTAGCCTCCCAAAGCAATCGCTCTTGACAAGTTTACATGAAGCAGATAGTTATTTCAAACCCCATGTAATCTTTAGTCTACTTCAGAGTAATTCAGGAGTAACTAAGGATGAGATGAATGTTTCAAGTCAGGTAACTGTAGGCAACACATGGCAGCAAGAAAGGCATATTATTATACCCTGTATTAGCTCTAAGGCACAGTACAGGACAATAAGAGGATTTATTTAACTGGTAGCCATGGGCTCTCACTCTATGTCCTTTCACTAAATCATTTTAATTCAAATAATAATATCATTTTTGGATACTCAAGCAGAAATGGAGTCCATAATCCAAATCATGATGCGAACCAATTGAGGAAATGAAGCAAAATGTTCACACACAAAGTAAACTACTATTATAAATACGAGGAAGGAAAAATCAGAGTGTAAAAGAAAAATAATAGCATTAACAATAACAAAAAAGAGAAAAAGGGGGACATGTCATCTATATCTATAGAAAGAGAAAGAGAAAGAAAACGATGATGACAATGAAGTAAAGAATAAGAAGTGAACTGCAAATTCAGGGCCATGTATGCAACTATGTATGCCAAAATTATGAAAACCTATAAAAGAAAATGAAGAAAATCTAAATAAATGGAATAGATGCTTTCTTAATGACTGACAGACAGTATATTTTTAAGATATCTCTTCTTCCTATTTGGACCAACAGATTCAGTACAATCTAATAAAAAATCACATCAGGCTATTCTAGAGAAAATGACAAATATTTGTCCAAACTTTAGAAGTCTAGACAATACTGGGAAGTGTAGAGAAACCTTGAGGAATCTACATTTCTTGATTTCATGGCTTTTTGTGAACCTACATGATGCTAGACAAAGATTAGACATATGGATAAGTGGAAAGGCATAAATATTTATGCTTAACTGATCTTAGCCAAAGGAACAGAGTCAGTCCCTAGAGAATATTAGAATATGTAGTCTTTCCAATAAATGGAGATGGTGCAAATGGATGACAATGTAAATTTTAAAAAGACAAATGTTTTGTGCATAACATATAAACTCATTCAGCACGATGTAGAGACTCCTATGTAGAGTGGAAAAAAATGTTAAATCCAGTATTAAAACACATGAGAAAAATTCTGTTATGTAACACACTGAATGTATTATCCATAAAAATGTCATGTGATGTCTGTTAAATTAAAAAATGCCTTCTCAAAAATACCAATGGAAGCTAGATCTCACACTAGGACATAATATTTCAAAATATTTGCTTACAGGAATTGAATGCAAAGTCTATTAAGGGCTTGTAAAACTTAGCAATAAGGCAATACATTCTTCAATTTAAAACACCGAATTAATAAAGAATAATCTTTACATTGAATACACACAGATCCAAAATAGACATACAGAATATACTGAACATTAGAAAATTATGAGATAAAATAGTGAATTGTGATTAAAATGCAGATTAAAATAGCAATGAGACAAACACATGAAACAATTTTAAAATGGTTACAAAGAGCAAATAAATGTGGTAGTGCCAAAAGTTTGTGAAGATGGAATATTAAAAAATCCCATTCATTATCAGTCAGAACACATAATGGCAATTTACAAGACATCTGGTGATGATATTGTAAAACATCCACCAGTATAACCTTGCAACACAGCAAAGATGTCCTTCTGGGTTTGGCTTTGTGGTGCAGTGGGTTAAGCCACCATAAGTGATGCTGACATCCTGTATGGGCTGAGGCTTTTGTTGTGGCTACTCCACTTTTGATCTAGCTCCCTGCTAATTGCCTGGGGAAAGCAATGGAAAATGGTCCAAGTACTTGGGCTCCTGTTACTCATATGGGAGACCCAGAAGAAGCTTCTGATTCTAGACCTGTCTGTTGCAGACATTTGGTGAGTGAACCAGTGATGGGAGATCTCTGTCTTTCACTGTAATTCTCCTTTCCAATAAATAAATCTGTAAAAGAATGTTGTCCCTGGGGCCAGCACTGCTGCACAGCAGGTTAATTCATTGCATACAGCACTGGCATCTCATATGGGTGCTGGTTAAGAGTCCTGGAAGTTCCATTTCCAATCCACCTCCTTGCTAATGTGCCTGGGAAAACAGCAAAGGATGTTACACATTCTTGGGCCCCTGGATCCATGTGGGAGACCTGGAAGACCCTCCTGGCTCCTGGCTTTGGCCTGTCCAAGTCCCAGCCATTTGGAGAGTGAACCAGCAGAAGGAAGATCTCTCTCTTTCCTTCTACGTAACTCTACCTTTAAAATACATAAATAAAATCTTTAAAAAAAGATGTCCCTATAAAGTTCCTCAGTTGGTGTGAAAACATACCTATGTACAGTCCAGCAAGAAAATGCATGTGACAATTTTATTTATAATAGCTCTCACTTGTATGAAATCATGATGTACTTCAGTAGATGAACAGATAACCAAACTGTCACAGCAAGTGGGGCACTTGATGTAAACAGTGGATGAGGACACAGAAGGCCCTTGTGGTGTTGTCTGAGATACATAAGAAAAGGCATGGATTGGTGACAACAAGATAGTTAGAGCATTTTATGAAATATTTAAAGGCAAGCTTTATGAAAAAGAGTCCTGTTTCATACCCAGACTTACAGAACATTCTAAATAATTGAGGAAGAAAAAAATTCTCAACTTCCCAGATTTACCCACAGTGGCAATGAGTAAGAACTAAGTTTGAAATTCTTTTCTGAACCCAGCATTCCATAGATGATAGGGTCATATCAACATGAAATGAAAAGGTAGAATAAAATATCACTTTTTATAAAGGCAGATACACATATTTTGAGAAAAATATTTTATTTAACCAAATATGAAAACATAATAGATATGTAATCAGCAGAATGTACCACAAAATGCAAAAGTCATTAGTATTCCAAAATAAATCATGTAAGTGAAACACAAGAAAATCACATGATCATCTGGATTAAATGTCAAAATGTGTTTAATAAAATTAAGCATTCAGCAAAAAAAAAACTGTTAGCAGAAGAGAAAAAAAGGACAATTCTTAGGGCCACCAATGTGGCACAGCAGATTAAGCAGTTGTCTGCAGTGCTGGAATCCCATAAGGATGTGGCTGCTCTGCTTCTGATCCAGCTCCCTGCTAATGTGCCTGGGAAAGCAACAGAGAATGAGCCAAGAATTTGGGCCCCAGCACACACTTGGGAGAACTAGAAGCTCTTTTCTACTGGCTTCAGCCTGTCCCAGCCCAGGTTGCTACAGCCATTTGGGGGAGTGAACTAGCAGATGGAAAATCAATCTCTATCTCTTTCTGTATCTCTTTCAAATAAATAAATAAATGTTAAAAAAAAAAAAGAGGGCAAGATGGCAGAATAGGAAGGGAGCACACCGATAAACTGGGGAGAGACAGTTTAATAAAAGTGGAGATACTGCAGGTTCACGGAAGAGTAGGGAAAGAAACAGCAGAGGAAACTCTTCCGGAACTAGTGATTCACAGTGGACCTGCGTGGAGAGCGTGGGAGCCCAAGTTCGGGACACCAGTGGCAGACTCAACACACCAGCGCTGGAACACAAGGTGAGCCGAACCTCCATAGCCCGAGACACTGGCGGGCAAGCAGGAAAAGGAGACTAGAGGGAACGAGGCTTGAAACCCCATGGGCAAAAGTTCACCAGGCTAACTAGAAGAGAGAGAGGGGAAAAAAAATGACCGATAGGGACACGAGTTTCTCTCTCTCTGCTCACCCCTCAAAGGCGAGCAAGACAAAGAGCAGGCGCCATTTTGGACATACATCATAAGCAGGGCGACCTCAGGTCTGCACCGGCCCTGAGCCTAGCAGAAAAACCCAACTCTGGGGGGGGGGGGTGAAAAAACAGGAGATTAGGATCTAACTTGGCAACCCAGTGGGAGACTGCAGGAGAATTGGAGCCCACACTGAGGGCAGCAGAGATTCCCTGTGTGGGCCTTGGGAAAGAGCTTCTGATCTCTGGCTCCTGTGGGTATATCATTCGCCTGCTAACTACCTCCAATTACATTCAGCTGTGCATTCAGCTGTGCAGAATTACTTCCCTTTTGAATAAAAAAAAAGAATGAAAGAAAGAGAGATTTACCACGCCTAACCTGGGAGTGTCATCTTTGATACACCCTCAACCCTGAGGAACCAAACTCAGCTCTCAGTCCACACTCATCTCAAGCCTCTAAGGCTCCACCGAAAGCAGACAGTCCACTTAATATAGAGCCATAGTATAACAAGAAAAAACACCACAGTGAAGAAACCAAATATCTCCAACATGCCATACAACAAACGCAAAAACCGAGGTAACAAGAACAAGGAAGACACTATGACGCCTCCAAATGAAAAAGACACCCTAATTCAAGATTATGAAGATGATGAGAGAGAAGAAATGCAAGAAGCGGATCTCAAAAAATGGATAAGAACATTAAGAAGTTCTCAAAAACAAATTCTTGAACTACAGAAATCCTTCATGGACAAGATAGAAAATCTCTCTCATGAAAATGAAATATTAAGGAGGAATCAAAATGAAATGAAACAACTAGTAGAACAAGGAACTGCGATAGTGACAAGAAACCATAATGAAATGAAGAATTCAATAGATCAAATGACAAACACATTAGAGAGCCTTAAAAACAGAATGGGTGAAGCAGAAGAGAGAATATCGGACTAAGAAGACAGAGAACAGGAAAGGAAACAGGCAAACCAAAGAAAAGAAGAAGAAATTAGAAATCTAAAAAATATTGTCGGGAATCTACAGGATACTATTCAAAAACCTAACATTCGGGTTCTAAGAGTTCCTGAAGGCATGGAGAGGGAGAAAGGATTAGAAGGCATTTTCAGTAAGATACTAGCAGAAAATTTCCCAGGTTTGGAGAAGGACAGAGACATCTTAGTACAGGAAGCTTATAGAACCCCTAATAAACATGACCAAAACAGATCCTCACCATGACATGTTGTAATCAAACTAACCACAGTGAAACATAAAGAAAAGATTCTAAAAGGTGCAAGAGAGAAACGCCAGATTACTCTCAGAGGATCTCCAATTAGACTCACAGCAGACTTCTCATCAGAAACCCTACAAGCTAGGAGAGAATGGCGAGATATAGCCCAGGTACTAAGAGAGAAAAACTGCCAGCCCAGAATATTATATCCTGCAAAGCTCTCATTTGTGAATGAAGGTGAAAGAAAGACTTTTCATAGCAAACAGAAACTGAAAGAATTTGTAACCACTCCTCCAGCCCTGCAAAAGATGCTTAAAGATGTGTTACACACAGAAACACAGAAACATGGTCACCAATATGAAAGAAGGTAAAGGAAGGAAACCTCACAGCAAAAGATCACAGGAAGCTCAATTTCTCTTTGACATAGAATTAAACTCTGATTCTCTGTTAAAGCAATGTGTTAAAGTAATCTATTATATTCTCTTGATGTCTGTTACATTCTAATTGTTCGAAAAGAGCTGAATTTTTATTAAGAGCTATGGGTTATTTAAATATGTGCTTATTTTCAAAGATTTGAATAATCACCTTGTATCAATGATCAAATTTGGTCTATGTTATGTCATGATTTTTAAGGAATCTTATTTCAACCAGATATTGTGGATTTTGAGCCTTCTTGGCATTCTTGACAGGCATTCAAAAAATCAAAGTTTCAAACAATCTGCACTCTAAAATTTCCAGCAAATCTTGGACATTGATTTTTCCAATTTCGGCCCAACTGAAAAAAATCGAAGGACCTATGTCTCTCATCTTATAGAGACACCAACTAATCAGGCTATTTGGATTATATTAGAAGGACTGTCAAGATGTGACATGGTACTAAATTTTAAGTTTCTATAATGGAAAATGCTATTAATACAAATGTTTGAGAATTAAAAAGTCTAATGATCTTGTGTTACTAGACATGATAATTATCTTAATGAGAAAGCTCCAGAGGCCTAAAGGGTTAAATACTTGTAAAATCCTACAGGTGCTTTCAAAAATACTGTGAAGTAAGCAAGTGCCTCTTGTTGGTTGATGAGTTTATAATTTTAAACATGGCAACTTAAAGTCTTTTGCCATCCACAGTTATATATGATTTGCTGCTCATAAAAAAAAGTGTTGTTGGTTCTGTGTTTAGCTCTCCTCCTATAGGTTCCTATGGACTTTTTCCAGCCACTTCTATTGTATTCAGTACATTGGGATGGCTCTGTAAACAGTTGAGGCCAATAATGTATTAACAGTACCAACTGAGAGAAAGTGTGGTTAACTGAGGTTACTAAAAACAAAAAGCAATTCAAATCAGTTGGCAATCTACAAAAAGAGTTAAAGATTTTAAAAGCTATTATTAAAATTGCTATATTGGTCTATTAAGTTATGTTATATGTGTGTACATATTGTATGTCCTCATATGAAAATTTTATTAAGTTTTATTTTAATTGGCTTATAGATAAGATTGTCCATAAATTTAAGCTGCTAAAATTAATCAAAGATACATTTTAATTCATGTGACCTGAATCTCTGCATCATATGTTCTATACTTGTTGGTAGAAAGAAACTAAAAACATTTTATATGGTTGTGCTTAAGTTTACTGGTTAAGCAAACTACACCGTATTAGATATTTAAGAGGTGTTTCCAAATACATGATTCTTAAAATTTATAGAAGGCATTGGACCTTCTGGAAAATGTTTTCTTAAGTTGTTATCTAATGGTTGAAACGGTTTGCTAAGTATTCATGTAATATTGCTATTGTCAGCAATTGATCTAGGACTTGCTCCCTCATTTCTCTATTCTAAGCCCAACTTGTTCTTTCATTTCTCTATTCTCTTCAAGGTAGGAAACTAATTCTATTATGAAGGAATCTGTAGGACGCACAATTTAATCTTTAGACCTTATAAAAGAGATGGCTAACATTTTTCTGTAATAGCATAGCCAAAATAAGAGCTTAAATAATAATCTCATAGCTAGATTTACTTCGCCATCAGCGAAGTATACAGTAAGTAGAAAAAGCCTCCCTTTCAGACCAAAGGGAAAGAAAGTTTTAAAGTGAGAATATAATTTTCCTCATGGGCATTGTCTACCTTAGAAAAACTACTACAGAACATGCCTGTGACTATAGACTTGTAGTTCAGACTACCGAAGATTAGAGATGGGACTTGGGCACTCCCTTGACTTGCATCCTCTGGTCTGCTTTAACACAAACCAGGAGGAAAAGAAAGCTAGGCATCAGAAGCAATGGGTGGCAGGCCTATTAATGGCTGATCTGTACAGTGATCTGCCCTCAAGGAGACCCAACAGGCCAGTCCACTGCAGTGGCTTTCAAAGTGGTAAGCCTGGGCTTCAGCAGAAGTCAGCTTGTGAAGAGCCCTGGCAGCTCTGCCAAGAGTTGGATCACTGGAAATGGACCTGCCCTGGAGTCGAAGGACGCCCTGGTCAGAGCCACAGATCTTATTGGCTCTAAGCTGAAAAGCCCTTCACTCAGCCCAACTTCCAAAGTGACCACTGCAGCTGAGGGGATGGCCAAGTATGGTCAGCAACATTGCAGGCAGAACTGTAAATTTCTTGTTAGAGATGCCACCTACCTCTACCTGGCCAGCTCCCCTCCCAGGCCAGCCAAGTAATGAAAGTCAACAGAGTGCCTTCCCCTAGGAGGTTCACACCTCCCTTAGGTTGGACCCCATGTGAAGAGATAGATAGGTCTAAGCCTCTTAACTTACAAGGCCTAAAGCCCAACAGATTATTACCAGTCCCCTTCTATCAGGTTCCATTTGCCTCTCAATCAGAAAACTTAATTGTAGCTTAGACAGCACCTTTCTTAGCTCCTCTAATAATGACTCTGTCCTTTGTTCTAGGCCCTGTCTAGTGCACTTGGGCCTCATTCCTTCTACTCTACGTCCAATGGCTCTACTGCCAACCTGTGTGTACTGATGGTCCTCTTCCCCACTTAATGCTGTATAATTGTTCAGACCTGATTAATGCCACTCTTAGGATCATTGGTTACTATCCTCACCCGGTCTTTTATGACCTTGTCTAAATTTGATCAGAGTCGGTGAACTTGGAAGGCTTCCATAGCCTTGGCAACTCATGATGACAGCCTAGGGTGGTTACTGGTGCCATAAACTAGAGTGTCAATTTGTTGGGTCACCAACAGGAGTCACTGTGCACTTGCTCCTCATGTGGGATCTCTGTTTTTAATGTGCTGTACATTGTGATTTAATGCTATAACTAGTACTCAAACAGTATGTTTCACTTTGTGTTTCTATGTGGGTACAAACTGTTGAAATCTTTACTTAATATATACTAAATTGATCTTCTGTATATAAAGAGAACTGAAAATGAATCTTGATGTGAATGGAAGGGGAAAGGGAGCGGGAGAGGGGAGGGTTGCGGGTGGGAGGGAAGTTATGGGAGGGGGAAGCCATTGTAATCCATAAGCTGTACATTGGAAATTTATATTCATTAAATAAATGTTAAAAAAGAGCTATTCTCTTATTATGGTTAAAATGGTCTACAACAGATCTGTAACGAACAGTATAATAAACATAGAACATTAAAAAATGCTTTCTTAGGATTACACACACCTGGACAAGGCTGCCTCCTCTCACCATCTCTCCCTAATATTATTTTGAAGTTGTAATAAAGGAAACTAAACAAGAAACAGATAAATTAGGTACAAGGCTCAGTTTTTAAGCCACCTTTTTTAAGAGTTATTTTATTTGAAAGGCAGAGTTACAGAGAAGCAGAGGCAGAAAGAGAGACAGAGAGAGAAAGAGAGATTTTATATCTGCTGATTCACTCCCAAAATAGCCACAAGGGCTGGAACTGCGTAGATCCAAAGCCAGGAGACAGGAGCTTCTTCCAGGTCTCCCACATGTTGCAGGGGCTCAAGGACTTTTACCATCTTCTACTGCTTTCACAGCAAACAGAAACTGAAAGAATTTGTCGCCACTCGTCCAGCCCTGCAAAAGATGCTTAAAGATGTGTTACATACAGAAACACAGAAACATGGTCACCAATATGAAAGAAGGGAACGGAAGGACACCTCACAGCAAAAGATCACAGGAGTCTCAAACCATATATTAGAAAAAATCTTTGGCAAATGACAGGGCAAAGTTACTCCTTCTCAATAGTCACATTGAATGTTAATGGCCTGAACTGTCCTGTTAAAAGACACCGATTGGCTGATTGGGTTAAGGAACAAAACCCATCTTTTTGCTGCTTACAAGAAACTCATCTTTCCAACAATGATCCATACAGGCTGAAAGTGAAAGGCTGGAAAAAGATATACCACGCCAACAGAAATGAAAAAAGAGCGGGCGTAGCCATCTTAATATGGGACAACAAAAACTTTACCACAAAAACTGTTAGGAGAGTCAAACAGGGGCACTATTTAATTATTAAGGGATCCATTCAACAGGAAGATATAACGATTATCAATGTATATGCACCTAATTACAGGGCACCAGCTTATTTAAAAGACTGTTAAGGGACTTAAAGGGAGGCTTAGACCCCAATATGATAGTACTGGGGGACTTCAATACTCCACTCTCAGAGATAGACAGATCAACAGGACAGAAGATCAACAAGGAGAGAGTAGATTTAAATGACACTATAGCCCAAATGGATCTAACAGATATCTACAGAACATTTCATCCTACATCTAAGGACTTTACATTCTTCTCAGCAGTATCCTGTCCCGGTTGCCCCTCTTCCAGGCCAGCTCTCTGCTGTGGCCAGGGAGTGCAGTGGAGGATGGCCCAAGTGCTTGGGCCCTGCACCCCATGGGAGACCAGGAGAAGCACCTGGCTCCTGCCATCGGCAAAAGGAAGATCTTTCTCTCTGTCTCTCTCTCACTGTCCACTCTGCCTGTCAAAAAAAAAGAATCATCAGAAATTACTACAAGGACTTGTATGCTATCAAACAGGGAAATCTATCAGAAATGGACAGATTCTTGGACACATACAACCTACCTAAATTGAGCCAGGAAGACATAGAAAACCTAAACAGACCCATAACTGACACAGAAATTGAAACAGTAATAAAGGCCCTCCCAACAAAGAAAAGCCCAGGGCCAGATGGATTCACTGCTGAGTTCTACCAGACATTTAGAGAAGAACTAATTCCAATTCTTCTCAAACTATTCAAAACAATCGAAAAAGAGGGAATCTTCCCAAATTCTTTCTATGAAGCCACCATCACCTTAATTCCTAAGCCGGAAAAAGATGCAGCACTGAAAGAGAATTACAGGTCAATATCCCTGATGAACATAGATGCAAAAATCCTCAATAAAATTCTGGCCAATAGAATGCAACAACACATCAGAAAGATCATCCACCCAGACCAAGTGGGATTTATCCCTGGTATGCAGGGATGGTTCAACGTTCACAAAACAATCAACATAATACACCACATTAACAGACTGCAGAAGAAAAACCATATGATTCTCTCAATAGACGCAGAGAAAGCATTTGATAAAATACAACACCCTTTCATGATGAAAACTCTAAGCAAACTGGGTATGGAAGGAACATTCCTCAATACAATCCAAGCAATATATGAAAAACCCATGGCCAACATCCTATTGAACGGGGAAAAGTTGGAAGCATTTCCGCTGAGATCTGGTACCAGACAGGGATGCCCACTCTCACCACTGCTATTCAATATAGTTCTGGAAGTCTTAGCCAGAGCTATTAGGCAAGAAAAAGAAATTAAAGGGATACAAATCGGGAAGGAAGAACTCAAACTATCCCTCTCTGCAGATGATATGATTCTTTATTTAGGGGACCCAAAGAACTCAACTAAGAGACTACTGGAACTCATCGAAGAGTTTGGCAAAGTAGCAGGATATAAAATGAATGCACAAAAATCAACAGCCTTTGTATACACAGGCAATGCCACGGCTGAGGAAGAACTCCTAAGATCAATCCCATTCACAATGGCTACAAAAACAAATACCATGCAATAAACTTAACCAAGAACATTAAAGATCTCTACGATGAAAATTTTAAAACCATACAGAAAGAAATAGAAGAGGATACCAAAAATGGAGAAATCTTCCATGCTCATGGATTGGAAGAATCAACATCATCAAAATGTCCATTCTCCCAAAAGCAATTTACAGATTCAATTCAATACCAATCAAAATACCAAAGGCATTCTTCTCAGATCTGGAAAAAAATGATGCTGAAATTCATATGGAGACACAGGAGACCTCAAATAGCTAAAGCAATCTTGTACAACAAAAACAAAGCTGGAGGCATCACAATACCAGATTTCAGGACCTACTACAGGGCAGTTGTTATCAAAACAGCATGGTACTGAATCAGAAACAGATGGATAGACCAATGGAACAGAATAGAAACACCAGAAATGAACCCAAACATCTACAGCCAACTCATATTTGATCAAGGATCCAAGGACAGTATATTCAATAAATGGTGCTGGGAAAACTGGATTTCCACGTGCAGAATCATGAAGCAAGATCCCTACCTTTCACCTTACACAAAAATTCACTCAACATAGATCAAAAACTTAAATCTATGACCAGACACCATCAAATTATTAGAGCATTGGAGAATCCTTGCAAGTTATAGGCAAAGGTAAAGACTTCTTGGAAAATACCCCAGGAGCACAGGCAGTCAAAACCAAAATTAACTATTGCGATTGCATCAAACTGAGAAGTTTCTGTACTGCAAAAGAAATAGTCAGGAAAGTGAATAGGAAATCGACAGTATGGGAAAAATATTTGCAAATTATGCAACAGATAAAGGGTTGATAACCAGAATCTATAAAGAAATCATGAAACTCCACAACATCAAAATAAACAATCCACTTAAGAGATGGGCCAAAGACCTCAACAGACACCTTTCCAAAGAGGAAATCCAAATGGCCAACAGACACATGAAAAAATGTTCAAGATCACTAGCAATCAGGGAAATGCAAATCAAAACCACAATGAGGTTTCACCTCACCCCGGTGAGAATGGCCCACATTCAGAAATCAACCAACAATAGATGCTGGAGAGGATGTGGGGGAAAAGGGACACTAACCCACTGTTGGTGGGAATGCAAACTGGTTAAGCCACTATGGAAGTCAGTCTGGAGAGTCCTCAGAAACCTGAATATAACCCTACCATACAACTCAGCCATCCCACTCCTTGGAATTTACCCAAAGGAAATTAATTTGGCTAATAAAAAAGCCATCTGCACATTAATGTTTATTGCAGCTCAATTCACAATAGCTAAGACCTGGAACCAACCCAAATGCCCATCAACAGTAGACTGGATAAAGATACTATTGGACATGTACTCTATGGAATAGTATACAGCAGTCAAAAAAATGAAACCCAGTCATTTGCAACAAGATGGCGGAATCTGGAAAGCCTCATGCTGAGTGAATTAATCCAGTCCCAAAGAGACAAATATCATTTGTTTTCCCTGATCGGTGACAACTAACTGAGCACCAAAGGGGAAACCTGTTGAAGTGAAATGGACACTATGAGAAATAGTGACTTGATCAGCTCTTGCCCTGACTTTTGATGTACAATGTAATACTTTATCCATTTTAGTATTTTTTTGTGAATTCTGTAATTAACACACAATTATTCTTAGGTGTCTAAATCTTAACTGAAAAGTGATCACGGTTAAATATAAGAATGATAAAAAGAGAGGGAGGAGGTGTACAATTGGGGACATGCTCAATTGGACTTGACCCAAATGATGGAGTTAGAAAAGTGCCAGGGGACTCCAATACTATCCCATCAAGGTGACATGTACCAATGCCATCTCACCAGTCCAGGTGATCACACAAACAAGTGTCTGCTAATACTAACTGATAGAATCAAAGAGGGAGAGAAGGATCCAGCATGGGAAGGGGGAGACACAGCAGACTCATAGAATGATAGATGTCCTAAATAGCACTCTGGCCTCAGAATCAGCCCTTAAGGCATTTGGATCTGGCTGAAGAGCCTATGAGAGTATTTTAGGCATGGAAAGCCAAGACATGCTGGGGAAAATAAAAGATGAAGAAGAAGACCTAAATGAAGGATCTCAGCGAGTGTGATCCCAGTGGAAAGAATGGGGCCATCAAAGATGGAGGTACCTTTCTCTGAAGGGAGGAGAGAACTTCCACTTTGACTATAGCCCTGTCAGAATAGGATCGAAGTCGGCAAACCCTAAAGGCTTCCATAGCCTTGGCAACTCATGGCTAGAACCTAGGGAGATTACTGACGCCATAAACAAGTGTGTTAAATAGTTAAATCAACATCAAAAGTCACTGTGTACTTAAGTCCCATGTGGGATCTGTCCTTAATAGTTTGTCCAAGGTGAAGTAATGATATAGCTAGTACTGAAACAGTATATTTACACTTTGTGTTTATGTGTGGTTGCAAACTGATGAAATCTTTACTTAGTATATACTGAAGCGATCTTCTGTATATAAAGATAATTGAAAATGTAAAAAAAAAACAACCCTTAGTGTTAAATTGGAAATTACATAGAAAAGTAATCAATCTTTTTAAAAAAATATCATGCAGGATCTCTGTCATTAATGTGATGTACACTGTTATTTAATGCTATAACTAGTAATCCAACAGTATTTTTTCACTTTGTGTTGCTATGTGAGGGCAAACTGTTGAAATCTTTATATATACTAAACAGATTTTCTGTATATAAAGAGAATTGAAAATGAATCTTGATGGGAATGGAAGGGGAGAGCGAGTGGGAAAGGGGAGGGTTGCGGGTGGGGGGGAAGTTGGTGTGGGGGAAGCCTTTGTAATTCATAAGCTGTACTTTGGAAATTTATATTCATTAAATAAAAAATAAATAAAAAAATAATTAAAATTCATAAAACTGCGATTTTAGAACCTTAAATTGTATCAAAATGTATTTGAAAAAATACATGTTTTCTCATATGACAAACCAGCAAATACTCTCAATGGATCAAAATATGGATGTAGAAATCGTATCAGACAATTTTATTTTCAATGCCCAGTTGTAATCTCCTGCCATGACAGCACGACAGCAGGAAATATATGTTTGAGGTAACTCGGTAGAAAATTTCAAATCATTTAATATAGCTTTATTGAGTAATTCAGGGAAAACAACTTCCTACTGCACAATGGGCTGGATTTCAGGCACATCTTGTCAGTACAAAACTGAAGAAGCTGTCAAATTTTGGGGCAGCTAATATATCTCTAATCTGTACAGGAAAGAAGTTGAAGAGGGGGAAACATCAAAGATGAAAGCTTGAGTCCCTATATGTCTATGATCAAGAGGTGGATGGGCATGGATCAGGTGAACTGCATGAGGCTCAATGGAGTGAACTTACTGGGATAGAGGAGAACAGCTAGATTACAAGCTATTTAGTTTAGGGATTACCTGAAGTCTAACCCAACAAAGACGTTGTTAACATATTGTTAACACTAAAGGCATCTAAATGAGATCACCGAAGTTTTTATATTAGCAGTAAGCAGACTTATTTATAACTTACTAAAATACTTTGGAAATCAACACTAAATAAGCCCAGATTTGTTCAGACAAGATGGCCTATAAGAACAAATGTAAACACAGGAGGCAAAGAAAGCTGTCTATTCCCTTTGGTTATGCTGGAGTAGCCCTGACCAGCCTTCCCACTTAAAACATATATAATCCTGGATTAATGGTATTAAATTGCCCTTGAAGGTATTAGATTTATAACCTAGAAGAAACACACAAGTTCCTAGAAAAACTATGTGTTTCAACTCACACCGGAAAAAGTATGCATTCTGAATAGGCCTATATCTTAAAGGAAATGAATAAAGTGGTGTGTGTTTTGCATTGGTTAAAATGCCTACATCCTATATTGGAAGGGCTGGATTTCAATATATTGCTCCACTCCCAGTCATGGCTTCCTGACCTTTCCAAGTGTAGGTAGTAGATAACTGACAAAGGAGTGAATGCAAAATAATGGATCAGAAATAATCTTGCTACAAACATTGACCATATAATTCAATGAAAATCTATCCAAGAAAATAATTTTGTAGAAAAATTTAGGTAATATTGGGTGTGATGTTGAGTTTTTGATACAACACTGGAGGCATAATATATGAAATAAATGATTACTAACTGGACATTATGAAAATGAGAAACATCTCTTCTGACAGACAATGTCAAGGAAAAAGGGTCAAAACTGAGAGAAAATACTCACAAAAGTCATTTATGATAAAAAAATATATATGCATTATCCAAAATAAAAAAGCAACTTTTACAATCAATGAAATGAAAATGTGCTGGTGCCATGGCTCACTAGGCTAATCCTCTGCCTGCAGCACCAGCACCCCGGGTTCTAGTCCTGGTTGCGGTGCTGGGTACTAGTCCTGGTTACTCCTCTTCTAGTCCAGCTCTCTGCTGTGGCCCGGAAGGCAGCAGAGGATGGCCCAAGTACTTGGGTCCCTGCACCCACATGGGAGACCGGGAGGAAGTACCCAGCTCCTGGCTTTGGATCGGCACAGCATGCCATCTGTAGCGGCCATTAGGGGAGTGAACCAATGGAAGAAAGACCTTCCTCTCTCTCTCTCACTGTCTATAACTCTCTCTGTTTCTCTCACTAACTCTGCTTTACAAAAATAAAAATAAAAAAAGAAATGAAAATGAAAATGGGGCCAGTGCCGCGGCTCACTAGGCTAATCCTCCGCCTTGCAGCGCTGGCACACCAGGTTCTAGTCCCAGTCGGGGCACTGATCCTGTCCCGGTTGCCCCTCTTCCAGGCCAGCTCTCTGCTGTGGCCAGGGAGTGCAGTGGAGGATGGCCCAAGTGCTTGGGCCCTGCACCTGCATGGGAGACCAGGAGAAGCACCTGGCTCCTGCCATCGGATCAGCGTGGTGCGCCGGCCGCAGCGCACTACCGCAGCGGCCATTGGAGGGTGAACCAATGGCAAAAGGAAGACCTTTCTCTCTCTCTCTCTCTCTCTCTCTCTCTCTCTCTCTCTCTCTCTCTCTTTCACTGTCCACTCTGCCTGTCAAAAAAAAAAAGAAAAGAAAAATGAAGGCAGACTTAAATGTGCCCCCAAAAAGGAATTATGTGCACACTGAGTAGACCTGAGATGAGTAGGAGTACCCTGGAGTACTGTAGCTGAGAACTGGTCAGGACATGCATGGAAAATGACCACTGGATCCAGGCAGAGGAGTTGGCAGTGGGAAGAGTTCCAAATTTTTTTAATGGGGGGCATATTTATTTTCTCTTCACCCCTCAACCAGGTTGTGCATCAGCTAGATGGAACAGCACCATTTTACCAGAATAAGGCCGCAGAAGCCCAAGCATATCTGGTGAATTTTATCAGAGAGTGAAATCCATAATCCACACTGACTTTGAATGAAGGAACACTAGCTGGCAGAGGGCAATGTGCCCACTTAACTCTGGGAACAGAGGTCAGGTTCACTCCTCTACCCTCCAAGGGACCTGGATCAGGAATGGGGTGGCTCTCTGGATGGGGAGGTTTGCAGGGTAGAGCGGATTCCATGCAACCTGTGACTGCAGGAATACTGCACCCTGTGACTATGGGAATACTGTGACTGTGCAATAGGTGGGGGAATCAATAAGTTAATAGGGTGTGGCTAGGTCTCTGGGCAATTACCAAGTCCAATTTCAGAAGTTCAGAATTCCCTGAGTGTTGGGAATGGACAAGGAAGAAGGGTCAATGCTCACACTACAGAATGCACAGTTTATATAGTTCATGTGCCTTAGTGGTGGGGGTTGCAGGCACAAAGGGGTTCACCTTGGCACAGAGAAGGGCAGAGGCAGTGATCATACAAGCCAGGGTGATCATCCCTTCGACCTCACTTGTTACAGAGTGCCATCACTCACAATTTGGAGGTTACCCTGGAATTCTGTCCCACCCACAAATGTTGGCCAGAGCTCCTGCTCCACCTAGTACACACTTCTGGATATCCCCCAAAGTTGCTGGCATCACATTTTGCCTAGAGGCACATTTCCAAAAACAAAGACTTCAGAGGAAATATCAACAACTGCTTATCCAGATGCATAAAAATTAGAATAAAAATACAAGAAACATGAATAAGGAATACAATCTGGTTCCAAAAAGGAACATCATAAGACTTCAGTATTAGACTGTGAACATGAGGAAACTCATGAAATGCATGAAAATGGAGTCAAAAGATTGAAAGATAATTAAAAAACAGGAGAAATTACATCAGTTAAAGTTGCGAATTATATGGATGAGGAAGATGTTAAAAATCTAACTGAAATATTAGAAATGAAGAATTCAACATGTCAAAGAGAAAACACAAGGAAAGCCTGAACAACAGACTTAGTGAGGCTGAAGAATAGCTGAGCTGGAAGACAAAGTTTTTGAAATCTATCAGACAATAAAGCAAAAGAAAAACTTGGGGGAAAAAAGTGTTTGTGATTTATGGGGCACCATCAAGCAACAAAGTACACATTTCTTGGGCCTTCCTGAACGGGCGACAAGGAAGTATGACTCAGAAAACATATTTAGTGAAATAAAGGCAGAACGCTTCAAAATTTCTCTAATTTGCACAATGACGTGGACAACCAAGAACAGGAAGCACACAGAATCCCATATATCTAGATCAGAGTAGATCTTCAACACTACACATTATATTCAAACTTTCAAAATTAAAACACAAAGAAACTGAATTGTCCTAACATGTGCTAGAGAACTGCCAGATTATCTTAATTTTATAAACATTTATTTTATTTATTTGAAAGAGTTACAGAGAGAGGTAGAGACAGAGAAAAATGTCTTCTATCTGCTGGTTCACTCCCCAGATGGCTGCAAAGCTGGAGCTGCACCAATCCAAATCCAGGAGCCAGGATCCTCCTCCAGGTCTCCCATGTGGGTGCAGGGGCTCGAGGACATGGGACATCTTCTACTGCTTTCCTAGGCCACAGCATAGAGCTGGACTGGAAGAGGAGCAGCTAGGACCAGAACTGGCACCCATACTGGATTCCAGCACTTCAGGCCAGGGCTTTAACCCGCTGCACCACAGCACCAGCAGATTATCTTTAAAGGATCTCTATTTAGATTGACAGTAGATTCCTCATCAATAATTTTACAGGTGAGAAGAGAATGGAGTGATAGTTCAAGTCTAAAAAAAGAAGAAACTGTCAACCCAAAATGCTATACACAGAAAAGCTCTCATTTATAAATGAAGATGAAATAAAGACCTTCCAGAACAAACAAACTGAATTTGTCATGGTTGATCCAGACTTACAAATCATAGTTAAGGTTGTCTTACACACAGAAATAAAGATAGTTTCTTGGAAGAATTTGAAGGTAGAAAAATCTAATAATAGTATAAAGGAGATCCAAAGTAGGTAACATGAATATGTACAGAAAAATGACAAGACCAAATCGCCACTTATCAATAACAACCTTGAATGTAAATGGACTGAACGCTCCATTTTAAATATAAAGACAGGGTGCTTGGATTAAAAAGCCAGATCCATTTATATGCCGCCTACAAGAAACATACCTCACAAACATACACATACTAAAAGTGAAAGGATGAGAAATGATGCTCCATGCAACTGTAAATCAAAAATGAGCAGGAGTAACTCCTTTAATATGAGACAAAATAGAATTTGAAACTAGAACTGTTAAAAGAGGGAAAAGCAGTCATTATGCCATGATACAAAGATCAACTCAACAGGAAGATGTGACTATACTAAGTGAATATCCACTCAATGCTAGAGCACCCAGTTAATTACAACAAATATTAATGGATTTAAGGGAAATAGAGGCTCCACAGTGATAATAATGGAGGGCTCCAACACCTGAGTTTCATCATGCATAGATCAACAAGGTGAAAAATCAAAAAGCAAAGAGATAATCTACACTATAGACAAAATGGATCTGATATCTAGAATGTTTCATCCAACAGCCACAGAATACACAGTTTTCATCTGTAAATTGAACATTCTATAGTAAGAAATAATGCAAATCTCAATTTTTTTAAATGAAGTCACATCATGTATCATTTCTTATCACAATGGAATGAAGCTGGAAAATACTAAAGTAAGACACTCTAGAAAGTATAAAAACTCCAGCTGGTGCCGCGGCTCAATAGGCTAATACTCCACCTGCAGCGCTTGCACCCCGGGTTCTAGTCCCAGTCAGGGCACCAGATTCTGTCCCGGTTGCCCCTCTTCCAGGCCAGCTCTCTGCTCTGGCCAGGGAGTGCTGCAGTGGAGGATGGCCCAAGTCCTTGGGCCCTGAACCCACATGGGAGACCAGGAGAAGCACCTGACTCCTGGCTTCGGATCAGTGTGGTGCACTGGCTGCAGCGCCCCGGCCGTAGCGGCCATTGAGGGGTGAACCAACAGAAAGGAAGACTTTTCTCTCTGTCTCTCTCACACACTGTCCACTCTGCCTGTCAAAAAAAAAATTTAAAAAAAAGAAAGTATACAAACACATGATGGCTGAACAGAAAGCTCCTGAATAAATAAAGGGTCATAGAAAAAAAGAAAGAGAGAAATTTTAAAATTCCTTGAAACGAATGTCAATAAAATAGCATAGCAAATATTTGTGATACAGCAAAAACAGTATTAAGGGGAAAGATTATAGCAATTACTATCCATATCAAGAATTTGGAAATACATCAAGTATATAACCTAAGAACAAATCTCATGGACATGGAAAAATAAGCACAAATCAGAAGAAAATAATACAAATTAGAGAAAAAATTTTAAAAAGTGGAAACCAAAAATGATGCAGAAGATCAGTGAAACAAAGAGTCTGTCTTCTGGAAAAAAATAAGCAAAATCAATAAAGCACTGGCCCAACTAATGAAAAAAGGCAGAAGACCCAAATTAATAACAACAGAAATGTAAAAGAGTTGTTTTAACTGATGGTGCTGAAACAAAAAGAATCATTAAAATCATTACAAATAGCTACATGGCAGCAAACTGGAACACCTAGAAGAAATGGATAGATTTCTGGGTACATACAATCTACCAAAATTGAGGCATGAAGACACAGAAATTTTGAATAGACAAATGACCAAGATGGAGGCTGAATCAGTAATAAAGACCCTCCCAACAATGAAAAGCCCAGGACTGGAGGGCTTCAGTGCTGAATTCTACCAAATTTTTAAAGAGTTAATTTAAATTCATCTTAAACTATTTAAAAGAGTTTAAAAGGGGAGGAATCCTGCCAAACTTTTATCAGGCCAGCATCATCATAATTCCAAAACTGGAAAAAGATACAATAAAAAGAGAATAATAAACTGATAGGCCTGACGAACCTGGCACAAATTCCTCAACAAGATCCCAACTAACAAATCCAACAACAAGTCAAAAAGATCATCCACCCAGAGCAAGTGGAATAGAGAAACAAGTATATATAAGAATGGTTCATGACACAGAAATCAATAAGCATGACACATCTCATTATCAAATTGATGTAAAAGAACTACAGGGTTATCTCAACAAACAGAGAAAAGCATTTGATAAAATACATCTTCCTTTCATGATAAAAAAAATACCTTAAGCAAAATGAGTACAGAAGGAACAAAACAGTCTGTATCACATTAAATGGGAAATAATTGGAAGCATTTCCATTAATATCCAGAACCAGAAAAGTATGCCTACATCCACCATTGCTATCCAATATAGCTTTGGATTTGGCTACATTTGGCACACAAAAACAAATAAAAGGGATAGGATACCATCTAATTATCCCTGTTTTGTTGTTGGGAAAACAAAAGAATCCACTAAGAGAATTTTGTAACTCAGAGTGTGGTAAAGTTGCAAGTTATAAAATCAATACTCAAAAATCAATATTTGTATAAACAAACAATGCCATTGCTGAGAAAGATTTTCTAAGATCAGTCCAACTCACAATAGAGATAAAAATTAAAATAGCTTGGTATAAATTTAACCAAGATGTGAAAGATCTCTACAATGAAAATTATAAAACATTAAGGAAAGGCCGGCGCCATGGCTTAACAGGCTAATCCTCCGCCTTGCGGCGCCGGCACACCGGGTTCTAGTCCCGGTCGGGGCGCCGGATTCTATCCCAGTTGCCCCTCTTCCAGCCAGCTCTCTGCTATGGCCCGGGAAGGCAGTGGAGGATGGCCCAAGTGCTTGGGCCCTGCACCCGCATGGGAGACCAGGAGAAGCACCTGGCTCTTGGCTTCGGATCGGCATGATGTGCCGGCCGCAGCAGCCATTGGAGGGTGAACCAACAGCAAAGGAAGACCTTTCTCTCTGTCTCTCTCTCTCACTATCCACTCTGCTGTCAAAAAAAAATTAAGGAAAGAAATAAAAGACCCAAAAAAATGAAAAAAATTCCTATGTGGATTGTAAGAATTCATATCATCAAAATGCCCATAATACCCAAAGTATTTTACAGATTTAATGTAATCCCAATCAACATACCAAGGGCATTCTTCATATATCTAGTTCAAAAATCCTAAAATTGATATGGAAATACAAGAGGCTCCAAATAGCTAAAACAATCTTAAACACCAAACAAAGCCAGAGGCAAAATATCAGACTTAAAAGCATATAGATTAGTTGTAATGAGAACAGCCAGAGTGGTAGAAAATATTTATTACCCATACATATGAAGAAAGATTAACATCCATGATAAATAAGAAGCACAGGAAACTCAATAACAAAATAAACAACACAGATAAGAAATGAGTGAGGGACATGAAAAGACATTTTTCAACAGATGAAATACAAATGGCCAACAGACTCATGAAATGTTCAGGATAGTTATGCAAATAAGACACAATTATGTATCATATCACCCTGATTAGAATGTCTATCTTCCACACAATCAAAAATTCTGGTGAGGATATGGGGCTAAGTGGACTCTAATACGCTGTTGGTGGGCATGTAAACCATTATAGAAGACATGAAGATTTCTAAGAAATCTACAGATGTACCATATAACACAGCCATCCCACTCCTGGGAATTTACCCAAATGAAATGACATTGGTATAAGAAAGGGCTTTCTGTATCCGATTTTTATAGCACTCTATTCACAATATCTAATATATGGAATCAATCTTCATGTCCATTAACAGATAACTCGATGAAGAAATGTGAGATTCCAAGAAGGTGGATTAGGAAATGATGTACCACACTCGATTAGGGATTAATAGTTAAAAAATAAAAGGGTAGGCAGTGCACTGTAAGGGCAGAATTATAAACTGCAGGACTGGCACCAGCATCCCGTATAGATAGGGAGCAATTGAATTCCTGGGTGCTCCACTTCTAATCCAGATTCCTGCTATTGACCCTAATAAAGTAACAGCGAATGGCCCAATTCGTTGGTTCATTGCAACAATGTGGGAGACCTGGAAGAATCTTCTGGCTCCTGGCCAGAGAGAGAGCGAGAGAGGCCGGCGCTGTGGCTCAATAGGCTAATCCTCTGCCTTGCGGCACTGGCACACCAGGTTCTAGTCCTGGTCAGGGCACTGGATTCTGTCCCGGTTGCCCCTCTTCCAGGCCAGCTCTCTGCTATGGCCCAGGAGTGCAGTGGAGGATGGCCCAAATGCTTGGGCCCTGCACCTGCATGGGAAACCAGGATAAGCACCTGGCTCCTGCCTTCGGATCAGTGCGGTGCGCCGGCCGCAGCATGCCGGCCGCGGCGGCTATTGGATGGTGAACCAATGGCAAAAGGAAGACCTTTCTCTCTCTCTCTCTCTCTCTCTCTCTCTCTCTCTCTCTCTCTCACTGTCCACTCTGCCTGTCAAAGAGAGAGAGAGAGAGAGAGAGAGAGAGAGAGAGAGAGAGAGAGAGATGTACATTAAATATTGTCCTAAGTCTATAAGAAAAAGTGAAAAACTTGGTGGAGTAATAATAGAGAAATTAGCAGACATAAAGGTATTTGATGAAAAATAGTTCATTACAGCAAAGTTTAACATATTTTTTAGGGCCTGGTGCTGTGGTATAGTAGGCTAAGCCCTGCCTGTGGTACTGGCATTCCAGATGTGTGCTGGTTCATGTCCTGGCTGCTCCTCTTCCAATCCAGCCTTCTGCTATGGCCTGGGAATGCAGTAGAGAGAATGGGCCAAGTACTTAGGTCCCCAAACTTGCTTGGGAGTCCCAGAAAATCTCTGCCCTTGGCTTTGGATTGGCCCTGCTCCAGCTGTAACAGTGATTTGGGAAGTGAACTAGTGGATTGAAAAACTTTCTCTCTGTCTCTCCCTCTATCTGTATGTAACTAAAAGTACCTCTAAAATGAATGACAATCTTTTAAAAATATTCTAAATTGGAGTCCCTTAAATCATGATGAGATGTTTCCATTTTACATGGTATATTACAGGAATTATAGCAGTGTCTAAAATGCATGATAGAAAATTTCATACACAAGTGGTAAAGATATGGAAAAGGTAAAATGTGTTAATTGGAAAGGAAGAATGAATACAACTGACCTAAGTCTCTGAAGTATGCACATAAAATATTCCAGATCTTACAGAACTTTGAGCAATCTGATGAACTAGCAATGAAAATGTAAGCCAAGATTGGCATTGGATCATAGTATCACCCCCGTCTTACTAGGATGTTAGTGAGACACAGGTTATAGCAATACTTTAAAAAAATAAAAATAAAAAGTGATACATCTGCTATAAAAACATATGTGTGATTACTGACAAAAATAAAAATGGACATACACATTATAAAATAAGATATGATTACTGTGAGAAGTAATAAGTAATTTGAAAGAGGAAATAATGGTTTGAAAATCAAAATTTTTTATCAATAACAGAAGTTTTGATAAATAGTTCAACACAATTTCATTAATATTAAAAATATGAAAAATCTCAGAAATTTAAATAATACAAAGATTATTTTATGTTCTACAATATATGAAAGGATAGATTTACATATTTTGAATTATAGTGTGGAAGTTTTAAAAATCAAAGGCAAAATTGAGAGTTTCATAAATATGCAAAAAGTATAAAACATTGTGGGGAAATTAGTTACACGATGGTGCCCAAAGGAAGTAAGGTGGACAGAATCCAAAGTTGTTTACCACTAAAACTAATTGGCTGCGCAACATCAGGGGAGGTAACAAAACTAGTAACAAGTGTATAGACATATGGCTAGCCCTATAGAAATCCCCCCATAATGACCATTTAAGTGATTGGTTGGTCCTTAGCCCTGCCCCAATGACTCTGCAGTTTTGTGCTATAAAAGGTTCTGTTTCGCACAAAGTAAATGAGTCCTTGCTAGACTTGGCTCCCCACTGCGTCTGATTGTCTCCGGGATCGGGAGGCTGGGGAACAGGCGAGCGGCGCACTTACCTTTCCTCGGACCCAGTCCATCCTTGTACGGGTGGACCAAGACCCAGCAAAACATGTTACCTGCTAAATAAAATAACATGACTGTGAGAAACTGTGTACATGATAGTTTTCAGAAAACCTACAGATTTTGTGTTGATGCCTTCAAAAAAAGCTAACCAGGCTAAACACATAGTGTTTGGCTGGCTCAGACTTAAGATATTAAAAATATACACTGGTGGGCCTGATTCTGTGGCATAGTGGTTAAAACTACTGCCTGCAGTGCTGCATTCTGTATGGGTGCCGGTTTATGTCCCAGATGCTCCACTTCTATTTTTATTTATTTATTTATTTATTTGACAGGCAGATTGGACAGTGAGAGACAGAGAAAGGTCTTCCTTTTCCATTGGCTCACCCCACAATGGCCACTGTAGTCAGCGCACGGCACTGATCTGAAGCCAGGAGCCAGGTGCTTCTCCTGGTCTCCCATGGGGTGCAGGGCCCAAGCACTTGGGCCATCCTCCACTGCACTCCTGGGCCACAGCAGAGGGCTGGACTGGAAGAGGAGCAACCAGGACAGAATCCAGCACCCCGACCAGGACTAGAACCCAGTGTGCTGGCACTGCAGGCGGAGGATTAGCCTATTGAGCCATAGTGCTGGCCCCAGCTGCTCCACTTCTGATCCAGCTCTCTGCTATGGCCTGGGAAAGAAACAGAAGATGGCTCAAGTCCTTGGGCACCTGCACCCACATGGGAGACCAAGAAGAAGCTCCTGGCTCCTGGGTCCAGCAGTCACAGCCAATTGGAGAGACAATCAGTTGATGGAAGACCTCTCTCTCTCTTTCTCCCTCTCTGCCTCTCTTCTCTCTGTGTAAGTCTGATCTTCAGATATATAAACACACACACACACAATGGTAATAGATAGATATAATTGAAAAAGTCAAGCAATCGTGAAAAGCCTATTATTATCACTGTAAGAAAAAATGAATAACTTGGGAGGAAAAATAAGTTAATATAGACCAAATGACAGAAGCACAGACTATTTCAATTGAATTGAAAAAGAATGTTAAAAAAAATCCAATATAGTTATAGCAAACATAGTACCATCTATCACAGAAGTAAAATAAGCAGCCCAAAGAATGTGTTCTGGTGCAGTGGATTAAACCACCAATGGGCATGGCCTCATCAAACATTGTGGTGCTGGGTTAGAGTACCATCTGTTCTGCACTACTGATCCAGCTTCCTGCTAATGTACCTTGGAGGCAGGAGATTATGACCTAAATAATTGGTTTCCTGCCATCCCCATCAGAGGCCCAGATGGAGTTCCTGGATCCTGACTTAGGCCTGGCTTGGCCCCAGTTGCTGTGGCAATTAGGTGGGCAAAAAATACATGGAATTTCCCTCCTCTTTCTTTTCTACTTTTCAGTTAAAATAAAACTTTAAAGAAGCTAAAAGGCTTAATTATGTAAAAGTATGCCACTTTCAATAATAAACGGTAAATTTAAATCCCCAGAATCATCAACAAAATCTGCAAAATGTTACATATAAAGAGTTAATGGCCAGGTCTTGCCTTAAATTTTTCTGAAAAAAGATGTACACAAAGTTTTGAGGTAAAGTTACAATTTCACAGGGTTGATAACATCACAATGAGTGGTAGGTAAAATGTCAAAGGCAGAATCACAAAATGATAAGGGGATGTAAAAGTAATAAAATATATATTGTGATCTCTGTGAGAAAAGTAAACAATTTGTAAGCACAGTGGGCTCTTTCTGGTTAAATGGGTCAAGATACCACCTGTGATGCTAACATCCTATATGGGCACCAAATGTTCCACATTTGATCCAACTCTCTGCTAATGACCTGGGAAAAGCAGTGGAAGATGGCCTAAGGGCTTGGACACTTGCCACCCTTGTGGGAGACCCGGATGAAACTCCTAGACTTCAGCCTGGATCAGACTTGGCTGTTGCAGCCATCTAGGAAGTGAACCAGCAGCTGGAAGATCTATCTCTCTCTCTCCCTCTGTCCCTCCTCGTAGCTCTGATTTTTAAATAAGTAAAACTTTAGAAAAAGGAATGAGGTGTGAAAAACCAATGTCGGATAAGGTGCTAAACACAGTCCATTATAATTGCATTAAAAGGGGAAAACAAATTAAATCTTCTCCAGGAAACATAAATTAAGGATACATGATAGTGCAGCGGGTTAATGCCCAAGCCTGAAGCTCTGGCATCCCCTGTCAGTGCTGGTTCTAGTCCCAGCTGCTCCTCTTCTGATCCAGCTCTCTGCTGTGGCCTGAGATAGCAGAAGATGGTCCAAGTCCTTGGGTCCCTGCACCCATGTGGGGAACCCAGAAGAAGTTCCTGTCTCCTGTCTTCAGATTGGCGCAGCTCTGGCCTTTGCGGCCATCTGGGGAGTGATCCAGCAGATGGAAACCTCTCTCTCTGTCTCTACCTCTCTCTGTAACTTTATCTTTCAAATAAATAAAATAAATCTTTTTTTAAAAAAAGGATATATGACACCACTTATCTGAATAACAATAAAGAAAACATGACACATATATTCTATATAACTCTTTGAAATCAAAGGTAAAGTTTCATAAAAAATGAGAACAAGCAAAAATATATTACTAGCTTAAGCATGCTAGCTTAAGCATTATTATTGTGCGAAGAAATGAGTAATCTGGTAAGAGTCATAACAAAGTCACAACCAAATATAAAGGCAGTTGCTGAAAAAAATCATTAAAATTACAATTAAAATGGGAAAAATAAAGGGACGGTTAAAAAAACACACATTTCCTTGAAAATAATCATAAATGAAATATGACAGTACATGGGGCTACAAAATTGGGTATTTTAAAAACCATAGGAAAATGCAAAGTCCCCCAATAATTGAGAAAAGACTTAAAAAATTATCATCAAGAAAAGGTGAATGATTGGTGGGACCCAAGATGGCTCTAAGATTTGTGTAAATGAAGATTGTCAGGACAACTTATAGTTTTGATGTAAATGATGATATTATATTGAAAAAGGATATTAATGATACATGGATAAAACACATGACATCAAAGACAAAACTAAAGAATTGGAAACATTATGAAATAAAAATATGGCATAAATACACAATGGACTACTACTCAGGAAAATTATGTAATTCCATCTTTTATAACAAAATGGATGCAATCTGAGACCATGACCATTATGCTTAGTGAAATAACCCAGTGACAAAAAAGGCAATATATGTTTTCTCTTATATGTGGTAGTTAATATAGAATACAAAAAACATAATACACAAAAATGAAATTGACAACATGACATCATTGTTTACAGCCCTTCTCTATGGTCCTATGGAATAATCTTTTTTCTACTTTTTACTTGTTGAGCATTATGGTTAGTGGTGCATTAAGTCTGTGATTATAAAGTAATTTTAATTGTTATTGCAAAATTAAAAAAGGAAAGAAAGGAGGGGGAATTGAGGGAGAGGGAAAATTGTGGTCATCTTCCTGGAATTGTATCAACAAACTACATGAAATCTGTTCTCTTTAAAGTAATAAATGTTTAAAAAGAAATAAAATTCATTTATAATTACTCTGAAAAGAAATGAAGAATTTTAGATGAAAAGGAGATATGAGATATTACACTAAAACAGACAAATACAAATACATTGAAAAAAGGAAAAATATATTTCAGGAAAGATAAAGACCAAATAACTTACCACAATAATCTTATTTTTGTTTCTTAATCAGATTTGTCTTATAGGAAATATGTATATAGGACTATTCTGTCAAAACTTTCAAAAATTGAAGTCTCAAATAATTAGAAAATGTAAACATTTGTTAACTGCAAGAATGAATTATCAGAATTATCAGATGAATCTAGGATGTCTCTGAAATATGTATCCATGATAGTTGCTGCAAAAACCATAGTATTAGGATGGTGTTGATCTCATAATGAAAAAGCCAAACATGATGATCATGCATTCATAGTGCTAGGAATGTCATACAATACCAAGTCAGAGATATATAGGTGTTAACTATAAACTCAAATGCAAAAGCAAATAAGAAAAGATATTATGAAATAAAATATATTATGATTACTATGAGAAAAATGAATAGTTTTCAGCACCAATGATAGAATGACAAGAAGATAAAGAATCTGTTGAAAACTAGACTATTGGGGCTGGCATTGAGACACAGTGGGTAAAGTCACCGTCTGTAGTGCTGGCATCCCATATGGGTACTAGTTCAAGTCCTCGCTGTTCCACTTCTGATTTAGCTTTCTTTGCTAGGAAATCACTAGATGAAGGACCAATTCATTGGCTCCTTCACCCATGTAAGAGACCTGGAAAAGTCTCCTGGCCTGTGGATTCAATCTGGCTTGGCCCTGCAATTGTGGGCATTTGAGGAGTGAACTATGATGAAGATCTCTCTCTCTTTGTCTCACTCTCATTCTTTGTCTCCCTCTTTGCCTGTAACTATGCCTTTCAAATAAATAAAATATATTTAAAAGTATACTATTATAATTAATATACAAAGAAAAGTAAATAAATTTTTTTCATAAAATGTAAATCACAGGAAACATCACCTGCAAGAATAAAAACTCAGGTAAGATATCAGTGTTTAAAACTAACCTACTGACATTTTTCAAAAAATCAAAGGATATGTCACAGTTACATAAAATCACAATTACCAAGAAATATGTTACCATGAAGAGGGTAATGACAGATTCTCCTAAAATGCCTCTGAAAAATGATGTATATGAAAGTTCCCAGAACTGCTTATACAATATTGTGGCTGCTGATAATCTCATAATGAAAACACTAGGCAAGATGGCATGAGGTTCACAGTGGTAGGATTTGCAGAGATTATATTATTAAAGATATACATAGGTGACAGTTACAAGAACAAATAGAAAAAATTAAATAAGGATGATGATGTTATGATATTAAATATACTGTAAGAAACAATAATTTCAGAAAAAACAAAAGTAGAAAAACTAGTATGTTTAATTGTTTGGCTAGAAACTATATGACTACAATTACCCTAAAAAGAAAAAAAAATGAAAAAAATACAGAATGGAAATCAAAGATCAAACAAGCTAGCAGCAAAAATTCAAAGAAGGCAGTGTCTGTACCTTTTCTAATGCAACTCCCATACACTGATAGTAAATATACAGTCCCATAAAATTCAAATAAGTTAAAAATATGTTGCAGAGGAGCCAGCATCGTGATACAGGACGTAAAGTTGCCATCTGTGAAACAAGCATCCCATGTTGGTGCTGGCTCCTGTCCTTGGTACATCACTTCTGATCCAGCTCCCTCTTAGTGGTCTAAGAAAAGCAGTGGAAGATACACCAAGTGATTGGGTCCCTGCCACTCATGTGGGAGATGGGAAGAAACTCCTGGCTCCTGGCTGCAGCCTGGCTCACCCACTCATTGCAACAATCTGTAGAGTAAACAAGCAGATATCAGAGCTCTATCTCTCCTCTCTGCAGCTCTTTCAAAGAAGTAAACAAATCTTTAAAAAAGAAAACAAGAAAATGTGGCCTTCAAAATGCATTACCTGGACAGTGCGAATTATTAGGGACGCCAAGACTTCTCAAAATATATGTATATGATTGTAGTCTGTACAGCTTAAATAATTTTGTTTGAGATCATGACCAAATAGTCACAATGGAAGGATAAACTTATATTGGGATATTAAAAAAAAAAAACACAGGTAATGGTAATATGAAAGATGGAACTTAAAATTATTGGATGTTTCATAAAATGAGAAAGATTGTGATTAAGTGAATCAAAATGAGTAATATAGTGGGAGAAATAATAGATTGATAAAAGACATGGAAAATTGGTGATAAACCTATTATTATAAAACATTTTTAAAAATCCAAAGAAAAAGAATATCAAAGACAACAGAATAGTCTTCAACATCTTTAGCTTTCATAACTAAAGGAAAATTTAGAGTCCCATAAACATCCATAAAATGTAAAAAAATTATTACCTGGAAGTGGTGAATGATTACCACAGTCTAAGGTCTCTCTGAGAAACTGCACTTGAACATTGCCAGGACAACTCACAGAACTTTAAGGAAGCTGATGACCTCACAATGTAAAACCCAAGTAAGATGGCCTCCATTTCATTGGGCAAATTCTGACTTAAACTAGGATTTTAAAGGTACATGTAGGTGGTAGGTAGAAAGTCAAGGATGGGATGCTATTTACTGCAGGTGGTGGCTTTACCTACTAAGCGACTCGCTGGCCCCATAAATTTATTCTTAAGAGTAGAGCCCAGCCGGCACCGTGGCTCAATAGGCTAATCCTCCGCCTTGCGGCGCCAGCACACCGGGTTCTAGTCCCGGTCGGGGTGCTGGATTCTGTCCCGGTTGCCCCTCTTCCAGGCCAGCTCTCTGCTGTGGCCAGGGAGTGCAGTGGAGGATGGCCCAAGTGCTTGGGCCCTGCACCCCATGGGAGACCAGGAGAAGCACTTGGCTCCTGTCATCGGATCAGTGCGGTGCGCCGGCTGCAGGGCGCCAGCCACGGTGGCCATTGGAGGGTGAACCAACTGCAAAAGGAAGACCTTTCTCTGTCTCTCTCTCTCACTGTCCACTCTGTCAAAAAAAAAAAAAGAGTAGAGCCCATATGCTTTCTAATCATACCCACATTCAGTTTCTCAGAGAGCATGCAGATATGTATATTACTAATTTAATTTTATATTTTCTTATCTATATTTGCATACTGTATCAGTTTGGGTTCTTAATAGAGGTGTTTGCATTAACAAGTATAATCTCCCTTACTTAGTCAATGGTAGATGTTAATCACATCTACAAAATATCTATATAGCAACATCAATAAAAATGTTTGGCCAAACACAGCACAACAGTGCAACTAAGTTGACAAATTTGAGTTGTTGATTACAATAGTCTTCTTAGCAATACTGAATCCATAACATATCCTTAAACCAAATGTAAACATCAAATAAAAAAGAGTTCTTCTCATGGCAAATAATAAAATTATACTTAAAACCAAAAATGCTTGTCATTCTCCTTTATCTCATGGGAAAAACTTTATTTCCAGTTAGTGTACAAAACAAATGGGTGAAGATGTAAGCAATACATTGCAAACCTCATTAAAGCTCATCTAAGAATGTGAGAGGTATACTGTACCAAGATTGAAGGCTTTCATTTGAGTACTTATGCTGTGATCTGGTGACCAGGGTAGGCTGGGAACATTCTGATAAAAAAGACTCCTTATTGGGTTGTACCAGAGTTGCTACCAAGAAAGAAGACTGATGGTAGGTAGGCATTCAAGACACAGCTTTTTTTTTTACTGCTCAAACTATTTTATTGGTATACTGAGCTTTAAAATGGATACAAACATGGAAATAATTTTGTAGTAGTTCTGAGCTGTGGGTTGTAAAACCACAACTTGGATTATAAAACCAGCAAGATACTCTGGTAGCAGAGATAGTCCTGGTGAGAAAATGCTCTCTGGATTTCATGGCTATCCTTGATATGATCATAACACAGAATATATACATGTTCTCAAGAAAGAACATACTATCTATGGCAAGTAAATATATAGCATTTGAAAACTAGCTCTGGGTTTGCTCTGGGTTCTAGCAAGGACTGGGTATTTGACTATGCTGGGTCAAGGGACTATGAGGACAAAGGTGTATTCTGTCAGAACTACTAAATTCTAAAGAGTAGTAGCTATAGCAGCCATAATCAATGAAAAAGATGTACCAAAGCTCAGGCTACTGCAGGCCCAGAAGGCATAAGTAAACTGACAAACAGTGGGTCTCACCTCCCTCTAGTATTATTGGTTGCTTAGAGACTTCCATATGACTTTCAGAGAAAGAAAACAAAAATTTAATCTTGTTCATTGGCTTAGCAAGTTAATGTCAGTTGAAAGTATATGGATAACAGTAGTACCCTGTTAAGGGACCTGTAAGGTAGTGGTATAAGTAAATCTCTGAGTATTATACCTGATCTAATACATGAAGGAAATATGATCAGAAACATTGATAATTATAGTTTCTCAGGACATAACAGTTTACTTGGTTGATCAGAAGATTGAAAACCGTGGATTTTTGAGACAGATATATGAAACGTGCCTATCAGAGTGGCTATAATGTGTAGTCTTTATAGTGCTTAGTAATAATGACTAGATAGCAACTATGAAAGAAGAAAAAGTAAGCACCCATGTAGACAGAATTCTGTGGGCCATTGGTTTCAACAGGCCTCTGCCACTGCCCAGTCCCATTTATTACACAGGGGACACAAAAATACAGTGACCATGGTGGCTCAAATGGAAGTCATCATAGACTTATTAAACATAGATCTACTAGCATAGGCTAACATTCAATAATGCTGGTCCAGGTGTTGCCACTGCTGTTTGGACAATCTGCCAACCAAAGAGACTAACAATGATGCTATGCTTCACAATTTCATGAGGTGACCATCAAGGTAGTTGATGAAAACTGATCAATTTGATTGGAATCTCTCTATATATATTAAATCAAAGTTTGACTTTTCTCCTTGCAGTTCCTCAGTCATCACTACTATTTGAAGAATCACTGAGTTTTGTTTCTCAGACATGAGATTATAAATACAATGTGATTATGTATACAATTTCCTATGAATATAAATCTCATTTTACTTCAACTAACATGAGGCAGGTGACTAAATAATGACATCGACTCTTTCTATCATACATGCCATCACCTAGAATTTGTCATCCTGATAGAGCATCGACATGAATCCAGATGGCATGGTTCTGTGACACTGAAAGGTGGCATCATCATGTGGGTCACTCTATATCTTTGAAATTAATGGCTTTTCAAGGTACTGACAGGTTATTATGTAGAAGCAATTGGTCCATGAAATAAGAATGCATGAAGGAGTATCGGCTTACCATCATCACTCTTACATGGCATTTTTGATCTGCTATCCAGAATTTTAATTTACGTGGCCTAGATGTTCTCAATCCCAAACCAGGGATGCTTCTACAGGGATGGATGTAGGAGTTCAATGAATTTTAATGTATGGCTGCTGCCATGTCACTTTGAGCTCCCTTTTGTCTCAGAAGACCTACTGGCAAGAAAAGCCTTTATCTTGGCAAAAGTAAAAGACTCTGAACATGTAAAGGGTGGTGAAAAGAAGTTTTTTCCTGCCATGGGTTGTTGGGTATTTATAATCTTATCAAAGGCCAAACAACTTTATTAATTTAAAATTAGCCTGTTATAGATTATTGATTTATTGAATTTTGAGTTGTCTGTGGTTGCCTAGGTAGCACATTACCAAATGATTTCACAGACCTTATAGAGCCAGTGGGCCATATGTTCCCCACTTTCTGATAATAGGAAAGTATTGCTACAGAATAGGGGCAAATATGTTTATGTTTGGAGCTATGGTTGCACACTAGATTGAATTCTGCTTTTCCAAAGTCCAGTTGTAAGGTATGTGGACTAATAGATCAGTCACTTCCTTAGTGAGGAATGGTAAATCAGCCACTGAAAAAACTTAGTGATGAGAGTTTTCACCATCTCAAAGCCACTGTGGGTTGTAACATAACAGATTAATTTGTACAAACTCACATTTCATTGTTTTGATGGAGCAAACCAGGAATTGGGAATACTTTTGTATAAGGAGTCTATAAGGTTTGTGGTTCATGTAATTTCTGTTATGACTTAACAACCCTGTTTTGTCAGCGTGAAACCAAAGTAAAAAATGATCTGTTGGCCAGCGTCGTGGCTTAACAGGCTAATCCTCTGCCTTGCGGCACCGGCACACCGGATTCTAGTCCCGGTTGGGGCGCCGGATTCTATCCTGGTTGCCCTTCTTCCAGGCCAGCTCTCTGCTATGGCTCGGGAAGGCAGTGGAGGATGGCCCAAGTGCTTGGGCCCTGCACCCGCATGGGAGACCAGGAGAAGCACCTGGCTCCTGGCTTTGGATCAGCGAGATGCGCCAGCCGCAGCGGCCATTGGAGGGTGAACCAACGGCAAAAAAGAAGACCTTTCTGTCTCTCTCTCTCACTATCCACTCTGCCTGTCAAAAAAAAAAAAAAATGATCTGTCATGGCAGAATTTATCCCAACTGACATTTGGGCTATATGAATAGATTCACTGTAATACTATAAAGGCAGCAGTACATAGATAATACCATAGATTTCTCAAGAAGGTATATTTTGTTTATACTTAGAGTATAATCTAAATTATTGTTATAAATATAAATTCTTTCTGTATCGACTAAAATTGGTAAGTTATTTCATTTGATGCCCACTTATTGAACACTATATATTTGTTATATTCAGTGGCAATCACAGGAAATATCTCCTTAAAGGATTCAAAAATATTTCTAAATAATCCTCAGATCTTACACTACCATAAAGATGACAGCTATAAATTCAGTGATCTCCGGGGGCTGGCGCTGAGGCATATAAGGCTAAGGCTCTTCCTGCAGCACCGGCATCACATATTGGCGCTGGTTCACATCCTGGCTGCTCCTTTTCTGATCCATCTATCTTCTTGTGGACTGGGAAAGCGTTAGAATATGACCCAAGTGCTCAGGCCCTGGCACGCATGTGGGAGACCCAGAAAAAGTTCTTGACTCCTGGCTTTGGATCTACTCAGCTCTGGCTGTTGTGGCCATTGGAGGAGTGGACCAGAGGAAGGAAGACCTCTCTCTCTCTCTGTAACTATACCTCTCAAATAAATAAAATCTTTAAAAAATGTTCTCTGAAGGGGAGCCAAGATCCAGTACGGTGCCAGCCATGACTTCCACTTCTGGCTTCCTGAACCTCTTGGGACCCCCACTTCCGGCTTCCGTACCCCACTAGGAGGAGCCACACCCTCATTACTGGCTCCCAGACATCCTACTTCAGGCCGCCAAGGCTATCCATAGAACTTCTAGAACGTTTTGGGTGCACTCGGCATGAGTCTAGCCCAGGGGAGCAGGTTGATCAGACGCCCTCCAGCTCTAACACTGCAGCCCCGGTCCCTACCCCCGTGGCAGCACAAGGGAATCTGCGAGGATCTGCGCAGCTTCTGGTGCCAGCTGCCCTGCCCCTCACACCCTCAGCTCCCAGCCAAGCGCCCGAGCCTGCAACAGGGGGTCCATCCAGGTCTCCAGCAGGTGCACAGGGCCCCCCAGAAGGTCCATCCGGCTCTCCCAGGAGCTTCATCTGGGTCTCTAGCAGGTGCACAGGAACCCCGAGCCTTCACCAGGAGCTCCATCCGGGTCTCCAGCAGGTGCACGGGACTCGAGCTTGCACCAGGAGCTTCATCCAGGTCTCCAGCTGGTGCACGGGGCCATGAGCCTGCACCAGGAGCTCATCCGGGTCTCCAGCAGGTGCACGGAGCCCGAGCCTGCACCAGGAGCTTCATCTGGGTCTCTAGCAGGTTCAACAGGAACCCCGAGCCTTCACCAGGAGCTCCATCCAGGTCTCCAGCAGGTGCACGGGACCCTGAGCCTGCACCAGGAGCTCATCCGGGTCTCCAGTAGGTGCACGGGACCCTGAGCCTGCACCAGGAGCTCCATCCGGGTCTTCAGCAGGTGCACGGGACCGGACACTAGCCACCCCAGAGCAAGGCCATTTCCCAGTTGCGACCCTCGAGGCCGACGGGCGGGACCGTGGAAAAATCAGGAACCGTGGGAAGATTCAGGAACTGTGTGAAAAAACCTGGAGCATGGGAAATTTCCGGGTTGGCGCCTTCGGCCTCAGGGCGGGGAGTCCAGGGCCCGCCCCGGGTGGTCTCCGGGGAGCGCGCCTCCCGTGCAGGCGCCCGGCGGACCGGAAGCCGCCCGCTGGGGGCCGCGTAGATGCCGCTGGCTGCGCTCTGGGTTCGATACGGGGGTCGCCGAGCCGCAGCGAGGGTCCCTGCTCTGAGGAGACCCGTCCCCTCCGCACGCGGAGTCCCGCGCCCCTCCCGTGCGCCTCCGCTCGGGTTGTCTACGCACCCAGTAGGGAGTCTGCCTAGGTCGAAGAGGAGGTGAGTGACAGGTCGCGGGGTCCCGGGTGCCGCCATGTTGGGGGGCGCTGGGGCAGTGAAAGAAAGAGGCGCCCCAGAGGCCTCGCGCATGCGCACTGAAGGCGGCCGAACCCAAGGGCGGAGACAGGCATAGTGCATGCGCGAACCGGCCTTCTCCTCATTGCCCCGTTGCTAGGTAACTCCGCGCAGACGCGTTCGGCGTTCCGAGGCGCTGGGACTTGGCCCACGCGCCGTCCGGCTTTCTCCCCGTCGCTAGGCAACTCTGCGTAGCCGAGTTTATGCCCTCCTGAGCTGGGACTTTGCGCACGCATGCTAAGGCCGTCTTCTCGTTGCTAGGCAACCCCGCGCAGGCGCGCTCGCGTTCCGCCACTGATTAGTTACCTTAGCAAATGCTGCTGTGGTCCTGACGAGGGAAATGGGTGGCTCCGGCTCTAGTGATTGACAGGAGCGGGGCCGGCGCATGCGTAGTGCGGCGTCTCAGCGCTTTTGCGGGTTAGACAACCCATAATACAAGTATTTGTTAACATCCTGTAATAGAGGCCGGACGTAATTGTTTTCCCCCTCATGATGTGTTACGCTTGGCTTCAGATCACAACGCCAACACTTTCTGGAGGCCCCACTTCCCCTGGGGGCCGTTCGTGCTGGGAGGGCGGAGTCTCCCCAATGTGTGCCTCCAGGTGCGAATTCCGACTTCTGACGGGGGCGGCAACCATGTTGGAATCTGGCAGTGACAGGAGCAGCAGCTATATTTGTTGCTGGCAATTTCTCGTTCTCACAGAAACGGTAGCCAAATTGGATTCCAAAGTCTTCTGACAGGAGTGGCAGCCATATTCGTTTCTGGCAATTTTTTTTCTGACAGGAACGGCAGCCTTATTGGATTCTGGCATTTTTTTTTTTTTTCTGACAGGAGCGGCAGCCATATTGGATACCAGTTTCTTTTGACAGGAAAAGTAGCCATCTTGGATCCTAGCGATTTCTTCTTGTGACAGGAGCGGCAGCCATGTTGGAGTCTGGCAGTTTCTGGTTTTGATTGGAGTGGCAGCCATGTTGGATGCTGGCAGCTTCAAGTTCTGACAGGAGTGGCAGCCAATTGGATCTGCCCATCACAGATCCTGCCAACATTGATGGACAGCGGACAGCACACAGACGAGCCCCTGCTTCTAGAATTCCCAGAATTCCCATTCCCCATTTCTCTACTCAGAGATTCGAATTTCTGACGGAAAATTTTCTGACAGAAATATAGGTACGTTTCTGTCAGAAAAGGTATTTTTATGGCCAAAGAGCATTGTTATGATTAAACAGAGTCTTCACGAATTAAAAAAATTTAAAGAGTGACTGACAGGTTTCTGATGATTGATTGACAGGCTTTCCGGGGTGATGGACAGGTGTTTCCACCTCTCCAATATTACAAATTTCCAAACAATAACCAAGGCCCATGGATTTGTGCTCAGTGATTGCCTCATCCTTTGCCAGAATCTACTGCCCACACAGGTGACGCTGGCCTTGCACAACCCGGGTGTTGACACAGAGAACAAATTCCTCGCGGCTGTTGTTTGTGTGGCTCAGGGGCCTTCTTGACCTCCGGACGGAACGTTCCGAACACACAGAGCCCAGGGAGGATTACACAAGGCCCTGAGCCTGCACCAGGAGCTCCATCCGGGTCTCCAGCAGGTGCACGGGGCCATGAGCATGCACCAGGAGCTCCATCCGGGTCTCCAGTAGGTGCACGGAGCCCTAGTCTACACCAGGAGCTCCATCCGGGTCTCCAGCAAGTGCACGGGGCCCGAGCCTGCACCAGGAGCTCCATCCGGGTCTCCAGTAGGTGCACAGGCCCGAGCCTGCGCCAGGAGATCCATCCGGGTCTCCAGGAGGTGCACAGGGCCCGAGACTGTATCAGGAGCTCCATCCGGGTCTCCAGCGGGTACACGGGGCCCAAGCCTGCACCAGGAGCTCCATCCGGGTCTCCAGTGGGTGCACAGGGCCCTGAGCCTACACCAGGCGCTCCATCCTGGTCTCCAGCAGGTGCACGGGGCCCCTAGGAGCTCATCCGGGTCTCCAGCAGGTGCACGGGGCCCCTAGGAGCCCATCCGGGTCTCCAGCAGGTGCACGAAGGCCTGAGCCTGCACCAGGAGCTCCATCCGGGTTTCCTGCAGGTGCACAGGGCCCCCAGGAGCTCCCTGTCCCCTCCATGACCCTGTACAGGAAGTCCTCTGATGATTGACAGCCTAATTATGTGTGCCACGGGGCCAGGCAGGTGCACCCAGCCACCCCCAGGGCGACTCCGTTACTCTTAGAATCAGCAGTGAGTTTTTTCTCCCTGAGTCACAGCTGGGAGCCATTGGCCACCATCCTATCTCTCTCTGACGTGGTGGTAATAATTGATTGACGTGGGGTTTGACACATGCTAGCTGTCTACCAAGGCCCCAGGCAGTCAGGGTCTGGCTCTCAAAGCGGGAAGTCGTGTCCTGGAGCCTCCGAGGGAGCAGTGAGTCGGGGGTCAGGGACGCGTGGGGTGGGGGCTGTGCCAAAATCCTGGGGTCACCCTGCTACATCGCACCGAAAAAATCACAACATTGCATCAAACTTGCACCACTGTATCAAGCAACTGCAACATTATATTGAATTTGCCAGGTTGTGTCGGATTGCCACATGTGTCAAGTTTGTGAATTGAAGCTGCTACGATGGATCAAATTCTACAGTGTATCAGAATTGTGACCTGTAATTGCTAACATGTTCAGATTTGCGAACTGAAATCAAATTCAGAATTGCTACAATGTATCAAATTGCTAAAGTGCATCAAGTTTGTGAGTTAAATTTAAATTTGGAATTGCTATACTGCATCAAATCGCTAGGATGTATCAGATTGGCGAATCAAAACCGAAGTTAAATTTGCTACAATGTATCAAATTTGTGAGTTGGAATTGCTACAATGTATCAAATTGCTGGGATGTGTTGCGTTTGTGAGTTAAGGTTGCAGTTACAGTTGCTACAATGCGTCGAATTGCTACAATGCATCAAATCGGTGAATTAGAGAATTAGGAATTTCTACAATGAATCGAATTGCTACAGTGTATCAGGTATATGTATTGAGACTGAAATCAAAATCCCTACAATGTATTAACTTTGCTAATTAGAATTGCTACAATGTATCTCTGGGCTGTCCAGTTGTGGGTGAAGCCATGGTCCTTCCTGCTGCACAAAGTTTCTGCCCTCTCTCGACCCTCCCGCTGGTTCTGTAGCTGGGATAACTCAGCACCCAGCACCCTACCCAGAGGACTCCAGAGTCTTCTTTGTAGCCAACTATCGATCCATTTATTCTGGGGGTCGGCCTGATTGAGTGATTGATGGACACACAGGCCAGCGTGAGTCAGCATGAGTCAGCAGAAGGCGATTGGGGTTTCTGGAATGTCCTGTATGTGTGGTGGTAGCCTTGAGGGATGAATGTGTGTCCCCAGCAATGAATGAGTCTTAGCATCTGGGTCAGAAGCTTATGCTGTTGATATGATTGACAGCTGTCAGTCTGTGTGGATTTGACTGGAGGCTGGAAGATTCTGGCCAGGGCCAGTGCAGAAGGTTCTAGAACCCAGGAAATGGGCATTCGAGTCTGACCGTGTCTGACCGCTGTGGGAGACAGGACCGCCGGTGAAGACGTGTCTGGATCGGGTTATTGATTAGGTATTGGTTATTGGTTAGCTCTTAGTTATCGCTATTGGGCACTGACTATTCATCAGTTATCAATTATAGATTAGTTATTGATTATTGATTAGCTATTAGTTGGTGGCTGGTGATTATCAGTCACTTATTGATCATTTATTGGTATCTGATATTGGTCCCTCTCTCTCAGAAAAATGAATAAAATTTAAGCCTCAATTTCAGAGATTAATGAAAAATAAACTTAAAAAACTAACCAATAACCAATTAATTACCAATAGTCAACCAATAATCAATAATCGACAATCAATAATCCATAATTTATCAATGACCAATAATTGATCAATAAACAGTAAGCAGTCCATAGCTACTCAGTGACACTCCCATCACTAAGGCAAGCCGGAAAGCCAATCAACTCAAAGCCCTGTCTCCTCCTGACAATCATTGTAATGGAGAGCCCACCACTCAAGGCTCAGAGCCACGCCCTGTCTTATTGTAATGAAAGTCATGGCGGAGAGCCTTGAAAAAGACAAAAGCAGGGAGCCTTAAAACAGAGAGGGGCAGGGAGCCTTGACACCGCTGTCTCTCCGCGCAGGGCGATGAGAGAGCCCTGCGTCTCCTCCTCCTCCTCTTCCTGGGTCACAGCCGAGGCCACGCCCACACTGCCACCACGGCCCCACCCCCCAACATCTTCCTGCTCCTGGCCAATGACCTCGGCATTGATGACCTCGGCTGCTATGGCAACAGGACGCTCAGGTCGGACATCCGGGTCTCTCAGGCAGCCATCTTATGGCACTGTCATCTGGGTCTCTCAGGCGGCCATCTTCTAGCCTCCAGGGCTCATCCGGGTCTCTAGGGTGGCCATCTTGTGGCCTCCATGGCTCATCCGGTCCCTCAGGTGGCCATCGTGTAGCCTCAACAGCTCATCCAGGTCTCTCGGGTAGCCATTTTGTAGCCTCGGGCTCATCTAGGTCTCTCAGGTGGCCAGCTTGTACCTCCATGGCGGCCAGCTTATAGCACAGTCATCCGGGTCTCTTAGGCAGCCATCTTGTAACTGCACGGTGGCCATCTTGGAACCTCCATAGCTCATCTGGGTCTCTTCCGCCCCCTAGAGCCCTGAACATTGACCAGCTGGCACGTGATGGTGTGAAACTGACCCAGCACTTGGCTGCCGCTCCGCTGTGCACACCAAGCCGGCAGCTTTTCTGACTGGATGCTACCCGGTGTGCTCGGGTCTGTGGTTCACGGGGGTGGGGCTGGGGAAAGGCAGAGCTTGCTCTAGGGGTGGGGGAAGGGCCGGGGAGGGTTGGGCTTGTCCTCGGAGGTGGGGGTGTGGCAGGGGTACAGGAGGTGGGGCTTCATCTCTTCCCCGCCCCCCAGGCAGGGCTGCACGGTTGCGGGTGGGTGCCTTCCTGTTCCCAGCTTCATCTGGGGGTCTCCCAGCCACCGAGGTCACGTTCGCCAGGCTGGCCAAGACAGCGCTTGTCGGTACAGAAGGTTCCGGAATGCCCAGGGCGGGGGCGGGACTTCCGGGGTGGGCAGAACTTTCGAAGTGGGACTTCAGGGGTAGGCGGGACCTCTGGGAGCGGGACTTCCGGTGTGGCTGGGACTTCTGGGGTGGGCGGGAATTCCGTTTATAAAGAAGATAGGCAAAATGCTGTCAAGTAGCAGCAACATGCAAGGATGGACCCCACCCAGGGGAAGGCAGCAGAAGGCATTCCAGTCACGTGACTGGAAGTTTGCCATTGGGGGTGGGCTTAGGCTGTCCATCACCAACGAACTTCTGGTCCCAGGGAAGGGGCACCTGGGCCTGTGCTACCGGCACCCGCGCAACTTCTGCCACCACCCGCGGGTCCACGGCTTCGACCAGTTCTTCGGGCTCCCGGCCACCAACCTGCGGGACTGCAAGCCTGGGACTGGCACACTGTTCGAGGGCGCCGTGCGCTGGATTGTGGTGGTCCCCGTGCAGGTCCTGGGTGCCGCTGCCCTGACCCTGGCCGCCCTGCGCTGCCTCGGCCTGGCCCGGCCGCCGCCTGCCGCCTTCCTGGGCCTCCTGCTGCCCATGGCCATCTTGCTGGGTGGCCACTTCCTGTTCCGGCACTACTTCCGGTCACTCCACTGCTTCCTCATGCGCGACTTCGAAGTGGCCCAGTAGCCTCTGGATTATGGGAACCTCACGCAGAGGCTCACGGAGGAGGCCACGGGGTTCATACGGCAGTGAGTCCGCGGTGGCGATTTTGAGTGGGTCTGCATGCTTTATGCCCACTTCCGGTGACCATTTTGGATCAGCTCTGCGCTTCTTTGCCTAATTCCGGTGGCCATTTTGAATTAGCTCAGAGTGCTTTTCAGCCCACTTCCAGAGGCCATTTTGGGTTGGGCCTGAGGGCTTTTGTGCCCACTTCCGGTGGCCATTTTGGGTAGGGTCTGAGCGTTTTATGCCTACTTCCAGTGCCCACTTTGGATCGGCTCTAAGCGCTTTTTTCATCTATTTCCAGTGGCCATTCCGGATTGGCTGTGAGTGTTTTATACCCACTTCTGCAGCGATTTCAGATATACTCTGAACCCCTTATGCCTATTTCCAGTGTCTATTTTGCATCGCCTTCTATAAACCAAAAAATTACCTGTTCAAGTGTTTTGTCCAATTTTTTTTTGCCCACCTCCCTCCAGGAACTCCCAGAAGCCCTTTCTGCTGCTGCTGTCCTATATCCACGTGCACACAGCCCTGCTCGCCTCCCCAGAGTTTGCCCACAGGAGCTGGAATGGGGCTTATGGCGACATTGTGGAGTTGGACTGGAGCGTGGGTATGCATATGTGTCTCTGGCGCCACCTGGTCGCTGAATCCCAAAATGCAACGTGGATTTCTCTCGCGCACTGGGTGGCTGAATCTCATATTGCAAAGTGAATTTGTCTCTGGTGCCACAGGGGGCCGAATCTCAAATTGCATTGTAAATTCGTCCCTGTTGGCCATCTTGGTCCCTGAGCAGGTTGGCATCGGATATTTTTTTTTTTTTCTGGTCCAGGCCGGATCCTGCAGATCCTGGACGAGCTGGGCCTAGCTGGCCGCACCCTCGTCTACTTCTCGTCTGACCACGGCACCCACGTGGAGGAGGTGACGGCCACGGGCGAGGTCCACAGGGGCAGCAATGGGCATCTACAGGGGTGAGCCAGGTGCAGACCAGTCTCAGGGTCACAATGTCACAAGAAGAGTCCCCAAAGGCCCAGGGGAGGCATCAGGTGCATCCTGGAGGGAACCATGTCACAATAAAAGCCCCCCACAGTCAAGATGGAGACATTTGAGGCATCCTGGAGGGGATGCTGTCATAATAAGTGTCTCTGCCAGAGCAGGCCCTGTTATAATAAAAGTCCCTCACAGTCAAAACAGAGGCATCTGGTTCCTCATGGAGAGGGCCGTGCCATAATAAGAGCCCCTCCTAGAGCAGACCCTGTCATAAAATTCCCCCATGGTCCAGCTCGAATCTATGATGTCATGAAAAGGACACTGTTAAAATAAGAGTCCCCTGTGGTTGAGTTAGAGGCATCTGGGCAGTCATGTCACAATAAAAGACTCCCCTAAAGCTGATCCTATCACAATAAAAGTCCCTCCTGGTCAATATTGAACCTAAGATGTTATGGAGAGGGCCATGTCATAATAAAAGCCCCCAGTGTCCAGCTGCAGGGTCATTGTGGAGGGGTCTGTGTCATAATAAGAGTCCCTTCCAGCGCAGACTGTCAAAATAAATGTCCCCTATGGTCGAGATCGCATCTATGAGGTCAGAGAGGGGACTCTGTCATAATAAGAGTCTGTCATGTTCAACATAGAATCATTGAACTTATAGGATGGGACCAGACCATGTCATAATGAGACCCCCTGGACAAGGCTAATCCAGCAGATGCCTTCTCCCCCATCTGTCCCCTGCAGGCGGCAAAGCCAACAATTGGGAGGGCAGCATCCAAGTGCTGGACATCCTGCGCTTGGCCTGGGGTCATCCCTGCCGGGTGCAAGGTGGATGCGGCCATGAGCAACATGGACATCTTCCCCACTGTGGCTGGGCTCACAGGGGCACTACTGCCCCACGACAGGTGATTGACAGATGCAAGCCCTGCCCCCAGGGTGGTTGACAGATGGGACCTGGGATTCAAGGAAGACCCCCCCAGTGACCCCAAAGTCAGTCACACACAAGCCCCACCCCCCCAGGGTGATTGATGGGTGGGACCTGATGCCCCTCCTCCAGGGGCAGAGCCAGCAGTCGGCCCACGAGTTCCTGTTCCACTACTGCAATGCCTACCTGCAGGCCATGTGCTGGCTGCCACGGAACAGTGAGTGTGCACCCCAGGGGATGCTGGGAAGGGCAGACGTGGGCCCTGGGGCATGCTGGATAGAGGTAGATGTCAGCCCTGTGATTTATTGACAGGTCATCCCCATGATTGACAGGTCATCCATAGTTGATTGACAGGTCCTCCATGACTGATAGCCCTGGCCCCACCCTCCGCCCTGACAGCCTAGCCCCATCCCTCCCCATGACTGACAGCTCGGATCCGCCCCCAGGCTCAGCTGTGTTCAAGGCCTTCTTCACACCCAAGTTCCGCCCGGCTGGCACTAATGGCTGCTTCCCCACCCATGTGCACCTGTGCCAGGGACCCACCCACGTGACAAGTCACGACCCACTCTGCTCTTCAACCTGGCCCATGATCCCGGCGAGGCTGCGCCCCTCACACCACACCAAGCTGAGCCACCAGGCAATCCTGCATCCAGGAGGTGGTAGCATAGCACCGGGGCTCTGTGCCCCCCCCGGATGTCCCCAACCAGCTGGCCCTGGGCCACGTGGTCTGGAAGCCATGGCTGCAGCTCTGGGCGGCAGGGGCCTCAGGGCCATTGCCGTGCACCTGCTGGGCATCTGGGGCCAAGTGTGGATCCCAACATGGCTGTCAGCCATCTTTGTCACACACACAAATCTGGCTCCATCCCTGGCTGTTGGCCATCTTTATCTTGGACACCGAGCTGGGGCCATGTGTGGATCGGTCGGCCATCTCTATCCTGGACACGAACCTGTGGCTCCCTCCATGGATCAGTCGGCCATCTTTGACAGACAGGAACCTGGGCTCAGGGTCCACAATGACTCCCATAAAGTGTTCATCACAAACGAAGCAGCAGGTGTTCCTTATAGATGCAGATAGACTGGGAACCTGCCCCTGACTGGACCAGGAACCTGTCACTCACCCTCAGAGCCCGCCCCTGACTGGACCTGGAAACTGTTAATCCGGTCCTGGTTGTGCAGAATGGAGCGGGGATCAGGGGTGGCCCTCAGAGGATCTTCAGGGGCCCAGGTGGAGACCCCAGGTCTCTTGGAGCAGCTGTCAGTCACAGAGAAGCCATGCTGTCAGTCACTGCACAGCAGAGTCGGTCCCCGGCACCCAGCACTTTCTGCTGAGTCACAAGAGCCGATAGCTGCATGACTTGGCAGGTGTAAAACCATGACTCAGCAAGTATATGACTCAGCAGATATGGAAACATGACTCAGCATGTATGGAAGCATGACAGCAGGTATAGAAATCATGACTCGGCAGGTATGAAAGCATGACTCAACAGGTATGAAACCATGACTAAGCAGGTATAGAAACAGGATTCGGCAGGTATAGAACCATGACTCAGCAAGTATGGAGCAGCAGCTCAGAACCTCTAACCCCAGTTTAGGGGCCCAAGGGTGAACTCCAGGGAACTGAGTGTTCTATCCACCCCTGGATTTGATGGATGGTGCAGCCCGGACCCTCAGGACAACATGGCCACCGCACAGAGAGACCCCCAAGACCCCTGATCACATTGATTGCAGTCAATAAATAACCGGGCAACAGGAAAGCCATCTTGCGATTTTCCACATGGCCCACTTGGGAGGGATGAGAATTAAATAAAAAAAAGTCACATGGTCACGCGGCTGCTTCTCCATCAAAGGTCGTGACCCCGGACCTGTGTGTGACTGGTGTGTGGGTGCACACGTATGTAGCCGGGTTCACACATGCATGTTCATGGATGTGGCAGTCATGCGTGTGTGAGTTGGAACTGTGCACCGATTGACAGGAGCCCCAACCGTAAAGGCTTCTGGGAAGTCTATTAGGCATGCAGATGACACATGACTGATAGGAGCACTTCCTACAAAGGCTTCTAGGAAGTCCTCTTGGCGTCTCCATGGTGACGCATGATTGACAGGAGCCCCAACTGCAAAGGCTTCTGGGAAGTCCATGAGGCATCTCCATGGCGACGCATGATTGACAAGAGCCCTTCCCGCAAAGGCTTCTGGGAAGTCCATTCAAAATGCTGATGACCCATGATTGACAGAAGCGCTCACTGCAAAGGCTCCTGGGAAGTCCGAGTGATGCTGATTCTGTCAATCCCTTGCACTGGAGCTGGAGCCCTGTGGGGACCATACATCTGTGAAGGTGATAGACACATGTCAATCAGAATGACATTCACATCTGACGACGGCTCTAAAAGAGGCAGGAGCTGTCACAGGGACTTCCAGTGTGCGGAAGGGAGTGGGTGGGACTTCCGGTGTCCTGACCATCACTGAGCATGAGCGGGAGTGGGCGGGATTACTGGTGTGCAGAAAACGTCACTCACCGTGAGTAGAAGTACGTGGACGGGATTTCTGGTGTGCGGAAATGCCACTCACCATGAGCGGGAGTGGGCGGGACTTCCGGTGTCCGGCAACATCACTCACCACCGGCGGCCGTGAAGCGCAGGGCGGCCTTGGGGCCCCGCAGCCGCGTTGGCCCCCAGTGGCTCACAGCCTGCAGCTGCACGGTGTAGACGCCACTGGGGCGCAGGCGCTGCAGGGTCACTGAACTCCGGCGCTGCGGGATGGGGGGGGAGGTCCCTTAGATCACCTGAATCCCTCAGTGGGATCCATCCGATTACTGGGAATCCTTAGATTACCTGGGATCCCAGTGATCCCAGATTTCCGGGACCCCTGCGAGGGGGCCGCAGCCCCGCCCCCTCCCCCCTCTCACCCCGTCCACCGTCTTCCTCCGCCACTGCCCCTCGGTCGCGTGGCCCCACGAGACCCTGTAGTGGTGCACGGGGACGTCAGGGTCCTCTGGGGGCTCCCAGGCCACGGTGGCGGCCACGGTCCCGTCGGCGTCGCGCACCGTGGAGTTCCGCACACGAAGGTCGGCCGGAGCCGGTGGGGCCGACGGAGCTGCAACCCAGTGGAGAGGGGCCCGTGAGGCACGACAAAGCCACCCGGGGGCTGGTCTGAGCGTGGGCATGGGGCATGGAGCCATGGCCACAGAGACTGGATGTGGGGGAGCCACGGCCACAGGAGCCCCTCGGTGGACCAGGATTGGGGGTCCATGGCCCCCATGGGAGCCACGGTCATGGAGAGGGCCACGGACAACTGGAGCTTCATGGACCAGGTGTGGGGAGCCACAGCGGCCGAGGCCATGGAGCCACGGCCGGGGGAGCCACAGCCACGGAGCCCCCAATCGACCAGGCACGGGGGAGCCTGGAGGGGCGGGGCCCTGCACTGACCTCTGGATGACCGGAAGTGCCTGCCAGGAGTGGTGAAGCCCCGGGTGCCGTGCACGTTGATGGCGGCCACTCGGAACTGGTACCAGCGGCCGGGCCGGACATCGGGCAGCCAGACTCGCTGGTCTGTGGTCTGGAACAGGGGACACAGAAAATGGCCCGGATGTGAACCGGAAATTAAATAAAAATGATGGATGGGGACCCAAGATGGCCACCAGGCCTCTCCCGCCAATCTAAATATTTCAATGACTGACCTGGGCCACCGTCTCCCACGCAGTGGCCCCACGCTCACTGGGCACCATCCCATAATTCCACCGGCGCTGAACCACGTACACCACGGGCTCTAGGGAGACGTTGAACCTGGACGACCACCGGACCTCCAAGGGCCCTGACCCCAGCTCCCTGAGCCGTAGCTGCCTCCGGGGTTTCAGGGGGACCCCTAGGGTGGAGGAGCCCGGGTCAGGGAGACCCCAGGGGACCCCTGGGAGTCACAGAGACCCCCAAGGACCCCTGAGACCCCTGGAGCTCACAGAGACCTCTGGGGACCCCTGAGAACTCCTGGGACCCTCGGAGACCCCCAGGGACCCCTTAGAACCCTTGGGACCCTTGGAAACCCCAGAGACCCCTGGGAGTCAGAGAGACCCCCAGAAACCCCCTGGGACCATCACAGACCCCTGGGAGTCACAGAGACCCCTGAAGACTCCTGGAGCTCAGAGACCCCTGGAGACCCCCTGGAGCTTACGGAGACCCCTGGGACTCACAGAGACCCCCTAGGGACCCCTGAGACCCCTGGAGCTCACAGCGACCCCGCCCCGCCCCACCCCCACCGTGATTGACAGCCCTGCTGACCTCGGAAGGCCCCCCGGGGCGCCTGGCAGGTGCGGCCACAACCGTTGGGGCAGCACTTCCGGCCCCCGGGGCACTCAGCATCGGCCTCACAGCTGACCACGCAGGCCGCTGCAAAGCCGCTGGCTTGGGTCGGCGCCGGACACGTCCCCTGCTTGGCCGCCAGCGCCGAGCGGACAAAGGCACAGCTGCTCAGGCACTCGTGGCTCCACACGGGGAACAGTGGCTGCGGGGAGGGGAGAAAGATGGAGGGCCTTGAAACCGACAGAGCCGGCCATGGGGGGCTTTGAAACCGACAGTCAGCCGCGGGGGGGGGGGGGGTGCCCAGAAACTGACATCCTCACCTCACAGAAGCTCTGACATGACTGCGTCTCCAGTTCCCCTGGGTGCTTGCAGGGCTCCAGACACTGTCAGGAGAGAATAAGGAGGTTGATCAGACAGCAACAGGAGTCCATCTGGGGCTCAGCAGGTGCACCAGGAGCACCATCCAGGGTTCAACAGTGTACAGGGTCCCCAGAGCTCCAACCCGGTCTCCAGCAGGTGCACGGGCCCCCGAGTCTAAATCAGGAGGTCCACCCAGGTCCAAGCAGGTGCACAGGGCCTCCAGAGCTCCAACCCGGTCTCTAGCAGGTGCACGGGGTCCATAGCCTGCACCAGGAGCTCCATCCGGCTCTCCAGCAGGAGCATGGGGCCCCGAGGAGCTCATCCGGGTCTCCAGCAGGTGCACATGGGCCTGAGCCTGCACCAGGAGCTCCATCTGGGTCTCCAGAAGGTGCACAGATCCCCAAGAGCCCCATCCTGGTCTCCAGCAGGTCCCCGGGGGACTCCATCTGAGTCTTCAGTAGGTGCACGGGGTCCCCGAGTCAATGACAAGAGCCTGGGCTGATCCCTGACATAATACATAAGAATGTCTATCAACAACCTGGGCAACTGTGCACCTGCTCCCTGTGGAGTTCCCGTGTCCGACACGTGTGTTTCATACATGGATTGCATCCACGTCTAGGAATCCTACCGTCGAACACTGCTTGTCATTCTGGCACCAAACCAGGGAACCGTTGTTCTGTGGAAGAAAAAAAAAAAACAGGCACACATTCACACTTCCCACCCCCAGGCACAGCACCCCCAGTGATTTTTTTCCCTTTATTTTCTAGCCCTCCCATCTGCTTAGGGCCCTGGGGGGGGGGGGGCCGAGTCTCCTTAGGACCCTAGGGGGGTCCTCAAGTCTCCTCTAGTCAGAGCTCCCCCCCCAAGCCCCTGGCCCCCAGCCCCCACAGAATGGCCTGGAATCCTGGAGACTCTGGGGGCCCTGCTTGGGGGGCAGCGATGGCTGCTGCTGCCCAGGGGTCTCAGGGGTCGCTGGGGGTCTCTGTGGAGCCTTGGGGGTCTGGAGGAACCTGAGCAGCCCAGCAATAGCCTTTAGTGCAGATTTCCACCTCCAGTAGACCTCTGGCTGAGGACCTGGGCCCCTCTAAGGGGACACCAACGGCCGATGCCAGGGCACCTTTGCAACACCGCCGGTTTACTGAGACCCGTAGGGATCCCAGGGGATCCGTGGGGGCCTCGGAGGTCTGTGGGCGTCGGGGGCGCCAGGGTAACCCAAGACCGCGTCCAGGGCCAATTTCTGCATAGGGAATCCCCAGGTTGGGGCCCAGGGCTCCTCTGAGGGGACAACGATGGCCGACGCCAGGACACGTTTGCAACGCCGCTGGTTGAAGGAGACCCGCGGGGGTCCCTGAGGGTTTCAGGGTTCCGTGGGGGTCTGGGGCGCTGGGGGAGTCCCGCGATCGCGTCCCAGGAGGTTCGCGTCGGGAACCCCCTGGTTGGGGGCTGGGACTTCTCTGAGATGACACAGATGGTCGATAGCCGACGCCCGGGCACTTTTGCAACGCCGCTGGTTGAAGGAGACCCGCGGGGGTCCCTGGGGGTCTGGGGGCGCTGGGGGAGCCAGGAGATCGCGTCCCGGGCGCATTTTCGCGTCGGGAAGCCCCCAGGTTGGGTGCTGGGGCTCCTCTAAGGGGACACCGACGGCCGACGCCCGGGCACTTTTGGAACGCCGCTGGTTGAAGGAGACCCGCGGGGGTCCCTGGGGGTCTGAGGGCGCCGGGGGAGCCAGGAGATCGCGTCCCGGGCGGATTTCCGCGTCGCGCACCCCCCTGGCGGGGCCCCGCGTACCTGCAACAGCCGCAGACTCAGGCACCGGGCCGCGCAGCGCGAGCCCTGGACGCCCCCGGCCCGAAGCGACTCCGCGCCTACCGTCCCGGGACCCACGCCGGCGGCCAGCACAGCGCACAGCGCCAGCACCGCGCCGGCAGCCATGACGAGCATGGTTGTCCGTCAGCGCGGGGGGCGGGTCCGTGCCAGGGCACCGGGGCATTGGCTGGAGGGGCTGTCAATCTAATTCCTGGACGGGACCAGCGTAAGGCGCCGCGGCTTTTACTGGAGGGACTTGAATGACATCAGGGGGCGGGACCAGAATACAGGGGCCAGGGCATTGGCCGGAGGGGCTTGAGTGATAGCCGAAGGCGGGACAAGCGCGCAGGCGCCGGGGCATTGTCTGGAGAAGCTTGATTGACTGCGAGCAGGGGAGGGCGCAGGGAGTGTGAATCACAGGTTGCTGTGCCATTGGCTGGAGCGACTTGAGTGACAGGCACGAGGTGGGGACAGTGCGCAGGCGCCGGGGTATCCGCCGGAGGGGCTGGACGGGTCAGGGGGCGGGCGCAGCGGTTGGGAGTGACAGGCGGCTACGCTATTGCCTGGAGGGGCTTGAGCGACAGTTCTGGAGGCGGGCACTGGGAGTGTGAGTGACAGGCGGCTGTGCCATTGGCTGCAGAGATTTGAGTGACAGGTCTAGGGGCAGGGCCGGCGCCCAGAGGAGGCCACGCCATTGGATGCAGGGACTTAAATTAATTTAAATTCTTCCCAAGCTATTCAAAACAATTGAAAGGGTGGCAATCCTCCCAAACTGCTTCTACAAAGCCTGCATTATCCTAATACTTAACCTGGAAACTATGCAACAAAGAGAACTATAGACCAATTTCTCTGATGAACATAGACATAAAACTCCTCAACAAAATATTCGCTAGTCGAATCCAGCAACGCATCACAAAGATAATGCACCCTGACCCCACAGGATTTGTCCCCGGAAGGCAGCGATAGTTCAATATTCACAAATCAATCAATGTGATAAACCACATTCACAAACTGAAGAATAAAAATCATATGATAATATCAATAACTTCAGAGAAAGCGTTTGATAAAATACAACATCTTTTATGATGAAAACCTCAAGGATAACGGGTATAGAAGGAACATTTTTCAGCACAATCAAGGCAACATAAGACAAACCCATGACAAGCAGCCTACTGAATGGAGAAAAGCTGTCAACATCCCACTCCCCAGAACTGACACCAGAAAAGGATGTCGACTTTATTTTTTATTATTATTATTTTTTTTTTATTTTGCTGGCAGAGTTAGACAGTGAGAGAGACAGAGAGAAAGGTCTTCCTTTGCCATTGGTTCACCCCCCAATGGCCGCTGAGGCCGGCATACCGTGCTGATCCGAAGCCAGGAGCCAGGTGCTTCTCCTGGTCTCCCATGTGGGTGCAGGGCCCAAGGACTTGGGCCATCTTCCACTGCCTTCCTGGGCCACAGCAGAGAGCTGAACTGGAAGAGGAGCAACCCGGACAGAATCCAGTGCCCCAACCGGGACTAGAACCCGGGGAGCCAGCACTGCAGGCAGAGGATTAGCCTAGTGAGCCACTGCTCTGGCCTTCACTATTGTTATTTAATATAGTTCTGGAGGTTTTAATTATAGCCATCAGGCAAGAAAAAAAATCAAAGGGGTAGAAATTAGAAAAGAGGAACTCAAGTTATTCTTATTTGCAGATGACATGATCCTATACTTAGAAGATCCAAAAATCTTCACTCACACTATTGGAACTCATAAAAGAGTTGGTAAAGTGGTGCTATATAAAATCAACACAGAAAACTCAAAAGCCTTTGTATGCACAGACAATGCCATGGCTGAAAAAGAACTTATGAGATCAGTGCCATTCACAGTAGCTCCATAAAGAATCAAATTCATCAAATGTCTTGGAATAAACTTAACCAAGGAATTCAAAGATTAGTATGATGAAAATTATAAAACACTAAAGAAAGAAATAGAAGAAGACATTAAAAATGGAAAAATCTCCCACATTCATGCATTGGTAGAATCAACATCACCAAAATATCCATACTTACAAAATCAATTTAGAGGTTCAATACGATATCAATCAAAATTTCAATATTCTTTTCAGGCCCAGAAAAAAATGATGCTGGAATTCATATGGAAACACCAGAGACCCTGGATAGCTAAAGCAATCTTGTACAACAAAAACAAAGCTAGAGGCATTACAATCCTGATTTCAAAACAAACTAAAGGATAATCAAAATAGCCTGGTACTGGCACAAAAACAGACGTATAGATTAATGGGACAGAATAGAAACTCCCAAATTCAATCCATGTGTCTACAGGAAGCTGTGATGTTATTATGTTTAATAAAATAGCAAAATCAATCCATGTACAGGGATAGTCTCTTTAACAAATGATGCTGGAAAAACTGGACCTCCAAGTGCCGAAGTAGGAAATTGGATCCCTAATTTATGCCCTACACAAAAATGTATAAAGGAATTAAATCTATGACCCAATTTCATCAAATTATTATTGAACAATGAAGAAACTCTGCAAGTCATTGGCATAGGCAAAGACCTCTTGGATAGACCCCAGAAGCACAGGCAATCAAAACCAAAATCAACAAATAGGATTAATCTAGCTGAAAAGCTTATGCCCTGCAAAGAAGCACTCAGCAAAATGAAGAGGCAGTTGACAGAATGGGAGAAAATATTTGCAAACTGTACAACTGATAAGGGGTTAACATCCAGAATATATAAAGAGCTCAAGGAATTCAACAACAACAAAATAAACAATCCAATAAAGAAATGGACAAGGAACATACACAGGTGTTTTTCAAGAGAGGAAATTTATATGGGAAACAGACAGTTGGGGAAATGCTCAGGTTCACAGCCATCAGGGAAATGCAAATCAATACCACAATGAAGTTTTGTCTCACTCCAGTTAGAATGGCTCTCATACAGAAAACAATAATCAACAATTGCTGGCAAGGATATGGCAAAAAAAGGTACTCTGATCCACTGCTCATGGGAATGTAAACTGGTGCAACCACTGTGGAAGGCAGTATGGAGATAACTCAGAAACCTGAGTATAGACCTTCCATATTATGCTGCCATTCCACGCCTGACAATTTAACCAAACCAAAAAATTAGTACATGAAAGAGATACCTGTACCCCCAAGTTCATTGCAGCTCAATTCACAAGAGCTAAGATATGGAATCAACCCAGCTGTCCATCAGCTAGGCACTGGATAAATAAATTGTAGGCCGGCGCCGTGGCATAACAGGCTAATCCTCTGCCTTGTGGCGCAGGCACACTGGGTTCTAGTCCCGGTTGGGGCGCCGGATTCTGTCCTGGTTGCCCCTCTTCCAGGCCAGCTCTCTGCTATGGCCCAGGAAGGCAGTGGAGGATGGCCCAAGTGCTTGGGCCCTGCACCCGCATGGAAGACCAGAGAAGCACCTGGCTCCTGGCTTCGGATCAGCATGATGCGCCGGCCGCGGCAGCCATTGGAGGGTGAACCAATGGCAAAAAGGAAGACCTTTCTCTCTGTCTCTCTCTCACACTATCCACTCTGCCTGTCAAAAAAAAAAAAAAAGAAAGAAATTATTGTACATATGCACTATGGACTACTACTCAGCTGTAAAAGCAAAAAAAAAAAAAAAAAAGAAATCCTTTATTTTGCAACAAGATGATCACCACTTATACCATTATACTTAGTGAAATGTGCAAGTCCCCCCAAAAAAGAAATTCCATATGGTTTCCCTGATCTGATGCAACTAACAGAATACCTGAAATGTAATGTATTCAAGCAAGATAGTCATTTGGAGAATGGATGATTGTTTATAGACCAGGTTTCTTCCACTTATGAACAATCTTCAGTTTGTTTTATTTTGTTTTGTTTTCTTTATCTTTACACTATTTGCTGAAATACTCTACTTAGAGTAAGGCTAACTATAAGATCACTAAGTGAATTGATAATAGGTCATCATAAAAATTAAGAATGGGAACCTGGGAAGGGGGGAAGGTTTGAAATGTGTGTGGGAGGAGAGAAAGCCCCACTTTGTTCCAAACCTGCATACATCAAATATATGAAACTTGCATAACTTAAAAAGAAGACTTCATATTGATTATGACATCAAGTGGTTGGCTTATGACATAACAATGATTGCTTTTTGTATCTCAGTTGATTAAGCTAGCACGAGAGATTTTTATGACATAACAATTGATTATAACATAACAATGGTAGTTTTGAGACAACACAATAGTATGCTGTGTCATCATAATATTGGTTATTCCATCACAATTTATTTTATGACATCTAATTGGTTATAACATGACAATGGTCATTTATGACATCACAACTGATACAAGATCCCAACGGTTTATATGGCATAACAATTACTAATGATATCACAATGGTGGGTTATGGCAACACAAACTGATTATGACTTCAGATTGGTAGATGTATAACATCCCAATGATTTTTATGAATTGATTATGACATCACCATGGTAGATATGTGATATAACAATAATGGATTCTCACATCCTAGTTGATTAGGAAATTTCAAAGATTTTTATAAAATCACAATTGATTATGACATAAAAATTATAGATTTGTCATGTATAACATGGTTTTTCATGCCATGATATCTGTTGACATCAAAATGATTTTAATTAGATCACAGTTGACTATAACATGATATTTGTAGGCTTATGACATCACAATGGAAACTTAGGATATCAAAATATTTTTTATTACAATTTTACATTATTTTATTTATTTATTTTTTATAAAACTTTTATTTAATGAATATAAATTTCCAAAGTACAGCTTATGGGTTACAATGGCTTCCCCCTCCCAAAACTTTCCTCCCACCCACAACCCTCCCCTTTCCCGCTCCCTCTCCCCTTCCTATCACATCATGATTCATTTTCAATTCTCTTTATATACAAAAGATCAGTTTAGTATATATTAGGTAACGATTTCAACAGTTTGCCCCCATATAGCAACACAAAGTGAAAAAAAAAATACTGTTGGAGTACTAGTTATAGCATTAAATGAGTGTACAGCACATTAAAGACAGAGATCCTACATAATATTTTTTTAAATTAATTAATTTTCTATGCCATTTCCAATTTAACACCAGGGTTTTTTTTTCATTTCCAATTATCTTTATATACAGAAGATCGATTCAGTATATAATTAGTAAAGATCTCATCAGTTTGTACCCACGCAGAAACACAAAGTGTAAAAATACTGTTTCAGTTCTAGTTATAGCATCACTTCACATTAGACAACACATTAAGGAGAGATCCCACATGGGATGTAAGTACACAGTGACTCCTGTTGCTGACTTAACAATTTGACACTCCTGTTCATGGCGTCAGTAATCTCCCTAGGCTCTAGTCATGAGTTGCCAGGGCTATGGAAGCCTTTAGAGTTCGCTGACTTTGATATTATTCCGATAGGGTCACAGTCAAAGTGGAAGTTCTCTCCTCCCTTCAGAGAAAGGTACCTCCTTCTTTGATGGCCCCCTTCTTTCCACTGGGATCTCACTCACAGAGATCTTTCATTTAGGTCTTCTTCTTTTTTTCTTTTCCATGGTATCTTGGCTTTCCATGCCTACAATACTCTCATGGGCTCTTCAGCCAGATCCAAATGCCTTAAGGGCTGATTCTGAGGCCAGAGTGTTGTTTAGGACATCTGCCATTCTATGAGTCTGCTGTGTATCCCACTTCCCATGTTGGATCTTTCTCTCCCTTTTTGATTCTATCAGTTAGTATTAGCAGACACTTGTCTTGTTTGTGTGATCCCTTTGTTTCTTAGACCTATCCAGGCCATCGAATGTGAACTGAAATTGATCACTTGGACTAGTGAGATGGCGTTGGTACATGCCACCTTGATGGGATTGTATTGGAATCCCCTGGCACATTTCTAACTCCATCATTTGGGGCAAGACTGATTGAGCATGTCCCAAATTGTGCATCTCCTCCCTCTCTTTTTCCACTCTTAAATTTAACAGGGATCACTTTTCAGTTAAAATTTAAACACCTAAGAATAATTGTGTGTTATTTACAGAGTTCAACCACTAGTACTAGAACAACAACAACAACAACAAATACTAAAAAGGATAAAGTATTACATTGTACATCTAGAGTCAGGACAAGAGCTGATCAGATCATTGTTTCCTATAGTGTCCATTTCATTTCAACAGGTTTCCTCTTTGGTGCTCAGTTGTCGCCGATCAGGGAAAACAAATGAAATTTGTCTCTTTGGGACTGGCTTAATTCACTCAGCATGATGTTTTCCAGATCCCTCCATCTTGTTGCAAATGACTGGGTTTCATTGTTCCTTACTGCTGTATAGTATTCTATGGAGTACATGTCCCATAATTTCTTTATCCAGTCTACTGTTGATGGGCATTTGGGTTGGTTCCAGGTCTTAGCTATTGTGAATTGAGCTGCAATAAACATTAATGTGCAGATGGCTTTTTTATTAGCCAAATTAATTTCCTTTGGGTAAATTCCAAGGAGTGGGATGGCTGGGTTGTATGGTAGGGTTATGTTCAGGTTTCTGAGGACTCTCCAGACTGACTTCCATAGTGGCTTAACCAGTTTGCATTCCCACCAACAGTGTGTTAGTGTCCCTTTTTCGGATATCAAAATATTGGTTCATGATTTCACAGTTGATGGTGAGATCACAATGGTAATTCATGTCATGTCCAGCCAGTGTCATTTATGACATCCCAATTGATTATAACCTCATGATGGTAGTTTTATGATATCAGAATGATATTCATTTCATCTTTACTACATAATGTTTGGTCTATGACATCACAATTACATATTTATGGTAGGATAATAGCATATGACATGGAAATGGTTTTCATAATATCAGAATTTATTATAACTTCAATATTGTGGTTTATGACATCACATTTGATTATGCCATTGCAATGGTGGTTTATGACATAGTAATTAAGACATCATAATTATAGATTTATGACATCACAACAGTCTTTATGAATTCACAATTGAATATGACATCATGAGAGTTTATGGGATCACAAATAATTATGATGTCAAAATGATAAGTTTATGATGTCCCAATTATTTCAATGACTTCATAATTGATTATGGGACTACAAGGGTATTTTTGTGAGATCACAGTCATCATTATGACATCACTAGGGTTGCTTATGACATGATAATTGATCATAATGTCACAATGGTAGGTTTATGATACAGGAATTGTTGGTTTATGTAATCATAAGTATTTTATGACATCACAACTGATTATGACATAGCAATGGTAGGTTTATCGCAGTAGAATGCATTTTATATGATCTCAATACTTATCTACGAATTCACTACCAATTATTTGTGACATCACTACCATGGAGGCTTATGACATCTCAATTGTTTATGATGTCACAACATTGGATGTATGACATCACAATGGCTTTTATGACTGGGCAATTAATAATAACATCAGAGTGGTTGGTTTATGATGTCATAATGGTGATATATCAAATCCTGATTGATTATATCACTGGGATTTTGATGTCACAATTGATTTTTATCATAACAACAACTGTTTTATAAAATCACAGATTTTACATGTCACAACAATAGATTTATCCTTCACAATCATTTTATGACATCATAATTGACAATAACATGAAGATGATAGTGAATTAAAATTTATTATGCCACAGAATATTTGTGACATCAGAATATTGGTTTATTACATAAGAATAGCTTTAACATCATTGCAATATCAGATTTTGATACTGCATGGAGGTTCATAACACCACAATTTATTATGATATCACAATGGTAAGTTTATGATGTCCCAATTGGTTCAATGATTTCACAGAGGTAGTTTTATAACATCACAAAGATAATTTTGACACCACAAAAGTTATTCATGACATCACAATTTATTACTATACCACAATGGTAGGTTTATGACACCACAATGATTTTAAAGCTTTGCTATTGATTATGACCTCACAATAGTAGTCTTCTAGTCATTGTTTTTGTGATCACAATGATGGCGTATGACATCATAATTGATTATGACTCCATTATGCTTGTTTATAATGTTATAGTGTTTTTTTAAAGGATTTATTTTATTTATTTGACAGAGAGTTACAGAGAGCGGTAGAGAGACAGGTCTTCCATTTGCTGGTTCACTCCCTAGATAGCTGCAATGGCCAGAGCTAAGCTGATCTGAAGCCAGGAGCAGGGAGTTCCTTCACGGTCTCCCACATGGGTACAGGGGCCCAAGGACTTGGGCCATCTTCCACTGCTATCCCAGGCCATAGCAGAGAGCTGGATTGGAAAAGGAACAGGTAGGACTAGAAACAGCACCCATATGGGATGCCATTGCTTCAGGCCAGGGCTTTAACCCACTGCACCACAGCGCTGGCCCCTGTGGTGTTTTTTATGATCTCATAAATGATCGTGACATCACCATGATAGTTTTATGACACAATCGTGATTTATAACATCTCAGTTGATTTTTCAACCTCACAATTGATTAATAAATAAGAATGGTGACTTGATTTTATGTCATAATACTGGTTTATAAAATCACAATGGGGGCCAGCGCTGCGGGCTCAATAGGCTAATCCTCTGCCTGTGTCGCCAGCACACCAGGTTCTAGTCCCGGTCAGGGCACCGGATTCTGTCCCGGTTGCCCCTCTTCCAGGCCAGCTCTCTGCTATGGCCAGGGAGTGCAGTGGAGGATGGCTCAAGTGCTTGGGCCCTGCACCCGCATGGGAGACCTGGAGAAGCACCTGGCTCCTGCCTTCAGATCAGCACGATGTGCCGGCTGCAGTGCGCTGGCCGCGGCGGCCATTGGAGGATGAACCAATGGCAAAGGAAGACCTTTTTATCCATCTCTCTCTCTCTCTCACTGTCCACTCTGCCTGTCAAAAAAAAATCACAATGGGTTTATGACATCACAATAGAATATAACATAATAATAGTGGCTTATGACATCACAATTGATTATGAATTGCAAATCTACTACAAATTGTGGTTTATGATACACTGATTTTTTTTAATTTCATACTTGATTTTTTTTTTTGCGTGTTGAAAGGAATTTATTTTAAAAGGATAGGCCCTTTTTATTAAATTTGTTTTCTTCCTTTCAGAATCCTAATAAAAAAAAAAAACCCTCAGCTTTTGCTTACTTAAAAAACATGAATCACACAAAGGAAGCAGCTATGAAAACATCACGTCTGTGATGGGAAAGGAGACAACGGGATTCAACGTGAGCAAAGGCCACCACCCCTGGAGGAAAGACAAGGACAAGACTGGCCGGCGCCAGTCCGCCTGCCAGGGACTCGGAGCCACGGGCGAGCAGCACGCAGAGCGCGCAGCGCCGCACAGCACGCCCCACTGCTCTATCCAGCCACACAGTCCGGCCCGCGCCAGCTCGGGCGCTCACAGGACGCCCGTGCTCTTCACCAGCTGCTCCTTGTCGTCCGCGGAGCTCCAGACAGTGCGGAGGGCGCGCTCCTGCCTCTTCCGCGCCACCCGGATCAGGCAGACCACAGAGGCTCCCAGGAGGAGGAACAGGACCATGATGAACTGCCCCGCCAGGACCACCACTTTACTTCCAGTGGGCAGGGCAGGGTACACCTGCTTGCCGAAGCAGCGGCCCATGCACGCCTCCTGGGACTGGTAGCTGTTCTTGTTGCCACGGCAGCCTCCGTAGATGAACCTGTCGCAGGAGTTCTTCTCGGCATCCAAGTACCAGAGCGGGAAGGCTGCACGGCAGGGCCCGGTGACTGCCTTGGCAGCGCAGTATTCTTCATAGCTGAAGCCATCACCGGAGGCCTCGTCCGAATTCTGCCTCCTGAAAACACTCGGGACAGAGACGTCAGCTCCATTCCTGCTGGTGGCCTCCTCATCACTGGGATTTTCTGTGACGCCAGCGCACCTCTCGAGACACTCCTCCTCGCTCTGGTAGTTATTGTCGTTCCCCTCACAGCCGCCGTACACAAACTGCTGGCAGGACCCGGCAGTGGCGTTGTACCACCACCGGGGGATGGAGGCCCGGCAGCCCCACCTCCTGCGAAGCGCGGCACAAGCCGTGGATGCTTCGCTCCCCGCCGGCCGCCTCGGCCCGGCAGAGCAGCAGCGATGCCAGCAGGGCGAGGAGCGCCCGGCAGCGGCTCGGCCCACACAGCTGCGCCATGACCGGCTCCACCCGGGACGCCCAGGCGAGGCCTCAAGCCGCCGACGTTGGGGTCTCTCGCGATCAGGTGCGCGAAGACCCTGTCCGCGCACGCGCACTGGAGGGCCGCGCGCTCAGGTGCCGGCGCCCCTCGAGGGTCCGCGGAGTGGGCACGCCTCTGGCAAGGCCCGTTCTCGGACCTTGGAAACCGAAAAGCGCGCGGGACCGCTTCGGCCCTCTCCGCGCTCGCGCCCAGCGACACCCCGCGACCCTCCCTGGTCCCGAATCGCGCTGCAGCCCCAGACACTCGGGGGGCGCCAAAGCCCTCATACTTGATTTTGAAATCACTGTGATCATTTATGCCATCACAACAGATTTTGACTTCACAGTGGTGTTTATGACATCACAATTGATTGTGACATTACATTGTTAGGCTTATGATATCACAATGGCAGTTTGTTACATCTCAATGAATTATGACATCAAAAGCGTCCCTACATCACAAATTATTATGACATAACAATGGTAGTTTTATGATATCGCACTGCATTTTTATGACATCACAATTAACTATGAAATCAAAATGGTGGTTTATGACAGCATAATAGGTTATAGTGTAACAATTTTAATGAGTCCATGATTGATTTGACACTGCAATTTATATATATATGAGATCATAGTACTGCTTTATGGCATCACAATGATTGTTGTGACATCATAATTTATTGTGATGTCCCAATGGTAGCTTTATTATATCACAATGTTTTTATGATATAATGTTGGTTTATTTTATTATTTTTTTTTTGCCAGGCAGAGTTAGACAGTGAGAGAGAGAGAGAGACAGAGTTATAGACACTGAGAGACAGAGAGAAAGGTCTTCCTTCCTTTGGTTCACTGTCTTAATGGCTGCTACGGCCAGCACTGCGCTGATCCAAAGACAGGGGCTGGGTACTTCTTCCTGGTCTCCCATGCAGATGCAGGGACCCAAGCACTTGGACCATCCTCCACTGTTCCCCCAGACCACAGAAGAGAGCTGGACTGGAAGAAGAGCAACCGGGACTAGTACCCAGAGTCCCAACCCGGGACTAGAACCCATGGTGCCGGTGCCGCAGGCGGAGGATTAGCCAAGTGAGTCATGGGGCTGGCTATAATGTTGGTTATGAAACCACACTGGTTTTTATAACATGACTGATGTTAGCATCCTAATGGTGGTTTATGACATCATAATTGATTATGACATTAAATTAACCTAATAGTGTTTGGAGGAGGCACACCACATGGTACCCAATCAACACATTTTTAAAGGAAAATCACCTTTAAAAGTACTTTTGGCTGGCGCCGCAGCTCAATAGGCTAATCCTCCACCTTGCAGCGCCAGCACACCGGGTTCTAGTCCCAGTCGGGGCGCTGAATTCTGTCCCGGTTGCCCCTCTTCCAGGTCAGCTCTCTGCTATGGCCTGGGTGTGCAGTGGAGGATGGCCCAAGTGCTTGGGCCCTGCACCCCATGGGAGACCAGGAGAAGCACCTGGCTCCTGCCTTCGGATCAGTGCGGTGCGCCGGCCGCAGCGCGCCAGCCGTGGTGGCCATTGAAGGGTGAACCAACGGCAAAAGGAAGACCTTTCTGTCTCTCACTCTCACTGTCCACTCTGCCTGTCAAAAAAGAAAAAAAAAAGAGAGGAAAAAAAAGTACTTTTAGAAATATGCAAAAAAATACAAATAGGGCTGCTAAATCATAATGCATATTTTAGAATGAGAAGCATGTCTTCATTCTTTAAAGTGCCATACGGGGAATGGCATGTAGTAACCCAGAGCCACTTCATTTCAAGTCCAATATAAAAGGACTGTTATGGAATGAAAAGTTTGCACAATGCCTTAAAATTTTATTTAAGCTACAGAAGTTTGATGTATTTCATATATACAGATTTAGGAACATAGTGATAGTTCCTTTGTTCCCACCCATGCTCCAACTGTTCTTCCTCCTACCTCTAACATTCCCAATCTTAATTTTTGCAAAGATCTACTTTCAGTTTACTTAATTACCACAAGGTTAACCCTACTCTAAGTAAAAGAGTTTAACAAATAGTATGAAGAAAAAAACACTTCCTCAACAGAAGAGACCAAGACTGTAAACAATCATCAAACCTGAAAATGTCAATTTCAGTCCTATACATTACCATTTAGGTACTTACTATATCAGCTATCCTTGATCATGGAATATATGATATCTTTCTTTCTGGGGCTGCTTATTTCACTAAGTATAATGGTTTCCAGTTGCATCCATTTTATTGCAAAGACAGGATTCCATTTGTTTGCAGCTGAGTAGTACTCCATTAGTGTATATATACCACAATTTCTTTATCCAGTCTTCAGTTGATGGACATATGTTAGCTATTATGAATTGAGCTGCAATGAACTTGGGGGTATAAATAGCTCTTTCAAATGATGATTTTTTTCTTTTGCTTTGGATAATTCTCAGGAGTGGGATGGACAGAGCAAATGGTAGGTCTATGTTCAGATTTCTGTAATATCTCCATATGGCCTTCTACAGTCAATTTACATTAACACCAGCAGTGAATTAGAATACCTTTTCTTCACGTCCACTGAAGCAGTTGTTGTTATTGATTTCTGTAAAAGAGTCATTCTAATTGGGGTGAGTTGAAACTGCATCATCATTTTGATTTGCATTTCCATAATGGCTAGTGATCCTGAACATTTTTTCAAATGTCTGTTGGCCATTTGGTATTCGCTCTTGAAAAATGCCTGTTCAAGACCTTTGCCTATGTCATAACTGTGTTCTTTGTTTTGTTTTTGTAGAATTTCTTGAGCTACTTATAGATTCTGGATATCAACCCTTTATCAGATACATAGTTTACTAATATTTTCTCCCATTCTGTCAGTTGTCACTTCACTTCGCTGCTTCTTTTGCAATGCAGAAGCATCTCAGCTTCCCATTTCTCAATTTCAAGTTTGCTTGCCTATGCTTCTGGGATCTTTTCCAAGAAGTCTTTGCCTATAAAAATGTTGAACAGGATTTTTCCAATATTCTCTAGTGATTTGATGGTATTGGGTCATAGACTTAGATCTTTGATCCATTTTCAGTGGGTTTTTTTTTTTTGAAAGGCAGAGTGGACAGTCAGAGAGAGAGAGAGAGAGGAAGGTCTTCCTTTTCCATTGGTTCACCCTCCAATGGCCACTGTGGCTGGCACGATGTGGCCAGCGCACCGCGCTGATCTGAAGCCAGGAGCCAGGTGCTTCCTCCTGGTCTCCCATGCGGTTGCAGGGCCCAAGCACTTGGGCCATCCTCCACTGCACACCCAGGCCATAGCAGAGAGCTGGACTGGAAGAGGAGAAACCGGGACATAATCTTGCACCCCAACTGGGACTAGAACCTGGTGTACTGGCACCGCAGGTGGAGGATTAGCCTATTGAGCCCTAGCACCAGCTTTCAGTGTATTTTTATGTAAGATGTCAGGTAAGGATTACATTTCTTATTTCTGCATGTGGTAATCCAGTTTTCCCAGCCTCATTTGTTGAATAGACTGCGCTTGCTCCAGGGATTGATTTTAGTTCCATTGTCAAAGTTAAGTTGGTTGTAGATGCATGGACCAGTTTCTGGAGTTTCTATTCTGTTCCATTGGTCTACACATCTATGTTTATGCCACAACCTGGTTGTTTTGAATATAACTTCCCTGTAGCATGTCTCAAAATCTGGTATTGTCACAGGCAATGCCATGGCTGAGGAAGAACTTCTAAGTTCAATCACATTCACAAAAGCTACAAAAACAATCAAATACCTTGGAATAAACTTAACCAAGGATGTTAAAGATCTCTACGATGAAAATTACAAAACCTAGGCCGGCGCCGTGGCTTAACAGGCTAATCCTCCGCCTTGCTGCGCCGGCACACTGGGTTCTAGTCCCGGTCGGGGCACCGATCCTGTCCCGGTTGCCCATCTTCCAGGCCAGCTCTCTGCTGTGGCCAGGGAGTGCAGTGGAGAATGGCCCAAGTGCTTGGGCCCTGCACCCCATGGGAGACCAGGAGAAGCACCTGGCTTCTGCCATCGGATCAGCGCTGTGCGCAGGCCGCAGCACGCTACCGCAGCGGCCATTGGAGGGTGAACCAACGGCAAAGGAAGACCTTTCTCTCTGTCTCTCTCTCACTGTCCAAAAAAAAAAAACAAACCTTAAAGAAAGAAATAGAAGAGGATACCAAAAAATGGAAAAATCTTCCATGCTCATGGATTGGAAGAAGCAACATCATCAAAATGTCCATTCTCCCAAAAGAAATTTACAGATTCAATGCAATACCAATCAAGATACCGAAGACCTTCTTCTCAGATCTGGAAAAAATGATGCTGAAATTCATATGGAGGCACAGGAGACCTCGAGTAGCTAAAGGAATCTTGTACAACAAAAACAAAGCTGGAGGCATCACAATACCTGATTTCAGGACATACTACAGGGCAGTAGTTATCAAAACAGCATGGTACTGGTACAGAAACAGATGGATAGACCAATGGAACAGAATAGAAACACCAGAAATCAATCCAAACATCTACAGCCAACTCATATTTGATGAAGGATCCAAAACCAATCCCTGGAATAAGGACAGTATTCAATAAATGGTGCTGGGAAAACTGGATTTCCACGTACAGAATCATGAAGCAAGATCCCTACCTTTCACCTTGCACAAAAATTCACTCAACATGGATTAAAGACTTAAATCTACAACCCGACATCATCAAATTATTAGAGAGCATTGGAGAAACCCTGCATGATATAGGTACTGGCAAAGACTTCTTGGAAAAGACCCCAGGAGCACAGGCAGTCAAAGCCAAAATTAACATTTTGGATTGCATCAAATTGAGAAGTTTCTGTACTTCAAAAGAAACAGTCAGGAAAGTGAAGAGGAAACCGACAGAATGGGAAAAAATATTTGTAAACTACGCAACAGATAAAGGGTTAATAACCAGAATCTACAAAGAAATCAAGAAACTCCACAACATCAAAACAAACAACCCACTTAAGAGATGGGCCAAGGACCTCGACAGACATCTTTCCAAAGAGGAAATCCAAATGGCCAATAGGCACATGAAAAAATGTTCAAGATCACTAGACATCAGGGAAGTGCAAATCAAAACCACAATGAGGTTTCACCTCACCCAGGTTAGAATGGCTCACATTCAGAAATCTGCCAACAATAGATGCTGGAGAGGATGTGGGGAAAAAGGGACACTAACCCACTGTTGGTGGGAATGCAAACTGGTTAAGCCACTATGGAAGTCAGTCTGGAGAGTCCTCAGAAACCTGAACATAACCCTACCATACAACCCAGCCATCCCACTCCTTGGAATTTACCCAAAGGAAATTAATTTGGAAAATAAAAAAGCCATCTGCACATTAATGTTTATTACAGCTCACTTCACAATAGCTAAGACCTGGAACCAACCCAAATGCCCATCAACAGTAGACTGGATAAAGAAATTATGGGACATGTACTCTATAGAATACTATACAGCAGTCAAAAACAATGAAACCTGGTCAATTGCAACAAGATGGAGCAATCTGGAAAACATCATGCTGAGTGAATTAAGCCAGTCCTACAGAGACAAATAGCATATGTTCTCCCTGATCGGTGACAACTAACTGAGCACCAAAGGGGAAACCTGTGGAAGTGAAATGGACACTATGAGAAACAGTAACTTGATCAGCTCCTGTGCTGACTGTTGTTGTACAATGTAATACTTTGTCCATTTTAGTATTGTTTTGTTCTATTACTAGTGGTTGAACTCTGTAATTAACACACAATTATTCTTAGGTGTTTAAATTTTAACTGAAAAGTGATCCCGGTTAAATATAAGAGTGAGAAAAAGAGAGGGAGGAGATGTACAATTAGGGACATGCTCAATCAGAGTTGCCCCAAGCGATGGAGTTAGAAACGTGCCAGGGGATTCCAATACAATCCCATCAAGGTGGCATGTACCAATGCCATCTCGCTAGTCCATGTGATCAATTTCAGTTCACAATTGATCACACTGATAGGTCTAAGAGTCAAAGGGATCATACAAACAAGACTAATGTCTGCTAATACTAACTGATAAAATCAGAAAGGGAGAGAACGACCCAACATGGGAAGTGGGAGACACAGCAGACTCATAGAATGGCAGATGTCCTGAATAGCACAATAGCACTCTGGCCTCAGAATCAGCCCTTGAGGCATTTGGATCTGGCTGAAGAGCCTATGAGAGTATTTTAGGCATGGAAAGCCAAGACACTCTGGGAAAAAAAAAGAAGACCTAACTGAAAGATCTCTGCGAGTGAGATCCCAGTGGAAAGAACAGGGACATCAAAGTAGGAGGTACCTTTCTCTGAAGGGAGGAGAGAACTTCCACTTTGACTATGACCCTGTCGGAATCAGATCAAAGTTGGTGAACCCTAAATGCTTCCATAGCCTTGGCAACTCATGACTAGAGCCTAGGGAGATTACTGACGCTATAAACAAGAGTGTTAAATTGTTAAATCAACATCAAGAGTCATGGTGTACTTACGTCCCATGTGGGATCTGTCCTTAACGTGTTGTCCATTGTGAAGTAATGCTATAGCTAGTACTGAAACAGTATTTTTACACTTTGTGTTTCTCTGTGGGTGCAAACTGATGAAATCTTTACTTAGTATATACTGAATCGATCTCCCGTATATAAAGATAATTGAAAATGAAAAAGAAACTTGGTGTTAAATTGGAAATTGCATAGAAAATTAATCAATTTTTTTAAAAAAAATCATGTAGGATCTCTGTCATTAATGTGCTATACACTGTTATTTAATGCTATAACTAGTACTCCAACAGTATTTTTCACTTTGTGTTGCTATGTGAGGGCAAACTGTTGAAATCTCTACTTTATATATACTAAACTGATTTTCTGTATATAAAGAGAATTGAAAATGAATCTTGATGTGAATGGAAGGGGAGAGAGAGCGGGAAAAGGGAGGGTTGCAAGTGGGAGGGAAGTTATGGGGGGGAAGCCATTGTAATCCATAAGCTGTACTTTGGAAATTTATATAAAAGATTTTTAAAAATCTGGTATTGTGAGGCCTCCTACTTTGTTTCTATCATATTATATTGCTTTAGCTATTCAGGGTCTCTTGTGTTGGTATATGAATTTTAGCATCTTTTTTTTAGATCTGAAAAGAATGTTATTCGTATATTGATAGGAATCACATGGAATCTGTGAATTGTTTTCAGTAGTATGGACATTTTGATGATAGTGATTCTTCCAGTCCATTAATATAGATGATTTTTTTTCCATTAGAGAACTTTGACATCTTTGGCTAAATTTATTGCAAGGTATTTAATTCTTTTTATAGCTACTATGAATGGGGTTGATTTTAAAAGTTCTCTTTCAGACACGGTATTGTCTGTGTATACAAAGGCTATTGATTTTTGTATGTTCACTTTATATCCTGCCATTTTACATAACTCTTTCATGGGTTCCAATAGTCTCTTACTCAAGCCTTTTGGTTCCCCAATATATTGTAATATGCCTTCTACACGTACAGATAATTTGAATTACTCCTTTATAATTTTTATCCCTTTGGTTTCTTTTTCTTGCCTAGTAGTTCTGGCTCAAACTTCCAGGTTATACATGGAATCATATAATCCACAAATAGGAATTGTTTGAATTGTTTCTTTTCAATTTCTATACTTTTGACTTGTTTTTCTTACCTATTGACTCTCACTAAAATTTAAGGACTATATTGTTTAGCAGTTTTGAGAGTGGAAGTTCTTGTGTGGTTGTGGATTTTAGTGGTGATGCTCCCCAATTTTTCCCATTCAATAAGATCCTGGCAGAGGATTTGTCTATACCCAATTTGCTTAAGGTTTTCATCCTGAAAGGGTGTTGTATTTTATCAAATGCTTTCTCTGCATCTATTGAGATTATCATATGGTTTTTGTTTTTCAGTTTATTAATGTGATGAATCACATTGATTGGTTTGTGAAATGTTGAACTGTCCATGCATACCAAGGATAATTCCCACTTGGTCCAGTGAATCATCTTTTTTGTATGTTATTGGATTCAATTTGCTACTCTATTGCTGAGGATTTTTGCAACTAAGTTCAGCAGGGGTATAGGTCTGTAGTTCTCTATCTGTGTTGCATCTTTTTCAGATTTAGGAATTAATGTGATTCTGGCTGCATAGAAAGAATTTGGGAAGATTCCATTCCTTTTAGTTGCTTTGAACAGCTTGAGAAGTATTGGAGTTCTTTATATGTCTGGTAGAATTCAGCAGTGAAGCCATCTGGTCCTGGGCTTTTATTTGTTGGGAGTGTCTCTATTGATTCAGTCTCCGTCTTGGTTTTTGGTCTGGTTAGGGTTTCTATATATTCATGACTCAATTTTGGCAGGCTGTATTTGTCCAGTAATCTACCCATTTTGTTCTGAGTTTCCCAATTTGTTTACATATAGCTCTTTGTTTTAATTCCTGATGAATTATCTGTGGTATCTGTTGTTTCACTTCCTTTTTCATCTCTAAATTTATTAATTTGAGTCTTCTCCCTCTTTTTTTTTTTTGGTTAGTTTGGTAAAAAGTGTATCATTTATATATACTGTTTTAAAAAAACTCTGTTTTTCCACTGGTCATCAATATTGATTTTTGCTTCAGTTTTTTAATTTATTCTCTAATGTTTATTATTTCTTTAATTCTATTAATTTGAGTTTGGTTTATTATTGTTTTTCTAGGTCTTTGAGATGCATCAATAGCTCATATATTTGGTACCTTTTGAATTTCTTCATGTAGGGACCAACTGCTATAAACTTCCCTCTTAACATTACTTCTGTTGTATCCCATATGTTTGATATGAGGTATTGTCTTCATTTGTGTGATGAAAAGTTCTGTAGATATCAGTTAGGTCAAGCTGGTCCATAATGCTCACTAACTCTGTTCTTTCTTTGTTGACTTTCTGTTTAGATTGTCTATTGATGAAAGTGGGGTATTGAGGTCCCCCATTGCTATTATATTAATGTCTATGCTACCCTTTAAGTTAATTAACATTTAATTTAAATATCCAAAATTCTGTAATTAGGTACATATACATTTATTATAGTCACACCTTCCTGTGAGTTGATACCTTAATGATTATGCTTGCCCTTCTTTGTCTTTTTAAACAGTTTTTGTGTTAAGTTTATTTTGTCTGATAATATTATGGCAACACCTGCTCTTTTATGCTTTCTGATAGCATGGGATGTCTTTTGAATCTTTTCACTTCCATCTGTGTGTATCTTTGTTGGTGAGATCTGTTTCTTGAAGGCAGAAAATAGATGGGTCTTGTTTTTCAATTCATTCAGCTTTTCTGTGTCCTGTAACTGGAGAGACTGGATTTTTGAGGCTATTTACTTTCTCTTTTTTTAGGTTTATTTATTTATTTGAAAGTCAGTGTTATACATAAAGAGGAGAGGCAGAGAGAGAAAGAGAGAGAGAGAGAGAGAGAGAGAGAGAGGTCTTCCATCTGATGCCTCACTCCCCAATTGGCCACAATGGCTGGAGCTGCACTGATCTAAAGCCAGGAGCCAGGAAGTTCTTCCAGGTCTTCCACGTGGGTGCAGGGGCCCAAGGACTTGGGCTATCTTCCACTGCTTTCCCAGGCCATTGCAGAGAGCTGGATCAGAAGTAGAGCTGCTGGGTCTTGAGCTGGTGCCCATATGGGATGCCGGTGCTTCAGGCCAGGGCATTAACCTGCTGCACCACAGTGCCAGTCCCATGAGGCCATTTACTTTAAAGGTTACTATTAATAAATAATGACTTGGCCCTGCCATTTTTTGAAAAATATTCCTATTATTTATATGGATTTGTTTTGTAATTTTATTGGCAAGTTTTCTGCCTTCACTGCACAATGATTGTCCAGAAGCCAGTTATACCCTGCACCCTCTCATGCAGCCACAGAGTCCCAGAGTTTCAGCACACAAGGCTCCTACAGTTGCTGAATGCAGAGGTTCTACTCTGCCCTGCCAGCCTGTTCAGTCCACAGAGAGGCAGATGTTCCCTGAACCAGCTGTCCATGGGCTTGAGATCCAGAGCTTGTGGTGGGTTGGAAGATTGGGTGAACCTTGCAGTCCTACGTGGGTACCCAGCCCCCTATCAATCCTACCAGCCAGGCTCAAAGTCAGTGGGGCCACATACTTTTCCATCTGCTGGAATATCTGGATCACACGCATGCATAAGTGCCACATGCCACACATGGCCCTCTCTCCACCACTATCACCAGTACTGCTGAGAAGATGGCGCCCTGCCTGAGCCAGTTGCTGTGCTTGCATGCAAGGCCTACCACAGCTGCTGCCCAAGCCCCAAATTGCACCTGCCCTCCCACAACTGGGTGCTACTGTGGAAATGATGGGGTGAGAGAAACATGCCCCCTTTTTCCTACTGAATCCATGAATATCCATTAGCCCCTAAGGATGCAGATGGACTCACATCATGCTCTCCCTCCATGTATATCACCAAGGGCTGCTGCAGTTTGGTCTCACCTCTGTCTCTAAGCTGCTAACCGCTCTGGCTTTCAGCTGCTTAGTGTATTGTGTCCATGTTCATGCTGCATATCTGTACCTTCCACACAGGTCTACAGCATTCCTCTTCCTTTAATAGAATTCCCACTGGGGTTTTCTCTCAATTATCCCCTTAGAGTTCACTTCCTACATTTTTTACTATTTATCTCTAGCCTAGTGCAGAACATTTTTCCTTATTCCACCATCTTGGAATCCGTTTTCAAAATTTGATGATAAAACTCTCTTTTTCTGCCTTTTCTGTTAAAGAACTCAGGGAATATTTTTAGCTAAATCATGCTGCAATGAGTTGGGAGCACAGGCCCAGTATCTTATGACACTACTGCTTGGGAGATGCCATCCTTACAAGCCCTTCACAAACTGATTCTCAGGCTACAGCCTAGCACCAGACCTATGAAGCCTCAAGTACCTTGTTTGGAAGGGCTTAGCATTTGCACATATCCTGTACACATACTCCCATATACTTTAATCAACTCTAAATTATTTATAAGGCCTAATACAATGTGAATGCTTCATAAACAGTCATTATTCTCTACTATTTATGGAATAATAACCAAAACACAATGTTTTTATGTTTTTGATCTGTGGTTGGTTGACTCCTAGAAGGCAAACCCAAAGACTGGGGTGCTGACTGAGCCTTATAAGACATAGATGATGGAATTCATTTAGATTGTGATCTAGGGCTTGGACCTGGCCAGTAGTCAATTAGAAAAATATTCAACTCTATTGCTACTGACTCCACTCACCTGTCTCCAACACTGCACTGTTTCCTTTCCCTGCCTTGTTTCATTCTTACAGCTGCCTCTGAAGACAGATGGGAAAGTCTGGCACAGCAGGGGAGGGTGATGAACACTATCCTGTTATTCTTTTGGTCAAGACAAGATTTCTTATAGGGGATGATTTTTAGCCTAGCAGTTAAGATGCCCACATCAGAGTGTTTGGGTTCAATTTCCTTCTTTCTGTTAATAAAACCCCTGGGGGCAGCAGGTGATAGTTTAAATATTTGGGTCCCTTCCACCCACATAGGAGCCCTGGATTGAATTCCTGGATCCTAATTCCAGCCAGACCCAAACACAGCTTCAGCTAATGTGTACACTTGGAGATTAAACAAGCTGGTGGAAGCCTCTCCAAGTGTCTCTGTCTCCATGCACCACCACCCCAAATAAATGAATTTTGAAAAAAAAAATTCTTAGAAAAAATAAAGATTTTTTTCTAAGACCAGATGATGTTGACATTTTACACCAAGGCTGTGAGTAAGGCTATTATTGGACTTCTGGCTGTAACCACTATTATTCCAGGATTGTGGCTAGCCATGACCTCACCAGGGGTCTTGTTCCTAGTAAATTGGGCCCTGGCCCATTTAAATTTTTATGACAATTCTTTGCTTTAAATCCAGCAGGGATCTTCCAGTGCCATCATTTTTGTGTGTCTTCTGTGTCCTGGACATTTCCCCAAGTACCTATGCTAACTCTTCTCCTATCAAGTTTCTTCTGTGTACTATCTCCAGAATCTTCATTTCTGACATTTCAAACCCCCAAATACTTGCCCCCTTCCTTTAGTAATCTCTGTGTCTTTCATCATCACTCCTAAGGCATAAAACTTAGTCTGATGAGCTGGCTAGCAGCTGAAAGCTTGTGATTTTAGTCATACAGGAATACCAGTTAATATAATGATCTTCTGTGTCTGCATACGGTAGGTCAGAGTTATTGACTCATAATGCCAAAATTCAAATTCTTGCTGGGGAACTCAACTCCCTGGGCCTCAGTTTCATTTGGAAAATGAGTGTTATACATTTCCTTACCTCCTGGGATTGGTGACTATTAATTAGATGGTGTATGTGAATGACTGACCGAGTGCCTTGAATTCTGTCAGATTCCAAATATTGAACACTCGTGTATCAACATGACCAAAAACAAAGAGCAAACACATGAAATACACATCAGGGCCCTGCTAGTATGAAAAGTAACTTCTATTCTTTCCATAATGTCTTCTTGAACAACTGAACACTCTCACCATAAAGTAGAAGAGAATTGAGTTTGTGTCTTTGACCACATCACAGCCTACACCATTCCTTCATTCCACACACCCATACATATAAAGTAACCATGAGACCAAGTTCTCCTAGTTAGGACAGTCAGTCTTGTCACACACAGTTAAGACAGAGAAAATATTGTGACCTTAAGAAATAACAACGTGAACCACTGTAACATTAAAAACCTACCTCAATTTGTGGCCAAAGAATTTAGCAGGGCTAGATCTGTGGCAACAGAGCACTCTCAACACAAAAATAGAATAATCAAAAATTTATCTACAATTAAATAGACAAAGAAATGTGAAGATTAGAACATTACTTATGGAGGGAAAGATAACAATGCTGGAAGATTCATGGCTTGGGAATCCTAGAACATGTGCTTCAGGGTCCCAGTTGTGAGGTGACAATCAGAATATCTTCTCCACAGGGGAGCTTGCAAAGTTTCTCCCTTTTAAGTTCCCTTAAAATTCTTATGAACAAGGGTGGCATCCATCCAACAGTCCTTGTGTGACTAGGTATGGAGTCTATTCTCTCAGAAACTGGTTAGGGACCTGTGAGAACATCTATCCTTGCTCCATATCACATTAAAAAAGCTTATTTTTCTCTGTAGGTGAGTTAAGCCCCCAAGGAAAACAGCATCCATAGTTCTAGGCTTTTGAGTTTACAGTGCAAACAAGGACATGGGAGATTTTTTTAAAAAAAGATTTATTTATTTGAAAGGCAGAGCTACAGAGAAGCAGAGACAGAAAGAGATAAAGAGAGAGAGAGAGAGAGAGAGAGAGAGAGAGAGAGCAAGCGAGTGAGCTCTTCCATCTGCTGGCTCACTAACCAAAGGGATGCAATGGCCAGAACTGAGCCAATCTAACACCAGGAGCCAGAATATTTCTCTGGGTCTCCCACAGAGGTGCAGGAGTCCAAGCACTTGGGTCATCTTTTACTACTTTTTCAGGCACAGCAGTGTAAAGAGAATGAAAAAGTAGAAGGAAAATGTTTGACTCAAGGACAAGAATTAAGAAAGATAAGGAGGTGAGTCTGTACAACCTTGGGTAAACAGAGGGTGTTTGGGGAATAGAGGGTGCCCTCTGTTCTTCCAAACAATGTTCTAATCAAATTGTGTGGGAATATGGCTCTGGCCAGGCCAGTTCACAAAAAACATTAAAAACATTTGCCTCTGGCCAATTGGCAAGCACTACTAAGGTTAAGGTCAGGTAAGGGATTACATAAAGATATAAAAGTAAGAATTAAAACAAATGAAGGTGGAACTGATTGCTTCCCGAATGCTACATGTGTTGCCTATGATGCTTTATTCCAGTGCTGTGGTTGTATCTAACGGATGAGAGTCTTTGTAAATAAATCTTATCTTTCTACTTTCATGGGTACGTGGATGTTTGTTTATGAATCAAGCCTCTAATATTGAAGTCTGTGCACAACTCTTGGCCAGATCACTATCTGGTCAAAACAATCAGAGAGCAGGATTGGAAATGCAGCAGCCAGGACTGCAACCAGTGCCCATATGGGATGCTGACACTGAAGGTGGTGGCTTTTACCCACTACAACACAGCACCACCCAAGATCCTTAATTTAATATTAACCCTCCACTACCTTTAAGATCAGAGAGGTTCATTGCATAGGCCAGACATAACTTTGAGCTAAACATTTTAAAATTTTATTTGCTTATTTAAGTAGCAGAGTTACAGACAGAGACAGGGAAAAAGAGAAGTGTCTTTCATCCGCTGGTTCATTCCCCAAATGGCTACAACGGATGGAGCAGGGCCAATCTGAAGCTAGGAGCCAGGTGCCTCTTTTGGGTCCCCACATGGGTGCATGGGCTGAAGTGCTTGGGTCATCCTCTACTGTCTTCCCAGGCCATAAGCAGAGAGCTGGATTGAAAGAGGAGCACCCAAGACTTGAACCAGCAGCCATATGGGATGCTGGTGCTGCAGTTGGATGCACATATATATATATATATATATATTCATTTTGGTGTATGGATAAACATTACAAAAAATAACAAGTTTAACAAAAAGAATTAGATTGAAAAGGCCAGCGCCGTGGCTCAACAGGCTAATCCTCCGCCTTGCGGCGCTGGCACACCAGGTTCTAGTCCCGGTTGGGGAGCCGGATTCTATCCTGGTTGCCCCTCTTCCAGGCCAGCTCTCTGCTATGGCCCGGGAAGGCAGTGGAGGATGGCTCAAGTCCTTGGGCCCTGCACCCGCATGGGAGACCAGGATAAGCACCTGGCTCCTGGCTTCGGATCAGCGCTATGCGCCGGCTGCAGCGGCCATTGGAGGGTGAACCAACGGCAAAAAAAAAGGAAGACCTTTCTCTCTGTCTCTCTCTCACTATCCACTCTGCCTGTCAAAAAAAAAAAAGATTGAAAAGAAAATTTGTGCAGTAGGTGATTAAAAAAAGGAAATCATACCAATGAGAATTATTGTCATTAATAGCTAAGGGTGAAATAGCTTTTAGTTTTTTGGCAATTATGTGAGTTCTAACTTATAATTAATTTAATTGCTACTAGCTGAAGGCAGATACCAGGGAAGCATTCCATAATGTATTTGCAAGGGATCCTAATGAAGCATTAAATATTACAAAGGGGTGAGGACTTAGAGGTCCAGGAAGTGACACTGTCTACCTAATCAGGGGAGGTTAGGTATGAAGATTCTTGCAGTGGAGAATGTCAAGGAGCAGCAGACACCCAACACAATGAGCTACTTTACCTCGATCCTTTAGCTTTCTTTTGTTATTACTTATGAAAAACTATTGAGGAGAAATTGTATATAGCACAGAAAAGTTAGTCATAGGAGACAATGTAAAACACGTAGATTAGAAGAATGCACTAATAAGTATGTAGTAATTTGTCCACTATGTCATTCACATGTCAATCCATGATCAGATTGCTGTACACTGAGATAGTTGTTAAGATTATCAGGGCCCGTATATGTTCCAATTATGTAAGGTAAAGTGAAAATATTGAAGTAATATAAAAGAAATAACATGAAATTGACACAGTACTTGGGTTGAGTATACACAGCAATGTTATTTGTGTGTTTTTTTTTTTACAGGCAGAGCGACAGTGAGAGATAGAGAGAAAGGTCTTCCTTTGCTGTTGGTTCACCTTCCAATGGTCGCCGTGGCCGGCGCGCTGCGGCCGGCACACTGCGCTGATCCAAAGGCAGGAGCCAGGTGCTTCTCCTGGTCTCCCATGGGGTGCAGAGCCCAAGCACTTGGGCCATCCTCCACTGCACTCCCGGGCCATAGCAGAGAGCTGGCCTGGAAGAGGGGCAACCAGGACAGAATCCGGCACCCTGACCGGGACTAGAACCCAGTGTGCTGGTGCAGCAACGCAGAGGATTAGCCTGTTGAGCCACGACGCTGGCCCTACACAGCAATGTTATATGGTCCCTATACAAAAAAAAATCCAATATAATTTTCCTGGTTATTATCTAAAGTTAACAAATCCTCTGCAGGTATATATTAGAAACATATTTTTTTTCCATTTAACACCTGTCCTGGTGGTTAACAGGTATTATGCACTTTATTGTGAATTAACATAGGCATATTTAGTAGGGAACACATCATAAAATTGAGAAACTTTAGTAACATTAGTAGTTATTTCCAAATTGGCTATTAGGGGGTGGACAAATAGTTAGAAAGTCTTTTTCAATGTTAAGGTTACTTTAGTGGAGAATAATCATCATGGGCAACTATTAGGCACTAACTACTAAAACTTGAGTAACATCCTGTCCAGAACTGCACAGCCTGTTTGCTTGGCTCTCAAACTTTACAGAATTAACTATACATAAATCTGTTTTTACTCCACCAAAAAAGTATTGTACTAGTTCTTTTATTTTTCATTACAAGATTTTAGAAAATTTTAGGCAATGTCATAGTGGCTATTCATATATGCTTCAAATCTATTTTTGTGCATTTTTAATTATATTTACATATGATTTGGGGATCTGAATAATAGAATGCTCTTGTATTTTAGGGGAAGCATAAATAATTTAATGGGATCTGCCCATCTCGTAAAAGAACATGTTTCAAACAAAAAGACAACTGAGAATTATAATATACAAAAATAAAATTAAACATTGTTGGAAATATTTGACATTGTTGTTTAAAGGTAGTATCTGCTTTTCAAGGTGTATTTGAAAAAACCAATCTGTGAAGTATAATTACAGAAGATGGTATTGAGACTCTACAGTTACAGTAATATTTTCTTCAGCCATAAAATATGTTTCATAGATGCATGAAGAATTTTTTTCATAGTTAATGTTACTTTTTTCTGGGCCATATTTAAAACATAACAACTTTATTGATTATTGCAATTAAGTTTCTTTTGTCTGGTCCTGGAAGACCCAATTGATCCTGAAAACATCTCATATTATGAGAAGAAATGAAGAGAGTTTTCATTGTCCATATCTGCAAATCAAAATTCTAACTCATAAAGAGCAGTCCTGCAAAAATACTTTTTATTCATGAGTAAAGAACTGAGCAGTAGTTGGGGCCGGCACTGAGGCGCAGTAGGTTAATCCTCCACTTGTGGTGCCAGCATCCCATATGGATGCTGGTTCTAGTCCTGGCTGCTCCACTTCCAATCCAGCTCTCTGCTAAGCCCTGGGAAAGCAATAGAATATGGCCCAAGACCTTGAGCCCCTGCACCCATGTGGGAGATGGGGAAGATGTGCCTGGCTGCTGGCTTCAGATCAGCATGGCTCTGACATTTTGGGAGTGAACAAATGGAAAGAAGACCTTTCTCTCCTGTCTCTTCCTCTCACTGTCTCTACCTCTACATCTCAAATAAAATAAATAGAATAAATAAAGCTTTTAAAAATAATTGAGCAGTAGGCAATATTTTATCTTGACCTGAATAAGGGACTAGTACAATTTTATTCATTCATTCATTCATTTTTATTTTCAGTAACTACCTCAGTGGCCTTAAGATTATATTCATCATGCCTCTTTATCCAAACTTTTGGCTTAATTTAATATTGGTAGAATAAATTCCTTGCTTATGGTGACATTTGGGGCTTTAGATATTCCTTTGCAGGGTCTTCTTTTGAATGGGATATTTACAAATCAACAAACTGAAATATTTTACATTTTTAACTTGCTTTAAAAGAGATAGGTAAAGTGACAATTCTATGGCGAAGGCCCACCTTGGCATAGCTTGGACTCCAAGGTGACCTGAACAATGATGAGCCCATTTTTCCAGGAAATATTATTCTGGTTACTTGGCCATATTTGATGTGATTTTAGCCCATCTGTCGATTTGGGCATTGTACTCATGTTCAGGCAAATTCATAGCAGCATGGGCATATACATGAAACACTGAGATAATACTATCTTAAGCACTGCCCCATGTTTTTTATCATCATTTTCATAATTTTTGTCCTTGAATTTTCTTTTTTTTTCCTTTGAAATAGGCATCCATGTAGCCATCTATCATTGTCCATGAATCAATAAAAATATGACATTCTCTTCCCATTTTACTAACAAGGCCCTGGTGCACTGCTTTTACTTAGTCAATTAATAGTTTACCCATGGTTTTAGAGTCATTTTTTGGCAAGGGCTATATGAAATCATCTTTTTGGGCTGGCGCATGGCAAACTTGGTTAATCGTCGGCCTGTGGTGCCAGCATCCCATTTGGGCACCGGGTTCTAGTCCCGGTCATTCCTCTTCCAGTCCAGCTCTCTGCTGTGGCCTGGGAAGGCAGTGGAGGATGGTCCAAGTGTTTGGGCCCTGCACCCACGTGGGAAACCAGGGAGCCAGGAGGAAGCACCTGGCTCCTGGCTTTGGATCGGTCCAGCACCAGCCGTAGTGGTCATTTGAGGGGTGAACCAATGGAAGCAAGACCTTTCTCTCTGTCTCTCTTTCTTTCTCACTAACTCTGCCTGTCAAAAAAAAAAAGAAAGAAAGAAAGAAAGAAAGAAACCATCTTTTAATTATGCTCTTGTCCTATGTATTTTGAAGCTTTATCTATGAATCAGGCATGTTACTTTTGCTTATTAATTTATTACTTCAGTAAATGAGGGACTTTATTCAAAATGGAGTTTTCATCTTTTAACTAGGAAAAGTTCCTTCATAAGCTGCTTTTTCTTTGCAACTGGGAAACACCATGCTTTATAGACTTATCCCTAATTTGTATAGAATATTTAAATTATGTTAGATTTTTGTGCTTTCCTCTTGAAAGGAGTCAGAGAAGGAACGATTAAAAGATAGAGAGAACAAAGGAGCCCCTCTTGTAATCTTTAGCGTTTGATAGCCTTGCCGGGAAGAAGGTCTGAGCTAGAAAGCAAATGTGATAAGAATTTCATTGATAAGTGAGGAGAAAGGCAGGTGCTGATGTCAAGATTACTCAGAAGGCCAGGTTGCTGTAGCTGTTTTTGATCAAGCTCATGAGTATGGTAAACACAAGAGCTCTGCACAAAAATCCCAAGACTCTTTCTCTCCTGTAAAAGTCTGAATTTACCAGAAATGTCCTTGGGTGGGCAACAGGTTCTCTGAGCCTTACTTTCCTCATTAGTACAGGGAGGATGATGACATACACCTAGCAGAGCAATGGTGAAGAGAACAATAGAGCATCCAGCACCAGGGTGAGCATATTCCAAACATTCCATCACAGACATTATGCTTGTCCACAACACACATGACACATCAACCCATGTCTTCATTTGGTCACCAGATAACTATATTGTTCCTTAAAAATCTTGATGCATGAAAATAATTTTTGAAACATTTTTAACTTTCTTTTTTTTAAACTTTTATTTAGTAAATATAAATTTCCAAAGTAGTTTATGGATTACAATGGCTTTCCCACCACCATAACTTCCCTCCCACTCGCAACCCTACCATCTCCCACTCCCTCTCCCATTCCAATCACATCAAGATTCATTTTCAATTCTCTTTATATACAGAAGATCAATTTAGTATATATTAAGTAAAGATTTCATCAGTTTGCACCCACACAGAACATAAAGTGTAAAATACTGTTTCAGTACTAGTTATAGCATTACTTCACATTGGACAACACATTAAGGACAGAGATCCTACATGGGGAGTAAGTGCACAGTGACTCCTGTTGTTTACTTAACAAATTGACACTCCTGTTTATGGCATCAGTAATCACCCTAGGCTCTAGTCATGAGTTGCCAAGGCTATGGAAGCCTTTTGAGTTCGTTGACTTCGATCTTATTTCGACAAGGTCATAGTCAAAGTGGAAGTTCTCTCCTCCCTTCAGAGAAAGGTACCTCCTTCTTTGATGGTCCTGTTCTTTCCACTGGGATCACACTCACAGAGATTTTTCATTTAGGTATGTTTTTTTTTTTTTTGGCCTGAGTTTCTTGGCTTTCCATGCCTAAAATACTCTCATGGGCTCTTCCACCAGATCCAAATGCCTTAAGGGCTGATTCTGAGTCCAGAGTGCTATTTAGGGTATCTGCCATTCTGAGTCTGCTGTGTATCCTGCTTCCCATGTTGGATCGTTCTCTCCCTTTTTGATTCTATCAGTTAGTATTAGCAGACACTAGTCTTGTTTATCTGATCCCTTTGACTCTTTGACCTATCAGTGTGATCAATTGTGAACTGAAATTGATCACTTGGACTAGTGAGATGGCATTGGTACATGCCACCTTGATGGAATTGAATTGCAATCCCCTGGCACATTTCTAACTTCACCATTTGGGGCAAGTCCGATTGAACATGTCCCAAATTGTACATCTTTGTTTTTGTTGTACAAGGTTTGATTGCTAGTGATCTTGAACATTTTTTCATGTGTCTGTTGTCCATTTGGATTTCCTCTTTTGAAAAATGTCTATTGAGCTGGTGCTGCAGCTCAATAGGCTAATCCTCCACCTTGTGGTGCCAGCACACTGGGTTCTAGTCCTGGTTGGGGTGCCGAATTCTGTCCCAGCTGCCTCTCTTCCAGGCAAGCTCTCTGCTGTGGCCAGAGAGTGCAGTGGAGGATGTCCCTGCACCCGTATGGGAGACCAGAATAAGCACCTGGCTCCTGCCTTCGGATCAGTGCAGTGCGCCAGCCACAGCGCGCCGGCCGCGGCGGCCATTGGAGGGTGAACCAATGGCAAAGGAAGACCTTTCTCTCTGTCTCTCTCTCTCAGTGTCCACTCTGCCTGTCAAAAAATGAATAAATAAATAAAATGTCTATTGAAGTCCTTGGCCCATCTCTTAAGTGGGTTGTTTGTTTTGTTGTTGTGGAGTTTCCTTATCTCTTTTTAGATTCTGGTTATTAACCCTTTATCTGTTGCATAGCTTGCAAAAATTTTTTCCCGTTCTGTTGGTTGCCTCTTCACTTTCCTGTTTCTTTTGCAGTACAGAAACTTCTCAATTTGATGCAATCCAAAATGTTAATTTTGGCTTTGACTGCCTGTGCTCCTGGGGTCTTTTCCAAGAAGTCTTTGCCTGTGCCTATATCTTGCAGGGTTTATCCAATGTTCTCTAATAATTTGATTTTGTCGGATCGTAGATTTAGGTCTTTAATCCATGTTGAGTGGATTTTTGTGCAAGGTGAAAGGTAGGGATCTTGCTTCATGCTTCTGCACATGGAAATCCAATTTTCCAAGCACCATTTATTGAATACTGTCCTTACTCCAGGGATTGATTTTAGATCCTTGATCAAATATGAGTTGGCTGTAGATGTTTGGATTGATTTCTGGTGTTTCTATTCTGTTCCATTGGTCTATCCATCTGTTTCTGTACCAGTACCATGCTGTTTTGATAACTACTGCCCCGTGGTATATCTTGAAATCTGATATTGTGATGCCTGCAGCTTTGTTTTTGTTGTACAAGATTCCTTTAGCTACTCGAGGTCTCCTGTGCCTCCATATGAATTTCAGCATCATTTTTTCCAGATCTGAGAAGAATGCCTTTGGTATCTTGATTGGTAGTGCATTGAATCTGTAAATTTATTTTGGGAGAATAGACATTTTGATGATGTTGATTCTTCCAATCCATGAGCATGGAAGATTTTTCCATTTTTTGGTATCCTCTTCTATTTCTTTCTTTAAGGTTTTGTAGTTTTCATTGTAGAGATCTTTAACGTCCTTGGTTAAGTTTATTCCAAGGTATTTGATTGCTTTTGTAGCTATTATGAATGGGATTGATCTTAGAAGTTCTTCCTCAGCCGTGGCATTGCCTGTGTATACAAAGGCTGTTGACTTTTGTGCATTGATTTTATATCCTGCTACTTTGCCAAACTCTTCTATGAGTTCAAATAGTGTCTTAGTAGAGTTCAACATTTTAATGATTTTTCAATTTGGAAGCCACTGTCAAAAATAGGAAGAAAGAGATATAGAGACAGAGAGACATTTGCCATACACTGGTTCAATCCTCAAATGTCCACAATTGTTGGAGCTGGGTCAGGCTGAAGCCAGGAGCCAGGATCTCTCTCTGGTTCTCCCACATACATGCAGGAGCTTAAGCACTTGGGTCATATTCCACTACATTCCTAGAAACAATAGCACAGAGCTGGATCGGAAACGGAGGTGTTGAACCTAAATGGTGCCCATATGGGGTGCTGGTGTCATAGGAGGCAGCTTAACTCACTACACTGAGGTGCAGGACCCTAGGGTATAAGTGGTTGATGTGGCTGCATTTCTTCTTGTGATAGCTGGCAGCACAGAGGTGCACCTGAGTGTAACACCTGAGAAGATCATGTCACATGTGACATGAAGTTTCCTTAACTTTTGAAAGTCCCCTCACGTATCAAAACATCAGGTTACATACCTTGAATATACACAAATTTTGTCACTCATATGCTAAAAATCTTGAAAAAATTAAAATATGCAAAAAGAAACAGGCTCCTATATTAAAATATAAATTCAAAATAACTTAGTAAACTAGACATATCATTGGGATTGGGAAAGCTTTCTTGGAAAAGAAACAATTTTTAAAATATTCATAAATTTGTTAGCCAAAATTTCTATTTTGAAAGTGTAAATACAGATGGAGAAAGTGTAAGGGCTAAGATAATACCCAAGTACCAAATTACAGGGTCCTTCTGCCCCTCTAAAACCTGGATAAAAGCCCCAAGTCAAATACAACTTCTTTTTTTACCTTACCCAATATATATTACCGTGTTACTGGAAACATAAAACGGAGACACCCTAGAAACAGCTATACCAAGACAGAGTTCTGGAAAAGACCCTGCAGCCCACATATTTAGAAAACTGAGAGAAATCAAGTCCTCACAGGAAGGAAGGGAGAACCGAGGGCTGTATAAATGACAGCACCACCTGTCCTGCATGAACTCCATACACAGACACTGCATTCTCCCTTGTGACCACTTTGTCCCCACTGCACAGTCAGGAGCAATGCAGGGTGGATACCACATAGTTGAGCAGAGAAGGGCCAGGACATTGGGGTCCCAGGTGCCAGTCCTGTCCCCAACCCATGGGTCTGAAAGGACTGAAGGAAGCACTCTGACAGCCCCAATATGGTGCCCACAGATTCCAGAGATGACCTCTGGGAGGCCTGTGTCCTCCTGGCTCTTCATCAGTTTCCATAGGCTCTGCCTTTCCCCTCTCCAGACACCCTGGCCCACACACCACGTTGTGGTTTTGGCTTCCCAGGAGTCCAGTGTCCCCTGGGGAGCAAAGATGGAGAGCAGCAGATCCGGACTTGCCTTGTGAGCCTCCAGGCAGCACAGGCGTCTCCTATGACCTCGCTTTCTGGCAGAACTCTAAGACTACTGTGACATCCAGACCCCGTGTGATTACATGGTGTGGGTGCCACCATGCCTGATTGGGCAGCTTGCATGGTCATGAGCACACAAAACATCACAGAAGATGCAGCCAAGCAGCATCCTCCATAGCATGCGCTCCTAAATAATGGTGGTGCAGGATGGGTACAGTGACAGGCAAGGCCTGGGTTCAGGTAGGAAACTGCCTTCTCCTGGGCTCCACCTCCTCACAGCAGGAGGGCCTCTCCCTTCCATGTTCCTGCCACCTGCTGGTATTGCCCTGAGTGGCCCCTGTCTTTCTCCCTGGAAGGTTCTGCCTGGAATTTGTGCTTCAGTGAGTTACAGTTCTATTTGTAAGCTTCTGGGCCTTTCTTTTTCCTCATGTTTTTGCTCATTTTTCTGTTGGGTCATTTGTGTTAGTTTTTAATATTGATTTGAAGAATGTTTAAATATATCACATAATTCAATCCTTTCATTTCACATAATTTAATCATATTGTTTCTCTTCTCATGGTGATAGTTCTTTTCTAGTGTGCTTATTATCCTTTCATGCTTAATATTTGTTTCATGCTGGTACCTGGTAATCTAGTGGATTTTATATATTGATCTTTCCAGCAATCAATTTAAATTCATTCATCGCTTGCATTTGTTTTTAGACTTTACAGACTATCTCCATATAAATATCAATATATTGACAATTTACTGTTTAGAAATTGATTTTACATCTTATTTTTTCTTTTTGCTCTTTTTCCCTCCTGACTACTCCTGCAATAAGAAGTTGGAGGTAGTGGAGGAATCCTGGTCTAGGTACTTCCAGGGAAATAGCTGTCAATGTTCCTGTAATAACTGTGTTGTATGTTCTAGGCTCCTTTTAAACAATCTTGATGCAAATAAGGAAGTCATTGTTAACATTGGTGGTATAGTGGTGAGCTTAGCTGCCTTCCAAATAAGAAAGCCACAACTTTTCATGATACTGCTAGCAGCAGTTTTTACTAGCTGCTGAATTTTTGAAATGCAGTTCAGCATTTAATCTAAATTATCATGTGATATCCCTCTTGGAATATTCACCAATGTGGAAAATTTCCGTGGCTTATTTATGAAAATTAACCGAGCTTTCATTTTTTAATATCTTACTTGCAATTCATAATAGTTTCATATGTGATTTCATTTATTATAATAATTTTTTTTAACAGGCAGAGTGGATAGTGAGAGAGAGAGAGACAGAGAGAAAGGTCTTCCTTTTTGCCATTGGTTCACTCTCCAATGGCCGCTGCGGCCGGCACATTGAGCTGATCTGAAGCCAGGAGCCAGGTGCTTCTTCTGGTCTCCCATGCGGGTGCAGGGCCCAAAGACTTGGGCCATCCTCCACTGCCTTGCCGGGCCATAGCAGAGAGCTGGCCTGGAAAAGGGGCAACTGGGATAGAATCTGGCGCCCCAACTGGGACTAGAACCCGGTGTGCTGGTGCCGCAAGGTGGAGGATTAGCCTGTTGAGCCATGGCGCCAGCTATAATAATGTTTTACTAAGAAAATATGTATCTTTATGAAAGGGAAACTTATACTTAATTTGTATTTCAAGTTCTGGTTAACTTGCATCATCATCAATGTTATGCTGGGTTTCCAAATAAATTTTAAAATATTTCCTGCTTTTTCAACTTTGGATACATCTGGGAAACTTAGGTGTGTTTTTTTCCTCCCTTAAGTGTTTGGAATATCATATACATATACATATATATATATATTTATAGACAAAATTTTTCTTCTGTAATTTTTTTATTGGTTGGTTGGCAGTTTTCAAATTGTGATCTAACTTGCTTGGTTAAGTGGGAGTTTTCCTATTTTATGTTATATTTGTGTTTTGGGGAATTTGGTTTTCAAAAAATAGTGGATTTTTACCTTTAGCAAATTTTTACTCCTAAGAGTCTCACACATTTTTCTAGCATCTTGGCAAGGATATGTGATCAGTGAAGAATTATTTTAATTCTTAAAAATTGATATTACTGTTACTTTTCTCTTTTTTCCTTAATTACTTTTACTCATGGTATATTAATTTTTCCCATTTAAAAAATTCTTATCTGTGGTACATTTTGAAAAACATTTCTTTTTTTAACTTTTATTTAATGAATATAAATTTCCAATGTACAGCTTATGGATTACAATGGCTTCCCCCTCCCATAACTTCCCTCCCACCCGCAACCCTCCCCTTTCCCGCTCCCTCTCCCCTTCCATTCACATCAAGATTTATTGTCAATTCTCTTTATATACAGAAGATCAATTTAGTATATATTAAGTAAAGATTTCAACAATTTACACCCACATAGAAACACAAAGTGAAACATACTGTTTGAGTACTAGTTATAGCATTAAATCACAATGTACAGCACATTAAGGACAGATCCCACATGAGGAGCAAGTGCACAGTGACTCCTGTTGTTGACCCAACAAATTGACACTCTAGTTTATGGCGCCAGCAACCACCCTAGGCTCCCGTCATGTGTTGCCAAGGCTATGGAAGCCTTCCAAGTTCGCCAACTCTGATCATATTTAGACAAAGTCATAGTCAAAGTGGAAGTTCTCTCCTCCCTTCAGAGAAAGGCACCTCCCTCTTTTTTAAGGGAAAAGGTTTATTGGGGAACACCCAACAGACAGGAAAGCTGATTCCAGCCAAGACTGGGAGAAAAGTCACTCATCTTTTGTAGGTAGAGGGGTTTGTCCGAAGAGAAATTTTGTACAATTATACAGCATTTAGTGCGGAAGAGGACCATCAGTACACGCAGGTTGGGAGTAGAGCCATTGGTGGTAGAGTAGAGGTTATGATTACAAAGGAATGAGGCCCAAGTGCGCTAGACAGTGTCTAGAACAAAGGACAGAGTCATTACTAGAGGAGCTAAGAAAGGTGCTGTCTAAGCTACAATTAAGTTTTCTGATTGAGAGGCAAATAGAACCTGATAGAGGGGGCTTGATAATAATCTGGTGGGCTTTAGGCCTTGTAAGTTCAGAGGCCCAGACCTATCTATCTCTTCACATGGGGTACATCCTAAGGGAGGTGTGAACTTCCTAGGGGAAGGCACTCTGTTGATTCTCATTACTTAGCTGGTCTGGGAGGAGAGCTGGCCAGGTCAAGGCAGGGGGCATCTCTGACAAGAAATTTACAGTTCTGCCTGCAATGTTGCTGACCCTACTTGACCATACCCTCAGCTGCAGTGGTCACTTTGGAAGTTGGGCTGAGTGAAGGGCTTTTCAGCTTAGAGCCAATAAGATCTGTGGCTCTGACCTGGACATCTGCATGTGCACAGAAATGAGAAGGCCAAGAATCAAAAGGCCTGGAAAGATGTCCAAGACATTTATTGTGAGCAAGATTACAACTTACACAGGCAGTACCCATCATCAGGGAAAAAAACAAATTGTCCAAAGAGTAGAAAATAATTAAGACCTTTTAAAAAAAGTCAACCATAACTCATAAAAGTGAGAAATTGTATTAAGGTTCAAAAGATAGGAGTTGATTTCAAATTCTTTTTCCCATTTTCTTGTTTCTTATCTCTAAACCTCATCAAACATACCTCTTGCTTCAATCCTGAGGAGAGGTGGGAGCAGGTGGAATGTGTGAGGAAAGGGATCCTTATCGGCCCTCTCTTCTCCCATGGCCACAGTGATAGTGTTGCTGGCATCCCTTCCTCTGGAACTGGTCTCTTCCCAGGCAGCAGTTCTCTGCCTTGGTTTCTATCAAATTAATGTAGGCCAAAATGGTTAATAAGCCACAGAGAACCACATTGATACCTAAGAGACTTCAAAATGTTTGTGGAAACTGGATTCAGGATACATTTATTTTGGTTCAAACATTTTTGAAATTCATGAGTTTTTTTTATAATGTACATTTTCCATAAACTGTTTTGAAAACTGTAATAAAATATGGTCTGAAGTGTAGACTAAGGAGGAATCAGGCTGGCTGCATATCTCCCCCAATGAATTATTTTCTTTGACTTGAACAAATTAGCCTCACAGTGCCTGAAATCCCTCCTCTATAAGATGAGACAATGGCTTGTTGCAGTTTGTTCTGACAGCCTATTCTCACTGTTGCAATGATAAAAATCAACTGCAGTAAGTTAAGTTTCAGTCAAACTTTGGTGCTGGAATTGGCACTAAAACAAGTCTTTGCAAGATTCTGTTTCCTCTTTACTCTCCACACATCTACCTACCTGTCAGGGGCCAACATGCAAACAGGTCACAATTTTGTGGAAGCTTCCTGTACCAGGAAGCTGAGTTTTGTTTTGTTTTTTTAAATCTCTCCAATCTCTTCCATTCTGTCTATCCCTGTTGGCACATACCAGTTGTGCATATCATCGCCAGATTTTATGCACTCTGTATGAAGGAGAAAAAGTAAAACTCTTGGCACCTCCCTATGGCCACATGCTTTCAAAAGTTAAGAGGACTTCCAGAAAGATATTGTAGAAACACAAATTTGCATGAAGATCAGTGAAAAGATTAACCACTTAAAGCACAAACTTTCTAGGAGTTGGGCAGATAATTAGCACCACCATAAGTACCACCATTATTTGGGAAATGAGGGGATATTTTTATTATCTTGCAAGGATAAACAGTAATCATGGGGAATTTATTATTATTATCATTATTACTACCACCACCCCTATTTTACAGAGAGGAGAAAAAGGTTGCCCAAGTTCATGCAGCTTCAGAGGCAGGAACCCAGATCTCTCCTATAATGTCAACATTTATGCTTCTAAACACTGGACCACCTTGAAGGCCTCTCAGGATGACTGCACCGGAAGACTGAGGGGCATGGCAGGAAGAAGAGACATGCACAAGGTACATTGTTAAGTCGAGGCTGTCTTAGGTGGGACTCAACCAAAGGGAATCAAGTGAGCTAGCACTGTACAGCTGTGTCTGGATATTACTCTCATAGTCAGGAGACATTCCCAAAGGATTTTAGCCTGAGAGAAACAATTTGATTCACTTCATGCTGTTATGGTTGTGGGTGAACAAGGTGCCAAAGATAGGCAGGAAAGGAAGCTAAAAGTCTATGTATGAGGGGCCAGCTCTGTGGCACAACAGGTTAAAGCCCTGGCCTGTAGCACCAGCATTCCACATAGGTGCCAGTTCTAGTCCTGGCTGCTCTTCCTCCAATCCAGCTCTCTGCTATGTCCTGGGAAAGCAGTAGAAGATGGCCCAAGTTCTTGAGCCTCTGCACTCATGTGGGAGACCTATAAGAAGCTCCTCGTTCCTGGCTTTGTATTTGTGCAGCTCTGGCCATTGTGTTCATTTGGAGAGTGAACCAGCACATGGGCGACCTCTCTCTCTGTCTCTACCTCTCTCTGTAACTCTGTCTTTCAAATAAATAAAATAAATCTTTAAAAAAGAGACCAAAAATGGAAATGTAGGTAAGACATGAAGATGACTAGGCTCAGGTGGTGGTGAGAATAGTTGAAAGATATCAGTGGCATTTGGTTCTATTCCTACTAACCAAGTCACTTCCCTGAGTCTGTTTCCTTATGAGTACAGTGGGTTCATGGTACTTACTTCACTGTATTGATGGGAGGAGCAATGACAGGAAGCTTGAATTTCAGTGTTGGATTCTCAGGATGTTTTTTAAACCACAAAGGCTGCATCCTCTCTGGATTTAGGAATCTAGGGCTCTTATGGTAATCTCAGTTTAGAAAGCTGAGGATCCAGTGTTAAAAAGCAGTGGCCCCTAGCAAGCATTTGTCAATCATCTTTAAAATTCAAGGTTCAAATTCAAGTGCTTCATGACTATTAAAATTGGATAGATTCTGCCTTTTACCCAAGATTTCCTAAAAAAAAAAAAAAACAAAACACCAGGCAGATTGAAAATAAAGCTAACACCCATATTAAGGCCATGGCCTCCTCCCACATAAGTGCCATCTCAGAGTAGTGTTCCATCCCCATTGTATAATGCTTTGCACAAATAGCAGCAAAGGGTTCACACAAAATCAGCCACAGAAATACAAGCACTGTCTCTCTGGAAGAGAGCCAATCAGGGATGGGCCAGTTCATTGTCAGGTGGTTTGACAGGTGCCCTTGTGGTGACAGCCAGTGCTCTAATGTGTCCAGGAGTACTTCTTGGGTCTGCAGTCAGATTATCTGAGTGGAAATCCAGGTCCCGACTCTTGGAAGTTGTGAGCCCCTACATCAATCCCTTGAAAATTAGCAGATGCTGTTTCTCCTTGTGAAAAATGTGTTTATCACCCAAGCACAATAAGTTTATGATGAGGATTAAATGAGCAACTATACATGGACTGTATAGAATAATAGTTGCAAACCACAAAACTCCATACCTGGGGGTATTTCAAAGCTTTTTGGGCCAGAGCATGCCTCTTTATAACTTTCTGCTCAGTGCTAATTGCTACCTCTGGCTCAACAGAGGATAGCTCTTCCTTCTGTTCCATGTATCATGTCTTAAAATGTTTGAAAATGGCAGTAAGCTTAGACTTTTTTTTTCCCACAGGCAGAGTGGATAGTGAGAGAGAGAGAAGAGACAGAGAGAAAGGTCTTCCTTTTTGCCATTGGTTCACCTTCCAATGGCCGCTGCAGACAGCACATTTCGCTGATCCGAAGCCAGAAGCCAGGTGCTTCTTCTGGTCTCCCATGCGGGTGCAGGGCCCAAGGACTTGGGCCATCCTCCACTGCCTTCCTGGGCCATAACAGAGAGCTGGCCTGGAAAAGGGGCAACTGGGATAGAATCCGGCGCCCCAACTGGGACCAGAACCCGGTGTGCCGGCACCGCAAGGTGGAGGATTAGCTTGTTAAGCCACGGCGCCAGCCTAGACTTTTTTTTAACTCCTCAATTTTCCTTTCTAAATCCATCCCAACACAACACTCTCAGGTGCCAATCAAAATACCAAAGACATTCTTCTCAGATCTGGAAAAAATGATGCTGAAATTCATATGGAGACACAAGAGACCTCAAATAGTTAAAGCAATTTTGTACAACAAAAACAAAGCTGCAGGCATCACAATACAAGATTTCAAGATATACCACAGGGCAGTAGTTATCAAAACAGCATGGTACTGGTACAGAAACAGATGGATAGACCAATGGAACAGAATAGAAACACTAGAAATCAATCCAGACATCTATAGCCAACATATTTCATCAAGGATCTAAAATCAAACCCTGGAGTAAGGACAGTCTATTCAATAAATGGTGCTGGGAAAATTGGATTTCCATGTGCAGAAGCATGAAGCATTCTGCCATTCACCTTGCACAAAAATCTACTCAACATGGATTAAAGACCTAAATCTACGATCCGACAAAATCAAATTATTAGAGAACATTGGAGAAACCCTGCAAGATATAGGCACAAGCAAAGATTTCTTGGAAAAGACCCTGGAAGCACAGGCAGTCAAAGCCAAAATTAACATTTTGGATTGCATCAAATTGAGAAGTTTCTGTACTGCAAAAGAAACAGGAAAGTGAAGAGGCAACCGACAGAACAGGAAAAAATTTTTGCAAGCTATGCAACAGATAAAGGGTTAATAACCAGAATCTAAAAAGAGATAAAGAAACTCCACAACAACAAAACAAACAACCCACTCAAGAGATGGGGCCAACGACCTCAATAGACATTGTTTAAAAGAAGAAATACATATGGCCAACAGGCACATGAAAAAATGTTCAAGATCACTAGCCATCAGGGAAATGCAAATCAAAACCACAATGAGGTTTCACCTCACCCGTGTTAGAATGGCTCACATTCAGAAATCTACCAACAATAGATGCTGGAGAGGATGTGAGGGAAAAGGGACACTAACCCACTGTTGGTGGGAATGCAAACTGGTTAAGCCACTATGGAAGTCAGTCTGGAGAGTCCTCAGAAACCTGAATATAACCCTACCATACAACTCAGCCATCCCACTCCTTGGAATTTACCCAAAGGAAATTAAATTGGCAAACAAAAAAGCTGTGTGCACATTAATGTTTATTGCAGCTCACTTCATAATAGCTAAGACCTGGAACTAACCCAAATGCCCATCAACAGTAGACTGGATAAAGAAATTATGGGACATGTACTCTATAGAATACTATACAGCAGTCAAAAACAATGAAATCCGGTCATTTGCAACAAGATGGAGGAATCTGGAAAACATTATGCTGAGTGAAATAAGCCAGTCCCAAAGGGACAAATATCATATGTTCTCCCTGATCAGCGACAACTAACTGAGCACCTAAAAGAAAACCTGTTGAAGAGAAATGGACACTGAGACACTGTGACTTGATCAGCCCTTGTCCTGACTTTTGATGTACAATGTAATACTTTATCCCTTGTAGCATTTTTTTGTTCTATTACTAGTGGTTGAACTCTGTAATTAACACACAATTATTCTTAAGTGCTTAAATTTTAATTGAAAAGTGATCCCTGTTAAATATAAGAGTGGGAAAAAGAGAGGGAGGGGATGTACAATTGGGGACATGTTCAGTCAGACATGCCCCAAATGGTGGAGTTAGAAATGTGCCAGGGGATTCCAATTCAATCCCTACAAGGTGGCATGTACCAATGCCCTCTCACTAGTCCAAGTGATCAACTTCAGTTCACAATTGATCACACTGATAGGTCAAAGAGTCAAAGGGATCAGATAAACAAGACTAATGTCTGCTAATACTAACTGATAGAATCAAAAATGGAGAGAACGATCCAAATGGGTAGTGGGAGACACAGCAGACTCAGAATGGCAGATGCCCTAAACAGCACTCTGGCCTCAGAATCAACCCTTAAGGCATTTGGATCTGGCTGAAGAGCCCATGAGAGTATTTTAGGCATGGAAAGCCAAGACACTCTGGAAAAAAAGAAGACCTAAATGAAAGATCTCTGCGAGTGAGATCCCAGTGGAAAGAACGGGGCCATCAAAGTAGGAGGTACTTTTCTCTGAAGGGAGGAGAGAACTTCCACTTTGACTATGACCCTTTCGGAATAAGATCGAGGTTGGCGAACCCTAAAGGCTTCCATAGCCTTGGCAACTCATGACTAGAGCCTAGGGAGATTACTGACGCCATAAACAAGAGTGTCAAATTGTTAAGTCAACAATGAGTCACTGTGTACTTACGTCTCATGTGGGATCTGTCCTTAATGTGTTGTCCAATGTGAAGTAATGCTATAACTAGTACTGAAACATTATTTTATATTTTGTGTTTCTGTGTGGGTGCAAACTGATGAAATCTTTACTTAATATATACTAAATCGATCTTCTGTATATAAAGATAATTGAAAATGAATCTTGATGTGAATGGAATGGGAGATGGAGTGGGTGATGGGAGGGGTGCGAGTGGGAGGGAAATTATGGGGGGGGGGAAGCCATTGTCATCCATAAACTGTACTTTGGAAATTTATATTTACTAAATAAAAAAAGAGATCACTAGCAATCAGGGAAATGCAAATCAAAACCACAATGAGGTTTCATCTCACCCCAGTTAGAATGGCTCACATACAGAAATCTACCAATCTACCAACAACAGATGCTGGCAAGGATGTAGGGTAAAAGGGACCCTAACCTACTGTTGGTGGAATGCAAACTGGTGAAGCCACTATGGAAGTCAATTTGGAGATTCCTCAGAAACCTGAATATAGCCCTACCACATGACCTAGCCATCCCATTCCTTGGAATTTACCTAAGGGAAATTGAATTGGCAAATAAAAGAGCTATCTGCACCTCAATGTTTATTGCAGATCAATTCACAATAGCTAAGACATGGAATCAAATTAAATGCCCATCAACAGAATATTGGATAAAGAAATCATGCTATATATACTCTATAGAATACAACTCAGCGGTAAAAAAAAAAAAATGAATCCCAGTCACTTGCAACAAAATGCAGGAATCTGTAAAACATAATGCAGTGAAATAAGCCAGTCCCAAAGGGACAAATATATGTTCTCCCTGATCTGTTACAACTGACTGAGCCCCTAAAAGAAAACCTGTAGAAGTGAAATGGACACTATGAGAAACAATGACTTCTTCAGCCCTTGTCCTGACTGTCGAGGAACAGTTTACTGTTTTTACTTTTCAGAATTTTTTTTTCTACTTAATACCACAGGTCGAACTCTTTAATTAACACATAATTAGTCTTAGTTGTTTAAATTTAACTGAAAATTGATCCCTGTTAAAAATACGAGTGGGAATAAATTATGGAGGAGACATACAGTTCAGCACATTCTCACTCAGACTTACCCTAATGGTAGAGCTAGAAATGTGCCATGGGACTCCAAATTTCATTAAGTTGGCAGGTATCAATCCCATCTTACTAATTAAAGTGATCAGTTTAAGTTCATAATTGATCATAAAGATAGGATTAAGTGTCAAAGGGATCACATAAATAATACTGGTGTCTGCTAATAATAATTGATAAAATTAAAAAGGAGAGAATGACCCAACATGGCATGCAGGATACATAGCAGACTCATAGAATGGCAAATGCCTGAAATAGCTCTCTGACCTCAGAATCAGCCCTTAAGACATTAGGATCTGATTAAAAAGCCCATATGAGTTTCTCAGGTTTGGAAAGCCAAGACTCTGTGGCAAAAAATGACCTAAATGAACTATCTCTCTGAGTGAGATACCAGTGGAAAGAACAGGCCATCAAAGAAGGAGGCACCTTTCTCTGAAGGGAGGAGAGAACTTCCACTTTAACTACGGCCTTGTCTAAATAAGGTCGAAGTTTATGAACTCAAGAGTCTTTCATAGCCTTGGCAGTTCCTGACAAGAGCCTTGGGTGATTACTGATGTCATAAACAAGAATGTCAATTGTTAAATCAAGAATGGGAGTCACTGTGCACTTACTCCCAATGTAGGATCTTTGTCCTTAATGTGTTGTACTATGCGAATTAATGGTAAAACTACTACTCAAACATTACTCTATACTTTGTGTGTCTGTGTGCGTGCAATCTGATGAAATCATTACTTAGTATATAGTAAGTTGATCTTGTATATATAAAGATAATTAAAAATGAATTTTAATGAAGAATAGGATGGGAGAGGGAATAGGAGATGGGATGGTTTGCAGCTGGGAGGGAGGTTATGGGGGAAAAAGTCCACTATAATCCAAAGTTGTACTTTCAAAATTTATATTTATTAAATAAAAATTTTAAAAATTAAACATAATGGATGCACCTGGAGATAATTATGCATAGTGAAATAACCCACTGTCAAAAAAGTATGTATTTTCTTTTATATGTTATCTAATATAGAATACAAAAACTCACAATGCATAAAAATGAAATTGACATCATGATATAATCATTGCTTGTATTGCTTCTCTTTTTCCTGTGGAATAATGGTTTTTCTATTTACTTGTTGAACTTTATGTTTAGTGGTGCATTAAGCCTGTGATTGTAAAGGACATTTTAATACTTACTGCAAAAACAAAAGAAAAAAAGTGAAGAAAGGAGGGGAGATAGAGAGGGGGAAGAAAATGTGGTTGTATTCCTCAAATTGTATCTATAAACTGCATCAAAATTATTATCTTTATAATAATAAACATTTAATATGAAATAAAATTCATTTGCCATTACTCTGAGAAGTAATGAGTAATTATAGTTGGAACACTGTACAAAGAGGAGATATGAGACATTACTCTAAAGTAGACCAATATAAGTACAATGAAAAAGGGAAACAATATATCTCAGGAAAGATAACTCAAAGGTCATGCAAATTACCACAATAGTCTCTTTTTCTTTTTTAACCATAATTATTCTAAAGGAAATATGTATCTAGTGCTATTTATTGAGACTTTCAAAAACTGAACATAAGATTCTCAAATAATCAGAAAAAGGTGAAACTTTGTTATCTGTAAGAATGAATTATCAAAATTATCAGATGAATCTAGGATGCCTCTGAAATTGTGTACATGATGGCTGCCAGCAAAAGCTGTAGTATTTGGATTGAGTTGATGATCTCATAATGAAAGCTGACCAGGATGACCAGGCATTCACAGTGCTAGTGCTGCTTAAAGCACAAAGTTAAAGAGATATATAGGTGTTAACTATGAACTCAAATGCAAAAGCAAATAAAAAGGATGTTATGAAATATGATATATTATGATTACTATGAAAAAATGAACAGTTTTTAGTAGCAATGATAGAATGAGAAGAAGATAAAAAGCACTTGAAAACTAGACTATTGGGGCTGGCATTGTGACGTAGTGCGTAAAGTCACTGCAGTGCTGGCAGTGGATACCAGTTCAAGTCCTGGCTGCTCCACTTCTGATCCAGCATTCCCTGCTGGGAAAGCAATAGATGCTGGATCAATTCCTTGGCCCCTGCATCCATCTGGGAGACCTGGAAAAGTCTTCTGGCCTGTGGATTCAGTCTGGCTTGGCCTGGCCATTGTGGGCATTAAAAGAGTGAATCAGGATGGAAGATCTCTCTCTTCTCTCTCTCTCTCTCTCTCTCTCTCTCTCTCTCTCTCTCTCTCTCTCTCTTATTTTCACTCTTCCTCCCTGAGAGTTACATCTCACATTGTAATTCTGACTTTCAAATAAGTAAAGTATTTTTAAAAGTATACTGTTATAATTAATGTAAAAAGAAAAATAAATGAGAGCTTTTCATGAAATGTGAATCAAAGAAAACACCACCAGCCAGAATAAAAACACCAGGAAGACATCACTATTTAGAACTAACCTACTGACAGTTCCAAAAGAAAAATCAAAGGCAGTGTTACATTTCCATGAACATTCACAGTTACCATGATGCTGATACCTTGAATGGGGGTATTCATAAGATTCTCCTAAAATGGCTGCGAAAATTATACATGAAAGTTCTGAGAAGAACTTATACAATTTTGTGATAGTTGATAACCTCATAATTAAAACACAGAGCAAGACAGCATAAGCTTCACAGTTGTAGGACTTGCAGAGAATAGATTACTAAAGATATATAGGTGGGGCAGTGCTGTGGCAAAGCTGCCGCCTGCAATGCCAGCATCCCACATGGCACCAGTTTGAGTTCCAGTTGCTCCACTTCCAATCCAGCTCTCTGATATGGCCTAGGAAAGTAGTAGAAGAAGTCCTTGGGCCACTGCACATGCATGGGAGACCCAGAAGAAGCTCCTGGCTCCTGGCTTTGGATCAGCACAGCTTTGGCAGATGCGGCCAATTGGAGAGTGAACTAACGGACAGAAGACCTCTCTGTCTCTCCTTCTCTCTCTATGTAACTCTGACTTTCAAATAAATAAATAAAGCTTTAAAAAATATACACAGACGTGATAGTTACAAGAACAAACATAAAAAATTAAATAAAGATAGAGATGCTATGAAATCAAATTACTGTAAGAAACAATCATTTCAGAGAAACAATAGTAGAACAACAAGTAGACATAGGTATTTGGCTGGAAACTATATGACTACAATTACCCTAAAAAGGAAAATGGGTGAAAAAAATACAAAAGGGAAGTCAAAGCTCAAATAAGTTAGCAGAGAAAATTCAAAGAAGCAAGTGTCTGTACCTATTCTACTGCAACTCTCATACACTGATAGAAAATATAGAGTCCCATAAAATTCAAATAAGTTAAAAATATGTTGCATGGGAGCCAGCATCAAGGTATAGCAGGTAAAAATTCCCTCTGTGAAGCAGGAATCCCAGATTGGTGCTGGTTCCTATCCTTGATGCTTCACTTCTGGTCCAGCTCCTAATTAATGGCTTGAGAAAAGCACTGGAAGATACACCAAGTGATTGGGCCACTGGCACTAATGTGGATGATGGGAAGAAACTCCTGGCTACAGCCTGGCCCATCCAGCCATTGCAGCAATTTGTAGAGTAAGTTAACAGATGGCAGATCTCTGTGTTGCCTCTCTCTGCAACTCTTTCAAATAAGTAAACAAATCTTTAAAATAGAAAACAAGAAAAGATGGCTTTAAAAATTCATTACATGGATACTGTGAATTATCAGGAATGCAAAGACTTCTCAAAATATTTGAACATAATAGTTTATGATCTCATATTCAAAATTTAATTTGTTCACAGGTTCACAATGGAAGTATAAACTTAGACTAGGATATTAAAAACACAGCTAATAGTAATCTGAAAGATATAACATAAAAATGGATGTTTTCTGAAATAAAATATATTGTGATTAAGGATAAATGAATATTCCAGTGGGTGATATAACAGATTGATAGAAGACATATGGAAAATTGGTGGTAGACTATTACAACACATTAAAAAGGTAAATAAAGATTCAAGAAAAATCAAAGTCAATGGCATCAGAATAGGCTTCAACTTCTTTAGATTTCACAATTAAAGAAAAATTTAGAGTCTCATAAATATCCATAAAATGTTCAAAATATATTACCTGGAAATGGTGAATGATTACCCCAGTCTAAGGTCTCTCTGAGAAACTGTGTACTTGAACGTTGCCAGGACAACTTATAGAACTTTAAGGAAGCTGATGATCTCACAATGTAAAACCCAAGTAAGATGGCCTCCATTCCACAGGGCAAATGCTGACTTAGACTAGGATATTAAAGATAAATATAGGTGAATGGTAGAAAGTCAAAGAACAAAAAATTCAAATGTGCTGGAAATATGAATTGAAAAGCAACGAGCTATCTTTACTGTGAAAAGGAATGAGTACTTTGTTAGAAACAATACTAATGAAAGGAGATAAGGGAAGTTATCTAAAAATAGCCCATAAATTACATTAAATCTGTATAGGTAGTTAAATATTCAAAGACTTCAACAAAACGTAAAGGTTGCAGATATTTTAAAATAAAATCTGGTAATTATCATGTGAAGGAATAATTCATTTTGTAGGAGCATCTGATTTGAAATGAAAAAGTAGGATTATATATTTTCTGCCCTTTCAGAATTTCATGTTTCTAGTAATTTATGTTTTACTTTATTTTACAAAATATCAATCCACAATGTGGTGGAGAAAATGCTTGTCATTTCCTACAGGTGGTTTGAACAGCACTGTTCTAGCAACAGTCTAGAATGCATTATTAAAAATTTATTTTCATTATACTGAGTACAAATATTTAAATAACTGAATAATAAAATCATTTTAAAGATTATTTATTTGAAAGACATTTACAGAGAAGGAGAGAGGGAGAGAAAGTGAGAGAGAGAGAGAAAGAGAAAGAGGCCTTCTATCCACTGGTTCACTCTGCAGATGGTCAAAACAACTGGAGAAGCCAGGAACCAGGAGATTCTTCCAGGTCTCCCACAGGGATTCAGGTTCCCAAGCACTTGGGCCATCTTCTAATACTTTGCCAGGCCATTGCAGAGAGCTGGATCGGAAGTGGAGCAGCAGGGACTTGAACTGGTGCCCATATAGAATGCTAGTACTGCAGGCGGTGACTTTACCCACTATGCCACAGCGCCAGTTCCATAAACTCATTCTTTTGTTTTTAACATTTGTTTATTTTTTATTTGAAAAGCAGAGCTAGAGTCAGAGGTGGGGGGGCTTCCACCCACTGGTTCACTCCCCAAATGGCTGTGACTGCTGGAGCTGGGCTGATTTAAAGTCAGGAGCCAGGAGCTCTTCCATGTCTCCCACTTGCATTCAGGGGCCCAAGCACTTGGGTCACCTTCTGTTGCTTTCGCAGGCAGAGAGCTGGATTGGAAGTGGAGCAGCAGTGAATTGAATCGGTGCCCATATGGAATGCCAACACTGCAGGCAGCAGTTTTACCCACTATGCCACAGCACCAACCCATAAACTCATTTTTAAGAAAAGGGCCCATAAGTTTTCTAACTATGCCCACATTCCATTTCTCAGAGAGCATGCACATATGCATATTACTAATTTAATTTTACATTTTCTTGTCTGTATTTATTGATTCACTCTGAGTTCATAACAGAGGAGTTTGCTTTAATGAATATAATCTCCCTAACTTAGTTGATGGCAGATGTTAATCACATCTACAAAATATCTACACAATATCAATAACAGAGTTTTGCCAAACTCAGCACAACAGTGCAACTAAGTTGACCGAGTTGAGTTGTTGATTACAATGATCTTACCAATACTGAATCCATAACATGTACTTAAACCAAATGTAAACTTCAAATAAATAACAGACCTCTTCTGTGTCAAATAATACAAGTATACTTATAACCCAAAATGCTGGTTGTTCTCCTTTATCTCATGGGAAAAATTTTCATTTCTAGTTATTGTACAAAACACATCATTCCACTCAATTACTGTCACCATGTGAGTTACACCAAATGGGCAAGATCTAAACAACACGTTCCATACCTCAATAAAGCTTGTCTAACAATGTGAGAGGTAAACTCTACCAAGATTCAAGGCTTTCATATAAATAATTATGCTAGGATCCAGTGAACTTGGGTAGGCTGGGAAATATTCTTATAAAAAAGACCCTTTATTGGACTGTACTTCAGTTACTATCAGGACACAAGGCTGACAATTGGTAGGCATTCACGAAGCAACATAATTTGTACTCCTCAAACTGTTTTACAGGGTAAACAGATCTGCTGAGCTTTAAAATTGACTCAAACACAGAAAGGATTCTGTAGTAGTTCTGAGCTGTGGGTTGTAAAACCACAACATGGATTATAAAACCAGAAAGGTACTCTGGTAGCAGAGATATTCCTGGTGAGAAAACAGTTTCTTTGGATTTCATGGCTAGCCTTGATAAGATTGTAACACAGAAAGCATACAGATTTTCAAGAAAAAACATATTATCTATGGCAACAAAATATATACCAATATAGCCTCAGGAGGCCATAGGGTAAGAGTCTTTTCCAACACTTACTTCATTAGTTATTTTAGGCTGCCATCGCATATTCCTTAAACATTTTCTAGAACATACCCACAGGCAACAAAGAATGATGTATGATAGCCTTCCCAGGGGCAGGCCATCACTATGAGCCTGCACTTGGGAGTGCCACTCTCTCCTATTTAATGTGTGTAAGGTGAATGGGTGATGTAGAGTACAATCATGGCAAGGAGCAGGTTTTATACTGGTGGCCCTGTCATATTCACACTCCATGCCATGACTGACTGTGGGAAAACCACCTGAGGCACTTATAATTTGTCAGGATGTTATTCTAGATCTCTCAGGTTGTCCTGAACCTTGAGCCAGGCTTGCTCTCTGATTCAGGGTTCCCAACACCTGTCTTTCCTAGGGGAAGGCTGCAATCTGTGTATCCATTTGTACACATAAGAATGGCTCTTTACCATTTCAATTAACCTTGCTGTGATCATTTTCACTCCCTGTTTTACCATGTTTTCTTCTCTATACCCTGCTGTCCAGGGGACAGTGTGCTGGATAGATCTTCCACATCTTCTCCAGGTTTCAACACCATCATGAGTATTAGGGCTATGTTTCTCAGTAAGTACAGGGTCATCTTATATTATATTCCTTCTTCTGGATCCTGCTGAGTATAAGACAATACCCAATGTCATCTCTAAGTATGGAACTATCTCCACATTTGTCTGTGCAAGTTCCAGAAGAGAAGCAGTTACTATATTGACTCTGATTTCATCTAATTTGAGAGATTCATGTGATTCAGCAGTGCTGCAAGGAACATATGACAGGTACTAATACACTGCTCCTTCAACCCCACATCAAATATTATTTTTTCATATCTAAGATGGGATTTATTTAAGTTTGAGTGGAACAACTGTTATAACAGAGTGAGCTGCTACCAATACTCAGTTGACCAACTGGTATTAGAGTATTCATATGATGCAGTATTCTCTTCTGAAGTCTATTTTGAAAATGAATATATATTTTTTCTGATAGGGAAGCTAATGTCTCCCTTCTGAACAGTAGTCGTGTGTATGTTTTAAAAATATCTTTAATGGGAACAGGGCAGTGGCACAAGTTAAGCCTCCACCTTCAGTTCTGGTATCCCATATGGGCACCAGTTCAAGTCCTGGCTGTACCACTTCCAATCTAGTTTCCTGGGTGCACCTAGGAAATTAGGGGATGATGGTCCAAGTCCTTGATTCCTAGGTAACCATGTGAGGGACCTGGAAAGTGTTCTTCACTCCTGGAATGGCCCAGTCCTGTCCATTATGGCCACTGGGGGAGTGAACAAGTGGGTGGACAATCTCTCTGTTTCTGCCTCTCTGTCTCTCTCTGTAACACTACCTTTCAAATTAATATATAAAAATAAATTCAATTAATCAAGTAAGATAAAAAACAAATTTAGCTACTATGTTTAGTCACTGGACTGCTACTTTCAAGTGAAAAATATTTCCTAAATAGAACAAAAACATTAACCATAAAGTTTAACTTTGTGAGGATTTAGATTAAAATTATGTGTTAAACTTACCAATAATGATTAAGAAGTGAATATTATTAAAGTTTCTTCACTTTACCCCCACTATACCTTAAATGAAACTCACAGTGCATTTAAATACTTTTCTAATCACATATTTGAGAATAGAAAGATTTTAAATAATTCAGATCCAGAATCACATAACCTTAATAAGAAATGAAAATTTTTGATTTAATTCACATTATATACTATGAAAGCTATGTACATCTATATAGACATTTTCCCCAAGTAAGGTTTTGATATGTGCTATCTTACCCTAATAACAATTGATAAAATATTTATGTAGATTACCTGCTGGAAATGAAATAAGTTAGGAAATTATCTGAAATAGGAAACTGCAAATTTTGAAACCCTGAAAATGATTGTTCCTTTAACTTTAATTCATCACATTGACTAATGCGTTTATACTGCACACAATTTTAACTGCATAATCAAATAACTCAATAATAAACATTACTTTCTTTATCATGGAAAGAGGATATAAAATAGGATGAACGATCAGTATTTGGAAGATTTTGCTTCGATTTCATGAATAAAATTTAGATATAACTTACTACAGTGCTTAAAAATAATTTGTTTTGTAATTAGTTTTCTTTTAGATTTATTTATTTGTCGGGGCTAGTGGCCCTGGCCCGACATGAGATGCAGCAGGCTGAGGCTGTCCCTTATCTAATCCTGTTTCCTGTGCTTTTGTTCTGTAGGCACAAGATTTTTCACCCCACATTCCTGCAGGCAGGATGTGACTTCTGACGAAGGTTTATGATGTTCTTTGCTCTATCTGCAGAGCTTGTACCCTGATCTTCGCTACCTTGTAAACTTGTTTCGTTCCTGTGCTATGCATGATTGTACACAATGAATGTTATCTGTATGGGGCCTGGGGTATATATCCTTGTGTTTCTTGGTGCTCGCGGCTAGAGGCTGAACAGTTTCCCCAGGGAGACGGCCTCCAGTCCCTCATCGCCGGGCCCCCTACTTTGGCTTGGAACGTGATGAGGCAATAAACGTGGTGATGAATTCACTAAGTGCTGCGTGTCTCCGTGTGGTTTGTCGGGTGGCCTCCGACATTTATTTATTCAAAAGGCAGAATTACAGAGTTACAGAGTGGCAGAGGCAGAGAGAGAACGAGAGAGAAGTCTTTCATTAACTAGTTCACTCTCCAAACGCCCCCCTTGGCTGGAGCTGGGCCAATCCGAAGCCAGGAGTTTCTTCCAGGTATCCCACATCAGTTCAGGGGCTCAAGGACTTGGGCCATCTTCCACTGCTTTCCCAGGCCATAGCAGAGAGCTGTATTGGAAGAGCAACCGCCGAGATTCAAACTGGTGCCCATATGGGATGCCGGCACATCAGGAGGCAGTTTTACCTGCTACGTCACAGTGCCAGCCCTGTAATTAGTTATTTTTAAGTTAAGAATGCATAGTAAAGGGAATTAGTTGTGGTGTACTGGGTTAAGCTGTGAATTGCCGCACTGACATCACTTTTGGGTGTTGATTCTTGTCCAGGCTGTTCCACTTCTGATGTTTTGGGAAAAGCAGGGAAATATGGTTCAAGTTTTTGGGCCTCCACCACAACTATGGGACACCCAGATGAAGTTCCTGGCTCCTGGCTTTGGTCTGGCTCAGCCCTGGCCATTGTGACCAACTGGGAAATTAACCAATTGATGGAAGATCTCTGTCTCTGTCACTGTGTTTCCCTCTGTAACTCTGATTTTCAAGTAAATAAATACATATTTTTAAAATGCAGATAGTAAGAGTGTTTTCCTACATTCTCTACACTCCCCCATTGGTTGTCAAAGCCATGTTGCTAGCGGCCTGTCAGGTGGTTACACATTCGTCTATCCATCTGCCCATTCATACATGTCCAGTGTTCTCTCAATTCTCCCGAATAATAGACATGCCTGCAATTTCTGAATGCTCCCATGTTGAGGGGAAAATGACCCTCTAGGGTAATCTCAGACACCTGTGAAAAGAACTTTAGGAAGTCCAAGGTGGAATTATTATAAAAGCAGTGAGACTTTACTCAAAAACTGTTTGCTAGGAGTTAGTATGTGCATGGGATTCCACAGGAGCAAATGCCCTGGGTGAAGAAGGCAGGCATGCCCCAGTGGGATGTAAAAATGCATCAGAGGGTGCCCCTGGCCCCAGCACCATGGCCTTGAGTATCAGTGTATGGACAGCCTGCAGAACTCACAATTGTACCACACCTCTCTGGTGGATGGTCCCTGCCAGACCTGAGAGGGTTCAGATTGCCTGTTTACAATCACTGCATCCCACCAGCTGGGTTTCCTTGGCAGGGCACAGTGCAGGGCTTCCATCATGTGCCAGACTCATGCCTACATATGTCTGTGGAGCATAGGTTTGGGGTGTGTACTGCTCAAATGCTTCTGCAGGCCACTCTTTGTTTTCTAGCCAGACAGCTAGGGGAGGCAGGTTGCCTCTGCTTGGACACAAGTCTCTATGCACAGTGTTGGTTGAGCTTTTGCAGAGCCAGATCCTCAGCATCTCATGGCTTTCATCCAGGCTTCCCAGGTAGGCGTTGAGTGCCAGGTTCCCGAGTGGGGGCCAGTGAGGAGCAGCTGATGGGGTCTGGCTTCGGGATCGCAGCTACAGGGCCCCTCTGGTTCAGGCTGTGCAGTGCTGTCAGTGGGAGGCACAGCACCAGGTCATCAGAGTCTCAGCCTGTGGAAACTGCTAGCAGCCTCGCTCCCCACTAAGCTCACTTCTCAGCCACAGTGGTGACCCAGGCAATCACCTTGCAAGCATGCCTAGCACTGGTGGGTGGCAGACCCAGGCCACTGGATATGGACTCCCCAAGGCTTCTGCCATCCCCAGTGGCAGCATCCCCTGAGGAGAGTCCTGGCCACATATCTGGACCCCAGCATGCGTGGGGACCCTGCAGGAGCAGTTGCCTGGAGGTGGTGCTGATACAGGTCCCCTCCCAAGCAGGAGGGAATGTTGCAGGGGTTCATGGAGAGCTGGACAGTGGGGAATGAGGTGACACTGTGGAAGGCTAGAACCTGGTGAAGCACACACTCCACAGCACACACCACCTGGCTTCTGGCACAACAGCTTAGGAAATGGAATCTGCTGCCCCCACACAGCCCAGCTGCAGGAGCTGCAGGCATGACCCACGAGCACAAACCACTGCCTCCATGGGGAGAGTGCTGGTTCCCTCACAGTGTCGGAGACAGGAATTCACCCAGTCAATGCTCCGTGCCCGATGCATTTCAGGGAAGTGTCCAGGAGTGGCCCAGGACAGTGAGGGTGCAGCTTCCACGCTGATCCTGCGCACTGGCTCTGTGCCGCGTCCAGATCCCGGGCTCCAGCGCTTCTGAGACTCAGCAAAGAAGCTGGGGTTTTAGCCTCCTGGCAGAAGCAGTGGGGGGCCAGGCTGCAGACACAGGGGACCAGGGTGGCAATGGCCCCAAGCTGGTGCCCAAGGTGAAATGCAAGTCTGCTGGGATCCGTGTGCCAGTGGAGAGGCTGAGGCATGGGCAGCCCGTGGCAGTCCCTGCACAATTGGCCCACGCAGAACTCCTGTCGTTATTGGAAGGCAGGACTGGAGAGAAAGAAGCTTGGCACAGGCAGGAGAATAGCTGATTGGCCAGTAGGCGTGCACATGTGTACCTGTGCAGGATTGAAATTACCTTCTGGCTTTGTGAAGGACTGCATGACCACCCCCACGTGGCCTTAGTGCCCACCTTTCCTGTCACCATGCCCTCAGGAAGACAGCCACATTCTCCCTCATCTGAGTGCTCAGAGGCAAGCTGAAGAAGAAAATTTACAGTTGTGCAGAGTGACAAAACAGAATTATGATGGAAACAGTTATGCTAATTATCTTGTTACTTTGTAACCATTAATTTGTTAAGTTTATATCCAGATCTGATAATAATATTATACATGTAATTGTATTGTGGGAAGTTAAGATTAATACTATTTTAACCTTGATTGAGATGATGTTCACTCCACATACATCTCATAACATTTAGACAGCATTGTATAAAGTTTCAATAAAGACAAGCTTAAATACTGTGTGTCTTCATAGTCATGAAATCTCAATCTGCGAGAGTAATTTAAAACATGCTTATTTATATTAGTCTGTTTACAAAATTACTAATTTTCAAGTTCATATTTGAATTACTCCCTCCTTATATGTCTACATATTTTAGTTTATAAAAATAAACTATTCTCAGATACATTTGTAGTAGTCATTTATCTGAATAATAATTAAAGCATTATTTGTACTATCATTATTAACTATTTAACCTTTTAAAACCTTGATACATTTTCTGTTCTTTCAGACAATTCTAGTGAATTATCAAAGTACATTACTCTTTCAAAACATTTTTGGCAAGAAAATGTGGGGTATCCCTTTACCTAGAATGTCTGTTCAAAAGTGCCTTGAAAACATTTTAACTCTACTTCTTTATGAATATCTATAAAGCTTAAGTTTTTCTTGAACTTGAGGGAATGTTTTCAAGAAATCTGCATTCCGTTCTTTATTTAAATTTTACTATTTTACAAAGAAATTTCATTAAATTTGTGTTTATTCTCAACAGCTTTGCTGTTTTCTTAATGTTGACAACAAACATTTTCAAACTGCGGTTGTCATCTTTATAATTCTTCAATATTAAATTTTAAAGGAAATATCTTTCCTAACTTCTAATTTTCTTAATGTATGGTTTCTTAAACAATTTATTTAATTGATGTTTTTGCTTTGATATCTCCTATAAGAAATTTTCCCTAAATTGAATCATCTTTTTGAGTGAAACTTAGCAAGTTTTTTTTTTATTATATCTGAAGGATTTGAAAGGAGGAATTGCCTAAAATCAAGTTTTGAGTGACAATGTTTTTCCAAGTTGAAATTCTAACAGTTGAGAAACCAAAATATCCTAAATAAGTTTATATTCTGTGTTACCATTCTCAGTCCATCCACTTCTACATTGAAGATTTGAAAAATTTCTTTTCTTTCACATTCATGAATTAGGTTATTCAATTTTGTGATGTTTTGTGTGCTCATGACCATGCAAGCTGCCCAATCAGGCATGGTGGCACCCACACCATGTAATCACACGGGGTCTGGATGTCACAGTAGTCTTAGAGTTCTGCCAGAAAGCGAGGTCATAGGAGACACCTGTGCTGCCTGGAGGCTCACAAGGCAAGTCCGGATCTGCTGCTCTCCATCTTTGCTCCCCAGGGGACACTGGACTCCTGGGAAGCCAAAACCACAATGTGGTGTGTGGGCCAGGGTGTCTGGAGAGGGGAAAGGCAGAGCCTATGGAAACTGATGAAGAGCCAGGAGGACACAGGCCTCCCAGAGGTCATCTCTGGAATCTGTGGGCACCATATTGGGGCTGTCAGAGTGCTTCCTTCAGTCCTTTCAGACCCATGGGTTGGGGACAGGACTGGCACCTGGGACCCCAATGTCCTGGCCCTTCTCTGCTCAGCTGTGTGGTGTCTGCCCTGTGTCATTCTCGATGGTGCAGTGTTGACAGGGTGGTCACAAGGGAGAATGCAGTGTCTGTGTATGGAGTTCATGCAGGACAGGTGATGCTGTCATTTATACACCCCTCTGTTCTGCCTTCCTTCCTTGTGAGGACTTGATTTCTCTCAGTTTTCTAAATATGTGGGCTACAGGGTCTTTCCTAGGACTCTGACCACTTCATATAGCTGTTTCTTTTTTTTAAGTGTTCTTGTTTTTTTTTTTTTTTTGAAAGGCAGAGTGGATAGTGAGAGAGAGAGAGACAGAGAGAAAAGTCTTCCTTTTTGCTGTGGGTTCACCCTCCAATGGCCGCTGTGGCCAGTGCACCGTGCTGATCCGAAGCCAGGAGCCAGGTGCTTATCCTGGTCTCCCATGCGGGTGCAGGGCCCAAGGACTAGGGCCATCCTCCACTGCCTTCCCGGGCCATAGCAGAGAGCTGGCCTGGAAGAGGGGCAACCGAGATAGAATCCGGCGCCCCAACCGGGACTAGAACCTGGTGTGCCATCGCCACAAGGCAGAGGATTAGCGTGTTGAGCCACGGCACCAGCCTGTTTCTTTTTTTAAATGATTTTATTTTATTTATTTGAAAGACAGAGTTACAGAGAGAGGTAGAGACAGGGAGAGAGAGAGAGGTCTTCCATCTGCTGATTCACTCTCCAAATGGCTGCAAGGGCCAGAGCTGTGCTGATCCAAAGCCAGGAGCCAGGATCTTCTTCCTGGTCCCCCACATGGGTGCAGGGGCCCAAGGACTAGGGCCATCCTCCACTGCCTTCCCGGGCCATAGCAGAGAGCTGGATCAGAAGAGGAGAAGCTGGGACTAGAACAGGTACCCATATAGGATGTTGGCACTTCAGGCCAGGGCTTTTAACCTGCTGTGCCACAGTGTTGGCCCCACATATAGCTGTTTCTAGGGTGTCTCGCATAGTTTTATGTTTCCAGTAACACTGTAACATAGATTGGGTAAGATAAAAATAGTTTTATTTGGGTTGAGTTTTTTACCTAGGTGTTAGAGGGGTAGGAGGACTCTGTAATTTGGTACCTGGGTATCATCTTAACCCTTACAATTTCTCCTGACAGGCTGCCATCTGTATTTGCACTTTCAAAATAGAAATTTTGGCTAACAAATTTATGAGTATTTTAAAAATTGTTTCTGTTCCATGAAAGCCTTCCTAATCTCACAGATATATCTAGTTTACTAAGTTATTTTGAATTTATATTTTAACATAGACTCCTGTTTCTTTATGCTTGTTTTAATTTTTTCAAGATTGTTAGAGTATGAGTGACAAAATTTGTATATACTCAAGGAATGTAACCTAATGTTTTGATATGTGAGGGGACTTTAAAAAGTTATGGAAAAATCACATTATCTTTTTTTTTTACAGGCAGAGTGGATAGTGAGAGAGAGAGAGACAGAGAGAAAGGTCTTCCTTTTTGCCATTGGTTCACCCTCCAATGGCCGCTGCAGCCGGTGCACCACACTGATCCAAAGGCAGGAGTTACGTGCTTATCCTGCTCTCCCATGGGGTGCAGATTGCATTTTTCATAAATTTGAAATCCTTGTGTGTATACACTATGAAATGATTAGGACAGGGCTGGTGCTGTGGCTCACTTGACTAATCCTCCACCTGCGGTGCCAGCATCCCATATGGGCACCGGGTTCTAGTCCTGGTTGCTCTTCTTTCAGTCCAGTTTTCTGCTGTGGCCCGGTAGGGCAGTGGAGGATGGCCGAAGTGCTTGGGCCCTGCACCCTCATGGGAGACCAGGAAGAAGCACCTGGCTCCTGGCTTCGGATCAGTGTAGCTCCGGCCGTAGCAGCCATTTGGGGGGTGAAGCAATGGAAGGAAGACCTTTCTCTCTGTCTCTCTCTCTCTCATTCTCTATCTCTGTCAAAAAAAAAGAAAGAAAGAAAAAGAAATGATTAGGGGCCGGCGCTGTGGCTCAACAGGCTAATCCTCCACCTTGCGGCGGCAGCACACCGGGTTCTAGTCCTAGTCAGGGTGCCAGATTCTGTCCGGTTGCCCCTCTTCCAGGCCAGCTCTCTGCTATGGCCCGGGAGTGCAGTGGAGGATGGCCCAAGTGCTTGGGCCCTACATACACGGGAGACCTGGAGAAGCACCTGGCTCCTGGCTTCGGATCGTGGTGCGCTGGCCGTGGCAGCCATTGGAGGGTGAACCAATGGCAAAGGAAGACCTTTCTCTCTGTCTCTCTCACTATCCACTCTGCCTGTCAAAAAAAAAAAAAGAAAGAAATGCTTAGGACAATGTAACATTTCCTTCACGTTACATCCCTATGTTATTAAAGACATGAAAGATATTAGCATATTGTGAGTATGTGATAGAGTAATCACCTAGTCATTGTATTGAATATTAAGGTCTTGATCAGTTAATTTATCTCATAACTGCAAATGTGTGTTCAGCTAACATTTTCTCATTTGCTTCAATCTCAGCCCCTGACAACCACCATCCTGTGTTGTGATTCAGTGTGATTTTCTTACATTTCACATATGAGGGAGATTTTTGTGGTGTTTGTCTGTGCCTTTTTAATTAGCTGAATGAGCACATTAATATTTTTTTTATTTATTTTTTTTTTATTTTTGACAGGCAGAGTGGACAGTGAGAGAGCGAGAGACAGAGAGAAAGGTCTTCCTTTTGCCATTGGTTCACCCTCCAATGGCCGCCACGGTAGTGCGCTGCGGCCGGCGCACCGCGCTGATCCAATGGCAGGAGCCAGGTGCTTCTCCTGGTCTCCCATGGGGTGCAGGGCCCAAGGACTTGGGCCATCCTCCACTGCACTCCCTGGCCACAGCAGAGAGCTGGCCTGGAAGAGGGGCAACCGGGACAGGATCAGTGCCCCAACCAGGACTAGAACCCGGTGTGCCGGCGCCGCAAGGTGGAGGATTAGCCTAGTGAGCCGCGGCGCCGGCCACATTAATATTTTTTAATACATGTTTTGACAAAATGACAGAATTTCCTTTTAAAGGTTGAAATGTAATTCCAGTGTGTGTGTGTGTGTATATATATAATATTTTCTTTATTCATCTGTTGATAATGTGCTTTTTTTCTATATCTTGTTCTTGTAGATAATGCTGGCATGAATAATGACACTTTTGTCTCTTTAAGATACTGATTTCTTTGAGAATCAAACACAGTCATGGGATTTGTCATACACTCAATATTTAATTTTGTTTGAAGCCTGCCATTGTGTTTTCTGTATTGGTTGTACCAATTTACATTCCCATCAAAATTTATGTATTTCCTTTATCCAGATCTGATCCAATGTTACTATTTGTTTTTGGGTAACAGTATTTTACCATATGTGTGGTGATAATCATTGTGGTCTTGATTAGCAGTGTTGAGCCCCTATTCAGTTACCTGCTGGCTACTTGTGTATCTTCAGTGCAAAACCCGATCAATTCTTCGTGTGTTTTTATTGCAATATTTGCTTTCAAGTTACCTGTGCTCATTGTATTACTCACTTAGTCAGACTCAAGTTTTCCAATATTTTATTCTATTCATTGATTTATCTTCAATTTTTCCTTTAGTATTCAGATTTTTTGATTGTTTGCAGTCTTTTGTCACCCATGCTTTTAGTGTCACATTTAAACAATCATTGTTAAGACTGATGTCAATGAATTTGCTCAGAATTTTAAGGAGTTTTAAGTTCTCAGATCTTCTACGTAAGCAGCCTTCAATTCATTTTGAGTTGTCTTTCATGGCTGGTATAATATAATGATATCATATTTCAACTTTTTTCATATGGATGTCCAATTTTTCTCTGCCTCAGATGTGGTCACTAAATAGTGAATACCCACTTAGCAACTGTGGTATCCCTTGCTGGACCCAGCACCCCAGATTATTTCCTAACAGGGCAGGAACCACATAGAAAAATGTCAGTCCAGTTTTTCCCTTAGCTGCCTCATTCCCCAGACACATCCTTCTGTGTCACAGCTCTGGCCAGCTTTATAAATCCTTAGAGAGTAAAATAACTTATTTCAAGAGATTTTGTTGCATATTCCACACATACACAAGCACAAACACAGAGATAATTAGAATTTATAGTCACATCATGAGTAGAGGGAACAAAATTATCCCAAATTCTAAAAAAGAAAAAAGAAGTTAGGTATGATTTTTAAATGTTATTTTATTGAAGTGTGTTCTAATTAGCCTACTCCATTGAAAACAGAACCTTGTTATGTAATGATTGATTCTGATCTGATGCTCTTGGATTTTTCAATTTTTTTTGCATGTTTGATTATATGTCACAGACTGGTGGAGGTACTGACAATTCGTTCTCCTGTAAGGTTAAGGTAACCTAATGCAATAGACATTAAGATCTTATTAACCTACATAAAGTCAATTATTCTTACATCTAAGTTAGTAATTAGCCATTTCTTTTCTATTATAAACATTAGTTTCTTTTATGTCTTTTAAATTTGCATTTTTCTCTCCTGGTTACTTCTTAATGCATTAAATACAGTTTTGTCAGATGGTCACTCTCTATTTGTGTGAGAATGGTGTTTTTAACAGTAGTTCCACATGACAAAGTGTGTCTCTAAATATTTGTTCCTGAAGGGCAATATTGCAATGAGAAGGTGCCCAAAGTTTCATGGGGGATAGTGGGAAATATAAGTAAACACGCATGCTGGCCAGACTAAGTCCAAACTTTGAGTGCAGTTTTGATGTATTTGGTAGGGCTCTCATTGCAAAATCAGACACACTGAGTGGCTTAAAACACAGAAATTGTTGTCTTACAATTCTGGAGCATTAAAGTGACAGATGAAGTTATCAGCAGGGTGAGTTCTTCTGAAGGCTGTGGGGGAATTGGATCCACATCTCTTTCTGACAGCCAGTGGCTTTCTGGCAGCCTTGGACTTGCCTTCTCCTTCATATGGCTTTCTCTCTATACATGTGTCTGCATCCAGATTTTTCCTTTTGACAAAGATGCCAGTCATCCTGGCTCATGATCCCACCCTGATGACTTTGTTTTGTCTTGATTACCTCTGCAAAGACTTTATCTCAAATAAGGTCACATTCTGAGGTCCTGGGGTTGGGACTTCAATCTTTGAATCTTTGGGGAACACAATTCAAACTGTAGCAGCAGCATTACTTTTTCTCTACTCCTAAAGATGATTTTTTCCTCAAATTACACCTTAACAATAGAATGTCATTAACTCATGAGACACTCTTGGGCAAGAAATCTCATCTTGTTTTAAAATGAAGTTCATTGTCACACCTCACACAACGTGCATCCCAACCTCACTATATGGATGTGGTAATGGTGAATTATCTTTGGGAATTAAATCCTATCAACCAGATGAGTTCACAAGTTCTTAGGGGCATTTTAAAACCAGTTCATTATTTAAGATTATTGGAGAGGCAAAGGTACAGAAAGAGGGAAAGACAGGGAGCGAGGTCTTCCAACTACTGGCTAACTCCCCATATGGCCATAATGGCAAGAGCTAGGCCATTATAGAGCCAGGAGCAAGGAGCTTCTTCTGGGCCTTGCATGTATGTGCAGGAACCCAAACACTTGGACCATCCTCTACTGCCTTCCCAGGTCAAAAACAGAGAGCTGGATGAGAAAAGGAGCTGGTAGGATCTCAAATCAGTGCCCATATGGGATGCTAGCAACCACAAACAGAGGCTTAACCCTGCCACAGCTCTGGCACCAACTAGTCCATTTTTACCTGTTAAAAAAGAAGTCTTTTTCCAACTGAATTCATTTGTATGAAAGTGCTAAAATAATTCCATTGGCATTGAGGTTAAAAGATTTAACATGTTGTTAAATTTGTCTGCAGAGAGTGTAGTGCCCTCTAATTTTGTAAAGGAAGGAAGGAAAGTTGGGTATGAGGGATGAATTCTTTAAAAACCAGGGCATTATTTATTGATTAGAAGACAGCTTTTCTGCCTACTCACCTCTTTGAATAGCCTGACATGGATTAGAAACTGCTCAGATGTTTATTGAATGGGTAGAAGTGTCCAAGGAAATTGACAGATAGGAGGGAAATCTAAAGGCCCATATGTTTTCAGTGAGTTACAGTATACCCAGCTTTGGCTCATGCTGTGGGAGCCTGTGCTGTGTCTAAGAATACTGATAGCAATAGCAATTTATTGTGCTGAGTCAAGCATTCTGCATACATTTGTTTTTCATTATCTCTGCTTCATTGTGAGTTGAGTGCTGTGTTTTTATTTTATATATAAGGAAACTGAGGCCAAAAGTGGCCAAGCAGCTTGATGACATAAAGTAAGGTATATCTTTACCCACTGTACTGTAAAGACTGCTTGACTTGTAAAACTGTGCCTTCATGTGGGAAGAAAACATAATTAGACAATTAGTAAATATACTGTAATAGATTAGTTGTATGGTACGTCTCATTTGCTATGCATTTTTTTTGCTGGAATCATTTCATAAAGTGTGGGATTTATGTCATGGTTAAGTATATATGCCTTGGAGTTAGATGTAGGGATTGGATTAGCTCTATGTGTGTAAATGTGGACATAGGCCTTTAACAGAAGAGAGGATAATCAATGTTTTAATTTTATTTACAAATGTATAAAATCTCAAAACATATAATATACAACTAACAATAATATCTAAAATATAATATCTAGAAATTCTAGGTATGTGCTCTCTGTATGTTAATTTTCTTGATCCAACCAGCCTATGAAGTAAGTAAAATAATTGTCTTCATTTTACAATTGAAGGACATTGACATTTAGTTTTATATTTTGCCTAAGGTAGAAAAAATTGTAACTGGTAGGGCTAGAATTTGATTCTGAAAACCTCTTGAGTTTGGCTGGCAATATCTGATAGGATGATACCATGGATATGCCATATATTCTTCCACCTCAGAGCTTTTGCCCATGCAAAAGCTGTTTCTTTTGCTAGAACTACTTACTTACATCCCTCTCTTCCTGTGATAACTCTGACTCATTTTGAAATAGAGCATCATTATCTGCTTTATGGAGGCATTCTTTTACCCTCTTGGTACAGGACGGCTTCTCTCATCATGCAGTGTCCTTTCACTTGAACTCTGCCTTTCAAACCAGCCATCACTTGTGCTCACACCATCATGTGTTTATTGACTGCCCATCTGGAGGGCATAACAACAGCAATCTTATTCTTCCCTCTACCAGGACCATGCCTGGTATCTCATGCTTATTGTTTACCCACAGTATCTGACCTTCACTTGCTTCAAGCAGGAGTTAGTGAACAAGTAAATTTAATGGTAGTTGGTAAATACCATCTGCAGATCTCTTCTTTATTCTTATCTACCACACTTTTGAATTTCATTTTCTGTAATCAAAATAAATTCAAATATAAAAATAACTTACACCACTTTTATTTGAGGTATAACTAAATTAATTTCTAATTTTTGAAGAAAATGTGTATACATACATGAATGATTTGAAAATGATTTCCTCTTTCATACTTAGAATGAAAAGCTGTAATCAGAAATTACTTCCTTTCCCACTGTTTCATTTACATATTTATTTCCTCTTTTTCTTATATATGATGGGTATTTAAAAAGTTCATGGAAATGCATATTATTAAAAAACTAAGTATACATTAAAATACAATACATTACCTTTTAATTTTTATTTTTCATAGGTCTTTTGGAGTACCTTCATAGACTTCTTTGTGAGTCTCATTTACATTTAGAATTTGGCAGCCACTTCAGTTTCTTCTTACTTATTTTTCCCCAATTAATGTTGTGCAACATCAATCTGTGTTTTAAGATTTATTTATTTGAAATACAGTGTTACAGAAGAAGAGAGAGAGAGAGGGAGAGAGAGAGAGAGAGAGAGAGAGAGAGAGAGAGAGGATTTCCCCCTTCTGCTTGTTCACTCCCCAGATGGCTGCGATAGGGCTGGGGCAGACCCATGCCAGGATCCAGGATTCCAACTTCCACTTCTTTCCCAGGAGTGTTAATATGAAGCTGGATCAGAAGCAAAGCATTCAGGACAAAAACTGTGCAGGCGGTGGCTTTACCCAATATGCAACAAGGCCAGTCCAGCATCATCATTCTTAAATTACTATCCACAATGAGTAGTAAATGGCCAGCAAAAACCTTTGCTTGGTTTCTATGCAAAGGCCAGAAAATCATGTCAATTGAATATAATCCCATCCAAGGTCAAATACGTACATGTCTTTTACTCTGCATTGAGGTTTGAGAGACACAAATATCTCTTGTATCATAACTTGACTATTTCAACAATTTGCTCCCAGTAAGTCCTAATTGGAAAGTAAACAAATTTCTGATCAGAGTTTACAAGTTATGATAGTTAAATTCACTTGTCCTATAGTTTGCCCTGGGGTCTGATTGTTGAATGCTATTTATTTATTCTTTTTTTACTTTCAAAATATTATATACAGTGAACAAATTTCATGTGTTTCATAGATACTGTTTTAAGACCATACTAACACTTCTCACTCTACCCACCTTCTCTCCCTCACTACCACTCTTCCTCCTTCGTTCCTTATATTTCTTTTAAATTTTACAATGGCAAACTTAATTTTATTTACAATCAAAAACTTAAGCACTACTAAATACAGAATTCAATTAGCAGTAATTAGGAAAAAAGCACTAACCTCAATTGTACAAACATGGTATATAAAAATAATCAAATCTGAAAATATCAGTTTTCCTCATATGCATTATTTTGTACTCTGTATTAGTTAACACACATCAGGAAAACATATGATATCTGTCTTTTTTTAATAAGGATTTATTTATTTGAGAGGTTGAGTTACAGACAGAGAGAGGGAGAGGCAGAGAGAAAAGTCTTCCATCCACTGATTCACCCCCCAAATGTCTGCAATGGCAGCAGGTGAGATGAACCAAAGCCAGGAGCCAGGAAGATATTGATCTTGTTGAAGCTGGGTTATTTCACTAAGCATAATAGTCCCAGCAATAATGTAAGGGTACTTTCTATTCCCCATCCTAACTAGCATTTGTTGTTCTTTGATGGTGGGTGAAAACCATTCTAACTGGGTGAGGTGAAACCTCATTGTGGTTTGCATTTGCATTTCTCTGATGGCTGTGATTCTGAGCATTTTTTTCACATATCTGTTGGCCATTTGTATTTCATCCTTTGAAAAATAGTGTTCATATCATTAATCCATTTCTTAACTGGGTTGTTTGTTCTGTTCTTGAGTTTCTTGAACTCATTTTATATCTTAGATATTAATCCTTTATCAAATAAAAATATACAAATAATTGTTCACATGCTGTTTGCTGCTGTTTATTTGGTTGAGTATTTCCTTTATTGGCAGAAGCTTCTTAGCTTGATGTAATTCCATTTGTTTATTTTTGCCTGGATATTCTGTGCCTCTGGGGAATTATCCAAGAAGTATTTGCTCATGCCAATGGCTTGCAGTGTTTCCCATATGTTTTCCTCTAGTAATTTGATGGTTTCAGGTAATAGATTTAGATACCTGATCCACTGTGAGTGGGTTTTTGTATAGGGTGTAAGACAGGTGTCTTGTTTCATACTTCTGGGCATTTTGATGACTTCATCTACTCTGTGAACATGGAAGACTCTTCCATTTGTCGTGTCTTCTATTTTTTTCCTTAATGTTTCATAATTCTCATTGCAAAGCTATCCCACATCCTTGGTTAAGTTTATCCCAAGATATATACCATTTTGTAGTTATTGTGAATTAGTGTAATAGTCCTAAAACCCTCAATATTTTAATTTTTGTTACCCTGACTATTAATGGGATTACATGGCTCCACTTGTTTCAAAACAATAAGGATTTAAAAAATTCTGCAATTGTGAAGATCTGGAAGAAAAAAATGAATAACTTGGGAGGAGAAATAAAAATGAGCTATTATAAAGTGGCTGAAGCATAAACCATTACAATTGCAGTAAAATGAATATTAAAATTCTAACACAGTTATAACAAAGATCATATACTCTACCACAGAATTAAATAAGCATGTCAAGGGGAAGGTGTTGTGGTGCAGTGGAGTAAGCCTTCAATGGGTATGCCTTCATCAAACATTGAGTTTCATGGTTAGGGTTCCATCTATTTTACTCTACTGATCCAGCTTCCTGCTCATGTACCTTGAAGATAGTAAATGATGGCCTATATAATTGGTTTCCTGTCATCCACATGAATGACTCAGATGGAGTTTCTGCCTCATGACTTAGGATTTATTAGCCCCAGTTACTGTGGCAATTATTTGGGTGAAGAAATACATAGAATTTCATCTATCCCTCTCTCTTTTTACACTCTGCCCTTAAAAAAATCTTTAAAAAACTAAAAGATTTGATCATGTAATAAAATAAATATTGTCATCACTGTGAGAAAAATAAGTAATTTGTTAAGCAACAATAAGGGCTGACTTTTTGGCTTAATGTGTCAAGACACCACCCTTGATGCCAGCATCCTGTATTGGCATCAGATACTCCACATTTGATCCAACTCCCTGCTAAGGACCTGGGAAAAGCAGTGAAATATGGCCTAAGGGTTTGGACCTTTACCACATATATGGGAGACAGATAAAACTCCTAGCCATCAGCCTGAATCAGCTTTGGCTATTGCAACCATCTGGGAGGTGAACCAGCAGAGGGGAGATCTCTCTCTCTCTTTTATTTCTGTCTCTTTCTATGTCCCTCTTCCACTCCCTCCTTTCCTTCTGCCTTCTCTTTAAACTTTAAAAAAAGGAACAAAGAGTGAAAAAGCAATGTCAGACAAGGTGCTAAAAGTAGTCCATTGTTATTGCATTAAAAGGAGAAAACAAATGAAATGAAACCTTTTCCAGGAAGTATAAATCAAAGATTTATGACACCACTTACCTGAACAACAATAAAGAGAATATGACAGCCGGTGGCGTAGCTCAATAGGCTAATCCTCCACCTGCGGTGCCGGCACACCAGGTTCAAGTCCTGATCAGGGTGCCAGATTCTGTCCAGGTTGCCCCTCTTCCAGTCCAGCTCTCTGCTATGGCCTGGGAGTGCAGTGGAGGATGGCCCAAGTCCTTGGGCCCTGCACCCGCATGGGAGACCAGGAGAAGCACCTGGCTCCTGGCTTCGGATCAGCGTGGTGTGCCGGCCGCAGCGGTCATTGGAGGGTGAGCCAAAGGAATAGGAAGACCTTTCTCTCTGTCTCTCTCTCCCTCACTGTCCACTCTGCCTGTCAAAAAAACAAAAAAAGAAAATGACACAAATATTCTATTTAAACTCTAAGAAATCAAAAGCAAAATCTCATTAAAATTGAGAACAAACAAAAATATGTTACTCAAAAGGGTTAATTATCAGAAGGCTTAAGACTTTTTCTGAAAATATGTGTGCATGATAATTTAAGGATCACTATTTTTGAAGAAATGAGCAATCTGGTAAGAGTAATAATAGAGTGACAACCAACTGTAAAGACAGTTGCTGAAAAATAAATAATATTACATTTATTAAGAAAAAATAAAAGGAAGGCAAAAGATCATGTCTTTGAGAATAATAATAAATGCAAGAGGATAGTACATAGTTCTCAATTGGGTATTTTAAATATCATAGGAAAATTCAAAGTCCTCTAAGAAGCAAAAATTTAAACAAATCATTAGCAAAAGGTGAATAATTGATGGGACCTAAATTTGCTGTAAGATGTGTGTAAGTGAAGATTGCCAGAACAACTTACAGTTTTGATATAAATGATGCTGTCACATTGAAAAAGAATATTAGTATAGATAGATAAAACATATTATCAAATAAAAACTAAAGAATTGGAAACATGAAATAAAAATATAGCAGATATACACAATGGAATACTACTCAGTCATAAAAAAGAATGTAGACCCATTTTTTAAAGAAAATGGATGCAACTGGAGATGATTATGCATAGTGAAATAACCCAGTGACAAAAAAGGCATTGCACATTTTCTTTTATATGTTATTTAATATAGAATACAAAACCCATAAAAAATGAATTGACATGATATAGCCATTGTTTATATTGCTTCTCTATATTCCTGTGGAATAATGTTTTTTCTATTTACTTGTTTAACATTAGATAGTGGTGCATTAAGTCTGTGATTGTAAAGGACATTTTATTACTTATTGCAAAAACTAAAGATAAAAGGGAAGAAAGGAGGGGAGAGAGAGATAAATATGGTTGTCTTCCTCAAATTGCATATATAAATTGCATGAAAACTGTTCCTTTATAGTAATAAAAATTTAAAATGAAATAAAATTTATTTTCCATTACTCTGATAAGTATTGAGTAATTTTAGTTGGAACACTGTACAAAAAAGAGATATGCGATATTATACTAAAGTAGACCAATTAAAGTACATTGAAAAAGTGAAAACAAAAAATGTATCTCAGGAAAGACAACTCAAAGGACATGTAACTTACCACAAAAATCTTATGTTTTTCTTTTTTTAACCACAATTATTCTAAAGGATGTATGTATAGAGGACTAATCTGTTGGGATTTTCAAAACTGAAAGATAAGAGTTTCAAATAATCAGAGAAGGTAAAACTTTGTTAACTGCAAGAATGAATGATCAGAATTATCAGATGAATCTATGAGGCCTCTGAAAACTTGTGTCAATGATGGTTGCCAGCAAAAACTGTAGTATTTGGATTGAGTTGATGATCTCATAATGAAAAAGCTGACCAGAATAACCATGCATTCACAGTGCTAGGATTGGCTTAAAGCACAAAGTTAAAGAGATATATAGGTGTTAGCTATGAACTCAAATGCGAAAGCAAATAAAAAGGATGCTATGAAATAAAATACCTTATGATTACTAAGAAAAATGAATACTTTTTAGTAGCAATGATAGAATGACAAGAAGATAAAAAGCACTTGAAAACTAGACTATTGGGGCTGGCATTGTGACACAGTGCATAAAGACACTGCAGTGCTGGCATCCCATATGGGTTTCCATTCAAGTCCTGGCTGCTCCACTTCTGATCCAGCTGTCCCTGCCGGGAAAGCAATAGATGCTGGATCAATTCCTTGGCCCCTGCATCAATATGGGAGACTTGGAAAAGTCTTCTGGCCTGTTAATTCAATCTGGCTTGGCCCTGGCCATTACAGGCATTTAAAGAGTGAATCAGGATGGAATATCTCTCTCTTCTACTATCTTTCTCTATCCTTCTCTCTCTCTCTTTTACTCTCAGTCTCACTCTCTGACTCCTTCTCATGCTGTAACACTGACTTTCAAATAAATAAAGTATTTTTAAAAGTGTACTATTATAATTAATGTAAAAAGAAAAATAAATGAAAGTTTTTTAATAAAATGTAAATCAAAGATAACACCACCTGCCATAATAAAAACACCACTAAGATATAAGTATTTAGAACTAACCTACTGAGATTTCTAAAAAAAATTGTAATGTGACAGTTCCATAATCAATTACCATGAATTCTGACACCTTGAATGGGGTAATGACAAGATGCTCCTAAAATGGCTCTGAAAAATGCACATGAAAGTTCCCAGAAAGCAGTAGAAGATGCCCCAAGTCCTTGGGTCACTGCACATGCATGGGAGACTCAGAAAAAGCTCTTGGCTCCTGGCTTTGGATCAGCACCGCTCTGGCAGTTGTGGCCAACTGGGGAGTGAACCAGCAGATGGAAGACCTCTCTCTTTCCACCTCTCCTTCTCTCTCTGTGTAACTCTGACTTTCAAATAAATAAATAAATCTTTAAAAAAGATATACAGAGATGATAGTTACAAGAACAAAAATTAAATAAAGATTGAGTTGCTATGAAATCAAATTAATGTAAGAAACAATCATTTCAGAGAAACAGTAGTAGAACAACAAGTAGATATAAATATTTGGCTGAAAACTATATGACTACAATTACCCTAAAAAGGAAAATGGCTGAAAAATATATAAAATGGAAATCAAGGATCAAATAAGTTAGCAGTGAAAATTCAAAGAAGCCAGTGTCTGCACCTATTCTACTGCAACTCTCATACAGTGATAGTAAATATAGAGTCCCATAAAATTCAGATAAGTTAAAAATATGTTGCATGGGAGCCAGCATCATGGTACAGCAGGTAAACATTTCCTCTGTGAAACAGGCATCCCAGATTGGTGCTGGTTCCTATCCTTGATGCTTCATTTCTGATCCAGCTCCCAATTAATGACCTGAGAAAAGCACTGAAAGATGCAAGTGATTGGGTCACTGGCACTAATGTGGATGATGGGAAGAAACTCCTGGCTACAGCCTGGCCCACCCAGCCATAGCAGCAATCTGTTGAGTAAGTCAGCAGATGGCAGATCTCTGTGTTGCCTCTCTCTGCAACTCTTTCAAATAAGTAAACAAATCTTGGAAAAAGAAAACAAGAAAAAAAAGGTTTTAAAAATTCATTACATCGATAGTGTGAATTATCAGGAATGCCAAGACTTCTCAAAATGTATGCACAGAATCGTTGTCAGGAGAACTAAAATAATGTTTGAGTTTATAATCTCATATTCAAAATTTAATTTGCTCACAGGTTCACAATGGAAGTATAAACTTAGACTAGGATATTAAAAACACATATAGATAATGGTAATCTGAAAGATGAAACATAAAAATGGATGTTTTCTGAAATAAAATATATTGTTATTAAGTATAAATGAATAATCCAATGGAAGACATAATCGATTGATAAGACATATGGAAAATTGGTGATTAACAGATTATTACAACACATTAAAAAGATAAATACTCAAGAAAAAAATCAAAGAAAATAAGACCAGAATAGGCTTCAACTTCCTTAGATTTCACAATTAAAGGGAAATTTAGAGTCCAATAAACAACCATAAAATGTACAAAATATATTACCTGGAAGTGGTGAATGATTACCCCAGTCTAAGGTCTCTCTGAGAAACTGTGCACTTGAACATTGCCAGGACAACTTATAGAACTTTAAGGAAGCTGATGACCTCACAATGTAAAACCCAAGTAAGATGGCCTCCATTCCACTGGCCAAATACTGACTTAAACTAGGATATTAAAGATATATATATATATATATATATATACATATATATATATATATATATGGTAGATAGAAAGTCAAAGAACAAAAAATTCAAATGTGCTGCAAATATTATGAATTGAAAAGCAATGTACTGTCATTACTGTGAGAAGGAAGGACTACGTTGTTAGAAATGATACTAATGACAGGAGATAAGAGAAGTTGTCTAAAAATATCCCATAAATTACATTAAATCTGTATAGGTAGTTAAATATTCAAAGACTTCAAAAAAACATAAAGATTGCAGATGTTTTTAAAAATATGCTAATTATCATGAGAATAAATGATTCATTTTATAGGATCTTCTTATTTAAAATGAAAAATTAGGGATATATTTTCTGTCCTTTCAGAATTTCATTTCGCTAGTAATTAATTTACATTTTACTTTATTTTACAAAATATCAATCCAGAATGTGCTGGAAAAAATGCTGGTCCTTTTCTACAGGCAGTTTGAACAGCACTGTTCTAGCAACAATCTAGAATACGTTATTTAAAATTTATTTTCATTATACAGAGTACAAATATATGAATGATTGAATAATGAAATCATTTTAAATATCATTTTTATTTGAAAGAGTTACAGAGAAGGAAAGAGGGAGAGAGAGAGAGAGAGAGAGAGAGGAAGAGGAATAGAAAGAGAAAGAGAAAGAGAAAGAAAAAAGAAAGAGAAAGAGGTCTTCTATCCACTGGTTCACTCTGCAGAAGGCCAAAACAATTGGAGGTGCACTGATCTGAAGCCAGGAGCCATGAGATTCTTTTAGGTCTCCCACTTCTGTGCAGAGGCCCAAGCACTTGGGTCACCTTCTGTTGCTTTCCTAGGCCATAGCAGAGAGCTGGATGGGAAATGGAGCCGCAGGAACTTGAACTGGTGCCCATATAGGATGCTGGCACTGGAGATGGCAGATTTACCAGCTATTCCATGGTGCCAGCCCCATAAACTCATTTTTAAGAAAAAGACACATAAGCTTTCTGTTAAAAAATTATTTGGCATTTAAATTGAGATGGAGTATGGTGCATGGAGTAAGAAAAATAAGTGTGGAAGAGAAAGTTGAGCCCATTGGAATCTCAATTAAGGGAAGAGCTGAGGGGCTCTGGGGAAAGCCAGACCCAACATTGACTCTTCAGTTACAAGTGCTTCTGTGACTTGAAGATTTCTGTCTTCACAGCCTTGAGGTGAGCACTATGGGTGGTTGGAAAATAGCAATAAAGGCTGAGCCCAACCCCTGAGTTTATAAAAATTTGTCCACTTGGCTTGCCCTGGTGCTGTAGGTTGCTAGATGAAACTGGGACATTGGTTACTTTTGGATTTCAGATGAACAGTGAAACCCTTTTAGGGGCTGGTGCTGTGGCATAGCAAGTAAAGCTGCTGCCTGCAGTGCCAGCATCCCTTACAGGTGTTGATTCAAGACCCAGCTGCAACATAGCAGCTCTCTGCTATGGCCTGGTAAAGCAGTAGAAGATGGCCCAAGTCCTTGGGCCCTTGCACCCATGTAGGAGACCTGGAAGAAGCTTCTGGCTCCTGGCTTTGGAGAGGTGCAGCTCTGGCTATCTCCGTCTCTCTCTGTCTGTCTCTCTGTCTCTCTCCCTCTCTCTCTTTCTCTCTGCCTCTCCTTCTCTCTGTGTGTAATTGTGACTTTCAAGTAAAATAGCTAAATCTTAAAAAAAAAAAAACGGACATTTTGGTATCACACAATGTTTAGCTGAAATTTCAATTTATCTGGGTGCCCTGCATTTTTATTTCCTAAATTTGGCAAAACTTAAACTGGTTTACAAGAATCAGGAGCTGAGGGCTGGATGCCATGAAAGAATGTTAGTTTTTGAATGGGCTGGAAACTTGGAAAGACCTGGTACTTAAATGGAGCCCAGGCATCTTATTTACAAGTGGCTTGACTCAGAACTGCTCTTTCATTCTTCCCCACTCTCCAGTGTTCTGGGGTGTCCAGCCTTCTCTTCTTCCACCCTCTTTTGTCTTCTGAAGTAAACTATTCTTTGAATTTGTTCTTGTTTTCTCAGTGTCATCTAGTTCTACTGAAAGGAAAGCTCTTAAACTTTTTTTATGTCCATATTCCATTTCTCAGAGAGCATGCAGATATGTATATTACTAAATTAATTTTATATTTTATTGTTTTTATTTATTGTATCACTCTGGGTTCTTAATAGAGAAATTTTCATTAACAAGTATAATCTCCCTTATGTAGTCGATGGCAGATATTAATCACAGTTACAAAGTATCTACACAGTGCATCAATAACAGAATTTTGCCAAATTCAACACAACATGCAACTAAGCTGACTAAGTTGAGTTGTTGATTACAATGGTCGCCTTATCGATACTGAATTTATAACATGTCCTTAAACCAAATGTAAACTTCAAATAAATAATATACCTTCTTCTGTGTCAAATAATACAACTATATTTATAATCAAAAACACTTGTTCTTTATCTCATAGTAAACTTCATTTCCAGGTATTGTACAAAACACATCATTCCACTCAATTACTGCTACCATATGAGTTATATCAAATGGGCAAGATCTAAACAATACATTGCATACCTCAATAAAGCTTGTCTAAGAATGTAAGAGGTAAGCTGTACCAAAATTCAAGCTTTCATGTAAGTAATTATGCTAGGATCCAGTGACCTTGGGTAGACTGGGAAATAGTCTTATAAAAAAGACTTATTGGGTTGTACCTCAGTTGCTCCCAAGAAACAAGACTGACAGTTGGTAGGCATTCAAGAAGCAACCAGTTTGCACTCCTCAAATTATTTTACTTGGTAAACAGGAGATCTGTTGAGTTATAAAATGGACTCAAACACAGAAAAATTTTGTAATAGTTCTGAGTTGTGGGTTGTAAAACCACAACTTGGATTATAAAACCAGAAAGATACTCTGGTAGCAGAGATATGCCTGGTGAGAAAATGCTCTCTTTGGATTTCATGGCTAGCCTTGGTAAGCTCATAACATAGAAAATATACATGTTCTTGAGAAAAAAACATATTATCTATGGCAACTAAATATATATCATTTGAAAACTAACTCTGGATGTGCTCCTGGGTACTAGTAAGGACTGGATATTGAACTATGCTGTGTCAAGGGCCTATGAGGACAGAGATGTATTCTGTCAGACCTACTAAGTTTGAAAGAAGAGTAGCTGTAGCAGCAACAATAAATGGAAAGATGCATCAAAGCTCAGGCTACAACATTCCCAGAAGGCACAAGTAAACTGACAAAAAATGGGCCTCACCTCCCTCTTGTATTAGTGATTACATAGAGACTACCATATGACAGAGAAAGTAAAAAAAAAAGGTTGAATCTTGCTCATGGATGGTTGGCTTAGTATGTTAATATCAGTTGAAAGTATATGGTTAACAGTAGTATCCTGTTAAGGGACTTGTAAGGTAGTGGTATAAGCAAAGCTCTGAGTGCTATATCTGATCTACATCATGAGTTCACCTGGTTGATCAGAAGACAGAACTGAATATTTGTAGCATGGATTTTTGTGGAGGTATGAAATGTGCCTATCAGAGTGGCTAAAATGTGTGGTCTTTATCGTGCTTACTGGTAATAACTAGATAGCAACTATGAAAGGAGAAATAGTAAGCACCCATGTAGACAGAATGACATGGGCCATTGATTTCAACAGGCCTCTGCCTCTGCCTAGTCCCATTTATTACACAGGGGAAACAAAAATACAGTGACCATGGTTGCACAAATGGAAGTGATCATAGACTTATTAAATATGGATCCATTAGCATGGGCTTCCACTCAATATTGCTGGCCCAGGTATTGCCACTGATGTTTGGGCAACCTGCCAACCAAAGGGTCTAACATAGACTATGCTTCACTAATTTATGAGGTGATCATCAAGGTACTTGATTGAAAACTGATTAATTTGATTGGAATCTCTGTATATATATTAAATCCAAGTTTGCCTTTATCCCTGCAGGTCCTCAGTCTTCACTACTATTTGAAGAATCACTGAGTTTTATACCTAGAAATAAGATTATAAATACAATGTGATTATGTATATAATTTCCTATAAATATAAATTTCATTTTACTTCAAATAACATGAGGTAGGTGACTAAATAATGACATCCACTCTTTATATCATATATGCCACCACCCAGAATTTGTCATCCTGATAGAGCATCAACATAAATTCAGATGGCATGGTTCTGTGAGTCTGAAAGGTGGCATCATCATGTGGGTCACTCTATAGCTTTGAAATTAATGGATTTGCAAAATACTGACAGCTTATTATGTAGAAGGAATTGATCCATGAAGTAAGAATGCATGAAGGATCATCTGCTTATCATCATCACTATTACATGGCATTTTGTTGTGCTCTCCAAAATTTTAATTTCTGTGGCCTAGATGTTCTCAATCCTAAAACAGTAATGCTTCTACAGAGAAGAGTGTAGGAGTTCAATGAATTTTAATGTATGGCTGCTGCCACATCACTTTGAACCCTCTTTTGTCTCAAAAGACCTACTGGCAAGAAAAGCCTATATCCTGGCAAAATTCAAAGACTCAGCATGTAATGGGTGGTGAAAATATTTTTTCTGTCATGAGTTTTTGTATATTTATGGGCCAAAAAACTTTATTAACTTAAAAATTAGCTTGTTACAGATTTATGAAATTCTGAGTCCTCCCTGTGGTTGACTAGTTAGAACATAACAAATGATTTCACAGGCCTTGTAGGGCAAAAAATGTATGTTTGGAGCTATGGTTGCACACTAGATTGACTACTGCTTTTACAAAGTCCAGTTGTTAGGTATGCGTGCTAATACATCAGTCACTTCTTTAGTAAGACGTGGTAAGTCGGCAGATCAAAAAACTTAGTGATGTGGGTTGTAACATAATAGATTAACTCATACAAACTCACATTTCATTGTATTGATGGAACAAACCAGGAATTGAAAATATTTTTTCTATAAGGTTTTTGGGTCATGTAATTTCTGTTATGACTTACCAACCCTGTTTTGTTAGTGTGAAACCAAATGTACACAAAGTAAATATGAGCTGATATGGTAGAATTTATCCCAAATGATATTTGGGCTATATGAATAGATTCACTATAATACTATAAAGGCAATAGTACATAGGTAATGCCATAGATTTCTTAAGAAGGTATCTTTTCTTTATGTTTAGAGTGTTATCTAAATTATTGTTATAAATATGATTTCTTTCTGTGCCAACTAAATTGGTAACTTAATTCATTTAGTGCCCACTTATTGAACACTACTTATTTGTTATATTCAGTGGCAATCACTGGAAATATCATCCTAAAGGATTCAAAAATATTTTTAAATAATCCTCAGATCTTACACTACCATAAAGATGACAGCCATAAATTCAGTGATCTTTGGGAGCTGCTGCTGAGGCATAGAAGGCTAAGCCTCTGCCTGCAGCCCTGGCATCCCATATGGATGCTGGTTCACATCCTGGACGTTCCTTTTCTGACCCATCTGTCTGCTTGTGGACTGGGAAAGCAGTAGAATATGGCCCAAGTGGTTGGGCCCCTGCACCTATGTGGGAGACCCAGAAAAAGCTCTTGACTCCTGGCTTTGGACCTACTCAGCTCTGGCTGTTGTGGCCATTGGAGGAATGAACCAGAGGAAGAAAGACCTTTCTCTATCCCTCTCTCTGTAACTCTACCTCTCAAATAAATAAAATCTTTCAAAAAAGTTCTCTGAAGGAAACTTTAGGTTTCCATGGGAATAACTAATAAAAGGAAATTTGTGCTGGGCAATATCATTTTCTAGGTAACAAAATTCTGATAAGTAGAAGAATAAAGTGACTAGCACAAGGGAATGGCATATTATATACTAATAGAGGAGGATAAGTGAAAACTCAGCAGATAAAGGGCAAATAGTGCTTTTTGGGGACACTAATGGATGATTTATTTGAAGATGAAAAAACTGGACATGAGTAAGAAGCATCATGCTAGAACCCAAGTTCAAAAGTTATGAAAACAGGACAAACTTCAAGATATTTAGCAAGAAAAACAAAAGGAATATTGTTCCATTAGGTATGGAATTTTGAGGGGGAGATAAGTCCCAAGATAAGTCCTAACTGTAAGTCTGATGATTCTAGCTTGTGAAACCAGTTCAATGGGAAACCATTAATGATTAAGGATTAAATAATTTTTGTTCAGTTCAAAGATTTTAAGTTTAGATACCTTAAATACAAAAATGTCTGTAAAAGTTAATGAGAAAAAAATAAAATTAAAAATTTGTTTTGTGCATGAAATTTGAAATTCCTGCTTGTTTCTTCAAAATATCCACTTTGAAACTCCTGCTGACTGAAGAGCCCTCATGCATGAAACTAAAATGAAGCATCTGAATAGAAGGCTGGATTATACCTACACATTGGGGAACCTTTGGTGTACAGAGTTAAAGTCACAGGACCAAATGACTGAGAATTGAATAGTTTCCGTTTCCCCATTCCAGCACTGGGGAAATTCCAGTTAATATTTTGTAGGAATATATTACCTTGAGAAAATGCCCCAAAGGGAACAACAGAAGATAATTGATGGATTAAATAAGCTAAACCGAAAAGAGCTTCATAACGAATCAGGTGTTTAAGAATGTCTTATATTGTTAAGAATTCAAGTAAGGTGAGGATAAGGGATATCCACTGCACGCTGTGTTCAATAGTGATTATAACAATTATTTCACATGAAAAACAGAACATATGTCAGATGGAATTGGATTTCTGTGTCTTTAGGTTTCAAAATTAATGGGAACAGTTACAATAGTCAAGTATTAAGTTAGTTAACTCTAAGAAGAAGGAAGAAATAAAGCTTTGTTTAAAATATGTTAAGCAGAAAATTATGTGTTCATTTGTTTATTTTGAATCCCTGAAAACTAGGGAATGGGAAGAAATGGGAGTAGTTCACAGAAAGCTTTTTCTATATATTTATGAAAAGTGAAAATAAAGAAAAATAATATTGTGGGTGCCGCTGCACAACAGGCTAATCCTCCACCTGTGGCGCCGGCACACCAGGGTTCTAGTCCCAGTCTGGGCGCCAGATTCTGTCCTGGTTGTCCCTCTTCCATGCCAGCTCTCTGCTATGGCCCGGGAGTGCAGTGGAGGATGGCCCAAGTCCTTGGGCCCTGCACCTGCATGGGAAACCAGGAGAAGCAACTGGCTCCTGGCTTCAGATCAGCATGATGTGCCAGCTGCAGCACGCCGGCCACAGTGGCCATTGGAGGGTGAACGAATGGCAAAAGGAAGACCTTTCTCTCTGTCTCTCTCTCTCACTGTCCACTCTGCCTGTCAAAAAAAATAATATTGTGCAATCCCAAATGTTAATTTTGGCTTTGACTGCCTGTGCCTCTGGGGTCTTTTCCAAGAAGTCTTTGCCAGTACCTATATCTTGCAGGGTTTCTCCAATGCTCTCTAGTAATTTGATGGTGTCCGGTTGTAGATTTAAGTCTTTAATCCATGTTGAGTGAATTTTTGTGTAAGGTGAAAGGTAGGGGTCTTGCTTCATGCTTCTGCACGTGGAAATCCAATTTTCCCAGCACCATTTATTGAATAGACTGTCCTTACTCCAGGGATTGGTTTTGGATCCTTGATCAAATATAAGTTGGCTGTAAATGTTTGGATTGATTTCTGGTGTTTCTATTCTGTTCCATTGGTCTATCCATCTGTTTCTGTACCAGTACCATGCTGTTTTGATAATAACTGCCCTGTCAAAGCCAACATTCACATTTGGGATTGCATCAAATTGAGAAGTTTCTGTACTTCAAAAGAAACAGTCAGGAAAGTGAAGAAGCAACCGACAGAATGGGAAAAATATTTGCAAACTATGCAACAGATAAAGGGTTGATAACCAGAATCTACAAAGAAATCAAGAAACTCCACAACATCAAAACAAAGAACCCACTCAAGAGATGGGCCAAGGATCTTAATAGACATTTTTCACAAGAGGAAATCTAAATGGCCAACAGACACATGAAAAAAATGTTCAAGATCACTAGCAATCAGAGAAATGCAAATCAAAACCACAATGAGGTTTCACCTCACCCGGGTTAGAATGGCTCACATTCAGAAATCTACCAACAATAGATGCTGGAGAGGATGTGAGGGAAAAGGGACACTAACCCACTGTTGGTGGGAATGCAAACTGGTTAAGCCACTATGGAAGTCAGTCTGGAGAGTCCTCAGAAACCTGAATATAACCCTACCATACAACCCAGCCATCCCACTCCTTGGAATTTACCCAAAGGAAATTAAATTGGCAAACAAAAAAGCTGTGTGCACATTAATGTTTATTGCAGTTCACTTCATAATAGCTAAGACCTAGAACCAATCTAAATGCCCATCAACAGTAGACTGGGTAAAGAAATTATGGGACATGTACTCTATAGAATACTATACAGCAGTCAAAAACAATGAAACCCGGTCAATTGCAACAAGGTGGAGCAATCTGGAAAACATTATGCTGAGTGAAATAAGCCAGTCCCAAAGGGACAAATATCATATGTTCTCCCTGATCGGCGACAACTAACTGAGCACCAAAGGGGAAACCTGTGGAAGTGAATTGGACACTATGAGAAACAATGACTTGATCAGCTCCTGTCCTGACTGTTGATGTACAATGTAATACTTTATCCATTTTAGTATTTTTGTTTTGTTCTAGTACTATTGTTTTTACTCTGTAATTAACACACAATTATTCTTAGGTGTTTAAATTTTAACTGAAAAGTGATCCCTGTTAAATAAAAGAGTAGGAAAAAGAGAGGGAGGAGATGTGCAATTTGGGACATGCTCAATCGGACTTGCCCCAAATGGTGGAGTTAGAAACGTGCCAGGGAATTCCAATACAATCCCATCAAGGTGGCATGTACCAATGCCCTCTCACTAGTCCAAGTGATCAACTTTAGTTCACAATTGATCACACTGATAGGTCAAAGAGTCAAAGGGATCACACAAACAAGACTAGTGTCTGCTAATACTAACTGACAGAATCAAAAAGGGAGAGAAAGATCTAACATGGGAAGCGGGATACACAGCAGACTCATAGAATGGCAGATGTCCTAAATAGCACTCTGACCTCAGAATCAGCCCTTAAGGCATTAGGATCTGGCTTAAGAGCCCATGAGAGTATTGTAGGCATGGAAATCCAAGACACTCTGAAAAAAAAAAGAAGACCTAAATGAAAGATCTCTGCGAGTGAGATCCCAGTGGAAAGAATGGGGCCATCGAAGTAGGAGAGGAGGAAGAGGAGGAGGAAATGTTATGAAGTATAAATCCATGAAAATATGTACAAAATGTATGGAAAATTATGAAAAAACCTAAATCAATGGATTTTATGTCTTAATGACTGAAAAACACAATAGTATTCTTCCCACATGGACCAAAAGATGCAGCATGTCCAATAAAATTTCCAGTAAACTGTCCTGTAGACAATGATCAACACTTTTCTGAATTTGTGAATTGAAGACATTGTTGAATAATAGTAAATCTGAAGGATAAAGAATTATTGATTTCATGTTTTATCATAAACATACAGTAATCAAAAATCATGATGTTGGGTAAAGTTGAAATGTGGATAAGTGGAATGGCATAAATATATGGAGGTAAATATACTTAACTGATCTTGGTCAAAGGTACAGAGAAGAACATGTATATTTTTTTTAAAAAAATTATTTGAGCAGTACAGTTACAGACAGAAAAATGGAAAAAACAGAGAGAAAGGTCTTCCATCCACTGGTTCACTCCCCAAATGTCCACAGTGGCCGGAGCTGAGTCGATTCAAAGCCAATAGCCAGGAACTTCTTCCAGGTCTACTACATTAGTGCAGAGGTCCAAGCACTTGGGCCTTCTTCTACTTATTCTACTATCAGGCCACAATAGAGAGCTGTATAGGAAGGGGAGCAACTAGGACATGCACCAGTGCCCAATGAGACGCAAGAGAGAGAAAGGTCTTCCTTCCATTGGTTCACCCCGCAATTGGCCACTATGGCCTGCATGCTGCACCAATCCAAAGCCAGGAGCCAGGTGTTTCCTCCTGGTCTCCCATGCTGGTGCAGGGCCCAAGCACTTGGGCCATCCTCCACTGCCTTCCCGGGCCACAGCAGAGAGCTGGACTGGAAGAGGAGCAAACAGGACAGAATCCGGTGCCCTGACTGGGACTAGAACCTGGTATGCCGGCACTGCAGGTGGAGGATCAGCCTAGTGAGCCGCGGCACCAGCCTTGAATAGATTTTTACATAGGTAAAATGAAAAAAGAAATTAATTGCATTAGTTTTATATACAACACTGAATATATGATCCATAAAAATATAATGCAGACTTTGATTTTTAAAGATTTATTTAATTTGAAATTCAGAATTGTACACACACAAACACACACATACCCACACCACACACACACAGAGGGAGATACAGGGGGACAGAGAGAGAGAGAGAGAGAGAGAGATTTCTTCCATATGCTGGCTTATTCCTCAAGTGGTTATAACAACCAGTATTTGACCAGGCTGAAGCCAGCAGCCAGGAGCTTCATCGAGGGCTCTCACATAGGTAATGGGGCCCAAACACTTGTGTCATATTTTGCTGCTCTTCCAGGCCATTATCAGTGAGCTGAAATAGAAGTGAAGCAGTCCGGACTTGTGCTAGTGTCCATAGGGCATGCCAAAACCACAGGCAAAGACTTTACCTGTTCTGCTACCATGCTGCTCATGTAACATGTGTTCTATTAAATTAAAAATTCTTATATCCAAAAAGCAATTTATAAAATAATGTGAGATGCATCTTACCCTAGGAGAGAATATTAGCAAGAAGTATATATGTTGGACTGGTATTATAGGGTGTTGGATAAAGCCAAAGATTGCTATGTCATTTGTGTCCTGAATGCTCCATTTACAATCCAGCTCCATGCTAATACATATGGAAAAAGAGTGGAGGATTGCTTAAGTATTTAGAACTCTGTATCCATGAGGGAAGCTGAGATGAAGCACCTGAATCAATGTGACCCAATGCTGGCCATTGCAGCAATTTTGGAAGTGAAGCAGTGGGTCAAAGATATTTCTTTCTGTCTTTTCCTCTCTGTAATTTGACTTTTCAAATAAACAAATAAATAAATAAATAAATATTTAACAGTACCAGCAGTCATTGAATACAAAATTAATGAAGACTTTGTAAAACTCACCAACGAGGTGATAAATTCTCAAATTTAAAAACAGCAAATTAATAAAGAATTATCTTTACATTGAATATATGCAGAATAGAAAAAAGCACATAAAATTATGAGATAAGGGAAAGGATTATAAAGAAAGAAATCAAATTAAACCAGCAATAAGATGGATGCACTAAATATTTTAGAGAAGATATAATAAACACATAAATGCAGCAGTGTAAAAATTGACAAGAGTATCTAAAAAACAAAAATCACATTCATTGTTGGTCAGAATGTATAATGGTACTTTACAAGTTATCTGGAGGTGTGATTGTAAAGTCTTCAATAATATCACCATACAATGCAGCAAAGATGTCCATATCAATTTACCCAGTTGATGTGAAAATACATATTCCACAGTATCCAACTTGAACATAAATGCAATAGTTTTATCCATATTGGATTTCACATGTATGAAACCAGGATGTCCTCCAGTAGATGAACAGATAAACAAATTGTCACACAATATGGGGACATTTGAGGCACAACTGATGTGATGACATTTAAGATCATTGGGATGCAGATAGTGGGCTGGATTGGATTCCCAGGGGCCCAGAGACAAAAAGAAGATACAAGATACAGGTAAATAGCATAGACACCTGACAGAAGCAGCAGCTTTTGGAAAGACATAGGGTGTTACCAAAACTGCCAAAAGCTGGAAACACAAGAAATGAAGTCATTCCAGGGTGGGGCAAAAGTTACTCTGCAGAAAGAAGTGTTGGAGATGAAGGAGCCAGGATATAGGTTGAATGGAACAGGGAAGAACTTGAGCAGGATCTACCTCTCCTTCTGTCTCATCGACATCGTTCTGGAGGCATAGTCAGGGAAATTGAGTGAGGAACAGGAAATATTAGGTAAAAGGGTCAATTTTTCACCAAGAAAACCTTGATATATATAATAGAACATAACCAAATATAAACTGATGAGAGGGTTAAGCAAGATTCTCAGGTTCAAGAGCAATATGTACAATGAAAGGTGTTACTAGGCACAACAAAAAACAAATAGGCAACATTTTTGAAGGACAAAATACTGACTAGGAAACAAATATCTATAAAGATCAATGAGACCAAAAAATAATACTCAACCGTTTTCAAATCAGTACTAAAAATCTCAAACTCACAGAAAAATAAAACAAGAATATAAAGAAAAGACCTAGAACCCAAACACTGGGTAAACTGTAACTCATGGAAAACATTTATTAGGAGCCCCAAACCACAGGATCACAGACAATGGAACAGGGAAGTATTTCAGGAGATGGTCTCCAAGGTGTGGGCGCCCTCTGCTGTGGGAGTGTCGTGTCCCAGGAAGAGGAGAGACAGCTTCAAACTTGAGTCCAGGGCGCCCACTGTATTCCCCCAACACAGCACAGTCCCAAGAAAGGCCCTCAGGCTGCATCTGATTGGCTGCGTCTCCTCTGACGCCGTAAGTGCTCGCCATTGTGTGAACTACCCAAGCAGGTTTGCCTGGGCAACGCTGTGTGAATCTCCTTTCTGGGCTCCGCCGTTCTTTGCTTCCCGGCTCTGCTCCTGGTTGCGGCCACCCGTGGTCAGCCTTCCGGCTCCCTCTTACAGAGACCTCAGGACCGGGACTCCTCAGAAGCTGGAAAACGGTGAGTGCGGTCCAGTCCCCTCAGGCCCGCAGGATGTGAGCTGGGCCACAGCGGGAGCCCTGTCTTGTCCTGGCTCTGTTTGCAGTAACATTGGCTCAGCTCTGGAGCCCCGAATCCGCCAACATTGTTGATGAGGACAGGAGGGAACTTAGAATTCAGACTTTAGGTCTGGCTGTCACGTGGGTGAGAAGCTGATTTGTGGGGACCCACCTTTCTCTCTAGGGATGACCAGAGTCCCCTGAACTGCAAACAAGATTTAATGTCAGTAACCCGGTCCTTTCAGTGTAGCTCTTCCTGGGGGCCTGAGTCTCTTTATGTTAATAATAACACAAGATCTCGGACCGGGTACATTAGGAAGAAAGGGTGTTACTTGACTAAAGGTTCTGCTCAAAGTTGCGAGGCAGCATCTGGTGATGGCTTCTTGCTGGCAGAGGCTTGGGGTGCCACAGGGACCATGTGGCCAAATAAAGGGAGTGCTGGTGTGGCCAGTGCAAAGTGGCTTCTGTAGCAGACCCCCTGGAGACAGTCCATTAATCATATGAATGGATTGAGCCTAATCATTGCTTGGAATATCCCACTTGGTCCTATTGATTATGTTCTTATACTTGGAATTAAAAATCCCCATGAGTTTCTTTCTTTTTTTTTTTTTTTTAAGATTTATTTACTTATTTGAAAGTCAGAACTACAGAGAGATCAGAGGCAGAGAGAGAGGTCTTCCATCCGCTGGTTCACTCCCCAATTGACCACAACAGCTGGAGCTGCATTAATCTGAAGCCAGTAGCCAGGAGCTTCCTCCAGGCCTCCCATGTGGTTGCAGGGGCCCAAGGACTTGGGCCATCTTCTACTGCTTCCCCAGGCCATAGCAGAGAGCTGGATTGGAAGTGGAGCAGCTGGGTCTCAAACCAGCACCAATATGGGATGCTGGCACTTCAGGCCAGGGTGTTACCCAATGTGCCACATAGCCATCCACAAAGAGTTTCAGAGGGATAAACCACGTTCAATAAAGAGTATGAAGCCTGGCCAAAAAAAGAAAAAAAAAAATCTCAGGGCCGTTCCCCTGGCCTAGTGAGTAAAGCCGCTGCTTGCAGTGCTGGTATCCCAAATGGGTGCAGTTTCCAGTCCTGGCTGCTCCACTAATGATCCAGCTCCCTACTAATTCCTCTGGGAAAGCACTTGGAGATGGCCCAAATCCTTGGCCCCTGCACTCAAGTGGGAGAGCTGGAAGAGGCTCCAGGCTCCTGGCTCCTGGGTTTAGATTGGCCCAGCTCTGGCCATTTCAGCCATTTGGGGAATAAAGCAGCAAATGGGAGACCCCTCTCTCTCTCTCTTTCTCTTTCTCTCTCTGCCTCTCTATAACTCTGCCTTTCATATAAATAAATTAATCTTTTAAAACAAACAAAAAATCAGTAAAAATGTCCAAATCTCCTCCCATGTTGCCAAATGCTTACTGCTCCTTGAAGTTCACAACACCATCAATGATTTTCTTTATGGTGTATTTCATTCAGCTTCAGTTAAAAGACTATTACTAAAATAATATTGTCTTGTTTCTCCACAAGAAAATTCCTTAACTCTTTAAAACACTTATTTTCTGTCTATGAACCTATCATATCAGAGGAAAGCTAAGAATGCTTACCTGACACCCAAATGTAAAGAAATCTTTGTTTAAAAAGGGTATTTGTAGTAGTGGTTAAGATGTTCCTAGGACCCCCACAATCCCTGTCAGAGAGCCCTGGTTTGCATTCCAGCTCTGCTTCCAACCTAATGCTCACCTGAGGAAGAAGCAGTGATGGTTCAAGTACTTGGGTCCCAATCACCCACGTAGGAGAATTTGATTTAATTCCAGCCCTGGCCTTTGCATGCATGTGAGGAATGAACCATTTAGTGGAAGAACTCTCTGTGATGGTCTCTGCAGCTCTACTTGTCAAATAAAAATATATTTTTAAAAAATTGTACATTTCTGGCCGGCGCCGCGGCTCACTAGACTAATCCTCCGCCTTGTGGCGCCGGCACACCAGGTTGGTCGGGGCGCTGGATTCTGTCCCAGTTGCCCCTCTTCCAGGCCAGCTCTCTGCTGTGGCCAGAGGGTTCAGTGGAGGATGGCCCAAGTGCTTGGGCCCTGCACCCCATGGGAGACCAGGATAAGCACCTGGCTCCTGCCATCGGATCAGCGTGGTGCTTCAAGCACAGCGCGCCAGCCACGGCAGCCATTGGAGGGTGAACCAACGGCAAAGGAAGACCTTTCTCTCTGTCTCTCTCTCTCACTGTCCACTCTGCCTGTCAAAAAAAAAAACCAAAAAACTGTACATTTCTTCTTATCACCCTTAAGTGCAGACATTTTATTAAAATGTCTTCAGTTTGAGAATCCCCTTGGAAACTTTCAGGGCAATGTCTCCCTAACATACTCCTCTCTTTCCCTTGTCCTGAGTTGTGGGTGATAACAGAAGATTTTCCAGTGGCCAGATACCTAGGAGTATCAGGTGAATGCCAGCCCCTGGCTGTTTCTTCCTAAAGAATGAGAGTAAGAAGGGGGGCATTTGATGTCTCTAATGCAAATGGTATCTTCTGTATACCCTCCATCAATGTTGCTCACCTGTTGGGACACTAAAATTTCTTCTCCCAAGTTCAATTCCCACTATGGGGGACATATTAGTATCAGCTAATTTGGTGCTGATATTGGGGGGGCAGGACAGAAATGAGTTATGCCCTCTAGGATCTATCTGCCTTATGCAGGAGGGAAACCTTTTGTAAAGGTAAAGAAAGACCTGACCTAGCTAAGTGGTGCCAGATTTGAAAAGCAAATGCAATATCATTTTGCATCCACAGATTTGGTTTAATTAGAGTATAGTTTGTCAATTTTGAATGTCTAGGAAGATCAGCTTCTGTTGGCTGAGAACGTTTAAATTCGAGATTATTTTCATGCCTGGTATAATAAAAATTTTATTTGACTTTGTCATTTTTGGCTCAGAGATGCTAAGACCTCTGGAATTTCCTGAATGGTGGGCCTGGCTCTTTTCCTGCCTAACACACCCTTTTCAGATGGTAGCTAAGTCTATGTTAATGAGATGACTCTGGGTAGGATCCCTAAATAACATCAGAATGGGGACAGGGCATCAGAAAGAGCCAATACTTGCTCTCCACTGGCATCTTCATGGGGCTGCATGGTGCTTATTCTTATATTTAGTCTATGTCTTTATGTTTGCCTTTAAAATATATTTATGTATCTTCAGTTGATATATATAAAATAAAATATTGTATGCCTTTTATGTGGTGAGAACACTTAAAATCTAATTTCTTCATTATTTTCTTTAGTAGAACACATTGTTATTAACTATTGTTATCATGTTGTATAATGTACATTTTGAAGTGATTCTAACTATGGAATTGAAATTTATTCTCCTTTGAGCAACATGGCCTCAAATCCCCTCCAGGTCTCTTTAAATTTAAATAATTTTCCTGTAAACGATCCAAAGTTGGGTCTTGGTCTTAGTTTAACTGTGTCAGTCACTTAATTGGAATAAATAGTTAATACACATTTAAGGTGATGATTGCTGTATTTGGATTAATATGCAGCATATTTGAAATTGCTTCTCCTTAATTATAATTCTTTTTAAAAGTCTTACTGATTTTTATTTGTTTGAAAAAGATCTAGAAACAGTGGAAGAGAGAGATCTTATATCTAATGTTTTACTCTCTGAATGCCTGCAACAATTGTGGTTAATTCAGGCTGAGCACAGGAGCCAAAAAGTCCTTCCAGGTTTCCCACATGTGTGGCAGAGATCCAAATACTAGAAGCATGAACTGCTGCCTGCCACAGTATGCATTAGAGGGAAACTGTATCAGAACTGGGAAAGCTATACTCAAACCTGACATTCTGATATGGGATGTGGTCATCAGAAGTGGTGTGTAAACTGCTCCACCCAACACCCATGCCTGTCTTTGTTTATAAATTTTTCCTAGTTTTCTCACTTATCACTTTATTTTTTAAGGTTTATTTTATTTATTTGAAAGATAGAATTACAGAGAGAGGTAGAGATTAGAGAGAGGTCTTCCATCCACTGGTTCACTCCCCAGATGGCTGCAATGGCCGGAGCTGCGCCAATCCAAAACCAGGAGCCAGGAGCTCCTTTTGGGTCTCCCATGTGGGTACAGGGACCCAAGGGCATGGGCCATCTTCCACTGCTTTCCCAGGCTATAGCAGAGAGCTGGATTGGAAGAGGAGCAGCCGGGATTTGAACCGGCACCCACAGGGGATGCCGATGCTGCAGGCCAGGGTGTTAGCCCGCTGTGCCACAGTGCCAGCCCCTTATCACTTTATTTTTCAAAATGTTTATGCATCCATTTTATTTAGGAGCAGAGAGACACACAATGAGAAATGAGTGAATTCCCATCTGCAAGTTCATTCTCCAAGTGCCTGTGTGATAATTGTGCTTTTCCTGGACAAAGATATAAGCCAAGAACTTAATCTATGTCAAAGATTGAGATGGCGAAGGGAGGAGAGAACTTCCACTTTGACTGTGACCCTATCGGAATAAGATCAAAGTCAGCGAACTCTAAAGGCTTCCATAGCCCTGGCAACTCATGACTAGAGCCTAGGGAGATTACTGACGCCATGAACAGGAGTGTCAAATTGTTAAGTCAGCAACAGGAGTCACTGTGTACTTACATCCCATGTGAGATCTGTCCTTAATGTGTTGTCTAATGTGAAGTGATGCTATCACTAGTACTGAAACAGTATTTTTACACTTTGTGTTTCTGCGTGGGTACAAACTGATGAGATCTTTACTAATTATATACTGAATCGATCTTCTGTATATAAAGATAATTGGAAATGAAAAAAAAAACCTGGTGTTAAATTGGAAATGGCATAGAAAATTAATTAATTTTTTAAAAAATATTATGTAGGATCTCTGTCTTTAATGTGCTGTACACGATTATTTAATACTATAACTAGTACTCCAACAGTATTTTTTTTCACTTTGTGTTGCTATATGGGGGCAAACTGTTGAAATCGTTACCTAATATATACTAAACTGATTTTCTGTATATAAAGAGAATTGAATTGGAAGGGGAGAGGGAGCGGGAAAGGGTAGGGTTGCGGGTGGGAGGGAAGTTTTGGGAGGGGGAAGCCATTGTAACCCATAAGCTGTACTTTGGAAATTTATATTCATTAAATAAAAGTTTAATAAAAAACAAACAAACAAACAAAAAAAGATTGAGATGGCAGAGATGCAAAAATCATGTCATTACCTACTTCCTTCCAGGGTATGCATTGGCAGGAAGCAAGAATTGGGAATGTAGCCAAGACTAAAACACTGGTACTCCAGTGTGGGATGGTGGCATTCAGAACTCTTAACCACTATACCAAAGGCCCACATCTTCTCACTAAAGCTGAGCATTCTATTAAGATGTCAAGGATATATGCTTTCTAATATCTTAAAATAATTTCTCTAGAGTTTGCAGTGAACATTATCAAATAACCCAAACCTACTTTCAAATAACATGCTATTTTTTAGGTAGTACAGATAACTTATAATAGAATTTCCCCAATCCCTTCCTCCTACCTTCTGTATAATTTGTCATTCCTTTTATCTATCAGAATTTGTAGCGACTGAGTTGATATTATCATTTTGAATAAACCTTATTTCTGGTAAATTATGTAGAAAGAAACAAAGTGAATTCTTTTTTGTACCTTCACTTAATTTTTTAAAGATTTATTTATTTATTTGAAAGGCAGCTGCAGAGAAGCAGAGGTATAGCGAGAGAGAGAGAGAGAGAGAAGTCTTCCATCTGCTGGTTCACTCCCCAGAGAGCCTCAGTGGCCGGAGCTGTGCCGATCTGAAGCCAGGAACCAGGAGCTTCCTTCTAGTCTTCCCACATGGGTGCAGGAGCCTAAGGACTTGGGCCATCTTCCATTGCTTTCCCAGGTCATAGCAGAGAGCTGGATTGGAAGTGAAACAGCCAGGACTCAAACCAGTGCCCATATGGCATGTGGGCACTGCAGGAGGCAGCTTTACCCACTACGCCACAGCGCCCATCCCTATTCAGGTCCTTTTACTGGTTAACTATATGTTTCTTGTTGCTACTGTGCAGTTTTTCCAGTTCTGTATGTATTATGTGTCTCAGTCCTTTGTCAGATGCACAGTTTGCAAATGTTTTAGCTCATTCAGTTGGTTATACCTTCATTTTGGTGGCTGTTTTGTTTATATTTTTTTGTTTTTGTTTTTAGAAATCTTCTTAGTTGATATCAAAATTATACATTTGTATTTTTATTGCCTGCACTTTTGGGATCTTATCCAAAGCTATTGCTTATGCCAGTATTGTAGAGTTCCCTGTCTTTATGAGATTTATGTCTTACATTAAGTTCATTGAGTAAATTTGTTTTTTGTGTAGGGTAAGGTTGGGATAGTCTCCTTTCAGTCTTCTGCATATGAATACCCAGTTTCCTCTGGACAATTACTGAAAAGATTTCTTTCTTTGGCATATTTTTGGAGTATTTGTCAAATGTAAATTTTCTGTGGATGTATGGGTTTCTTTCTGGAACCTCTGTTCTATCCCATTGGTCTATGTGTCTGTTTTAATGCCAGTGGTTATAATATCTGTTATATCATACAGTAATACATATAATATATGATATATTATATAATATAATATGTAATAATATAGTATAATTATATATTATATATGTATTAACAGATATTATAGTATACTATCTGTTATAAATATCTGTCTTGAATTCAGATATTTCAATGATACCAGAATGCTGTTCTTCTGTATTGCTTTGGCTGTTCAGGATACTTTTTGTCTCCAAAACATTGATTTATTTGAAAGTTAGAATATTAGAGAAAGAGAGGGAGAGACAGAAAGAGATCTTCCAACTGATGATTCACTCCTCAAATGGTCACAGTGGCCAGGCCTGAGCCAGATGGAAGTTAGGAGCCAAGAGCTTCATTTGAGTCTCCCATGTGGGTGGCAGGGCCTCAAGTACTTGAGCCACCTTCCATTGCTATCCCAGGCCATTAGCTGAGAGCTGGCTCAGAAGTGGACCACTTTCCACTTAGGACTCAAACCAGAGTACAGTTGGGATACCAGCATCACAGATGGGGGCTTTACATGATATGCCGCAGTGCTGACCCCAATTCCATATTATTTTTAATTTCATTTTGCGTAGTACTATGAAGAATTTATTGCATTTATTCAATGTATCTTTAAGTGTATTATCATGTCTGTTGTCAGTTCAGGCACTGATTATCACTAGTTTCATGAGAATGAGGATGACTTATGGGATTTGAAATAGAAAAATTATAATAACACTGATCTTCATAACATCTACACAGTCTATAATGAACATAAATAATAATGTGAGTCCTTTATAAGATTTGAGTTTAATTCCTTTTAGCTGATATGCCATTACTAGGTGGAAATTATAAATATAATTAATAATTCACTGAGCAAGCAAACAATAAAGTTGTAAGTTTCCTAGAGAGATTTCTGACATGACAGTGTGAGTAGTTGTGTGGACCCTCATTCCAGTAGAATTAATCAAAACAACTTTAAGAACTAATAAATATCCCTGCAAAGACTCTAGAAATGGTCCCAAAGACATTTAGCAGCTAAATATTAGGAAAATCTAAGATTTGCTATATCCCTGCAAAGACTCTAGAAATGGTCCCAAAGACATTTAGCAGCTAAATATTAGAAAAATCTAAGATTTGCTAAGAGCAGAGGGACTTGGTAGTACTATTTAAATCTAGACCTGATTTTCCTGTCCCCTGCCCTGACTCAGAAGGAAGCTATTCCATACAGGAACAATGGGAAACATCGGGCTCAGCTTACTGGAAGCTGCCACCTGGGGAGAAAGACATCTTGATTTCTCCTATCTGCAGCTACCTGATGCCAGAATTATGTTCTTTATAAATACAGCTGAGAGATGGGGCTCAATCCCACTCAAGTGACAGAGGCTCCATATTGGGCAGAACACTTGGATCTCCTATTACACTCAACATCTATAGTAGACAAATCTATACAAACAGCATATTTGTAGTGGCTTTAGTTTCAAAGCATTGGGGACATGGAAGAAATTCCTCAACCATATTGGGCTTGTCACAGCCCTAAATGTTAGGGGCATTGGGCAGAGAAATTTCTCTCTCTCTCTCTCTCTCTCTCTCTCTCTCTCTCTCTCTCTCCATTTCTAAATGATTAGTCAATTAATTTTAAATAATTTAACAAAATCAAGAGTTGGGAACTCAGTCTAGGTTTCCAACATGGCTCAAATTTTCTTAACTACTTGAGTGTTTTGCTTATGGTTGATGTGGTTCCAGGTGGGGATTAGCAGAAATCTGGAATTAGGATTGCAGCTGGGAATGAAATCTGGTATTCTAGGATGTGTGAGTCCCAAGAAGCATCTTTTGCTTTTTTCAGATTTATTTATTTATTTTACTTTTTTCAGATTTTATTTATTTATTTGAGAGAGAGAGTTACAGACAGTGAGAGGGAGAGATGAAAGAGAAGTCTTCCATCCACTGGTTTACTTCCCAAATGGCCACAATGATCAGAGCTGTGCCAACCCAAAGCCAGGATCCAGGAGCTTCTTCCAGGTCTTCCACATGGTTGCAGAGACCAAGAATATGGGCCATTTTCTACTGCTTCCTCAGACCATAGCAGAGAGCTGGATCAGAAGAGAAGCAGCCAAGACTAGAACCAGTGCCCATATGGGATGCCAGTGCTTAAGGCAGAGGCTTAACTTACTGAGCCACAACACCTGACTCTTGAGTTACTTTTAAGAGTTATTTATTTATTTGAAAGAGAGAGAGAGAGAGGCAGAGAGAAAGAGACAGAGTATGAGATCTCTCATCAGCTGATTCACACCCCAAGTGGGGGGCTGCCAGAGCAAGGGGCTGACAGGGGGGGGCAGGCTGCAGGGAGCGTAGCAGTGAGTGCATGGGGCGGGGCTGGAGGTCACAGGTGGCCCTGGGATTGGGTGTGTAAAGCACAGTGTGGGAACTTGGTGCTTGACAGGGAGTGGATTTTAGCAGAAGGGGACATGAGCAGGAACAGGGGTACAGGTGGGGGTGGGGGTGGGAGTGGTGAGGAGATGGCAGCCAGGGTCCTGGCAAAACATGCTGGCAACTTTGATGTGGGAGGCAGAGGAGGATGGGGCTGAGTGACGCTTGAGTGACACTCATGAGTCATGTCCCCCTTGACCTAGGAGCTAGTGTGTGGGTGAGGGGCCACAAATGCAGGTTCAAGGGCCCAAATACTTGGGCTGTCCTCTGGAACTTTCCAAGGCACATTAGCAGGGAGCTACATTGGAAGGGAACACCCAGGACTCTAATAGTCCTCCTATGGGATGCTGGCATCGCAGGCAGCGGCTTCACCTGCTGCTCGACAACATTGGCCCCAGTCCTAAGTCTTTGTCCTTCCCAGGTGACTCAGCAGGAACCTCTCCACAACCAGGCTCAGCCAGGTGACTTGTTCTGGCCACTCCAATGAGGCAGGCCTGATGGGGTGCTTGTTGCAACCCTTGGTCTGAGAAGGATGCTCCCAGGTCGGTCTGCTGGGCCAGGAGGAAAATGAAATACGCACAGAGCAGACGTGGCCCTGATGAGGCTCCCACGGGCCAGCCCAGACAGAGGCAAAGGCCCCCTGCACCTACACGTGGATGAGCAAGCCCTGCCTACCTCCACTGAGCCTCAGCCTCTTGACTTAAATCTAGAGCAGGGGTGGGAACCTTTTTTTTGTTTGTTTCAAGGGCCATTCAGATATTTAGAATATAATTCACAAGCCATACAGAATATCAATTTAAAAATTAGCCTGGGGACCAGCATTGTGGCATAGTGGGTAAAGCCACTGCTTGTGATGCCAGCATCCCACTTGAGCACCAGTTCGTGTCCCTGTAGCTCCACTTCTGATCCAAGTCCCTGCTAATGCACCTGGGAAAAGCAACAAGAGGTGACCCAGCTGCTTGGGCCCCTGCACCCACATGGGAGGCCCAAAAGAAGCTCCTGGCTCCTGTCTTCAGCCTGGCCCAGCTATTGAGACCACCTGGAGAGTGAACTAGCAGATAGAAGATCTCTGTCTCTCCTTCTCTCTCTGTAACTCTGCCTTTCAAATAAATAAATAAATCTGAAAAAGAAAGACTCTGCCTACCACCACAAAAAAAAAATACCCTGCGTTAATTTACTGCCTTAGTGGGTTTGTACAGCCTGGGGGCCGATGTTCCCATTCCTGGAACTAGCGTCACAAAGTCTGTTCTGGGAGTCGCCAGCGTATCTTGTACTGGTCACCTTCCCTCCGCAAAGGCTCCCCTTTGCTTCTTAGCCATGGCTTTGTCTCTGAAGCCTTGTTGGATGCCCAGGATCTTGCTGAACTCTGCAGCAATTTCCCACCCTCTCAACTTCCGGGCTGCTTGCCGATGGGTACAGGAGGAAGGACTCACCTTGCAAGCTGCACGCGGTAGATTCAGAACTGCTCGGCCCATCGTCTGCAGAAGCACTGCTTCCCTTAGTGCCCTTGCTGCTGGTGCCAGGCTCTGACCTTACCAGGAGGGCCAGGTGGCAGTGGAAGGGGGGCAGCCTGTCCTGGCAGTGAGTCAGGCCCCCGAGCCCTCCAGCTGCTGGCTTCTACCTCAGGCATTTCCCTTCCATTTCTCTCTCTCTCTCTCTCTCTCTCTCTCTCTCTCTCTCTCTCTCTCTCATAGTTGTTCTTCCTCTGTTAGTCAGAGAAGACTTAAGATTTGTTTATTTATTTGAAAGGCAGAGTTTAAGAGAGACGTCTTCCACTCATTGGTTCTCTCCTAAATGGCGACCCAGGCCAAAACCAGGAGCCAGGAACTCCATCCGGGTCTCCCACATGGGTTGCAGGGCCTCAAGCATTTGGGCCATCTTCAGCTGCTTTCCCAGGCCCTGAGCAGGGAGCTGGGTTGGAAGAGGAGCGGCCGGGGCTAAAACCAGCAGCCACAGGGGATACCAGCATCACAGGTGGTGGCTTTACCCACTGTGCCACAACGCCAGTTTGCTCAGTCATTTCTTTTCAAAGAGAAAGCGAGTGAGAGAGAGAGAGAGATTGAGAATACTGCAAGAATTTCCTGTTTTTTTCCGCTGAGATGTTTGCATGAATGAGCACAAGGGGTCAGTGATTCTTGTGCATGATAGGAGTCTGAATTCCTGGTGCTGACTCTGCGGTCCTTCATAATCCTGTTCCACAGCCTTGCGCTTGCTGTGGCCCTGCAGCGGGCACAGTAGACCTGCCCAGCCATGGACTCCAGGTTTTCCTGTGTGACTCACTCTGGCCAAGCGGAGGTTTGAAGCGTGCTTGCATAGAGCTTGTCATCTCATCTGCTGATGTCATCTATCACACTGCTGCCCTCCCAGCCTGGGCCTCTGAAGGAGAGAAGAAAGGGCAGCCCCAGCCAAACCTCAGACTCCCAATGTGGAGCAGAGCCACCATGGCAGAGCCTCAGGCCCATGGCCCGGAGCAGGGCTGCGCTGGCCAAGCCACAGTTTCGGAGTGAGCCATGTACTCATGGTTGTTACACAGCCAGGGCTGACTGATGCACGGATGGCAGGCTGTGCTCAGAGCACTGTGTGCACTGTGGGGGAGGCAAACTGCTGACTATAAACTCAGAGAGGCTGAGCAGCCTGTCCAATATCATGCAGCAGAGCCAGAATTCAGCCCGGGTTCCTGACTTAGGCTCTGCACCCCTGCTGCAGGCTCTGGCTACAGTGCCTTCCCATAGATTTACCCAGAAGGCCTTGTCTTTGCCTGCTTGCTCTGGGTGGAAAAGGAGTGGACAGAGGAGGAAGTTGATGTCTTCTTCCTGTCTGAGGGACACGTGTGCAGAACTTGATGCCGCTGTCCAGGCTGCCCACCTGGAAGCAGAGGCCTTGCCTGGGGCCTGCCGCTGCTTCCTCTGACTCCCGACATGGGTCTCCGAGCTGCCATCCTCTCCAAGTGGGCAATGCCGGTGTGTGAGACCACATGGTGCCTTACGTTCTGCGTCTCCCCGTGTTAAGTCTGGTCTTCCCTGTGTCCTGACCTAATGCCCAGAGCCAGTGGCGTGTCACAGATGTGTGCGCTGGCCTGTGCGAAAGGCTTGCAGGAACACTGGCTCTGCCAGGTGACCTGTGTGTGCTGGACTGCAGGGGTCCCTGGGCTTGTGTGGCGGGGAGTCCTCACACTCCCCTGACCCAGAAGAGTCATGGGTTTTGTGGTGATTGTGCCATCCCATGGCCCTGGTATGCAGTGTCCTGGAGCTGTGCGTAGTCCTCCTTATCCAGGAGGGCTCTGCACTGAGACCTCCAGCAGGCAAATGAAACTGCAGGTGCCGAGCCCTCAATTTCCTGTTGTCCGTTACCTATGATAAAATTGAATCTATAAATTGGGTGCAGTAGGAAATTAACAGCAGTGGCCAACAGTAGAAAAAAGACGGCAATATCCTGTAATAAATTCTATTTAAAGCTTATGAATTATTTATGTCTGAAATTTCCCATAATTTTGAATCACGCTTGACCCCAGGGGTGATGGAAACCAGGGAAAGTGTAAGTGGAGTGAGAGTCCCCATGTACTAGGGTGGCTGCAGGAAGCATTTCCTAGAGAGGACCCTGAACCAGAACCTGAACGATGATGACACCCACAGCCCCACGTCATGGCCGTCGGGTTCAGTGACATTTGAGCCATGAGCTTTCCCCTCACCCCCCCTCCCACATTTCCACATGCACACATGTGCACACACACACAGTATTGAATGGGAACATTTTCCTGGTGATCTGACATCCTCACTCTGGACACAGCCCCACAATTGCCCATAAGCCCAGCAGCTGTCAGTGAGCTCAACCCTGGGCTGTGCAGTGTTCCCTGGGTGCTGCTGGGGGCTCAAAAGTGGCCTTGGCTTGTCAGGGTGGCAGGTGCCCAAGCAGAGGTTGATACAAGGCCCTGAGGCAACACAGGGGAATGGGGAGCCCTCCTGGGGGCATCCAGAGACTTCAGGGAGGAGGTGACATCTGTGCAAAGCCCCTGACATCTGAGCAGACATTCAGCTGGGGAAGGGAAGGGGTGGCAGTGCCTGGTGGGCTGGGGGGAGCCCTCACCTAGGTCTGCTACCTGACCAGGCAGCCCCAGCCCCATGCATTTCCTCAGTGTGGCCAAGCCTGACTGAGATGCCTAAGGCACATCCTGGATTCTAAGGACTTCATAGTTAAAAAAAAATCTCATCAGTATTTTTAATTCCAAGTACATGTTGGCTATAGTAGGTCATGTAAAAATTGGTAAAATTATTCTTTGTCTTTATATTTTTTTTAAGATGTGGCTCCTAGAACACTTTAAATTACTGTCACAATTGTGTCTCCTTAAAATTCCTGAGCTGAAAGGCCAGTGCTGTGGCACAGTCGGTTAAGACACAATGAGAGGGGGCCGGTGCTGTGGCATATAGGGTAAAGCCACCACGTGCACCACCAGCATCACATATGGGCACCAGTTCCAGTCCTGGCTGCTCCAATTCTGATCCAGCTCTCTGCCATGGCCTGGGAAATCAGTGGAAGATGGCCCAAGTGCTTGGGCCCCTGCACCCATGTGGGAGACCCAGAGGGAGCTCCTGGCTCCTGGCTTCAGCCTGGGCCAGCTCTGGCCACTGCAGCCGATCTTCCCCTGTCTCTTCCTCTCTCTCGCTCTTTAACTCTCCCTTTCAATTAAATAAATCCTTTTTTCTTTAATTTCTGTGTTAAAGCTTTCCCCTCCACATTTATATATGAAGATAGGACCTTGAAAGAAGTCATGAAGTTCAGTGAGGTCAGGTGGGTGAGGCCTGAATCCTGCATGGCTGATGTCTTGGCCTGGCATTGTGGCAAAGTGGGTTAAGCTGCTGCAGGCCTCCCTTACTGGAGTGCAGGTTTGAGTCCCAGCTACTTGAGGAAGCATCCAGCCTTCATCTCTTTGCATCTTTTTTTAAAAGATCTATTTATTTGAAATTCAATGAGAGGGGGCTGGTGCTGTGGTATATCAGGTAAAGCCACCACCTGCACCACCAGCATCCCATATGGGCACCGGTTCCAGTCCTGGCTGCTACAATTCTGATCCAGCTCTCTACCATGGCCTGGGAAATCAGTGGAAGATGGTCTGATTCAATCTCCAAGTTGCTGCAATGGGTCAGGAGCCTGGAGCTTCATCTGGGTCTCCCACATGAGTGCAGGGGCCCAAGCATCTGGTCCATCCTCTGCTACTTTCCCGGGCACTAGCAAGGAGCTGGATAGGAAGTGGAGCAACAAGGACTTGAACGGTGCTCATATGGGATGCTGGCATCACAGGGCGGTGGCTTTACCAGCTGCACCACAACACTGGCCTCCTCTCATTGAATCTTTTTTAAAAAAATATTTATTTTATTTATTTGAAAGACAGAGTTACAGAGTGAGGTAGAGCCAGAGAAAGAGGTCTTCCATCCACTGACTCACTCCCCAAATGACTGCTACTGCCAGAGCTATGCCAATCCAAAGCCGGGGGCTAGGAGCTTCTTCTGATTCTCCCATGTGGGTGCAGGGGCTCAAGGACTTGGGCCATCTTCTACTGCTTTCTCAGGCCATAGCAGAGAGCTGGATTGGAAGAGAAGCAGCTAGGACTCAAACCGGCACCCATGCTGGGGCTTTAACCACCTTTGCCACAGCACCAGCCACCTCATTGAATCCTGCCTGCCAGTGTTGGTATAGAGAAGTGTGGGGACAGCCATGCAGGAGGGTCTGGTGATGGTATTGGTGCCCACAGCAGGGTCAAAGGTGCTTGCACCCAAGAGGCCAGGCAGAGAAGAGGACAGTGTGTGGAGCAGCAGCAGCACTTCCGTGAGTTGTGTGGCAAATGGCAGGCATGTGTGTGTCACCTCACTCCTGAGCAACCGGCTCAGATCTCAATGCACTGCTCTGTCCTGCAGTGGTGCCAGGAGCGTGTCCACTGATGGAAAATGTCACCTGAATCACAGGAGTGATGCACTGAGCCTGCCACGGGTGGCCTCAAGCTACAGATTTATTTTCTCACATTTCCGGAGAATGCACGTCCAGAATAAGGGCACTGGCAGGATTAGATTCAGCCGAGGCCCTCCTTGGCTTCCAAAAGGCCATCTTCTTGCTGTGTCTTGGTCTTTTTTTGTGCACATGCAGTACTGGTCTCTTCTTCTTCCTCTTTCTTTTTTTTTCATTTTCAATTCTCTTTATATACAGAAGATCAATTTAGTATAAAGATTTCAACAGTTTGCACCCACATAGAAACACAAAGTGAAACATACTGTTTGAGTACTAGTTATAGCATTAAATCACAATGTACAGCACATTAAGGACAGAGATCCCACATGAGGAGCAAGCGCACAGTGGCTCCTGTTGTTGACCCAACAAATTGACACTCTAGTTTATGGCGCCAGTAACCATCCTAGGCTCTCGTCATGAGTTGCCAAGGCTATGGAAGCCTTCCAAGTTTGCCGACTCTGATCATATTTAGACAAGGTCATAAAAGACAGAGTGAGGATAGTAACCAATGATCCTAAGAGTGTAATTTACCAGGTTTGAACAATTATACAGCATTAAGTGGGGAAGAGGACCATCAGTACACCCAGGTTGGGAGTAGAGCCATTGGTGGTAGAGTAGAGGTTATGATTACAAAGAAATGAGGCCCAAGTGCACTAGACAGGGCCTAGAACAAAGGACAGAGTCATTATTAGAGGAGCTAAGAAAGGTGCTGTCTAAGCTACAATTAAGTTTTCTGATTGAGAGGCAAATAGAACCTGATAGAAGGGGCTTGATAATAATCTGGTGGCCTTTAGGCCTTGTAAATTCAGAGGCCCAGACCTATCTATCTCTTCACATGGGGTATATCCTAAGGGAGGTGTGAACCTCCTAGGGGAAGGCACTCTGTTGACTTTCATTACTTGGCTGGCCTGGGAGGAGCGCTGGCCAGGTCAAGGCAGGGGGCATCTCTAACAAGAACTTTACAGTTCTGCCTGCAATGTTGCTGACCCTACTTGACCATCCCCTCAGCTGCAGTGGTCACTTTGGAAGTTGGGCTGAGTGAAGGGCTTTTCAGCTTAGAGCCAATAAGATCTGTGGCTCTGACCTGGGCATCCTTCGAGTCCAGGGCAGGTCCATTTCCAGTGATCCAACTCTTGGCAGAGCTGCCAGGGCTCTTCACAAGCTGACTTCTGCTGAAGCCCAGGCTTACCACATTGAAAGCCACTGCAGTGGACTGGCCTGTTGGGTCTCCTTGAGGGCAGATCACTGTACAGATCAGCCATTAATAGGCCTGCCACCCATTGCTTCTGATGCCGAGCTTTCTTTTCCTCCTGGTTTGTGTTAAAGCAGACCAGAGGATGCAAGTCAAGGGAGTGCCCAAGTCCCATCTCTAATCTTTGGTGGCCTGAACTACAAGTCTATAGTCACAGGCATGTTCTGTAGTAGTTTTTCTAAGGTAGACAATGCCCATGAGGAAAATTATATTCTCACTTAAAAACTTTCTTTCTCTTTGGTCTGAAAGGGAGGCTTTTTCTACTTACTGTTTACTTTGCTGATGGTGAAGTAAATCTAGCTATGAGATTATTATTTAAGCTATTATTTTGGCTATGCTATTACAGAAAAGTGTTAGCCATCTCTTTTATAAGGTCTAAAGATTAAATTGTGCGTCCTACAGATTCCTTCATAATAGAATTAGTTTCCTACCTTGGAGAGAATAGAGAAATGAAAGAACAAGTTGGGCTTAGAATAGAGAAATGAGGGAGCAAGTCCTAGATCGCTTGCTGACAATAGCAATATCACATGAATACTTAGCAAACCATTTCAACCATTAGATAACAACTTAAGAAAACATTTACCAGAAGGTCCAATGCCTTCTAGAAATTTTAAGAATCATGTATTTGAAAACACCTCTTAAATATCTAACATGGTGTAGTTTGTTTAGCCAGTAAACTTAAGCACAACCATCTAAAATGTTTTTAGTTTCTTTCTACCAACAAGTATAAAACATATGATACAGAGATTCAGGTCACACCAATTAAAATGTCTCTTTGATTGATTTTAGCAGCTTAAATTTATGGACAATCATATCTATAAGCCATTTAAAATAAAACTCTTAATAAAATTTCCCCATGTGGACATACAATATGTACACACATATAACATAGCATAATAGACCAATATAGCAATTTTAATAATAGCTTTTAAAATCTTTAACTCTTTTTGTAAATTGCCAATTGATTTGAATTGCTTTTTGTTTTTAGTAACCTCAGTTAACGATACTTTCTCTCAGTTGGTACTGTTAATACATTATTGGCTTCATCTGTTTACAGAGCCATTCCAAGGTATTGAATACAATAGAAGTGGCTGGAAAAAGTCCATAGGAACCTATAGGAGGGCAGCTAAACACAGAGCCAACAATGCTTTAGTTTTATGAGCAGCAAATCATATATATGTGGATGACAAAAGACTTTAAGTCGCCATGTTTAAAATTATAAACTCATCAACCAACAAGAGGCACTTGCTTACTTCACAGTATTTTTGAAAGCACCTGTAGGATTTTACAAGTATTTAACCCTTTAGGCCTCTGGGGCTTTCTCATTAAGATAACTATTATGTCTAGTAACACAAGATCATTAGACATTTTAATTCTCCAACATTTGTATTAATAGCATTTTCCATTATAGAAACTTAAAGCCTGGTACCACATCACATCTTGACAGTCCTTCTAATATAATCCAAATAGACTGATTAGTTGGTGTCTCTATAAGATGAGAGACATAGGTCCTTCGATTTTTTCAGTTGGGCCCAAACTGGAAAAACCAAAGTCCAGGATTTACTGGAAATTTTAGAGACCAGATTGTTTGAAACTTTGATTTTTTGAATGCCTGTCAAGAATGCCAAGAAGGCTCAAAATCCAAAATATCTGGTTGAAATAAGATTCCTTAAAATCATGACATAACACAGATCAAATTTGATCATTGTTACAAGGTGACTATTCAAATCTTTGAAAATAAGCACATATTTAAATAACCCATAGCTCTTAATAAAAATTCAGCTGTTTTTGAACAATTAGAATTGAACAGACATCAAGAGAACATAATAGATTACTTTAACACATTGATTTAACCGAGCATCAGAGTTTAATTCTATGTCAAAGAGAAATTGAGCTTCCTGTGATCTTTTGCTATGAGGTTTCCTTCCTTTACGATCTTTCATATTGGTGACCATGTTTCTGTGTTTCTGTGTGTAACACATCTTTAAGCATCTTTTGCAGGGCAGGATGAGTGGCAACAAATTCTTTCAGTTTCTGTTTGCTATGAAAAGTTTTAATTTCACCTTCATTCACAAATGAGAGCTTTGCAGGATATAGTATTCTGGGCTGGCAATTTTTCTCTCTTAGTACCTGGGCTATGTCTCGCCATTCCCTTCTAGCTTGTAGGGTTTCTGATGAGAAGTCTGCTGTGAGTCTAATTGGAGATCCTCTAAGAGTAATCTGACGTTTCTCTCTTGCACATTTTAGGATCTTTTCTTTCTGTTTCACTGTGGTGAGTTTGATTACAACATGTCGTGGTGAGGATCTCTTTTGGTCATGTTTATTAGGGGCTCTATAAGCTTCCTGTACTAAGATGCCTCTGTCCTTCTCCAAACCTGGGAAATTTTCTGCTAGTATGTCACTGAAAATGCCTTCTAATCATTTCTCCCTCTCCATGCCTTCAGGAACTCCTAGAACCCGAATGTTGGGTTTTTTAATAGTATCCTGTAGATTCCTGACAATATGTTTTAGATTTCTAATTTCTTCTTCTTTTCTTTGGTTTGCCTGTTTCCCTTCCTGTTCTCTGTCTTCTAAGTCTGATATTCTCTCTTCTGCTTCGCCCATTCTGTTTTTAAGGCTCTCTAATGTGTTTGTCATTTGATCTATTGAATTCTTCATTTCATTATGATTTCTCGTCACTATCACAGTTTCTTGTTCCACTAGTTGTTTCATTTCATTTTGATTCCTCCTTAATATTTCATTTTCACGAGAGAGATTTTCTATCTTGTCCATTAAGGATTTCTGTAGTTCAAGAATTTGTTTTTGAGAACTTCTTAATGTTCTTATCAATTTTTTGAGATCCGCTTCTTGCATATCTTGATCTCATCATCTTCGAAATCTTGAATTGGGGTGTCCTTTTCATTTGGGGGCGTCATAATGTCTTCCTTGTTCTTGTTACCTCGGTTTTTGCATTTGTTGTTTGGCATGTTGGAGATATTTGGTTTCTTCACTGTGGTGTTTTTTCTTGTTACACTATGGCTCTATCTTAAGTGGACTGTCTGCTTTCAGTGGAGCCTTAGAGGCTTGAGATGAGTGTGGACTGAGAGCTGTGTTTGGTTCCTCAGGGTTGAAGGTGTGTCAAAGATGACACTCCCAGGTTAGGTGTGGTAAATCTCTCTTTCTTTTTTTGATTCAAAAGGGAAGTAATTCCGCACAGCTGAACGTAATTGGAGGTAGTTAGCAGGCAAATGATATACCCACAGGAGCCAGAGATTGGAAGCTCTTTCCCAAGGACCACACAGGGAATCTCTGCTGCCCTCAGTGTGGGCTCCAATTCTCCTGCAGTCTCCCACTGGGTTGCCAAGTTAGATGCTAATCTCCTGTTATTTCACCCCTCCCCCCAGAGTCAGGTTTTTCTACTAGGCTCAGGGCTGGTGCAGACCTGAGGTCGCCCTGCTTATGACGTATGTCTAAAATGGCGCCTGCTCTGTCTTGCTCGCCTTTGAGAGGTGAGCGGAGAGAGAGAAACTTGTGTCCGTATCGGTCACTTTTTTTATTTTTTTCCTCTCTCTCTTCTAGTTAGCCTGGTGAATTTTTCCCCATGGAGTTTCAAGCCTCGTTCCCTCTAGCCTCCTCTTTCCGCTTGCCCGCTGGTGTCTCGGGCTATTGAGGTTCAGCTCACCTCGCATTCCAGCGCTGGTGTGCTGAGTCTGCTGCTGGTGTCCCGAACTTGGACTCCCACACTCTCCACGCAGGTACACTGTGAATCACTAGTTCTGGACTCTTTCCTCTGCTGTTTCATCCCCTACTCTTCCTTGACCCTGCAGTATCTCCACTTATATAAAACTGTCTCTCCCCCGCACTAATAGTGTGCTCCCTGCCTATTCCGCCATCTTGCCGCAATAAAATCTGATATTTCCGGTTTCATCCAGTCACATCCAGAAAAACTGGTGTGGAATTCATATGCAATGGACCGAGAAAATCACAGTAAAAATGGTTTTGTAGAAAAGGAAAGTCTTTTCGTTAGGCAAGTGCATAAAATGTCATCGATACAAACAGCAATATCATGTTTGCTGCAGTTCCTCTAGCTTTCTCCCTAGAAAATACGAATGTGTAGAGCTGGTGTATGCATGTGGAACCAATTAGTGTTTCCAAGAGCCAAATTAAATGTTCCCCAATAAAAAACATTCAAAACAATAAAAACCGTGCATAATATCCGCAAAACACAAACACAGAGGCTTTCACAATATTTCGGATTGAGTTAGCCAAAACACAACCGGATATTTCTCGTTTCATCCAGTCATATCCGGACAAAGTGTTGTGGAATTCGTATGCAATGGACCGAAAAAATCACAGTACAAATGGTTTTAGGCAAAAGCAAAGTCTTTTTGTTAGGCAAGTGCATAAAATGTCATCTATAGAAACAGAAATATCATGTTTGTTTGCCGCAGTTCCTCTAGCTTTCTCCCTAGAAAATATGAATGTGTAGAGCTGGTGTCTCCATGTGGAAGCAATTAGTGATTCCAAGCACAAAATTTAATGTTCCCTGATAAAAAATATTCAAAACAGTAAAGTCCGTGGATAATATCCGGAAAACCAAACACAGAAGCTGTAGCAATATCTTGGATAGAGTTAGCCAAAACAAAACCGGATATGTTGGGTTTCATCCAGTCATATCCAGACAAACTGGTGTGGAATTCATATGCAATGGACCGCGAAAATCACAGTAAAAATGGTTTTGGAGAAAAGCAAACTCTTTTCGTTAGGCAAGTGCATAAAATGTCATCTATACAAACAGAAATATCATGTTTGTTTGCCACAGTTCCTCTAGCTTTCTCCCTAGAAAATACGAATGTGTGGAGCTGGTGTTTCCATGATGAACCAATTAGTGTTTCTATGGTACAAAATTAAATGTTCCCTGATGAAAAGATTCAAAACAAGACAGTCCGTTAATAATATCCAGCAAACACAAACAGAGAGGGTGTAGCAATATCTGGGATTGAGTTAGCCAAAACACAACCGGATATTTCCGGTTACATCCAGTCATATCTGGACAAAGTGGTGTGGAATTCGTATGCAGTGTACCGCCAAAATCACAGTAAAAATGGTTTTGGAGAAAAGCTAAGTCTTTTCGTTAGGCAAGTGCATAAAATGTCATCTATAGAAACAGAAATATCATGATTGTTTGCCACATTTCCTCTAGCTTTCTCCTTAGAAAAAACGAATGTGTAGAGCTGGTGTCCCCATGATGAACCAATTAGTGTATCGTAGCTCAAAATTCAATGTTCACCGATAAAAAACTTTCAAAACAATAATGTCCGTTGAAAAGATCCGGAAAACACAAACACAGAGGCTGTCGCAATATCTGTGATTGAGTTAGCCAAAACAAAACCAGATATTTCTGGTTTCATCCCGGCATGTCCAGAGAAAGTGGTGTGGAATTCGTACACAATGGACCGAGAAAATCACAGTAAAAATGGTTTTGGAGAAAAGCAAAGTCTTTTCGTTAGGCAAGTGCATAAAATGTCATCTATACAAACAGAAATATCATGCTTGTTTGCCACAGTTCCTCTAGCTTTCTCCCTAGAAAATATGAATGTGTAGAGCTGGTGCCCCAATGATGAAGCAATTAGTGTTTCTTCGGTACAAAATTAAATGTTCCCTGATAAAAACATTCAAAACAATAAAGTCCATCGATAATATCCAGAAAAGACAAACACATAGACTTACAGTATTTCAGATCGAGTTAGCCAAAACACAACCGGATATTTCCGGTTTCATCCAGTCATATTCAGAAAAAGCCGTTTTGAATTCCGATGCAATGGACCGAGTAAATTACTGTAAAATTGGTTTTGGAATAAAGCAAAGTTGTTTCGTTAGGTAAGTGCATAAATTGTCATAGATACAAACAGAAACATCATGTTTGTTTTCCGCAATTCCTCTAGCTCTCTCCCTAGAAAACACGAATATGTAGAGGTGGTGTCTTCATGTGGAACCAATTAGTGTATCTAAGCTCAAAATTAAATGTTCCCCGATAAAAAACATTCAAAACAATAAAGTCCGTTGATAATATGCGGAAAACACAAACACAGAGGCTGTAGCAATATTGGGGATTGAGTTAGCCAAAACACAACCAGATATTTCCTGTTTCATCCAGTCATATCGAGCTAGTGGTGTGGAATTTGTATGCAATGGACCGAGAAAATCACAGTAAAAATGGTTTTGAAGAAATGCAAAGTCTTTTCATTAGGACAGTGCATAAAATGTCATCTATGCTAAAAGAAATATCATGTTTGTTTGCCACAGTACCTCTAGCTTTCTCCCTAGAAAATACGAATGTGTAGAGGTGGTGCCTCCATGTGGAAACAATTAGTGTTTCCAAGAACAAAATTAAATGATCCCAGATAAAAAAATTTGAAACAATAAAGTCCGTGGATAATATAAGGAATACACAACCACAGAGGCTGTAGCAATATTTCGGATTGAGTTAGCCAAAACAAAACCGGATATTTCTGGTTTCATCCAGTCATATCAGGACAAACTGGTGTGGAATTCGTATGCAATGGACTGAGAAAATCACAGTAAAAATGGTTTGGAGAAAAGCAAAGTCTTTTCGTTAGGTAAGTGTATAAAATGTCATCTATACAAACAGAAATATCATGTTTGTTTGCCGCAGTTCCTCTAGCATTCTCCCTAGAAATTACGAATGTGTGGAGCTGGTGTCCCCATGATGAACCAATTAGTGTTTCTACGGTACAAAATTAAATGTTCCCAGATAAAAACATTCAAGAGAATAGAGTCCATCGGTAATATCCAGAAAACACAAACACAGAGGCTTTCACAATATTTCAGATTGAGTTAGCCAAAACACAACCTGATATTTCTGTTTCAATCCAGTCATTTTGGGACAAAGTGGTGTGGAATTCGTATGCAATGGACCGCGAAAATCACAGTAAAAATGATTTTGGAGAAAAGCAAAGTCTTTTCGTTAGGTAAGTGCATAAAATGCCATCTATACAAACAGAAATATCATGTTTGTTTGCCGCAGTTCCTCTAGCTTTCTCCCTAGAAAATACGAATGTGTAGAGCTGGTGTCTCCATGTGGAATCAATTAGTGATTCCAAGCAGAAAATTAAATGTTCCCTGATAAAAATAATTCAAAACAATAAATTCCGATGATAATATTCAGAAAACACAAACACAGAGGCTGTAGCAATATCTGGGTTTGAGTTATCCAAAACAAAACCGGATATTTCCGGTTTGATCTAGTCATAACCGGAGAAAGTGGTGTGGAATTTGTATGCAATGGACCGAGAAATTCAGAGTAAAAATGGCTTTGGAGGAAAGCAAAGTCTTTTCGTTAGGCAATTGCATAAAATGTCATCTATACAAACAGAAATATTATGTTTGTTTGTCGCAGTTCCTCTACTTTTCTCCCTAGAAAATACGAATGTGTAGAGCTGGTGTCCCCATGGTGAACCAATTAGTTTTTCTACGGTACAAAATTAAATGTTACTTCATAAAAATATTCCAAACAAGAAAGTCCGTTGATAATATCTAGAAAACAGAAACACAGAGGCTTTCACAATATTTCAGATTGAGTTAGCCAAACAAAACAAGATATTTCTGTTTTCATCCAGTCACATCTGGACAAACTGGTGTGGAATTCGTATCTAATGGACCGAGAAAATCACAGTACAAATTGTTTTGGAGAAAAGCAAAGTCTTTTCGTTAGGCAATTGCATAAAATGTCATCTATACAAACAGAAATATCATGTTTGTTTGCCACAGTTCCTCTTGCTTTCTACCTAGAAAATAGGAACATGTAGAACTGGTGTCTCCATGTGGAACCAAATACTGTATCCAAGCGCAAAACAAAATGTTCCCCGATAAAAAACATTCAAAAAAAGAAAGTCCGTTGATAATATTCAGAAAACACAAACACAGAGGTTGTAGCAATATCTGGGATTTAGTTAGCCAAAACAGAACTGGATATTTCCGGATTCAACCAGTCTTATCCGGACAAACTGGTGTGGAATTCGTATGCAATGGACTGAGAAAATCACAGTAAAAATGGTTTTGGAGAAAAGCAAAGTCTTTTCGTTAGGCAAGTACATAAAATATCATCTATACAAAGAGAAATATCATGTTTGTTTGCCACAGTACCTCTAGCTTTGTCCCTAGAAAATACGAATGTGTGGAGCTGGTGTCCCCATGATGAACCAATTAGTGTTTCAACGGTACAAAATTAAATGTTCCCTGATAAAAACATTCAAAACAATAATGTCCATAGATAATATCCAGAAAACACAAACACAAAGGCCTTTGCAATATTTCGGATTGAAGGACCCTTATGGGGGAGAGGGACAAGAAACTAGGCCTAGGCAGATATCAGGGGCTTCTTAAGAGGTTAGATGTTCCCCAGGGTCCAGCGGGCACGTTCTCTGGGAAGGAAAAGTCTATCCCCTTTAGAGAACCTCTAGGCATGCCCAGAGCAGAGCTGCCACTCCCCTTCGGAGAGTCTCAGTACTCTCCTCAGCATTCTCCTCAGCTGGTTCCTTCAGCACTCTCCTCAGCATTCTCTTCAGCTGGTTCCCTCAGCACTCTCCTCAGCATTCTCCTCAGCTGGTTCCCTCAGCACTCTCCTCAGCATTCTCCGGTATGCTAATTGTCCCTCCGAACCGGCCAATCCCATATGCTAATTTGTTGACTATATAACCTGTGTGAAACTGCCGCTCAGGGCTCCTCACCGCCTTAGGTGGGGGCCCGTTTGCGCAAACGTACAATAAATACCTCATGCTTTTTGCATCAACTGGTCTGGAGTCTGGATTTTTGGGCGTCCTCTCGAGCAAGTGGGCATCTCTACAACTGAGAGGTCCAACATTTTGGCGCCCAACGTGGGGCTCGAGGTCGCCCTCAGACCCATTCTCTGCAGGACCAGTTGGAGGTATAATTAAGTGTTTTCTGTTTGTTGTTCCTCGTCTTGAGTATTCTGACTGGCCAGTACCTGACTCTGTGAGACCAGTGGGGAAGGCAGGCGTGCCCAGTAACCCCTGGTCCGTTCCCCGGAGGACGCTCCGGTCTGTGAGACCAGTGGGGGAGGCAGGCGTGCCCAGCAACCCCTGGTCCGGTCTGTGAGACCAGTAGGGGAAACCCTCGGTCCGTTCCCCCGGAAGACGCTCCCGGGGTGGTCTGGAGGTGGGTCGGAGACCAAGTCTCCCTCCTTCCCGGGGAGGGCTGGTCAGGCAGCCGCTCCCAAAACTAGCGCAATAGCGTTCGATTTGTCCTATCTGGTGCCATGTGGTTTGTCTTGTTTGTTTTATGTGTCTGTGCATTGGCTGTTCTTTTTGTTTGGGCTGAAATCCTTGCACACATGGGTCAACAAATAACCACCCCTTTAAGTCTCACTCTAGATCACTGGAAGGACGTTCGAGAACGCGCGCGCCACCTCTCAGTGGAGATTAAAAGGAAACAATGGGCAAAATTCTGTTCCTCAGAGTGGCCGGCCTTCGAGGTCGGCTGGCCAAGGAACGGCACTTTTAACCTCGATATTATTTTACAGATTAAGGCGCGGGTCTTTCAGCCAGGATCCAATGGACATCCTGATCAGGTGCCCTACATTACTACATGGGAGGATCTTTCATGTAATCCCCCTCCCTGGATAGAACCCTTCTCCTTCCCGACGAAGCCCATACGGACCCCGTTACCCCCTCCTCTTATCCCGGTTGTGCCAACCTCCTCCCTATACCCTCTGAAGGAGATTCGAGATCCAAAACCTGACAAGCCACCGGTTCTTCCGGCTGATCAGGACTTTCTGCTCTTTGACTCTCCCCCACCCTATCTTCCCGGCCAGCCTGCTCCCCCGCAGGAACTCCCACAACAACCAGAGCGGGATGTGCAACCTTCTGCACCATCCCCTGATTCCACAAGGGCAGGGGAAGAAGTCTCAGCGCCTTCCCCGCCCTCCAGCCACCTGCGCCTCCGTCGGGGGCAGGCAGGGGGCTCGGGAAGCGTCTGGACTTCGCAGGCTTTTCCTCTTCGCTCGGTGGCTGGCCAGATGCAGTACTGGCCATTTTCTGCTTCCGATCTTTACAATTGGAAAACCTATAACCCCTCTTTCTCTCAGGACCCCCAGGCTCTGACTGGGCTGATTGAGTCAATTTTATTGACTCAATCAGCCCACCTGGGATGATTGTCAGCAGCTTCTGCAGACCCTCCTCACTACTGAGGAAAAGCAGCGTGTCTACCTTGAGGCACGGAAAAACGTCCCTGGAGCAGATGGCCGACCGACCCTACTGCTAAACGAAATCGAGGAGGCGTTTCCCTCAACCCGTCCTGATTGGGACTACACCACCGTTGCTGGTAGGGAGCGACTTTGTCTTTACCACCAGATTCTCCTTGCGGGTCTCAGAGGGGCTGGAAAGCGCCCCACCAATTTGGCCAAGGTACGTGCAGTAGTGCAGGGGGCTGAGGAAACGCCGGCAGGCTTCCTAGAAAGATTAATGGAAGCCTACCGTATTATACAAGATTTAATGAAGGAGGCAGAAAAGATTTACAACAAAAGGGAGATCCGAGAGGAGAAGGAGGAAAGAATCCGCAAGGAGCAGGAGGAAAGGGAAGACAAAAGAGACAAAAGACGTAATCGAGAGCTTAGTAGAATTTTGGCCACCGTAGTGCAGGATACAGAAAGGAGTAGACCAGGACAGAATAGGGACTTGGGAGACAAACGAAAGCCTCGGGTGGAAAGAGATCAATGTGCCTATTGTAAAGAAAGAGGACACTGGGTCAAAGACTGCCCGAAGAAAACACAGGGACCAAAGAGGAGACCAGTTCCAATCCTGTCCCTGGAAGAAGACGACTAGGTGAGTCAGGGCCAGGAACCCCCCCCCCCCCCGAGCCCAGGATAACCCTTGAAGTGGGGGGCAGACCGGTAACCTTCCTGATTGACACGGGAGCCCAGCACTCGGTACTGACTTCAGAAAAAGGGCCTTTAAGTTCCAAGATTTTCCTCAGGCCTGGGCAGGGACTGCGGGAATAGGGCTGGCCGTCAACCGGCCTCCCTTGATCTGAAGCCCACGGCCATTCCCGTGTCAGTTCGTCAATATCCGATGGGCAAGGAAGCTAAGGAAGGTATCCGGCCACATATCCATAGACTGTTACACCTAGGCATTTTAAAACCTTGTCGTTCACCTTAGAACACCCCCCTACTACCAGTAAAGAAGCCTGGTACGGGTGACTACCGCCCGGTACAGGACTTGCGGGAGGTTAACAGGAGAACGGAGGATATGCATCCCACAGTGCCCAACCCCTACAATCTGCTAAGTACCTTGCCTCCGACCCACGTATGGTACACTGTGTTAGATCTAAAAGATGCATTCTTTTGTTTAAGACTGAGCCCTCAGAGCCAATCCATCTTTGCTTTTGAGTGGAAAGACCCAGAGACCGGGTTTTCAGGACAACTCACCTGGACAAGGTTGCCCCAAGGATTTAAAAACTCGCCTACCTTGTTTGACGAAGCTCTGCACCTAGATTTGGCCGACTTCCGAGTCAACCATCCGGACCTGGTCCTCCTGCAATATGTGGATGACCTCCTCCTTGCCGCTGAAACTGAGCAGAGCTGCCACTCTCCTCAGCATTCTCCTCAGCAATTCATTGCCCCGGGCACCAACGAGGAGACGACCCTGTAGCAAGGGGAAACAGGATGGCAGACGAGGCCGCTAGGGCGGCAGCCCTGAGCCAACAGGTGCTCCCGTTAAAGACAATTGAGCCCACCCAAGTATCGAGGGAACCACCTTTCCTCTATTCGGACCAAGACTTAGATACGATTCAGCGGCTCGGTGCAGAGTATGATGAACAAATAAGGGTTTGGAGGCTCGGAGAGAAACTAGTCCTGCCACACCAATTGGCTAAAGAAATAATTACCAGCCTCCATCAATGGACTCATTTGGGACACAAAAAGCTAAAAGCAGCCTTACAGGAAGATAGGCAGTCTTATTACATCCCCGGACTTGACTCTTTAGTCCAGCAGGTGACTGAATCCTGTGTTCCGTGTGCCAAGGTAAATGCCAGACACCTCAAGCTCCCGGAGGGAGCTAGGGTAAGAGGAGACCGACCAGGAATCAACTGGGAGGTCGATTTCACTGAGATAAGGCCGGGCAGTTATGGGAATAAGTATCTTCTAGTTTTTGTAGACACCTTCTCCGGATGGACTGAGGCATTCCCCACAAAACGGGAAACCGCCCAGGTGGTCGTCAAGAAGACCATAGAGGAGATCTTCCCCCGGTTCGGCTTGCCTAAGGTAATCGGGTCCGACAATGGCCCAGAGTTTGTCTCCCAGGTAAGTCAGTTGGTGGCCAAAGCATTAGGCATAAATTGGAAATTGCACTGTGCCTATAGACCCCAAAGTTCAGGACAGGTAGAAAGAATGAACAGAATAATTAAAGAGACTTTGACCAAATTAGCGTTGGAGACTGGTGTTAAAGACTGGGTCCAACTCCTCCCTATGGTGTTGTTCCGGGTCCGAAACACGCCCTCTCATTGCGGGCTGACACCATACGAAATCCTTTATGGAGGGCCCCCACCAGTAGCAGGCTTGCTTGACCTTGCCAGTGACTCCGTTGCCGATGCCCCTAAGTTACAGGCCCGGTTGAGAGCACTCCAGATCATCCAGAACCAGGTCTGGAAACCTCTTGCAGCAGCCTACCAACCCAAGACGACAACCATTCCACATCCTTTCCAAATCGGTGATGCTGTGTATGTCCGAAGGCACCAATCTAAGACTCTAGAGCCCCGGTGGAAAGGCCCCTTCACTGTGTTGTTGACAACTCCCACCACTCTCAAGGTCGACGGAATCGCTGCTTGGGTCCACGCCTCACACGTGAAGCGAGCACCACCTCCCCAGGGCCCCGAGGATCCGGATAGACCAGCCAAATGGAAGCTCCAGCGCACTCAGAACCCACTCAAGCTAAGACTTTCAAAAACTGTTTAATGTTTATGATGTTCCTGGCCTTTCCCCATTGTTTTTCCAATCCCCATGCTCCGCAATTGTTAACGTGGAACCTAACCCAGTCCAGCAAGAACAGAGTTTCCTCCCTCCAGTGAGGCAGGTTCTCCCCAGGCCGGTCCAATAGATTTTAGGATTAAAATCTTTGCAAAAAGAAAAGGAGGGAATGAAGGACCCTTATGGGGGAGAGGGACAAGAAACTAGGCCTAGGCAGATATCAGGGGCTTCTTAAGAGGTTAGATGTTCCCCAGGGTCCAGCGGGCACGTTCTCTGGGAAGGAAAAGTCTATCCCCTTTAGAGAACCTCTAGGCATGCCCAGAGCAGAGCTGCCACTCCCCTTCGGAGAGTCTCAGTACTCTCCTCAGCATTCTCCTCAGCTGGTTCCCTCAGCACTCTCCTCAGCATTCTCTTCAGCTGGTTCCCTCAGCACTCTCCTCAGCATTCTCCTCAGCTGGTTCCCTCAGCACTCTCCTCAGCATTCTCCGGTATGCTAATTGTCCCTCCGAACCGGCCAATCCCATATGCTAATTTGTTGACTATATAACCTGTGTGAAACTGCCGCTCAGGGCTCCTCACCGCCTTAGGTGGGGGCCCGTTTGCGCAAACGTACAATAAATACCTCATGCTTTTTGCATCAACTGGTCTGGAGTCTGGATTTTTGGGCGTCCTCTCGAGCAAGTGGGCATCTCTACAACTGAGAGGTCCAACAGGATTGAGTTAGCCAAAACACAACCGGATATTTCTGTTTTCATTGAGTCATATCATGACAAACTGATTTGGAGTTCGTATGCAATGGACCGAGAAAATCACAGTAAAAATTGTTTTCGAGAAAAGCAAAGTCTTTTCGTTAGGGAAGTGCATAAAATGTCATCTATACAAACAGAAATATCATGTTTGTTTGCCGCAGTTCCTCTAGCTTTCTCCTAGAAAATACGAATATGCAGAGCTGCTGTCTGCATGTGAAACCAATTAGTGTTTCCAAGCACAAAATTAAATCTTCCCCGATAAAAAACATTCAAAACAATAAAGTCCATGGATAAAATCCAGAAAACACAAACACAGAGGCTGTAGCAATATCTGTGATTGAGTTAGCCAAAAGAAAACCTGATATTTCCGGTTTCATCCAGGCATATCCGGACAAAGTTTTGTGGAATTCGTATGCAATGGACCGAGAAAATCACAGTAAAAATGGTTTTGGAGAAAAGCAAAGTCTCTTCGTTAGGCAAGTGCATAAAATGTCATCTATACAAACAGAAATATCATGTTTGTTTGCCGCAGTTCCTCTAGCTTTCTCCCTAGAAAATACGAATGTGTGGAGCTGGTGTCTGCTTGTGGAACCAATAAGTGTTTCCAAGAACAAAATTAAATAATCCCCGATAAAAAACAATCAAAACAAGAAAGTCCGTGGTAATATCAGGAAAACACAAACACAGAGGCTGTAGCAATATCTGGGATTGAGTTAGCCAAAACAAAACCGGATATTTCAGGTTCCATCCAGTCATATGCGGTGAACTGGTGTCAAATTCATATGCAATGGACCGAGAAAATCACAGTACAAATGGTTTTGGAGAAAAGCAAAGTCTTTTCGTTAGGCAAGTGCATAAAATGTCATCTATACAAACAGAAATATCATGTTTGTTTGCCGTAGTTCTTCTAGCTTTCTCCCTAAAAATTAGGAATGTGTATAGATGGTGTCCCCATGATGAACCAATTAGTGTTTCAACGGTACAAAATTAAATGTTCCCTGAAAAAAAAAACATTCAAAACAATCAAGTCCATCGATAATATCCAGAAAACCCAAACACAGAAGCTTTCACAATATTTCTGAATGAGTTATCGAAAACAAAACCGTATATTCCGGTTTCATCCAGTCATATCCGGACAAAGTGGTGTGGAATTCCTATGAAAGGGCCTGAGAAAATCAGAGTAAAAATGATTTTGGAGAAAAGCAAAGTCTTTTCGTTAGGCAAGTGCATAAAATATCATCGATACAAACAGAAATATCATGTTTGTTTGCCACAGTTCCTCTAGCTTTCTCCCTAGAAAATACGAATGTGTAGAGCTGGTGTCCCCATGATGAACCAATTAGTGTCTCTACGGTACAAAATTAAATGTTCCCTGATAAAAAACATTGAAAACACTAAAGTCCATCGATAATATCCAGAAAACACAAACACGGAGGCTGTAGCAATATCTAGGATTGAGTTAGCCAAAATAAAACCGGATATTCCGGTATAATCTAGTCATATCCGGACAAACTCCTGTGGAATTCATATGCAATGGACCAAGAAAATCAGAGTACAAATGGTTTTGGAGAAAAGTAGTCTTTTCGTTAGGTAAGTGCACAAACTGTCACCTATACAAACAGAAATATCAGGTTTGTTTGCCGCAGTTCCTCTAGCTTTCTCCCTAGAAAATACAAATGTGTAGAGCTGGGGTCCCCATGATGAACCAATTAGTGTTTCTAAGGTAAAAAATTAAATGTTCCCTGATAAAAACATTCAAAACCATAAAGTCCATCGATGATATCCAGAAAACACAAACACAGAGGCTTTCACAATATTTCGGATTGAGTTAGCCAAAACACAACCGGATATTTCCAGTTTCATCCAGTCATATCCGGACAAAGTGGTGTGGAATTCGTATGCAATGGAACAAGAAAATAACAGTACAAATGATTTTGTGGAAAAGCAAAGTCTTTTCATTACACAAGTGCATAAACTGTCATCTATACAAACAGAAATATCATGTTTGTTTGTCGCAGTTCCTCTAGCTTTCTCCCTAGAAAATATGAATATGTAGAGCTGGTGTCTCCATGTGGAACCAATTACTGTATCCAAGCTCAAAATAAAATGTTCCCCAATAAAAAACATTCAAAACAATAAAGTCTGTGGATAATATCAGAAAAAACAATCATAGAGGCTGTATCAATATCTGTTATTGAGTTAGCCAAAACAAAACCAGATATTTCTGGTTTCATCCAGTCATATCTGGACAAAGTGGTTGGAATTCGTATGCAATGGATCGAGAAAATCAGAGTAAAAATGGTTTTGGAGAAAAGCAAAGTCTTTTTGTTAGGCAAGTGCATAAAATGTATCTATACAAACAGAAATATCATGTTTGTTTGCCGTAGACCTCTAGCTTTCTCCCTAGACAATACGAATGTGTAGAGCTGGTGTCTCCATGTGGAACCAATCAGTGTTTCCAAGCACAAAATTAAATGTTCCCTAAAAAAAAATTCAAAAAAATAAAATCCGTGGATAATATCAGGAATACACAAACGCAGAGGTTGTAGCAAAATTTCGGTTGAGTTAGCCAAACACAACCAGATATTTCTGGTTTCATCCAGTCATATCCGGACAAAGTGGTGTGGAATTCGTATGCAATGGACCGAGAAAATCACAGTACAAATGGTTTTGGAGAAAAGCAAAGTCTTTTCGTTAGGCAAGTGCATAAAATCTCATCGATACAAACAGAAATATTATGTTTGTTTGCCGCATTTCCTCTAGCTTTCTCCCTAAAAAATATGAATGTGTAGAGCTGCTGTCTCCATGTGGAAACAATTACTGTCTCCACGGTACAAAATTAAAAGTTCCCCAATAAAAAACATTCAAAAAAATAAAGTCCGTGGATAATATCAGGAATACACAAACGCAGAGGTTGTAGCAAAATTTCGGTTGAGTTAGCCAAACACAACCAGATATTTCTGGTTTCATCCAGTCATATCCGGACACACTGGTGTGGAATTCGTATGAAATGGACCGAGAAAATCACAGTACAAATGGTTTTGGAGAAAAGCAAAGTCTTTTCGTTAGGCAAGTGCATAAAATGTCATCGATACACACAGAAATATCATGCTTGTTTGCCGCAGTTCCTCTAGCATTCTCCCAAGAAAATACGAATGTGTAGAGCTAGTGTCCCCATGATGAACCAATTACTGTCTCCACGGTACAAAATTAAATGTTCCCTGATAAAAAAAAATTCAAAGCACTAAAGTCCATCGATTTATATCCAGAAAACACAAAAGAGGCTGTAGCAATATCTGGGATGGAATTAGCCAAAATAAAACCGCATATCCGGTTTCATCTAGTCATATCCAGACAAAGTGGTGTGGAATTCGTATTCAATGGACTGAGAAAATCACAGTAAAAATGGTTTTGGAGAAAAGCAAATTCTTTTCGTTAGGCAAGTGCATAAAATGTCATCGATACACACAGAAATATCATGTTTGTTTGCCGCAGTTCCTCTAGCTTTCTCCCAAGAAAATACGAATGTGTAGAGTCAGTGTCCCCATGATGAACCAATTAGTGTCTCCAAGGTACAAAATCAAATGTTCCTTGATAAAAAAAAATTCAAAGCATTAAACTCCATCGATAATATCCAGAAAACACAAAAGAGGCTGTAGCAATATGTGGGATGGAATTAGCCAAAATAAAACCGCATATCCGGTTTCATCCAGTCATATCCGGAGAAACTGGTGTGGAATTTTTATGCAATGGACCAAGAAAATAACAGTAAAAATGGTTTTGGAGAAAAGCAAAGTCTTTTCATTAGGCAAGTGCATAAAATGTCATCGATACAAACAGAAATATCATGTTTGTTTGCCGCTGTTCCTCTAGATTTCTCCCTACAATATACTAATGTGTAGAGCTGGTGTCTCCATGTGGAAGCAATTAGTGTTTCACAGCACAAAATTAAATGTTCCCTGATAAAGAACATTCAAAACAATAAAGTCCGTGCATAATATCAGGAATACACAACCACAGAGGCTGTAGCAATATCTGGGATTGAGTTAGCCAAAACAAAACCGGATATTTCCGGTTTCATCCAGTCATATCCGGACAAAGTGGTGTGGAATTCGTATGCAATGGACCGAGAAAATCAGAGTACAAATGGTTTTGGAGAAAAGCAAAGTCTTTTCGTTAGGCAAGTGCATAAAATGCCATCGATACAAACAGAAATATTATGTTTGTTTGCCGCAGTTCCTCTAGCTTTCTCCCTAGAAATACGAATGTGTAGAGCTGGTGTCTCCGTGTGGAACCAAATAGTGATTCCAAGCACAAAATTAAATGTTCCCTGAAAAAAAAATTCAAAAAAAAAAGTCCGTGGATAATATCAGAAATACACAAACACAGAGGCTGTAGCAATATTTCGGGTTGAGTTAGCCAAAACACAACCAGATATTTCTGGTTTCATCCAGTCATATCCCGGACAAACTGGTGTGGAATTCGTATGCAATGGACCGAGAAAATCACAGTAAAAATGGTTTTGGAGAAAAGCAAAGTCTTTTCGTTAGGCAAGTGCATAAAATGTCATCGATACAAACAGAAATATCATGTTTGTTTGCCACAGTTCCTCTACCTTTCTCCCTAGAAAATATGAATGTGTAGAGCTGGTGTCTCCATGTGGAACCAACTAGTGATTCCAAGCACAAAATTAAATGTTCCCTGAAGGAAAATTCAAAAAAATAAAGTCCGTGGATAATATCAGAAATACACAAACACAGAGGCTGTAGCAATATTCCGGATTGAGTTAGCCAAAACACAACCAGATATTTCTGGTTTCATCCAGTCATATCCCGACAAAGTGGTGTGGAATTCGTATTCAATGGACAGAGAAAATCACAGTAAAAATGGTTTTGGAGAAAAGCAAAGTCTTTTGGTTAGGCAAGTGCTAAAATGTCCTCTATACAAGCAGAAATATCATGTTTGTTTGCCGCTGTTCCTCTAGATTTCTCCCTACAATATACGAATGTGTAGAGCTGGTGTCTCCATGTGGAAGCAATTAGTGTTTCACAGCACAAAATTAAATGTTCCCTGATAAAGAACATTCACAACAATAAAGTCCGTCGATAATATCAGGAATACACAAACACAGAGGCGGTAACAATATCTGGGATTGAGTTAGGCAAAAGAAAACCGTATATTTCAGGTTTCATCCAGTCATATCCAGACAAAGTGGTGTGGAATTCGTATGCAATGGACCGAGAAAATGACAGTAAAAATGGTTTTGGAGAAAAGCAAAGTCTTTTCGTTAGGCAAGTGCATAAAATGTCATCTATACAAACAGAAATATCATGTTTGTTTGCCGCAGTTCCTCTAGCTTTCTCCCTAGAATATATGAATGTGTAGAGCTGCTGTCTCCATGTGGACATAATTAGTGTCTCAATGGTACAAAATTAAATGTTCCCTGATAAAAAAAATTCAAAACAATAATATCTGTGTATAATATCAGGAATACACAAACATAAGGGGGTAACAATATCAGGGATTGTGTTAGCCAAAACAAAACTGGATATTTCTGGTTTCATCCAGTCATATCCGGACAAAGTGGTGTGGAATTTGTATGCAATGGACCGAGAAAATCACAGTAAAAATGGTTTTGGAGAAAAGGAAAGTCCTTTGGTTAGGCAAGCGCATAAAATGTCATCTATACAAACAGAAATATCATGTTTGTTTGCCACAGTTCCTGTAGCTTGCTCCCTAGAAAATACAGATGTGTAGAGCTGGTGTCTCCATGTGGAAACAATTAATGTTTCCAAGCACAAAATTAAATGTTCCCTGAAAAAAAACATTGAATATTATAAAGTCCATTCATAATATGAGGAATACACAAACACAGAGCCTGTAGCAATATTTCGGATTGAGTTAGCCAAAACACAACCAGATATTTCTGGTTTCATCCAGTCATATCCGGATAAAGTGGTATGGAATTCCTATGAAAGGGCCTGAAAGAATCAGAGTAAAAATGGTTTTGGAGTAACGCAAAGTCTTTTCGTTAGGCAACTGCATAAATTATCATCTATAGAAACAGAAATATCATGTTTGTTTGCCACAGTTCCTCTAGCTTTCTCCCTAGAAAATATGAATGTGTTGAGTTGGTGTCCCCACCATGAACCAATTAGTGTTTCAACGGTACAAAATTAAATGTTCCCTGATAAAAACATCCAAAACAATAAAGTCCATCGATAATATCCAGAAAACACAAACACAGAGGCTTTCACAACATTTCGGATTGAGTTAGGCAAAAGACAACCGGATATTTCTGTTTTCATCCAGTCATATCTGGACAAAGTGGTGCGGAATTCGTATGCAATGAACCGAAAAAATCACAGTAAAAACGGTTTTGGACAAAAGCAAAGTCTTTTCGTTTGGCAAGTGCATAAATGTCATCTATACAAACAGAAATATGTTTGTTTGCCTCACTTCCTCTAGCTTTTTCACTAGAAAATATGAAGGTGTGGAGCTGGTGTCTCCATGTGGAACCAATAAGTGTTTCCAAGAACAAAATTAAATGTTCCCTGAAAAAAAACTTTGAAAAATATAAAGTCCCTGCATAATATCATGAATTCACAAACACAGAGGCTGTAGCAATATCTGGGATTGAGTTAGCCAAAACCAAACCGGATATTTCAGGTACCATCCAGTCATATGCGGTGAACTGGTGTCAAATTCGTATGCAATGGACCGAGAAAATCACAGTACAAATGGTTTTGGAGAAAAGCAAAGTCTTTTCGTTAGGCAACTGCATAAACTGTCATCTATACAAACAGAAATATCATGTTTGTTTGCCGTAGACCTCTAGCTTTCTCCATAGAAAATACGAATGTGTAGAGCTGGTGTCTCCGTGTGGAACCAATTAGTGTTTCCAAGCACAAAATTAAATGTTCCCTGATAAAAAACATTCAAAAAAATAAAGTCCATGGATAATATCAGGAATACACAACCACAGAGGCTGTAGCAATATCTGGGATTGAGTTAGCCAAAACAAAACCGGATATTTCTGGTTTCATCCAGTCATATCCGGACAAACTGGTGTGGAATTCGTATGCAATGGTCCGATAAAATCACAGTAAAAATGGTTTTGGAGGAAAGCAAAGTCTTTTCGTTAGGCAAGTGCATAAACTGTCATCTATACAAACAGAAATATCATGTTTGTTTGCCGCAGTTCCTCTAGCTTTCTCCGTTGAAAATACGAATGTGTAAAGCTGGTGTCTCCATGATGAACCAATTAGATTTTCTATGGTACAAAATTAAATGTTCCCTTATATAAACATTGAAAACAATAAAGTCCATCAATAATATCAGGAAAACACAAACACAGAGGCTGTAGCAATATCTGGCATTGAGTTAGCCAAAACAAAACCGGATATTTCAGGTTCCATCCAGTCATATGCGGTGAACTGGTGTCAAATTCGTATGCAATGGACCGAGAAAATCACAGTACAAATGGTTTTGGAGAAAAGCTAAGTCTTTTCGTTAGGTAAGTGCATAAAATGCCATCTATACAAACAGAAATATCATGTTTGTTTGCCGCAGTTCTCTAGCTTCCTCCCTAGAAAATACGAATGTGTAGAGCTGGTGTCTCCATGTGGAATCAATTAGTGATTCCAAGCACAAAATTAAATGTTCCCTGATAAAAATAATTCAAAACAATAAATTCCAATGATAATATTCAGAAAACACAAACACAGAGGCTGTAGCAATATCTGGGTTTGAGTTAGCCAAAACAAAACCGGATATTTCCGGTTTGATCTAGTCATAACCGGAGAAAGTGGTGTGGAATTTGTATGCAATGGACCGAGAAATTCAGAGTAAAAATGGCTTTGGAGGAAAGCAAAGTCTTTTTGTTAGGCAAGTGCATAAAATGTCATCTATACAAACAGAAATATTATGTTTGTTTGTCGCAGTTCCTCTACTTTTCTCCCTAGAAAATACGAATGTGTAGAGCTGCTGTCTGCATGTGAAACCAATTAGTGTTTCCAAGCACAAAATTAAATCTTCCCCGATAAAAAACATTCAAAACAATAAAGTCCATGGATAAAATCCAGAAAACACGAACACAGAGGCTGTAGCAATATCTGGGATTGAGTTAGCCAAAAGAAAACCGGATATTTCCGGTTTCATCCAGGCATATCCGGACAAAGTGTTGTGGAATTCGTATGCAATGGACCGAGAAAATCACAGTACAAATGGTTTTGGAGAAAAGCAAAGTCTTTTCGTTAGGCAAGTGCATAAAATGTCATCTATACAAACAGAAATATCATGTTTGTTTGCCGCAGTTCCTCTAGCTTTCTCCCTAGAAAATACGAATGTGTGGAGCTGGTGTCTGCTTGTGGAACCAATAAGTGTTTCCAAGAACAAAATTAAATAATCCCCGATAAAAAACATTCAAAACAATAAAGCCCATGGATAAAATCCAGAAAACACAAACACAGAGGCTGTAGCAATATCTGGGATTGAGTTAGCCAAAACAAAACCGGATATTTCAGGTTCCATCCAGTCATATGCGGTGAACTGGTTTCAAATTCATATGCAATGGACCGAGAAAATCACAGTACAAATGGTTTTGGAGAAAAGCAAAGTCTTTTCGTTAGGCAAGTGCATAAAATGTCATCTATACAAACAGAAATATCATGTTTGTTTGCCGTAGTTCTTCTAGCTTTCTCCCTAAAAATTACGAATATGTATAGATGGTGTCCCCATGATGAACCAATTAGTGTTTCAACGGTACAAAATTAAATGTTCCCTGAAAAAAAAACATTCAAAACAATCAAGTCCATCGATAATATCCAGAAAACCCAAACACAGAAGCTTTCACAATATTTCTGAATGAGTTATCGAAAACAAAACCGTATATTCCGGTTTCATCCAGTCATATCCGGACAAAGTGGTGTGGAATTCCTATGAAAGGGCCTGAGAAAATCAGAGTAAAAATGATTTTGGAGAAAAGCAAAGTCTTTTCGTTAGGCAAGTGCATAAAATATCATTGATACAAACAGAAATATCATGTTTGTTTGCCACAGTTCCTCTAGCTTTCTCCCTAGAAAATACGAATGTGTAGAGCTGGTGTCCCCATGATGAACCAATTAGTGTCTCTACGGTACAAAATTAAATGTTCCCTGATAAAAAACATTGAAAACACTAAAGTCCATCGATAATATCCAGAAAACACAAAAACGGAGGCTGTAGCAATATCTAGGATTGAGTTAGCCAAAATAAAACCGGATATTCCGGTATAATCTAGTCATATCCGGAGAAACTCCTGTGGAATTCATATGCAATGGACCGAGAAAATCAGAGTACAAATGGTTTTGGAGAAAAGTAGTCTTTTCATTAGGTAAGTGCATAAACTGTCACCTATACAAACAGAAATATCAGGTTTGTTTGCCGCAGTTCCTCTAGCTTTCTCCCTAGAAAATACGAATGTGTAGAGCTGGGGTCCCCATGATGAACCAATTAGTGTTTCTAAGGTAAAAAATTAAATGTTCCCTGATAAAAACATTCAAAACCATAAAGTCCATCGATGATATCCAGAAAACACAAACACAGAGGCTTTCACAATATTTCAGATTGAGTTAGCCAAAACACAACCGGATATTTCCAGTTTCATCCAGTCATATCCGGACAAAGTGGTGTGGAATTCGTATGCAATGGAACGAGAAAATAACAGTACAAATGATTTTGTGGAAAAGCAAAGTCTTTTCATTACACAAGTGCATAAACTGTCATCTATACAAACAGAAATATCATGTTTGCCGTAGACCTCTAGCTTTCTCCATAGAAAATACGAATATGTAGAGCTGGTGTCTCCATGTGGAACCAATTACTGTATCCAAGCTCAAAATAAAATGTTCCCCAATAAAAAACATTCAAAACAATAAAGTCTGTGGATAATATCAGAAAAAACTATCATAGAGGCTGTATCAATATCTGTTATTGAGTTAGCCAAAACAAAACCAGATATTTCTGGTTTCATCCAGTCATATCTGAACAAAGTGGTTGGAATTCGTATGCAATGGATCGAGAAAATCAGAGTACAAATGGTTTTGCAGAAAAGCAAAGTCTTTTCGTTAGGCAAGTGCATAAAATGTCATCGATACAAACAGAAATATTATGTTTGTTTGCTACAGTTCCTCTAGCTTTCTCCCTAGAAATACGAATGTGTAGAGCTGGTGTCTCCGTGTGGAACCAATTAGTGATTCCAAGCACAAAATTAAATGTTCCCTGAAAAAAAAATTCAAAAAAAAAAGTCCATGGATAATATCAGAAATACACAAACACAGAGGCTGTAGCAATATTTCAGATTGAGTTAGCCAAAACACAACCAGATACTTCTGGTTTCATCCAGTCATATCCCGGACAAAGTGGTGTGGAATTCGTATGCAATGGACCGAGAAAATCACAGTAAAAATTGTTTTGGAGAAAAGTAAAGTCTTTTCGTTAGGCAAGTGCATAAAACATCATCTATACAAACAGAAATACCATGTTTGTTTGCCACAGTTCCTCTAGCTTTCTCCCTAGAAAATATGAATGTGTAGAGCTGGTGTCTCCGTGTGGAACCAATTAGTGTTTCCAAGCACAAAATAAAATGTTCCCTGAAAAAAGCTTTGAAAAATATAAAGTCCCTGCATAATATTATGAATTCACAAACACAGAGGCTGTAGCAATATTTCGGATTGAGTTAGCCATAACACAACCAGATATTTAAGGTTTCATCCAGTCATATCTGAACAAAGTGGTTGGAATTCGTATGCAATGGATCGAGAAAATCAGAGTAAAAATGGTTTTGGAGAAAAGCAAAGTCTTTTCGTTAGGCAAGTGCATAAAATGTCATCGATACAAACAGAAATATCATGTTTGTTTGCCACAGTTCCTCTACCTTTTTCCCTAGAAAATATGAATGTGTAGAGCTGGTGTCTCCATGTGGAACCAATTAGTGATTCCAAGCACAAAATTAAATGTTCCCTGAAAGAAAATTCAAAAAAATAAAGTCCGTGGATAATATCAGAAATACACAAATACAGAGGCTGTAGCAATATTCCGGATTGAGTTAGCCAAAACACAACCAGATATTTCTGGTTTCATCCAGTCATATCCCGACAAAGTTGTGTGGAATTCGTATTCAATGGACGGAGAAAATCACAGTAAAAATGGTTTTGGAGAAAAGCAAAGTCTTTTGGTTAGGCAAGTGCTAAAATGTCCTCTATACAAGCAGAAATATCATGTTTGTTTGCCGCTGTTCCTCTAGATTTCTCCCTACAATATACTAATGTGTAGAGCTGGTGTCTCCATGTGGAAGCAATTAGTGTTTCACAGCACAAAATTAAATGTTCCCTGATAAAGAACATTCACAACAATAAAGTCCGTCGATAATATCAGGAATACACTAACACAGAGGCGGTAACAATATCTGGGATTGAGTTAGCCAAAACAAAACCGGATATTTCCGGTTTCATCCAATCATATCCGGACAAAGTGGTGTGGAATTCGTATGCAATGATCCGATAAAATCACAGTAAAAATGGTTTTGGAGAAAAGCAAAGTCTTTTCGTTAGGCAACTGCATAAACTGTCATCTATACAAACAGAAATATCATGTTTGTTTGCCGTAGACCTCTAGCTTTCTCCATAGAAAATACGAATGTGTAGAGCTGGTGTCTCCGTGTGGAACCAATTAGTGTTTCCAAGCACAAAATTAAATGTTCCCTGATAAAAAACATTCAAAAAAATAAAGTCCATGGATAATATCAGGAATACACAACCACAGAGGCTGTAGCAATATTTCGGGTTGAGTTAGCCAAAACACAACCGGATATTTCCAGTTTCATCCAGTCATATCCGGACAAACTGGTGTGGAATTCGTAAGCAATGGTCCGATAAAATCACAGTAAAAATGGTTTTGGAGAAAAGCAAAGTCTTTTCGTTAGGCAAGTGCATAAACTGTCATCTATACAAACAGAAATATCATGTTTGTTTGCCGCAGTTCCTCTAGCTTTCTCCTTAGAAAATACAAATGTGTAAAGCTGGTGTCCCCATGATGAACCAATTAGAGTTTCTAGGGTACAAAATTAAATGTTCCCTTATAAAAACATTGAAAACACTAAAGTCCATCGATAATATCCAGAAAACACAAACACAGAGGCGGTAACAATATCTGGGATTGAGTTAGCCAAAACACAACCGGATATTTCCAGTTTCATCCAGTCATATCCGGTCAAACTGGTGTGGAATTCATATGCAATGGACCAAGAAAATCACAGTACAAATGGTTTTGGAGAAAAGCAAAGTCTTTTCGTTAGGCAACTGCATAAACTGTCATCTATACAAACAGAAATATCATGTTTGTTTGCCGTAGACCTCTAGCTTTCTCCATAGAAAATACGAATGTGTAGAGCTGGTGTCTCCGTGTGGAACCAATTAGTGTTTCCAAGCACAAAATTAAATGTTCCCTGATAAAAAACATTCAAAAAAATAAAGTCCATGGATAATATCAGGAATACACAACCACAGAGGCTGTAGCAATATCTGGGATTGAGTTATAGAAAACAAAACCGTATATTCCGGTTTCATCCAGTCATATCCGGACAAACTGGTGTGGAATTCGTATGCAATGGTCCGATAAAATCACAGTAAAAATGGTTTTGGAGGAAAGCAAAGTCTTTTCGTTAGGCAAGTGCATATAATGTCATCTATACAAACAGAAATATCATGTTTGTTTGCCGCAGTTCCTCTAGCTTTCTCCTTAGAAAATACAAATGTGTAAAGCTGGTGTCCCCATGATGAACCAATTAGAGTTTGTATGGTACAAAATTAGATGTTCCCTTATAAAAACATTGAAAACAATAAAGTCCATCGATAATTTCCAGAAAACACAAACACAGAAGCTTTCACAATATTTCGGATTGAGTTAGCCAAAACACAACCGGATATTTCTGGTTTCATCCAGTCATATCCGGACAAAGTGGTGTGGAATTCGTATGCAATGGACCGAGAAAATCAGAGTACAAATGGTTTTGGAGAAAAGCAAAATCTTTTCGTTAGGTAAGTGCATAAAATGTCATCTATACAAACAGAAATATCATGTTTGTTTGTCGCAGTTCCTCTAGCTTACTACCAGAAAATACGAATGTGTAGAGCTGGTGTCTCCATGTGGAACCAATTAGTGATTCCAAGCACAAAACTAAATGTTCCCTTAAAAACATTCAAAAAAGTAAAGTCCGTGGATAATATCCAGAAAACCCAAACACAGAGGCTGTAACAATATCTGGGATTGAGGTAGCCAAAAAAAAACTCGGATATTTCCGGTTTCATCCAGTCATATCCGGACAAAGTGGTGTGGAATTTGTATGCAATGGACCGAGAAAATCACAGTAAAAATGGTTTTGGAGAAATGGAAAGTCTTTTCGTTAGGCAAGTGCATAAAATGTCATCTATACAAACAGAAATATCATGTTTGTTTGCCGCAGTTCCTGTAGCTTTCTCCCTAGAAAATACTGATGTGTAGAGCTGGTGTCTCCATGTGGAAACAATTAATGTTTCCAAGCAAAAAATTAAATGTTCCCTGAAAAAAAACATTGAATATTATAAAGTCCATTCATAATGTCAGGACTACACAAACACAGAGGCTGTAGCAATATTTCGGATTGAGTTAGCCAAAACACAACCAGATATTTCTGGTTTCATCCAGTCATATCCGGACAAAGTGGTGTGGAATTCCTATGAAAGGGCCAGAAAAAATCAGAGTAAAAATGGTTTTGGAGAAACGCAAAGTCTTTTCGTTAGGCAACTGCATAAATTATCATCTATACAAACAGAAATATCATGTTTGTTTGCCACAGTTCCTCTACCTTTCTCCCTAGAAAATATGAATGTGTTGAGTTGGTGTCCCCACCATGAACCAATTAGTGTTTCAATGGTACAAAATTAAATGTTCCCTGATAAAAACATCCAAAACAATAAAGTCCATCGATAATATCCAGAAAACACAAACACAGAGGCTTTCACAACATTTCGGATTGAGTTAGGCAAAAGACAACCGGATATTTCTGTTTTCATCCAGTCATATCTGGACAAAGTGGTGTGGAATTTGTATGCAATGAACTGAAAAAATCACAGTAAAAACGGTTTTGGACAAAAGCAAAGTCTTTTCGTTAGGCAAGTGCATAAATGTCATCTATACAAACAGAAATATGTTTGTTTGCCTCACTTCCTCTAGCTTTTTCACTAGAAAATATGAAGGTGTGGAGCTGGTGTCTCCATGTGGAACCAATAAGTGTTTCCAAGAACAAAATTAAATGTTCCCCAATAAAAAACAATCAAAACAAGAAAGTCCATGGTAATATCAGGAAAACACAAACACAGAGGCTGTAGCAATATCTGGGATTGAGTTAGCCAAAACAAAACCGGATATTTCAGGTTCCATCCAGTCATATGCGGTGAACTGGTGTCAAATTCGTATGCAATGGACCGAGAAAATCACAGTACAAATGGTTTTGGAGAAAAGCAAAGTCTTTTCGTTAGGCAACTGCATAAACTGTCATCTATACAAACAGAAATATCATGTTTGTTTGCCGTAGACCTCTAGCTTTCTCCATAGAAAATACGAATGTGTAGAGCTGGTGTCTCCGTGTGGAACCAATTAGTGTTTCCAAGCACAAAATTAAATGTTCCCTGATAAAAAACATTCAAAACAATAAAATCCATATATAATATCCAGAAAACACAAACACAGAGGCTTTCACAATATTTTGGATTGGGTTAGCCAAAACACAACCGGATATTTCTGTTTGAATCAAGTCATTTCGGGACAAACTGGCGTGGAATTTGTATGCCATGGACCGAGAAAATCGCAGTAAAAATGGTTTTGGAGAAAAGCAAACTCTTTTCGTTAGGCAAGTGCATAAAATGTCATCTATACAAAGAGAAATATCATGTTTGTTTGCCGCAGTTCCTCTAGCTTTCTCCCTAGAAAATATGAATGTGTGGAGCTGGTGTCCCCATGATGAACCAATTAGAGTTTCTATGGTACAAAATTAGATGTTCCCTTATAAAAACATTGAAAACAATAAAGTCCATCGATAATATCCAGAAAACACAAACGCAGAGGCTTTCACAATATTTCGGATTGAGTTAGCCAAAACACAACCGGATATTTCTGGTTTCATCCAGTCATATCCGGACAAAGTGGTGTGGAATTCGTATGCAATGGACCGAGAAAATCAGAGTACAAATGGTTTTGGAGAAAAGCAAAATCTTTTCGTTAGGTAAGTGCATAAAATGTCATCTATACAAACAGAAATATCATGTTTGTTTGTCGCAGTTCCTCTAGCTTACTACCAGAAAATACGAATGTGTAGAGCTGGTGTCTCCATGTGGAACCAATTAGTGATTCCAAGCACAAAACTAAATGTTCCCTTAAAAACATTCAAAAAAGTAAAGTCCGTGGATAATATCCAGAAAACCCAAACACAGAGGCTGTAACAATATCTGGGATTGAGGTAGCCAAAAAAAAACTCGGATATTTCCGGTTTCATCCAGTCATATCCGGACAAAGTGGTGTGGAATTTGTATGCAATGGACCGAGAAAATCACAGTAAAAATGGTTTTGGAGAAATGGAAAGTCTTTTCGTTAGGCAAGTGCATAAAATGTCATCTATACAAACAGAAATATCATGTTTGTTTGCCGCAGTTCCTGTAGCTTTCTCCCTAGAAAATACAGATGTGTAGAGCTGGTGTCTCCATGTGGAAACAATTAAAGTTTCCAAGCACAAAATTAAATGTTCCTTGAAAAAAAACATTGAATATTATAAAGTCCATTCATAATATCAGGAATACAAAAACACAGAGGCTGTAGCAATATTTCGGATTGAGTTAGCCAAAAGAAAACCGGATATTTCCGGTTTCATCCAGGCATATCCGGACAAAGTGTTGTGGAATTCGTATGCAATGGACCGAGAAAATCAGAGTAAAAATGGTTTTGGAGAAAAGCAAAGTCTTTTCGTTAGGCAAGTGCATAAAATGTCATCTATAGAAACAGAAATATCATGTTTGTTTGCCGCAGTTCCTCTAGCTTTCTCCCTAGAAAATACGAATGTGTGGAGCTGGTGTCTGCTTGTGGAACCAATAAGTGTTTCCAAGAACAAAATTAAATAATCCCCGATAAAAAACAATCAAAACAAGAAAGCCCATGGATAAAATCCAGAAAACACAAACACAGAGGCTGTAGCAATATCTGGGATTGAGTTAGCCAAAACACAACCGGATATTTCAGGTTCCATCCAGTCATATGCGGTGAACTGGTGTCAAATTCATATGCAATGGACCGAGAAAATCACAGTACAAATGGTTTTGGAGAAAAGCAAAGTCTTTTCGTTAGGCAAGTGCATAAAATGTCATCTATACAAACAGAAATATCATGTTTGTTTGCCGTAGTTCTTCTAGCTTTCTCCCTAAAAATTAGGAATGTGTATAGATGGTGTCCCCATGATGAACCAATTAGTGTTTCAACGGTACAAAATTAAATATTCCCTGAAAAAAAAACATTCAAAACAATCAAGTCCATCGATAATATCCAGAAAACCCAAACACAGAAGCTTTCACAATATTTCTGAATGAGTTATCGAAAACAAAACCGTATATTCCGGTTTCATCCAGTCATATCCGGACAAAGTGGTGTGGAATTCCTATGAAAGGGCCTGAGAAAATCAGAGTAAAAATGATTTTGGAGAAAAGCAAAGTCTTTTCGTTAGGCAAGTGCATAAAATATCATTCATACAAACAGAAATATCATGTTTGTTTGCCACAGTTCCTCTAGCTTTCTCACTAGAAAATACGAATGTGTAGAGCTGGTGTCCCCATGATGAACCAATTAGTGTCTCTACGGTACAAAATTAAATGTTCCCTGATAAAAAACATTGAAAACACTAAAGTCCATCGATAATATCCAGAAAACACAAACACGGAGGCTGTAGCAATATCTAGGATTGAGTTAGCCAAAATAAAACCGGATATTCCAGTATAATCTAGTCATATCCGGACAAACTTGTGTGGAATTCATGTGAAGTGTACCGAGAAAATCAGAGTACAAATGGTTTTGGAGAAAAGTAGTCTCTTCGTTAGGTAAGTGCATAAACTGTCACCTATACAAACAGAAATATCAGGTTTGTTTGCCGCAGTTCCTCTAGCTTTCTCCCTAGAAAATACGAATGTGTAGAGCTGGGGTCCCCATGATGAACCAATTAGTGTTTCTAAGGTAAAAAATTAAATGTTCCCTGATAAAAACATTCAAAACCATAAAGTCCATCGATGATATCCAGAAAACACAAACACAGAGGCTTTCACAATATTTTGGATTGACTTAGCCAAAACACAACCGGATATTTCCAGTTTCATCCAGTCATATCCGGACAAAGTGGTGTGGAATTTGTATGCAATGGAACGAGAAAATAACAGTACAAATGATTTTGTGGAAAAGCAAAGTCTTTTCATTACACAAGTGCATAAACTGTCATCTATACAAACAGAAATATCATGTTTGTTTGTCACAGTTCCTCTACCTTTCTCCCTAGAAAATACGAATATGTAGAGCTGGTATCTCTATGTGGAACCAATTACTGTATCCAAGCTCAAAATAAAATGTTCCCCAATAAAAAACATTCAAAACAATAAAGTCTGTGGATAATATCAGAAAAAACTATCATAGAGGCTGTATCAATATCTGTTATTGAGTTAGCCAAAACAAAACCAGATATTTCTGGTTTCAACCAGTCATATCTGGACAAAGTGGTTGGAATTCGTATGCAATGGATCGAGAAAATCAGAGTAAAAATGGTTTTAGGCAAAAGCAAAGTCTTTTTGTTAGGCAAGTGCATAAAATGTATCTATACAAACAGAAATATCATGTTTGTTTGCCGCAGTTCCTCTAGCTTTCTCGCTAGAGAATACGAACGTGTAGAGCTGGTGTCTCTATGTGGAACCAATTAATGTTTCCAAGAAAAAAATTAAATATTTCCTGATAAAAAACATTCAAAACAATAAAATCCTTGGATAATATCAGGAATACACAAACACAGCGGCTGTAGCTTATCTGGGACTGAGTTAGCCAAAAAAAAAAAAAAAAACCGGATATTTCCGGTTTTATCCAGTCATATCTGGACAAAGAGGTGTGTAATCGTATGCAATGGACGGAGAAAATCACAGTAAAAATGGTTTTGGAGAAAAGCAAAGTCTTTTCGTGTGGCAAGTGCATAAAATGTCATCGATACAAACGGAAATATCATGTTTGTTTGCCACAGTTCCTCTAGCTTTCTCCCTAGAAAATACGAATTTGTAGATCTGTTGTCTCCATGTGGAACCAATTAATGTTGCCAAGAAAAAAATTAAATGTTCCACGATAAAAAACATTCAAAACTATAAAAACCGTGGATAATATCCGGAAAACACAAACACAGAGGCTTTCACAATATTTCGGATTGAGTTAGCCACACAAAATCAGATATATCCGGTTTCGTGCAGTCACATCCGGAAAACTGGTGTGGAATTCGTATGCAATGGACCGAGAAAATCACAGTACAAATGGTTTTGGAGAAAAGTAAAGGCTTTTCGTTAGGCAAGTGCATAAAATGTCATCGATACAAACAGAAATATCATGTTTGTTTGCCGCATGTCCGCTAGCGTTCTACCTAGAAAATACGAATGTGTAGAGTCGGTGTCTCCATGTGGAACCAGTTACTGTGTCCAAGCTCAAAATAAAATATTCCCCGATAAAAAACATTCAAAACAATAAAAACTGTGGATAATATCCGGAAAACACAAACACAGAGGATTTAACAATATTTAGGATAGAGTTAGCCATAACACAACCGGATGTTTCCTGTTTCATCCAGTCATATCCGGACAAAGTGCTGTTGAATTCGTATGCAATGGACCAAGAAAATCAGAGTAAAAATGGTTTTGGAGCAATGTAAAGGCTTTTCGTTAGGCAAGTGCATAAAATGTCATCGATACAAACAGAAATATCATGTTTGTTTGCCGCAGTTTCTCTAATATCTCCCTAGAAAATACAAATGTGTACAGCTAGTTTCTCCATGTGGAACCTATCAGTGATTCCAAGCACAAAATTAAAAGTTCCCTGATAAAAAACATTCTAAACAATGAAGTCCGTTGACAGTATCCAGAAAACTAAAAAACAGAGGCTGTAACAATATCTGGGATTGAGTTAGCCAAAACAAAACCGGATATTTTCGGTTTCATCCAGAAATATCCGGAAAAACTGGTGTGGAATTCGTATGCAGTGGTCCGAGAAAATCAGAGTAAAAATGGTTTTGAAGAAAAGCAAAGTCATTTCATTAGGCAAGTGCATAAAATGTCATTTATACAAACAGAAATATCATGTTTGTTTGCCGTAGTTCCTCTAGCTTTCGCCCTAGAAAATACGATTGTGAGGAGCTGGTGTCCCCATGATGAAACAATTTGTGTTTCAACGGTACAAAATAAAATGTTACTCAATAAAAAACATTCACAACAATAAAGTCCGTTGAGAATATCCAGAATACACAAACACAGAGGCTGTAGCAATATTTCTGATAGAGTTAGCCAAAACACAACCGGATATTTCTGGTTTCATCCAGTCATATCCGGACACACTGGTTTGGAATTCATATGCAATGAACCAAGAAAATCAGAGTACAAATGGTTTTGAAGAAAAGCAAAGTCTTTTCATTAGGCAAGTGCATAAAATGTCATCTATACAAACAGAAATGTCATGTTTGTTTCCCGCAGTTCCTCTAGCTTTCTCCCTAGAAAATACGAATGTGTAGAGCTGGTGTCTCCATGTGGAGCCATTTAGCGTTTTCAAGTACAATATTTCGGATTGAGTTAGCCAAAACACATCCGGATATTTCTGCTTTCATCCAGTCATATCCGGACAAAGTGTTGTGGAATTCGTATGCAATGGACCGAGAAAATCACAGTAATAATGGTATTGGAGAAAAGTAAAGTCTTTTCGTTAGGCAAGTGCATAAAATGTCATCTATAAAACAGAAATATCATGTTTGTTTGCCACAGTTCCTCTAGCATTCTCCCAAGGAAATACGCATGTGTAGAGCTGGTGTCTCCACGTGGAACCAATTACTGTAAACAAGCTCAAAATAAAATGTTCCCCGATAAAAAGCATTCAAAAAAATGAAGTCCGTTGAGAATATCCAGAAAACACAAACACAGAGGCTGTAGCAATATCTGGGATTGTGTTAGCCAAAGGAAACCGGATATTTTTGTTTTCATCCAATCACATCGTGACAAAGTGGTGTGGAATTCGTATGCAATGGACCGAGAAATCACAGTACAAATGGTTTTGGAGAAAAGCAAAGTCTTTTCGTTCGGCAAGTGCATAAAATGTCACCTATACAAACAGAAATATCATGTTTGTTTGCCGCAGTTCCTCTAGGATTCTCCCTAGAAAATACGAATGTGTGAAGCTGGTATCTGCATGTGGAACCAGTTAGTGATTCCTAGCACAAAATTAAATGTTCCCTGATAAAAAAACATTCAAAACAATAAAATCCATATATAATATCCAGAAAACACAAACACAGAGGCTTTCACAATATTTCGGATTGGGTTAGCCAAAACACAACCGGATATTTCTGTTTGAATCAAGTCATTTCGGGACAAACTGGTGTGGAATTCGTATGCAATGGACTGAGAAAATCGCAGTAAAAATGGTTTTGGAGAAAAGCAAACTCTTTTCGTTAGGCAAGTGCATAAAATGTCATCTATACAAAGAGAAATATCATGTTTTTTTGCCGCAGTTCCTCTAGCTTTCTCCCTAGAAAATATGAATGTGTGGAGCTGGTGTCCCCAGGATGAACCAGTTAGTGTTTCAATGGTACAAAATTAAATGTTCCCTGATAAAAACATTCAAAACAATAAAGTCCATAGATAATATCCAGAAATCACAAACACAGAGGCTTTTACAATATTTTGGATTGAGTTAGCCAAAACAAAACCAGATATTTCTGGTTTCATCCAGTCATGTCCAGACAAACAACAGTGTTATTCGTATGCAATGGACCGAGAAAATCACAGTAAAAATTGTTTTGGAGAAAAGCAAAACTTTTCCTTAGGCAAGTGCATAAAATGTCATCTATACAAACAGAAATATCACGTTTGCTTGCCACAGTTCTTCTAGCGTTCTGCTTAGAAAATACAAATATGTAGAGCTGGTGTCTCTATGTGAAACCAATTAGTGTATCTAAGCTCAAAAATAAAAGTTCGCCGATAAAAAAACATTCAAAATAATATAGTCCGTGGATAATATTCAGAGAACACAAACACAGAGGCTGTAGTAATATCTGGGATTGAGTTAGCCAAAACACAACCGGATATTTCTGGTTCATTCCAGTCATATACCCAAAAACTGGTGTGCAATTCGTATGCAATGGACCGAGAAAATCACAGTACAAATGGTTCTGGAGAAAAGCAAAGTCTTTTCATCAGGCAAGTGCATAAAAATGCCACCTATACAAACAGAAATATCATGTTTGTTTGCCGCAGTTCCTCTAGCTTTCCCCCTAGAAAATATGAATGTGTAGAGCTGGTGTCCCCATGATGAACCAATTAGTGTTTCAACGGTACAAAATGAAATGTTCCCTGATAAAAACATTCAAAACAATGAAGTACATCGATAATATCCAGAAAACACAAACACAGAGGCTTTCAGAATATTTTGGATTGAGCTAGCCAAAAGACAACTGGATATTTCTGTTTTCATCCAGTCATATCCGAAAAACCTGGTGTGGAATTCGTATGCAATGACCGAGAAAATCACAGTAAAAATGGTTTTGGAGAAAAGCAAAGTCTTTTCGTTAGGCAAGTGCATAAAAATGCCATCTATACAAACAGAAATATCATGTTTGTTTGCCAGAATTCCTCTGGCTTTCTCCCTAGAAAATACGAATGTGTGGAGCTGGTGTCTCCATGATGAAGCAATTAGTGTTTAAACGGTAGAAAATTAAATGTTCCTTGATAAAAAAATTCAAAACAATAAAGCCCATCGATAATATCCCGAAAACACAAACACAGAATCTTTCACAATATTTCAGATTGTGTTAGCCTAAACAAAACCGGATATTTCCGGTTTCATCCAGTCATATCCGGAAAAAGTCGTTTGGAATTCGGATGCAATGGACCGAGATAATCACAGTAAAAATGGTTTTGGAGAAAAGCAAAGTCTTTTCGTTAGGCAAGTGCATAAAATGTCATCGATACAAACAGAAATATCATGTTTGTTTGCCGAAGTTCCTCTAGCTTTCTCCCTAGAAAATACAAATGTGTAGAGCTGGTGTCTCCATGTGGAACCAATTAGTGATTCCAAGCACAAAATTAAATGTTCCCTGATAAAAAACATTCAAAACAATAAAGTCCGTGGATAATATCAGGACTACACAAACACAGAGGCTGTAGCAATATCTGGGAATGAGTTAGCCAAAACACAACCGGATAATTCCGGTTTCATCCAATCATATCCAGACAAACTGGTGTGGAATTCATACTCAATGGACCGAGAAAATCACAGTAAAAATGGTTTTGGAAAAAAGCAAAGTCTAATGTTTGGCACGTGCATAAAATGTCATCTATACAAACAGAAATATCATGTTTGTTTGCCGCAGTTCCTCTAGATCTCTTCCAAGAAAATACGAATATGTAGAGTTGGTGTCCCCAAGATGAACCTATTACTGTTTCAATGGTACAAAATTAAATGTTCAATGATAAAAACATTCAAAATAATAAAGTCCATCGAAAATATCGAAAAAACACAAACACAGAGGCTTTCACAATATTTCGGATTGAGATAGCCACAACTCAACCGGATATTTCTGGTTTCATCCAGTCATATCCGGACAAAGTGGTGTGGAATTCGTATGCAGTGTCCTGAGAAAATCATAGTAAAAAAGGTTTTGGAAAAGCAAAGCCTTTTCGTGTGGTAAGTGCATAAAATGTCATCGATACAAACGGAAATATCATGTTTGTTTGCCACAGTTCCTCTAGCTTTCTCCCTAGAAAATACGAATTTGTAGAGCTGTTGTCTCCATGTGGAACCAATTAATGTTGCCAAGAAAAAAATTAAATGTTCCACGATAAAAAACATTCAAAACTATAAAAACCGTGGATAATATCCGGAAAACACAAACACAGAGGCTTTCACAATATTTCGGATTGAGTTAGCCACACAAAATCAGATATATCCGGTTTCGTGCAGTCACATCCGGAAAACTGGTGTGGAATTCGTATGCAATGGACCGAGAAAATCACAGTACAAATGGTTTTGGAGAAAAGTAAAGGCTTTTCGTTAGGCAAGTGCATAAAATGTCATCGATACAAACAGAAATATCATGTTTGTTTGCCACATGTCCGCTAGCGTTCTACCTAGAAAATACGAATGTGTAGAGTCGGTGTCTCCATGTGGAACCAGTTACTGTGTCCAAGCTCAAAATAAAATATTCCCCGATAAAAAACATTCAAAACAATAAAAACTGTGGATAATATCCGGAAAACACAAACACAGAGGATTTAACAATATTTAGGATAGAGTTAGCCAAAACACAACCGGATGTTTCCTGTTTCATCCAGTCATATCCGGACAAAGTGCTGTTGAATTCGTATGCAATGGACCAAGAAAATCAGAGTAAAAATGGTTTTGGAGCAATGTAAAGGCTTTTCGTTAGGCAAGTGCATAAAATGTCATCGATACAAACAGAAATATCATGTTTGTTTGCCGCAGTTTCTCTAATATCTCCCTAGAAAATACAAATGTGTACAGCTAGTTTCTCCATGTGGAACCTATCAGTGATTCCAAGCACAAAATTAAAAGTTCCCTGATAAAAAACATTCTAAACAATGAAGTCCGTTGACAGTATCCAGAAAACTAAAAAACAGAGGCTGTAACAATATCTGGGATTGAGTTAGCCAAAACAAAACCGGATATTTTCGGTTTCATCCAGAAATATCCGGAAAAACTGGTGTGGAATTCGTATGCAGTGGTCCGAGAAAATCAGAGTAAAAATGGTTTTGAAGAAAAGCAAAGTCATTTCATTAGGCAAGTGCATAAAATGTCATTTATACAAACAGAAATATCATGTTTGTTTGCCGTAGTTCCTCTAGCTTTCGCCCTAGAAAATACGATTGTGAGGAGCTGGTGTCCCCATGATGAAACAATTTGTGTTTCAACGGTACAAAATAAAATGTTACTCAATAAAAAACATTCACAACAATAAAGTCCATTGAGAATATCCAGAATACACAAACACAGAGGCTGTAGCAATATTTCTGATAGAGTTAGCCAAAACACAACCGGATATTTCTGGTTTCATCCAGTCATATCCGGACACACTGGTTTGGAATTCATATGCAATGAACCAAGAAAATCAGAGTACAAATGGTTTTGAAGAAAAGCAAAGTCTTTTCATTAGGCAAGTGCATAAAATGTCATCTATACAAACAGAAATGTCATGTTTGTTTCCCACAGTTCCTCTAGCTTTCTCCCTAGAAAATACGAATGTGTAGAGCTGGTGTCTCCATGTGGAGCCATTTAGCGTTTTCAAGTACAATATTTCGGATTGAGTTAGCCAAAACACATCCGGATATTTCTGCTTTCATCCAGTCATATCCGGACAAAGTGTTGTGGAATTCGTATGCAATGGACCGAGAAAATCACAGTAATAATGGTATTGGAGAAAAGTAAAGTCTTTTCGTTAGGCAAGTGCATAAAATGTCATCTATAAAACAGAAATATCATGTTTGTTTGCCACAGTTCCTCTAGCATTCTCCCAAGGAAATACGCATGTGTAGAGCTGGTGTCTCCACGTGGAACCAATTACTGTAAACAAGCTCAAAATAAAATGTTCCCCGATAAAAAGCATTCAAAAAAATGAAGTCCGTTGAGAATATCCAGAAAACACAAACACAGAGGCTGTAGCAATATCTGGGATTGTGTTAGCCAAAGGAAACCGGATATTTTTGTTTTCATCCAATCACATCGTGACAAAGTGGTGTGGAATTCGTATGCAATGGACCGAGAAATCACAGTACAAATGGTTTTGGAGAAAAGCAAAGTCTTTTCGTTCGGCAAGTGCATAAAATGTCACCTATACAAACAGAAATATCATGTTTGTTTGCCGCAGTTCCTCTAGGATTCTCCCTAGAAAATACGAATGTGTGAAGCTGGTATCTGCATGTGGAACCAGTTAGTGATTCCTAGCACAAAATTAAATGTTCCCTGATAAAAAAACATTCAAAACAATAAAATCCATATATAATATCCAGAAAACACAAACACAGAGGCTTTCACAATATTTCGGATTGGGTTAGCCAAAACACAACCGGATATTTCTGTTTGAATCAAGTCATTTCGGGACAAACTGGTGTGGAATTCGTATGCAATGGACCGAGAAAATCGCAGTAAAAATGGTTTTGGAGAAAAGCAAACACTTTTCGTTAGGCAAGTGCATAAAATGTCATCTATACAAAGAGAAATATCATGTTTTTTTGCCGCAGTTCCTCTAGCTTTCTCCCTAGAAAATATGAATGTGTGGAGCTGGTGTCCCCAGGATGAACCAGTTAGTGTTTCAATGGTACAAAATTAAATGTTCCCTGATAAAAACATTCAAAACAATAAAGTCCATAGATAATATCCAGAAATCACAAACACAGAGGCTTTTACAATATTTTGGATTGAGTTAGCCAAAACAAAACCAGATATTTCTGGTTTCATCCAGTCATGTCCAGACAAACAACAGTGTTATTCGTATGCAATGGACCGAGAAAATCACAGTAAAAATTGTTTTGGAGAAAAGCAAAACTTTTCCTTAGGCAAGTGCATAAAATGTCATCTATACAAACAGAAATATCACGTTTGCTTGCCACAGTTCTTCTAGCGTTCTGCTTAGAAAATACAAATATGTAGAGCTGGTGTCTCTATGTGAAACCAATTAGTGTATCTAAGCTCAAAAATAAAAGTTCGCCGATAAAAAAACATTCAAAATAATATAGTCCGTGGATAATATTCAGAGAACACAAACACAGAGGCTGTAGTAATATCTGGGATTGAGTTAGCCAAAACACAACCGGATATTTCTGGTTCATTCCAGTCATATACCCAAAAACTGGTGTGCAATTCGTATGCAATGGACCGAGAAAATCACAGTACAAATGGTTCTGGAGAAAAGCAAAGTCTTTTCATCAGGCAAGTGCATAAAAATGCCACCTATACAAACAGAAATATCATGTTTGTTTGCCGCAGTTCCTCTAGCTTTCTCCCTAGAAAATATGAATGTGTAGAGCTGGTGTCCCCATGATGAACCAATTAGTGTTTCAACGGTACAAAATGAAATGTTCCCTGATAAAAACATTCAAAACAATGAAGTACATCGATAATATCCAGAAAACACAAACACAGAGGCTTTCAGAATATTTTGGATTGAGCTAGCCAAAAGACAACTGGATATTTCTGTTTTCATCCAGTCATATCCGAAAAACCTGGTGTGGAATTCGTATGCAATGACCGAGAAAATCACAGTAAAAATGGTTTTGGAGAAAAGCAAAGTCTTTTCGTTAGGCAAGTGCATAAAAATGCCATCTATACAAACAGAAATATCATGTTTGTTTGCCAGAATTCCTCTGGCTTTCTCCCTAGAAAATACGAATGTGTGGAGCTGGTGTCTCCATGATGAAGCAATTAGTGTTTAAACGGTAGAAAATTAAATGTTCCTTGATAAAAAAATTCAAAACAATAAAGCCCATCGATAATATCCCGAAAACACAAACACAGAATCTTTCACAATATTTCAGATTGTGTTAGCCTAAACAAAACCGGATATTTCCGGTTTCATCCAGTCATATCCGGAAAAAGTCATTTGGAATTCGGATGCAATGGACCGAGATAATCACAGTAAAAATGGTTTTGGAGAAAAGCAAAGTCTTTTCGTTAGGCAAGTGCATAAAATGTCATCGATACAAACAGAAATATCATGTTTGTTTGCCGAAGTTCCTCTAGCTTTCTCCCTAGAAAATACAAATGTGTAGAGCTGGTGTCTCCATGTGGAACCAATTAGTGATTCCAAGCACAAAATTAAATGTTCCCTGATAAAAAACATTCAAAACAATAAAGTCCGTGGATAATATCAGGACTACACAAACACAGAGCCTGTAGCAATATCTGGGATTGAGTTAGCCAAAACACAACCGGATAATTCCGGTTTTATCCAATCATATCCAGACAAACTGGTGTGGAATTCATACTCAATGGACCGAGAAAATCACAGTAAAAATGGTTTTGGAAAAAAGCAAAGTCTAATGTTTGGCACATGCATAAAATGTCATCTATACGAACAGAAATATCATGTTTGTTTGCCGCAGTTCCTCTAGATCTCTTCCAAGAAAATACGAATATGTAGAGTTGGTGTCCCCAAGATGAACCTATTACTGTTTCAATGGTACAAAATTAAATGTTCAATGATAAAAACATTCAAAATAATAAAGTCCATCGAAAATATTGAAAAAACACAAACACAGAGGCTTTCACAATATTTCGGATTGAGATAGCCACAACTCAACCGGATATTTCTGGTTTCATCCAGTCATATCCGGACAAAGTGGTGTGGAATTCGTATGCAGTATACTGAGAAAATCATAGTAAAAAAGGTTTTGGAAAAGCAAAGCCTTTTCGTGTGGTAAGTGCATAAAATGTCATCTATACAAACAGAAATATCATGTTTGTTTGCCACATTTCCTCTAGCTTTCTCCCTAGAAAATACGAATGTGTAGAGCTGGTGTCCCAATGATGAACCAATTAGTGTTTCTACGGTACAAAATTTAATGTTCCCTGATAAAAACATTCAAAACAATAATGTCCATCGATCATATCCAGAAAACACAAACACAGAGTCTTTCACAATATTTCGGATTGATATAGCCAAAACAGAACCGGATATTTCAGGTTTTATCCAGTCATATCCGGAAAAATTGGTGTGGAATTCGTATGCAATGGTCCGAGAAAATCACAGTACAAATGGTTTTGGAGAAAAGCAAAGTCTTTTCGTTAGGCAACTGCATAAAATGTAATTGATACAAACAGAAATATCAAGTTTGTTTGCCGCAGTTCCTCTAGCTTTCTCGCTAGAGAATACGAACGTGTAGAGCTGGTGTCTCTATGTGGAACCAATTAATGTTTCCAAGAAAAAAATTAAATATTTCCTGATAAAAAACATTCAAAACAATAAAGTCCTTGGATAATATCAGGAATACACAAACACAGCGGCTGTAGCTTATCTGAGACTGAGTTAGCAAAAAAAAAAAAAAACCGGATATTTCCGGTTTTATCCAGTCATATCTGGACAAAGAGGTGTGTAATCGTATGCAATGGACGGAGAAAATCACAGTAAAAATGGTTTTGGAGAAAAGCAAAGTCTTTTCGTGTGGCAAGTGCATAAAATGTCATCGATACAAACGGAAATATCATGTTTGTTTGTCACAGTTCCTCTAGCTTTCTCCCTAGAAAATACGAATTTGTAGAGCTGTTGTCTCCATGTGGAACCAATTAATGTTGCCAAGAAAAAAATTAAATGTTCCATGATAAAAAACATTCAAAACAATAAAAACCGTGGATAATATCCGGAAAACACAAACACAGAGGCTTTCACAATATTTCGGATTGAGTTAGCCACACAAAATCAGATATATCCGGTTTCGTGCAGTCACATCCGGAAAACTGGTGTGGAATTCGTATGCAATGGACCGAGAAAATCACAGTACAAATGGTTTTGGAGAAAAGTAAAGGCTTTTCGTTAGGCAAGTGCATAAAATGTCATCGATACAAACAGAAATATCATGTTTGTTTGCCGCATGTCCGCTAGCGTTCTACCTAGAAAATACGAATGTGTAGAGTCGGTGTCTCCATGTGGAACCAGTTACTGTGTCCAAGCTCAAAATAAAATATTCCCCGATAAAAAACATTCAAAACAATAAAAACTGTGGATAATATCCGGAAAACACAAACACAGAGGATTTAACAATATTTAGGATAGAGTTAGCCAAAACACAACCGGATGTTTCCTGTTTCATCCAGTCATATCCGGACAAAGTGCTGTTGAATTCGTATGCAATGGACCAAGAAAATCAGAGTAAAAATGGTTTTGGAGAAATGTAAAGGCTTTTCGTTAGGCAAGTGCATAAAATGTCATCGATACAAACAGAAATATCATGTTTGTTTGCCGCAGTTTCTCTAATATCTCCCTAGAAAATACAAATGTGTACAGCTAGTTTCTCCATGTGGAACCTATCAGTGATTCCAAGCACAAAATTAAAAGTTCCCTGATAAAAAACATTCTAAACAATGAAGTCCGTTGACAGTATCCAGAAAACTAAAAAACAGAGGCTGTAACAATATCTGGGATTGAGTTAGCCAAAACAAAACCGGATATTTTCGGTTTCATCCAGAAATATCCGGAAAAACTGGTGTGGAATTCGTATGCAGTGGTCCGAGAAAATCAGAGTAAAAATGGTTTTGAAGAAAAGCAAAGTCTTTTCATTAGGCAAGTGCATAAAATGTCATTTATACAAACAGAAATATCATGTTTGTTTGCCGTAGTTCCTCTAGCTTTCGCCCTAGAAAATACGATTGTGAGGAGCTGGTGTCCCCATGATGAAACAATTTGTGTTTCAACGGTACAAAATAAAATGTTACTCAATAAAAAACATTCACAACAATAAAGTCCGTTGAGAATATCCAGAATACACAAACACAGAGGCTGTAGCAATATTTCTGATAGAGTTAGCCAAAACACAACCGGATCTTTCTGGTTTCATCCAGTCATATCCGGACACACTAGTTTGGAATTCATATGCAATGAACCAAGAAAATCAGAGTACAAATGGTTTTGAAGAAAAGCAAAGTCTTTTCATTAGGCAAGTGCATAAAATGTCATCTATACAAACAGAAATGTCATGTTTGTTTCCCGCAGTTCCTCTAGCTTTCTCCCTAGAAAATATGAATGTTTAGAGCTGGTGTCTCCATGTGGAGCCATTTAGCGTTTTCAAGTACAATATTTCGGATTGAGTTAGCCAAAACACATCCGGATATTTCTGCTTTCATCCAGTCATATCCGGACAAAGTGTTGTGGAATTCGTATGCAATGGACCGAGAAAATCACAGTAATAATGGTATTGGAGAAAAGTAAAGTCTTTTCGTTAGGCAAGTGCATAAAATGTCATCTATAAAACAGAAATATCATGTTTGTTTGCCACAGTTCCTCTAGCATTCTCCCAAGGAAATACGCATGTGTAGAGCTGGTGTCTCCACGTGGAACCAATTACTGTAAACAAGCTCAAAATAAAATGTTCCCCGATAAAAAGCATTCAAAAAAATGAAGTCCGTTGAGAATATCCAGAAAACACAAACACAGAGGCTGTAGCAATATCTGGGATTGTGTTAGCCAAAGGAAACCGGATATTTTTGTTTTCATCCAATCACATCGTGACAAAGTGGTGTGGAATTCGTATGCAATGGACCGAGAAATCACAGTACAAATGGTTTTGGAGAAAAGCAAAGTCTTTTCGTTCGGCAAGTGCATAAAATGTCACCTATACAAACAGAAATATCATGTTTGTTTGCCGCAGTTCCTCTAGGATTCTCCCTAGAAAATACGAATGTGTGAAGCTGGTATCTGCATGTGGAACCAGTTAGTGATTCCTAGCACAAAATTAAATGTTCCCTGATAAAAAAACATTCAAAACAATAAAATCCATATATAATATCCAGAAAACACAAACACAGAGGCTTTCACAATATTTCAGATTGGGTTAGCCAAAACACAACCGGATATTTCTGTTTGAATCAAGTCATTTCGGGACAAAGTGGTGTGGAATTCATATACCATGGACTGAGAAAATCACAGTACAAATGGTTCTGGAGAATAGCAAAGCCTTTTCGTTAGGCAAGTGCATAAAATGTCATCGATACAAAGAGAAATATCATGTTGTTCGCCGCAGTTCCTCTAGATTTCCCCTAAAAAATAGGAATGTGTAGAGATGGTGTCTCCATGTGGAACCAATTACTGTATCCAAGCTCAAAATAAAATGTTCCCCGATAAAAAACACTCAAAACAATAAAGTCCGTGGATAATATCCAGAAAATACAAACACACAGGCTGTAGCAATATCTGGGATTGAGTTAGCCAAAACAAAACAAGATATTTCCGGTTTCATCCAGTCATATCCGGACAAACTGGTGTGGAATTCATATGCAATGGACGGAGAAAATCACAGTACAAATGGTTTTGGAGAAAAGCAAATTCTTTTCGTTAGGCAACTGAATAAAATGTCATCTATACAAACAGAAATATCATGTTTGTTTGTCGCAGTTCCTCTAGCTTTCTAGGTAGAAAATACGAATATGTAGAGCTGGTGTCTCCATGAGGAAGCAATTACTGTATCCAAGCACAAAATAAAATGTTCCCCGATAAAAAACATTATAAACAATAAATTCCATCGATAATATCCAGAAAACAGAAACACATAGGCTTTCACAATATTTAGGATTGAGGTAGACAAAACACAACCGGATATTTCTGTTTTCATCCAGTCATATCCGGACAAAGTGGTGTGGAGTTCATATACAATGGACCGAGAAAATCACAGTACAAATGGTATTGGGGAAAAGCAAAGTCTTTCCGTTAGGCAAGTGCATAAAATGTCATCTATACAAACAGAAACATCATGTTTGTTTGCCGCAGTTCCTCTAGCTTTCTCCCTAGAAAATACAAATGTGTGGAGCTGGTGTCTCCTTTTGGAACCAATTACTGTATCCAAGCTCAAAAATATGTTCCCCAATAACAAACATTAAAACAATAAAGTCCATCGATAACATCCAGAAAACACAAACACAGAGGCTGTATCAATATCTGGGATTCAGTTAGCCAAAACACAACCAATTTTTTCCGGTCTCATCCAGTCATATCTGGACAAACGGTGTGGAATTCGTATGCAATGGTCCTAAGAAATCACAGTAATAATGGTATTGGAGATAAGCTGTCTTTTCGTTAGACGAGTGCATAAAATGTCATCTATACAAACAGAAATATCATGTTTGTTTGCCACAGTTCCTCTAACTTTCTCCCTAGAATATAGGAATGTGTGGAGCAGGTGTCTCGTTGTGGAACCAATTACTGTATCCAAGCTCAAAATTAAATGTTCCCCGATAACAAACATTAAAACAATAAATTCCATCGATAATATCTAGAAAACACAAACGCAGAGGCAGTATCAATATCTGGGATTGAGTTAGCCAAAACACAACTGGATATTTTTGTTTTCATCCAGTCATATCCGGACAAACTGGTGCGGAATTCGTATGCAATGGACTGAGAAAATCAGAGTAAAAATGCTTTTGGAGAAAAGCAAAGTCATTTCGTTAGGTAAGTGCATAAAATGTCATCGATACAAACAGAAATATCATATTTGTTTGCCGCAGTTCCTCTAAAATTCTCCCTAGAAAATACGATTGTGTAGAGCTGGTGTCTCGATGTGGATCCAGAAACAGTATCTAAGCACAAAATTAAATGTTCTCCGATAAAAAACATTCAAAACAATAAAGTCCATCGATAATATGCAGAAAACACAAGTACAGAGGCTTTCACAATATTTCGGATTGAGTTAGGCAAAACATAACCGGATATTTCTGTTTTTATCCAGTCATATCCGGACAAAGTGGTGTGGAATTCGTATGCAATGGACCGAGAAAATCACAGTAGAAATGGTATTGGAGAAAAGCAAAGACTGTTCGTTAGGCAAATGCATAAAATGTCATCTATAAAACAGAAATATCATGTTTGTTTGCCACAGTTCCTCTAGCTTTCTCCCTAGGAAATACGCATATGTACAGCTGGTGTCTCCATGTGGAACCAATTACTGTATCCAAGCTCAAAATAAAATGTTCTCCGATAAAAAAGATTCAAAAAAATAAAGTCTGTTGATAATATCCAGAAAACACAAACACAGAGGCTTTCACAATATTTCGGACTGAGTTAGCCAAAACACAACCGGATATTTCTGGTTTCATCCAGTCATATCCGGACAAACTGGTGTGGAATTTGTATGCAATGTGCTGAGAAGATCAGAGTAAAAATGGTTTTGGAGAAAAGCAAAGTCTTTTCGTTAGGCAAGTGCATAAAATATCATTCATACAAACAGAAATATCATGTTTGTTTGCCACAGTTCCTCTAGCTTTCTCCCTAGAAAATACCAATATGTACAGCTGGTGTCTCCATGTGGAACCAAATACTCTGTCCCAGGACAAAATTAAATGTTCCCCGATTTAAAACATTTAAAACAATAAAAACCGTGGATAATATACGGAAAAAATCAAAACAGAGGCTTTCACAATATTTCGGATTGAGTTAGCCAAACAAAACAGGATATTTCCGGTTTCATCCAGTCATATCCAGACAAACTTGTGTTTAATTCATATACAATGGACCGACAAAATCACAGTACGAATTGTTTTGGAGAAAAGCAAAGTCTTTTCGTTAGGCAAGTGCATTAAATGTCATCTATACAAACATAAATACCATGTTTGTTTGCCACAGTTCCTCTAGCTTTCTATGTAGAAAATATGAATATGTAGATCTGGTGTGTCCATGTGGAACCAATTAGTGATTTCAAGCACAAAATTAAATGTTCTCCGAAAAAAACCATTCAAAACAATAAAAACCATGGATAATATCCGGAAAACACAAACACAGAGGCTTTCACAATATTTCGGATAGAGTTAACCAAACAAAACCGGTTATTTCCGGTTTCATCCAGTTATATACGGACAAACTGGTTCGGAATTTGTATGCAATGGACCGAGAAAATCACAGTAAAAAATGGTTTTGGAGAAAAGCAAAGTCTTTTCGTTAGGCAAGTGCATAAAATGTCATCTATACAAACAGAAATATCATGTTTGTCTGCCGCAGTTCCTCTAGCTTTCTCCCTAGAAAATAGGAATGTGAGGAGCTGGTGTCTCCTTGTGGAAACAATTACTGTATCAAAGCTCAAAATAAAATGTTCCCCGATAAAAAACATTCAAAAAAAAAAGTCCATCGATAATATCCAGAAAATACAAACACAGAGGATGTACCAATATTTTGGATTGAGTTAGCCAAAACATAACCCGATATTTCTGTTTTCATCCAGAATATCCGGACAAACTGGAGTGGAATTCGTATGCAATGGACCAAGAAAATCACAGTACAAATGGTTTTGGAGAAAAGCAGTCTTTTCGTTATGCCAGTGCATAAAATGTCATCTATACAAAGAGAAATATCATCTTTGTTTGCCGCAGTACCTCTAGCTTTCTCCCTAGAAAATACGAATGTGTAGAGCTGGTGTCTCCATGTGGAACCAATTAGTGTTTCCAAGCTCAAAATAAATTGTTCCACAATAACAAAGTTTAAAACAATAAAGTCCGTTGACAATATCCAGTAAACACAAACACAGAGGCTCTAACAATATCTGGGATTGAGTTAGCCAAAACACAACTGGATATTTCTGGTTTCATCCAGTCATATCCGGACAAAGTGGTGTGGAATTCGTATGCAATGGACCGTGAAAATCACAGTACAAATGGTTTTGGAGAAATGCAAAGTCTTTTCGTTAGGCTAGTGCATAAAATGTCATCCTTACAAACAGAAATATCATGTTTGTTTGCCGCAGTTCCTCTTGCTTTTTCCGCACAAAATATGAATGTGTGGAGCTGGTGTTTCCTTGTGGAACCAATTACTGTATCCAAGCTCAAAATAAAATATTCCCCAATAATAAACATTAAAACAATAAAGTCTGTTGACAATATCCAGTAAACACAAACAGAGAGGCTGTAGCAATATCTGGGATTGAGTTAGTCAAAACACAACTGGATATTTCTGGTTTCATCCAGTCATATCCGGACAAACTGGTGTGGAATTCATATGCTATGGACCGAGAAAATCAGAGTACAAATTGTTTTGGAGAAAAGCATCGTCTTTTCGTTAGGCAAGTGCATAAAATGTCATCTATACAAACAGAAATATCATGTTTGTTTGCCACAGTTCCTCTAGCATTCTCCTTAGAGAATACGAATGTGTAGAGCTGGTGTCTCCATGTGGAACCAATTAGTGATTCCAAGCACAAAATTAAATGTTCCCTGGTGAAAAAAATTCAAAAAAATAAAATCCGTGGATAATTTAGGAATACACAAACAAAAAAGCTGTAGCAATATCTGGGATTGAGTTAGCCAAAACAAAACCAGATATTTCCGGTTTCATCCAGTCTTATCCGGACAAAGTGTTGTGGAATTCGTATCCAATGGACCGAGAAAATCACAGTACAAATGGTGTTAGGGAAAAGCAAAGTCTTTTCATTAGGCAAGTGCATAAAATGTCATCTATACAAAGAGAAATATCACGTTTGGTTGCCGCAGTTCCTCTAGCTTTCTCCCTAGAAAATACGAATATGTAGAGCTGGTGTCTCCATGTGGAACCAATTACTGTATCCAAGCACAAAATTAAATGTTCCCTGATTAAAAACATTCAAAACAATAAAGTCCATCGACAATATCAGGAATACAAGAACACATAGACTTTCACATATATCGGATTGAGTTAGCCAAACAAAACCAGTTATTTCCGGTTTCATCCAGTCATATCCGGTGAACTGGTGTGGAATTCGTATGCAATGCACAGAGAAAATTACAGTAAAAATGGTTTTGGAGAAAAGCAAAGTCTTTTCGTTAGGCAAGTGCATTAAATGTCATCTATACAAACAGAAATATCATGTTTGTTTGCCGCATTTCCATTAGCTTTGTCCCTAGAAAATAGGAATTTGTAGAGCAGGTGTCCACATGATGAACCAATTAGTGTTTCTATGGTACAAAATTAAATGTTCCTTGATAAAAACATTCAAAACCATAAAGTCCATCAATAATATCCAGAAAACACAAACACAGAGTCTTTCACAATATTTCAGATTGAGTTAGCCAAAACAAAACCGGATATTTCTGGTTTCATCCAGTCATATGCGGGTAAAGTCGTATGGAATTCGTATGGAATGGACAGAGGAAATCCCAGTAAAAATGGTTTTGGAGAAAAGCAAAGTCTTTTCGTTAGGCAAGTGTATAAAATGTCATCGATACAAACAGAAATATCATGTTTGTTTGCCGCAATTCCTCGAGCTTTCTCCCTAGAAAATACGAATGTGTGGAGCTGGTGTCCCCATGATGAACCAATTAGTGTTTCAATGGTACATAATGTAATGTTCCCTGATAAAAACACTCAAAACAATAAAGTCCATCGATAGTATCCAGAAAACACAAACATAGAGGCTTTCACAATATTTCAGATTTAATTAGCCAAAACACAACCGGATATTTCTGGTTTCATCCAGTCATATCGGGACAAACAGGTGTGGAATTTGTATGCAATGGACGGAGAAAATGACAGTAAAAATCCTTTGGAGAGAAGCAAAGTCTTTTCGTTAGGCAAGTGCATAAAATGTCATCTATACAAACAGATATATCATGTTTGTTTGTCACAATTCTTCTAGCTTTCTCCCTAGAAAATACGAATGTGTAGAGCTGGTGTCCCCATGATGAACCAATTAGTGTTTCTATGGTACAAAATTAAATGTTCCCTGATAAAAACATTGAAAACAATAAAGTCCATCGATAATATCCAGAAAACACAAATACAGAGGCTTTCACAATATTTCGGATTGAGTTAGACAAAAGACAACCGGATATTTCTGTTTTAATCCAGTCATATGCGGACAAAGTGGTGTGGAATTCGTATGCAATGGACCGAGAAAATCACAGTACAAATGGTTTTGGAGAAAAGCAAAGTCTTTTCGTTAGGCAAGTGCATAAAATGTCATCTATACAAACAGAAATATCATGTATGTTTGCCACAGTTCCTCTAGCTTTCTCCCTGGAAAATAGGAATATGTAGAGCTGGTGTCTCCATGTGGAACCAATTACTGTATCCAAGCTCAAAATAAAATGTTCCCCGATAAAAAAGATTCAAAAAAATAAAGTCTGTTGATAATATCCAGAAAACACAAACACAGAGGCTTTCACAATATTTCGGACTGAGTTAGCCAAAACACAACCGGATATTTCCGGTTTCATCCAGTCATATCTGGACAAAGTGGTGTGTAATTCATATGCAATGGACCGAGAAAATCACATTACAAATGGTTTTGGAGAAAAGCAAAGTCTTTACGTTAGGCAAGTGCATAAATTGTCATCTAAACAAACAGGAATATCATGTTAGTTTGTCACAGTTCCTGTAGCTTTCCACCTACAAAATATGAATATGTAGACCTGGTGTCTCCAGTGGAACCAATTATTGTTTCCCTGCAGAAAATTAAATGTTCCCTGATAAAAAACATTGAAAACAATAAATTCCGTGGATAATATCTAGAAAGCACAAACACAGAGGCTGTAGCAATATCTGGGATTGTGTTAGCGGAAACACAAATGTATATTTTTGGTTTCATCCAGTCATATTCGGACAAACTGGTGTGCAATTCATATATATCGGAAAGAGAAAATCAGAGTAAAAATGGTTTTGGAGAAAAGCAAAGTCTTTTCGTTAGGCAAGTGAAGAAAATATCATCTATACAAACAGAAATATCATGTTTGTTTCCCGCAGTTCCTCTAGCTTTCTGCCTAGAAAATAGGAATGTGTAGAGCTGGTGTCCCCATGATGAACCAATTAGTGTTTCTACGGAACAAAATTAAATGTTACCAGATAAAAAACATTCAAAACAATAAAGTCCATGGAGAATATCAGGAATACACAAACACAGAGGCTGTTGCAATATCTGGGATTGAGTTAGCCAAAACAAAACCAGATATTTCCGGTTTCGTCCAGTCATATCCTGGCAAAAGGTGTGGAATTCGTATGCAATGGACCGAGAAAATCACAGTACAAATGGTTTTGGAGAAAAGCAAAGTCTTTTCATTAGGCAAGTGCATAAAATGTCATCTATACAAACAGAAACATCATGTTTGTTTGTCACAGTTCCTATAGCTTTCTCCCTAGAAAATACGAATGTGTAGAGCTGGTGTTCCCATGATGAAACAAGTATTGATTCAACGGTACAAAATTAAATGATCCCTGATAAAAGAATTCAAAACAATAAAGTCCATCGATAATATCCAGAAAACACAAACATAGAGGCTTTCACAATATTTTGAATTGAGTTAGCCAAAACACAACCGGAGATTTCTGTTTTCATCCAGTCATATCCTGAAAACTGGTGTGGAATTTGTATGCAATGGACCAAGAAAATCACAGTACACATAGTTTTGGAGAAAAGCAAAGTCTTTTCGTTAGGCAAGTCCATAAAATGTCATGTATACAAACACAAATATCATCTTTGTTTGCCGCAGTTCCTCTAGCTTTCTCCCTAGAAAATACAAATGTGTAGAGCTGTTGTCTCCATGTGGAATCAGTTAATGTTTCGCAGAACAAAATTAAATGTTCCATGATAAAAAACATTCAAAACAATAATGTCCGTGGATAATATCAGGAATACACAAACACAGAGGCTGTAGCAATATCTGGGATTGAGTTAGCCAAAAAAAAAAACTGGATATTTCCAGTTTCATCCAGTCAAATCCGGACAAACTGGTTTGGGATTCGTATGCAATGGACCGAGAAAATCACAGTAAATGTGGTTCTGGAGAAAAGCAAAGTCTTTTCGTTAGCCAAGTGCATAAAATGTAATCTATACAAACAGAAATATCATATACGAATGTGTAGAGCTGGTGCCCCCATGATGAAGCAATTAGTGTTTCTTCAGTCAAATTAAATGTTCCCTGATAAAAATATTCAAAACAATAAGTCCGCTGATAATATCCAGAAAACACAAACACAGAGACTTACAATATTTCAGATTGAGTTAGCCAAAACACAACCGGATATTTCCGGTTTCATCCAGTCATATCCAGAAAAATTAGTTTGGAATTCCGATGTTATGGACAGAGAAAATCATTGTAAAATTGGTTTTGGAATAAAGCATAGTTGTTTCGTTAGGCAAGTACATAAATTTACATCGATACAAACAGAAACCTCATTTTTGTTTGAAACAGTTCCTCTAGCTTTGTCCCTAGAAAATACGAATATGTAGAGTTGGTGTCTCCATGTGGAACCAATTACTGTATCCAAGCTCAAAATTAAATGTTCCCCGATAAAAAAGAATCAAAACAATAAAGTCCTTAGATAATATCCAGAAAACACAAACACAGAGGCTGTAGCAATATCTGGGATTGAGTTAGCCAAAACACAACCAGATTTTTCCTGTTTCATCCAGTCATATCCAGAAAAAGTGGTGTGGAATTCGTATACAATGGACCGAGAAAATCACAGTAAAAATGGTTTGGAGAAAAGCAAAGTCTTCACCAGGCTAACTAGAAGAGAGAGAGGAAAACAATAAAAAAAGTGACCGATACGGACACAAGTTTCTCTCTCTCCGCTCACCTCTCAAGGTGAGCAAGACAGAGCAGGCGCCATTTTGGACATACATCATAAGTAGGTCGACCTCAGGTCTGCACCGGCCCTGAGCTTAGCAGAAACACCTGACACTGGGGGGAGGGGTGAAATAACAGGAGGTTAGGATCTAACTTGGAAAACCAGTGGGAGACTGCAGGAGAATTGGAGCCCACACTGAGGGCAGCAGAGATTCCCTGTGTGGTACTTGGGAAAGAGCTTCCAATCTCTGGCTCCTGTGGGTATATCATTTGCCTGCTAACTACCTCCAATTATGTTCAGCTGTGCAGAATTACTTCCCTTTTGAATCAAAAAAGGAAAGAGAGATTTACCACACCTAACCTGGGAGTGTCATCTTTGACACACCCTCAACCCTGAGGAACCAAACACAGCTCTCAGTCCACACTCATCTCAAGCCTCTAAGACTCCACTGAAAGCAGACAGTCCACTTAATATAGAGCCATAGTGTAACAAGAAAAAACACCACAGTGAAGAAACCAAATGTCTCCAACATGCCAAACAACAAACACAAAAACCAAGCTAACGAGAACAAGGAAGACACTATGATGCCCCCAAATGAAAAAGACACCCCAATTGAAGATTATGAAGATCTTGAGATCGAAGAAATGCAACAAGTGGATCTCAAAAAATTGATAAGAACATTAAGAAGTTCTCAAAAACAAATTCTTGAACTGCAGAAATCCTTAATGGAGAAGATAGAAAATCTCTCGTGAAAAGGAAATATTAAGGAGGAATCAAATTGAAATGATACAACTAGTGGAACAAGAAACTGTGATAGTGATGAGAAATCATAATGAAATGAAGAATTCAATAGATCAAATGACAAACACATTAGAGAGCCTTAAAAACAGAATGGGTGAAGCAGAAGAGAGAATATCAGACTTAGAAGACGGAGAACAGGAAAGGAAACAGGCAAACCCAAGAAAAGAAGAAGAAATCAGAAATCTAAAACATATTGTCAGGAATCTACAGGATACTATTAAAAAGCCCAACATTCGGGTTCTAGGAGTTCCTGAAGGCATGGAGATGGAGAAAGGATTAGAAGGCATTTTCAGTGAGATACTAGCAGAAAATTTCCCAGGTTTGGAGAAGGACAGAGGCATCTTAGTACAGGAAGCTTATAGAACCCCTAATAAACATGACCAAAAGAGATCCTCACCACGACATGTTGTAATCAAACTCACCACAGTGAAACATAAAGAAAAGATCCTAAAATGTGCAAGAGAGAAACGTCAGATTACTCTTAGAGGATCTCCAATTAGACTCACAGCAGACTTCTCATCAGAAACCCTACAAGCTAGAAGGGAATGGCGAGACATAGCCCAGGTACTAAGAGAGAAAAACTGCCAGCCCAGAATACTATATCCTGCAAAGCTCTCATTTGTGAATGAAGGTGAAATTAAGACTTTTCATAGCCAACAGAAACTGAAAGAATTTGTTGCCACTCATCCTGCCCTGCAAAAGATGCTTAAAGATGTGTCACACACAGAAACACAGAAACATGGTCACCAATATGAAAGATCGTAAAGGAAGGAAACCTCACAGCAAAAGATCACAGGAAGCTCAATTTCTCTTTGACATAGAATTAAACTCTGATGCTCGGTTAAAGCAATGTGTTAAAGTAATCTATTATGTGCTCTTCATGTCTGTTCAATTCTAATTGTTCAAAAACAGCTGAATTTTTATTAAGAGCTATGGGTTATTTAAATATGTGCTTATTTTCAAAGATTTGAATAGTCACCTTGTAACAATGATCAAATTTGGTCTATGTTATGTCATGATTTTAAGGAATCTTATTTCAACCAGATATTTTGGATTTTGAGCCTTCTTGGCATTCTTGACAGGCATTCAAAAAATCAAAGTTTCAAACAATCTGGTCTCTAAAATTTCCAGTAAATCCTGGACTTTGGTTTTTCCAGTTTGAGCCCAACTGAAAAAATTGAAGGACCTATGTCTCTCATCTTATAGAGACACCAACTAAGCAGGCTATTTGGATTATATTAGAAGGACTGTCAGGATGTGATATGGTACCAGACTTTAAGTTTCTATAATGGAAAATGCTATTAATACAAATGTTGGAGAATTAAAACGTCTAATGATCTTGTGTTACTAGACATGATAGTTATCTTAATGAGAAAGCCCCAGAGGCCTAAAGGGTTAAATACGTGTAAAATCCTACAGGTGCTTTCAAAAATACTGTGAAGTAAGCAAGTGCCTCTTGTTGGTTGATGAGTTTATAATTGTAAACATGGCGACTTAAAGTCTTTTGTCATCCATAGTTATATATGGTGTGCCGCTCATAAAACTAAAGCGTTGTTGGTTCTGTGTTTAGCTGTCCTCCTATAGGTTCCTATGGACTTTTTCCAGCTACTTTTATTGTATTCAGTACTTTGGGATGGCTCTGTAAACAGATGAAGCCAATAATGTATTAACAGTACCAACTGAGAGAAAGTATGGTTAAGTGAGGTTACTAAAAACAAAAAGCAATTCAAATCCATTGGCAATCTACAAAAAGAGTTAAAGATTTTAAAAGCTATTATTAAAATTGCTATATTGGTCTATTATGCTATGTTATATGTGTGTACATATTGTATGTAGACATGGGGAAATTTTATTAAGAGTTTTATTTTAAATGGCTTATAGATAAGATTGTCCATAAATTTAAGCTGCTAAAATCAATCAAAGATACATTTTAAGTTGTGTGACCTGAATCTGTGTATCATATGTTTTAAACATGTTGGTAGAAAGAAACTAAAAACATTTTAGATGGTTGTGCTTAAGTTTACTGGTTAAACAAACTACACCATGTTAGATATTTAAGAAGTGTTTTCAAATACATTATTCTTAGAATTTCTAGAAGGCATTGGACCCTCTGGTAAATGTTTTCTTAAGTTGTTATCTAATGGTTGAAACGGTTTGCTAAGTATTCATGTAATATTGCTATTGTCAGTAAGCGATCTAGTACTTGCTCCCTCATTTCTCTATTCTAAGCCCAACTTGTTCTTTCATTTCTCTATTGTCTTCAAGGTAGGAAACTAATTCTATTGTAAAGGAATCTGTAGGATGCACAATTTAATCTTTAGACCTTATAAAAGAGATGGCTAACATTTTTCTGTAATAGCATAGCCAAAATAAGAACTTAAATAATAATCTCATAGTAGATTCACTTTGCCATCAGCGAAGTATACAGTAAGTAGAAAAAACTTCCCTTTCAGACCAAAGGGAAAGAAAGTTTTTAAGTGAGAATATAATTTTCCTCATGGGCATTGTCTACCTTAGAAAAACTACTACAGAACATGCCTGTGACTATCGACTTGTAGTTCAGGCCGCAGAAGATTAGAGATGGGACTTGGGCACTCCCTGGACTTGCATCCTCTGGTTTGCTTTAACACAATCCAGGAGGAAAAGAAAGCTCGGCATCAGAAGCAATGGGTGGCAGGCCTATTAATGGCTGATCTGTACAGTGATCTGCCCTCAAGGAGACCCAACAGGCCCGTCCACTGCAGTGGCTTTCAATGTGGTAAGCCTGGGCTTCAGCAGAAGTCAGCTTGTGAAGAGCCCTGGCAGCTCTGCCAAGAGTTGGATCACTGGAAATGGACCTGCCCTGGAGTCGAAGGATGCCCAGGTCAGAGCCACAGATCTTAATGGCTCTAAGCTGAAAAGCCCTTCACTCAGCCCAACTTCCAAAGTGACCACTGCAGCTGAGGGGATGGTCAAGTAGGGTCAGCAACATTGCAGGCAGAACTGTAAAGTTCTTGTTAGAGATGCCACCTGCTTTTACCTGGCCAGCTCTCGTCCCAGGCCAGCCAAGTAATGAAAGTCAACAGAGTGCCTTCCCCTAGGAGGTTCACACCTCCCTTAGGATATACCCCATGTGAAGAGATAGATAGGTCTGGGCCTCTGAATTTACAAGGCCTAACGGCCACCAGATTATTATCAAGCCCCTTCTATCAGGTTCTATTTGCCTCTCAATCAGAAAAATTACTTGTAGCTTAGACAGCACCTTTCTTAGCTCCTCTAATAATGACTCTGTCCTTTGTTCTAGGCCCTGTCTAGTGCACTTGGGCCTCATTCCTTTGTAATCATAACCTCTACTCTACCACCAATGGCTCTACTCCCAACCTGGGTGTACTGATGGTCCTCTTCCCCACTTAATGCTGTACAATTGTTCAAACCTGGTAAATTACACTCTTAGGATCATTGGTTACTATCCTCACTCTGTCTTTTATGACCTTGTCTAAATATGATCAGAGTCGGTAAACTTGAAAGGCTTCCATAGCCTTGGCAACTCATGACGACAGCCTAGGATGGTTACTGGCGCCATAAACTGGGGTGTCAATTTGTTGGGTCAAAAACAGGGGCCATTGTGCACTAGCTCCTCATGTGGGATCTCTGTCCTTAATGTGCTGTACATTGTGATTTAATGCTATAACTAGTACTCCAACAGTATGTTTCACTTTGTGTTTCTATGTGGGTGCAAACTGTAGAAATCTTTACTACATATATACTAAATTGATCTTCTGTATATAAAGAGAATTGAAAATGAATCTTGATGCAAATGGAAGCGGAGAGGGAGCGGGAGAGGGGAGGGTTGCATGTGGGAGGGAAGTTATGGGAGGCGGAAGCCATTGTAATCCATAAGCTGTACACTGGAAATTTATATTCAATAAATAAAAGTTAAAAAAATAAATAAAGTCAATTGATAATATCCAGAAAAAACAAACACAGAGGCTTTCACAATATTTCGGATTGAGTTAGCCAAAACACAACTGGATATTTCTGGTTTCATCCAGTCATATCCTGACAAAGTGGTGTGGAATTCGTATGCAATGAACCAAAAAAATCACAGTAAAAATGATTTTGGAGAAAGTCAAGACTTTTCGTTAGGCAAGTGCATAAAATGTCATCTATAGAAACAGAAATATCATGTTTGTTTGCCGCAGTTCCTCTAGCTTTCTCCCTAGAAAATCGGAATGTGTAGAGCTGGTGATTCCATGATGAACCAATTAGTGTTTCTACGGTACAAAATTAAATGTTCCCTGATAAAAATATTCAAAATAATAAAGTCCATTGATAATATCCAGAAAACACAAACACAGAGGCTTTCACAATATTTCGGATTGAGTTAGCCAAAACACAACCGGATATTTCTGGTATCATCCAGTCATATCCGGAAAAAGTCGTTTGGAATTCCGATGCAATGGACTGAGAAAATCACAGTAAAAATGGTTTTGGAGAAGAGAAAAGTCTTTTCGTTACGCACATGCATAAAATGTCATCGATACAAACAGATATATCATGTTTGTTTGTCGCAGTTCCTCTAGCTTTCTCCCTAGAAAATACGAATGTGTAGAGATGGTGCCTCCAGGTGGGACCAATTAGTGTTTCCAAGATCAAAAGAAAATGTTTACTGATAAAAAACATTCAAAACAATAAAGTCCGTGGATAATATCAGGAGAACACAAACACAGAGGCTGTAGCAATATCTGGGACTGAGTTTGCGAAAACAAAACCGGATATTTCCGGTTCCATGCAGTCATATCCGGACAAACTTGTGTGGATTTAGTATGAAGTGTACTGAGAAATAACAGAAAAAGGGTTTTGCAGAAAAGCAAAATCTTTTCGTTAGGCAAGTGCATAAAACGTCATCTATACAAACAGAAATATCATGTTTGTTTGCCGCTGTTCCTCTAGCTTTCTCCCTAGAAAATACGAATATATAGAGCTGGTGTCTCCATGTGGAAACAATTACTGTATCCAAGCTCAAAGTAAAATATTCTCCGATAAAAAACAGTCAAAACAATAAATTCCGTGAATAATATCAGGAATACACAAACACAGAGGCTGTAGCAATATCTGGGATTTAGTTAGCAAAAACAAAACCGGATATTTCCGGTTTCATCCAGTCATATCCGGACAAAAGGGGGTTAAATTTGTATGCAATGGAACGAGAAAATCACTGTAAAAATGGTTTTGGAGAAAAGCAAAGTCTTTTCGTTCAGCAACTGCATAAAATGTCATCTATACAAATGGGAATATCATGTTTATTTGTCACAGTTCCTCAAACTATCTCCCTAGGAAATACGAATGTGTAGAGCTGTTGTCTCTATGTGGAACCAATTAATGTTTCCAAGAAAAAAATTAAATGTTCCCTGATAAAAAATTGAAAACAATAAAGTCCATGGATAGTATCAGGAATACACAAACACAGAAGCTGTAGCAATTTCTGGGATTGAGTTAGCCAAAACAAAACCAGATATTTCCGGTTTTATCCAGTCATAGCTGGTAAACTGGTGTGGAATTCGTATGCAATGGACCGAGAAAATCACAGTAAAAATAGTTTGTAGAGAAGCAAATTCTTTTCTTTATGTAAGTGCATAAAATGTCATCTATACAAACAGAAATATCATGTTTGTTTGCCGCAGTTCCTCTAGCTTTTTCCCTAGAAAATACGAATGTGTAGAGCTGGTGTCCCCATGATTAACCAATTAGTGTTTCTACGGTACAAAATTAAATGTTCCCTGATAAAACATTCAAAACACTAAAGTCCATCGATAATATCCAGGAAATACAAACACAGAATCTTTCACAATATTTCGGATTCAGTTAGCAAAAACACAACCGGATGTTTCTGGTATCATCCAGTCATATCCAGAAAAAGTCGTTTGGAATTCAGATGCAATGGACCGATAAAATCACTGTAAAAATTGTTTGGAGAAAAGCAAAGTCTTTTCGTTAGGCAAGTGCATAAAATGTCATCTATGCATACAGAAATATCATGTTTGTTTGCAGCAGTTCCTCCGGCTTTCTCCCTAGAAAATACAAATATGTAGAGCTGGTGTCTCCATGTGAAACCAATTAGTGTATATAAGCTGAAAAATAAATGTTCCCCGATTAAAAAAAAAACATTCAAAACAATAACGTCCATGGATAATATCAGGAATACACAAACACAGAGTTTGTAGCAATATCTGAGATTCAGTTAGACAAAACAAAACCGGATATTTCCGGTTTCACCCAGTCATATCTGGACAAACTGGTGTGGAATTCGGATGCAATGGACCGAGAAAATCACAGTAAAAATAGTTTGGGAGAATAGGAAAGCCTTTTCGTTTGGCAAGTGCATAAAATGTCATCTATACAAACAGAAATATCATGTTTGTTTGCCGCATGTCCTCTAGCGTTCTACAAAGAAAATACGAATCTGTAGAGCTGGTGTCCCCATGATGAACCAATTAGTGATTCTACGGTACAAAATTAAATGTTCCCTCATAAAAACATTCAAAACAATAAAGTCCATCGATCATATCCAGAAAACACAAACACAGAGGCTTTTACAATATTTCGCATTGAGTTAACCAGAGAACAAACGGATATTTCTGGTTTCATCCAGCCATAAAGGACAAAGTAGTGTGGAATTCAGATGCAATGGACTGAGAAAATCACAGTAAAAATGGTTTTGAAGAAAAGCAAAGTCTTTTCGTTAGGCAAGTGCATTAAATGTCTTCTATACAAACAGAAATATCATGTTTGTATGCCGCAGTTACTCTAATTTTCTCCCTAGAAAATACAAATCTGTAGAGCTGGTGTCCCCATGATGAACCAATTAGTGTTTCTATGGTACAAAATTAAATGTTCCCTGATAAAAACATTCTAAACAATAAAGTCCATCGATAATATCCAGAAAACATATACAGAGGCTTTCACAATATTTCGGATTGAGTTAGCCAAAACACAACCGGATATTTCTGGTTACATCCAGTCATATCCGGACCAACTGGTGTGGAATTCGTATGTAATGTACCGAGAAAATCACAGTAAAAATGGTTTGGGAGAAAAGCAAAGTCTTTTCGTTATGCAAGTGCATAAAATGTCATCTAAACAAACAGAAATATCAAGTTGGTTTGCCGCAGTTCCTCTAGCTTTCTACCTAGAAAATACAAATCTGTAGAGCTGGTGTCCCCATGTGGAACCAATTACTGTATCGAAGCTCAAAATAAAATGTTCTCCAATAAAAAACATTCAAAACAACAAAGTCCGTGGATAATATCAGGAATACACAAACACAGAGGCTTTCACAATATTTCGGATTGAGTTAGCCAAAACACAACCGGATATTTCCGGTTACATCCAGTCATATCCGGACAAACTGGTGTGGAATTCGTATGTAATGGACCGAGAAAATCACAGTAAAAATGGTTTGGGAGAAAAGCAAAGTCTTTTCGTTATGCAAGTGCATAAAATGTCATCTATAGAAACAGAAATATCATGTTTGTTTGCCACAGTTCCTCTAGCTTTCTCCCTATAAAATACGAATGTGTAGAGCTAGTGTCTCCATGTGGAAGCAATTAGTGTTTCACAGCTCAAAATTAAATGTTCCCTGATAAAAAACATTCAAAGCAATAAAGTCCGTGGATAATATCAGGAATACACAAACACAGAGGCTTTCACAACATTTCGGATAGAGTTAGCCAAAACAAAATCGGATATTTCCGGTTTCATCCAGTCATATCCAGACAAACTGGTGTTTACTTCGTATGCAATGGACTGAGAAAATCATAATAAAAATGGTTTTGGAGAAAAGCAAAGTCTTTTCGTTAGGCAAGTGCATAAAATATCATCTATACAAACAGAAATATCATGTTTGTTTGCCGTAGTTCCTCTAGCTTTCTCCCTAGAAAATACAAATATGTAGAGGTGGTGTCTCCATGTGGAACCAATTAGTGTATCTAAGTTCAAAATTAAATGTTTCGCGATAAAAAACATTGAAAACAATAAAGTCCGTTGATAATATCCGAAAAACCCAAACACAGAGGCCGTAGCAATATCTGGGATTGTGTTAGCCAAACCAAAACCGGATATTTCCGGTTTCATCCCGTCATATTCGGACAAACTGGTGTGGAATTCGTATGCAATGGATCAAGAAAATCACAGTACAAATGGTTTTGGAGAAAAGCAAAGTCTTTTCATTAGGCAAGTGCATAAAATGTCATCGATACAAACAGAAATATCGTGTTTGTTTGCCACAGTTCCTCTGGCTTTCTCCCTGGAAAATAGGAATATGTAGAGCTGGTGTCTCCATGTGGAACCAATTAGTGATTCCAAACTCAAAATGTAATGTTCCCTGATAAACAACATTCAAAATAATAAAGTCCATCGATAATATCCAGAAAACACAAACACAGAAATACACAATATTTCGCATTGAGTTAGCCAAAACAAAACTGGATATTTCTGATTTCATCCAGTCATATCTGGACAAAGTGGTGTGGAATTTGTATGCAATGGACCGAGAAAATCACAGTAAAATGCTTTTGGAGAAAAGCAAAGTCTTTTCCTTATGCAAGTGCGTAAAATATCATCTATACAAACAGAAATATCATGTTTGTTTGTCGCATTTCCTCTAGCTTTCTCCCAAGGAAATACGAATGTTAGAGCTAGTGTCTCCATGTGGAACCTATTAGTGATTCCAACCATAAAATTAAATCTTCCCTCATAAAACATTCAAAACAATAAAGTCCGTGGATAATATCCTGAATACACAAACACAGAGGCTGTAGCAATATCTGGGATTGAGTTAGCCAAAACAAAACCAGATATTTCCGGTTTCATCCAGTGATATCCGGATAAACTGATGTGGAATTCATATGAAGTGTACTGAGAAATCATAGTAAAAATGGTTTTGGAGAAAAGCAAAGTCTTTTCTTTAGGCAAGTGCATAAAATGTCATCTATACAAACAGAAATATGATGTTTGTTTGCCGCAGTTCCTTTAGCTTTCTCCCTAGAAAATAGGAATGTGTAGAGCTGGTGTCTCCATGTGGAAGCAATTAGTGTTTCCAGGAACTAAATTAAATATTCCCCGATAAAAAAAATGAAATCAATACAATCCGTTGATAATATCAGGAATACACAAACACAGAGGCTGTAGCAATATCTGGGAGTGAGTTAGCCAAAAAAAAAAAAAAAAACCGGATATTTCCGGTTTCATCCAGTATTATCCGGACAATGTGGTGTGGAATTTGGATGCAATGGAACGAGAAAATCACAGTAAAAATGCTTTTGGAGAAAAGCAATGTCTTTTCGTTAGGCAAGTGCATGAAATGTCATCTAGACATACAGAAATATCATGTTTGTTTGCCGCAGTTCCTCTAGATGTCATCTATAGAAACAGAAATATCATGTTTGTTTGTCGCGGTTCCTCTAGCTTTCTCCCTAGAAAATACGAATGTGTAAAACTGGTGTCTCCATGAGGGACCAATTATTGTTTCCAAGAACAAAATTAAATGTTTCCCGATAAAAAAATAATTCTAAAAATAAAGTCCGTGGGTAATATCATGAATACACAAACACAGAGGCTGTAGGAATATCTAGGGATGAGTTAGCCAAAATAAAACCAGATATTTCCGGCTTCATGCAGTCATATCCGGACAAACTGTTGTGGAATTCGTATGGAATGCACAGAGAAAATCACAGTAAAATAATTTGGAGAAAAGCAAAGTTTTTTGGTTAGGCAATTGTATAAAATATCATCTATACAAACAGAAATATCATGTTTGTTTGCCGCAGTTCCTCCCGCTTTGAGTTAGAAAATACGAATCTGTAGTGCTGGTGTCCCCATGATGAACCAATTAGTGTTTCTACGGTACAAAGTTAAATGTTCCCTGATAAAAACATTCAAAACAATAAAGTCCATTGATAATATCCGGAAAACAGTTAGGCAAGTGCATAAAATGTCATCTATACAAACAGAAACATCATGTTTGTTTGTTGCAGTTCCTCTAGATGTCATCTATACAAACAGAAATATCATGTTTGTTTGTTGCAGTTCCTCTAGCTTTCTCCCTAGAATATACGAATGTGTAGATCTGGTGTCTCCATGTGGAACCAATTACTGTATCCAAGCTCAAAATATAATGTTCTCTGATAAAAAACATTCAAAACAATGAAGTCTGTTGTTAATATCAGCAATACACATACGCAGAGGCTGTAGCAATATCTGGGATTGAGTTAGCCAAAACAGAACCGGATATTTCCGCTTTCATCCAGTCATATCCGGACAAACTGGTGTGGAATTCGTATGCAATGGACCGAGAAAATCAGAGTAAAAATGGTTTTGGAGAAAAGCAAAGTCTTTTCGTTAGGCAAGTGCATAAAATGTCATCTATACAAACAGAAATATCATGTTTGTTTGCCACAGTTCCTCTAGCTTTCTCCCTAGAAAATACGAATATGTTCAGCTTGTGTCTCCATGAGATGCAGCAGGTTGAGGCTGTCCCTTATCTAATCCTGTTTCCAAGACTTTTCGTCCCATATTCCTGCTGCAGGATGTGACTTCTGATGAAGGTTTATGATGTTCTTTGCTCTATCTGCAGAGCTTGTACCCTGATCATTGCTGCTTTGTAAACTTGCTCTATTCATGTGCTATGCATGATTGCACACAATGAATGTTATCTGTATGGGGTCTGGGGTATATATCCTTGTCTTTCTGTGTGCTCGGGGCTGGAGACTGAAGGGTTTCCTTAGGGAGACTGCCTCCAGTCCCTCATCGCCGAGCCCCCTACTTTGGCTTGGAACGCGATGAGGCAATAAACGTGGTGATGAATTGACTGAGTGCTGCGTGTCTCCATGTGGTTTGTCGGGTGGCCTCTGACAGCTGGTGCCGTGACTCGGATTCATCTCATCCACAGGTAAGCCTCTGTAAGAGGGAAGGCTGCGGCGGTAGCAGGCCGTAGGGTTTACAAGGGAGGCACATAAGCACGTGTAGGGCGTGGCAGACTAGGGCTTGCCCGGGGAGCCTCTCCTATTGCCCTTGGGGAATATACAGTCACATCTAAATGTGACAAGGATATAAAGGCCTTGTTAAAAAGCGCCGGGACGCCGGTTGCAGGAGAAAGGAGGGAGCAATTGGCACGTGTAGGACTTAAAAGACAAAAAATTTCTCAGGAGCCCCTCTAAGCCATAACTATGGAATATGCGCATTTAAACGTGTCAAAGTGTCCGGACTACCCATTCTATTTTTGTATTATGTACTAACTCTACCCTTATTATTGATAGGAATGCTTGGGCAGATTATGCGTGGTTGGCTTTAAAAAAAAAAGGTAAATGAAAATATGCCCCAAATAGTTAAGATTACACAAACCTACAAAAATGTAACAATTACAGATAGTAAGAGGCTACTATCATTATGGCTAAATGGTTACCCACCATGTTCCATCCGCTGAAAAATTTGTTGTCTTATCAAAAAGAGATGTTACAAATATTTAATAAAACCCGAATCACTAATTTCAGAGTAATGCAAAATGTTAGCACATTTGTTAATTGGATGTACACCTCAACATGTCTGTTTAACAAGTATCAGTGCCTCAGATCTCCATGCCATGGGATTGTCTAGCCAGTTCTCAGGCTGTCTGCAGCAGCTTGAGTTGTTGTATTGGAATGGTACTGTTTTTTATGTCCCTGACATGGGTGCCCAAGAAGCTAATTCTCCCTCAGTTATGTTTCAATTTACCCTTAAAACACATTGAGTATTATTGTGTTTGATTACTAAATGTATGCTTGTATGAAAAATTTATATTGTATTCTTATAATGTGTTAATTATGTCTACCTCTCAATGCAGCCCTAGGGCCAAATGTAAGGACAAATTTTTGGAATAAAGAGGCTTGTATCTAGGTTCAGCTCTGGTGGACAAGTAACTTTGTTGCCAAATGACCTTCTCCTGCTCCTTGGGAGCCTGGCCAGTTCCCGGGGAGGAGGATAAAGGAATGTTTCTGATAAACAGGTGGGCATGCTTCGTGTCTTGGCTCTCTGGCCAAGATCCGGGACGGGACGCACTGCTTGCCTAAAATCTTGGCAATGAGCCACGCTTGTCCTTGGAGGCTTTAAGAGAGAGCCAGAACAAGCCTCTGCTACTGCTGCTTCATCCCAGGGGAACACACAGTCAAGCTAAATGTTAAACATGCCTGTAATGATTACTAATAATGTTTGATTCTCAGTATGGATTCTTTTCCGGTGCTTTGTAAAGATTGCCTAGTGATGCCCACAACACTATAAATTCTGCTAAACGTAAGTACAATGTAAACATGAATCAATTGGCTACTATGACTGAGGTGTTCTGTGACAGTTCCTTTGAAGAGGGATTAGCAAAATGGATTCACTTAAAAACAGGACATTCAGGACCTGCCACTCTACATGGTTTGTCATTACAAAAATTATCAAGGAGGGCTATGCCCAATAAATAAGGGTGCTATAAATGTGAACAACAGGGACATGTACAAAAATTGTCCAAAAGTCAAAAATCAAAATAAGGCTCCTCCTGGTATTTTCCCCCAGTGCTAAAGGGAAAGGCATTGGGCCAATATTGTCACTCCAAAACTGATAAATAAGGTAATTCATTAAAAAACAGAGTTCAGAAAACTGGAAGCGGGGCCAGCCTCAGGCCCTTCCAACAGGAATCAGTGGACCGTCTTGCTATAGTATCATTAAAGCAATGGAGCCATGTTTATTGCAACATTCTATTAATCTATACTCCTTTACCATCTTTCCTCTAAATAATTTTAGTGTGCACTATAAGGCTTGCAGCGTATTTCTTGCAGATTAAACTAAAAGTAACTAAGTCTGCACACAGCAGACAGCTAAAAAATAATTTACTGTCACAACTTGGTGTAGTCGCCAGAATCTGCAAGTATACAAAGCAATGCCTTTCTTTAAAAGAAAAATTAAAGTTGCATGTGTAACCTGTGATGTTCCTGGCTGGAAAGACCCTCAGTTCGCCTCTTTGGCAGAGGAATGGGCTCTCTGCTCAGGATTGAGTAAAAATTGGAATGACAAGTTACGGAGTACACAGCCTCCACAAGTTATTAAGGTTTTACAATTGGTAAAATAAAGGGATCCTATCACCAATCAATGAAACACACCTAATCCAATACTGGTATGGGACATGGACTCCTAAGGGATGGGTTTTTTTATGTAACAAATATGCCTTCACATCGTTAGCCTCTGATAACTTCCGCAATTGCTCCCTGGACTGTGTGGCCCCGATGCTGACATGTGTATTTACAGTGGCGGATAGAGTGCGTCGGCAACATGCTTCACCTAAAGACTGTAATGGCAACATCATCCTAATAGGAGAGGACACTGCCCTGGCCATGGCTGTACCAGTAGTAAGTGTTCCTGGACTGGCCTTTGGAAATAACCGTGGACTGCGAAGGCTTGCATATTCAGTGACCAAAACAATCAATCTTACTGCTACTGGACTGTCCAATATAGCCAAAGAATTGGATCAAGTACACTCAGGAGTACTTTTAAACCATGCAGCTAACAATTACTTGATGTTAAAAAATCATATAAGTTGTAAATCTGTAACAGGAAAATGTTGTTTTAACATTACTAACAATGTGCCATATATAGAGTCTGTTATTGATAAACTTAAGAGTAAAATGCAAAACATGTTTATTACTAACCCCCTAACATTTGGAGGGTTTCAATGGATTCATTGGTTATTAATGTTTACTGGACCACTACTGCTTTTCCTACTTGGTATGGGATGTTTTCTTTGTGTTCTGCATTTTATGCTGACTTCACTACAGTCTGTATGAACTGACATTCATCATTATTTGTAATCACAAATAATTAATATTTGGCTGTATGTTTCATCTCTCACCTAATGTTGGGCTGGAATGGTACTCAGAGACGGGTAAGACGCTCAGCATCCTGTACCAACCTAAGACAGGGCTCTAGGCCAAGCTGCCAGAGTTACCAATGACGGGTAAGGACAGAGATGACTGAGGGCAACCTAAGACAGAGGCCATTCTCAATTAAATAAAAAAGGGGGAGATGTAGGCAGCCCATATACAAGTCATAGACAAGTCAAGGTCAGTCTTGGCTTGTGAAATTCCTAAAAGGAAAAAAGGTCACCTATTCCCATGCTCCAGAAGAATGATCAAACAAGAATGCTCCGAGTGGCAGTGGATCAGCATATCCATTCAGGAATCTTATTACTAAACCAACGGGTCAACGTTCTCCAGGAAGAACTGAATCTTAGACGGGGATGTAGGAAACCCCCTGCTTGGTTCAATCTGTCGTGCTTTGCGCTACTCCATTTCCCTGGCATAACTATACTCGTCTTGCTAATTTGTCTCGCTCTTTAGGTGCCACCTTAAACCATACCTGGAATAGTAATTTCACTGGTTTGCTGCATGAACTACGGCAAGAGATTTGGGTTCTTAACTCAACACAACTGGACACAGATATTTGGTCCCCATTAGAAGTCATCGCTGCAAAACCTCCCCCCCCCAATACAGCAGGTGTTGCTTGGTTTCTTGGACCAGTAGCCAGAGACGGGTAAGTGCCTTGGGGGATGACATGCAACCTAAGACAGTGGAGGGCTGAGACTGCTCATGCAAGTCGACCCTCTGGCAAAGACGGGTAAGCTGCCACTCTGCTCAGGGGTGCCTAAGACAGGCGCTGGTCCTAAAGTAAAAAAAGGGGGAGCTGTGGAGAGCCGGCCCCCACAACCTCTGTCTTCTGCCTGCCTGTAGACTGATGTGAAGTAATACAACGAAACGTTCCCACCGTTCCAATGTGCGCAAACAGAGAGGCTATCAAAAGGACAGTACATACCCTCTAGGACACTCTAAAACAGGGGGCTGCAGTATGTGATATGCCGTGGAAGCCTCGGTCTCTCTCTTCCTAACTGCCTCATTGACCGCTTGCTCCTACACTGTTCTTAGGGTGGACCGGTAGTCAACGACGGGTAAGCACTTGCAGGCTTCTCTAGCAACCTAAGACAGAGGGCAGGACATGCTTCCTATATCCTTGATGATGGGTAAGCAGAGTAAGCGCTACGGGGCACCTAAGACAGGCACGAGTCCACGCCATTCAGCGTTTAACGCGAGGGACTTGTGGGGGATGGATCCTCCCCTGCGGCCATCTGGACAGTGTAGACACCGGTTACCATAAACACCAGGCCATTCTTGTACAAACAAGAAGGGGGAGATGTCGGGGCCAGTGGCCCTGGCCCGACATGAGATGCAGCAGGTTGAGGCTGTCCCTTATCTAATCCTGTTTCCAAGACTTATCGTCCCATATTCCTGCAGGCAGGATGTGACTTCTGATGAAGGTTTATGATGTTCTTTGCTCTATCTGCAGAGCTTGTACCCTGATCATTGCTACTTTGTAAACTTGCTCTATTCCTGTGCTATGCATGATTGCACAAAATGAATGTTATCTGTATGGGGTCTGGGGTATATATCCTTGTCTTTCTGTGTGCTCGGGGCTGGAGACTGAAGGGTTTCCTTAGGGAGACTGCCTCCAGTCCCACATCGCCGGGCCCCCTACTTTGGCTTGGAACGCGATGAGGCAATAAACGTGGTGAAGAATTGACTGAGTGCTGCGTGTCTCCATGTGGTTTGTCGGGTGGCCTCTGACAACAGTTCCTCTAGCTTTCTCCCTAGAAAATACGAATATGTTCAGCTGGTGTCTCCATGTGGAACCAATTACTGTATCCAAGTTCAAAATAAAATGTTCCCCGATAAATAACATTCAAAAAAATAAAGTCCATTGATAATATCTACAAAACACAAACATAGAGGATGTAGCAATATCTGGGATTGTGTTAGCCAAAACAAAACCAGATATTTCTGGTTTCATCCAGTCATATCCGGACAAACTGGTGTGGAATTCGTATGCAATGGACCGAGAACATCACAGTAAAAATGGTTTTGGAGAACAGTAAAGTCTTTTCGTTAGGCAAGTGCATAAAATGTCATCTATACAAACAGAAATATCATGTTTGTTTGCTGCAGTTCCTCTAGATGTCATCTATACAAACAGAAATATCATGTTTGTTTGCCACAGTTCCTCTAGCTTTCTCCCTAGAAAATACGAATGTGTAGAGCTGGTTTTTCCATGATGAACCAATTAGTGTTTCAACGGTACAAAATGAAATGTTCCCTTATAAAAACACTCAAAACAATGAAGTCCATCGATAATATCCAGAAAACACAAATACAGAGGCTTTCACAATATTTCGGATTGAGTTAGCCAAAACACAATGGGATATTTCTGGTTTAATCCAGTCATTTCAGGACAAACTGGGGTGGAATTCGTATGCAATGGACCGAGAAAATCACAGTAGAAATGATTTTGGAGAAAAGCAAAGTCTTTTCGTTACGCAAGTGCATAAAATGTCATCTATACAAAAAGAAATATCATGTTTGTTTGTCGCAGTTCCTCTAGCTTTCCCCCTAGAAAATACAAATATGTAGAGCTGGTGTCTCCAAATGGAACCAATTAGTGTATCTAAGTTCAAAATTAAATATTCCCCGATAAAAACATTCAAAACAATAAAGTCCATCGATAATATCCAGAAAACACAAACACAGAGGCTGTAGCAATATCTGGGATTGAGTTAGCCAAAACACAACCGGATATTTCTGGTTACCTCCAGTCATATCCGGACAAAGTAGTGTGGAATTCGTATGCAATGGACTGAGAACATCACAGGAAAATGGTTTTGGAGAACAGTAAAGTCTTTTCGTTAGGCAAGTGCATAAAATGTCATCTATACAAACAGAAATATCATGTTTGTTTGCTGCAGTTCCTCTAGATGTCATCTTTACAAACAGAAATATCATGTTTGTTTGCCGCAGTTCCTCTAGCTTTCTCCCTATAAAATACGAATATGTAGAGCTGGTGTCTCCATGTGGAACCAATTAGTTTTTCAAGAACAAAATTAAATGTTCCCTGATAAAAAAATTTCAAAACAATAAAGTCCGTGGATTATATCAGGAATACACAAACACGGAGGCTGTAGCAATATCGGGGATTGAGTTAACCAAAACACAACTGGATATTTCTGGTTTCATCCAGTCATATCTGGACAAAGTCATTTGGAATTCGTATGCAATGGACCGAGCAAATCACAGTAAAAATGGTTTTGGAGAAAAGCAAAGTCTTTTCATTAGGCAAGTGCATAAAAAGTCATCTATACAAACAGAAATATCATGTTTGTTTGCCACAGTTCCTCTAGCTATCCCCCTAGAAAATACCAATATGTAAAACTGGTGTCTCCATGATTAATCAATTAGTGTATCTAAGCTCAAAATTAAAAGTTCCCTGATATAAAAAAACATTCAAAACAATAAAGTCCGTGGATACTAACCAGAAAACTCAAACACAGAGGCTGTAGCAATATCTGGGATTGAGTTAGCCAACACAAAACCGGATATTTCTGGTTTCATCCAGTCATATCCGGACAAACTGGTGTGGAATTCATATGCAATGGACCGAGAAAATCACAGTAAAAGTGGTTCTGGAGAAAAGCAAAGTCTTTTCGTTACGCAAGTGCATAAAATGTCATCTACACAAACAGAAATATCATGTTTGTTTGCCGCAGTTCCTCTAGCTTTCCCCCTAGAAAATACAAATATGTAGAGCTGGTGTCTCCAAATGGAACCAATTAGTGTATCTAAGTTCAAAATTAAATGTTCCCCGATAAAAACATTCAAAACAATAAAGTCCATCGGTAATATCCAGAAAACACAAACACAGAGGCTTTCACAATATTTCAGATTGAATTAGCCAAAACACTACAGGATATTTCTGGTTTCCTCCAATAATATCCGGACAAAGTAGTGTGGAATTCGTATGCAATGGACCGAGAACATCACAGTAAAAATGGTTTTGGAGAACAGTAAAGTCTTTTCGTTAGGCAAGTGCATAAAATGTCATCTATACAAAAAGAAATATCATGTTTGTTTGCCGCAGTTCTTCTAGCTTTCTCCATAGAAAATACGAATGTGTAGAGCTGGTGTCTCCATGTGGAAATAATTAGTGTTTCACAGCACAAAATTAAATGTTCCCTGATAAAAAACATTCAAAACAATAAAGTCCATCGATAATATCCAGAAAACACAAACACAGAGGCTTTCACAATATTTCAGATTGAATTAGCCAAAACACTACAGGATATTTCTGGTTTCCTCCAATAATATCCGGACAAAGTAGTGTGGAATTCGTATGCAATGGACCGAGAACATCACAGTAAAACTGGTTTTGGAGAACAGTAAAGTCTTTTCGTTAGGCAAGTGCATAAAATGTCATCTATACAAAAAGAAATATCATGTTTGTTTGCCGCAGTTCTTCTAGCTTTCTCCATAGAAAATACGAATGTGTAGAGCTGGTGTCTCCATGTGGAAATAATTAGTGTTTCACAGCACAAAATTAAATGTTCCCTGATAAAAAACATTCAAAACAATAAAGTCCATCGATAATATCCAGAAAACACAAACACAGAGGCTTTCACAATATTTCAGATTGAATTAGCCAAAACACTACAGGATATTTCTGGTTTCCTCCAATAATATCCGGACAAAGTAGTGTGGAATTCGTATGCAATGGACCGAGAACATCACAGTAAAACTGGTTTTGGAGAACAGTAAAGTCTTTTCGTTAGGCAAGTGCATAAAATGTCATCTATACAAAAAGAAATATCATGTTTGTTTGCCGCAGTTCCTCTAGCTTTCTCCATAGAAAATACGAATGTGTAGAGCTGGTGTCTCCATGTGGAAATAATTAGTGTTTCACAGCACAAAATTATATGTTCCCTGACAAAAAACATTCAATACAATAAAGTCCATCGATAATATCCAGAAAACACAAACACAGAGGCTTTCACAATATTTCGGACTGAGTTAGCCAAAACACAACCGGATTTTTCCGGTTTCACCCAGTCATATCCGAACAAACTGGTGTGGAATTCGCATGCAATGTACCGAGAAAATCACTGAAAAAATGGTTTTTGAGAAAAGCAAAGTCTTTTCGTTAGGCAAGTGCATAAAATGTCATCTATACAAACAGAAATATCATGTTTGTTTGCCACAGTTCCTTTGGCTTTCTCCCTAGAAAATACGAATGTGTGGAGCTGGTGTTCCCATGATGAACTAATTAGTGTTTCAACGGTACAAAATTAAAAATTCCCTGATGAAAAACATTCAAAACAATAACGTCCATTGATAATATCCAGAAAACACAAACACAGAGGCTTTCACAATATTTCGGATTGAGTTAGCCAAAACACAGCCGGATTTTTCCAGTTTCATCCAGTCATATCCGGACAAACTGGTGTGGAATTCGTATGTAATGGACCGAGAAAATCACAGTACAAATGGTTCTGCAGAAAAGCAAAGTCTTTTCATCAGGCAAGTGCATAAAATTTCATCGATACAAACAAAAATATCATGTTTGTTTGCCGCAGTTCCTCTAGCTTTCTCCCTAGAAAATACGAATGTGTAGAGCTGGTGTCCCCATGATGAACCAATTAGTGTTTCAACGGTACAAAATGAAATGTTCCCTGATAAAAAGATTCAAAACAATAAAGTCCATCGACAATATTCAGAAAACTCAAATACAGAGGCTTTCACAATATTTTGAGTTGAGTTAGCCAAAACAAAACCGGATATTTCTTTTTTTTTAACTTTTATTTAATGAATATAAATTTCCAGTGTACACCTTATGGATTACTATGGCTTCCCCCTCCCATAACTTCCCTTCCACCCGCAACCCTCCCCTCTCCCACTCATTCTCCCCTTCCATTTGCATCAAGATTCATTTTCAATTCTCTTTATATACAGAAGATCAATTTAGTATAAAGATTTCAACAGTTTGCACTCACATAGAAACACAAAGCGAAACATACTGTTTGAGTACTAGTTATAGCATTAAATCACAATGTACAGCACATTAAGGACAGAGATCCCACATGAGGAGCAAGTGCACAGTGGCTCCTGTTGTTGACCCAACAAATTGACACTCTAGTTTATGGAGCCAGTAACCATCCTAGGCTGTCGTCATGAGTTGCAAAGGCTATGGAAGCCTTCCAAGTTTGCCGACTCTGATCATATTTAGACAAGATCATAAAAGACAGAGTGAGGATAGTAACCAATGATCCTAAGAGTGGCATTTACCAGGTTTGAACAATTATACAGCATTAAGTGGGAAAGAGGACCATCAGTACACCCAGGTTGGGAGTAGAGCCATTGGTGGTAGAGTAGAGGTTATGATTACAAAGAAATGAGGCCCAAGTGTACTAGACAGGGCCTAGAACAAAGGACAGAGTCATTATTAGAGGAGCTAAGAAAGGTGCTGTCTAAGCTACAAGTAATTTTTCTGATTGAGAGGCAAATAGAACCTGATAGAAGGGGCTTGATAATAATCTGGTGGCCTTTAGGCCTTGTAAATTCAGAGGCCCAGACCTATCTATCTCTTCACATGGGGTATATCCTAAGGGAGGTGTGAACCTCCTAGGGGAAGGCACTCTGTTGACTTTCATTACTTGGCTGGCCTGGGAGGAGCGCTGGCCAGGTAAAGGCAGGGGGCATCTCTAACAAGAACTTTACAGTTCTGCCTGCAATGTTGCTGACCCTACTTGACCATCCCCTCAGCTGCAGTGGTCACTTTGGAAGTTGGGCTGAGTGAAGGGCTTTTCAGCTTAGAGCCAATAAGATCTGTGGCTCTGACCTGGGCATCCTTCGACTCCAGGGCAGGTCCATTTCCAGTGATCCAACTCTTGGCAGAGCTGCCAGGGCTCTTCACAAGCTGACTTCTGCTGAAGCCCAGGCTTACCACATTGAAAGCCACTGCAGTGGACTGGCCTGGTGGTTCTCCTTGAGGGCAGATCACTGTACAGATCAGCCATTAATAGGCCTGCCACCCATTGCTTCTGTTGCCGAGCTTTCCTTTCCTCCTGGTTTGTGTTAAAGCAGACCAGAGGATGCAACTCAAGGAAGTGCCCAAGTCCTATCTCTAATCTTCTGCGGCCTGAACTACAAGACTATAGTCACAGGCATGTTCTGCAGTAGTTTTTCTAAGGTAGACAATGCCCATGAGGAAAATTATATTCTCATTTTAAAACTTTCTTTCCCTTTGGTCTGAAAGGGAGTTTTTTTCTACTTACTGTTTACTTGGCTGATGGCGAAGTAAATCTAGGTATGAGATTATTATTTAAGCTATTATTTTGTCTATGCTATTACAGAAAAATGTTAGCCATCTCTTTTATAAGTTCTAAAGATTAAATTGTGCATCCTACAGATTCCTTCATAATAGAATTAGTTTCCTACCTTGAAGAGAATAGAGAAATGAAAGAACAAGTTGGGCTTAGAATAGAGAAATGAGGGAGCAAGTCCTAGATCACTTGCTGACAATAGCAATATCACATGAATACTTAGCAAACAGTTTCAACCATTAGATAACAACTTAAGAAAACATTTACCAGAAGGTCCAATGCCTTCTATAAATTTTAAGAATCATGTATTTGAAAACACCTGTTAAATATCTAACATAGTGTAGTTTGTTTAGCCAGTAAACTTAAGCACAACCATTTAAATGTTTTTAGTTTCTTTCTACCAACACGTTTAAAACATATGATACACAGATTCAGGTCACACCAATTAAAATGTATCTTTGATTGATTTTAGCAGCTTAAATTTATGGACAATCTTATCTATAAGCCATTTAAAATAAAACTCTTAATAAAATTTCCCATGTGGACATACAATATATACACACACATAAAGCATAGCATAATAGACCAATATAGCAATTCTAATAATAGCTTTTAAAATCTTTAACTCTTTTTGTAGATTGCCAATTGATTTGAATTGCTTTTTGTTTTTAGTAACCTCAGTTAACCATACTTTCTCTCAGTTGGTACTGTTAATACATTATTGGCTTCATCTGTTTACAGAGCAATCCCAAGGTATTGAATACAATAGAAATGGCTGGAAAAAGTCCATATGAACCTATCGGAGGACAGCTAAACACAGGACCAACAATGTTTAGTTTTATGAGCAGCAAATCATATATAACTGTGGATGACAAAAGACTTTAAGTCTCCATGTTTAAAATTATAAACTCATCAACCAACAAGAGGCACTTGCTTACTTCACAGTATTTTTGAAAGCACCTGTAGGATTTTACACGTATTTAACCCTTTAGGCCTCTTGGCTTTCTCATTAAGATAACTATCATGTCTAGTAACACGAGATCATTAGACTTTTTAATTCTCAAACATTTGTATTAATAGCATTTTCCATTATAGAATCTTAAAGTCTGGTACCACATCACATCTTGACAGTCCTTCTAACATAATCCAAATAGACTGATTAGTTGGTATCTCTATAAGATGAGAGACATAGGTCCTTTGATTTTTTCAGTTGGGCTCAAACTGGAAAAACCAAAGTCCAGGATTTACTGGAAATTTTAGAGACCAGATTGTTTGAAACTTTGATTTTTTGAATGCCTGTCAAGAATGCCAAGAAGGCTCAAAATCCAAAATATCTGGTTGAAATAAGATTCCTTAAAATCATGACATAATATAGACCAAATTTGATCATTGTTACAAGGTGATTATTCAGATCTTTGAAAATGAGCACATATTTAAATAACCCATAGCTCTTAATAAAAATTCAGCTGTTTTTGAACAATTAGAATTGAACAGACATCAAGAGCACATAATAGATTACTTTAACACATTGCTTTAACCGAGCATCAGAGTTTAATTCTATGTCAAAGAGAAATTGAGCTTCCTGTGATCTTTTGCTGTAAGGTTTCCTTCCTTTACCTTCTTTCATATTGCTGACCATGTTTCTGTGTTTCTGTGTGTAACACATCTTTAAGCATCTTTTGCAGGGCAGGATGAGTGGCAACAAATTCTTTCAGTTTCTGTTGGCTATGAAAAGTCTTAATTTCACCTTCATTCACAAATGAGAGCTTTGCAGGATATAGTATTCTGGGCTGGCAGTTTTTCTCTCTTAGTACCTGGGCTATGTCTCGCCATTCCCTTCTAGCTTGTAGGGTTTCTGATGAGAAGTCTGCTGTGAGTCTAATTGGAGATCCTCTAAGAGTAATCTGACGTTTCTCTCTTGCACATTTTAGGATCTTTTCTTTATGTTTCACTGTGGTGAGTTTGATTACAACATGTCGTGGTGAGGATCTCTTTTGGTCATGTTTATTAGGGGTTCTATAAGCTTCCTGTACTAAGATGCCTCTGTCCTTCTCCAAACCTGGGAAATTTTCTGCTAGTATCTCACTGAAAATGCCTTCTAATCTTTTCTCCCTCTCCATGCCTTCAGGAACTCCTAGAACCCGAATGTTGGGTTTTTTAATAGTATCCTGTAGATTCCTGACAATATGTTTTAGATTTCTGATTTCTTCTTCTTTTCTTTGGTTTGCCTGTTTCCCTTCCTGTTATCTGTCTTCTAAGTCTGATATTCTCTGTTCTGCTTTGCCCATTCTGCTCTTAAGGCTCTCTAATGTGTTTGTCATTTGATCTATTGAATTCTTCATTTCATTATGATTTCTCGTCACTATCACAGTTTCTTGTTCCACTAGTTGTTTCATTTCATTTGGATTCCTCCTTAATATTTCATTTTCACGAGAGAGATTTTCTATCTTGTCCATTAAGGATTTCTGTAGTTCAAGAATTTGTTTTTGAGAACTTCTTAATGTTCTTATCAATTTTTTGAGATCCGCTTCTTGCATTTCTTCCATCTCATCATCTTCGTAATCTTGAATTGGGGTGTCTTTTTCATTTGGGGGCGTCATAGTGTCTTCCTTGTTCTTGTTACCTCGCTTTTTGCATTTGCTGCTTTGCATGTTGGAGATATTTGGTTTCTTCACTGTGGTGTTTTTTCTTGTTACACTATGGCTCTATATTAAGTGGACTGTTTGCTTTCTGTGGAGCCTTAGGGGCTTGAGATGAGTGTGGACTGAGAGCTGTGTTTGGTTCCTCAGGGTTGAGGGTGTGTCAAAGATGACACTCCCAGGTTAGGTGTGGTAAATCTCTCTTTCTTTCTTTTTTTGATTCAAAAGGGAAGTAATTTTGCACAGCTGAACGTAATTGGAGGTAGTTAGCAGGCAAATGATATACCCACAGGAGCCAGAGATTGGAAGCTCTTTCCCAAGGACCACACAGGGAATCTCTGCTGCCCTCAGTGTGGGCTCCAATTCTCCTGCAGTCTCCCACTGGGTTGCCAAGTTAGATGCTAATCTCCTGTTATTTCACCCCTCCCCCCAGAGTCAGGTTTTTCTGCTAGGCTCAGGGCCGGTGCAGACCTGAGGTCGCCCTGCCTATGATGTATGTCCAAAATGGCACATGCTCTGTCTTGTTCGCCTTTGAGAGGTGAGCGGAGAGAGAGAAACTTGTGTCCGTATCGGTCACTTTTTTTATTTTTTTCCTCTCTCTCTTCTAGTTAGCCTGGTGAATTTTTCCCCACAGAGTGTCAAACCTCGTTCCCTCTAGCCTCCTCTTTCCACTTGCCCGCTGGTGTCTCGGGCTATTGAGGTTCGGCTCACCTCACATTCCAGGGCTGGTGTGTTGAGTCTGCCAATGGTGTCCCGAACTTGGACTCCCACGCTCTCCACGCAGGTACACTGTGAATCACTAGTTCCGGAAATGTTTCCTCTGCTCTTTCATCCCCTACACTTCCTTGACCCTGCAGTATCTCCACTTATATTAAACTGTCTCACCTCCAGACTAATAGTGTGCTCCCTGCCTATTTTGCCATCTTGATGCAATAAAACCATATATTTCTGGTTTCATCCAATCATATCAGGAAAAAGTGGTTTGGAATTACTATGCAATGGACTGCGAAAATCACAGTAAAAATCATTTGGTGAAAAGCAAATTCTTTTCGTTAGGGAAGTGCATAAAATGTCATCGATACAAACAGAAATATCATGTTTGTTTGCCACAGTTCCTCTAGCTTTCTCCCTAGAAAATACGAATGTGTAGAGCTGATGTTCCCATGATGAACCAATTAGTGTATCTAAGCTCAAAATTCAATGTTCCCCGATAAAACACATTCAAAACAATAAAGTCCGTTGAAAATATCCGGAAAACACAAACACAGAAACTTTCACAATATTTTGGATTGAGTTAGCCAAAACACAAATGGATATTTCTGGTTTGATGCAGTCATATCCGGACAAAGTGGTGTGGAATTCTTATGCAATGGACCGAGAAAATCACAGTACAAATCATTTGGAGAAAAGCAAAGTCTTTTCATTAGGCAAGTGCATAAAATGTCATCCATACAAACAGAAATATCATGTTTTTTGTCACAGTTCCTCTAGTTTTCTCCCTAGAATAAACAAATGTGTAGAGCTTATGTCTCCTTGTGCAACCAATCAGTGTTTCCAAGAACAAAATTAAATGTTCCCTGATAAAAAAAGTATTCAAAACAATAAAGTCTGTGGATAATATCAGGAATACACAAACACAGAGGCTGTAGCAATATCTGGGATTGAGTTTGCCAAAAGAAAACCAGACATTTCTGGTTTCATCCAGTCATATACGGACAAACTGGTATGGTATTCGTATGCAATGGACCGAGAAAATCACAGTACAAATGGTTTTGGAGAAAAGCAAAGTCTTTTCGTTAGGCAAGTGCATAAAATGTCATCTATAGAAACAGAAATATCATGTTTGTTTGCCTCAGTTCCTCTAGCTTTCTCCCTAGAAAATATGAATGCATAGACCTGGTGCCCCCATGATGAAGCAATTACTGTTTCTTTGGTACAAAATTAAATGTTCCCTGATAAAAACATTCAAAACAATAAGTCCATTGATAATATGCAGAAAACACAAACACAGAGGATTTCACAATATTTCAGATTGAGTTAGCCAAAACACAACCGGATATTTCCGGTTTCATCCAGTCATATCCGGAAAAAGTCCTTTTGAATTCCGATGTTATGGACCAAGAAAATCACTGTAAAATTGGTTTTGGAATAAAGCAAAGTTGTTTCATTAGGAAAGTACATAAATTTTCATCGATACAAACAGAAACATCATGTTTGTTTGCCACAGTTCCTCTAGCTTTTTCGCTAAAAAAAAAACGAATATGTAGAGTTGGTGTCTCCATGTGGAACCAATTACTGTACCAAGCTCAAAATTCATTGTTCTCCAATAAAAAGCAATCAAAACAATAAAGTCCGTTGATAATATCCAGAAAACACAAACACAGAGGCTGTAGCAATATCTGGGATTCAGTTAGACAAAACACAACCAGATATTTCCTGTTTCATCCAGTCATATCCAGATAAAGTGGTGTGGAATTCATATGCAATGGACCGAGAAAATCTCAGTAAAAATGGTTTTGGAGAAATGCAAATCTTTTCGTTAGGAAAGTGCATAAAATGTCATCTATACAAACAGAAATATCATGTTTCTTTTTCGCAGTTCCTCTAGCTTTCTCCCTAGAAAATACGAATATGTTCAGCTGGTGTCTCCATGTGCAACCAATTACTGTATCCAAGCTCAACATAAAATATTTCCCGATAAAAAAAAATTCAAAACAATAAAGTCCGTGGATAATATAAGGAATACACAGAAAAACAGAGTCTGTAGCAATATCTGGGATTGAGTTAGCCAAAAAAAAACACGGATATTTCCTTTTTCATCCAGTCATATTCGGACAAAGTGGTGTGGAATTCGTATGAAATGGACCGAGCAAATCACAGTAAAAATGATTTTGGAGAAGAGCAAAGTCTTTTGTTAAGCAAGTGCATAAAATGTCATCGATACAAACAGAAATATCATGTTTGTTTGCCGCAGTTCCTCTAGCTTTCTCTCTAGAAAATATGAACATGTTCAGCTGGTGTCTCCATGTGGAACCAATTACTGTATGAAAGCTCAAAATAAAATGTTCCCCGATGAAAAATATTCAAAACAATAAAGTCCGTGGATAATATCCAGAAAATGTAAACAAGAGCCTGTAAAAATACTTGGGTTTGAGTCAGCAATAAAAAAAAAAAGAGGTATATCCAGTTTCATCAAGTCATATCCGGGCAAAGTGGTGTGGAATTCGTGTGCAATGCACCGAGAAAATCACAGTAAAAATGGTTTTGGAGAAAAGCAAAGTCTTTTCATTAGGCAAGTGCATAAAATGTCATCTATACAAACAGAAATATCATGTTTGTTTGCCGCAGTTCCTGTAGTTTTCTCAGTGGAAAATACAAATGTGTAGAGCTGGTGTCCCCATGATGAACCAATTAGAGTTTCTATGGTACAAAATTAAATGTTCACTGATAAAAATATTCAAAACAGTAAAGTCCATCGATAATATCCAGAAAACACAAAGAGGCTGTAGCAATATCTGTGAATGAATTAGCCAAAACAAAACTGGATATTTCTGGTTTCATCCAGTCATATCAGGAAAAAGTCGTTTGGAATTCAGATGCAATGGACCGAGAAAATCAGAGTAAAAATGGTTTTGGAGAAAAGCAAAGTCTTTTCATTAGGCAAATGCATAAAATATCATCTATACAAACAGAAATATCCTGTTTGTTTGTCACAGTTCCTCTAGATTTCTCCTAGAAAATACGAATGTGTAGAGCTGGTGTCCCCATGTGAAACCAATTAGTGTTTCCAAGCACAAAATTAAATGTTCCCTGAAGAAAAAAACATTCAAAAAAATAAAGTCCGTGGATAATATCAGGAATACACAAATACAGAGGCTTTTACAATATCTGGGATTGAGTTAGCCAAAACACAACCAGATATTTCTGGTTTTATCCAGTCATATCCCGACAAAGTGGTGTGGAATTCGTATGCAATGGACTGAGAAAATCACAGTAAAAATGGTTTTGGAGTAAAGCAAAGTCTTTTCGTTAGGCAAATGCATAAAATGTCATCTATACAAACAGAAATATCATGTTTGTTTGCCGCAGTTCCTCTAGTGTTCTTCCTAGAAAATACGAATGTGTAGAGCTGGTGTCCCATGATGAACCAATTACTGTTTCACTGGTACAAAATTAAATGTTCCCTGATAAAAACATTCAAAATAATAAAGTCCATTGATAATATCCAGAAAACACACAGAGGCTGTAGCAATATCTGAGACTGAGTTTGCCAAAACAAAACCGGATATTTCCGGTTCCATCCAGTCATATCCGGACATATTGGTGTGGATTTCGTATGAAGTGTACCGAGAAATAATAGAAAAAGTGTTTTGGAGAAAAGCAAAGTCTTTTCATTAGTCAAGTGCATATAATGTCATCTACACAAAAAGAAATATCATGTTTGTTTACCACAGTTCCTCTAGCTTTCTCCCAAGAAAATACGAATGTGTTGAGCTGGTGTCCCCATGATGAACCAATTAGTGTTTGAATGGAACACAATTATATGTTCCCTGATAAAGAACATTCAAAACAATAAAGTCCATCGATAATATCCAGAAAACACAAACACAGAGGCTTTCACAATATTTCGGAGTGAGTTAGCCAAAAAACAACCGGATATTTCCGGTTTCATCCAGTCATATCCGGACAAACTGGTGTGGAATTCGTATGCAATGGACCGAGAAAATCACTGTACAAATGGTTCTGGAGAAAAGCAAAGTCTTTTCGTTAGCCAAGTGCATAAAATGTCATCTGGACAAACAGAAATATCGTGTTTGTTTGCCGCAGTTACTCTAGCTTTCTCCCTAGAAAATACGAACATGTTCAGCTGGTGTCTCCATGTGGAACCAATTACTGTATGAAAGCTCAAAATAAAATGTTCCCCGATGAAAAACATTCAAAACAATAAAGTCCGTGGATAATATCCAGAAAATACAAACACAGAGTCTGTAGCAATATTTGGGATTGAGTCAGCAAAAAAAAAAAAAAAAACAAAACAGATATTTCCGGTTTTATCCAGTCATATCCAGACAAACTGGTGTGGAATTGGTATGCAATGGACCGAGAAAATCAGAGTAAAATGGTTTTGGAGAAAAGCAAAGTCTTTCGTTAGGCTAGTGCATAAAATATCATTGATACCAACAGAAATATCATGTTTTTTGCCAGAGTTCCTCTTGCTTTCTCCCAAGAAAATAGAATGTGTAGAGCTGGTGTCTTCATGTGGAACCAATTAGTGATTCCAAGCGCAAAATTAAATTTTACCTTATAAAAAACATTCAAAACAATGAAGTCAGTGGATATTATTGGGAATATACAAACACAGAGCATGTAGCAATATCTGGGATTGAGTTAGCCAAAACAAAACCAGATATTTCTGGTTTCATCCAGTCATATCCAGTCAAAGTCGTATGGAATTTATATGCATTGGGCTGAGAAAATCAGAGTAAAATGGTTTTGGAGAAAAGCAAAGTCTTTCGTTAGGCTAATGCATAAAATATCATTGATACCAACAGAAATATCATGTTTGTTTGCCGCAGTTCCTCTAGTTTTCTCCCTAGAAAATATGAATGTGTAGAGCTGGTGTCCCCATGATGAACCAATTACTGTTTCTACAGTACAAAATTCAATGTTCCCTGATAAAAACATTCAAAAAAATAAAGTCAAACGATAATATCCAGAAAACACACAGAGGCTGTAGCAATATCCGGGATTGAGTTAGCCAAAACAAAACCGAATATTTCTAGTTTCATCCAGTCATATCAGGAAAAAGTCGTTTGGAATTCGAATGCAATGGACCTAGAAAATCACAGTAAAAATGGTTTTGGAGAAAAGCAAAGTCTTTTCGTTAGGTAACTGCATAAAATGTCATCTATACAAACAGAAATATCAAGTTTGTTTGTCGCGGTTCCTCTAGCTTTCTACCTAGAAAATACGAATGTGTTGAGCTAGTATCTCCAGGTGGGACCAATTAGTGTTTCCAAGAACAAAAGAAAATATTCACTAATAAAAAACATTCAAAACAAAAAATCCATGGATAATAATAGGAAAACACAAACACAGAGGCTGTAGCAATATCTGGGACTGAGTTTGCCAAAACAAAACCGGATATTTCTGGTTTCATCCAGTCATATCGGTACAAACTGGTGTGGATTTCGTATCAAGTGTACCGAGAAATAACAGAAAAATGTTTTGGAGATAAAAAAAAGTCTTTTTGTTAGGCAAGTGCATAAAATGTCATCGATATAAACAGAAATATCATGTTTGTTTGCCGCAGTTCCTCTAGCTTTCTCCCTAGAAAATAAGAATATGTAGAGCTGGAGTCTCCATTTGGAAACAATTACTGTATCGAAGCTCAAAATAAAATGCTCCCCGGTAAAAAACATTCAAAAAAATAAAGTCCATTGATGATATCCAGAAAACACAAACACAGAGGCTGTAGCAATAAATGGCATTGAGTCAGAAAAAAAAAAAACAAAGAAAAACAGATATTTCCGGTTTCATCCAGTCATATCTGGACAAACTGGTGTGGAATTCGTATGCAATGGACCGAGAAAATCAGAGTAAAAATGGTTTTGGAGAAAAGCAAAGTCTTTTCGTTAGGCAAGTGCCTAAAATGTCATCGATACAAACAGAAATGTCATGTTCCTTTGTCGCAGTTCCTCTAGTTTTCTCCTTGAAAATATGAATGTGTAGAGCTGGTGTCCCCTTGATGAACCAATTACTGTTTCAATGGTACAAAATTAAATGTTCCCAGATAAAAATATTCAAAACAATAAAGTCCATCGATAATATTCAGAAAACACAAACACAGAAACACATAATATTTCGCATTGAGTTAGCCAAAATAAAACCGGGTATTTCTGGTTTCATCCAGTCATAAGCGGAAAAAATGGTATGGAATTCGTATGCAATGGATGGAGAAAATCACAGTAAAAATGGTTTTGGAGAAAAGCAAGGTCTTTTCGTTAGGCAAGTGCATAAAATGTCATCGATACAAACAGAAATATCATGTTGGTTTGCCGCATTTCCTCTTGCTTTCGCCCTAGAAAATAAGAACATGTTCAGCTGGTGTCTCCATGTGGAACCAATTACTGTATCCAAGCTCAAGATAAAATGTTCTCCGATGAAAAATATTCAAAGCAATATAGTCCGTGGATAATATCAGGAATACACAAACACAGAGGCTGTAGCAATATCTGGGATTGAGTTAGCCAAAACAAAACCAGATATTTCCGGTTTCATCCAGTCATATCCGACAAACTGGTGTGGAATTCGTATGCAATGGACAAAGAAAATCACAGTATAAATGGTTTTGGAGAAAAGCAAAGTCTTTTCGTTAGGCAAGTGCATATAATGTCATCTTCACAAAAAGAAATATCATGTTTGTTTGCCACAGTTCCTCTAGCTTTCTCCCTAGAAAATACGAATGTGTTGAGCTGGTGTCCCCATGGTGTACCAATTAGTGTTTGAATGGTACACAATTATATGTTCCCTGAAAAAAATATTCAAAACAATAAAGTCCATCGATAATATCCAGAAAACACAAACACAGAGGCTTTCAAAATATTTGGGATTGAGTTAGCCAAAACATAACCGGATATTTCTGATTTCATCCAGTCATACCTGGACAAAGTGGTGTGGAATTCGTATGCACTGGACCGAGAAAATCACAGTACAAATGGTTTTGGAGAAAAGCAAATTCTTTTCATTAGGCAAGTGCATAAAATGTCATCTATACATACAGAAATATCATGTTTGTTTGCCGCAATTCCTCTAGCTTTCTCTCTAGAAAATACGAACATGTTCAGCTGGTATCTCCATACGGAACCAATTACTGTATCCAAGCTCAAAATAAAATGTTCCCCAATTAGAAACATTCAAAAAAATAAAGTCCTTTGATAATATCCAGAAAACACAAACACAGAAATACACAATATTTCGCACTGAGTTAGCCAAAACAAAACTGAATATTTCTGGTTTCATCCAGTCATATGCGGACAAAATGGTATGGAATTCGTATGCAATGGATGGAGAAAATCACAGTAAAAATGGTTTGGGAGAAAAGCAAAGTATTTTCATTATGCAAGTGCATAAAATGTCATCGATACCAACAGAAATATCATGTTTGTTTGCCACAGTTCCTCTAGCTTTCTCCATAGAATATATGAATCTGTAGAGCTGGTGTCTCCATGTGGAACCATTTACTGTATCCAAGCTCAAAATAAAATGTTCCCCGATAAAAAACATTCAAAACAATAAAGTCCATCGATAATATCCAGAAAACACACACACAGAGCCTTTCACAATATTTCGGTTTAGGTTAGCCAAAACACAACCGGATATTTCTGGTTTCATCCAGTCATATCCGGGCAAACTGGTGTGGAATTCGTATGCAATGGACCAAGAAAATCACATTACAAATGGTTTTGGAGTAAAGCCAAGTCTTTTTGTTAGGCAATTGCATAAAATATCATCTATACAAACAGAAATATCATGTTTGTTTGCCTCAGTTCCTCTAGCTTTCTCCCTAGAAAATACGAATATGTAGAGCTGGTGTCTCCATGTGCAACCAATTACTGTATCCAAACTCAAAATAAAATGTTCCCCGATAAAAAAACATTCAAATCAATAAAGTCTCTGGATAATATCAGGAATTCACAAACACAGAGTTTGTAGCAATATCTGGGACTGAGCTAGACAAAACAAAACCGGATATTTCCGGTTTCATACAGTCATATCAGGACAAACTGGTGTGGAATTCGTATGCAATGTTCTGAGAAAATCATAGTAAAAATGGTTTTGGAGAAAAGCAAAGTCTTTTCGTTAGGCAAGTTGATAAAATGTCATCTAAACAAACAAAAATATCATGTTTCTTTGCCGCAGTTCCTCTAGCTTTCTCCCTAGAATATACGAATGTGTAGAGATGATGTCCCCATGATGAACTAATTAGTGTTTCTATGGTACAAAATTAAATGTTCCCTGATAAAAATTTTCAAAACAATAAAGTCCTTGAAAATATCCAGAAAACACAAACACAGAGGCTATAGCAATATTTCGGATTGAGTTAGCCAAAACACAACCGGATATTTCTGGTTTCATCCAGTCATATCCAGGCAAAGTGGTGTGGAATTCGTATGCAATGGACTTAGAAAATCACAGTATGAATGGTTTTGGAGAAAAGCAAAGTCCTTTCATTAGGCAAGGAGATAAAACATCATAGATACAAACATAAATATCATGTTTGTTTGCCGCAGTTCCTCTAGCTTTCTCCCTAGGAAATACAAATATGTAGAGCTGGTGTCTCCATGTGGAAGCAATTAGTATTTCCAAGAAAAAAATTAAAGGTTCCCTGATAAAAAACATTCAAAACAATAAAGTCCGTTGATAATATCCAGAAAAAACATACACAGAGGCTGTAGGAATATCTGGGATTGAGTTAGCCAAAACACAACCGGATGTTTCTGGTTTCTTCAAGTCATATCCAGGCATAGTGGTGTGGATTTCGTATGCAATGCACCGAGAAAATCACAGTAAAAATGGTTTTGGAGAAAAGCAAAGTCTTTTCGTTAGGCAAGTTGATAAAATGTCATCGATACAAACAGAAATATCATGTTTGTTTGTCCCAGTTCCTCTAGCTTTCTCCCTAGAAAATAGGAATATGTAGCGGTGGTGTCTCCATGTGGAAATAATTACTGCTTTAACGGTACAAAATTAAATGATCATTGATAAAAGAATTCAAAACAATAAAGTCCATCGATAATATCCAGAAAACACTAACACAGAGGCTTTCACAATATTTCGGATTGAGTTAGCCAAAACACAACCGGATATTTGTGTTTTCATGCAGTCATATCCTGAAAACTGGTGTGGAATTCGTATGCAATGGACCGAGAAAATCACAGTACACATGGTTTTGGAGAAAAGCAAAGTCTTTTCGTTATTCAACTGCATAAAATGTCATCTCTACAAACAGAAACATCATGTTTGTTTGCCGCAGTTCCTCTAGCTTTCTCCCTAGAAAATACAAATGTGTAGAGCTGGTGTCTCCATGTGGAATCAGTTAGTGTTTCGCAGCACAAAATTAAATGTTCCATGATAAAAAACATTCAAAACAATAATGTCCTTGGATAATATCAGGAATACACAAACAAAGAGGCTGTAGCAATATCTGGGATTGAGTTAGCCAAAACAAAACTGGATATTTCTGGTTTCATCCAGTCAAATCTGGACAAACTTGTTGGAATTCGTATGCAATGGACCGAGAAAATCACAGTAAAAATGGTTCTGGAGAAAAGCAAAGTCTTTTCGTTAGCCAAGTGCATAAAATGTAATCTATACAAACAGAAATATCATGTGTGTTTTTCGCAGTTCCTCAAGCTTTTTGCCTAGAAAATACGATTGTGTAGAGCTGGTGTCTGTATGTGGAACCAATCAGTGATTCCAAGCAGAAAATTAAATGTTCCCTGATAAAAACATTCAAAACAATATAGTCCGTTGATAATATCCAGAAAACATAAACACAGAGGATTTCACAATATTTCAGATTGAGTTAGCCAAAACACAATTGGATATTTCAGGTTTCATCAAGTCATATCCAGGCAAAGTGGTGCGGAGTTCGTATGCAATGGACCAAGAAAATCACAGTGAAAATGGTTTTGGAGAAAAGCAACGTCTTTTCGTTAGGCAAGTGCATAAAATGTCATCTATACAAACAGAAATATCATGTTTGTTTGTCACAGTTCTTCTAGCTTTCTCCCTAGAAAATACGAATGTGTAGAGCTGGTGTCTCCATGTGGAATCAATTAGTGCTTCCAAGCACAAAATTAAATGCTCCCTGATAAAAAACATTCAAAACAATAAATTCCATTGATAATATTCAGAAATCACAAACACAGAGGCTGTAGCAATATCTGGGATTGAGTTAGCCAAAACACAACCGGATATTTCCGGTTTGATCCAGTCATAACCGGACAAAGTGGTGTGGAATTCATATGCAAAGGACCGAGAAAATCACAGTAAAAATGGCTTTGGAGAAAAGCAAAGTCTTTTGGTTAGGCAAGTGCATAAAATGTCATCGATACAAACAGAAATATCATGTTTGTTTGCCACAGTTCCTGTAGCTTTCTCCCTAGAAAATACGAATGTGTAGAACTGGTGTTCCCATGAGGAACCACTTAGTGTTTCAATGGTACAAAATTAAATGTTCCCTGACAAAAACATTGAAAACAATAAAGTCCATCAATAATATCCCGAAAACACAAACAAAGAGGCTTTCACCATATTTGGGATTGAGTTAGCCAAAACACAACCGGATATTTCTGGTTTTATCCAGTCATATCCGGACAAACTGGTGTGGAATTCATATGCAGTGGACCGAGAAAATCACAGTAAAAATGGTTTTGGAGAAAAGCAACGTCTTTTCGTTAGGCAAGTGCATAAAATGTCATCTATAGAAACAGAAATATCATGTTTGTTTGCTGCAGTTCCTCTTGTATTCTCCCTAGAAAATATGAATGTGTGGAGCTAGTGTCTCCTTGTGGAACCAATTACTGTATCCAAGCTCAAAATAAACTGTTTCCCGATAACAAACATTAAAACAATAAAGTTCGTTGACAATATCCAGTAAACACAAACACAGAGGCTGTAACAATATCTGGGATTGAGTTAGCCTAAACACAACTGGATATTTTTGTTTTCATCCAATCATATCCGGACAAACTGCTGTGGAATTCATACGCAAAGGACCGAGAAAATCAGCATACAAATGTTTTTGGAGAAAAGCAACGTATTTCGTTAGGCAAGTGCATAAAATGTCCTAGATAGAAACAGAAATATCATGTTTTTTTGCCGCAGTTCCTCTAGCTTTCCCCATAGCAAATATGAATGTGTAGAGCTGGTGTCTCCATGTGGAACAAATTAGTGATTCAAAACACAAAATTAAATGTTCCCTGATAAAAAAATGCAAAACAATATAATCCGTGGATAATATCAAGAATAAACAAACACAGAGGCTGTAGCAATATCTGGGATTGAGTTAGCCAAAATAAAACCGATTATTTCCAGTCACATCCAGTCATATCTGGACAAACTGGTGTGCAATTCGTATGCAATGGTCCTAGAAAATCACAGTAAAAATGGTTTTGGGGAAAAGCAAAGTCTTTTCGTTAGGCAAGTGCATAAAATGTCATCGATACAAACAGAAATGTCATGTTCGTTTGTCGCAGTTCCTCTAGTTTTCTGCTTAGAAAATATGAATGTGTAGAGATGGTGTCCCCATGATGAACCAATTACTGTTTCAATGGTACAAAATTAAATGTTCCCAGATAAAAATATTCAAAACAATAAAGTCCCTTGGTAATATCCAGAAAACACAAACACAGAGGCTGTAGCAATATTTCGCATTGAGTTAATCAAAACACAAGTGCATATTTCTGGTTTCATCCAGTCATATCCGTACAAAGTTGTGTCGAATTCATATGCAATGGACCTAGAAAATCACAGTAAAAATGGTTTTGGAGAAAAGCAAAGTATTTTCGTTATGCAAGTGCATACAATATCATCTATACAAACAGAAATATCATGTTTGTTTGCCTCAGTTCCTCTATCTTTCTACCTAGAAAATACAAATACGTAAAGCTGGTGTCTCCATGTGGAACCAATTACTGTATCCAAGCTCTAATAAAATGTTCTCCGATGAAAAACATTAAAAACAACAAAGTTTGGGGATAATATCAGGAATACGCACAAACAGAGGCTGTAGCAATATCAGGGATTGAGTTATACAATGAAAAACCGGAGATTTCCGGTTTCATCCAGTCATATCCGGACAAACTGGTGTGGAATTCGTATGCAATGGACCAAAAAAATCACAGTGAAAATGGTTTTGGAGAAAAGCAAAGTCTTTTCGTTAGGCAAGTGCATAAAATGTCATCTATACAAACAGAAATAACATGTTTGTTTTCAGCAGTTCCTCTAGCTTTCTCCCTAGAAATACGAATGTGTAGAGCTGGTGTCTGCATGTGGAACTAATTAGTGTTTCCAAGCACAAAATTAAATGTTCCCTGAAAAAAAACATTCAAAAATATGGTCCGTGAATAATATCAGGAATACACAAACACAGAGGCTGTAGCAATATCTGGGATTGAGTTATCCAAAACAAAACCAGATATTTCCGGTTTCATCCAGTCATATCTGGACAACGTGGTGTGGAATTCGTATGCAATGGACCGAGAAAATCACAGTAAAAATGGTTTTGGAGAAAAGCAAAGTCTTTTAATTATGCAAGTGCATAAAATATCATCTACACAAACAGAAATATCACATTTGTTTGCCGCAGTTCCTCTAGCTTTCTCCTTAGAAAATACGAATCTGTAGAGCTGGTTTCCCCATGATGAAGCAATTAGTGTTTCTACGGTACAAAATTAAATGTTCCCTGATAAAAACATTCAAAACAATAAAGTCCAACGATAATATCCAGAAAACACAAACACAGAAACACATAATATTTCGCATTGAGTTAGCCAAAACAAAACCCGATATTTCTGGTTTCATCCAGTCATATGCGGAAAAAATGGTATGGAATTCGTATGCAATGGACGGAGAAAATCACAGTAAAAATGGTTTTGGAGAAAAGCAAAGGCTTTTCCTTAGGCAAGTGCTTAAAATGTCATTGATACAAACAGAAATATCATGTTTGTTTGCCAAATTTCCTCTAGCTTTCTCCCTAGAAAATACAAATATGTAGAGCTGGTGTCTCCATGTGGAAGCATTTAGTGTTTCAAAGGTACAAAATTAAATGTTCCCTGATAAAAACATTCAAAACAATAAAGTCCGTGGTTAATATCCGAAAAACACAAACACAGAGGCTTTCACAATATTTTGGATTGAGTTAGCCAAAGCACAACCGGATATTTCTGGTTTCATCCAGTGATATCCAGACAACGTGGTGTGGAATTCGTATGCAATAGACCAAGAAAATCACAGTACAAATGGTTTTGGAGAAAAGCAAGGTCTTTTCGTTAGGCAAGAGCATAAAATGTCATCTATACAAAAAGAAATATCATGTTGGTTTGCCGCATTTCCTCTTCCTTTCTCCCTAGAAAATAAGAACACGTTCAGCTGGTGTCTCCATGTGGAACCAATTACTGTATGAAAGCTCAAAATAAAATGTTCCCCGATGAAAAACATTCAAAACAATAAAGTCCGTGGATAATATCAGGAATACACAAACACAGAGGCTGTAGCAATATGTGTGATTGAGTAATCCAAAACAAAACCAGATATTTCCGGTTTCATCCAGTCATATCCGGACAAACTGGTGTGGAATTTGTATGCAAGGGACCAAGAAAATCACAGTATAAATCTTTTTGTTGAAAAGCAAAGTCTTTTCGTTAGGCAATTACATAAAATGTCATCTATACAAACAGAAACATCATGTTTGTTTGCCGCAGTTCCTCTAGCTTTCTCCCTAGAAAATACGAATCTGTAGAGCTGGGGTGTCCATGTGGAACCCATTAGTGTTTCCATGAACAAAATTAAATATTCCCCGATAAAAAACATTCAAAACAATAATGTCCTTGGATAATATCAGGAATACACAAACAAAGAGGCTGTAGCAATATCTGGGATTGAGTTAGCCAAAACAAAACTGGATATTTCCGGTTTCATCCAGTCAAATCTGGACAAACTTGTTGGAATTCGTATGCAATGGACCGAGAAAATCACAGTAAAAATGGTTCTGGAGAAAAGCAAAGTCTTTTCGTTAGCCAAGTGCATAAAATGTAATCTATACAAACAGAAATATCATGTGTGTTTTTCGCAGTTCCTCAAGCTTTTTGCCTAGAAAATACGATTGTGTAGAGCTGGTGTCTGTATGTGGAACCAATCAGTGATTCCAAGCAGAAAATTAAATGTTCCCTGATAAAAACATTCAAAACAATATAGTCCGTTGATAATATCCAGAAAACATAAACACAGAGGATTTCACAATATTTCAGATTGAGTTAGCCAAAACACAATTGGATATTTCAGGTTTCATCAAGTCATATCCAGGCAAAGTGGTGCGGAGTTCGTATGCAATGGACCAAGAAAATCACAGTGAAAATGGTTTTGGAGAAAAGCAACGTCTTTTCGTTAGGCAAGTGCATAAAATGTCATCTATACAAACAGAAATATCATGTTTGTTTGTCACAGTTCTTCTAGCTTTCTCCCTAGAAAATACGAATGTGTAGAGCTGGTGTCTCCATGTGGAATCAATTAGTGCTTCCAAGCACAAAATTAAATGCTCCCTGATAAAAAACATTCAAAACAATAAATTCCATTGATAATATTCAGAAATCACAAACACAGAGGCTGTAGCAATATCTGGGATTGAGTTAGCCAAAACACAACCGGATATTTCCGGTTTGATCCAGTCATAACCGGACAAAGTGGTGTGGAATTCATATGCAAAGGACCGAGAAAATCACAGTAAAAATGGCTTTGGAGAAAAGCAAAGTCTTTTGGTTAGGCAAGTGCATAAAATGTCATCGATACAAACAGAAATATCATGTTTGTTTGCCACAGTTCCTGTAGCTTTCTCCCTAGAAAATACGAATGTGTAGAACTGGTGTTCCCATGAGGAACCACTTAGTGTTTCAATGGTACAAAATTAAATGTTCCCTGACAAAAACATTGAAAACAATAAAGTCCATCAATAATATCCCGAAAACACAAACAAAGAGGCTTTCACTATATTTGGGATTGAGTTAGCCAAAACACAACCGGATATTTCTGGTTTGATCCAGTCATATCCGGACAAACTGGTGTGGAATTCATATGCAGTGGACCGAGAAAATCACAGTAAAAATGGTTTTGGAGAAAAGCAAAGTCTTTTCGTTAGGGACGTGCATAAAATGTCATCTACACAAACAGAAATATCACGTTTGTTTGCCGCAGTTCCTCTAGCTTTCTCCCTAGAAAATACGAATCTGTAGAGCTGGTGTCTCCATGTGGAACCAATTAGTTTTTCAAAGAATAAAATTTAATCTTCCCTGATGAAAAAAATTCAAAACAATAAAGTCCGTGGATAATATCTGGAAAACACAAACACAGATGCTGTAGCAATATCTGGGATAGAGTTATCCAAAACAAAATCGATATTTCCGGTTTCATTCAGTCATATCCAGACAAACTGGTGTGGAATTCATATGCAATGCACCAAGAAAATCACAGTACAAATGGTTTTGGAGAAAAGCAACGTCTTTTCGTTAGGCAAGTGCATAAAATGTCATCTATAGAAACAGAAATATCATGTTTGTTTGCTGCAGTTCCTCTTGTATTCTCCCTAGAAAATATGAATGTGTGGAGCTAGTGTCTCCTTGTGGAACCAATTACTGTATCCAAGCTCAAAATAAACTGTTTCCCGATAACAAACATTAAAACAATAAAGTTCGTTGACAATATCCAGTAAACACAAACACAGAGGCTGTAACAATATCTGGGATTGAGTTAGCCTAAACACAACTGGATATTTTTGTTTTCATCCAATCATATCCGGACAAACTGCTGTGGAATTCATACGCAAAGGACCGAGAAAATCAGCATACAAATGTTTTTGGAGAAAAGCAACGTATTTCGTTAGGCAAGTGCATAAAAAGTCCTAGATAGAAACAGAAATATGTTTTTTTGCCGCAGTTCCTCTAGCTTTCCCCATAGCAAATATGAATGTGTAGAGCTGGTGTCTCCATGTGGAACAAATTAGTGATTCAAAACACAAAATTAAATGTTCCCTGATAAAAAAATGCAAAACAATATAATCCGTGGATAATATCAAGAATAAACAAACACAGAGGCTGTAGCAATATCTGGGATTGAGTTAGCCAAAATAAAACCGATTATTTCCAGTCACATCCAGTCATATCTGGACAAACTGGTGTGCAATTCGTATGCAATGGTCCTAGAAAATCACAGTAAAAATGGTTTTGGAGAAAAGCAAAGTCTTTTCGTTAGGCAAGTGCATAAAATGTCATCGATACAAACAGAAATGTCATGTTCGTTTGTCGCAGTTCCTCTAGTTTTCTGCTTAGAAAATATGAATGTGTAGAGATGGTGTCCCCATGATGAACCAATTACTGTTTCAATGGTACAAAATTAAATGTTCCCAGATAAAAATATTCAAAACAATAAAGTCCCTTGGTAATATCCAGAAAACACAAACACAGAGGCTGTAGCAATATTTCGCATTGAGTTAATCAAAACACAAGTGCATATTTCTGGTTTCATCCAGTCATATCCGTACAAGTTGTGTCGAATTCATATGCAATGGACCTAGAAAATCACAGTAAAAATGGTTTTGGAGAAAAGCAAAGTATTTTCGTTATGCAAGTGCATACAATATCATCTATACAAACAGAAATATCATGTTTGTTTGCCTCAGTTCCTCTATCTTTCTACCTAGAAAATACAAATACGTAAAGCTGGTGTCTCCATGTGGAACCAATTACTGTATCCAAGCTCTAATAAAATGTTCTCCGATGAAAAACATTAAAAACAACAAAGTTTGGGGATAATATCAGGAATACGCACAAACAGAGGCTGTAGCAATATCAGGGATTGAGTTATACAATGAAAAACCGGAGATTTCTGGTTTCATCCAGTCATATCCGGACAAACTGGTGTGGAATTCGTATGCAATGGACCAAAAAAATCACAGTGAAAATGGTTTTGGAGAAAAGCAAAGTCTTTTCGTTAGGCAAGTGCATAAAATGTCATCTATACAAACAGAAATAACATGTTTGTTTTCAGCAGTTCCTCTAGCTTTCTCCCTAGAAATACGAATGTGTAGAGCTGGTGTCTGCATGTGGAACTAATTAGTGTTTCCAAGCACAAAATTAAATGTTCCCTGAAAAAAACATTCAAAAATATGGTCCGTGAATAATATCAGGAATACACAAACACAGAGGCTGTAGCAATATCTGGGATTGAGTTATCCAAAACAAAACCAGATATTTCCGGTTTCATCCAGTCATATCTGGACAACGTGGTGTGGAATTCGTATGCAATGGACCGAGAAAATCACAGTAAAAATGGTTTTGGAGAAAAGCAAAGTCTTTTAATTATGCAAGTGCATAAAATATCATCTACACAAACAGAAATATCACATTTGTTTGCCGCAGTTCCTCTAGCTTTCTCCTTAGAAAATACGAATCTGTAGAGCTGGTTTCCCCATGATGAAGCAATTAGTGTTTCTACGGTACAAAATTAAATGTTCCCTGATAAAAACATTCAAAACAATAAAGTCCAACGATAATATCCAGAAAACACAAACACAGAAACACATAATATTTCGCATTGAGTTAGCCAAAACAAAACCGGATATTTCTGGTTTCATCCAGTCATATGCGGAAAAAATGGTATGGAATTCGTATGCAATGGACGGAGAAAATCACAGTAAAAATGGTTTTGGAGAAAAGCAAAGGCTTTTCCTTAGGCAAGTGCTTAAAATGTCATTGATACAAACAGAAATATCATGTTTGTTTGCCAAATTTCCTCTAGCTTTCTCCCTAGAAAATACAAATATGTAGAGCTGGTGTCTCCATGTGGAAGCATTTAGTGTTTCAAAGGTACAAAATTAAATGTTCCCTGATAAAAACATTCAAAACAATAAAGTCCGTGGTTAATATCCGAAAAACACAAACACAGAGGCTTTCACAATATTTTGGATTGAGTTAGCCAAAGCACAACCGGATATTTCTGGTTTCATCCAGTGATATCCAGACAACGTGGTGTGGAATTCGTATGCAATAGACCAAGAAAATCACAGTACAAATGGTTTTGGAGAAAAGCAAGGTCTTTTCGTTAGGCAAGAGCATAAAATGTCATCTATACAAAAAGAAATATCATGTTGGTTTGCCGCATTTCCTCTTCCTTTCTCCCTAGAAAATAAGAACACGTTCAGCTGGTGTCTCCATGTGGAACCAATTACTGTATGAAAGCTCAAAATAAAATGTTCCCCGATGAAAAACATTCAAAACAATAAAGTCCGTGGATAATATCAGGAATACACAAACACAGAGGCTGTAGCAATATGTGTGATTGAGTAATCCAAAACAAAACCAGATATTTCCGGTTTCATCCAGTCATATCCGGACAAACTGGTGTGGAATTTGTATGCAAGGGACCAAGAAAATCACAGTATAAATCTTTTTGTTGAAAAGCAAAGTCTTTTCGTTAGGCAATTACATAAAATGTCATCTATACAAACAGAAACATCATGTTTGTTTGCTGCAGTTCCTCTAGCTTTCTCCCTAGAAAATACGAATCTGTAGAGCTGGGGTGTCCATATGGAACCCATTAGTGTTTCCATGAACAAAATTAAATATTCCCCGATAAAAAAAATTGAAAACAATAAACTCCGTTGATAATATCAGGAATACACAAACACAGAGGCTGTAGCAATATCTGGGATTGAGTTAGAAAAAAAAACACAACCGGATATTCCTGGTTTCATCCAGTGATATCCGTACTAAATGGTGTGGAATTCGTATGCAATGGACCGAGAAAATCACAATACAAATGGTTTTGGAGAAAAGCAAAGTCTTTTCGTTATGCAAGTGCATGAAATGTCATCTATACAAACACAAATATCATGTTTGTTTGCCGCAGTTCCTCTAGCTTTCTCCCTAGAAAATAAGAATGTGTAGAGCTGGTGTTCCCATGTGGAACCATTTAGTGTTTCCAAGAACAAAATTAAATGTTCCCTGATAAAAAAAACATCAAAACAATAAAGTCCGTTGTTAATATCCGAAACACACAAACACAGAGGCTTTCACAATATTTCGGATTGGGTTAGCCTAAGCACAACCGGATATTTCTGTTTTCATCCAGTCATATCCGGTCAACCTGGTGTGGAATTTGTATGCAATGGACCGAGAAAATCACAGTAAAAATGGTTTTGGAGAAAAGCAAAGTCTTTTCGTTGGGCAAGTGCATAAAATGTCATGTATACAAACAGAAATATCATGTTTGTTTGCCACATTTCCTCTAGCTTTCTCCCTAGAAAATACGAATTTGTATAGCTGGTGTCCCATATTGAACCAATTGTTGTTTCCTAGCACAAAATTAAGTGTTCCCTGATAAAAATATTTAAAACCATAAAGTCCATCGATAATATCCAGAAAACACAAACACAGAGGCTTTCACAATATTTCGGATTGAGTTAGCCAAACAAAACCGGATATTTCTGCTTCCATCCAGTCATATACGGACAAACTGGGGTAGAATTCGTATGCAATGGTCTGAGAAAATCACAGTAAAAATGGTTTTGGGGAAAAGCAAAGTCTTTTCTTTAGGCAAGTGCATAAAATGTCATCTATACAAACAGAAATATCATATTTGTTTGCCGCATTTCCTCTAGCTTTCTCCCTAGAAAATACGAACATGTTCAGCTGTTGTCTCCATCTGGAACCAATTACTGTATCCAAACTCAAAATAAAATGTTCCCCAATGAAAAACATTCAAAACAATAAATTCTGTGGATAATATCCGGAATACACAAACGCAGAGGCTGTAGCAATATCTGGGATTGAGTTAGCCAAAACACAACCAGATTTTTCCGGTTTCATCCAGTCATATCCGGACAAACTGGTGTGGAATTCATATGCAATGGACCGAGATAATCACAGTAAAATTGTTTTGGAGAAAAGCAAAGTCTTTTCGTTAGGCAAGTGCATAAAATGTCATCTATACAAACAGAAATATTATGTTTGTTTACCGCAGTTCCTCTAGCTTTCTCCCTAGAAAATACGAATGTGTAGAACTGTTGTCTCCATGTGGAATCAATTAGTGTTTCCAGGAACAAAATTAAATGTTCCCCGTTAAAAAAAAATTGAAAACAATAAACTCCGTTGATAATATCAGGAATACACAAACTCAGAGGCTGTAGCAATATCTAGGATTGTGTTAGCCAAAACAGAACCGGATATTTAGGGTTTCCTCCAGTCATTCAAAAAGAATAAAAAAAAACATTCAAAAGAATAAAGGGAAATTAAGGGAGCGGCAAGATAGCGGAATAGGCAGGGAGCACACTATTAATCCGGGGGAGAGACAGTTTAATATAAGTGGAGATACTGCAGGGTCAAGGAAGAGTAGGGGATGAAACAGCAGTGGAAACAGTTCCGGAACTAGTGATTCACAGCATACCTGCGTAGAGAGCGTGGGAGTCCAAGTTCGGGACACCAGCGGCAGACTCAACACACCAGCCCTGGAACGTGAGGTGAGCCGAACCTCAATAGCCCGAGACACCAGCGGGCAAGTAGAAAGAGGAGGCTAGAGGGAACGAGGTTTGAAACTCTGTGCGGAAAAATTCACCAGGCTAACTAGAAGAGAGAGAGGAAAAAATTAAAAAAGTGACCGATACGGACACAAGTTTCTCTCTCTCCGCTCACCTCTCAAGGTGAGTAAGACAGAGCAGGCGCCATTTTGGAAATACGTCATAAGCAGGTCGACCTCAGGTCTGCACCGGCCCTGAGCCTAGCAGAAACACCTGACTCTGGGGGGAGGGGTGAAATAACAGGAGGTTAGGATCTAACTTGGAAACCCAGTGGGAGACTGCAGGAGAATTGGAGCCCACACTGAGGGCAGCACAGATTTCCTGCGTGGTACTTGGGAAAGAGCTTCCAATCTCTGGCTCCTGTGGGTATATCATTTGCCTGCTAACTACCTCCAATTACGTTCAGCTGTGCAGAATTACTTCCCTTTTGAATCAAAAAAAGAAAGAGAGATTTACCACACCTAACCTGGGAGTGTCATCTTTGACACACCCTCAACCCTGAGGAACCAAACACAGCTCTCAGTCCACACTTATCTCAAGCCTCTAAGACTCCACTGAAAGCAGACAGTCCACTTAATATAGAGCCATAGTGTAACAAGAAAAAACACCACAGTGAAGAAACCAAATGTCCCCAACATGCCAAACAACAAACACAAAAACCAAGCTAACGAGAACAAGGAAGACACTATGATGCCCCCAAATGAAAAAGACACCCCAATTGAAGATTATGAAGATCTTGAGATCGAACAAATGCAACAAGTGGATCTCAAAAAATTGATAAGAACATTAAGAAGTTCTCAAAAACAAATTCTTGAACCACAGAAATCCTTAATGGACAAGATAGAAAATCTCTCTCGTGAAAATGAAATATTAAGGAGGAATCAAATTGAAATGAAACAACTAGTGGAACAAGAAACTGTGATAGTGACGAGAAATCATAATGAAATGAAGAATTCAATAGATCAAATGACAAACACATTAGAGAGCCTTAAAAACAGAATGGGTGAAGCAGAAGAGAGAATATCAGACTTAGAAGACGGAGAACAGGAAAGGAAACAGGCAAACCAAAGAAAAGAAGAAGAAATCAGAAATCTAAAACATATTGTCAGGAATCTACAGGATACTATTAAAAAACCCAACATTCGGGTTCTAGGAGTTCCTGAAGGCATGGAGAGGGAGAAAGGATTAGAAGGCATTTTCAGTGAGATACTAGCAGAAAATTTCCCAGGTTTGGAGAAGGACAGAGGCATCTTAGTACAGGAAGCTTATAGAACCCCTAATAAACATGACCAAAAGAGATCCTCACCACGACATGTTGTAATCAAACTCACCACAGTGAAACATAAAGAAAAGATCCTAAAATGTGCAAGAGAGAAACGTCAGATTACTCTTAGAGGATCTCCAATTAGACTCACAGCAGACTTCTCATCAGAAACCCTACAAGCTAGAAGGGAATGGCGAGACATAGCCCAGGTACTAAGAGAGAAAAACTGTCAGCCCAGAATACTATATCCTGCAAAGCTCTCATTTGTGAATGAAGGTGAAATTAAGACTTTTCATAGCAAACAGAAACTGAAAGAATTTGTTGCCACTCATCCTGCCCTGCAAAAGATGCTTAAAGATGTGTTACACACACAAACACAGAAACACGGTCACCAATATGAAAGAAGGTAAAGGAAGGAAACCTCACAGCAAAAGATCACAGGAAGCTCAATTTCTCTTTGACATAGAATTAAACTCTGATGCTCGGTTAAAGCAATGTGTTAAAGTAATCTATTATGTGCTCTTGATGTCTGTTCAATTCTAATTGTTCAAAAACAGCTGAATTTTTATTAAGAGCTATGGGTTATTTAAATATGTGCTTATTTTCAAAGATTTGAATAGTCACCTTGTAACAATGATCAAATTTGGTCTATGTTATGTCATGATTTTAAGGAATCTTATTTCAACCAGATATTTTAGATTTTGAGCCTTCTTGGCATTCTTGACAGGCATTCAAAAAATCAAAGTTTCAAACAATCTGGTCTCTAAAATTTCCAGTAAATCCTGGACTTTGGTTTTTCCAGTTTGGGCCCAACTGAAAAAATCGAAGGACCTATGTCTCTCATCTTATAGAGACACCAACTAAGCAGGCTATTTGGATTATATTAGAAGGACTGTCAGGATGTGATGTGGTACCAGACTTTAAGTTTCTATAATGGAAAATGCTATAATACAAATGTTTGAGAATTAAAAATCTAATGATCTTGTGTTACTAGACATGATAGTTATCTTAATGAGAAAGCCCCAGAGGCCTAAAGGGTGGGTTAAATACTTGTAAAATCCTACAGGTGCTTTCAAAAATACTGTGAAGTAAGCAAGTGCCTCTTGTTGGTTGATGAGTTTATAATTTTAAACATGGCGACTTAAAGTCTTTTGTCATCCATAGTTATATATGTTGCGCTGCTGATAAAACTAAAGTGTTGTTGGTTCTGTGTTTAGCTGTCCTCCTATAGGTTCCTATGGACTTTTTCCAGCCACTTCTATTGTATTCAGTACTTTGGGATGGCTCTGTAAACAGATGAAGCCAATAATGTATTCACAGTACCAACTGAGAGAAAGTATGGTTAACTGAGGTTACTAAAAACAAAAAGCAATTCAAATCCATTGGCAATCTACAAAAAGAGTTAAAGATTTTAAAAGCTATTATTAAAATTGGTATTTTGGTCTATTATGCTATGTTATATGTGTGTACATATTGTATGTCCACATGGGGAAATTTTATTAAGAGTTTTATTTTAAATGGCTTATAGATAACATTGTCCATAAATTTAAGCTGCTAAAATCAGTCAAAGATACATTTTAATTGGTGTGACCTGAATCTGTGTATCATATATTTTAAACGTGTTGGTAGAAAGAAACTAAAAACATTTTAGATGGTTGTGCTTAAGTTTACTGGCTAAACAAACTACACCATGTTAGATATTTAAGAGGTGTTTTCAAATACATGATTCTTAAAATTTCTAGAAGGCATTGGACCTTCTGGTAAATGTTTTCTTAAGTTGTTATCTAATGGTTGAAACTGTTTGCTAAGTATTCATGTGATATTGCTATTTTCAGCAAGCGATCTAGGACTTGTTCCCTCATTTCTCTATTCGAAGCCCAACTTGTTCTTTCATTTCTCTATTCTCTTCAAGGTAGGAAACTAATTCTATTATAAAGGAATCTGTAGGACGCACAATTTAATCTTTAGACCTTATAAAAGAGATGGCTAACATTTTTCTGTAATAGCATAGACAAAATAAGAACTTAAATAATAATCTCATAGCTAGATTTACTTCGCCATCAGCCAAGTAAACAGTAAGTAGAAAAAACCTCCCTTTCAGACCAAAGGGAAAGAAAGTTTTTAAGTGAGAATATAATTTCCCTCATGGGCATTGTCTACCTTAGAAAAACTACTGCAGAACATGCCTGTGACTATAGACTTGTAGTTCAGACCGCAGAATATTAGAGATGGGACTTGGGCACTCCCTTGACTTGCATCCTCTGGTCTGCTTTAACACAAACTAGGAGGAAAGGAAAGCTCGGCATCAGAAGCAATGGGTGGCAGGCCTATTAATGGCTGACCTGTACAGTGATCTGCCCTCAAGGAGACCCAACAGGCCAGTCCACTGCAGTGGCTTTCAATGTGGTAAGCCTGGGCTTCAGCAGAACTCAGCCTGTGAAGAGCCCTGGCAGCTCTGCCAAGAGTTGGATCACTGGAAATGGACCTGCCCTGGAGTCGAAGGATGCCCAGGTCAGAGCCACAGATCTTATTGGCTCTAAGCTGAAAAGCCCTTCACTCAGCCCAACTTCCAAAGTGACCACTGCAGCTGAGGGGATGGTCAAGTAGGGTCAGCAACATTGTAGGCAGAACTATAAATTTCTTGTTAGAGATGCCCCCTGCCTTGACCTGGCCAGCTCTCCTCCCAGGCCAGCCAAGTAATGAAAAGTCAACAGAGTGCCTTCCCCTAGGAGGTTCACACCTCCCTTAGGATATACCCCATGTGAAGAGATAGATAGGTCTGGGCCTCTGAATTTACAAGGCCTAAAGCCCACCAGATTATTATCAAGCCCCTTCTATCAGGTTCTATTTGCCTCTCAATCAGAAAAATTACTTGTAGCTTAGACAGCACCTTTCTTAGCTCCTCTAATAATGACTCTGTCCTTTGTTCTAGGCCCTGTCTAGTGCACTTGGGCCTCATTTCTTTGGAATCATAACCTCTACTCTACCACCAATGGCTCTACTCCCAACCTGTGTGTACTGATGGTCCCCTTCCCCACTTAATGCTGTATAATTGTTCAAACCTGGTAAATTACACTCTTAGGATCATTGGTTACTATCCTCACTCTGTCTTTTATGACCTTGTCTAAATATGATCACAGTCGGCAAACTTGGAAGGCTTCCATAGCCTTGGCAACATATGACGACAGCCGAGGATGGTTACTGGCGCCATAAACTAGAGTGTCAATTTGTTGGCTTTGCGTTTCTCCAAAACCATTTTTACTGTGATTTTCTCGGTCCAGTGCATACGAATTCCACACCACTTTGTCCGGATATGACTGGATGAAAGCAGAAATATCCGGTTTTTTTGGCTAACTCAATCCCAGATATTGCTACACCCTCTGTGTTTCTGTATTCCTGATATTATCAACGGAGTTTATTGTTTTCAATTTTTTTTTATCGGAGAATATTTAATTTTGTTCCTGGAAACACTAATTGGATCCACATGGAGACACCAGCTCTACACATTCGTATTTTCTAGGGAGAAAGCTAGAGGAACTGCGGCAAACAAACATGATGTTTCTGTTTGTATAGATGACATTTTATGCACTTGCCTAATGAAAAGACTTTGCTTTTCTGCAAAACCATTTTTACTGTGATTTTCTCGGTCTATTGCATACGAATTCCATACCATTTTGTCCGCATATACTGGATGAAACCAGAAATATCCGGTTTTGTTTTGGCTAACACAATGCGAAATATTGTGTGTTTCTGTGTTTGTGTTCTCAATATTATCGATGGACTTTATTGTTTTGAATGTTTTTCTCAGGGAACATTTAATTTTGTACCGTAGTAACACTAATTGCTTCATCATGGGGACACCAGCTCTAGAGATTCGTATTTTCTATGGAGAAATCTAGAGGAACTGCCGAAAAAAATTGATATTTCTGTTTGTGTAGATGACTTTTTATGCACTTGCCTAATGAAAAGACTTTGCTTTTCTCCAAAAGCATTTTTACTGTGATGTTCTCGGTCCATTGCATATGAATTCCACACCACTTTGTCCGGATATGACTGGATGAAACCGGAAATATCTAGTTTTGTTTTGGCTAACTCAATCCCAGATATTGTTACAGCCTCTGTGTTTGTGTATTCCTCATATTATGCATGGACTTTATTGTTTTCAAATTTTTTTATCAGGGAATATTTAATTTTGTTCCTGGAAACACTAATTGGTTCCACATGGAGACACTAGCACTACACAATCATATTTTCTAGGGAGAAAGCTAGAGGAACTGCGGCAATCAAACATGATATTTCTGTTTGTATCGATGACATTTTATGCACTTTCCTAACGAAAACACTTTGATTTTCCAGAAAACCATTTTTACTGTGATTTTCCAGGTCCATTGCATACGAATCCCACACCAGTTTGTCCGGAATGACTGGAAGAAACCGGAAATATCTGGTTTTGTTTTGGCTAACTCAATCCCAGATATTGCTACAGCCTCTGTGTTTGTGTTTTGTAGATATTATCAATGGACTTTATTGTTTTGAAGGTTTTTTATCGGAGAGCAATGTATATTGAGCTTGGATACAGTAATTGGTTCCACATGGAGACACCAGCTCTACGTATTCGTATTTTCTAGGGAGAAAGCTAGAGGAACTGCGGCAAACAAACATGATGTTTCTGTTTGTAGAGATGACATTTTATGCACTTGCCTAACGAAAAGACTTTGCTTTTCTCCAAAACCTTTTTAACCGTGATTTTCTCCGTGCATTGTATCGGAATTCCAAATGACATTTTCCGGATATGACTGCATGAAACCCGAAAAATATCCGGTTGTGTTTTGGTTAACTCAATCCCAGATATTGCTACAGAATCTGTGTTTGTGTATTCCTAATATTATTCATGGACTTTATTGATTTGAATGCTTTTTATCAGGGAAAATTTCATTTTCTGCTTGGAAACACTAATTGGTTCATCATGGGGACACCAGCTCCACACATTCGTATTTTCTAGGGAGAAAGCTACAGGAACTGTGGAAAACAATTATGATATTTCTGTTTGTATAGATGACATTTTATGCACTTGCCTAACGAAAAGACTTTGCTTTTCTGCAAAACCATTTGTACTCTGATTTTCTCGTCCATTGCATATGAATTCCACACCAGTTTGTCCGGTTATGACTGGATGAATCCAGAAATATCCGGTTTTGTTTTGGCTAACTCAATTTGAAATATTGTGAAAGCCTCTGTGTTTCTATTTTCTGGATATTATCGATGGACTTTAGTGTTTTCAATGTTTTTATTAGTTAACATTTAATTTTCTGATTGGAAACACTAATTGGTTCATCATGGGGACACCAGCTCTACACATTCGTATTTTCTAGGGAGAAAGCTAGAGGAACTGCGAAAACAAACCTGATATTTCTGTTTGTATAGATGACATTTTATGCACTTGCCTAACGAAAAGACTTTGCTTTTCTCCAGAACCATTTGTACTGTGATTTTCTCGGTCCATTCCATATGAATTCCACACCAGTTTGTCCGTATATGACTTGATGAAAACAAAAATATCCGGTTCTCTTTTGGCTAACTCAGTCCGAATATTGTGAAAGACTCTGTGTTTGTGTTTTCTGGATATTATCAATGGACTTTATTTTTTTTCAATGTTTTTATCAGGGAACATTTAATTTTGTACCATTGAAATGCGAATCAGTTCATCATGGGAATACCAGCTCTACATAATCGTATTTTTTAGGTAGAAATATAGAGCAACTGCAGCAAACAAACATGATATTTCTGTTTATATACGCGATATGTTATGCACTTGCCTAACGAAAGGACTTTGCTTTTCTCCAAAACCATTTTACTGTGATTTTCCCTGTCCATGGCATACAAATTGCACACCAGTTCACCGAATATGACTGGATGAAACCGGAAATAACCGGTTTTGTTTGGCTAAATCAATCCGAAATATTGTGAAAGCCTCTGTATTTGTGTTTTCCGGATATTATCCGCGGTTTTTATGGTTTTGAATGTTTTTTATCGGGGAACATTTAATTTTGTGCTTTGATATTGTAATTGGTTCCACCTGGAGACCTCAGCTCTACATATTCATATTTTCTAGGTAGAAAGCTAGAGGAACTGCATCAAACAAACACGATATTTCTGTTTGTATAGATGACATTTTATTCAGTTGCCTAAAGAAAAGACTTTGCTTTTCTCCAAAACGATTTTTACTGTGATTTTCTCGGTCCATTGCATACGAATTCCACACCAGTTTCTCCGGATATCACTATGAAAACAAAAATATCCAGTTGTGTTTTGGCTAACTCAATCCCAGATATTGCTAGAGCAACTGTGTTTGTGTATTTCTGATATTATCCACGGACTTTATTTTTTGAATTTTTTTATCAGGGAACATTATATTTTGTGCTTGGAATCCCTGATTGGTTCCCCATGGAGTCACCAGCTCTACACATTCATATTTTCTAGCTTTCTACCTAGCGGAACTGGGGCAAAGAAACATGATATTTCTGCTTTTATCAATGACATTTTATGCACTTGCCTAACGAAAAGAATTTGCTTTTCTCCAAAACCATTTTTACTGTGATTTTCTCGGTCCATTACATCTCAATTCCACACCAGTTTGTCCGGATATGACTGGATGAAACTGGAATTATCTGGTTGTGTTTTGGCTCAGTCCGAAATATTGTGAAAGCCTCTGTGTTTGTGTTTTCTGGATATTATCGAAGGACTTTTTTGTTTGAATGTTTTTTTATAAGGCAACATATAATTTTGTGCTTGGAGTCACTAATTGATTCCTCTTGGGAACACCAGCTCTACACATTCATATTTTCTAGGGTGAAAGCTAGAGGAACTGCGGCAAACAAACATGATATTTCTGTTGGTATAGATGACATTTTATTCACTTCCCTAATGAAAAGACTTTGATTTTCTCCAAAACCATTTTTACTGTGATTATCTCGGTCCATTGCATATGAATTCCAAACCAGTGTGTCCGGTATGACTGGATGAAACCAGAAAGGTCCGGTTGTTTTTTGGCTAACTCTATCCGAAATATTGCTACAGCCACTGTGTTTGTGTTTTCTGGATATTATCCACAGACTTTATTGTTTTGAATGTTTTTTATCGGGGAAGATTTTATTTTTTACCATTGAAACACAAATTGGTTAATCATGGGGACACCAGCTCCACACATTTGTATTTTCTAGGGAGAAAGCTAGAGGAACTGCGGCAAACAAACATGATATTTCTGTTGGTATAGATGACATTTTATTCACTTCCCTAACAAAAAGACTTTGATTTTCTCCAAAACCATTTTTACTGTGATTTTCTCGGTCCATTGCATATGAATTCCAAACCAGTGTGTCCGGTATGACTGGATGAAACCAGAAAGGTCCGGTTGTTTTTTGGCTAACTCTATCCGAAATATTGCTACAGCCACTGTGTTTGTGTTTTCTGGATATTATCCACAGACTTTATTGTTTTGAATGTTTTTTATCGGGGAAGATTTTATTTTTTACCATTGAAACACAAATTGGTTAATCATGGGGACACCAGCTCCACACATTTGTATTTTCTAGGGAGAAAGCTAGAGGAACTGCGGCAAACAAACATGATATTTCTGTTGGTATAGATGACATGGCATGCACTTGCCTAACGAAAAGACTTTGCTTTTCTCCAAAACCATTTTTACTGTGATTTTCTCGGTCCATTGCATACGAATTCCAAACGACTTTTTCCGGATATGACTGGATGTAACCAGAAATATCTGTTTTTTTTTGGCTAACTCAATCTTAAATATTGTGAAAGCCTCTGTGTTTGTGTTTTCCGGATGTTATCCACTGTTTTTATTGTTTTGAATATTTTTATCGGGGAATATTTAAATTTGTGCTTGGATACTGTAATTGGTTCCACATGGAGAAACCAGCTCTACACATTCGTATTTTCTTCCGAGAAAGCTTGAGGAACTGCGGCAAACAAACATGATATTTCTGTTTGTATAGATGACATTTTATGCACTTGCCTAACAAGAAGACTTTGCTTTTCTCCAAAACCATTTTTACTGTGATTTTCCTGGTCCATTGCATACGAATTCCACACGAGTTTCTCCGGATATGACTGGATGTAACCGGAAATCTCCGGTTTTGTTTTGGCTAACTCAATCCCAGATATTGCTACAGCCTCTGTGTTTATGTGACTTGATATTACCAATGGGCTTTATTGTTTTAATATTTGTTATCAGGGAACATTTTATTTTGAGCTTGGATACAGTAATTGTTTGCACAAGGAGACACCAGCTCCTCACATTCGTATTTTCTAGGGAGAATGCTAGATGAACTGCGACAAACAGACATGATATTTTTGTTTGTATAGATGACATTTTAAGCACTTGCCTAAAGAAATGACTTTGCTTTTCTCCAAAACCATATTTGATCTGATTTTCTTGGTCCATTGCATACGAATTCCACACCAGTTTCTCCAGATATGACTGGATGAAACCAGAAATATCCGGTAGTGTTTTGGCTAACTCAATCTGAAATATTGTGAAACCCTCTGTGTTTTTTTTTTTCTGGATATTATCGATGGACTTTATTGTTTTGAGTGTTTTTATCAGGGAACATTTCATTTTATACTGTTGAAACACTAATTGGTTCATCATGGGAAAACCAGCTCTACACATTCGTATTTCTAGGCAGAAAGCTAGAGGAACTGCGGCCTAAAAACATGATATTTCTGTTTGTAGTGATGACATTTAATGCAGTTGCCTAATTAAAAGACGTTGCTTTTCTCCAAAACCATTTTTACTATGATTTTTTCGGTCCATTGCATACGAATTACGCGCCATTTTGTCCGGATATAACTGGATGAAAACAAAAATATCCAGTTGTGCTTTGGCTTACTCAGTGCCAGATATTGATACAGCCTATGTGTTTGTGTTTTCTGGATATTATCGATGGACTTTATTGTTTGAATATTTTTTATCAGGGAACATTTAATTTTGTGCTTGGAATCACTAATTGGTTCCACATGGAGACACCAGCTCTACACATTCGTATTTGCTAGGGAGAAAGCTAGCGGAATTGCGGAAAACAAACATGATATTTCTGTTTGTATCAATTACATTTTATGCACTTGCCTAATGAAATGATGTTGCTTTTCTCCAAAACCATTTGTACTCTGATTTTCTCGGTCCATTGCATATGATTTCCACACCAGTTTATCCAGATAAGACTGGAAGAAAACAAAAATATCCAGTTGTGTTTTGGCTAACTCAATCCCATATATTGCTACAGCATCTGTGTTTGTGTTGACTGGATATTATCAACAGACTTTATTGTTTTAATGTTTGTTATCGGGGAACATTTTATTATGAGCTTAAATATAGCAATCGGTTCCACAGAGACACCAGCTCCACACATTCGTATTTTCTAGGGAGAAAGCTAGAGGAACTGTGGCAAACAAACATGATATTTCTGTTTGTATAGATGACATTTCATGCACTTGCCTAACGAAAAGACTTTGCTTTTCTTCAAAACCACTTTTACTGTGATTTTTTCTGTCCATTGCATACAAATTCCACACCACTTTGTCCGGATATGACTGGATGAAACCAGAAATATCTGGTTGTGTTTTGGTTAACTCAATCACAGATATTGCTAAAGGCTCTGTGTGTATTGCTGATATTATCAACAGACTTTATTGTTTTGCATTTTTTTAATCAGGGAACATTTTAATTTGATCTTGGTTACCGTAATTGGTTCAACATGCAGACACCAGCTCTACATATTCGTATTTTCTAGGGAGAATGCTAGAGGAACTGCGGCAAACAAACATGATATTTCTGTTTGTATAGATGACATTTCATGCACTTGCCTAACGAAAAGACTTTGCTTTTCTTCAAAACCACTTTTACTGTGATTTTTTCTGTCCATTGCATACAAATTCCACACCACTTTGTCCGGATATGACTGGATGAAACCAGAAATATCTGGTTGTGTTTTGGTTAACTCAATCACAGATATTGCTAAAGGCTCTGTGTGTATTGCTGATATTATCAACAGACTTTATTGTTTTGCATTTTTTTAATCAGGGAACATTTTAATTTGATCTTGGTTACCGTAATTGGTTCAACATGCAGACACCAGCTCTACATATTCGTATTTTCTAGGGAGAATGCTAGAGGAACTGCGGCAAACCTACATCATATTTCTGTTTGTATCGATGACATTTTATGCACTTGCCTAACGAAATTACGTTGTTTTACTCCAAAACCATTTTTACTGTGATTTTCTCGGTCCCTTGCATAAGAATTCCACACAATTTTGTCCGGATATGACTGGATGAAACCAGAAATATCTGGTTGTGTTTTGATTAACTCCATCCGAAATATTGCTACAGCCTCTGTGTTTGTGTATTACTGATATTATCCACGGACCTTATTGTTTTGAATTTTTTTTTCACGGAACATTTAAATTTGTGCTTGGAAACACTAATTGGTTCCACATGGAGACACCAGCTCTACACATTCAAATTTCTAGGGAGAAAGCTAGAGGAACTGCGGCAAACAAACATGATATTTCTGTTTGTATCGATAACATTTTATGCACTTGCCTAACGAGAAGACTTTGCTTTTCTCCAAAACCATATTTACTGTGATTTTCTCGGTCCATTGCATACGAATTACACACCAGTTTGTCCGGATGTGACTGGATGAAACCGGAAATATCCTGTTGTGTTTTGGCTAACTCAATCCCAGATATTTCTACAGCCTTTGTGTTTGTGTTTTCCGGATATTATCAATGGACTTTATTATTTTGAATGTTTTTTATTGGGGAACATTTTATTTTGAGCTTGGTTACCGTAATTTGTTCAACATGGAGACACCAGCTCTACACATTTGTATTTTCTACAGAGAAAGCTACAGGAACTTTGGAAAGCAAACATGACATTTCTCTTGTATAGATGACATTTTATGCACATGCCTAATGAAAAGACTTTGCTTTTCTCCAAAAACATTTGTACTGTGATTTTCTCGGTCCATTGCATATGACTTCCTAACCACTTTGTCCCAATATGACTGGATGAAACCAGTAATATCATGTTGTGTTTTGGCTAAAAAATCTGAAATATTGCTACAGCCTCTGTGTTTGTGTTTTCTGGATATTATCGATAGACTTATTGTTTTGAATATTTTTATCAGGGAACATTTCATTTTGTAGTGTAGAAATACTAATAGATTCATCATGAGGACACCAGCTCTACACATTCCTAATTTCTAGGGAGAAAACTAGAGGAACTGCAGCAAACAAACCTGATATTTATGTTTGTGTTGATGACGTTTTATGCAATTGCAAAACAAAAAGACTTTGCTTTTCTCCAAAAGAATTTTTACTGTGATTTTCTCGGTCCATTGCATACGAATTCCACACAATTTTGTGCGGATATGACTGAATGAAACAGGAAATATCTGGTTTTGTTTTGGCTAACTCAATCCCAGATATTGCTACTTCCTCTGTGTTTGTGTATTCCTGATATTATCCACAGACTTTATTGTTTTGAATGTTTTTTATCAGGGAACATTTAATTTTGTACCATTGAAACACTAATTGATTCCACATGGAGACACCAGCTCTACACATTCTTATTTTCTAGCGAGAAAGCTAGAGGAACTGCGGCAAACAAACATGATATTTCTGTTTGTATAGATGTCGTATTATGCACTTGCCTAACGAAAAGACTTTGCTATTCTCCAAAACCATTTTTACCATGATTTTCTCGGTCCATTGCATACGAATTCCACACCAGTTTGTCCGGATATGACTGGATGAAACCAGAAATATTTTATTATTTTTGCTAACTCAATACCTAATATAGCTACAGCCTCTGTTTTTGTGTTTTCTGGATATTATCAATGGACTTTATTTTTTTGAATGTTTTTTATCAGGGAACATTTTATTTTGAGCCTGGATACAGTAATTGGTTCCACATGGAGACACCAGCTGAACATATTCGTAATTTCTAGGGAGAAAGATAGAGGAACTGCGGGAAACAAAAATGATATTTTTTTGTATAGATGAGATTTTATGCACATGCCTAACGAAAAGACTCTGCTTTTCTCCAAAACCATTTTTACTGTGATTTTCTCGGTCCATTCCATACGAATTCCAAATGATTTGTCCGTATATGAATGGGTGAAACCAGAAATATCCTGTTGTGTTTTGGCTAAGTAAATTCGAAATATTGTGAAAGCCTCTGTGTTTGTGTTTTCTGGATATTAACGATGGACTTTCTTGTTATGAATGTTTTTATCAGGGAACATTCCATTTTGTACCGTTGAAACACTAATTGGTTCATCATGAGGACACCAGCTCTACACATTCGTATTTTCTAGGGAGAAAGATAGAGGAACTGCCGAAAACAAACATGATATTTCTGTTTGTAAAAATTACATTTTATGCACTTCCTAATGAAAAGACTTTGCTTTTCTCCAAAACCATTTTTACTCTGATTTTCTCGGTGCAATGCATACGAATTCCACACCAGTTTGTCTGGATATGACTGGATGAAACCCGAAATATCCGGTTCTGTTTTGGATAACTCAATCCCAGATATTGCTACAGCCTCTTTGACTTTGCATTCCTGATATTATCCACAGACTTTATTGTTTTGAATGTTTTAATCAGGGAACATTTAATTTTTTACCGTTGAAACACTAATTGGTTCATCATGGGGACACCAGCTCTACACATTCGTATTTTCTTCGGAGAAATCTTGAGGAACTGCGGCAAACAAACATGATATTTCCATTTGTATCGAGGACATTTTATGCGCTTGCCTAAGGAAAAGACTTTGCTTTTCTCAAAGACCATTTTTACTGTGATTATCTCGGTCCATTGCATACGAATTCCACACCACTTTTCCGGATATGACTGGATAAAACCAGAAATACCTGGTTGTGTTTTGGCTAACTCAATCTGAAATATTGTGAAAGACTCTGTGTTTGTGTTTTCTGGATGTTATCGATGAATTTTATTGTTCTGAAATTTTTTTATCAGGGAACATTTCATTTTGTACCGTAGAAACACTAATTGGTTCATCATGGGGACACCAGCTCTACACATTCGTAATTTCCAGGGAGAAAGCTAGAGGAACTGCGGCAAACAATCATCATATTTCTGTTTGTATCGATGATATTTTACGCACTTGCCTAACGAAAAGACTTTGCTTTTCTCTAAAACCATTTTTTACTGTGATTTTCTCGGTCCATTGCATACAAATTCCACACCACTTTGTGCGGATATACCTGGAAGAAACTAGAAATATCTGGTTGTGTTTTGGCTAACTCAATCCGAAATATTGCTACAGCCTCTGTGTTTGTGTATTCCTGATATTATCAACGGACTTTATTTGTTTGAATGTTTTTTTTTTTTCAGGGAACATTTAATTTTGTGCTTGGAAGCACTAATGGGTTCCACATGCAGACACCAGCTCTAACATTCATATTTTCTAGGGAGAAAACTAGAGGAACTGCTGCAAACAAACACGATATTTCTGTTTGTATCAATGACATTTTATGCACTTCCTAATGAAAAGACTTTGCTTTTCTCTAAAACCATTTTTACTGTGATTTTCTCGGTCCATTGCATACGAATTCCACACCAGTTTGTCCGGATATGACTGGATGAAACCCGAAATATCCGGTTTTGTTTTGGATAACTTAATCCCAGATATTGCTACAGCCTCTTTGATTTTGCATTCCTGTTATTATCCACAGACTTTATTGTTTTGAATGTTTTCATCAGGGAACATTTAATTTTGTACCTTAGAAACACTAATTGGCTCATCATGGAGACACCAGCTCTACACATTCGTATTTTCTTCCGAGAAAGCTTGAGGAACTGCGGCAAACAAACATGATATTTCTGTTTGTATAGATGACATTTTATGCACTTGCCTAATGGAAAGACTTTGCTTTTCTCCAAAACCATTTTTACTGTGATTTTCTCGGTCCATTGCATACGAATTCCACACCACTTTGCCCAGATATGACTGGATGAAACCAGAAATATCCGGTTGTGTTTTGGCTAACTCAATCCAAAACATTGCTACAGCCTCTGTGTTTGTGTATTCTGGATATTATCGATGAACTTATTGTTTTGAATGTTTTTATCAGAGAACATTTAATTTTGTACCGTTGAAACACTAATTCGTTCATAATGGGAACACCAGCTCTACACATTCGTATTTTCTAGGGAGAAAGCTAGAGGAACTGTGACAAACAAACATGATATTTCTGTTTGTATAGATGACATTTTATGCACTTGCCTAACGAAAAGACTTTGCTTTTCTCCAAAACCATTTGTACTGTGATTTTTTCGGTCCTTTGCATACAAATTCCACACCACTTTGACCGTATATGACTGGATGAAACCGGAAATATCTGGTTTTATTTTGGCTAACTCAATCCCAGATATTGCTACAACTTCTGTGTTTCTGTTTTCTGGATATTATCCACAGACGTTATTTTTTTTGAATGTTTTCTATCGGGAAACATTTTATTTTGAGCTTGGATACAGTAATTGGTTCCACATGGAGACACCAGCTCTACATCTTCCTATTTTCTAGGGAGTAATATAGAGGAACTGCGGCAAACACACATGATATTTCTGTTTGTATCGAGGACATTTTATGCTCTTGCCTAACAAAAAGACTTTGCTTTTTTCCAAAACCATCTTTTCTCTGATTCTCTCAGTCCATTGCATACGAATTCCACACCACTTTGTCCGGATATAACTAGATGACAAAAGAAATATCCGGTTGTGTTTTGGCCAACTCAATCTGAAATATTATGAAAGCCTCTGTGTTTGTGATTTCTGGATATTATTCATGGATTTTATATTATGCAATGTTTTTCTTCAGGGAACATTTATTTTTTGCTTGCAAACACTAATTGGTAACACATGGAGACACCAGCTCTACACATTTCTATTTTCTAGGGAGAAAGCTAGAGGAACTACGACAAACAAACATCATATTTCTGTTTGTGTAGATGACATTTTATGGACTTGCCTAACGAAAAGACTTTGCTTTTCTCCAAAACCACTTTTACTGTGATTTTCTTGATCCATTGCATATGAATTCCAAACCACTTTGTCCGGATATGACTGGATGAAACGAGAAATATCTGGCTGTGTTATGGGTAACTCAATCCGAACTATTGCTACAGCCTCTGTGTTGTGTATTCCGGATATTATGCATGGACTTTATTGTTTTGAATGTTTTTTATCCGGGGACGTTTAATTTCTGCTTGGAAACACTAATTGGTTCCACATGGAGACACCAGCTCTACACATTCGTATTTTCTAGGGAGAAAGCTAGAGGAACTGCGGCAAACAAACATGATATTTCTGTTTGTATAGATGACATTTTATGCACTTGCCTAACGAAAAACTTTGCTTTTCTCCAAAACCATTTCTACTGTGTTTTTCTCGGTCCATTGCATACGAATTCTACACCACTTTGTCCGTATATGAGCGGTTGAAAACAGAAATATCTGGTTGTCTTTTGGCTAACTCAATCCGAAATATTGCTATAGCCTCTGTGTTTGTGTATTGCTGATATTATCCACAGACTTTATTGTTTTGAATGTTTTTTTCCAGGGAACATTTAATTTGTGCTTGGAAACACTAGTAGGTTCCCCATGGAGACACCAGCTCTACACATTCGTATTTTCTATGGAGAAAGCTAGAGGAACTGCGGCAAACAAACATGATACTTCTGTTTGTATCGATGATATTTTATCTACTTGCCTAATGAAAAGACTTTGCTTTTTTCCAAAACCATTTTTACTGTGATTTTCTCGGTCCATTGCATACGAATACCACACCAGTTTGTCCGGATATGACTGCATAAAACCGGAAATATCTGGTTGTGTTTTGCCTAACTCAATCCCAGATATTGTTACAGCCTCTGTGTTTGTGTATTCCTGATATTATCCACAGACTTTATTGTTTTGAATGTTTTTTATCAGGGAACATTTAATTTTGTGCCATTGAAACACTAATTGTTTCCACATGGAGACACCAGGTCTACACATTCGTTATTTTTTTTATTAAACTTTATTTAATGAATATAAATTTCCAAAGTACAGCTCATGGGTTACAATGGCTTCCCTCTCCCAAAACTTCCCTCCTACCCGTAACCCTCCCCTTTCTCGCTCCCTCTCCCCTTTCAATCACATCATGATTCATTTTCAATTCTCTTTATATACAAAAGATTAGTTTAGTATAAATTAGGTAACGATTTCAACAATTTGCCCCCATATAGCAACACAAAGTAAAAAAAAAATATACTGTTGGAGTACTAGTTATAGCATTAAATACGAGTGTACAGCACATTAAAGGCAGAGATCCTACGTAATATTTTTTTTAAATTAATTAATTTTCTATGCCATTTCCAATTTAATACCAGGTGTTTTTTTTCATTTCCAATTATCTTTATATACAGAAGATTGATTCAGTATATAATTAGTAAAGATCTCATCACTTTGTACCCATGCAGAAACACAAATTGTAAAAATACTGTTTCAGTACTAGTTATAGCATCACTGCACATTAGACAACACATTAAGGACAGATCCCACATGGGATGTAAGTACACAGTGAATCCTGTTGCTGACTTAACAATTTGACACTCTTGTTCATGGAATCAGTAATTACATTCGTAATTTCTACGGAGAAACCTATAGGAATTGCGGCAAACAAACATGATATTTCTGTTTCTATAGCTGACATTTTATGCACTTGCCTAACGAAAATACTTGCTTTTCTCCAAACCATTTGTACTGTGATTTTCTAGGTCCATTGCATATGAATTCCACACCACTTTTCCGGATATGACTTGATGAAAATAGAAATATCTGGTTGTGTTTTGGCTAACTCAATCCGAAATATTGCTACAGCCTCTGTGTTTGTGTATTCCTGATATTAACCATGGACTTTATATTTTTCAATGTTTTTTTTCAGAGAACATTTAATTTTGTGCTTGGAAACACTAATTGGTTTCACATGGAGACACCAGCTCTACACATTCGTATTTTCTAGGGAGAAAACTAGAGGAACTGCCGCAAAAAAACATGATATTTCTGTTTGTCTAGATGACATTTTATGCACTTTCCTAACGGAAAGACTTTTCTTTTCTCCAAAACCATTTTTACTGTGACTTTCTCGGTACATTGCATACGAATTCCAAACCAGTTTGTCCGGATATGACTGGATGAAACCAGAAATATCCGGTTGTGTTTTGGCTAACTCAATCTCAGATATTGCTACAGCCTCTGTGATTTTGCATTCGTGATATTACCCACAGACTTTATTGTTTTGAATGTTTTCATAAGGGAACATTTAATTTTGTACCTTAGAAACACTAATTGGCTCATCATGGAGACACCAGCTCTACACATTCGTATTTTCTAGGGAGAATGCTAGAAGAACTGCGGCAAACAAACACGATATTTCTGTTTGTATCAATGACATTTTAAGCACTTCCTAATGAAAAGACTTTGCTTTTCTCCAATACCATTTTTACTGTGATTTTCTCGGTCCATTGCATACGAATTCCACACCAGTTTTTCCGGATATGACTGGATGAAACTGGAATTATCCTTTTTTTTTTTTTTTGGGTAACTCAATCCCAGATATTGCTACAGCCTCTGTGTTTGTGTATTCCTGATATTATACACAGACTTTATTGATTTGAATGTTTTTTATCTGGGAACATTTAATTTTGTGCTGCGAAACACTAATTGTTTCCACATGGAGACACCAGGTCTACATATTCATATTTTCTAGGGAGACAGCTAGAGGAACTGTGGCAAACAAACATGATATTTCTGTTTGTATAGATGGCATTTTTTGCACTTGCTTACGGAAAAACTTTGGTTTTCTCCAAAACCATTTTTACTCTGATTTTCTCGGTCCATTGCATACGAATTCCTTAAAGTATTTTGTCCGGATATCACTGGATGAAACCAGAAATATCCGGTTGTGTTTTGGCTAACGCAATCCGAAATATTCTGAAAACCTCTCTGTTTGTGTTTTCTGGATATAATCGATGAATTTTATTGTTTTGAATGTTTTTAACAGGGAACATTTAATTTTGTGATGTGAAACAATAATTGTTACATGGAGACAACAGCTCTACTCATTCGTATTTTCTAGGGAGAACGCTATAGGAACTGCGGCAAACAAAGATGATATTTCTGTTTCTATAGATGACATTTTATGACCTTGCCTAATTAAAAGAATTTGATTTTCTCCAAAATCATTTGTGCTGTTATTTTCTCGTTCCATTGCATACGAATTCCACACCAGTTTGTCGGGATATGACTGGATGAAACAGGAAATATCCGGTTTTGTTTTGGCTAACTCAATCCCAGATATTGCTACAGGCTCTGTGTTTGTGTATTCCTGATAGTATCCACAGACTTTATTGTTTTGAATGTTTTTTAACAGGGAACATTTTATTTTGAGCTTGAATATGGTAATTGTTTGCACTTGGAGACACCAGCTCTACACATTCGTATTTTTTACGGAGAAAGCTAGAGGAACTGCGGTAAAAAAACATGATATTTCTGTTTCTATAGATGACATTTTATGCACTTTCCTAATGAACAGACTTTGCTTTTCTCCAAAACCATTTTTACTGTGATTTTCTTTGTCCATTGCATACGAATTCCACACCACTTTATCCGGATATGACTGGATGAAAACAGAAATATCCGGTTGTGTTTTGGCTAACTCAATCCGAAATATTGTGAAAGCCTCTGTGTTTGTGTTTTCTGGATATTATCAATGGACTTTATTGTTTTGAATATTTTTATCAGGGAACAATTATTTTTGTAAAGTAGAAACACTACTGGGTTCCACATGGAGACACCAGCTCTACACCTTTGTATTTTCTAGGGAGAAAGCTAGAGGATCTGCGGCAAACAAACATGATATTTATGTTTGTGTAGATGATATTTTATGCACTTGCCTAACGAAAAGACTTTGCTTTTCTCCAAAACCATGTTTGCTGTGATTTTCTCGGTCCATTGCATATGAATTCCACACCAGTTTGTCCGGATATGACTGGCTGAAACCGGAATTATCCAGGTTTTTTTTGGCTAACTCAATCCCAGATATTGCTACAGCCTCTGTGATTGTGTATTCCTGATATTATACACAGACTTCATTGATTTGAATGTTTTTTATCTGGGAACATTTAATTTTCTGCTGGGAAACACTAATTGTTTCCACATGGAGACACCAGCTCTACATATTCATATTTTCTACTGAGAAAACTAGAGGAACTGTGGCAAACAAACATGATATTTCTATTTGTATAGATGGCATTTTATGCACTTGCCTACGGAAAAACTTTGCTTTTCTCCAAAACCATGTTTACTCTGAGTTTCTCGGTCCATTGCATACGAATTCCTTAAACCACTTTGTGCGGATATCACTGGATGAAACCAGAAATATCCGGTTGTGTTTTGGCTAACTCAATCCGAAATATTCTGGAAACCTCTCTGTTTGTGTTTTCTGGATATTATCGATGAACTTTATTGTTTTGAACGTTTTTATCAAGGAACATTTAATTTTGTACTGTAGAAACATTAATTTTTCATCATGGGGACACCAGCTCTACATATTCGTATTTTCTAGGGAGAAAGCTAGAGGAACTGCGGCAAACATACATGATATTTCTGTTTGTATAGATGACATTTTATGCACTTGCCTAACGAAAAGACTTTGCTTTTCTCCAAAACCATTTTTACTGTGATTTTCTCGGTCCATTGCATACAAATTCCACACCACTTTGTCCGGATATGACTGGATGAAAACAGAAATATCCGGTTGTGTTTTGGCTAACTCAATGCGAAATATTGTGAAAGTCTCTGTGCTTGTGTTTTCTGGATATTATTCATGGATTTTATATTTTTCAATGTTTTTTTTTTTCAGGGAACATTACAATTTGTACCGTTGAAACACTAATTGGTTCATCATGGGAACACCAGCTCCACATATTCGTATTATCTAGGGAGAAAGCTAGAGGAACTGCAGCAAACAAAAATGATGTTTCTGTTTGTATAGATGACATTTTATGCACTTGCCTAACGAAAAGACTTTGCTTTTCTCCAAAACCATTTTTACTGTGATTTTCTCGATCCATTGCATACGAATTCCACACCAGTTTGTCCGGATATGACTGGAAGAAACCGGAAATCTCTGGTTCCCAGACATTGCTACAGCCTCTGTATCTGTGCATTCCTGATATTATCCACGAACTTTATTGTTTTTAATTTTTTTTTCTGGGGACATTTAACTTTGGGCTTGGAAACACTAATTGGTTCATCATGGGGACACCAGCTCTACACATTCATATTTTCTAGGGAGAAAGCTAGAGGAAATGCGGCAAACAAACATGATATTTCTGTTTGTATAGATGACATTTTATGCCCTTGCCTAACGAAAAGACTTTGCTTTTCTCCAATTCCTTTTGAACTCTGATTTTCTCCGTGAATTACATATGAATTCCACACCACTTTGTCCGGAAATGACTGGATGAAACTGGAAATATGCCGTTTTGTTTTGGAAAACTCAATCCCAGATATTGCTACAGCCTCTGTGTATGTGTTTTCTAGTTATTATCCATGGACTTTATTGATGTGAATGTTTTTTATCAGGGAACATTTAATTTTGTGCCGTTGAAACACTAATTGGTAAATCATGGGAACACCAGCTCCACACATTCATATTTTCTAGGGAGAAAGCTAGAGGAACTGCGGCAAACAAACATGATATTGCTGTTTCTCTAGATGACATTTTATGCACTTGCCTAACGAAAAGACTTTGCTTTTCTCCAAAACCATTTTTACTGTGATTTTCTCGGTCCATTGCATACGAATTCCAAACCAGTGTGTCCGGATATGCCTGGATGAAACCAGAAATATCTGGTTGTGTTTTGGGTAACTCTATCCGAAAAATTGCTACAGCCACTGGGTTTCTGTTTTCTGGATATTATCAGTGGACTTTCTTGTTTTGAATGTTTTTGATCAGGGAACATTTTATTTTGTACCGTTGAAACACAAATTGGTTCATCATGGGGACACCAGCTCTACACATTCGTATTATCTAGGGAGAAAGTTAGAGGAACTGCGGCAAATAAACATGATATTTCTGTTTGTATGGATGACATTTCATGCACTTGCCTAACGAAAAGCCTTTGCTTTTCTCCGAAACCATTTTTACTGTCATTTTCTCAGTCCATTTCATATGAATTCCACACCAGTTTACCAGATATGAATGGATGTAATCGGAAATATCCGGTTTTGTTTTGGCTAACTCAATCCCACATATTGCTACAGCCTCTGTGTTTGTGTATTCCTGATATTACGCAAGGATTTTATTGATCTGAATGTTTTTTATCCGGGAATATTTAATTTTGTCCTTGGAATCACTAATTGGTTCCACATGGAGACACCAGATCTACACATTCGTATTTTCTAGGGAGAAAGCTAGACAAACGCGACAAACATACATGATATTTCTGTTTGTATAGATGACCATTTATGCATTTGCCTAACGAAAAGACATTGCTTTTCTCCAAAACCATTTTTATTCTGATTTTCTCAGCCCATTGCATACAAATTCCAAACAGTTTGTCCGGATATGACTGGATGAAACCAGAAATATCCGGTTGTGTTTGGGTAACTCAATCAGAAATATTGTGAAAGCCTCTGTGTTTGGGTTTTCTGGATATTATCGATGGACTTTATTGTTTTGAATGTTTTTATCAGCGAACATTTCAATGTGTACCGTTGAAACACTAATTGGTTCATCATGGGGACACTAGCTGTACACATTCGTATTTTCTAGGAAGAAAGCTAGAGGAACTGCAGCAAACAAACATGATATTTCTGTTTGTATAGATGACATTTTATGCAGTTGCCTAATGAAAAGACTTTGCATATCTCCAAAACCAATTTTACTGTGATTTTCTCGGTCCATTGCATACAAATTCCACACAATTGGTAAAGATATGACTGGATGAAACCGGAAATATCCGGTTTTGTTTTGGCTAACTCCATCCCAGATATTGCTACAGCCTCTGTGTTTGTGTATTCCTGATATTATCCACGGACTTTATTGTTTTGAATGTGTTTTAGCAGGGAACATTTAATTTTGCTCTTGGAACAATAATTGGTTCCACATGGATACGCCTGCTCTACATATTTGTATTTTCTAGGCAGAAAGCTAGAGGAACTGGGGCAAACAAACATGATATTTCTGTTTGTATAGATGACATTTTATGCACTTGCCTAACGAAAAGACTTTGCTTTACTCCAAAACCATTTTACTGTGATTTTCTCAGTCCATTGCATACGAATTCCACACAAGTTTGTCTGGCCATGACTGGATGAAACCAGAAATATCCGGTTTTATTGCAGCAATATGGCGGAATAGGCAGGGAGCAAAATATTAGTCCGGGGGAGAGACAGTTTTATATAAGTGGAGATAATGCAGGGTCAAGGAAGTGTAGGGTAAGAAACAGCAGAGGAAACTCTTCCGGAACTAGTGATTCACAGTGTACCTGCGTGGAGAGCTTGGGAACCCAAGTTCGGGACGCCAGCGGCAGACTCAACACACCAGCGCTGGAATGTGGGGTGAGCCGAACCTCAATAGCCCGTGACACCAGTGGGCAAGCAGAAAGAGAAGGCTAGAGGGAACGAGGCTTGGAAGTCCGTTGCGAAAAATTCACCAGGCTAACTAGAAGAGAGAGAGGAAAAAAATAAAAAAAGTGACCGATATGGACACAAGTTTCTCTCTCTCCGCTCACCTCTCAAAGGCGAGCAAGACAGAGCAGGCGCCATTTTGGACATACGTCATCAGCAGGGCAACCTCAGGTCTGCACCAGCCCTGAGCCTGTCAGAAAAAAACTGACTCTGGGGGGAGGGGTGAAATAACAGGAGATTAGCATCTAACTTGGCAACCCAGTGGGAGACTGCAGGAGAATTGGAGCCCACACTGAGGGCAGCAGAGATTCCCTGTGTGGTCCTTGGGAAAGAGCTTCCGATCTCTGGCTCCTGTGGGCATATCATTTGCCTGCTAACTACCTCCAATTACGTTCAGCTGTGCGGAATTACTTCCATTTTGAATCAAAAAAAGAAACAAAGAGAGATTTACCACACCTAACCTGGGAGTGTCATCTTTGACACACCCTCAACCCTGAGGAACCAAACACAGCTCTCAGTCCACACTCATCTCAAGCCTCTAAGGCTCCACCGAAAGCAGACAGTCCACTTAATATAGAGCCATAGTGTAACAAGAAAAAACACCACAGTGAAGAAACCAAATATCTCCAACATGCCAAACAACAAATGCAAAAACCGAGGTAACAAGAACAAGGAAGACACTATGACGCCCCCAAATGAAAAAGACACCCCAATTCAAGATTATGAAGACGATGAGATTGAAGAAATGCAAGAAGCGGATCTCAAAAAATTGATAAGAACATTAAGAAGTTCTCAAAAACAAATTCTTGAACTACAGAAATCCTTAATGGACAAGATACAAAATCCCTCTCGTGAAAATGAAATATTAAGGAGGAATCCAAATGAAATGAAACAACTAGTGGAACAAGAAACTGTGATAGTGACGAGAAATCATAATGAAATGAAGAATTCAATAGATCAAATGACAAACACATTAGAGAGCCTTAAGAGCAGAATGGGCGAAGCAGAAGAGAGAATGTCAGACTTAGAAGACAGAGAACAGGAAGGGAAACAGGCAAACCAAAGAAAAGAAGGAGAAATTAGAAATCTAAAAAATATTGTCAGGAATCTACAGGATACTATTAAAAAACCCAACATTCGGGTTCTAGGAGTTCCTGAAGGCATGGAGAGGGAGAAAGGATTAGAAGGCATTTTCAGTGAGATACTAGCAGAAAATTTCCCAGGTTTGGAGAAGGACAGAGGCATCTTAGTACAGGAAGCTTATAGAACCCCTAATAAACATGACCAAAAGAGATCCTCACCACGACATGTTGTAATCAAACTCACCACAGTGAAACATAAAGAAAAGATCCTAAAATGTGCAAGAGAGAAACGTCAGATTACTCTTAGAGGATCTCCAATTAGACTCACAGCAGACTTCTCATCAGAAACCCTACAAGCTAGAAGGGAATGGCGAGACATAGCCCAGGTACTAAGAGAGAAAAACTGCCAGCCCAGAATACTATATCCTGCAAAGCTCTCATTTGTGAATGAAGGTGAAATTAAGACTTTTCATAGCAAACAGAAACTGAAAGAATTTGTTGCCACTCATCCTGCCCTCCAAAAGATGCTTAAAGATGTGTTACACACACAAACACAGAAACACGGTCACCAATATGAAAGAAGGTAAAGGAAGGAAACCTCACAGCAAACGATCACAGGAAGCTCAATTTCTCTTTGACATAGAATTAAACTCTGATGCTCTGTTAAATCAATGTGTTAAAGTAATCTATTATGTGCTCTTGATGTCTGTTCAATTCTAATTGTTCAAAAACAGCTGAATTTTTATTAAGAGCTATGGGTTATTTAAATATGTGCTTATTTTCAAAGATTTGAATAGTCACCTTGTAACAATGATCAAATTTGGTCTATGTTATGTCATGATTTTAAGGAATCTTATTTCAACCAGATATTTTGGATTTTGAGCCTTCTTGGCATTCTTGACAGGCATTCAAAAAATCAAAGTTTCAAACAATCTGGTCTCTAAAATTTCCAGTAAATCCTGGACTTTGGTTTTTCCAGTTTGGGCCCAACTGAAAAAATCGAAGGACCTATGTCTCTCATCTTATAGAGACACCAACTAAGCAGGCTATTTGGATTATATTAGAAGGACTGTCAAGATGTGATGTGGTACCAGGCTTTAAGTTTCTATAATGGAAAATGCTATTAATACAAATGTTGGAGAATTAAAAAGTCTAATGATCTTGTGTTACTAGACATGATAGTTATCTTAATGAGAAAGCCCCAGAGGCCTAAAGGGTTAAATACTTGTAAAATCCTACAGGTGCTTTCAAAAATACTGTGAAGTAAGCAAGTGCCTCTTGTTGGTTGATGAGTTTATAATTTTAAACATGGCGACTTAAAGTCTTTTGTCATCCATAGTTATATATGGTGTGCTGCTCATAAAACTAAAGCATTGTTGGTTCTGTGTTTAGCTGTCCTCCTATAGGTTCCTATGGACTTTTCCCAGCCACTTCTATTGTATTCAATACCTTGGAATGGCTCTATAAACAGATGAAGCCAATAATGTATTAACAGTACCAACTGAGAGAAAGTATGGTTAACTGAGGTTACTAAAAACAAAAAGCAATTCAAATCCATTGGCAATCTACAAAAAGAGTTAAAGATTTTAAAAGCTATTATTAAAATTGCTATATTGGTCTATTATGCTATGCTATATGTGTGTACATATTGTATGTCCACATGGGGAAATTTTATTAAGAGTTTTATTTTAAATGGCTTATAGATAAAATTGTCCATAAGTTTAAGCTGCTAAAATCAATCAAAGATACATTTTAATTTGTGTGACCTGAATCTGTGTATCATATGTTTTATACTTCTTCGTAGAAAGAAACTAAAAACATTTTAGATGGTTGTGCTTGAGTTTACTGGCTAAACAAACTACACCATGTTAGATATTTAAGAGGTGTTTTCAAATACATGATTCTTAAAATTTCTAGAAGGCATTGGACCTTCTGGTAAATGTTTTCTTAAGTTGTTATCTAATGGTTGAAAGGGTTTGCTAAGTATTCATGTGATATTGCTATTGTCAGCAAGCGATCTAGGAATTGCTCCCTCATTTCTCTATTCTAAGCCCAACTTGTTCTTTCATTTCTCTATTCTCTTCAAGGTAGGAAACTAATTCTATTATAAAGCAATCTGTAGGATGCACAATTTAATCTTTAGACCTTATAAAAGAGATGGCTAACATTTTTCTGTAATAGCATAGCCAAAATAAGAACTAAAATAATAATCTCATAGCTAGATTTACTTCGCCATCAGCGAAGTAAACAGTAAGTAGAAAAAACCTCCCTTTCAGACCAAAGGGAAAGAAAGTTTTTAAATGAGAATATAATTTCCCTCATGGGCATTGTCTACCTTAGAAAAACTACTACAGAACATGCCTGTGACTATAGACTTGCAGTTCAGGCCACTAAAGATTAGAGATGGGACTTGGGCACTCCCTTGACTTGCATCCTCTGGTTTGCTTTAACACAAACCAGGAGGAAAGGAAAGCTGGGCATCAGAAGCAATCGGTGGCAGGCCTATTAATGTACAGTGTACAGTGATCTGCCCTCAAGGAGACCCAACAGGCCCGTCCACTGCAGTGGCTTTCAATGTGGTAAGCCTGGGCTTCAGCAGAAGTCAGCCTGTGAAGAGCCCTGGCAGCTCTGCCAAGAGTTGGATCACTGGAAATGGACCTGCCCTGGAGTCGAAGGATGCCCAGGTCAGAGCCACAGATCTTATTGGCTCTAAGCTGAAAAGCCCTTCACTCAGCCCAACTTCCAAAGTGACCACTGCAGCTGAGGGGATGGTCAAGTAGGGTCAGCAACATTGCAGGCAGAACTGTAAATTTCTTGTTAGAGATGCCCTCTGCCTTTACCTAGCCAGCGCTCCTCCCAGGCCAGTGAAGTAATGAAAGTCAACAGAGTGCCTTCCCCTAGGAGGTTCACACCTCCCTTAGGATATACCCCATGTGAAGAGATAGATAGGTCTGGGCCTCTTAACTTACAAGGCCTAAAGCCCACCAGATTATTATCAAGCCCCTTCTATCAGGTTCTATTTGCCTCTCAATCAGAAAAATTACTTGTAGCTTAGACAGCACCTTTCATAGCTCCTCTAATAATGACTCTGTCCTTTGTTCTACACCCTGTCTAGTGCACTTGGGCCTCATTTCTTTGTAATCATAACCTCTACTCTACCACCAATGGCTCTACTCCCAACCTGGGTGTACTGATGGTCCTCTTCCCCACTTAATGCTGTACAATTGTTCAAACCTGGTAAATGCCACTCTAAGGATCATTGGTTACTATCCTCACTCTATCTTTTATGACCTTGTCTAAATATGATCAGAGTCGGTAAACTTGGAAGGCTTCCATAGCCTTGGCAACTAATGACGACAGCCTAGGATGGTTACTGTCGCCATAAACTAGGGTGTCAATTTGTTGGGTCAACAACAGGAGCCACTGTGCACTTGCTCCTCATGTGGGATCTCTGTCCTGAATGTGCTGTACATTGTGATTTAATGCTATAACTAGTACTCAAACAGTATGTTTCACTTTGTGTTTCTATGTGGGTGCAAACTGTTGAAATCTTTATACTAAATTGATCTTCTGTATATAAAGAGAATTGAAAATGAATCTTGATGCAAATGGAAGGGGAGAGGGAGTGAGAGAGGGGAGGGTTGCGGGTGGGAGGAAAGTTATGGGAAGGGGAAGCCATTGTAATCCATAAGCTGTACACTGGAAATTTATATTCATTAAATAAAAGTTAAAAAAAGAAAGAAATATCCGGTTTTGTTTTGGCTAACTCAATCCGAAATATTGTAAAAGCCTCTGTATTTGAGTTTTCTGCATATTGTCGATGGACTTCATTGTTTTGAATGTTTTTATCAGGGAACATTTGATTTTGTACCGTTGAAACACTAATTGGTTCATCATGGGGACACCAGCTCTACACATTCGTATTTTCTAGGGAGAAAGCTAGAGGAACTGCGGCAAACAAACATGATATTTCTGTTTGTATCGATGACATTTTATGCACTTGGCTATCGAAAGGACTTTGCATTTCTCTGAACCATTTTTACTGTGATTTTCTCGGTCCACTGCATACGAATTCCACACCAGTTTGTCTGGATATGACAGGCTGAAACCAGAAATATCCGGTTTTGTGTAGGCTAACACAATCCGAAATATTGCTACAACCTCTGTGTTTGTGCATTCCTGATATTTACGGACTTTACAGTTTCGAATGTTTTTTATCAGGTAACATTTTTTTTTTGCTCTTGGAAACACTAATTGGTTCCACATGGACACACCAGCTCTATACATTCCTATTTTCTAGGGAGAAAGCTAGAGGAACTACTACAAACAAACATGATATTTCTGTTTGTATAGATGGCATTTTATGCATTGCCTAACGAAAAGACTTTGCTTTTCTCCAAAACCATTTTACTGTGATTTTCTCAGTCTATTGCATACGAATTCCATAGGAGTTTGTCCGGATATGACTGGATTAAACCGGAAATATCCAGTTGTGTTTTGGCTAACACAATCCGAAATATTGAGAAAGCCTCTGTGTTTGTGTTTTCTGGATATTATCAACGGACTTTAGTGTTTTGAATTTTTTTTATCAGGGAACATTAATTTTGTGCTGTGAAACACTAATTGCTTCCACATGGAGACACCAGCTCTACACATTAATATATTGCAGGGAGAAATCTAGAGGAACAGCGGCAAATAAACATGATATTTCTGTTTGTATAGATGACATTTTATGCACTTTCCTAACGAAAAGACTTTGCTTTTCTCCGAAACAATTTTTACTGTGATTTTCTTGGTCCATTGCATAGGAATTCCACACCAGTTTGTCCGGATATGACTGGATGAAACCGGAATATCCGGTTTTGTTTTGGTTAACTCAATCCCACATATTATTACAACCTCTGTGTTTGTGTATTCCTGATATTATCCACAGACTTTATTGTTTTGAATGTTTTTTATCAGGGAACATTTAATTTGGTACCGTTGAAACACAAATTGTTTCCTCATGGAGACACCAGCTCTACACAGTCATATTTTCTAGGGAGAAAGCTAGAGGAACTGCGGCAAACAAACATGATATTTCTGTTTGTATCGATGACATTTTATGCACTTGCCTAACGAAAAGACTTTGCTTTTCTCCGAAACAATTTTTACTGTGATTTTCTCAGTCCATTGCATACGAATTCCACACCACTATGTCCGGATATGACTGGATGAAACCAGAAATATCTGGTTGTATTTTGGCTAACTCAACCGAAATATTGCTACAGCATCTGTGTTTGTGTATTCCTGATATTATCCACGGACTTTATTTTTTAGAATGTTTTTTTTTTTTCAGGGAACATTTAATTCTGTGCTTGGAAACACTAATTGGTTCCACATGGAGACACCAGCTCAACACATTCGTATTTTCTAGGGAGAAAGCTAGAGGAACTGCGGCAAACAAACATGATATTTCTGTTTGTCTAGATGACATTTTATGCACTTGCCTAACGAAAAGGCTTTGCTTTTCTCCAAAACCATTTTTACTGTGATTTTCTCGGTCCATTGCATACGAATTCCATACCACTTTGTCCGGATATGACTGGATGAAACCGGAAATATCTAGTTTTTTTTTTTTTTTGGCTAACTCAATCCCAGATATTGCTACAGCCTCTGTGTTTGTGTATTCCTGATATTATCCACAGACATTATTGTTTTGAATGTTTTTTTATCAGGGAACATTATATTTTGTGCTTGTATACAGTAATTGGTTCCACATGGAGACACCAGCTCTACACATTAATATTTTATAGGGAGAAAGCTAGAGGAACTGCGGCAAACAAACATGATATTTCTGTTTGTATAGATGATATTTTATGCAGTTGCCTAACGAAAAGACTTTGCTTTTCACCAAAACAATTTTTACTCTGATTTTCTTTGGCCCATGCATACAAATTCCACACCACTTTGTCCGGATATGACTGCATGAAAACGGAAATATACGGTTGTGTTTTGGATAACTGATTCAGAAATATTGTGAAAGCTTCTGTGTTTGGGTTTTCTGGATATTATCGATGGACTTTATTGTTTTGAATGATTTATCAGGGAACATTTCATTTTATTCCGTTGAAACACTAATTGGTTCATCATGGGGACAACATCTATACACATTCGTATTTTTTAGGGAGAAAGCTAGAAGAACCACGGCAAACAAACATGATATTTCTGTTTGTATATATGAAATTTTGTCCACTTGCCTAACGAAAAACTTTGCTTTTCTCCAAAATCATTTTACTGTGATTTTCTCGGTTCATTGCATACGAATTCCGAACCACTTTGTCCAGTTATGACTGGATGAAAACAGAAATATCTGGTTGTGCTTTGGCTAACTCAATCTGAAATGTTGTGAAAGCCTCTTTGTTTGTCTTTTCTGGATATTATCGATGGACTTTATTGTTTCAATGTTTTTATCAGGGAACATTTAATTTTGTACCGTTCAAAACACTAATTGGTTCATGGTGGGGACACCAGCTCAACTCATTCGTATTTTCTAGGGAGACTGCTAGAGGAACTGTGGCAAACAAACATGATATTTCTGTTTGTATAGTTTACATTTTATGCAGTTGCCTAATGAAAAGACTTTGCTTTTCTGCAAAACCATTTTTACTCTGATTTTCTCCATCCAATGCATACGAATTCCACACCACTTTGTCCTGTAGGACCCCCGGACTAGGTGTCCCACAATTCGACCGACCCCCAGATACACGAGCTCCACACCAATCGATGCAAAGGGCAAGAGGGAAGTTTATTTCATTTGCAAATGGGCCGTCTCAACAGCACCCTCTAGTGCAGTGCAGAGAGAGAGCGGCCCCGATTATCAGTTTCACAGAGTATTTAAGGCTTAAAACCACAACATTAGCATATTTTTACTGTGTTACAATTTCATTGGGTAACTTAAATGATTACAGGATAAAAGATGAAGTTACATGCTGTACGTGCCTTGCGGTTTTTATCTTTAGCTTGAGCAAGCAGGGGCAGGGGTCGTAAAGCCTGGTATGTGGGATAACAGGATGTTACTGACAGGGCAGGGGGTGTGTGGAAACTTGGTAACAGGATATAGGTTGGGTGGATTTTCTGTTAACTTCAGCCTTTATAGTTCCTAAAAACGGTTACATGTTGCAAGGTTAGCCATCTTATAAAAGTAATCACATTTCTTGCAAGCTTATTTCAAGCCCAGCCAATTTATACAAAAGCAGAACAATGTGCGGTTAGTTTAAGCAACTCCATTTTAAACCTGCCTAATTCTTTCAGTCGGATATGACTAGATGAAACCGGAAATATCCGGTTTTATTTTGGATAACTCAATCCCAGATATTGCTACAGCCTCTGTGTTTCTGTATTCCTGAAATTATCCACGGACTTTATTGTTTTGAATGTTTTTATCAGGGAACATTTCATTTTGTACCGTTGAAACACTACTAGGTTCAACATAGGGACACCAGCTCTACATATTCGTATTTTCTAGGGAGAAAGCTAGAGGAACTGTGAAAAACAAACATGATATTTCTGTTTGTATAGATGACATTTTATGCACTTTCCTAACGAAAAGACTTTGCTTTTCTCCGAAACAATTTTTACTGTGCCTTTCTCGGTCCATTGCATAGGAATTCCACACCAGTTTGTCCGGATATGACTGGATGAAACCGGAATATCCGGTTTTGTTTTGGTTAACTCAATCCCACATATTATTACAACCTCTGTGTTTGTGTATTCCTGATATTATCCACAGACTTTATTGTTTTGAATGTTTTTTATCATGGAATATTTAATTTTGTGCTTGGAATCACTAATTGGTCGCACATGGACGCACCAGCTCTACACATTAGTATTTTATAGGGAGAAAGCTAGAGGAACATCGGGAAACAAACATGATATTTCTGTGTGTATAGATGATACTTTATAGACTTGCCTAACGAAGAGACTTTGCTTTTCTCCAAAACCATTTGTACTGTGATTTTCTTGGTCTATTGCATACGGATACCACACCAGTTTGTCCTGATACAACTGGATGAAACCAGAAATATCCGGTTGTGTTTTAGCTAACTCAGTCCGAAATATTGTGAAAGCCTCGGTGTTTGTGTTTTCTGGATATTGTCGACGGAATTTATTGTTGTGAAAGTTTTTATCAGGGAACATTTAATTTTGTACCATTGAAACACTAATTGGTTCATGGTGGGGACACCAGCTCAACACATTCGTATTTTCTAGGGAGACTGCTAGAGGAAATGTGGCAAACAAACATGATATTTCTGTTTGTATAGTTTACATTTTATGCAGTTGCCTAATGAAAAGACTTTGCTTTTCTCCAAAACCATTTTACTGTGATTTTCTCGGTCCATTGCATACGAATTCCACTCCAGTTTGTCCGGATATGACTGGATGTAACCAGAAATATCCGATTGTGTTTCGGCTAACTCAATCTGAAATATTGCTACAGCCTCTGTTTTTGTGTTTTCTGGATATTATCGATGGACTTATTGTTTTGAATGTTTTTATCATGGCACATTTCATTTTGTACCGTTGAAACACTAATTGGTTCATCATGGGAACACCAGCTCTACACATTCGTATTTTCTAGGGAGAAAGCTAGAGGAACTGCGGAAACAAACATGATATTTCTGTTTGTCTAGATGACATTTTATGCAGTTGCCTAACGTAAAGACATTGCTCTTCTCCAAAAACATGTTTACTGTGATTTTCTTGGTCCATTGCTTACGAATTTCACACCACTTTGTCCAGATATGACTGGATGAAACCTGAAATATCCGGTTTTGTTTTGGCTAACTCAATCCGAAATATTGCTACAGCCTCTGTGTTTGTGTATTCCTGATATTATCCACAGACTTTATTGTTTTGTATGTTTTTTTATCAGGGAACATTTAATTTCTTGCTTGGTAACACTAATTGGTTCCACATGTAGACACCAGCTCTACACATTCGTATTTTCTAGGGAGAAAGCTAGAGAAACTGCGGGAAACAAACATGATATTTCTGTTTGTCTAGATGACATTTTATGCACTTGCCTAACGAAAAGCATTTGCTTTTATCCAAAACCATTTGTACTGTGATTTTCTTGGTTGATTGCATAGGAATTCCACGCCAGTATGTCCGGATATGACAGGATGAAACCAGAAATATCCGGTTGTGTTTTGGCTAACTCAATCTGAAATATTGCTACAGCCTCTGTGTTTGTGTATTCCTGTTATTATCCACAGACTTTATTGTTTTGAATGTTTTAAATCAGGGAACATTTAATTTTGTGCTTGGAAACACTAATTGGTTCCACATGGAGACACCAGCTCTACACATTCCTATTTTCTAGGGAGAAAGCTAGAGGAACTGCGGCAAACAAACATGATATTTCTGTTTGTATAGATGACATTTTATGCACTTGCCTAACGAAAGATTTTGCTTTTCTCCAAAACCATTTTTACAGTGATATTCTCGGTGCATTGCATATGAATTCCACACCAGTTTGTCTGGATATGACTGGATGAAACCGGAAATATCGGGTTTTGTTTTGGCTAACTCAGTCTGAAATATGGTGAAAGCCTCTGTGTTTCTGTATTCCTGATATTATCCAGGGACTTTATTGTTTTGAATGTTTTTTGTCAGGGAACATTTAATTTTGTTTTGCGAAACACTAATTGTTTCCACATGGAGACACCAGCTCTACACATTCGTATTTTCTAGGGAGAAAGCTAGAGGAACTACGGCAAACAAACATGATATTTCTGTTTGTATCGATGACATTTTATGCACTTGCCTAACGAAAAGACTTTGCTTTTCTCCAAAACCATTTTTACTGTGATTTTCTCGGTCCCTTGCATACGAGTTCCACACCAGTTTGTCCGGATATGACTGCATGAAACCGGAAATATCTGGTTGTGTTTTGCCTAACTCAGTCCCAGATATTGCTACAGTCTCTGTGTTTGTGTATTCCTGATATTATCCACAGACTTTATTGTTTTGAATGTTTTTTATCAGGGAACATTTAATTTTGTACCGTTGAAACACTAATTGTTTCCACATGGAGACACCAGCTCTACACATTCGTAATTTTTTTTCATTAAACTTTTATTTAATGAATATAAATTTCAAAAGTACAACTCATGGGTTACAATGGCTTCCCTCTCCCAAAACTTCCCTCCCACCCACAACCCTCCCCTTTCCCTCTCCCTCTCCCCTTCCAATCACATCATGATTCGTTTTCAATTCTCTTTATATACAAAAGATTTGTTTAGTATAAATTAGTTAACGATTTCAACAATTTGCCCCCATATAGCAACACAAAGTGAAAAAAAAATACTGTTGGAGTACTAGTTATAGCATTAAATACAAGTGTACAGCACATTAAAGGCAGATATCCTACATAATTTTTTTTAAATTAATTAATTTTCTATGCCATTTCCAATTTAACACCAGGTGTTTTTTTTTCATTTCCAATTATCTTTATATACAGAAGATCGATTCAGTATATAATTAGTAAAGATCTCATGAGTTTGTACCCATGCAGAAACACAAAGTGTAAAAATACTGTTTCAGTACTAGTTATAGCATCACTGCACATTAGAAAACACATTAAGGAAAGATCCCACATGGGATGTAATTACAGAGTGACTCCTGTTGCTGACTTAACAATTTGACACTCTTGTTCATGGCGTCAGTAATGACATTCGTAATTTCTACGGAGAAACCTATAGGAATTGCGGCAAACAAACATGATATTTCTGTTTCTATAGCTGACATTTTAAGCACCTGCCTAATGAAAATACTTGCTTTTCTCCAAAACCATTTGTACTGTGATTTTCTCGGTCCATTGCATACGGATTCCACAACACTTTGTCCGGATATGACTGGATGAAACCGGAAATATCTGGTTGTGTTTTGGCTAACTCAATCCAAAATATTGCTACAGACTCTGTGTTTGTGTATTCCTGATATTATCCACGGACTTTATTTTTTTCAAAGTTTTTTATTTAGGGAACATTTAATTTTTGCTTGTAAACACTACTTGGTCCACATGGAGACACCAGCTCTACACGTTTGTATTTTCTAAGGAGAAAGCTAGAGGAACTACAGCAAACAAACATGATATTTCTGTTTGTCTAGATGACATTTTATGCACTTGCCTAACGAAAAGACTGATTTTTTCCAAAACCATTTTTACCGTGATTTTCTTGGTCCATTGCATACGCATTCCACACCACTTTGTCCGGATATGACTGGATGAAACCGGAAATATCTGTTTTTTTTTTTTTTACATACTCAATCCCAAATCTTGCTACAGCCTCTATGTTTGCGTATTCCAGATATTATGCATGGACTTTATATTTTTTAATGTTTTTTTTCAGGGAACATTTAATTTTGTGCTTGGAAATACTAATTGTTTCCACATGGAGACACCAGCTCTACACATTCATATTTTCTAGGGAGAAAGCTAGAGGAACTGCGGCAAAGAAACATGATATTTCTGTTTCTATAGATGACATCTTATGCATTTGCCAAACAAATAGCCTTTGCTTTTCTCCAAAACCATTTGTGCTGTGATTTTCTCAGTCCATTGCATACGAATACCACACCAGTTTGTCTGGATATGACTGGATGAAACCGGACATATCTGGTTTTGTTTTGGCTAACTCAATCCCAGATATTGTTACCACCTCTGTGTTTGTGTATTCCTGATATTATCCACAGATTTTATTGTTTTGAATGTTCTTTATCAGGGAACATTTAATTTTGTGCTTGGAAACACTAATTGGTTCCACATGGAGACACAAGCTCCACATATTCGTATTTTCTAGGGAGAAAGCTAGAGGAACTGCGGCAAACAAACATGATATTTCTGTTTGTATCAATGACATTTTATGCACTTGCCTAACGAAAAGACTTTGCTTTTCTCCAAAACCATTTGTACTCTGATTTTCTCGGTCCATTGCATACGAATTCCACACCAGTTTGTCCGGATATGACTGGATGAAACCGGAAATATCCGGTTGTGTTTTGGCTAGCTCAATCCGCAATATTGCTACAGACTCTGTGTTTGTCTATTCCTGATATTATGCATGGACTTTATATTTTTCAATGTTTTTTTTCAGGGAATATTTAATTTTGTGCTTTGAAACACTAATTGGTTCCACATGGTGACACCAGCTCTACACATTCGTATTTTCTAGGGAGAAAGCTAGAGGACCTGCGGCAAACAAACATGATATTTCTGTTTGCATAGATGACATTTTATGCACTTGCCTAACGAAAAGACTTTGCTTTTCTCCAAAACCATTTGTACTGTGATTTTCTCTGTTCATTGCATATGAATTCCACACCAGTTTGTCCAGATATGACTGGATGAAACCAGAAATATCCAGGTTTTTTTTGGCTAAATAATCGCAGATATTCTTACCGCCTCTGCGTTTGTATATTCTTGATATTATCCATGGAATTTATGGTTTTGTATATTTTTTATCAGGGAATATTTAATTTTTTGCTGTGAAACACTAATTGTGTCCACATGGATACACCAGCTCTACACATTTGTATTTTCTAGGGAGAAAGCTAGAGGAACTGCGGCAAACAAACATGATATTTCTGTCTCTATCGATGACATTTTATGCACTTGCCTAATGAAAAGACTTTGCTTTTCTCCAAAACCATTTTTAATCTCATTTTCTCGGTCCATTGCATATGAATTGCACACCACTTTTCCGGATATGACTGCATGAAACCAGAAATATCCGGTTGTGTTTTGACTAATTCAATCCGAAATATTGTGAAAGCCTCTGTGTTTGTGTTTTCTGAATGTTATCGATGAACTTTATTGTTTTGAATGTTTTTATCAGGGAACATTAAATTTTGTACCGTTGAAACACTAATTTGTTCATCATGGGGACACCAGCTATACACTTTCGTATTTTTTATGGAGAAAGCTAGAGGAACTGTGGCAAACAAACATATTTCTGATTTATCGATGACATTTTATGCACTTGCCTAACGAAAAGCATTTGCTTTTATCCAAAACCATTTGTACTGTGATTTTCTCGGTTGATTGCATAGGAATTCCACGCCAGTATGTCTGGATATGACTGGATGAAACCAGAAATATCCGGTTGTGTTTTGGCTAACTCAATCTGAAATATTGCTACAGCCTCTGTGTTTGTGTATTCCTGTTATTATCCACAGACTTTATTGTTTTGAATGTTTTAAATCAGGGAACATTTAATTTTGTGCTTGGAAACACTAATTGGTTCCACATGGAGACACCAGCTCTACACATTCCTATTTTCTAGGGAGAAAGCTAGAGGAACTGCGGCAAACAAACATATTTCTGATTTATCGATGACATTTTATGCACTTGCCTAACGAAAGATTTTGCTTTTCTCCAAAACCATTTTTACAGTGATATTCTCGGTGCATTGCATATGAATTCCACACCAGTTTGTCTGGATATGACTGGATGAAACCGGAAATATCGGGTTTTGTTTTGGCTAACTCAGTCTGAAATATGGTGAAAGCCTCTGTGTTTCTGTATTCCTGATATTATCCAGGGACTTTATTGTTTTGAATGTTTTTTGTCAGGGAACATTTAATTTTGTTTTGCGAAACACTAATTGTTTCCACATGGAGACACCAGCTCTACACATTCGTATTTTCTAGGGAGAAAGCTAGAGGAACTACGGCAAACAAACATGATATTTCTGTTTGTATCGATGACATTTTATGCACTTGCCTAACGAAAAGACTTTGCTTTTCTCCAAAACCATTTTTACTGTGATTTTCTCGGTCCCTTGCATACGAGTTCCACACCAGTTTGTCCGGATATGACTGCATGAAACCGGAAATATCTGGTTGTGTTTTGCCTAACTCAGTCCCAGATATTGCTACAGTCTCTGTGTTTGTGTATTCCTGATATTATCCACAGACTTTATTGTTTTGAATGTTTTTTATCAGGGAACATTTAATTTTGTACCGTTGAAACACTAATTGTTTCCACATGGAGACACCAGCTCTACACATTCGTAATTTTTTTTCATTAAACTTTTATTTAATGAATATAAATTTCAAAAGTACAACTCATGGGTTACAATGGCTTCCCTCTCCCAAAACTTCCCTCCCACCCACAACCCTCCCCTTTCCCTCTCCCTCTCCCCTTCCAATCACATCATGATTCATTTTCAACTCTCTTTATATACAAAAGATTTGTTTAGTATAAATTAGTTAACGATTTCAACAATTTGCCCCCATATAGCAACACAAAGTGAAAAAAAAATACTGTTGGAGTACTAGTTATAGCATTAAATACAAGTGTACAGCACATTAAAGGCAGATATCCTACATAATTTTTTTTAATTAATTAATTTTCTATGCCATTTCCAATTTAACACCAGGTGTTTTTTTTTTTTCATTTCCAATTATCTTTATATACAGAAGATCGATTCAGTATATAATTAGTAAAGATCTCATGAGTTTGTACCCATGCAGAAACACAAAGTGTAAAAATACTGTTTCAGTACTAGTTATAGCATCACTGCACATTAGAAAACACATTAAGGAAAGATCCCACATGGGATGTAATTACAGAGTGACTCCTGTTGCTGACTTAACAATTTGACACTCTTGTTCATGGCGTCAGTAATGACATTCGTAATTTCTACGGAGAAACCTATAGGAATTGCGGCAAACAAACATGATATTTCTGTTTCTATAGCTGACATTTTAAGCACCTGCCTAATGAAAATACTTGCTTTTCTCCAAAACCATTTGTACTGTGATATTCTCGGTCCATTGCATACGGATTCCACAACACTTTGTCCGGATATGACTGGATGAAACCGGAAATATCTGGTTGTGTTTTGGCTAACTCAATCCAAAATATTGCTACAGGCTCTGTGTTTGTTTTTTTCTGGATATTATCAACGCACTTTATTGTTTTGAATGTTTATTATCTCGGAACATTTTATTTTGAGCTTGGATACAGTAATTGGTTCCACATGGAGACACCAGCTCTACACGTTTGTATTTTCTAGGGAGAAAGCTAGAGGAACTACAGCAAACAAACATGATATTTCTGTTTGTCTAGATGACCTTTTATGCACTTGCCTAACGAAAAGACTGATTTTTTCCAAAACCATTTTTACTGTGATTTTCTTGGTCCATTGCATACGAATTCCACACCACTTTGTCCGGATATGACTGGATGAAACTGGAAATATCTGGTTTTTTTTTTTTTACATACTCAATCCCAAATCTTGCTACAGCCTCTATGTTTGCGTATTCCAGATAATATGCATGGACTTTATATTTTTTAATGTTTTTTTTCAGGGAACACTTAATTTTCTGCTTGGAAACACTAATTGTTTCCACATGGAGACACCAGCTCTACACATTCATATTTTCTAGGGAGAAAGGTAGAGGAACTGCGGCAAAGAAACATGATATTTCTGTTTCTATAGATGACATCTTATGCACTTGCCTAATGAACAGACTTTGCTTTTCTCCAAAATGATTTTTACTGTGATTTTCTCAGTCCATTGCATACGAATACCACACCAGTTTGTCTGGATATGACTGGATGAAACAGGACATATCTGGTTTTGTTTTGGCTAACTCAATCCCAGATATTGTTACCGCCTCTGTGTTTGTGTATTCCTGATATTATCCACAGACTTTATTGTTTTGAATGTTCTTTATCAGGGAACATTTAATTTTGTGCTTGGAAACACTAATTGGTTCCACATGGAGACATTTTTCTGTTTGTATCAATGACATTTTATGCACTTGCCTAACGAAAGACTTTGCTTTTCTCCAAAACCATTTGTACTCTGATTTTCTCGGTCCATTGCATAAGAATTCCACACCTGTTTCTCCGGATATGACTGGATGAAACCGGAAATATCCGGTTGTGTTTTGGCTAGCTCAATCCGCAATATTGCTACAGACTCTGTGTTTGTCTATTCCTGATATTATGCATGGACTTTATATTTTTCAATGTTTTTTTTTCAGGGAATATTTAATTTTGTGCTTTGAAACACTAATTGGTTCCACATGGCGACACCAGCTCTACACATTCGTATTTTCTAGGGAGAAAGCTAGAGGACCTGCGGCAAACAAACATGATATTTCTGTTTGCATAGATGACATTTTATGCACTTGCCTAACGGAAAGACTTTGCTTTTCTCCAAAACCATTTGTACTGTGATTTTCTCTGTTCATTGCATATGAATTCCACACCAGTTTGTCCGGATATGACTGGATGAAACCAGAAATATCCAGGTTTTTTTTGGCTAAATAATCGCAGATATTCTTACCGCCTCTGTGTTTGTTTATTCTTGATATTATCCATGGAATTTATGGTTTTGTATATCTTTTATCAGGGAATATTTAATTTTGTGCTGTGAAACACTAATTGTGTCCACATGGAGACACCAGCTCTACACATTTGTATTTTAGGGAGAAAGCTAGAGGAACTGCGGCAAACAAACATGATATTTCTGTCTCTATCGATGACATTTTATGCACTTGCCTAATGAAAATACTTTGCTTTTCTCCAAAACCATTTTTAATCTCATTTTCTCGGTCCATTGCATATGAATTGCACACCACTTTTCCGGATATGACTGCATGAAACCAGAAATATCTGGTTGTGTTTTGACTAATTCAATCCGATATATTGTGAAAGCCTCTGTGTTTGTGTTTTCTGAATGTTATCGATGAACTTTATTGTTTTGAATGTTTTTATCAGGGAACATTAAATTTTGTACCGTTGAAACACTAATTTGTTCATCATGGGGACACCAGCTATACACTTTCGTATTTTTTATGGAGAAAGCTAGAGGAACTGTGGCAAACAAACATATTTCTGATTTATCGGTGACATTTTATGCACTTGCCTAACGAAAAGACTTTGCTTTTCTCCAAAACCATTTTTTACTGTGATTTTCTCGGTCCATTGCATATGAATTCCACACCACTTTGTCCGGATTTGACTGGATGAAATCAGAACTATCCGGTTGTGTTTTGGCTAACTCAATCCAAAATATTGCTACAGCCTCTGTGTTTGTGTTTTCTGGATATTATCGATGGACTTATGGTTTTGAATGTTCTTTATCAGGGAACATTTAATTTTGTACCGTTAAAACACTAATTGGTTCCACATGGAGACACCAGCTGAACATATTCGTATTTTCTAGGGAGAAAGCTAGAGGAACTGTGGCAAATAAACATGATATTTCTGTTTGTATCGATGACATTTTATACACTTGCCTAATGAAAGACTTTGCTTTTCTCCAAAACCATTTGTATTGTGATTTTCTCGGTCCATTGCCTACGAATTCCACACCAGTTTGTCTGGATATGTCTGGATGAAACCGGAAATATCCGGGTTATTTTTGGCTAAATAATCCCAGATATTCTTACCGCCTCTGTGTTTGTGTATTCTTGATATTATCCACAGAATTTATAGTTTTGTATATTTTTTATGAGAGAATATTTAATTTTGTGCTGTGAAACACTAATTGTGTCCACATGGAGACACCAGCTCTACACATTTGTATTTTCTACGGAGAAAGCTAGAGGAACTGCGGCAAACAAACATGATATTTCTGTTTGTATAGATGACATTTTATGCACTTGCCTAACGAAAAGACTTTGCTTTTCTCCAAAACCATTTGTACTGTGATTTTCTCGGTCCATTGCATACGAATTCCACACCAGTTTGTCCGCATATGACTGGATGAAACCAGAAATATTCGGTTGTGTTTTGGCTAACTCAATCTGAAATGCTGTGAAAGCCTCTGTGTTTGTGTTTTCTGGATATTATCGATGGACTTTAGTGTTTTGAATGTTTTTTATCAGGGAACATTTAATTTTGTGCTGCAAAACATTAATTGTTTGCAAAAGGAGACACCAACTCTACAGATTCATATTTTCTATGGAGAAAGCTAGAGGAACTGTGGCAAACAAACATGATATTTCTGTTGGTATCGATGACATTTTATGCACTTGCCTAACGAAAGACTTTGCTTTTCTCCAAAACCATTTTTACTGTGATTTTCTCGGTCCATTGCATACGAATTCCACACCACTTTGTCCGGATATGACTGGATGAAACCGGAATTATCCGGTATTGTTTTGGCTAACTCAATCCGATATATTGCTACAGCATCTGTGTTTGTGTATTCTTGATATTATTCACGGACTTTATTTTTTTGAATGTTTTTTTTTAAGGAAGCATTTAATTTTGTACCGTAGAAACACATTAAAGGCAGAGATGCTACATAATATTTTTTTTAAAAATTAATTAATTTTCTATGCCATTTCCAATTTAACACCAGTTTTTTTTTTCATTTCCAATTATCTTTATATACAGGAGATCTATTCAGTATATAATTAGTAAAGATCTCATCAGTTTGTACCCACGCAGAAACACAAAGTGTAAAAATACTGTTTCAGTTCTACTTATAGCATCACTGCACATTAGACAACACGTTAAGGACAGATCCCACATGGGATGTAAGTACACAGTGACTCCTGTTGCTGACTTAACAATTTGACACTCTTGTTCATGGCGTCAGTAATCTCCCTAGGCTCTAGTCATGAGTTGCCAGGGCTATGGAATCCATATTTTCTAAGCAGAAAGCTAGAGGAACTGCGGCAAACAACATGATATTTTTGTTTGTCTAGATGACATTTTATGCACTTGCCTAACGAAAAGACTTTGCTTTTGTCCATAACAATTGTAATTGTGATTTTATTGGTCCATTGCATACGAATTCCACACGAGTTTGCCCGGATATAACTGGATGAAACCGGAAATATCCGGTTTTGTTTTGGCTAACTCAATCCCAGATATTGCTACAGCCTCTGTGTTTGAGTATTCATGATATTATCCCCAGACTTTATTGTTTTGAAGTTTTTTTATCAGGGAACATTTAATTTTATGCTGAGAAACACTAGTTGGTTCCACATTGAGACACCAGCTCTACATATTTGTATTTTCTGGAGAGAAAGCTAGAGGAACTGCGACAAACACACATGATATTTTTGTTTGTATAGATGACATTCTATCTACTTGCCTAATGAAAAGACTTTGCTTTTCTCCAAAGCCATTTTTTCGGTGATTTTCTCAGTGCATTGCAAAGGAATACCACACCACTTTGTCTGGATATGACTGGATGAAACCGGAAAGATCTGGTTTTGCTTTGGCTAACTCAATCCCAGATATTGCTACAGCCTCTGTGTTTGTGTATTCATGATATTATCCACGGACTTTATTGTTTTAAATTTTTTTATCAGGGAACATTTAAGTTTGTGCTGCGAAACACTAGTTGGTTCCACATTGAGATACCAGCTCTACATATTTGTATTTTCTAGGGAGAAAGCTAGAGGAACTGCGGCAAACAACATGATATTTTTGTTTGTCTAGATGACATTTTATGCACTTGCCTAACGAAAAGACTTTGCTTTTGTCCATAACAATTGTAATTGTGATTTTATTGGTCCATTGCATACGAATTCCACACGAGTTTGCCCGGATATAACTGGATGAAACCGGAAATATCCGGTTTTGTTTTGGCTAACTCAATCCCAGATATTGCTACAGCCTCTGTGTTTGAGTATTCATGATATTATCCCCAGACTTTATTGTTTTGAAGTTTTTTTATCAGGGAACATTTAATTTTATGCTGAGAAACACTAGTTGGTTCCACATTGAGACACCAGCTCTACATATTTGTATTTTCTGGAGAGAAAGCTAGAGGAACTGCGACAAACACACATGATATTTTTGTTTGTATAGATGACATTCTATCTACTTGCCTAATGAAAAGACTTTGCTTTTCTCCAAAGCCATTTTTTCGGTGATTTTCTCAGTGCATTGCAAAGGAATACCACACCACTTTGTCTGGATATGACTGGATGAAACCGGAAAGATCTGGTTTTGCTTTGGCTAACTCAATCCCAGATATTGCTACAGCCTCTGTGTTTGTGTATTCATGATATTATCCACGGACTTTATTGTTTTAAATTTTTTTATCAGGGAACATTTAAGTTTGTGCTGCGAAACACTAGTTGGTTCCACATTGAGATACCAGCTCTACATATTTGTATTTTCTAGGGAGAAAGCTAGAGGAACTGCGACAAACAAACATGATATTTTTGTTTGTATAGATGACTTTCTATCTACTTGCCTAATGAAAAGACTTTGCTTTTCTCCAAAACCATTTTTCTGTGATTTTCTCGGGCCATTGCATACGAATTCCACACCACTTTGTCCGGATATGACTGGATGAAACCAGAAATATCTGGTTGTGTTTTGGCTAACTCAATCCGAAATATTGTGAAAGCCTCTGTGTTTGTTTTTTCTGGATATTATCAATGGACTTTATTGTTTTGAATGTTTTTATCAGGGAACATTTAATTTTGTAATGTTGAAACATTAGTTGGTTCATCATGGGGACACCAGCTCTACACATTCGTATTTTCTAGAGAGAAAGCTAGAGGAACTGCGGCAAACAAACATGATATTTCTGTTTGTATAGATGACATTCTATCTACTTGCCTAATGAAAAGACTTTGCTTTTCTCCAAAACCATTTTCACTCTGATTTTCTCGGTCCATTGCATACGAATTCCAGACCAGTTTGTCCGGATATGACTGAATGAAACCGGAAATATCTGGTTTTGTTTTGGCTCCCTCAATCCCAGATATTGCTAGGGCCCCTGTGTTTGTTTTTTCTGGATACTATCAATGGACTTTATTGTTTTGAATTTTTTTGTCAGGGAACGTATTATTTTGAGCTTGGATATAGTAATTGGTTCCACATGGAGACACCAGCTCTACACATTCGTATTTTCTAGGGAGAAAGCTAGAGGTACTGCGGCAAACAAACATGATATTTCTGTTGTTTCGATGACATTTTATGCACTTAGCTAATGAAAAGACTTTGCTTTTCTCCAAAACCATTTTTACTGTGATTTTCTCAATCCTTTGCATTAGAATTCCACACCAATTTGTCCTGATATGACTGGATGAAACCAAAAATATCCGGTTTTGCTTTGGATAACTCAATCCCAGATATTGCTACAGACTCTGGTTTGAGTATTCCTGATATTATTCATGAAGTTTATTGATTTGAATGTTTTTTATCAGGGAACATTTAATTTTGTGCTGTGAAACACTAGTTGGTTCCACATTGAGAGACCACTCTATATATTTGTATTTTCTAAAGAGAAAGCTAGAGGAACTGCGACAAACAAACATGATATTTCTGTTTGTATAGATGACATTCTATCTACTTGCCTAATGAAAAGAATTTGCTTTTCTCCAAAACCATTTTTTCTGTGATTATTTCGGTCCATTGCATACGAATGCCACACCACTTTGTCCGCATATGACTGGATGAAACCCGAAATATCCAGTTTTGCTTTGGCTAACTCAATCCCAGATATTGCTACAGCCTCTGTGTTTGTGTATTCCTAATATTATCCACGGACTTTATTGTTTTGAATTTTTTTTATCAGGGAACATTTTATTTTGATCTTGGAAACACTAATTGGTTTCACATGGAGACATCAGCTCTACACAGTCGTATTTTCTAAGGAGAAAGCTAGAGGAACTTTGGCAAACAAACATGATTTTGCTACAGCCTCTGTGTTTGTGTTTTCTGGATATTATCCATGGACTTTATTGTTTTGAATGTTTTTATCCATCAACATTTAATTTTGTACTGTAGAAACACTAATTGGTTCATCATGGGGACACCAGCTCTACACATTCATATTTTCTAAGCAGAAAGCTAGAGTCACTGCGGCACACAAACATGATATTTCTGTTTGTCTAGATGACATTTTATGCACTTGCCTAACGAAAAGACTTTGCTTTTCTCTAAAACAATTTTTACTGTGATTTTCCCGGTCCACGGCATATGAATTCCACAACCGTTTCTCCGGATACGACTGGATGAAACCGGAAATATCCGGTTTGTTTTGGCTAACTCAATCCAGATATTGCTACAGCCTCTGTATTTGTGTTTTCTGGATATTATCGATGGACTTTATGGTTTTCAATGTTTTTATCAGGGAACATTTAATTTTGTACAGCTGCAAAACTAATTGGTTCATCATGGGGACACCAGCTCTACACATTCGTATTTTCTAGCGGGAAAGCTAGAGGAACTGCGGCAAACAAACATGATATTTCTCTTTGTATAGATGACATTTTAAGCACTTGCCTAACGAAAAGACTTTGCTTTTCTCCAAAACCATTTGTACTGTGATTTTCTCAGTCCATTGCATTCGAATTCCACACCAGTTTGTCTGGATATGACTGGATGAAACCGAAATATCCGGTTTTGCTTTGGATAACTCGATCCCAGATATTGCTACAGCCTCTGTGTTTGAGTATTCATGATATTATCCCCAGACTTTATTCTTTTGAAGTTTTTTATCAGGGAACATTTAATTTTGTGCCATGAAACACTAGTTGGTTCCACATTGAGACACCAGCTCTACATATTTGTATTTTCTGGAGAGAAAGCTAGAGGAACTACAACAAACAAACATGATATTTCTGTTTGTATCGATAACATTCTATCTACTTGCCTAGTGAAAAGACTTTGCTTTTCTCCAAAACCATTTTTTCTGTTATTTTCTCGGTCCATTGCATACGAATTCCACACCAGTTTGTCCGGATATGACTGGATGCAACCAGAAATATCCGGTTGTGTTTTGGCTAACTCAATCCGAAATATTGCTACAGCCTCTGTGTTTGTTTTTTGTGGATATTATCAACGGACTTTATTGTATTGTATGATTTTATCAGGGAACATTTAATTTTGTACTGTAGAAACACTAATTGGTTCATCATGGGAACACCAGCTCTACACATTCGTATTTTCTAGGGAGAAAGCTAGAGGAAATGCGGCAAACAAACATGATATTTCTGTTTGTATCGATGACATTTTATGCACTTGCCTAAGGAAAAGACTTTGCTTTTCTCCAAAACCATTTTTACTCTGATTTTCTCGGTACATTGCATACGAATTCCACACCACTTTGTCCCGATAGGACTGGATGAAACCGGAAATATCCGGTTTGCTAGAGTTTCTGTGTTTGTGTATTCCTGATATTATCCACTGATTTTATTGTTTTGAATGTTTTTTATCAGGGAACATTTAATTTTGAGCTTGGATACAGTAATTGGTTCCACATGGTGACACCAGCTCTACATATTCGTATTTTCTAGGGAGAAACCTAGAAGAACTGCGGTAAACAAACATAAAAATATTTCTGTATATATAGATGACATTTTATGCTCTTGCCTAATGAAAAGACTTTGCTTTTCTCCAAAACCATTTTTACTGCGATTTTCTTGGTCCATTGCATACGAATTCCACACCATTTTGTCCGGATATGACTGGATGAAACCAAAAATATCCGGTTGTGTTTTGGCTAACTCAATCTCAGATATTGCTAGAGCCTCTGTGTTTGTGTATTCCTGATATTATTCATGAAGTTTATTGATTTGAATGTTTTTTATCAGGGAACATTTAATTTTGAGCTTGGATACAGTAATTGGTTCCACATGGAGACACCAGCTCTAAACATTAGTATTTTCTAGGGAGAAACCTAGAAGAACTGCGGTAAACAAACATAAAAAATATTTCCGTTTGTAGCGGTGATATTTTATGCTCTTGCCTAACGAAAAGACTTTGCTTTTCCACAAAACCATTTTTACTGTGATTTTCTCGGTCCATTGCATACGAATTCCACACCAGTTTGTCCGGATATGACTGGATGAAACCAAAATATCTGGTTGTTTTTTGGGTAACTCAATCCCAGATATTGCTAGAGCCTCTGTGTTTGTGTATTCCTGATAGTATTCACGAACTTTATTGATTTGAATGTTTTTTATCAGGGAACATTTAATTGTGTGCTTGGAAACACTAATTGGTTCCACATGGAGACACCAGCTCTAAACATTAGTATTTTATAGGGAGAAAGCTAGAGGAACTGCGGCAAACAAACATCATATTTCCATTTGTAGCGATGACATTTTATGCACTTGCCTAAGGAAAAGCCTTTGCTTTTCTCCAAAACCATTTTTACTGTGATTTTCTCGGTCCATTGCATACGAATTCCAGACCAGTTCACCGGATATGACTGGATGAAACCAGAAATATCCAGTTTTGTTTTTGCTAACTCAATCCGAAATATTGTGAAAGCCTCTGTGTTTGTGTTTTCTGGATATTATCGACGGACTTTATTGTTTTGAATGATTTTATCAGGGAACATTTAATTTTGTACCGTAGAAACACTAATTGGTTCATCATGGGGACACCAGTTCTACACATTCGTATTTTCTACGAAGAAAGCTAGAGGAACTGCGACAAACAAAATGATATTTCTGTTTGTATAAATGACATTTTATGTACTTGCATCACGAAATTACTTTGCTTTTCTCCAAAAGCAATTTTACTCTGTTTGTCCTGGCCATTGCATACGAATTCCACACCACTTTGTCCGGATATGACTGGATGAAACCAGAATATCCGGTTGTGCTTTGGCTAACTCAATTCGAATTACTGAGAAAGCCTCTGTGTTTGTGTTTTCTGGATATTATGGATGGACTTTATTGTTTACAATGTTTTTTTTATCGGCGAACATTTGATTTTGAGCATGGATATAGTAATTGTTTCCACATGGAGACGCAAGGTCCACACATTCGTATTTTCTAGGGAGAAAGCTAGAGGAACTGCGGCAAACAAACATGATATTTCTGTTTGTATCGATGACATTTTATGCACATGCCTAAGGAAAAGGCTTTGCTTTTCTCCAAAACCATTTTTACTCTGATTTTCTCGGTATATTGCATACGAATTCCACACCACTTTGTCCGGATAGGACTGGATGAAACCGGAAATATCCGGTTTGCTAGAGCTTCTGTGTTTGTGTATTCCTGATATTATCCACTGATTTTATTGTTTTGAATGTTTTTTATCAGGGAACATTTAATTTTGTGCTTGGAATCCCTAATTGGTTCCACATGGAGACACCAGTTCTACACATTCGTATTTTCTAGGGAGAAAGCTAGAGGAACTGTGGCAAACAAACATGATATTTCTGTTTGTATCGATGACATTTTATGCACTTGCCTAAGGAAAAGACTTTGCTTTTCTTCAAAACCATTTTTACTGTGATTTTCTCGGTCCATTGCATATGAATTCCACACCAGTTTGTCCGTATATGACTGGATGAAAACAAAAATATCCGGTTGTGTTTTGGCTAACTCAATCCCAGATATTGCTATAGCCTCTGTGCTTGTGTTTTGTGGATATTTTCCACGGACTTTATTGTTTTAATATTTGTTATCGGGGAACATTTTATTTTCAGGTTGGATACAGTAATTGGTTCCACATGGTGACACCAGCTCTACATATTTGTATTTTCTAGGGAGAAAGCTAGAGGAACCTCGGTAAACAAACATGATATTTCTGTTTGTATAGATGATATTTTATGCTCTTGCCTAACGAAAAGACTTTGCTTTTTTCCAAAATCATTTTTACTCTGATTTTCTAGGTCCATTGCATACAAATTCCACACCAGTTCACCGGATATGACTGGATGAAACCAGAAATATCCGGTTTTGTTTTGGCTAACTCAATCCCAGATATTGCTAGAGCCTTTGTGTTTGTGTATTCCTGATAATATTCATGAACTTTATTGATTTGAATGTTTTTTATTGGGGGACCTTTAATTTTGTGCTTGGAAACCCTAATTGGTTCCATATTGAGACACCAGCTCTAAACATTAGTATTTTAGAGCGGGAAAGATAGAGGAACTGCAGCAAACAAATATGATATTTCTGTTTGTAGCGATGACATTTTATGCACTTGCCTAACGAAAAGACTTTGCTTTTCCCCAAAACCATTTTTACTCTGATATTCTCGGTCCATTGCATACGAATTCCACACCAGTTCACTGGATATGACTGGATGAAACCAGAAATATCCGGTTTTGTTTTGGCTAACTCAATCTGAAATATTGTGAAATCCTCTGTGTTTGTATTTTCTGGATATTATCCACGGACTTTATGGTTTTGAATGATTTTATCAGGGAACATTTAATTTTGTGCTTGGAAACACTAATTGGTTCATCATGGGGACACCAGCTCTACACATTCGTATTTTCTAGGGAGAAAGCTAGAGGAACTGTGGTAAAGAAACATGATATTACTGTTTGTATCGATGATATTTTATGCAATTGCCTAAGGAAAAGACTTTGCTTTTCTCCAAAACCATTTGTACTGTGATTTTCTCCATCCATTGCATACGAATTGCACACAAGTTTCTCCATATATGACTGGGTGAAACCAGAAATAACCTGTTTTGTTTGGCTAACTCTATCAGAAATATTGTGAAAGCCTCTGTGTTTGTGTTTTCCGGATATTATCCACGGTTTTTATTGTTTTGAATGTTTTTTATCGGGGAACATTTAATTTTGTGCTTGGATACAGTAATTGGTTCCACATGGAGACACCACCTCTACATATTAGTATTTTCTATGTAGAATGCTAGAGGAACTGCGGCAAACAACATGATATTTCTTTTTGTATAAAGGACATTTTATGTACTTTTATCACGAAAAGACTTTGCTTTTCTCCAAAACCAATTGTACTGTGATTTTCTCGGCCATTGCATACGAATTCCACACCAATTTGTCCGGATATGACTGGATGAAACCAGAAATATCCGGTTGTGTTTTGGCTAACTCAATTCGAATTATTGAGAAAGCCTCTGTGTTTGTGTTTTCTGGATATTATCGATGGACTTTATTGTTTTCAATGTTTTTTTGTATCGGCGAACATTTGATTTTGAGCATGGATACAGTAATTGGTTCCACATGGAGACGCAAGGTCCACACATTCGTATTTTCTAGGGAGAAAGCTAGAGGAATTGCGGCAAACAAACATGATATTTCTGTTTGTATACATGACATTTTATTCAGTTGCCTAACGAAAACACTTTGCTTTTCTCCAAAACCATTTGTACTGTGATTTGCTAGGTCCATTGCATACGAATTCCACACCACTTTGTCCGGATAGGAATGGATGAAACCGGAAACATCCGTTTTGCTAGAGCTTCTGTGTTTGTGTATTCCTGATATTATCCACGGATTTTATTGTTTTGAATGTTTTCTATCAGGGAACATTTAATTTTGTGCTTGGAATCACTAATTGGTTCCACATGGAGAAACCAGCTCTACATATTCGTATTTTCTAGGGAGAAAGCTAGAGGAACTGTGGCAAACAAACATGATATTTCCGTTTGTAGCGGTGATATTTTATGCACTTGCCTAACAAAAAGACTTTGCTTTTTTCCAAAACCATTTTTACTGTGATTTTCTTGGTAAATTGCTTACGAATTCCACACCAGTGTTTCCGGATATGACTGGATGAAAACAAAAATATCCAGTTGTGTTTTGGGTAACTCAATCCCAGATATTGCTAGAGCCTCTGTGTTTGTGTATTCCTGATAGTATTCACGAACTTTATTGATTTGAATGTTTTTTATCAGGGAACATTTAATTGTGTGCTTGGAAACACTAATTGGTTCCACATGGAGACACCAGCTCTAAACATTAGTATTTTATAGGGAGAAAGCTAGAGGAACTGCGGCAAACAAACATGATATTTCCGTTAGTAGCGATGACATTTTATTCACTTGCCTAACGAAAAGACTTTGCTTTTCCCCAAAACCATTTTTACTGTGATTTTCTCGGTCCATTGCATACGAATACCACACCAGTTTACCGGATATGACTGGATGAAACCAGAAATATCCGGTTGTGTTTTGGCTAAATCAATCCTAAATATTGTGAAATACTCTGTGTTTGTGTTTTCCGAATATTATCCATGGACTTTATTTTTTTGATGTTTCTATCAGGGAACATTTAATTTTGTACCGTAGAAACACTAATTGGTTCATCATGGGAACACAAGCTCTACACATTCATATTTTCTAGGGAGAAAGCTAGAGGAACTGCGGCAAACAAACATGATATTTCCGATTGTAGCGATGACATTTTATGCACTTGCGTAACGAAAAGACTTTGCTTTTCTCCAAAACCATTTGTACTGTGATTTTCTCGGTCCATTGCATACGAATTCCTCACCACTTTGTCCATATATGACTGGATGAAACCGGAAATAACCGGTTCTGTTTGGCTAACTCTATCAGAAATATTGTGAAAGCCTCTGTGTTTGTGTTTTCTGGATACAATCCATGGTTTTTATTGTTTTGAATCTTTTTTATCGGGGAACATTTAATTTTGTGCTTGGATACAGTAATTGGTTCCACATGGAGACAACAGCTCTACATTTTCTTATTTTCTACTTAGAAAACTAGAAGAACTACGGCAAACAACATGATATTTCTGTTTGTATAAATGACATTTTATGTACTGGCATCACGAAAAGACTTTGCTTTTCTCCAAAACCAATTGTACTGTGATTTTCTCGGCCATTGCATACGAATTCCACACCAATTTGTCCGGATATGACTGGATGAAACCAGAAATATCCGGTTGTGTTTTGGCTAACTCAATTCGAATTATTGAGAAAGCCTCTGTGTTTGTGTTTTCTGGATATTATCGATGGACTTTATTGTTTTCAATGTTTTTTTGTATCGGCGAACATTTGATTTTGAGCATGGATACAGTAATTGGTTCCACATGGAGATGCAAGGTCCACACATTCGTATTTTCTAGGGAGAAAGCTAGAGGAATTGCGGCAAACAAACATGATATTTCTGTTTGTATACATGACATTTTATTCAGTTGCCTAACGAAAAGACTTTGCTTTTCTCCAAAACCATTTGTACTGTGATTTGCTAGGTCCATTGCATACGAATTCCACACCACTTTGTCCGGATAGGACTGGATGAAACCGGAAACATCCATTTTGCTAGAGCTTCTGTGTTTGTGTATTCCTGATATTATCCACGGATTTTATTGTTTTGAATGTTTTTTATCAGGGAACATTTAATTTTGTGCTTGGAATCACTAATTCGTTCCACATGGAGACACCAGCTCTACATAGCCTCTGTGCTTGTGTTTTGTGGATATTGTCCACGGACTTTATTGTTTTAATATATGTTATCGGAAAACATTTTATTTTCATGTTGGATACAGTAATTGGTTCCGAAAGAAGACACCAGCTCCACACATTCGCATTTTCTAGGGAGAAAGCTAGAGGAACTGCGGCAAACAAACATGATATTTCTGTTTGTATAGATGACATTTTATGCTCTTCCCTAACGAAAAGACTTTGCTTTTCCCCAAAACCATTTTTACTGTGATTTTCTCGGTCCATTGCATATGAATTCCACACCAGTTTGTCCGTATATGACTGGATGAAAACAAAAATATCCGGATGTGTTTTGGCAAACTCAATCCCTGTTATTGCTACAGCCTCTGTGTTTGTGTATTCCTAACATTATCCACGGACTTTATTGTTTTGAATTTTTTTATCAGGGAACATTTAATTGTGTGCTTGGAAACACTGATTGGTTCCACATGGAGACACCAGCTCTAAACATTAGTATTTTATAGGGAGAAAGCTAGAGGAACTGTGGCAAACAAACATGATATTTCTGTTTGTAGCAATGACATTTTATGCACTTGCCTAACGAAAAGACTTTGCTTTTCCCCAAAACCATTTTTACTGTGATTTTCTCGGTCCATTGCATACGAATTCCACACCAGTTCACCGGATATGACTGGATGAAACCAGAAATGTCCGGTTGTGTTTTGGCTAAATCAATCCTAAATATTGTGAAATACTCTGTGTTTGTGTTTTCTGAATATTATCAATGGACATTATTGTTTTGATGTTTCTATCAGGGAACATTTAATTTTGTACCATAGAAACACTAATTGGTTCATCATGGGAACACCAGCTCTACACATTCATATTTTCTAGGGAGAAATCTAGAGGAACTACGGCAAACAAACATATTTCCGATTGTAGCGATGACATTTTATGCACTTGCCTAACGCAAAGACTTTGCTTTTCTCCAAAACCATTTGTACTGTGATTTTCTCGGTGCATTGCATACGAATTCCGCACCAGTTTGTCCGTATATGACTGGGTGAAACCGGAAATAACCAGTTCTGTTTGGCTAACTCTATCAGAAATATTGTGAAAGCCTCTGTGTTTGTGTTTTCCGGATATAATCCATGGTTTTTATTGTTTTGAATCTTTTTTATCGGGGAACATTTAATTTTGTGCTTGGATACAGTAATTGGTTCCACATGGAGACAACAGCTCTACATATTCGTATTTTCTACGAAGAAAGCTAGAGGAACTGCGGCAAACAACATATATATTTCTGTTTGTATAAATGACATTTTATGTACTTGCATCACGAAAAACTTTGTTTTTCGCCAAAACCATTTGTACTGTGATTTTTTTCGGTCCATTGCATATGAATTCCACACCAGTTTGTCCGGATATTACTGGATGAAACCAGAAATATCCGTTTGTGTTATGGCTAACTGAGTCCGAAATATTGTGAAAGCCTCTGTGTTTGTGTTTTCTGGATATTATCGATGGACTTTATTGTTTTGAATGTTTTTTATCCGTGAACATTTTATTTTGTGCTTAGAATCACTAATTGGTTCACATGGAGACACCAGCTCTAAACATTAGTATTTTCTAGGGAGAAAGCTAGAGGAAATGTGGCAAACAAACATGATATTTCTGTTTGTATACATGACATTTTATGCACTTGCCTAAGGAAAAGACTTTGCTTTTCTCCAAAACCATTTTTACTGTGATTTTCTCGGTCCATTGCGCACGAATTCCACACCAGTTCACCGGATATGACTGGATGAAACCAGAAATGTCCGGTTGTGTTTTGGCTAAATCAATCCGAAATATTGTGAAAGCCTCTGTGTTTGTGTTTTCTGGATATTTTCGATGGACTTTATTGTTTTGAATGATTTTATCAGGGAACATTTAATTTTGTACTTGGAAACACTAACTGGTTCATCATGGGGACACCAGCTCTACACATTCGTATTTTCTAGGGAGAAAGCTAGAGGAAGTGCGGCAAACAAACATGATATTTCTGTTTGTGTAGATGACATTTTATGCACTTGCCTAACGAAAAGACTTTGCTTTTCTCCAAAACCATTTGTACTGTGATTTTCTCGGTGCATTGCATACGAATTCCGCACCATTTTGTCCGTATATGACTGGGTAAAACCGGAAATAACCGGTTTTGTTTGGCTAACTCTATCAGAAATATTGTGAAAGCCTCTGTGTTTGTGTTTTCCGGATATTATCCACGGATTTTATTGTTGTGAATGTTTTTTATCGGGGAACATTTCATTTTGTGCTTGGATACAGTAATTGGTTCCACATGGAGACACCACCTCTACATATTCGTATTTTCTACGAAGAAAGCTAGAGGAACTGCGGCAAACAACATGATATTTCTGTTTGTATAAATGACATTTTATGTACTTGCATCACGAAATTACTTTGCTTTTCTCCAAAAGCAATTTTACTCTCTTTGTCCTGGCCATTGCATACGAATTCCACACCACTTTGTCCGGATATGACTGGATGAAACCTGAATATCCGGTTGTGTTTTGGCTAACTCAATTCGAATTATTGAGAAAGCATCTGTGTTTGTGTTTTCTGGATATTATCGATTGACTTTGTTGTTTTGAATGTTTTTATCAGGGAACATTTCATTTTGTACCGTAGAAACACTAATTGGTTCATCATGGGGACACCAGCTCCATACATTCGTATTTTCTAGGGTGAAAGCTAGAGGAAGTGCGGCAAACAAACATGATATTTCTGTTTGTATCGATGACATTTTATGCACTTGCCTAATGAAAAGACTTTGCTTTTCTCCAAAACCATTTTTACTGTGATTCTCTCGGTCCATTGCATACGAATTCCACACCAGTTTGTCCGGATATGACTGGATGTAACCGAAAATATCCGGTTGTGTTTTGGCTAACTCAGTCCCATATATTGCTAGAGCCTCTGTGTTTGTGTATTCCTGATAGTATTCACGAACTTTATTGATTTGAATGTTTTTTATCAGGGAACATTTAATTGTGTGCTTGGAAACACTAATTGGTTCCACATGGAGACACCAGCTCTAAACATTAGTATTTTATAGGGAGAAAGCTAGAGGAACTGTGGCAAACAAACATGATATTTCCGTTTGTAGCGATGACATTTTATGCACTTGCCTAACGAAAAGACTTTGCTTTTCCCCAAAACCATTTTTACTGTGATTTTCTCGGTCCATTGCATATGAATTCCACACCTGTTCACCGGATATGACTGGATGAAACCAGAAATGTCCGGTTGTGTTTTGGCTAAATCAATCCGAAATATTGTGAAAGCCTCTGTGTTTGTGTTTTCTGGATATTTTCGATGGACTTTATTGTTTTGAATGATTTTATCAGGGAATATTTAATTTTATACTTGGAAACACTAATTGGTTCATCATGGGGACACCAGCTCTACACATTCGTATTTTCTAGGGAGAAAGCTAGAGGAAGTGCGGCAAACAAACATGATATTTCTGTTTGTGTAGATGACATTTTATGCACTTGCCTAACGAAAAGACTTTGCTTTTCTCCAATACCATTTGTACTGTGATTTTCTCGGTGCATTGCATACGAATTCCGCACCATTTTGTCCGTATATGACTGGGTAAAACCGGAAATAACCGGTTTTGTTTGGCTAACTCTATCAGAAATATTGTGAAAGCCTCTGTGTTTGTGTTTTCCGGATATTATCCACGGATTTTATTGTTGTGAATGTTTTTTATCGGGGAACATTTCATTTTGTGCTTGGATACAGTAATTGGTTCCACATGGAGACACCACCTCTACATATTCGTATTTTCTACGAAGAAAGCTAGAGGAACTGCGGCAAACAACATGATATTTCTGTTTGTATAAATGACATTTTATGTACTTGCATCACGAAATTACTTTGCTTTTCTCCAAAAGCAATTTTACTCTCTTTGTCCTGGCCATTGCATACGAATTCCACACCACTTTGTCCGGATATGACTGGATGAAACCTGAATATCCGGTTGTGTTTTGGCTAACTCAATTCGAATTATTGAGAAAGCATCTGTGTTTGTGTTTTCTGGATATTATCGATTGACTTTGTTGTTTTGAATGTTTTTATCAGGGAACATTTCATTTTGTACCGTAGAAACACTAATTGGTTCATCATGGGGACACCAGCTCCATACATTCGTATTTTCTAGGGTGAAAGCTAGAGGAAGTGCGGCAAACAAACATGATATTTCTGTTTGTATCGATGACATTTTATGCACTTGCCTAATGAAAAGACTTTGCTTTTCTCCAAAACCATTTTTACTGTGATTCTCTCGGTCCATTGCATACGAATTCCACACCAGTTTGTCCGGATATGACTGGATGTAACCGAAAATATCCGGTTGTGTTTTGGCTAACTCAGTCCCATATATTGCTAGAGCCTCTGTGTTTGTGTATTCCTGATAGTATTCACGAACTTTATTGATTTGAATGTTTTTTATCAGGGAACATTTAATTGTGTGCTTGGAAACACTAATTGGTTCCACATGGAGACACCAGCTCTAAACATTAGTATTTTATAGGGAGAAAGCTAGAGGAACTGTGGCAAACAAACATGATATTTCCGTTTGTAGCGATGACATTTTATGCACTTGCCTAACGAAAAGACTTTGCTTTTCCCCAAAACCATTTTTACTGTGATTTTCTCGGTCCATTGCATATGAATTCCACACCTGTTCACCGGATATGACTGGATGAAACCAGAAATGTCCGGTTGTGTTTTGGCTAAATCAATCCGAAATATTGTGAAAGCCTCTGTGTTTGTGTTTTCTGGATATTTTCGATGGACTTTATTGTTTTGAATGATTTTATCAGGGAATATTTAATTTTATACTTGGAAACACTAATTGGTTCATCATGGGGACACCAGCTCTACACATTCGTATTTTCTAGGGAGAAAGCTAGAGGAAGTGCGGCAAACAAACATGATATTTCTGTTTGTGTAGATGACATTTTATGCACTTGCCTAACGAAAAGACTTTGCTTTTCTCCAATACCATTTGTACTGTGATTTTCTCGGTGCATTGCATACGAATTCCGCACCATTTTGTCCGTATATGACTGGGTAAAACCGGAAATAACCGGTTTTGTTTGGCTAACTCTATCAGAAATATTGTGAAAGCCTCTGTGTTTGTGTTTTCCGGATATTATCCACGGATTTTATTGTTGTGAATGTTTTTTATCGGGGAACATTTCATTTTGTGCTTGGATACAGTAATTGGTTCCACATGGAGACACCACCTCTACATATTCGTATTTTCTACGAAGAAAGCTAGAGGAACTGCGGCAAACAACATGATATTTCTGTTTGTATAAATGACATTTTATGTACTTGCATCACGAAATTACTTTGCTTTTCTCCAAAAGCAATTTTACTCTCTTTGTCCTGGCCATTGCATACGAATTCCACACCACTTTGTCCGGATATGACTGGATGAAACCTGAATATCCGGTTGTGTTTTGGCTAACTCAATTCGAATTATTGAGAAAGCATCTGTGTTTGTGTTTTCTGGATATTATCGATTGACTTTGTTGTTTTGAATGTTTTTATCAGGGAACATTTCATTTTGTACCGTAGAAACACTAATTGGTTCATCATGGGGACACCAGCTCCATACATTCGTATTTTCTAGGGTGAAAGCTAGAGGAAGTGCGGCAAACAAACATGATATTTCTGTTTGTATCGATGACATTTTATGCACTTGCCTAATGAAAAGACTTTGCTTTTCTCCAAAACCATTTTTACTGTGATTCTCTCGGTCCATTGCATACGAATTCCACACCAGTTTGTCCGGATATGACTGGATGTAACCGAAAATATCCGGTTGTGTTTTGGCTAACTCAGTCCCATATATTGCTAGAGCCTCTGTGTTTGTGTATTCCTGATAGTATTCACGAACTTTATTGATTTGAATGTTTTTTATCAGGGAACATTTAATTGTGTGCTTGGAAACACTAATTGGTTCCACATGGAGACACCAGCTCTAAACATTAGTATTTTATAGGGAGAAAGCTAGAGGAACTGTGGCAAACAAACATGATATTTCCGTTTGTAGCGATGACATTTTATGCACTTGCCTAACGAAAAGACTTTGCTTTTCCCCAAAACCATTTTTACTGTGATTTTCTCGGTCCATTGCATATGAATTCCACACCTGTTCACCGGATATGACTGGATGAAACCAGAAATGTCCGGTTGTGTTTTGGCTAAATCAATCCGAAATATTGTGAAAGCCTCTGTGTTTGTGTTTTCTGGATATTTTCGATGGACTTTATTGTTTTGAATGATTTTATCAGGGAATATTTAATTTTATACTTGGAAACAATAATTGGTTCATCATGGGGACACCAGCTCTACACATTCGTATTTTCTAGGGAGAAAGCTAGAGGAAGTGCGGCAAACAAACATGATATTTCTGTTTGTGTAGATGACATTTTATGCACTTGCCTAACGAAAAGACTTTGCTTTTCTCCAATACCATTTGTACTGTGATTTTCTCGGTGCATTGCATACGAATTCCGCACCATTTTGTCCGTATATGACTGGGTAAAACCGGAAATAACCGGTTTTGTTTGGCTAACTCTATCAGAAATATTGTGAAAGCCTCTGTGTTTGTGTTTTCCGGATATTATCCACGGATTTTATTGTTGTGAATGTTTTTTATCGGGGAACATTTCATTTTGTGCTTGGATACAGTAATTGGTTCCACATGGAGACACCACCTCTACATATTCGTATTTTCTACGAAGAAAGCTAGAGGAACTGCGGCAAACAACATGATATTTCTGTTTGTATAAATGACATTTTATGTACTTGCATCACGAAATTACTTTGCTTTTCTCCAAAAGCAATTTTACTCTCTTTGTCCTGGCCATTGCATACGAATTCCACACCACTTTGTCCGGATATGACTGGATGAAACCTGAATATCCGGTTGTGTTTTGGCTAACTCAATTCGAATTATTGAGAAAGCATCTGTGTTTGTGTTTTCTGGATATTATCGATTGACTTTGTTGTTTTGAATGTTTTTATCAGGGAACATTTCATTTTGTACCGTAGAAACACTAATTGGTTCATCATGGGGACACCAGCTCCATACATTCGTATTTTCTAGGGTGAAAGCTAGAGGAAGTGCGGCAAACAAACATGATATTTCTGTTTGTATCGATGACATTTTATGCACTTGCCTAATGAAAAGACTTTGCTTTTCTCCAAAACCATTTTTACTGTGATTCTCTCGGTCCATTGCATACGAATTCCACACCAGTTTGTCCGGATATGACTGGATGTAACCGAAAATATCCGGTTGTGTTTTGGCTAACTCAGTCCCATATATTGCTAGAGCCTCTGTGTTTGTGTATTCCTGATAGTATTCACGAACTTTATTGATTTGAATGTTTTTTATCAGGGAACATTTAATTGTGTGCTTGGAAACACTAATTGGTTCCACATGGAGACACCAGCTCTAAACATTAGTATTTTATAGGGAGAAAGCTAGAGGAACTGTGGCAAACAAACATGATATTTCCGTTTGTAGCGATGACATTTTATGCACTTGCCTAACGAAAAGACTTTGCTTTTCCCCAAAACCATTTTTACTGTGATTTTCTCGGTCCATTGCATATGAATTCCACACCTGTTCACCGGATATGACTGGATGAAACCAGAAATGTCCGGTTGTGTTTTGGCTAAATCAATCCGAAATATTGTGAAAGCCTCTGTGTTTGTGTTTTCTGGATATTTTCGATGGACTTTATTGTTTTGAATGATTTTATCAGGGAATATTTAATTTTATACTTGGAAACAATAATTGGTTCATCATGGGGACACCAGCTCTACACATTCGTATTTTCTAGGGAGAAAGCTAGAGGAAGTGCGGCAAACAAACATGATATTTCTGTTTGTGTAGATGACATTTTATGCACTTGCCTAACGAAAAGACTTTGCTTTTCTCCAATACCATTTGTACTGTGATTTTCTCGGTGCATTGCATACGAATTCCGCACCAGTTTGTCCGTATATGACTGGGTAAAACCGGAAATAACCGGTTTTGTTTGGCTAACTCTATCAGAAATATTGTGAAAGCCTCTGTGTTTGTGTTTTCCGGATATTATCCACGGATTTTATTGTTGTGAATGTTTTTTATCGGGGAACATTTCATTTTGTGCTTGGATACAGTATTTGGTTCCACATGGAGACAACAGCTCTACATATTCGTATTTTCTACGAAGAAAGCTAGAGGAACTGTGGCAAACAACATGATATTTCTGTTTGTATAAATGACATTTTATGTACTTGCATCACGAAATTACTTTGCTTTTCTCCAAAAGCAATTTTACTCTCTTTGTCCTGGCCATTGCATACGAATTCCACACCACTTTGTCTGGATATGACTGGATGAAACCTGAATATGCGGTTGTGTTTTGGCTAACTCAATTCGAATTATTGAGAAAGCCTCTGTGTTTGTGTTTTCTGGATATTATCGATTGACTTTGTTGTTTTGAATGTTTTTATCAGGGATCATTTCATTTTGTACCGTAGAAACACTAATTGGTTCATCATGGGGACACCAGCTCCACACATTCGTATTTTCTAGGGTGAAAGCTAGAGGAAGTGCGGCAAACAAACATGATATTTCTGTTTGTATACATGACATTTTATGCACTTGCCTAATGAAAAGACTTTGCTTTTCTCCAAAACCATTTTTAATGTGATTTTCTCGGTCCATTGCATACGAATTCCACATCAGTTTGTCCGGATATGACTGGATGAAAACAAAAATATCCGGTTGTGTTGTCGCTAACTAAATCCCAGATATTGCTATAGCCTCTGTGCTTGTGTTTTGTGGATATTGTCCACAGACTTTATTGTTTTAATATTTATTATCGGGTAACATTTTATTTTCAGGTTGGATACAGTAATTGGTTCCACAAGAAGACACCAGCTCCAAACATTCGTATTTTCAGGGGAGAAAGCTAGAGGAACTGCGGCAAACAAACATGATATTTCCATTTGTATCGGTGATATTTTATGCTCTTGCCTAACGAAAAGACTTTGCTTTTCCCCAAAACCATTTTTACTGTGATTTCCTCGGTCCATTGCATATGAATTCCACACCAGTTTGTCCGGATATGACTGGATGAAACCAAAATATCCGGTTGTTTTTTGGCTAACTCAATCCCAGATATTGCTAGAGCCTCTGTGTTTGTGTATTCCTGATAGTATTCACGAACTTTATTGATTTGAATGTATTTTATCAGGGAACATTTAATTGTGTGCTTGGAAACACTAATTGGTTCCACATGGAGACACCAGCTCTAAACATTAGTATTTTATAGGGAGAAAGCTAGAGGAACTGTGGCAAACAAACATGATATTTCCATTTGTAGCGATGACATTTTATGCACTTGCCTAACGAAAAGACTTTGCTTTTCCCCAAAACCATTTTTACTGTGATTTTCTCGGTCCATTGCATATGAACTCCACACCAGTTCACCGGATATGACTGGATGAAACCAGAAATATCCGGTTGTGTTTTGGCTAAATCAATCCGAAATATTGTGAAAGCCTCTGTGTTTGTGTTTTCTGAATATTATCAATGGACTTTATTGTTTTGATGTTTCGTTCAGGGAACATTCAATTTTGTACCGTAGAAACACTAATTGGTTCATCATGGGAACACCAGCTCTACACATTCGTATTTTCTAGGGAAAAGTTAGAGGAACTGCGGCAAACAAACATGATATTTCTGTTTGTGTAGATGACATTTTATGCACTTGCCTAACGAAAAGTTTTTGCTTTTCTCCAAAACCATTTGTACTGTGATTTTCTCGGTCCATTGAATACGAATTCCACACCAGTTTGTCTGTATATGACTGGATGAAACTGGAAACATCTGGTTTGCTAGAGCTTCTGTGTTTGTGCATTCCTGATATTATCCACGGATTTTATTGTTTTGAATGTTTTTTATCAGGGAACATTTAATTTTGTGCTTGGAATCACTAATTGGTTCACATGGATACACCAGCTCTACACATTCGTATTTTCTAGGGAGAAAGCTAGAGGAACTGTGGCAAACAAACATGATATTTCTGTTTGTATCGATGACATTTTATGCACTTGCCTAAGGAAAAGACTTTGCTTTTCTCCAAAACCATTTTTACTCTAATTTTCTCAGCCCATTGCATACGAATTCCACACCAGTGTTTCCGGATATGACTGGATGAAAACAAAAATATCCGGTTGTGTTTTCGCTAACTCAATCCCAGTTATTGCTATAGCCTCTGTACTTGTGTTTTGTGGATATTGTCCACGGACTTTATTGTTTTAATATTTGTTATCGGGGAATATTTTATTTTCAGGTTAGATACAGTAATTGGTCCCACCTGGAGGCACCATCTCTACACATTCCTATTTTCTAGGGAGAAAGCTAGAGGAACTGCGGCAAACAAACATGATATTTCTGTTTGTATAGATGACATTTTATGCTCTTGCCTAACAAAAAGAATTTGCTTTTCCCCAAAACCATTTTTACTGTGATTTTCTCGGTCCATTGCATATGAATTCCACACCAGTTTGTCCGGATATGACTGGATGTTACCGAAAATATCCGGTTGTGTTTTGGCTAACTCAATCCCAGATATTGCTAGAGCCTCTGTGTTTGTGTATTCCTGATAGTATTCACGAACTTTATTGATTTGAATGTTTTTTATCAGGGAACATTAATTGTGTGCTTGGAAACACTAATTGGTTCCACATGGAAACACCAGCTCTGAACATTAGTATTTTATCGGGAGAAACCTAGAGGTACTTCGGCAAACAAACATGATATTTCCGTTTGTAGCGATGACATTTTATGCACTTGCCTAACGAAAAGACTTTGCTTTTCCCCAAAATCATTTTTACTGTGATTTTCTCGGTCCATTGCATACGAATTCCACACCAGTTCACAAGATATGACTGGATGAAACCAGTAATATCCGGTTGTGTTTTGGCAAAATCAATCCTAAATATTGTGAAATGCTCTGTGTTTGTGCTTTCTGAATATTATCAATGGACTTTATTGTTTTGATGTTTCTATCAGGGAACATTTAATTTTGCACCGTAGAAACACTAATTGGTTCATCATGGGAACACCAGCTCTACACATTCGTATTTTCTAGGGAGAAAGCTAGAGGAACTGCGGCAAACAAACATGATATTTCCGTTTGTATCGATGACATTTTATGCACTTGCCTAAGGAAAAGACTTTGCTTTTCTCCAAAACCATTTGTACTGTGATTTTCTCGGTCCATTGCATACGAATTCCACACCAGTTTGTCCGGATATGACTGGATGAAACCAGAAATATCCGTTTGTGTTTTGGCTAACTCAATTCGAATTATTGAGAAAGCCTCTGTTTTTGTGTTTTCTGGATATTATCATGGACTTTATTGTTTTGAATCTTTTTTATCCGTGAACATTTTATTTTGAGCATGGATACAGTAATTGGTTCCACATGGAGACACAAGCTCCACATATTCGTATTTTCTAGGGAGAAAGCTAGAGGAACTGCGGCAAACAAACATGATATTTCTGTTTGTGTATCTGACATTTTATGCACTTGCCTAACGAAAAGACTTTGCCTTTCTCCAAAACCATTTGTACTGTGATTTTCTCGGTCCATTGCATACGAATTCCACACCACTTTGTCCGGATATGACTGGATGAAACTGGAAACTTCCGGTTTGCTAGAGCTTCTGTGTTTGTGTATTCCTGATATTATCCACTGATTTTATTGTTTTGAATGTTTTTTATCAGGGAACATTTAATTTTGTGCTTGGAATCACTAATTGGTTCCACATGGAGACACCAGCTCTACACATTCGTATTTTCTATGGAGATAGATAGAGGAACTGTGGCAAACAAACATGATATTTCTGTTTGTATCGATGACAGTTTATGCACTTGCCTAAGAAAAGACTTTGCTTTTCTCCAAAACCATTTTTACTGTGATTTTGTCTGTCCATTGCATACGAATTCCACACCAGTTTGTCCGGATATGACTGGATGAAAGCAAAAATATCCGGTTGTGTTTTGGCTAACTCAATCCCAGATATTGCTATAGCCTCTGTGCTTGTGTTTTGTGGATATTGTCCACGGACTTTATTATTTTAATATTTGTTATCGGGGAACATTTTATTTTCAGGTTGGATACAGTAATTGGTCCCACCTGGAGACACCGTCTCTGCACATTCCTATTTTCTAGGGAGAAAGCTAGAGGAACTGCGGCAAACAAACATGATATTTCTGTTTGTATAGATGACATTTTATGCACTTGCCTATCGAAAAGACTTTGCTTTTCTCCAAAACCATTTTTATTGTGATTTTCTCGGTCCATTGCATACGAATTCCACACCAGTTTGTCCAGATATGACTGGATATAACCGAAAATATCCGGTTGTGTTTTGTCTAACTCAATCCCAGATATTGCTAGAGCCTCTGTGTTTGTGTATTCCTGATAGTATTCACGAACTTTATTGATTTGAATGTTTTTTATCAGGGAACATTTAATTGTGTGCTTGGAAACACTAATTGGTTCCACATGGAGACACCAGCTCTACACATTCATATTTTCTTGGGAGAATGCTAGAGGAACGGCGACAGACATGATATTTCTGTTTGTATAGATGAAATTTTATGCACTTGCCTAACTAAAAGACCTTGCTTTTCCGCAAAACCATTTTTACTGTGATTTTCTCGGTCCATTGCATACGAATTCCACACCAGTTTGTCCGGATATGATTGGATCAAACCAGAAATATCTGGTTGTGTTTTGGCTAACTCACTCCGAAATATTGCTACAGCCTCTGTGTTTGTCTATTCCTGATATTATCCACGGACTTTATTTTTTTGAATGTTTTTTTTTCAGGGAACGTTTAATTTTTTGCTTGGAAAAACTAATTGCTTCCAATTGGAGACACCAGCTCTACACATTTATATTTTCTTGGGAGAATGCTAGAGGTACTGCGGCAAACAAACATGATATTTCTGTTTGTATAGGTGACATTTTATGCACTTGCCCAACGAAAAGACTTTGCTTTTCTCCAAAACCATTTTTACTGTGATTTTCTCGGTCCATTGCATACGAATTCCACCATATTTTGTCCAGATCTGACTGGATGAAATCAGAAGTATCCGGTTTTGTTTTGGCTAACTCAATCCGAGATATTGCTACAGCCTCTGTGTTTGTGTTTTCTGGATATTATCAATGGCCTTTATTGTTTTGAAAGTGTTTTACGGGGAACATTTTATTTTGAGCTTGGATTCAGTAATTATTTCCACATGGAGACACCAGCTCTACACATTTGTATTTTCTATTGAGAAAGTTAGAGGAACTACGACACTCAAACATGATATTTCTGTTTGTGTCGATGACATGTTATGCACGTGCCTAATGAAAAGACTTTGCTTTTCTCCAATACCATTTGTACTGTGATTTTCTCAGTCCATTGCATACTAATTCCACAACATTTTGTCCGGTTATGACTGGATGGAACCGGAAATATCTGGTTTGGTTTTGCCTAACTGAATCCCAGATATTGTGAAAGCCTCTGTTTTCTGGATATTATCAATGGAGGTTATTGTTTTGAGTGTTTTTATCAGGGAACATTTCATTTTGTGCTTGGAATCACGAATTGGTTCCACATGGAGACACAAGCTCTACACATTCGTATTTGCTAGGGAGAAAGCTATAGGAACTGCGGCAAACAAAAATGATATTTCTGTTTCTATCGATGACATTTTATGCACTTGCCTAACGAAATACGTTGCTTTTCTCCAAAAACATTTTTACTGTGATTTTCTGGGACCATTGCATACGAATTTCCACCCGTTTGTTCGGATATGACTGGAGGTGACCGGAAATAATCGATTATGTTTTGGCTATCTCAATCCCAGATATTGCTACAGACTCTGTGTTTGTGTTTTCTGGATATTATCAACGGACTTTATTTTTTTGAATGTTTTTTATCAGGGAACATTTAATTTTGTGATTGTAATCACTGTTGGTTCCCCGTGGAGTCACCAGCTCTGCACAATTGTATTTTCTATGGAGAAAGCTAGGGGAACTGTGGCAAATAAACATGATATATTTGTTTGTATAGATGACATTTTATGCACTTGCCTAACGAAAAGACTTTGCTTTTCTGCAAAACCATGTTTACTGTGATTTTATCGGTCCATTGCATATGAATTCCACAACACTTTGTCCGCATATAACTGGATGAAACCAGAAATATCCGGTTTTGTTTTGGCTAACCCAATCCGAAATATTGTGAAAGCCTCTGTGTTTGTGTTCTGCATATTATCGATGGACTTTATTGTTTTGAATAATTTTATCAGGGAACAATTTATTCTGAGCTTGGATACGGTAATTGGTTCCACATGGAGACACCAGCTCTACACTTAGTATATTGTAGGGAGAAAGCTAGAGGAACTGCGGCAAACAAACATGATATTTTTGTTTGTATAGATGACATTTTACACACTTACCTAACGAAAAGACTTTGCTTTTCTCCAATACCATTTGTACTCTGATTTTCTCAGTCCATTGCATATGAATTCCACACCAGTTTGTCCGGATATGACTGGATGAATCCAGAAATATCCGGTTCTGTTTTGGCTACCTCAATCCGAAATATTGTGAAAGCCTCTGTGTTTGTGTTTTCTGGATATTATCGATGGACTTTATTGTTTTGAATTTTTTTCATCAGGGAAGATTAAATTTTATTCTTTGAAAAACTAATTGGTTCCACATGGAGACACCAGCTCTACACATTCTTATTTTCTATGGAGAAAGCTAGAGGAACTGCGGCAAACAAACATGATATTTCTGTTTGTATCGATTACATTTTATGCACTTGCCTAAGGAAAAGACTTTGCTTTTCTCCAAAATCATTTTCACTGTGATTTTCTCGGTCCATTGCATAGGAATTCTACACCAGTTTCTCCGGATATGACTGTATGAAATGAGACATATCTGCCATGCTATCTCTGACCACTCCAGTGTGATCCGCATAGAAACAACACTCTTCCTTTAGGGCTACACAGAGTCCCCCTTCCTTTAAAAATACTAGGTCCAGCCCCCTTCTATTTTGTAATACTACCTCGGAAAGTGAAGTTAAGGACTTTTCCAAGGCACTGACAGATTCTTCTAAAGCTTGTAAATCTGAATGCATAGCTTGCTGTAACAGGTGGAACTGATTTGTCTTTGAAAGAGCAGTGGCTCCGGCACCTATGCCTGCTCCGATGCCCCCGACTGTGAGTCCTCCCAATATGAGGGCTAGCGTTATGGTTAGGGGTTCCCTAGGGAGCCGGAGATTTCCCTCATATTGTCGGTAGACTTCCTCAGGGTCATGTAGTGTGACCCGAGGCCATACTTCAACCATGACGCACCATTCATGAGTTCGATTATGAGCTTGTCCTGCTAAGCAGGGGGTTAGGCCTGTATTGCATGCCCAAAATGTCCCATTTGGTCCTGTTAAGTAATAGGTGCCTGGTTTGAGAGTCATAGTTTTATTACAGAGGCCCTGATATTGAGGGGGAATGGAGCCTACGCAAAGTCCCTGTCCTGATACTTGTGTAAGAGTTAGTCGGTGGGATGGCAGATTGGAGCACTGGGGAGGGGCAATAGTATGGTTGGTCCACTTCCCAACGACAGCTACTCCCTCATAATAAGGGGGAGGTGAGGCAAGGCACAGCCAACAATCCTGGGTCCTATCGGGGTCAGAGCCATTTAGTGCTTGGAAGGCCCCATGTATTAGGTTGAGGAGCCTATCCTCCGTTCCGGGTAAGGAGGAATTTTCGGGGCCGGGCAGAGGAGGCGTTGCTACTACGTGCTCATTCGGGAAAACGGGTGTCGGGGAAGCCAGACCGGACTGATTGTTAGCAGGCATCTGACTGGGCCGATTTCTGACAAGTACCTGCCCAAGAGATTCCCCCTTCTCAGAGTGCAGGGAGGTTGGGCTCTTCTGCTCTGTTAATACTTTATTTGGTCCAACCGATACGGTCGTGACAGTAATCGTTCGGCTCAAGGCGAATAGGGCAAAGGGGTCTCTGGCCGGTCTATACAAGTATATGCCCCATGATTTAGGCCCGACCCATTTGTCCTGTTTTCCCATATCTGTGAAGCGAAGGATCTGGAGGTGGCACCTACCCAACGTCCCATTAATACAAGTACTGCAGTCCCTACCCCCACAGTTGCTAAATGTTATGCCTGGAGCCGCCCCGATAGTAATCAGGTCCCATGAAGAGGAGGGTTTCCAGTGTGCACTTCCAGTGGTTTCACATCCCCATTTTTCACAGTATCCCACCTCGGGGCCCCCACAACCTGGAAGGGATTTTCCATTCTTTCCCCCGGGACAGACATAGGTTCCTCCCTTCCCAACACATACATCATCAGCATAAAAAAGTTGGCAAAGGTCAAAATACAAATCAGGAAAATAATCACTAAGAACATTAAAACCAGAGGTGCTGTTGACAGTTGCTCCGGTTCTTAAATTAATAAGCTGCCAAGTAATATGATAAGGGATATGAGGACTTAAGCTTACTACAACCATGCTGAAAGAGAATACTAAGAGCAAAATAATCTTATCTTGAGGGGGTTTTGAGTGCGTTGTAGTCTCCATTCCGGTGTCGGCTTGTCGGCAGGGCTGCCTGTCCCTTGACTCTGTTCAGTTGCTGCCTTCCTGACGTGCGACACGTGAATCCAGGCGGCGATTCCGTCCACCTTTACCGCCGTTGGTGTGGTCAGTAGTACTGTGTAAGATCCTTTCCAGCGCGGCTCAAGATTCTTGGTCTGGTGCCTGCGAACGTAGACAGTGTCCCCAGCCTGGAACGAGTGTGGGAGCACGGGGCCTTTGGACTGATATGCGGCAGCCAGCTGCTTCCCTATATGCTTATGAGTCAGCTGCAAGGCACGGAAGCGAGTCTGCAGGGTAGGGGAAGTTGCAAAAGAGTTAATACTGGGTCCTATCCATGCAATATTTTATAGGGTGTTAATTCACATACAGAAGGTGTGTTACGAGCCCTAAACAAAGCCATCGGCAGCAGTTTGACCCAGTCTCTAGTGCCAGTCTCCATTATTAATTTAGCTAAGGTCTCCCTAATTGTTGTTTTGAAACAAAGGAGGGGAGCAGGGTGTTTGAGATGCAGATGCATATAAATGCCTTCTCTTTAGGCCTGTCACACACACATAAGCTCATAACTGGCTTCCTGCCTAACATTTTTCTTTGAGAGGAATACCCAAAGTTTGGGATTATGGATGGAGTTCCGTCTTCCGTAACTTCTTCACAGCTGGCATATGGGCGTCGAGGAAGATTTGGGTATTCTCTCTTGCTATCTGTCTTATGGTATGTGACAGTAGCCCTAGGAACACTGTGTCGGCCGCTCATTATTTTATACATTTTATTTTGCTGGACTAGGAGGAGAGTTTTAATAGGAGGCTGGTAGAAATGGGCAACTTGCGTTCCACTGACCCTAGGCCATCCCCTCAATAGCGGTGGCTGGAGCCAGAAGCTAGGCAGAGGCAGGGCAGAGCTAGAGGCTTTTTTTAGCTCGGGGTCACAGGGTCTACAGTTCTGAACCAGGAGTCCTTCGACACCCAGGGCAGTTCTATGTCCAGTGGCCATGCTCTTGGCAGAGCTGACAGAAGGCAGTCTCTGCTGTGACAGCTGCTTGCCCAATGCCCTGGCTCCTTATATCAGCAACAGGTGCTGTTTGGGGTGCAGTGGCCTTGCTGGGTCTTCTTGATGGCAGATTACCATGCAGAAGGCCATAAATTGGCCTACTGCCCATCCTCATGTCGCTCCTGCTGCTAGCTTGCTCCTCGTTCTCCCGGTCTCGAATAGAATAGACCAAGAGTAAGGGCTTTGGCATTAATTTAATTTTTTTTGAACCAATGTTAACAGTATATACACAGAATTTACTCTTTATTTTATAAGACCACTCGGGTAGGTGGGCCATTTTACCGAGAGTGCTGGGAGCCTCCTATAAGTTAGCCAAAGCCAGGTCAGTCGGGACTACTGCAAACGCTCAGTCAATTAGAACAGATAATTTACCTGACTAAGTCCCTCGCGCTTTTGCCTCCCACCGGCTTACCCGGGGCTCAGGGGGAGGCTCCTGGCCCTGACCCCCCCCCTAGTCGTCGTCTTCCCCCAGGGGAAGGACTGCAATGTCCTTTTCCCTCTTTTCTCTGGTGGCATTTTTATTTGGACAGTCTCTACACCAGTGTCCTTTCTTCTTGCAGTACGCGCATTGATTCCGGCCTAACCGCGTTTTATTATTGTCTCCCAAGTATTTCCTTGTCTGCCCTCTACCGTAACCTGGCCTATCTTGTCTGCTTGATTTGCTTACCGCGGTGACCAAGATTTTAGCTAGTTTCCTATTTTTCTTTTTGTCTCTCTGATCCTGTTCTTTTTGCATTCTTTCCTCTTTTTCTTCTCTAGTTTCTCTCTTATTAAAGATCCTCTCTGCTTCTTTCAGGAGGTCCTGCAATGTATAACCCTGTAGGCCCTCCAGTCTCTGCAGCCGCGCTCGGATGTCTGGGGCCGATTGGCCAATGAAAGACATTATTACATCCGACTGTCGGTCAGGAGCCTGGGGGTCAAACGGGGTATACATCCGGTATCCCTCCATTAATCTTTCCAGAAACCCCGCCGGGGTCTCTTCATTACCCTGGGTTATGGCACGTACCTTAGCCAAATTGATGGGGCGTCTCCCTGCCCCTCTGAGACCTATCAGGAGAATTTGGCGATAGAGACGAAGTCGTTCCCTACCGGCTGCCGTATTGAAATCCCAATCTGGTCTGGTTAACGGAAAAGCTGCATCAATTTCGTTTGGCAGTTGGGTGGGTTGACCATTGTCCCCCGGAACGCTCTTCCGAGCTTCCGTGAGAACTCGTTGTCTTTCTTCCATAGTCAGGAGGGCCTGCAAAAGCTGCTGGCAATTTTCCCAAGTCGGTTGGTGGATCAAGAGGATAGATTCGATTAACCCTGTTAAAGCCTGTGGGTCTTGGGAAAAAGACGGGTTATGGGTTTTCCAATTATACAAGTCTGAGGCTGAAAACGGCTCCGCCACCACCCTGTTAGAAAAGAGGAAAGGTTTTACCCAACTTGGGGGGTTTTGCACCAGGTCCTCCCACACAGAGATATAAGGCACTTGATCCGGGTGCCCCTCTTTCCCTTCCTTACAGACCTGGCTTTTCACCTGTAAGATGATACGAGAGTCAAAAGTCCCATCCCGTGGCCACCCGATATTGAAGGCTGGCCACTCGGACGTACAAAAACCTGTCCAGTTCTTCTTCTGCACTCTCACAGACAAGTTTTGGGCCCGCTCCCGGACCTCTCTCCAATGATCTAAAGTAAGACTTAAAGGTGTAGTTAATCCCTGTCCCATATTGGAGAAGAAGGGTAGCAGTAAAATTATTAGCAGCAAAATTATAACACAGAACGCAATTACAAAACACACAAACATGCTGCGCGCGGCAATGGAACGAGACAAGCGCGCGACAATGGAACGAGACAAAACTGAAACCAAAACCTCCGATGGGAGCAGCTGCCCTCACCAGCCCTCTCCCAGAACACCGCTGGAGCGTCCTCCAGGGCTTGAGCCAGGGGTCCTGGACACGTCTGTCCTTACCTACTACTGGCTCTTCTACTCGGTCGGCGCTTAGCGCCCGCAAACATAAACACCCGTACGCCAGGCGCCCGGGGAAAATAGACACACAAAAATACACGGAACGGGGAAGACTTACCTCCGATTGGGAGATGGAGGGTGAATCTGGGGGGGTTTGAATCCCGGACGAGCCCCCAAGAAATGTAAGACCCCTTAAGCAGGTGTCCCACAATCCGGACCCCCAGAAACACAGACTCCACTCCAATCGCTGCAAGAACAAGAGGAAGTTTATTACATTTGCAAATGGGCCGTCTCACAGCACACTCTAGTGACGTGCAGAGAGAGAGCGGCCTCGAACATCAATTTCACAGAGTATTTAAGGCTTAAAACCACAACATTAGCATATTTCCACAGTGTTACAATTTCATTTGGTAACCTAAAGGATTACAGGGTAAAAGGGGGTTTCCAGGGTAAAAGGGAAGAAGTTGCATGCTATACGTGCCTTGTGGTTTTTATTTCTAGCTTGAGCAAGCAAAGGCAGGGGTCAATGTAACTTGTGGTGTTGTAACAGGACATAGGTTGGGTACAATTTTTTGTTAACTTCTGCCTCTATAGTTCCTAAAACGGTTACAAAAACGATTACATACTGCAAGTTCAGCTAAAGTTCAGCTATTTTATGAAAGCATTTTCATTTCTTGCAAAAATTGTTGCAAGCCCAGCCAATTTGCACAGAAGCAGAATAATATGCAGTTAGCTCAAGCAACTCCATCTCAAACCTAACCTGCCTTATTCTTTCAGCCTAACGAAAAGACTTTGCTTTTCAACAAACCATTTTTTACTGTGATTTCCTCGGTCCATTGCATATGAATTCCACACCACTTTGTCCGGATATGACTGGATGAAACAAGAAATATCCTGTTGTGTTTTGGCTAACTCAATCCGAAATATTGCTACAGCCTCTGTGTTTGTGTATTCTGTATATTATTGATGGACTTTATTGTTTTTAATGTTTTTTATTGGCGAACATTTTATTTTGAGTTTGGATAGAGTAATTGGTTCCACCTGGAGACCTCAGCTCTACATATTCGTATTCTAGGTAGAAAGCTAGAGGAACTGCGGGAAACAAACATGATATTTCTGTTTGTATCGATGACATTTTATGCACTTGCCCAATGAAAAGATGTTGCTTTTCTCCAAAGCCATTTTTACTCTGATTTTCTCGGTCCATTGCATATGAATTCCAAACCAGTTTGTCCAGATAAGACTGGATGAAAACAAAAATATGCAGTTGTGTTTTGGCTAAGTTAATCCCAGATATTGCTACAGCCTCTTTGTTTGTGTTTACTGGATACTATCATCAGACTTTATTGTTTTAATGTTTCTTATCAGGGAATATTTTATTTTGAGCTTGGATACAGTAATTGGTTCCACAAGGAGACAACAGCTCCACACATTCGTATTTTCTAGGGAGAAAGCTAGAGGAACTGCGGCAAACAAACATGATATTTCTGTTTGTATAGATGACATTTTATGCAATGCCTAACGAAAAGACTTTGCTTTTCTCCAAAACCATTTTTACTGTGATTTTCTAGGACCATTGCATACGAATTGCACAGCAGTTTGTCCAGATATGACTGGATGTGACTGGAAATAATCGGTTTTATTTTGGCTAACTCAATCCCAGATATTGCTACAGCCTCTGTGTTTGTTTATTCTTGATATTATCCACGGATTATATTGTTTTGCATTTTTTTATCAGGGAACATTTAATTTTGTGTTTGGAATCACTAATTTGTTCCACATGGAGACACCAGCTCTACACATTCATATTTGCTATGGGGAAAGCTAGAGGAACTGTGGCAAAAAAACATGATATTTCTGTTTCTATCTATGACATTTTATGCACTTGCCTAACGAAATACGTTGCTTTTCTCCAAAAACATTTCTATGCTGATTTTCTCGGTCCTTTGCGTATGAATTCCACACCAGTTTGTCTGGATATGATTGGATGAAAACAAAAATATCCAGTTGTGTTTTGGCTAACTCAATCCCAGATATTGTTACAGCCTCTGTGTTTGTGTTTACTGGATATTGTCAATGGACTTTATTGTTTTAATGTTTGTTATCGGGAAACAGTTTATTTTGAGCTTGGATACAGTAATTGGTTCCACAAGGAGACACTAGCTCCACACATTCGTATTTTCTAGGGAGAATACAAGAGGAACAGCAGCAAACAAACATGATATTTCTGTTTCTATAGATGACATTTTATGCACTTGCCTAACGAAAAGACGTTGCTTTTCTCCAAAACCATTTGTACTGTGATTTTCTTGGTGCATTGCATACGAATTCCACACCAATTTGTCTGAATATGACTGGATGAAACCAGAAATATCCGGTTTTTTTTTGCTAACTCAATCCCAGATATTGCTAGAGCAACTGTGTTTGTGTATTCCTGATATTATCCACGGACTTTATTGTTTTGAATGTTTTTATCAGGGAACATTTAATTTTGTGCTTGGAATCACTGATTGGTTCCCCATGGAGACACCAACTCTACACAATCGTATTTTCTAGGGAGAAAGCTAGAGGAACTGCGGCAAACAAACATGATATTTCTGTTTGTATAGATGACATTTTATGTACTTGCCTAATGAAAAGACTTTGCTTTTCTCCAAAACCATTTTCACTGTGATTTTCTCGGTCCATTGCATATGAATTCCACACCAATTTGTCTGAATATGACTGGATGAAACCAGAAATATACGGTTGTGTTTTGGCTAACTCAATCTGAAATATTGTGAAAGCCTCTGTGTTTGTATTTTCTGGATATTATCGATGGGCTTTATTGTTTTCAATGTTTTTTAACGGCGAACATTTTATTTTGAGCTTGGATACAGTAATTGATTCCACCTGGAGACCTCAGCTCTACATATTCGTATTTTGTAGTTACAAAGCTAGAGGAACTGCGGCAAACAAACATGATATTTCTGTTTGTATAGATGATAATTTATTCATTTGCCTAACGAAAAGACTTTGCTTTTCTCCAAACTATTTTTACTGTGATTTCTCGGTCCATTGCATACATATTATCCACGGATTTTATTGTTTTGAATTTTTTTATCAGGGAAGATTTAATTTTGTGCTTGGAAGCACTAATTGGTTCTGTAGGACCCACGGAGCAGGTGCACAATTCGACCGACCCCCAGATACACGAGCTCCACACCAATCGATGCAAAGGGCAAGAGGGAAGTTTATTTCATTTGCAAATGGGCCGTCTCAACAGCACCCTCTAGTGCAGTGCAAAGAGAGCGGCCCCGATCATCAGTTTCACAGAGTATTTAAGGCTTAAAACCACAACATTAGCATATTTTTACTGTGTTACAATTTCATTGGGTAACTTAAATGATTACAGGATAAAAGAAGAAGTTACATGCTGTACGTGCCTTGTGGTTTTCATCTTTAGCTTAGGCAAGCAGGGGCAGGGGTCGTCAAACCGGGTATGTAGTGTGTGGTAACTTGTAACAGGATATAGGTTGGGTACATTTTCTGTTAACTTCAGCCTTTATAGTTCCTAAAAACGGTTACATATTGCAAACTCAGCCATCTTATAAAAGCAGTCACATTTCTTGTAAGATTATCGCAAGCCCAGCCAATTTGTACAAAAGCAGAACAATATGCAGTTAGCTCAAGCAACTCCATCTCAAACCTAACCTGCCTAATTCTTTCAGTTCCACATGGAGACACCAGCTCTACACATTCGTATTTGCTAGGGAGAAAGCTAGATTAATTGCGGCAAACAAACATGATATTTCTGTTTGTATCGATGACATTTTATGCACTTGCCTAAGGAAATACCTTGCTTTTCTCCAAAAACATTTGTATGCTGATTTTCTCGGTCCTTTGCATATGAATTCCACATCAGTTTGTCCGGATATGACTGGTTGAAAACAAAAATATCCAGTTGTGTTTAGGCTAACTCAATCCCAGATATTGCTACAGCCTCTGTATTTGTGTTTTCTGGATATTATCGATCGACTTTATTGTTTTAATGTTTATTATCGGGGAACATTTTTTTTTCAGCTTTGATACAGTAATTGGTTCAAAAGGAGACACCAGCTCCACACATTCGTATTTTCTAGTGAGAAAGCTAGAGGAACTGCGGGAGACAAACATGATATTTCTGTTTGTATAGATGACATTTTATGCACTCGCCTAACGAAAAGACTTTCCTTTTCAACTTAACCATTTTTACTGCGATTTTCTCGGTCCATTGCATACAAATTCCACACCAATTTGTCCGGATATGACTGGATGAAACCAGAAATATCCTGTTTTGTTTGGCTAACTCAAACCTAAATATTGTGAAAGCCTCTGTGTTTGTGTTTTCTGGATATTATCAATGGACATTATTGTTTTGAATGTTTTTTATCGGCGAATATTTTATTTTGAGCTTGGATACAGTAATTGGTTCCACACGGAGTCACCAGCTCTACACATTCGTATTTTCTAGGGAGAAAGCTAGAGGAACTGCGGCAAACAAACATGATATTTGTGTTTGTATAGATGACATTTCATGCACTTGCATAACGAAAAGACATTGCTTTTCTCCAAAACCATTTTTACTGTGATTTTCTCGGTCCATTGCATACGATTTCCACACCACTTTGTACGGATAAGACTGGATGAAACCAGAAATATCCGGTTGTGTTTTTTTTTCTAACTCAATCCCAGATATTGCTACAGCCTCTGTGTTTGTGTATTCCTGATATTATCAACGGAGTTTATTGTTTTCAATTTTTTTTATCGGGGAATATTTAATTTTGTTCATGGAAACACTAATGGGTTCCACATGGACACCCCAGCTCTACAGATTCGTATTTTCTAGGGAGAAAGCTAGAGGAACTGCAGCAAACAAACATGATGTTTCTGTTTGTATAGATGACATTTTATGCACTTGCCTAACGAAAAGACTTTGCTTTTCTCCAAAACCATTTATACTGTGATTTTCTTGGTCCCTTGCATACGAATTCCACACCATTTTGTCCAGATATGACTGGATGAAACCGGAAATATCTGGTTTTGTTTTGGCTTACTCAATCCCAGATATTGCTACAGCCTCTGTGTTTGTGTATTCCTGATATTATCCACGGACTTTATTGTTTTGAATGTTTTTCATCGGGGAACATTTTATTTTGAGCTTTCATACAGTAATTGGTTCCACATGGAGACACCAGCTGAACATGTTCTTATTTTCTAGGGAGAAAGGTAGAGGAAATGCGGCAAACCAACATGATATTTCTTTTTGTATAGATGGCATTTTATGCACTCGCCTAACGAAAAGACCTTGCTTTTCTCCAAAAACATTTGTTCTGTGATTTTCTTGGTCCATTGCATACGAATTCCACACCACGTTGTCTGGATATCACTGGATGAAACCAGAAATATCCGGTTGTGCTTTGGCTAACTCAATCCAAAATATTGTGAACGCCTCTGTGTTTGTGTTTTTCGGATATTAACAACGGACTTTATTGTTTCGAATGTTTTTATCAGGGAACATTTAATTTTGTACCTTTGAAACACTAAATGGGTCCACATGGAGACACCAGCTCTACATATTTGTATTTTCAAGGGAGAAAGCTAGAGGAAATGCGGCAAACAAACATGATATTTCTGTTTGTATCAATGACATTTTAAGCACTTGCCTAAGGAAAAGCCTTTGCTTTTCTCCAAAACCATTTTTACTGTGATTTTCTCCATCCATTGCATACGAATTCCATACCATTTTTTCCGCATATGACTGGATGAAACCAGAAATATCCGGTTTTGTTTTGGCTAACTCAATGCGAAATATTATGTGTTTCTGTGTTTGTGTTTTCTGGATATTATCGATGGACTTTATTGTTTTGAATGTTTTTATCAGGGAACATTTAATTTTGTACCGTAGAAACACTAATTGCTTCATCATGGGGAAACCAGCTCTACAGATTCGTATTTTCTAAGGAGAAAGCTAGAGGAACTGCGGCAAACAAACGTGATATTTCTGTTTGTATAGATGATATTTTATGCACTTGCATAACGAAAAGACTTTGCTTTTCTCCAAAACCATTTTTACTGTGATTTTCTCGGTCCATTGCATACGAATTCCACACCACGTTGCCCGGATATGACTGGATGAAACCGGAAATATCTGGTTTTGTTTTGGCTAACTCAATCCCAGATATTGCTACAGCCTCTGTGTTTGTGTATTCCTGATATTATTCACGGACCATATTTTTTTGAATGTTTTTTTTCAGGGAACATTTAATTTTGTGCTTGGAAACACTAATTAGTTCCACATGCAGACACCAGCTCTACACATTCGTATTTCTAGGGAGAAAGCTAGAGGAACTGCGGCAAACAAACATGATATTTCTGTTTGTATAGATGACATTTTATGCACTTGCCTAACGAAAAGACTTTGCTTTTCTCCAAAACCATTTTTACTGTGATTTTTTTGGTCCATTGCATACGAATTCCACACCAGTTTGTCCGGATATGACTGGATGAAACCGGAAATCTCCGGTTTTTCATTGTATAACTGAATCCCTGATATTGCCTCAGCCTCTGTTTGTGCGTATTCCTGATATTATCCCCAGACTTTGTTATTTTTAATGTTTGTCATCGGAATACATCTTATTAGAGCTTGGATACAGTAATTGGTTCCACATGGAGACACCAGCTCTACACATTCATATTTTCTAGGGAGACTGCTAGAGGAACTGAGGCAAACAAACATGATATTTCTGTTTGTATAGATGATATTGTATGCACTTGCATAACGAAAAGACTTTGCTTTTCTCCAAAACCATTTTTACTGTGATTTTCTAGGTCCATTGCATATGAATTCGACACAACTTTGTACGGATATGACTGGATCAAACCAGAAATATGCGGTTGTGTATTGATTAACTCAATGCGAAATATTGCTATAGCCTCTGTATTTGTGTTTTCTGGATATCATCGATGGACTTTATTGTTTTGAATAATTTTATCAGGGAACATTTCATTTTGTACCGTAGAATCACTAATTGGTTCATCATGGGGACACCAGCTCTACACATTCGTATATCCTTGGGAGACAGCTAGAGGAACTGCGACAAACAAACATGATATTTCTGTTTGTATAGATGACATTTTATGCACTTGCCTAACGAAATGACTTTGCTTTTCTCCAAAAGCATTTTTCTGTGATTTTTCGGTACACTTTATACGAATTCCACAGCAATTTGTCTGGATATGACTGGATGAAACTGAAAAAGGCTGGTTGTGTTTTGGCTAACTCAATCCCTGATATTGCTACCACCTCTGTTTTTGTGTATTCCTGATATTATCCACGGACTTTATTGATTTGAATTTTTTTATCAAGGAACATTTATTTTTGTTCTTCGAAACACTAATTGCTTCCACATGGAGACACCAGCTCTACACATTCGTATTTTCTAGGGAGAAAGCTAGGGGAACTGTAGCAATCAAACATGATATTTCTGTTTGTATCGATGACATTTTATGCACTTGCCTAACGAAAAGAATTTGCTTTTCAACAAAACCATTTTTTACTGTGATTTCCTCGGTCCATTGCATATGAATTCCACACCACTTTGTCCGGATATGACTGGATGAAACAAGAAATATCCTGTTGTGTTTTGGCTAACTCAATCCGAAATATTGCTACAGCCTCTGTGTTTGTGTTTTCTGTATATTATTGATGGACTTTATTGTTTTCAATGTTTTTTATCGGCGAACATTTTATTTTGAGTTTGGATAGAGTAATTGGTTCCACCTGGAGACCTCAGCTCTACATATTCGTATTCTAGGTAGAAAGCTAGAGGAACTGCGGGAAACAAACATGATATTTCTGTTTGTATCGATGACATTTTATGCACTTGCCTAATGAAAAGATGTTGCTTTTCTCCAAAGCCATTTTTACTCTGATTTTCTCGGTCCATTGCATATGAATTCCAAACCAGTTTGTCCAGATATGACTGGATGAAAACAAAAATATGCAGTTGTGTTTTGGCTAAGTTAATCCCAGATATTGCTACAGCCTCTTTGTTTGTGTTTACTGGATACTATCATCGGACTTTATTGTGCACATTCAGATTTGCTATGGGGAAAGCTAGAGGAACTGCGGCAAAAAAACATGATATTTCTGTTTCTATCTATGACATTTTATGCACTTGCGTAACGAAATAGGTTGCTTTTCTCCAAAAACATTTGTATGCTGATTTTCTCGGTCCATTGCATACGAATTCCACACCAGTTTGCCCGGATATGACTGGATGAAACTGGAAATCTCCGGTTTTGCTTTGTATAACTCAATCCCAGATATTGCTACAGACTCTGTTTGTGCGTATTCCTGATATTACCCCCAGACTTTATTGTTTTGAATGTTCTTTATCGGACAACATTTTATTTTGAGCTTGGATACAGGAATTGTATGCACATGGAGACACCAGCTCTATGTATTCGAATTTTCTAGGTAGAAAGCTAGAGGAACTGCGGCAAACAAACATGATATTTCTGTTTGTATAGATGACATTTTATGCACTTGCCTAACTAAAAGACTTTGCTTTTCTCCAAAACCGTTTTTACTGTGATTTTCCAGGTCCATTGCATATGAATTCCACACCTGTTTGTCCGGATATGACTGGATGAAACCAGAAATATCCGGTTGTGCTTAGGCTAACCCACTCCGAAATATTGTGAAAGCCTCTGTGTTTGTGTTTTTCGGATATTAACAACGGACTTTAATGTTTTGAATGTTTTTTTATCAGGGAACATTTAATTTTGTTCTTGGAAACACTAAATGGTTCCACATGGGAACACCAGCTCTACACATTCTTATTTTCTAGGGAGAAAGCTAGAGGAACTGCGGCAAACAAACATGATATTTGTGTTTGTATAGATGACATTTCATGCACTTGCATAACGAAAAGACTTTGCTTTTCTCCAAAACCATTTTTACTGTGATTTTCTCGGTCCATTGCATACGATTTCCACACCACTTTGTACGGATAAGACTGGATGAAACCAGAAATATCCGGTTGTGTTTTTTTTTCTAACTCAATCCCATATATTGCTACAGCCTCTGTGTTTGTGTATTCCTGATATTATCAACGGAGTTTATTGTTTTCAATTTTTTTTATCGGGGAATATTTAATTTTGTTCATGGAAACACTAATGGGTTCCACATGGACACCCCAGCTCTACAGATTCGTATTTTCTAGGGAGAAAGCTAGAGGAACTGCAGCAAACAAACATGATGTTTCTGTTTGTATAGATGACATTTTATGCACTTGCCTAACGAAAAGACTTTGCTTTTCTCCAAAACCATTTATACTGTGATTTTCTTGGTCCCTTGCATACGAATTCCACACCATTTTGTCCAGATATGACTGGATGAAACCGGAAATATCTGGTTTTGTTTTGGCTTACTCAATCCCAGATATTGCTACAGCCTCTGTGTTTGTGTATTCCTGATATTATCCACGGACTTTATTGTTTTGAATGTTTTTCATCGGGGAACATTTTATTTTGAGCTTTCATACAGTAATTGGTTCCACATGGAGACACCAGCTGAACATGTTCTTATTTTCTAGGGAGAAAGGTAGAGGAAATGCGGCAAACCAACATGATATTTCTTTTTGTATAGATGGCATTTTATGCACTTGCCTAACGAAAAGACCTTGCTTTTCTCCAAAAACATTTGTTCTGTGATTTTCTTGGTCCATTGCATACGAATTCCACACCACGTTGTCTGGATATCACTGGATGAAACCAGAAATATCCGGTTGTGCTTTGGCTAACTCAATCCAAAATATTGTGAACGCCTCTGTGTTTGTGTTTTTCGGATATTAACAACGGGCTTTATTGTTTCGAATGTTTTTATCAGGGAACATTTAATTTTGTACCTTTGAAACACTAAATGGGTCCACATGGAGACACCAGCTCTACATATTTGTATTTTCAAGGGAGAAAGCTAGAGGAAATGCGGCAAACAAACATGATATTTCTGTTTGTATCAATGACATTTTAAGCACTTGCCTAAGGAAAAGCCTTTGCTTTTCTCCAAAACCATTTTTACTGTGATTTTCTCCATCCATTGCATACGAATTCCATACCATTTTTTCCGCATATGACTGGATGAAACCAGAAATATCCGGTTTTGTTTTGGCTAACTCAATGCGAAATATTATGTGTTTCTGTGTTTGTGTTTTCTGGATATTATCGATGGACTTTATTGTTTTGAATGTTTTTATCAGGGAACATTTAATTTTGTACCGTAGAAACACTAATTGCTTCATCATGGGGAAACCAGCTCTACAGATTCGTATTTTCTAAGGAGAAAGCTAGAGGAACTGCGGCAAACAAACGTGATATTTCTGTTTGTATAGATGATATTTTATGCACTTGCATAACGAAAAGACTTTGCTTTTCTCCAAAACCATTTTTACTGTGATTTTCTCGGTCCATTGCATACGAATTCCACACCACGTTGCCCGGATATGACTGGATGAAACCGGAAATATCTGGTTTTGTTTTGGCTAACTCAATCCCAGATATTGCTACAGCCTCTGTGTTTGTGTATTCCTGATATTATTCACGGACCATATTTTTTTGAATGTTTTTTTTCAGGGAACATTTAATTTTGTGCTTGGAAACACTAATTAGTTCCACATGCAGACACCAGCTCTACACATTCGTATTTCTAGGGAGAAAGCTAGAGGAACTGCGGCAAACAAACATGATATTTCTGTTTGTATAGATGACATTTTATGCACTTGCCTAACGAAAAGACTTTGCTTTTCTCCAAAACCATTTTTACTGTGATTTTTTTGGTCCATTGCATACGAATTCCACACCAGTTTGTCCGGATATGACTGGATGAAACCGGAAATCTCCGGTTTTTCATTGTATAACTGAATCCCTGATATTGCCTCAGCCTCTGTTTGTGCGTATTCCTGATATTATCCCCAGACTTTGTTATTTTTAATGTTTGTCATCGGAATACATCTTATTAGAGCTTGGATACAGTAATTGGTTCCACATGGAGACACCAGCTCTACACATTCATATTTTCTAGGGAGACTGCTAGAGGAACTGAGGCAAACAAACATGATATTTCTGTTTGTATAGATGATATTGTATGCACTTGCATAACGAAAAGACTTTGCTTTTCTCCAAAACCATTTTTACTGTGATTTTCTAGGTCCATTGCATATGAATTCGACACAACTTTGTACGGATATGACTGGATCAAACCAGAAATATGCGGTTGTGTATTGATTAACTCAATGCGAAATATTGCTATAGCCTCTGTATTTGTGTTTTCTGGATATCATCGATGGACTTTATTGTTTTGAATAATTTTATCAGGGAACATTTCATTTTGTACCGTAGAATCACTAATTGGTTCATCATGGGGACACCAGCTCTACACATTCGTATATCCTTGGGAGACAGCTAGAGGAACTGCGACAAACAAACATGATATTTCTGTTTGTATAGATGACATTTTATGCACTTGCCTAACGAAATGACTTTGCTTTTCTCCAAAAGCATTTTTCTGTGATTTTTCGGTACACTTTATACGAATTCCACAGCAATTTGTCTGGATATGACTGGATGAAACTGAAAAAGGCTGGTTGTGTTTTGGCTAACTCAATCCCTGATATTGCTACCACCTCTGTTTTTGTGTATTCCTGATATTATCCACGGACTTTATTGATTTGAATTTTTTTATCAAGGAACATTTATTTTTGTTCTTCGAAACACTAATTGCTTCCACATGGAGACACCAGCTCTACACATTCGTATTTTCTAGGGAGAAAGCTAGGGGAACTGTAGCAATCAAACATGATATTTCTGTTTGTATCGATGACATTTTATGCACTTGCCTAACGAAAAGAATTTGCTTTTCAACAAAACCATTTTTTACTGTGATTTCCTCGGTCCATTGCATATGAATTCCACACCACTTTGTCCGGATATGACTGGATGAAACAAGAAATATCCTGTTGTGTTTTGGCTAACTCAATCCGAAATATTGCTACAGCCTCTGTGTTTGTGTTTTCTGTATATTATTGATGGACTTTATTGTTTTCAATGTTTTTTATCGGCGAACATTTTATTTTGAGTTTGGATAGAGTAATTGGTTCCACCTGGAGACCTCAGCTCTACATATTCGTATTCTAGGTAGAAAGCTAGAGGAACTGCGGGAAACAAACATGATATTTCTGTTTGTATCGATGACATTTTATGCACTTGCCTAATGAAAAGATGTTGCTTTTCTCCAAAGCCATTTTTACTCTGATTTTCTCGGTCCATTGCATATGAATTCCAAACCAGTTTGTCCAGATATGACTGGATGAAAACAAAAATATGCAGTTGTGTTTTGGCTAAGTTAATCCCAGATATTGCTACAGCCTCTTTGTTTGTGTTTACTGGATACTATCATCGGACTTTATTGTGCACATTCAGATTTGCTATGGGGAAAGCTAGAGGAACTGCGGCAAAAAAACATGATATTTCTGTTTCTATCTATGACATTTTATGCACTTGCGTAACGAAATAGGTTGCTTTTCTCCAAAAACATTTGTATGCTGATTTTCTCGGTCCATTGCATACGAATTCCACACCAGTTTGCCCGGATATGACTGGATGAAACTGGAAATCTCCGGTTTTGCTTTGTATAACTCAATCCCAGATATTGCTACAGACTCTGTTTGTGCGTATTCCTGATATTACCCCCAGACTTTATTGTTTTGAATGTTCTTTATCGGACAACATTTTATTTTGAGCTTGGATACAGGAATTGTATGCACATGGAGACACCAGCTCTATGTATTCGAATTTTCTAGGTAGAAAGCTAGAGGAACTGCGGCAAACAAACATGATATTTCTGTTTGTATAGATGACATTTTATGCACTTGCCTAACTAAAAGACTTTGCTTTTCTCCAAAACCGTTTTTACTGTGATTTTCCAGGTCCATTGCATATGAATTCCACACCTGTTTGTCCGGATATGACTGGATGAAACCAGAAATATCCGGTTGTGCTTAGGCTAACCCACTCCGAAATATTGTGAAAGCCTCTGTGTTTGTGTTTTTCGGATATTAACAACGGACTTTAATGTTTTGAATGTTTTTTTATCAGGGAACATTTAATTTTGTTCTTGGAAACACTAAATGGTTCCACATGGGAACACCAGCTCTACACATTCTTATTTTCTAGGGAGAAAGCTAGAGGAACTGCGGCAAACAAACATGATATTTGTGTTTGTATAGATGACATTTCATGCACTTGCATAACGAAAAGACTTTGCTTTTCTCCAAAACCATTTTTACTGTGATTTTCTCGGTCCATTGCATACGATTTCCACACCACTTTGTACGGATAAGACTGGATGAAACCAGAAATATCCGGTTGTGTTTTTTTTTCTAACTCAATCCCATATATTGCTACAGCCTCTGTGTTTGTGTATTCCTGATATTATCAACGGAGTTTATTGTTTTCAATTTTTTTTATCGGGGAATATTTAATTTTGTTCATGGAAACACTAATGGGTTCCACATGGACACCCCAGCTCTACAGATTCGTATTTTCTAGGGAGAAAGCTAGAGGAACTGCAGCAAACAAACATGATGTTTCTGTTTGTATAGATGACATTTTATGCACTTGCCTAACGAAAAGACTTTGCTTTTCTCCAAAACCATTTATACTGTGATTTTCTTGGTCCCTTGCATACGAATTCCACACCATTTTGTCCAGATATGACTGGATGAAACCGGAAATATCTGGTTTTGTTTTGGCTTACTCAATCCCAGATATTGCTACAGCCTCTGTGTTTGTGTATTCCTGATATTATCCACGGACTTTATTGTTTTGAATGTTTTTCATCGGGGAACATTTTATTTTGAGCTTTCATACAGTAATTGGTTCCACATGGAGACACCAGCTGAACATGTTCTTATTTTCTAGGGAGAAAGGTAGAGGAAATGCGGCAAACCAACATGATATTTCTTTTTGTATAGATGGCATTTTATGCACTTGCCTAACGAAAAGACCTTGCTTTTCTCCAAAAACATTTGTTCTGTGATTTTCTTGGTCCATTGCATACGAATTCCACACCACGTTGTCTGGATATCACTGGATGAAACCAGAAATATCCGGTTGTGCTTTGGCTAACTCAATCCAAAATATTGTGAACGCCTCTGTGTTTGTGTTTTTCGGATATTAACAACGGGCTTTATTGTTTCGAATGTTTTTATCAGGGAACATTTAATTTTGTACCTTTGAAACACTAAATGGGTCCACATGGAGACACCAGCTCTACATATTTGTATTTTCAAGGGAGAAAGCTAGAGGAAATGCGGCAAACAAACATGATATTTCTGTTTGTATCAATGACATTTTAAGCACTTGCCTAAGGAAAAGCCTTTGCTTTTCTCCAAAACCATTTTTACTGTGATTTTCTCCATCCATTGCATACGAATTCCATACCATTTTTTCCGCATATGACTGGATGAAACCAGAAATATCCGGTTTTGTTTTGGCTAACTCAATGCGAAATATTATGTGTTTCTGTGTTTGTGTTTTCTGGATATTATCGATGGACTTTATTGTTTTGAATGTTTTTATCAGGGAACATTTAATTTTGTACCGTAGAAACACTAATTGCTTCATCATGGGGAAACCAGCTCTACAGATTCGTATTTTCTAAGGAGAAAGCTAGAGGAACTGCGGCAAACAAACGTGATATTTCTGTTTGTATAGATGATATTTTATGCACTTGCATAACGAAAAGACTTTGCTTTTCTCCAAAACCATTTTTACTGTGATTTTCTCGGTCCATTGCATACGAATTCCACACCACGTTGCCCGGATATGACTGGATGAAACCGGAAATATCTGGTTTTGTTTTGGCTAACTCAATCCCAGATATTGCTACAGCCTCTGTGTTTGTGTATTCCTGATATTATTCACGGACCATATTTTTTTGAATGTTTTTTTTCAGGGAACATTTAATTTTGTGCTTGGAAACACTAATTAGTTCCACATGCAGACACCAGCTCTACACATTCGTATTTCTAGGGAGAAAGCTAGAGGAACTGCGGCAAACAAACATGATATTTCTGTTTGTATAGATGACATTTTATGCACTTGCCTAACGAAAAGACTTTGCTTTTCTCCAAAACCATTTTTACTGTGATTTTTTTGGTCCATTGCATACGAATTCCACACCAGTTTGTCCGGATATGACTGGATGAAACCGGAAATCTCCGGTTTTTCATTGTATAACTGAATCCCTGATATTGCCTCAGCCTCTGTTTGTGCGTATTCCTGATATTATCCCCAGACTTTGTTATTTTTAATGTTTGTCATCGGAATACATCTTATTAGAGCTTGGATACAGTAATTGGTTCCACATGGAGACACCAGCTCTACACATTCATATTTTCTAGGGAGACTGCTAGAGGAACTGAGGCAAACAAACATGATATTTCTGTTTGTATAGATGATATTGTATGCACTTGCATAACGAAAAGACTTTGCTTTTCTCCAAAACCATTTTTACTGTGATTTTCTAGGTCCATTGCATATGAATTCGACACAACTTTGTACGGATATGACTGGATCAAACCAGAAATATGCGGTTGTGTATTGATTAACTCAATGCGAAATATTGCTATAGCCTCTGTATTTGTGTTTTCTGGATATCATCGATGGACTTTATTGTTTTGAATAATTTTATCAGGGAACATTTCATTTTGTACCGTAGAATCACTAATTGGTTCATCATGGGGACACCAGCTCTACACATTCGTATATCCTTGGGAGACAGCTAGAGGAACTGCGACAAACAAACATGATATTTCTGTTTGTATAGATGACATTTTATGCACTTGCCTAACGAAATGACTTTGCTTTTCTCCAAAAGCATTTTTCTGTGATTTTTCGGTACACTTTATACGAATTCCACAGCAATTTGTCTGGATATGACTGGATGAAACTGAAAAAGGCTGGTTGTGTTTTGGCTAACTCAATCCCTAATATTGCTACCACCTCTGTTTTTGTGTATTCCTGATATTATCCACGGACTTTATTGATTTGAATTTTTTTATCAAGGAACATTTATTTTTGTTCTTCGAAACACTAATTGCTTCCACATGGAGACACCAGCTCTACACATTCGTATTTTCTAGGGAGAAAGCTAGGGGAACTGTAGCAATCAAACATGATATTTCTGTTTGTATCGATGACATTTTATGCACTTGCCTAACGAAAAGAATTTGCTTTTCAACAAAACCATTTTTTACTGTGATTTCCTCGGTCCATTGCATATGAATTCCACACCACTTTGTCCGGATATGACTGGATGAAACAAGAAATATCCTGTTGTGTTTTGGCTAACTCAATCCGAAATATTGCTACAGCCTCTGTGTTTGTGTTTTCTGTATATTATTGATGGACTTTATTGTTTTCAATGTTTTTTATCGGCGAACATTTTATTTTGAGTTTGGATAGAGTAATTGGTTCCACCTGGAGACCTCAGCTCTACATATTCGTATTCTAGGTAGAAAGCTAGAGGAACTGCGGGAAACAAACATGATATTTCTGTTTGTATCGATGACATTTTATGCACTTGCCTAATGAAAAGATGTTGCTTTTCTCCAAAGCCATTTTTACTCTGATTTTCTCGGTCCATTGCATATGAATTCCAAACCAGTTTGTCCAGATATGACTGGATGAAAACAAAAATATGCAGTTGTGTTTTGGCTAAGTTAATCCCAGATATTGCTACAGCCTCTTTGTTTGTGTTTACTGGATACTATCATCGGACTTTATTGTGCACATTCAGATTTGCTATGGGGAAAGCTAGAGGAACTGCGGCAAAAAAACATGATATTTCTGTTTCTATCTATGACATTTTATGCACTTGCGTAACGAAATAGGTTGCTTTTCTCCAAAAACATTTGTATGCTGATTTTCTCGGTCCATTGCATACGAATTCCACACCAGTTTGCCCGGATATGACTGGATGAAACTGGAAATCTCCGGTTTTGCTTTGTATAACTCAATCCCAGATATTGCTACAGACTCTGTTTGTGCGTATTCCTGATATTACCCCCAGACTTTATTGTTTTGAATGTTCTTTATCGGACAACATTTTATTTTGAGCTTGGATACAGGAATTGTATGCACATGGAGACACCAGCTCTATGTATTCGAATTTTCTAGGTAGAAAGCTAGAGGAACTGCGGCAAACAAACATGATATTTCTGTTTGTATAGATGACATTTTATGCACTTGCCTAACTAAAAGACTTTGCTTTTCTCCAAAACCGTTTTTACTGTGATTTTCCAGGTCCATTGCATACGAATTCCACACAACTTTTTCCGAATATGACTGGATGAAACCAGAAGTATCCGGTTGTGCTTAGGCTAACCCACTCCGAAATATTGTGAAAGCCTCTGTGTTTGTGTTTTTCGGATATTAACAACGGACTTTAATGTTTTGAATGTTTTTTTATCAGGGAACATTTAATTTTGTTCTTGGAAACACTAAATGGTTCCACATGGGAACACCAGCTCTACACATTCTTATTTTCTAGGGAGAAAGCTAGAGGAACTGCGGCAAACAAACATGATATTTGTGTTTGTATAGATGACATTTCATGCACTTGCATAACGAAAAGACTTTGCTTTTCTCCAAAACCATTTTTACTGTGATTTTCTTGGTCCATTGCATACGATTTCCACACCACTTTGTACGGATAAGACTGGATGAAACCAGAAATATCCGGTTGTGTTTTTTTTTCTAACTCAATCCCAGATATTGCTACAGCCTCTGTGTTTGTGTATTCCTGATATTATCAACGGAGTTTATTGTTTTCAATTTTTTTTATCGGGGAATATTTAATTTTGTTCATGGAAACACTAATGGGTTCCACATGGACACCCCAGCTCTACAGATTCGTATTTTCTAGGGAGAAAGCTAGAGGAACTGCAGCAAACAAACATGATGTTTCTGTTTGTATAGATGACATTTTATGCACTTGCCTAACGAAAAGACTTTGCTTTTCTCCAAAACCATTTATACTGTGATTTTCTTGGTCCCTTGCATACGAATTCCACACCATTTTGTCCGGATATGACTGGATGAAACCGGAAATATCTGGTTTTGTTTTGGCTTACTCAATCCCAGATATTGCTACAGCCTCTGTGTTTGTGTATTCCTGATATTATCCACGGACTTTATTGTTTTGAATGTTTTTCATCGGGGAACATTTTATTTTGAGCTTTCATACAGTAATTGGTTCCACATGGAGACACCAGCTGAACATGTTCTTATTTTCTAGGGAGAAAGGTAGAGGAAATGCGGCAAACCAACATGATATTTCTTTTTGTATAGATGGCATTTTATGCACTTGCCTAACGAAAAGACCTTGCTTTTCTCCAAAAACATTTGTTCTGTGATTTTCTTGGTCCATTGCATACGAATTCCACACCACGTTGTCTGGATATCACTGGATGAAACCAGAAATATCCGGTTGTGCTTTGGCTAACTCAATCCAAAATATTGTGAACTCCTCTGTGTTTGTGTTTTTCGGATATTAACAACGGACTTTATTGTTTCGAATGTTTTTATCAGGGAACATTTAATTTTGTACCTTTGAAACACTAAATGGGTCCACATGGAGACACCAGCTCTACATATTTGTATTTTCAAGGGAGAAAGCTAGAGGAAATGCGGCAAACAAACATGATATTTCTGTTTGTATCAATGACATTTTAAGCACTTGCCTAAGGAAAAGCCTTTGCTTTTCTCCAAAACCATTTTTACTGTGATTTTCTCCATCCATTGCATACGAATTCCATACCATTTTTTCCGCATATGACTGGATGAAACCAGAAATATCCGGTTTTGTTTTGGCTAACTCAATGCGAAATATTATGTGTTTCTGTGTTTGTGTTTTCTGGATATTATCGATGGACTTTATTGTTTTGAATGTTTTTATCAGGGAACATTTAATTTTGTACCGTAGAAACACTAATTGCTTCATCATGGGGAAACCAGCTCTACAGATTCGTATTTTCTAAGGAGAAAGCTAGAGGAACTGCGGCAAACAAACGTGATATTTCTGTTTGTATAGATGATATTTTATGCACTTGCCTAACGAAAAGACTTTGCTTTTCTCCAAAACCATTTTTACTGTGATTTTTTTGGTCCATTGCATACGAATTCCACACCAGTTTGTCCGGATATGACTGGATGAAACCGGAAATCTCCGGTTTTTCATTGTATAACTGAATCCCTGATATTGCCTCAGCCTCTGTTTGTGCGTATTCCTGATATTATCCCCAGACTTTGTTATTTTTAATGTTTGTCATCGGAATACATCTTATTAGAGCTTGGATACAGTAATTGGTTCCACATGGAGACACCAGCTCTACACATTCATATTTTCTAGGGAGACTGCTAGAGGAACTGAGGCAAACAAACATGATATTTCTGTTTGTATAGATGATATTGTATGCACTTGCATAACGAAAAGACTTTGCTTTTCTCCAAAACCATTTTTACTGTGATTTTCTAGGTCCATTGCATATGAATTCGACACAACTTTGTACGGATATGACTGGATCAAACCAGAAATATGCGGTTGTGTATTGATTAACTCAATGCGAAATATTGCTATAGCCTCTGTATTTGTGTTTTCTGGATATCATCGATGGACTTTATTGTTTTGAATAATTTTATCAGGGAACATTTCATTTTGTACCGTAGAATCACTAATTGGTTCATCATGGGGACACCAGCTCTACACATTCGTATATCCTTGGGAGACAGCTAGAGGAACTGCGACAAACAAACATGATATTTCTGTTTGTATAGATGACATTTTATGCACTTGCCTAACGAAATGACTTTGCTTTTCTCCAAAAGCATTTTTCTGTGATTTTTCGGTACACTTTATACGAATTCCACAGCAATTTGTCTGGATATGACTGGATGAAACTGAAAAAGGCTGGTTGTGTTTTGGCTAACTCAATCCCTGATATTGCTACCACCTCTGTTTTTGTGTATTCCTGATATTATCCACGGACTTTATTGATTTGAATTTTTTTATCAAGGAACATTTATTTTTGTTCTTCGAAACACTAATTGCTTCCACATGGAGACACCAGCTCTACACATTCGTATTTTCTAGGGAGAAAGCTAGGGGAACTGTAGCAATCAAACATGATATTTCTGTTTGTATCGATGACATTTTATGCACTTGCCTAACGAAAAGAATTTGCTTTTCAACAAAACCATTTTTTACTGTGATTTCCTCGGTCCATTGCATATGAATTCCACACCACTTTGTCCGGATATGACTGGATGAAACAAGAAATATCCTGTTGTGTTTTGGCTAACTCAATCCGAAATATTGCTACAGCCTCTGTGTTTGTGTTTTCTGTATATTATTGATGGACTTTATTGTTTTCAATGTTTTTTATCGGCGAACATTTTATTTTGAGTTTGGATAGAGTAATTGGTTCCACCTGGAGACCTCAGCTCTACATATTCGTATTCTAGGTAGAAAGCTAGAGGAACTGCGGGAAACAAACATGATATTTCTGTTTGTATCGATGACATTTTATGCACTTGCCTAATGAAAAGATGTTGCTTTTCTCCAAAGCCATTTTTACTCTGATTTTCTCGGTCCATTGCATATGAATTCCAAACCAGTTTGTCCAGATATGACTGGATGAAAACAAAAATATGCAGTTGTGTTTTGGCTAAGTTAATCCCAGATATTGCTACAGCCTCTTTGTTTGTGTTTACTGGATACTATCATCGGACTTTATTGTGCACATTCAGATTTGCTATGGGGAAAGCTAGAGGAACTGCGGCAAAAAAACATGATATTTCTGTTTCTATCTATGACATTTTATGCACTTGCGTAACGAAATAGGTTGCTTTTCTCCAAAAACATTTGTATGCTGATTTTCTCGGTCCATTGCATACGAATTCCACACCAGTTTGCCCGGATATGACTGGATGAAACTGGAAATCTCCGGTTTTGCTTTGTATAACTCAATCCCAGATATTGCTACAGACTCTGTTTGTGCGTATTCCTGATATTACCCCCAGACTTTATTGTTTTGAATGTTCTTTATCGGACAACATTTTATTTTGAGCTTGGATACAGGAATTGTATGCACATGGAGACACCAGCTCTATGTATTCGAATTTTCTAGGTAGAAAGCTAGAGGAACTGCGGCAAACAAACATGATATTTCTGTTTGTATAGATGACATTTTATGCACTTGCCTAACTAAAAGACTTTGCTTTTCTCCAAAACCGTTTTTACTGTGATTTTCCAGGTCCATTGCATATGAATTCCACACCTGTTTGTCCGGATATGACTGGATGAAACCAGAAATATCCGGTTGTGCTTAGGCTAACCCACTCCGAAATATTGTGAAAGCCTCTGTGTTTGTGTTTTTCGGATATTAACAACGGACTTTAATGTTTTGAATGTTTTTTTATCAGGGAACATTTAATTTTGTTCTTGGAAACACTAAATGGTTCCACATGGGAACACCAGCTCTACACATTCTTATTTTCTAGGGAGAAAGCTAGAGGAACTGCGGCAAACAAACATGATATTTGTGTTTGTATAGATGACATTTCATGCACTTGCATAACGAAAAGACTTTGCTTTTCTCCAAAACCATTTTTACTGTGATTTTCTTGGTCCATTGCATACGATTTCCACACCACTTTGTACGGATAAGACTGGATGAAACCAGAAATATCCGGTTGTGTTTTTTTTTCTAACTCAATCCCAGATATTGCTACAGCCTCTGTGTTTGTGTATTCCTGATATTATCAACGGAGTTTATTGTTTTCAATTTTTTTTATCGGGGAATATTTAATTTTGTTCATGGAAACACTAATGGGTTCCACATGGACACCCCAGCTCTACAGATTCGTATTTTCTAGGGAGAAAGCTAGAGGAACTGCAGCAAACAAACATGATGTTTCTGTTTGTATAGATGACATTTTATGCACTTGCCTAACGAAAAGACTTTGCTTTTCTCCAAAACCATTTATACTGTGATTTTCTTGGTCCCTTGCATACGAATTCCACACCATTTTGTCCGGATATGACTGGATGAAACCGGAAATATCTAGTTTTGTTTTGGCTTACTCAATCCCAGATATTGCTACAGCCTCTGTGTTTGTGTATTCCTGATATTATCCACGGACTTTATTGTTTTGAATGTTTTTCATCGGGGAACATTTTATTTTGAGCTTTCATACAGTAATTGGTTCCACATGGAGACACCAGCTGAACATGTTCTTATTTTCTAGGGAGAAAGGTAGAGGAAATGCGGCAAACCAACATGATATTTCTTTTTGTATAGATGGCATTTTATGCACTTGCCTAACGAAAAGACCTTGCTTTTCTCCAAAAACATTTGTTCTGTGATTTTCTTGGTCCATTGCATACGAATTCCACACCACGTTGTCTGGATATCACTGGATGAAACCAGAAATATCCGGTTGTGCTTTGGCTAACTCAATCCAAAATATTGTGAACGCCTCTGTGTTTGTGTTTTTCGGATATTAACAACGGACTTTATTGTTTCGAATGTTTTTATCAGGGAACATTTAATTTTGTACCTTTGAAACACTAAATGGGTCCACATGGAGACACCAGCTCTACATATTTGTATTTTCAAGGGAGAAAGCTAGAGGAAATGCGGCAAACAAACATGATATTTCTGTTTGTATCAATGACATTTTAAGCACTTGCCTAAGGAAAAGCCTTTGCTTTTCTCCAAAACCATTTTTACTGTGATTTTCTCCATCCATTGCATACGAATTCCATACCATTTTTTCCGCATATGACTGGATGAAACCAGAAATATCCGGTTTTGTTTTGGCTAACTCAATGCGAAATATTATGTGTTTCTGTGTTTGTGTTTTCTGGATATTATCGATGGACTTTATTGTTTTGAATGTTTTTATCAGGGAACATTTAATTTTGTACCGTAGAAACACTAATTGCTTCATCATGGGGAAACCAGCTCTACAGATTCGTATTTTCTAAGGAGAAAGCTAGAGGAACTGCGGCAAACAAACGTGATATTTCTGTTTGTATAGATGATATTTTATGCACTTGCATAACGAAAAGACTTTGCTTTTCTCCAAAACCATTTTTACTGTGATTTTCTCGGTCCATTGCATACGAATTCCACACCACGTTGCCCGGATATGACTGGATGAAACCGGAAATATCTGGTTTTGTTTTGGCTAACTCAATCCCAGATATTGCTACAGCCTCTGTGTTTGTGTATTCCTGATATTATTCACGGACCATATTTTTTTGAATGTTTTTTTTCAGGGAACATTTAATTTTGTGCTTGGAAACACTAATTAGTTCCACATGCAGACACCAGCTCTACACATTCGTATTTCTAGGGAGAAAGCTAGAGGAACTGCGGCAAACAAACATGATATTTCTGTTTGTATAGATGACATTTTATGCACTTGCCTAACGAAAAGACTTTGCTTTTCTCCAAAACCATTTTTACTGTGATTTTTTTGGTCCATTGCATACGAATTCCACACCAGTTTGTCCGGATATGACTGGATGAAACCGGAAATCTCCGGTTTTTCATTGTATAACTGAATCCCTGATATTGCCTCAGCCTCTGTTTGTGCGTATTCCTGATATTATCCCCAGACTTTGTTATTTTTAATGTTTGTCATCGGAATACATCTTATTAGAGCTTGGATACAGTAATTGGTTCCACATGGAGACACCAGCTCTACACATTCATATTTTCTAGGGAGACTGCTAGAGGAACTGAGGCAAACAAACATGATATTTCTGTTTGTATAGATGATATTGTATGCACTTGCATAACGAAAAGACTTTGCTTTTCTCCAAAACCATTTTTACTGTGATTTTCTAGGTCCATTGCATATGAATTCGACACAACTTTGTACGGATATGACTGGATCAAACCAGAAATATGCGGTTGTGTATTGATTAACTCAATGCGAAATATTGCTATAGCCTCTGTATTTGTGTTTTCTGGATATCATCGATGGACTTTATTGTTTTGAATAATTTTATCAGGGAACATTTCATTTTGTACCGTAGAATCACTAATTGGTTCATCATGGGGATACCAGCTCTACACATTCGTATATCCTTGGGAGACAGCTAGAGGAACTGCGACAAACAAACATGATATTTCTGTTTGTATAGATGACATTTTATGCACTTGCCTAACGAAATGACTTTGCTTTTCTCCAAAAGCATTTTTCTGTGATTTTTCGGTACACTTTATACGAATTCCACAGCAATTTGTCTGGATATGACTGGATGAAACTGAAAAAGGCTGGTTGTGTTTTGGCTAACTCAATCCCTGATATTGCTACCACCTCTGTTTTTGTGTATTCCTGATATTATCCACGGACTTTATTGATTTGAATTTTTTTATCAAGGAACATTTATTTTTGTTCTTCGAAACACTAATTGCTTCCACATGGAGACACCAGCTCTACACATTCGTATTTTCTAGGGAGAAAGCTAGGGGAACTGTAGCAATCAAACATGATATTTCTGTTTGTATCGATGACATTTTATGCACTTGCCTAACGAAAAGAATTTGCTTTTCAACAAAACCATTTTTTACTGTGATTTCCTCGGTCCATTGCATATGAATTCCACACCACTTTGTCCGGATATGACTGGATGAAACAAGAAATATCCTGTTGTGTTTTGGCTAACTCAATCCGAAATATTGCTACAGCCTCTGTGTTTGTGTTTTCTGTATATTATTGATGGACTTTATTGTTTTCAATGTTTTTTATCGGCGAACATTTTATTTTGAGTTTGGATAGAGTAATTGGTTCCACCTGGAGACCTCAGCTCTACATATTCGTATTCTAGGTAGAAAGCTAGAGGAACTGTGACAAACAAACATGATATTTCTGTTTGTATCGATGACATTTTATGCACTTGCCTAATGAAAAGATGTTGCTTTTCTCCAAAGCCATTTTTACTCTGATTTTCTCGGTCCATTGCATATGAATTCCAAACCAGTTTGTCCAGATATGACTGGATGAAAACAAAAATATGCAGTTGTGTTTTGGCTAAGTTAATCCCAGATATTGCTACAGCCTCTTTGTTTGTGTTTACTGGATACTATCATCGGACTTTATTGTGCACATTCAGATTTGCTATGGGGAAAGCTAGAGGAACTGCGGCAAAAAAACATGATATTTCTGTTTCTATCTATGACATTTTATGCACTTGCGTAACGAAATAGGTTGCTTTTCTCCAAAAACATTTGTATGCTGATTTTCTCGGTCCATTGCATACGAATTCCACACCAGTTTGCCCGGATATGACTGGATGAAACTGGAAATCTCCGGTTTTGCTTTGTATAACTCAATCCCAGATATTGCTACAGACTCTGTTTGTGCGTATTCCTGATATTACCCCCAGACTTTATTGTTTTGAATGTTCTTTATCGGACAACATTTTATTTTGAGCTTGGATACAGGAATTGTATGCACATGGAGACACCAGCTCTATGTATTCGAATTTTCTAGGTAGAAAGCTAGAGGAACTGCGGCAAACAAACATGATATTTCTGTTTGTATAGATGACATTTTATGCACTTGCCTAACTAAAAGACTTTGCTTTTCTCCAAAACCGTTTTTACTGTGATTTTCCAGGTCCATTGCATATGAATTCCACACCTGTTTGTCCGGATATGACTGGATGAAACCAGAAATATCCGGTTGTGCTTAGGCTAACCCACTCCGAAATATTGTGAAAGCCTCTGTGTTTGTGTTTTTCGGATATTAACAACGGACTTTAATGTTTTGAATGTTTTTTTATCAGGGAACATTTAATTTTGTTCTTGGAAACACTAAATGGTTCCACATGGGAACACCAGCTCTACACATTCTTATTTTCTAGGGAGAAAGCTAGAGGAACTGCGGCAAACAAACATGATATTTGTGTTTGTATAGATGACATTTCATGCACTTGCATAACGAAAAGACTTTGCTTTTCTCCAAAACCATTTTTACTGTGATTTTCTTGGTCCATTGCATACGATTTCCACACCACTTTGTACGGATAAGACTGGATGAAACCAGAAATATCCGGTTGTGTTTTTTTTTCTAACTCAATCCCAGATATTGCTACAGCCTCTGTGTTTGTGTATTCCTGATATTATCAACGGAGTTTATTGTTTTCAATTTTTTTTATCGGGGAATATTTAATTTTGTTCATGGAAACACTAATGGGTTCCACATGGACACCCCAGCTCTACAGATTCGTATTTTCTAGGGAGAAAGCTAGAGGAACTGCAGCAAACAAACATGATGTTTCTGTTTGTATAGATGACATTTTATGCACTTGCCTAACGAAAAGACTTTGCTTTTCTCCAAAACCATTTATACTGTGATTTTCTTGGTCCCTTGCATACGAATTCCACACCATTTTGTCCGGATATGACTGGATGAAACCGGAAATATCTGGTTTTGTTTTGGCTTACTCAATCCCAGATATTGCTACAGCCTCTGTGTTTGTGTATTCCTGATATTATCCACGGACTTTATTGTTTTGAATGTTTTTCATCGGGGAACATTTTATTTTGAGCTTTCATACAGTAATTGGTTCCACATGGAGACACCAGCTGAACATGTTCTTATTTTCTAGGGAGAAAGGTAGAGGAAATGCGGCAAACCAACATGATATTTCTTTTTGTATAGATGGCATTTTATGCACTTGCCTAACGAAAAGACCTTGCTTTTCTCCAAAAACATTTGTTCTGTGATTTTCTTGGTCCATTGCATACGAATTCCACACCACGTTGTCTGGATATCACTGGATGAAACCAGAAATATCCGGTTGTGCTTTGGCTAACTCAATCCAAAATATTGTGAACGCCTCTGTGTTTGTGTTTTTCGGATATTAACAACGGGCTTTATTGTTTCGAATGTTTTTATCAGGGAACATTTAATTTTGTACCTTTGAAACACTAAATGGGTCCACATGGAGACACCAGCTCTACATATTTGTATTTTCAAGGGAGAAAGCTAGAGGAAATGCGGCAAACAAACATGATATTTCTGTTTGTATCAATGACATTTTAAGCACTTGCCTAAGGAAAAGCCTTTGCTTTTCTCCAAAACCATTTTTACTGTGATTTTCTCCATCCATTGCATACGAATTCCATACCATTTTTTCCGCATATGACTGGATGAAACCAGAAATATCCGGTTTTGTTTTGGCTAACTCAATGCGAAATATTATGTGTTTCTGTGTTTGTGTTTTCTGGATATTATCGATGGACTTTATTGTTTTGAATGTTTTTATCAGGGAACATTTAATTTTGTACCGTAGAAACACTAATTGCTTCATCATGGGGAAACCAGCTCTACAGATTCGTATTTTCTAAGGAGAAAGCTAGAGGAACTGCGGCAAACAAACGTGATGTTTCTGTTTGTATAGATGACATTTTATGCACTTGCCTAATGAAAAGACTTTGCTTTTCTCCAAAAACATTTATACTGTGATTTTCTTGGTCCCTTGCATACGAATTCCACACCACGTTGCCCGGATATGACTGGATGAAACCGGAAATATCTGGTTTTGTTTTGGCTAACTCAATCCCAGATATTGCTACAGCCTCTGTGTTTGTGTATTCCTGATATTATTCACGGACCATATTTTTTTGAATGTTTTTTTTCAGGGAACATTTAATTTTGTGCTTGGAAACACTAATTAGTTCCACATGCAGACACCAGCTCTACACATTCGTATTTCTAGGGAGAAAGCTAGAGGAACTGCGGCAAACAAACATGATATTTCTGTTTGTATAGATGACATTTTATGCACTTGCCTAACGAAAAGACTTTGCTTTTCTCCAAAACCATTTTTACTGTGATTTTTTTGGTCCATTGCATACGAATTCCACACCAGTTTGTCCGGATATGACTGGATGAAACCGGAAATCTCCGGTTTTTCATTGTATAACTGAATCCCTGATATTGCCTCAGCCTCTGTTTGTGCGTATTCCTGATATTATCCCCAGACTTTGTTATTTTTAATGTTTGTCATCGGAATACATCTTATTAGAGCTTGGATACAGTAATTGGTTCCACATGGAGACACCAGCTCTACACATTCATATTTTCTAGGGAGACTGCTAGAGGAACTGAGGCAAACAAACATGATATTTCTGTTTGTATAGATGATATTGTATGCACTTGCATAACGAAAAGACTTTGCTTTTCTCCAAAACCATTTTTACTGTGATTTTCTAGGTCCATTGCATATGAATTCGACACAACTTTGTACGGATATGACTGGATCAAACCAGAAATATGCGGTTGTGTATTGATTAACTCAATGCGAAATATTGCTATAGCCTCTGTATTTGTGTTTTCTGGATATCATCGATGGACTTTATTGTTTTGAATAATTTTATCAGGGAACATTTCATTTTGTACCGTAGAATCACTAATTGGTTCATCATGGGGACACCAGCTCTACACATTCGTATATCCTTGGGAGACAGCTAGAGGAACTGCGACAAACAAACATGATATTTCTGTTTGTATAGATGACATTTTATGCACTTGCCTAACGAAATGACTTTGCTTTTCTCCAAAAGCATTTTTCTGTGATTTTTCGGTACACTTTATACGAATTCCACAGCAATTTGTCTGGATATGACTGGATGAAACTGAAAAAGGCTGGTTGTGTTTTGGCTAACTCAATCCCTGATATTGCTACCACCTCTGTTTTTGTGTATTCCTGATATTATCCACGGACTTTATTGATTTGAATTTTTTTTATCAAGGAACATTTATTTTTGTTCTTCGAAACACTAATTGCTTCCACATGGAGACACCAGCTCTACACATTTGTATTTTCTAGGGAGAAAGCTAGGGGAACTGTAGCAATCAAACATGATATTTCTGTTTGTATCGATGACATTTTATGCACTTGCCTAACGAAAAGAATTTGCTTTTCAACAAAACCATTTTTTACTGTGATTTCCTCGGTCCATTGCATATGAATTCCACACCACTTTGTCCGGATATGACTGGATGAAACAAGAAATATCCTGTTGTGTTTTGGCTAACTCAATCCGAAATATTGCTACAGCCTCTGTGTTTGTGTTTTCTGTATATTATTGATGGACTTTATTGTTTTCAATGTTTTTTATCGGCGAACATTTTATTTTGAGTTTGGATAGAGTAATTGGTTCCACCTGGAGACCTCAGCTCTACATATTCGTATTCTAGGTAGAAAGCTAGAGGAACTGCGGGAAACAAACATGATATTTCTGTTTGTATCGATGACATTTTATGCACTTGCCTAATGAAAAGATGTTGCTTTTCTCCAAAGCCATTTTTACTCTGATTTTCTCGGTCCATTGCATATGAATTCCAAACCAGTTTGTCCAGATATGACTGGATGAAAACAAAAATATGCAGTTGTGTTTTGGCTAAGTTAATCCCAGATATTGCTACAGCCTCTTTGTTTGTGTTTACTGGATACTATCATCGGACTTTATTGTGCACATTCAGATTTGCTATGGGGAAAGCTAGAGGAACTGCGGCAAAAAAACATGATATTTCTGTTTCTATCTATGACATTTTATGCACTTGCGTAACGAAATAGGTTGCTTTTCTCCAAAAACATTTGTATGCTGATTTTCTCGGTCCATTGCATACGAATTCCACACCAGTTTGCCCGGATATGACTGGATGAAACTGGAAATCTCCGGTTTTGCTTTGTATAACTCAATCCCAGATATTGCTACAGACTCTGTTTGTGCGTATTCCTGATATTACCCCCAGACTTTATTGTTTTGAATGTTCTTTATCGGACAACATTTTATTTTGAGCTTGGATACAGGAATTGTATGCACATGGAGACACCAGCTCTATGTATTCGAATTTTCTAGGTAGAAAGCTAGAGGAACTGCGGCAAACAAACATGATATTTCTGTTTGTATAGATGACATTTTATGCACTTGCCTAACCAAAAGACTTTGCTTTTCTCCAAAACCATTTTTACTGTGATTTTCCAGGTCCATTGCATATGAATTCCACACCTGTTTGTCCGGATATGACTGGATGAAACCAGAAGTATCCGGTTGTGCTTAGGCTAACCCACTCCGAAATATTGTGAAAGCCTCTGTGTTTGTGTTTTTCGGATATTAACAACGGACTTTAATGTTTTGAATGTTTTTTTTTTAAGGAAACATTTAATTTTGTTCTTGGAAACACTAAATGGTTCCACATGGGAACACCAGCTCTACACATTCTTATTTTCTAGGGAGAAAGCTAGAGGAACTGCGGCAAACAAACATGATATTTGTGTTTGTATAGATGACATTTCATGTACTTGCATAACGAAAAGACTTTGCTTTTCTCCAAAACCATTTTTACTGTGATTTTCTCGGTCCATTGCATACGATTTCCACACCACTTTGTACGGATAAGACTGGATGAAACCAGAAATATCCGGTTGTGTTTTTTTTTCTAACTCAATCCCAGATATTGCTACAGCCTCTGTGTTTGTGTATTCCTGATATTATCAACGGAGTTTATTGTTTTCAATTTTTTTTATCGGGGAATATTTAATTTTGTTCATGGAAACACTAATGGGTTCCACATGGACACCCCAGCTCTACAGATTCGTATTTTCTAGGGAGAAAGCTAGAGGAACTGCGGCAAACAAACATGATGTTTCTGTTTGTATAGATGACATTTTATGCACTTGCCTAATGAAAAGACTTTGCTTTTCTCCAAAAACATTTATACTGTGATTTTCTTGGTCCCTTGCATACGAATTCCACACCAGTTTATCGGATATGACTGGATGAAGCCGGAAATATCTGGTTTTGTTTTGGCTTACTCAATCCCAGATATTGCTACTGCCTCTTGTAAGACCCCCGAAAGGTATCTCACACTTCTACCGACCCCAGAAACACGAATTCCAGTCCAATCGATGCAAAGTGCAAGAGGAAGTTTATTACATCTGCGCAGATGGGCCGTCTCTGTGCAAGAAGAGAGGCCCCGATCATCAACTGCACAGAATATTTAAGGCTTAAAACCACAATATTAGCATATCTCCACAGCATTACAAAAAATCATAAGATAAACCACAGCATGACACATTATCACAAGATAAAGGGGTTTTTCCAGGGTAAGGGACAAAAACCTTGAGCAAGCACAAACACGGGGTCATCATGACCAAAAACTTAACATAGCTTCTAAAATAATTATCACATGCTCAATTGTCTCATAAAAGCATTAACACAATCATCACATGCTACCAGTTCAGCTAAAGTTCAACTAGCTCATAAAGGCATTTTGCAAGCCCAGCTATTTTTCACAAAAGCAGAACAGTATGCAGTTAGCTCACAAGCAACTCCATTTTAAACCTGCCTAATTTCTTTCTTTAAACCTGTCTAATTTCTTTCACTCTGTGTTTGTATATTCCTGATATTATCCACGGACTTTATTGTTTTGAATGTTTTTCATCGGGGGACATTTTATTTTGAGCTTTCATACAGTAATTGGTTCCACATGGAGACACCAGCTGAACATGTTCTTATTTTCTAGGGAGAAAGGTAGAGGAACTGCGGCAAACAAACATGATATTTCTGTTTGTATAGATGACATTTTATGCACTTGCCTAATGAAAGACTTTGCTTTTCTCCAAAATCATTTTTACTGTGATTTTCTCGGTCCATTGCATACGAATTCCACACCAGTTTGCCCGGATATGACTGGATGAAACCGGAAATCTCCGGTTTTGCTTTGTATAACTCAATCCCAGATATTGCTACAGACTCTGTTTGTGCGTATTCCTGATATTACCCCCAGACTTTATTGTTTTGAATGTTCTTTATCGGACAACATTTTATTTTGAGCTTGGATACAGGAATTGTATGCACATGGAGACACCAGCTCTACGTATTCGTATTTTCTAGGAAGAAAGCTAGAGGAACTGCAGCAAACAAACATGATATTTCTGTTTGTATAGATGACATTTTATGCACTTGCCTAACGAAAAGACTTTGCTTTTCTCCAAAACTGTTTTTACTGTGATTTTCCAGGTCCATTGCATATGAATTCCACACCTGTTTGTGCGGATATGACTGGATGAAACCAGAAATATCCGGTTGTGCTTAGGCTAACCCAATCCGAAATATTGTGAAAGCATCTGTGTTTGTGTATTCCTGATATTATCCACGGACTTTATTGTTTTGAATGTTTTTCATCGGTGAACATTTTATTTTGAGCTTTCATACAGTAATTGGTTCCACATGGAGACACCAGCTGAACATGTTCTTATTTTCTAGGGAGAAAGGTAGAGGAAATGCGGCAAACCAACATGATATTTCTTTTTGTATAGATGGCATTTTATGCACTTGCCTAACGAAAAGACCTTGCTTTTCTCCAAAAACATTTGTTCTGTGATTTTCTTGGTCCATTGCATACGAATTCCACACCACGTTGTCTGGATATCACTGGATGAAACCAGAAATATCCGGTTGTGCTTTGGCCAACTCAATCCAAAATATTGTGAAAGCCTCTGTGTTTGTGTTTTTCGGATATTAACAATGGACTTTATTGTTTCGAATGTTTTTATCAGGGAACATTTAATTTTGTACCTTTGAAACACTAAATGGGTCCACATGGAGACACCAGCTCTACATATTTGTATTTTCAAGGGAGAAAGCTAGAGGAAATGCGGCAAACAAACATGATATTTCTGTTTGTATCAATGACATTTTAAGCACTTGCCTAAGGAAAAGCCTTTGCTTTTCTCCAAAACCATTTTTACTGTGATTTTCTCCGTCCATTGCATACGAATTCCATACCATTTTTTCCGCATATGACTGGATGAAACCAGAAATATCCGGTTTTGTTTTGGCTAACTCAATGCGAAATATTATGTGTTTCTGTGTTTGTGTTTTCTGGATATTATCGATGGACTTTATTGTTTTGAATGTTTTTATCAGGGAACATTTAATTTTGTACCGTAGAAACACTAATTGCTTCATCATGGGGAAACCAGCTCTACAGATTCGTATTTTCTAAGGAGAAAGCTAGAGGAACTGCGGCAAACAAACGTGATATTTCTGTTTGTATAGATGATATTTTATGCACTTGCATAACGAAAAGACTTTGCTTTTCTCCAAAACCATTTTTACTGTGATTTTCTTGGTCCATTGCATACGAATTCCACACCACTTTGTACGGATATGACTGGATGAAACCGGAAATATCTGGTTTTGTTTTGGCTAACTCAATCCCAGATATTGCTACAGCCTCTGTGTTTGTGTATTCCTGATATTATTCACGGACCATATTTTTTTGAATGTTTTTTTTTTCAGGGAACATTTAATTTTGTGCTTGGAAACACTAATTAGTTCCACATGCAGACACCAGCTCTACACAATCGTATTTCTAGGGAGAAAGCTAGAGGAACTGCGGCAAACAAACATGATATTTCTGTTTGTATAGATGACATTTTATGCACTTGCCTAACGAAAAGACTTTGCTTTTCTCCAAAACCATTTTTACTGTGATTTTTTTGGTCCATTGCATACGAATTCCACACCAGTTTGTCCGGATATGACTGGATGAAACCGGAAATCTCCGGTTTTTCATTGTATAACTGAATCCCTGATATTGCCTCAGCCTCTGTTTGTGCGTATTCCTGATATTATCCCCAGACTTTGTTATTTTTAATGTTTGTCATCGGAATACATCTTATTAGAGCTTGGATACAGTAATTGGTTCCACATGGAGACACCAGCTCTACACATTCATATTTTCTAGGGAGACTGCTAGAGGAACTGAGGCAAACAAACATGATATTTCTGTTTGTATAGATGATATTGTATGCACTTGCATAATGAAAAGACTTTGCTTTTCTCCAAAACCATTTTTACTGTGATTTTCTAGGTCCATTGCATATGAATTCGACACAACTTTGTACGGATACGACTGGATGAAACCAGAAATATGCGGTTGTGTTTTGATTAACTCAATGCGAAATATTGCTACAGCCTCTGTGTTTGTGATTTCTGGATATTACCAAGGGACTTTATTGTTTTGAATATTTTTATCTGGGAACATTTAATTTTGTACCATTGAAACAGTAATTGGTTCATCATGGGGACACCATCTCTACACATTCATATTTTCTAAGCAGAAAACTAGAGGAACTGCGACAAACGAACATGACATTTCTGTTTGTATCGATGACATTTTATGCACTTGCCTAACGAAAAGACTTTGCTTTTCTCCAAAACCATTTTTACTCTGATTTTCTCGGTCCATTGCATACAAATTCCAAACCAGTTTATCGGATATGACTGGATGAAACCGGAAATATCCGGTTTTGATTTGACTAACTCAATCCCAGATATTGCTACATTCTCTGTGTTTGTATATTCCTGAAATTATCCACGGACTTCATTATTTTGAATGTTTTTTATAAGGTAAAATTTAATTTTGCGCTTGGAATCACTAATTGGTTCCCATGAAGACACCAGCTCTACACATTCTATTTTCTTGGGAGAAAGCAAGAGGAGCTGTGGCAAAAAAACATGATATTTCTGTTTGTATCAATGATATTTTATGCACTAGCCTAACGAAAGACTTTGCTTTTCTCCAAAACCATTTTACTCTGATTTTCTCAGCACAATGCATAAAAATTCCACACCACATTGTCTGGATATGACTGGATGAAACCAGAAATATCCGGTTTTGTTTTGGCTAACTCAATCCCAGATATTGCTACAGCCTCTGTATTTGTGTTTTCTGGATATGATCGATGGACTATATTGTTTTGAATGTTTTTATCAGGGAACATTTAATTTTGTACCGTTGAAACACTAATTGGTTCAACATGGGGACACCAGCTCTACACATTCGTATTTTCTAGGGAGAAAGCAAGAAGAACTGCGGCAAACAAACATGATATTTCTGTTTGTATAGATGACATTTTGTGCACTTGCCTAAGGAAAAGACTTTGCTTTTCTCCAAAACCATTTGTACTGTGATTTTCTCAGTCCATTGCATATGAATTCCACACAAATTTGTCCGGATGTGACTGGATGAAACTGTAAGACCCCTTGAGCAGGTGTCCCACAATCCGGACCCCCAGAAACACAGACTCCACTCCAATCGCTGCAAGAGCAAGAGGAAGTTTATTGCATTTGCAAATGGGCCGTCTCAACAGTACAACAGCACCCTCTAGTGCAGTGCAGAGAGAGCGGCCTCCATCATCAATTTCACAGAGTATTTAAGGCTTAAAACCACAACATTAGCATATTTTTACAGTGTTACAATTTCATTTGGTAACCTAAAGGATTACAGGGTAAAAGGGGGTTTCCAGAGTAAAAGGGAAGAAGTTACATGCTGTGCGTGCCTTGTGGTTTTCATTTTTAGCTTGAGCAAGCAAGGGCAGGGGTCAATGTAGTGTGTAATAACTTGTAGTGTTGTAACAGGATATAAGTTGGGTACATTTTCTGTTAACTTTGGCCTTTATAGTTCCTAAAAACGGTTACATATCGCAAGCTCAGCCATCTTATGAAAGCATTTTTATTTCTTGCAAAAATTATTGCAAGCCCAGCCAATTTGTACAGAAGCAGAACAATATGCAGTTAGCTCAAGCAACTTCATTTCAAACCTAACCTGCCTAATTCTTTCACTCCCTCCTCTTTTTCTTGGCAAATTTTAATCTTAAAATTTAAGGAATAGTTGCATCCTAAAATTTTTGTTCTATGTCTTCTGTTTTTAAACTTTGGTACTGCTGGGTCAGGACCAGGGCATGGGTGATAGACAGTTTACTGTTAATAAACTGGAGAAGCCTATTTATTATGCAGGGTCTAAAGGTTAAAATTAAAAGTAATATTATTAAGGGCCCTGTGATAGTGGAGATTAGAGTTGTTAACCAAGGGGATGAGTTAAACCAGCTCTGAAACCAGGACTGTCCCGCCTCAAAATAGCTCTGTCGTTGTTTTAGTCTCTCCCTTAACTTTGCCATGCTGTCTCTGACCACTCCAGTGTGATCCGCATAGAAACAACACTCTTCCTTTAGGGCTGCACAGAGTCCTCCCTCTTTTAAAAATATCAGGTCCAGCCCCCTTCTATTTTGCAATACTACCTCGGAGAGTGAAGTTAAAGACTTTTCCAAGGCACTGACAGATTCTTTTAAAGCTTGTAAATCTGAATGCATAGCTTGTTGTAACAGGTGAAGCTGATTTGTCTTTTACAGGGCAGTGGCTCCGGTACCTATGCCCGCTCCAATGCACCCGACTGTAAGTCCTCCCAATATGAGGGCTAGGGTTATTGTTAGGGGTTTCCTAGGGAGCCGAAGATTTCCCTCATATTGTCGGTAGACTTCCACAGGATCATGTAATGTGACCCGGGGCCATACTTCAACCATGACGCACCATTCATGAGTTCGATTATGAGCTTGTCCTGCTAAGCAGGGGGTTAGGCCTGTATTGCATGCCCAAAATGTTCCATTTGGTCCTGTTAAATAATAGGTGCCTGGTTTGAGAGTCATAGTTTTATTACAGAGGCCCTGATATTGAGGGGGAATGGAGCCTACACAAAGTCCCTGTCCTGATACTTCTGGAAGAGTTAGGCGGTGGGATGGCAAGTTGGTGCACTGGGGAGGGACAATAGTATGGTTGGTCCAATTCCCAATGACAGCTACTCCTTCATAATAAGGGGGAGGTGAGGCTAGACACAGCCAGCAATCCCGGGTCCTATTGGGGTCAGAGCCATTTAGTGCTTGAAAGACCCCATGTATTAGGCCTAAGAGGCGGCCCCCTGTGCCCAGGCTCTCAGCTGCCTCTGTCGTCAGAGAAGGTGTAAAGGTTGAGGGTCGGCCCTGGGATCCTGTAGCTGTGGCTCTAGACACGGGCCTTTGCTGGGGTCTTGGGGTTATGACTCTAGACACGGGCCTTTGACCTGTCAACGCAGGCCTCGGCCGCTGATCTGCCGACCCTGCCAATACTAGGTTGGGGCCTATAGATTGAGAGATGGTTTGTTCTTTAAGTTGAATGGTAAATTGAAACCCAGGATCGTAGTCGGTAACATAAAACCTTAAACCCCAAGCCCTTCCCCTTTTCCAATCTGCAATGTTGGCCTTTTTTCCTTTTTCTGTAAAGGAGATGTTTAGGGGCATAGAGCAGCTGGGATCTCTCCCAGGGGTAAAATTACGGTGCACAGTAATCCAATCCCAACTAGAGGAGGGTTTCCAATATGCGTGACCAGTGGTCTCACATCCCCAGGCCTTACAGTAGAAGGATTCTGGCCCCCCGCATCGCCACCTTTCTTTCGTAATCCTGCCATCCCTAGGGCACACATAAAACTCTTGTTGTTGTAACGTGCACCTCTTTGCTTTATATCTGCACCCCAGCCACCCGGCACCGGCGACCATGGGAACAAACCCTCCAACGGCGCTAGCGGGGGCTCCTTCCTGGAGGTAGGAGGCTGGGTCCCGGTCCGGTATATCCCAGGTGTCTATCCCTGCTACCAACTTACACACATCAGGGTGCAATGAAGGCCATCATGTCCAAGAAGGGGCCTCGCGGGAAACGGACCACACGACCTCAGTGGTACCAGATTGTACCTCCCACGTGAGCCTCCTTGGGGCATGCGGGCTGGCATGCCTGTTGCCCATAATCGGGGTAAGAAGAATTATAAGTATTACAAGTACTGAACAATTTTTAAGAGTCTTATCTTGAGTAGGTTTTGAGAGCGTTGTAGCACCCATTCCGATGTCGGCTCATCGGCAGGGCTGTCGGTCTCTTGATTTTGTTCAGCTGCCGCCCTTTTGATGTGTGACACGTGGATTCAGGCGGCGATTCCGTCTACCTTTGTCGCTGTTGGTGTGGTCAGCAGTACCGTGTAGGGTCCTTTTCAGTGTGGCTCAAGTGTCCCAGTCTGGTACCTGCGGACATAGACGGCATCCCCAGCCTGGAACGAGTGTGGGAGCACGGGGCCTTTAGACTGATATGCGGCAGCCAGCTGCTTCCCTATGTGCTTGTGAATCAGCTGCAAGGCACGGAAACGAGTCTGCAGGGTAGGGGAAGTTGCAAAAGAGTTAATACTGGTACCTATCCATACAATATTTTATAGGGTGTTAATCCACATACAGAAGGTGTGTTACGAGCCCTAAACAAAGCCATCGGCAGCAGTTTGACCCAGTCTCTAGTGCCAGTCTCCATTATTAATTTAGCTAAGGTCTCCCTAATTGTTGTTTTGAAACAAAGGAGGGGAGCAGGGTGTTTGAGATGCAGATGCATATAAATGCCTTCTCTTTAGGCCTGTCACACACACATAAGCTCATAACTGGCTTCCTGCCTAACATTTTTCTTTGAGAGGAATACCCAAAGTTTGGGATTATGGATGGAGTTCCGTCTTCCGTAACTTCTTCACAGCTGGCATATGGGCGTCGAGGAAGATTTGGGTATTCTCTCTTGCTATCTGTCTTATGGTATGTGACATTAGCCCTAGGAACACTGTGCCGGCCGCTCATTATTTTCTGCATTTTATCTGGCTGGACTAGGAGGAGAGTTTTAATAGGAGGCTGGTAGAAATCGGCAACTTGCGTTCCACTGACCCTAGGCCATCCCCTCAATAGCGGTGGCTGGAGCCAGAAGCTAGGCAGAGGCAGGGCAGACCTAAAGGCTTTTTAGCTCGGGGCCACAGGGTCTACAGTTCTGAACCAGGAGTCCTTCGACACCCAGGGCAGTTCTATGTCCAGTGGCCATGCTCTTGGCAGAGCTGACAGAAGGCAGTCTCTGCTGTGACAGCTGCTTGCCCAATGCCCTGGCTCCTTATATCAGCAACAGGTGCTGTTTGGGGTGCAGTGGCCTTGCTGGGTCTTCTTGATGGCAGATTACTGTGCAGAAGGCCATAAATTGGCCTACTGCCCATCCTCATGTCGCTCCTGCTGCTAGCTTGCTCCTTGTTCTCCCGGTCTCGAATAGAATAGACCAAGAGTAAGGGCTTTGGCATTAATTTAATTTTTTTGAACCAATGTTAACAGTATATACACAGAATTTACTCTTTATTTTATAAGACCACTCGGGTAGGTGGGCCATTTTACCGAGAGTGCTGGGAGCCTCCTATAAGTTAGCCAAAGCCAGGTCAGTCGGGACTACTGCAAACGCTCAGTCAATTAGAACAGATAATTTACCTGACTAAGTCCCTCGCGCTTTTGCCTCCCACCGGCTTACCCGGGGCTCAGGGGGAGGCTCCTGGCCCTGACCCCCCCCCTAGTCGTCGTCTTCCCCCAGGGGAAGGACTGCAATGTCCTTTTCCCTCTTTTCTCTGGTGGCATTTTTATTTGGACAGTCTCTACACCAGTGTCCTTTCTCCTTGCAGTACGCGCATTGATCCCGACCTAACCGCGTTTTATTATTGTCTCCCAAGTATTTCCTTGTCTGCCCTCTACCGTAACCTGGCCTATCTTGTCTGCTTGATTTGCTTACCGCGGTGACCAAGATTTTAGCTAGTTCCCTATTTTTCTTTTTGTCTCTCTGATCCTGTTGTTTTTGCATTTTTTGTTTCTTTTTTTCTTTAGTTTCTCTCTTATTAAAGATTTTTTCTGCTTCTTTTAGGAGGTCCTGCAATGTATAACCCTGTAGGCCCTCCAGCCTCTGCAGCCGCGCTCGGATGTCTGGGGCCGATTGGCCAATGAAAGACATTATTACATCCGACTGTCGGTCAGGAGCCTGGGGGTCAAACGGGGTGTACATCCGGTATCCCTCCATTAGTCTTTCCAGAAACCCCGCCGGGGTCTCTTCGCTACCCTGGGTTATGGCACGTACCTTAGCCAAATTGGTGGGGCGTCTCCCTGCCCCTCTGAGACCTATCAGGAGAATCTGGCGATAGAGACGAAGTCATTCCCTACCAGCTGCCGTATTGAAATCCCAATCTGGTCTGGTTAACGGAAAAGCTGCATCAATTTCGTTTGGCAGTTGGGTGGGTTGACCATTGTCCCCCGGAACGCTCTTCCGAGCTTCCGTGAGAACTCGTTGTCTTTCTTCCATAGTCAGGAGGGCCTGCAAAAGCTGCTGGCAATTTTCCCAAGTCGGTTGGTGGATCAAGAGGATAGATTCGATTAACCCTGTTAAAGCCTGTGGGTCTTGGGAAAAAGACGGGTTATGGGTTTTCCAATTATACAAGTCTGAGGCTGAAAACGGCTCCGCCACCACCCTGTTAGAAAAGAGGAAAGGTTTTACCCAACTTGGGGGGTTTTGCGCCAGGTCCTCCCACACAGAGATATAAGGCACTTGATCCGGGTGCCCCTCTTTCCCTTCCTTACAGACCTGGCTTTTCACCTGTAAGATGATACGAGAGTCAAAAGTCCCATCCCGTGGCCACCCGATATTGAAGGCTGGCCACTCGGACGTACAAAAACCTGTCCAGTTCTTCTTCTGCACTCTCACAGACAAGTTTTGGGCCCACTCCCGGACCTCTCTCCAATGATCTAAAGTAAGACTTAAAGGTGTAGTTAATCCCTGTCCCATATTGGAGAAGAAGGGTAGCAGTAAAATTATTAGCAGCAAAATTATAACACAGAACGCAATTACAAAACACACAAACATGCTGCATGCAGCAATGGAACGAGACAAGCACGCGACAATGGAACGAGACAAAACTGAAACCAAAACCTCCGATGGGAGCAGCTGCCCTCACCAGCCCTCTCCCAGAACACCGCTGGAGCGTCCTCCAGGGCTTGAGCCAGGGGTCCTGGACACGTCTGTCCTTACCTACTACTGGCTCTTCTACTCGGTCGGCGCTTAGCGCCCGCAAACATAAACACCCGTACGCCAGGGGCCCGGGGAAAATAGACACACAAAAATACACGGAACGGGGAAGACTTACCTCCGATTGGGAGATGGAGGGTGAATCTGGGGGGGTTTGAATCCCGGACGAGCCCCCAAGAAATGTAAGACCCCTTGAGCAGGTGTCCCACAATCCGGACCCCCAGAAACACAGACTCCACTCCAATCGCTGCAAGAGCAAGAGGAAGTTTATTGCATTTGCAAATGGGCCGTCTCAACAGTACAACAGCACCCTCTAGTGCAGTGCAGAGAGAGCGGCCTCCATCATCAATTTCACAGAGTATTTAAGGCTTAAAACCACAACATTAGCATATTTTTACAGTGTTACAATTTCATTTGGTAACCTAAAGGATTACAGGGTAAAAGGGGGTTTCCAGAGTAAAAGGGAAGAAGTTACATGCTGTGCGTGCCTTGTGGTTTTCATTTTTAGCTTGAGCAAGGAAGGGCAGGGGTCAATGTAGTGTGTAATAACTTGTAGTGTTGTAACAGGATATAAGTTGGGTACATTTTCTGTTAACTTTGGCCTTTATAGTTCCTAAAAACGGTTACATATCGCAAGCTCAGCCATCTTATGAAAGCATTTTTATTTCTTGCAAAAATTATTGCAAGACCAGCCAATTTGTACAGAAGCAGAACAAAATGCAGTTAGCTCAAGCAACTTCATTTCAAACCTAACCTGCCTAATTCTTTCAGAACCAATAACTGTATCCAAGCTCAACATAAAATATTCCCCGATAAAAAACATTCAAAAAAAAATAAATCCATAGAAAATATCCGGAAAACACAAACACAGAGGCTGTAGAAATATCTGGGATTGACTTAGCCAAAACAAAACCGGATATTTCCGGTTTCATCCAATCAATCCAGACAAACTGGTGGGGAATTCGTATGCAATGCACCAAGAAAATCGCAGTAAAAATGGTTTTGGAGAAAAGCAAAGTCTTTTCGTTAGGCAAGTGCATAAAATATCATCTATACAAACAGAAATATCATGTTAGTTTGCCGCAGTTCCTTCAGCTTTCTCCCTAGAAAATACGAATGTGTAGAGCTGGTGTCTCCATTGGAACCAAATAGTGTTTCCAAGAACAAAATTAAATGTTCCCCGATAAAAAACATTCAAAACAATAAAGTCTGTGTATAATATCCAGAAAACAGAAACACAGAGTCTGTAGCAATATCGGGGATTGAGTTAGCCAAAACAAAATCGGATATTTCCAGTTTCATGCAGTCATATCCCGTGAACTGGTATGGAATTCCCAAGCAATGGACCGAGAAAATCACAGTAAAAATGGTTTTGGAGAAAAGCAGTCTTTTCGTTAGGCAAGTGCATAAAATATCATCTATACAAACAGAAATGTCATGTATGTTTCTCGCATTTCCTCTAGCTTTCTCCCTAGAAAATACGAATGTGTGGAACTGGTGTCCCCACGATGAACCAATTAGTGTTTCAACGGTACAAAATTAAATGTTCCCTGATAAAAACATTCCAAACAATAAACTCCATCGATAATACCCAGAAAACACAAACACAGAGGCTTTCACAATATTTTGGATTTAGTTAGCCAAAACACAAGCAGATATTTCTGGTTTCATCCAGTCATATATGGACAAAGTGGTTTGGAATTCGTATGCAATGGACCGAGAAAATCACAGTACAAATGGTTTTGGAGAAAAGCAAAATCTTTTCGTTAGGCAAGTGCATAAAATGTTATCTATACAAACAGAAATATCATGTTTCTTTGTCACAGTTCCTCTAGCTTTCTCCCTAGAAAATAAGAATGTGTAGAGCTGGTGTCTCCATGTGGAACCAATTAGTGTTTCACCGGTACAAAATGAAATTTTCCCTGATAAAAAACATTCAAAACAAAAAAATCCGTGGATAATATCAGAAATACACAAACACAGAGGTTGTAACATTATCTGCGATTGAGTTAGGCAAAAAAAAACCGGATATTTCCGGTTTCATCCAGTCATATACAAACAAACTCCTGTAGCATTCGTATGCAATTAACCGAGAATATCACAGTAAAAATGGTTGTGGAGAAAAGCAAAGTCTTTTCATTAGGCAAGTGCATAAAATGTCATCTATACAAACAGAAATATCATGTTTGTTTGCCGCAGTTCCTCTAGCTTTCTCCCTAGAAAATACGAATGTGTAGAGCTGGTGTTGCCATGATGAACGAATTAGTGTTTTAACAGTACAAAATTAAATGTTCCCTGATAAAAAACATTCGAAACAATAAAGCACATGGATAATATCAGGAATAGAGAAACACAGAGGCTGTAGTAATATCTGGGATTGAGTTAGCCAAAACAAAACCGGATATTTCCGGTTTCATCCAGTCATATCTGGACAAACTGTTGTGGAATTCGTATGCAATGGACAAAGAAAATGACAGTACAAATGGTTTTATAGTAAAGCAAAGTCTTTTCGTTAGGCGAGTGCATAAAATGTCATCTATACAAACAGAAATATCATGTTTGTTTGCCGCAGTTCCTCTAGCTTTCTCCATAGAAAATACGAATGTGTGGAGCTGGTGTCCACACGATAAAACAATTAGTGTTTGAACGGTACAAAATTAAATGTTCCCTCATAAAAAAGCATTCAAAACAAGAAAGTCCGTGGATAATATCAGGAAAACACAAACATAGAGGATGTAGCAATATCTGGGATTGAGTTAACTAAAATAAAACCAGATGTTTCAGGTTCTATCTAGTCATATGTGGTGAACTGGTGTGAAATTAGTATGCAATGGAACGAGAAAATCACATTACAATTGGTTTTGTAGAAAAGCAAAGTCTTTTCATTAGGCAAGTGCATAAAATGTCATCTATACAAACAGAAATATCATCTTTGTTTGCCGCAGTTCCTCTAGCTTTCTCCCTAGAAAATACGAATGTGTGGAGCTGGTGTCACCATTTGGAACCAATTACTGTATACAAGCACAAATTTAAATGTTCCCTGATAAAAAACATTCAAAACAATAAGGTCCGTGCATAATATCAGGAATACACAAACACAGTGGCTGTAGCAATATCTGGGATTGAGTTAGGCAAAACAAAACTGAATATTTCCAGTTTCATCCAGTCATATACAGACAAACTGTTGTAGAATTCGTACGCAATGGACCGAGAATATCACAGTAAAAATGGTTTTGTAGAAAAGCAAAGTCTTTACGTTAGGCAAGTGCATAAAATGTTATCTATAGATTCAGAAATATTATGTTTGTTTGTCGCAATTCCTCTAGCTTTCCCCCTAGAAAATACGAATGTGTAGAGCTGGTGTCTCCATTGGAACCAATTAGTGTTTCCAAGAACAAAATTAAATGTTCCCCGATAAAAAACATTCAAAACAATAAAGTCTGTGGATAATATCCGGAAAACAGAAACAGAGAGTCTGTAGCAATATCTGCGATTGAGTTAGCCAAAACAAAACCGGATATTTCTGGTTTCATCCAGTCATATCCGGTGAACTGGTATGGAATTCGCATGCAATGGACCGAGAAAATCTCAGTAAAAATGGTTTTAGAGAAAAGCAAAGTCTTTTCGTTAGGCACGTGCATAAAATGTCATCTATACAAACAGAAATATCATGTTTGTTTGCCGCAGATCCTCTAGCTTTCCACCTAGAACATACGAATGTGTGGAGCTGGTGTCCCCATGATGAACCAATTAGTGTTTCAATGTTACAAAATTAATGTTCCCTGATAAAAACACTCAGAACAATAAAGTTCATCTATAATATCCAGAAAAAACAAACAAAGAGGGTTTCACAATATTTCGGATTGAGTAAGCCAAAAGACAACCGGATATTTCTGGTTTCATCCAGTCATATACGGACAAACTGTGTGGCATTCGTATGCAATGGACCGAGAAAATCACAGTACAAATGGTTTTGGAGAAAAGCAAAGTCTTTACGTTAGGCAAGTGCATAAAATGTCATCTATAGAAGCAGAAATATCATGTTTGTTTTCTGCACTTCCTCTAGCATTCTGCCTGGAAATTGCGAATGTGTAGAGCTGGTGTCTCCATGTGGAACCATTTAGTGTTTACAAGCACAAACTTAAATGTTCCCTGAGAAAAAATACCAAAAAATAAAGTCCGTGGATAATATCAGGAATACACAAACACAGGGGCTGTAACAATACTTCGGATTGAGTTAGCCAAAAGACAACCAGATATTTCCGGTTTCCTCCAGTCATATCCGAACAAACTGGTGTGGAATTCGTATGCAATGGACCGAGAAAATCACAGCAGAAATGGTTTTGGAGAAAATCAAAGTCTTTTCGTTAGGCAAGTGCATAAAATGTCATGTATACAAACTGAAATATCATGTTTGTTTGCCGCATTTCCTGTAGCTTTCTCCCTAGAATATACGAAAATGTGGAGCTGGTGTGTCCTTGATGAAGCAATTAGTGTTTCTACGGTACAAAATTAAATGTTCCCTGATAAAAAGCATTCAAAGCACTAAAGTCCTTCGATAATATCCAGAAAACACAAACACAGAGGCTGTAGCAATATCTGGGATTGAGTTGTCCAAAACAAAACCGGATATTTCCGGTTTCATCCAGTCATATCCGGACAAAGTAGTGTGGAATTCGTATGTAATGGACCGAGAAAATCACAGTAAAAATGGTTTTGGAGAAAAGCAAAGTCTTTTCATTAGGCAAGTGCATAATATGTCATCTATACAAACAGAAATATCATGTTTGTTTACTGCAGTTCCTCTAGCTTTCTCCCTAGAAAATACAAATATGTAGAGCTGGTGTCTCCATGTGGACCATTTAGTGTATCTAAGCTCAAAATTAAATGTTCCCTGATAAAAAACATTCAAAACAATGTAGTCCATCGGTAATATCTAGAAAACATAAACACAGATGCTTTCACAATATTTCGGATTTAGTTAGCCAAAACACAACCTGATATTTCTGTTTCAATCCAGTCAATTCGGGACAAAGTCTTTTGGAATTCGTATGCAATGGACCTAGAAAATCAGAGTACAAATCGTTTTGGAGAAAAGCAAAGTGTTTTCATTAGACAAGTGCATAAAATGTCATCTATACCAACAGAAATATCATGTGTGTTTGTCGCAGTTCCTCTAGCTTTCTCCCTAGAAAATACGAATGTGTGGAGCTGGTGTCCCCATGATGAACCAATTAGTGTTTCTATGGTACAAAATGAAATGTTCCCTGATAAAAACACTCAAAACAGTAAAGTCCATCGATAATATCCAGAAAACAAAAACACAGATGCTTTCACAATATTTCAGATTGAGTTAGCCAAAACAAAACCTGATATATCTGTTTCAATCCAGTCATTTCGGGAAAAGTTGTGTGGAATTCGTATGCAGTGGACCGAGAAAATCAGAGTACAAATGTTTTGGAGAAAAGCGAAGTCTTTTCGTTAGGCAAGTGCATAAAATGTCATCTATACAAACAGAAATATCATGTTTGTTTACCGCAGTTCCTCTAGCTATCTCCCTAGAAAATATGAATCTGTAGAGCTGGTGTTCCAATGATGAACCACTTAGTGTTTCAACGATACAAAATTAAATGTTCCCTGATAAAAACATTGAAAACAATAAAGTCCATGGACAATATCCAGAAAACCCAAACACAGAGGCTGTAATAATAACTGGGATTGAGTTAGCCAAAACAAAACCGGATATTTCCGGTTACATCCAGTCATATCCGGACAAACTAGTGTGGAATTTGTATGGAATGGTCCGAGAAAATCAGTGTACAAATGGTTTTGCAGAAAAGCAAAGTCTTTTCGTTAGGCAAGTGCATAAAATGTCATCGATACAAACAGAAATATCATGTTTGTTTGCCGCAGTTCCTCTAGCTTTCTCCCTAGAAAATACGAATGTGTGGAGCTGGTGTCCCCATGATGAACCAATTAGTGATACTACGGTACATTATTAAAAATTCCCTGATAAAAACATTCAAAACTATAAAGTCCATCGATAATATCCAGAAAAAACAAACACAGAGGCTGTATCAATATTTCAGATTGAGTTAGCCAAAACAAAGCCAGATATTTCTGGTTTCATCCAGTCCTATCGGGACAAAGTGCTGTGGAATTCGTATGCAATGGACCGAGAAAATCACAGTACATATGGTTTCGGAGAAAAGCAAAGTCTTTTCATTAGGCAAATGCATCAAATGTCATCTATACAAACAGAAATATCATGTTTGTTTGCCACAGTTCCTCTAGCTTTCTCCCTAGAAAATACGAATATGTAGAGCTGGTGTCTCGATGTGGAACCAATTACTGTATCCAAGCACAAAATTAAATATTCCCCGATAAAAAACATTCCAAACAATAAAAACAGTTTATAATATCTGGAAAACACAAACACAGAGGCTTTCACAATATTTCGGATTGTGTTAGCCAAAACACAACCGGATATTTCCGTTTTCATCCAGTCATATCCGGACAAAGTGGTGTGGAATTCCTATGCAATGGACTGAGAAAATCACAGTAAAAATCGAATTGGAGAAAAGGAAAGTCTTTTCGTTAGGCAAGTGCATAAAATGTCATCGATACAAAGAGAAATATCATGTTTGTTTGCCACATGTCCTCTAGCGTTCTACCTAAAAAATGTGAATGTGTAGAGCTGATGTCTCCATGTTACACCAATTACTGTGTCCAAGCACAGAATTAATTGTTCCCCGATAAAAAACATTCATACAATAAAATCCGTTCATAATATCCAGAAAAGACAAACACAGAGTCTGTAGCAATATTCCAGATTGAGTTAGCCACAACAAAACCGCCTATTCTGGTTTCATCCAGTCATATCTGGACAGAGTGGTGTGGAAGTCGTAAGCAATGGGTCGAGAAAATCAGAGTAAAAATGGTTTTGGAGAAAAGCAAAGTCTTTTCGTTAGGCAAGTGCATAAAATGTCATCTATACAAACAGAAATATCATGCTTGTTTGCCGCAGTTGTTCTAGCTTTCTCCCTAGAAAATACGAATGTGTAGAGCTGGTGTCCCCACGATGAACCAATTAGTATTTCAATGGTACAAATCGAAATGTTCGCTGATAAAAACATTCAAAACAATAAAGTCCATCGATAATATCCAGAAAACCCAAACAAAATAGCTTTCACAATATTTCTGATTGAGTTACCCAAACACAACCGGATATCTCTGGTTTCATCAAGTCATATCCGGACAAAGTTGCGTGGAATTCGTATACAATAGACAGAGAAAATGACAGTAAAAATGATTTTGGAGAAAAGCAAAGTCTTTTCGTTAGCCAAGTGCATAAAATGTCATCCATACAAACAGAAATATCATGTTTGTTTGCCGCAGTTCCTCTAGCTTTCTCCCTAGAAAATACGAATGTGTAGAGCTGGTTTCTCCATGTGGAACCAATTACAGTATCCAAGCACAAATTTAAATATTCCCCGATAAAAATATTCAAAACAATAAAAACAGTGGATAACATCCAGAAAACACAAACACAGAGGCTTTCACAATATTTAAGATTGAGTTAGCCAAAAAAAACCAGATATTTCTGGTTTCATCCAGTCATATCCGGAAAAAGTCGTTTGGAATTCGTATGCAATGGACCGAGAAAATCACAGTACACATGGTTTTGGAGAAAAGCAAAGTCTTTTCGTTAGGCAAGTGCATGCCATGTCATCTATACCAACAGAAATATCATGTTTGTTTGCCGCAGTTCCTCTAGCTTTCTCCCTAGAAAATACAAATGTGTGGAGCTGGTGTCCCCATGATTAACCAATTTGTGTTTCAATGGTAAAAAATAAAATCTTCCCTGATAAAAAACATTCAAAACAATAAAGTCTGTGGATAATATCCAGAAAACACAAACACCGTGGCTGTAGCAATATTTCGGATAGAGTTTGCCAAAAAACAACCGGACCTTTCTGGTTTCATCCAGTCATACCGGACACACTGGTTTGGAATTCATATGCAATGGACCGAGAAAATCACAGTAAAAAATGGTTTTGGAGAAAATCAAAGTCTTTTTGTTAGGCAAGTGCATAAAATGTCATCTATACAAACAGAAATATCATGTTTGTTTGCTGCAGTTCCTCTAGCTTTCACCCTAGAAAATATGAATGTGTAGAGCTGGTGTTCCCAAGAGGAATCAATTAGTGACTCCAAGCACAAAATTATATGTTGCCTTATAAAAAAACATTCAAACAAAAAAGTCCTTCGATAATATCCAGAAAACACAAACACAGAGGCTTTCACAATATTTCGGACTGAGTTAGCCAAAACACAACCAGATAATTCCAGTTTCATCCAGTCATATCCGGACAAACTGGTGTGGAATTGAGATGCAATGGACCGAGAAAATCACAGTAAAAATGGTTTTGGAGAAAAGCAAATTCTTTTCATTAGGCAAGTGCATAAAATGTAATTGATACAAGCAGAAATATCATGTTTCTTTACCCCAGTTCCGCTAGGTAGAAAGCTAGAAAATATGAATGTGTAGAGCTGGTGACTCCATGGGGAACCAATCAGTGATTCCAAGCACAAAATATAATGTTCCCTGATAAAAAACATTCAAAAAAATAAAGTCCGTGGATAATATCAGAAATACACAAACACAGTTGCTCTAGCAATATCTGGGATTGAGTTAGCCAAAACACAACTGGATATTTTTGTTTTCATAGTGATATCCGGAGAAACTGGTGTGGAATTCGTATGCAATGGACCGAGAAAATCACAGTACAAATCGTTTTGGAGAAAAGCAAAGTCTTTTCTTTAGGCAACTGAATAAAATGTCATCTATACAAACAGAAATATCGTGTTTGTTTGATGCAGTTCCTCTAGCTTTCTACCTAGAAAATATGAATATGTAGAGCTGAGGTCTCCAGGTGGAACCAATTACTATATCCAAGCACAAAATTAAATGTTCCCCGATAAAAAACATTCAAAACCATAAAAACCGCGGATAATATCCGGAAAACACAAATACAGAGGCTTTCACAATATTTCGGATTGATTTAGCCAAACAAAACCGGTTATTTCCGGTTTCATCCAGTCATATTCGGTGAACTGGTGTGCAATTTGTATGCCATGGACAGGGAAAATCACAGTAAAAATGGTTTTGGAGAAAAGCAAAGTCCTTTCGTTAGGCAAGTGCATAACATATCGCGTATATAAACAGAAATATCATGTTTGTTTGCTGCAGTTGCTCTATATTTCTACCTAAAAAATACGATTATGTAGAGCTGGTATTCCCATGATGAACTGATTCGCGTTTCAATGGTACAAAAATAAATGTTCCCTGATAAAAACATTGAAAAAAAATAAAGTCCATTGATAATATCCAGAAAACACAAACACAGAGTCTTTCACAATATTCGGATTGAATTAGCCAAAAGAGAACCGGATATTTTTGTTTTCATCAAGTCATATACGGACAAACTGGTGTGGAATTCATATGGAATGGACCGAGAAAATCACAGTACAAATGGTTCTGGAGAAAAGCAAAGTCTTTTCGTTAGGCAAGTGCATAAAATGTCATCTATACAAACAGAAATATCAGGTTTGTTTTCGCAGTTCCTCTAGCTTTCTCCCTAGAAAATACGAATGTGTAGAGCTGGTGTCCCCATGATGAACCAATTAGTGTTTCCAATCACAAAATTAAATGTTAACTAATAAAAACTTTGAAAACACTAAAGTCCATCGATAATATCCAGAAAATAGAAACACAGAGGCTTTCACAATATTTCAAATTGAGTTAGCCAAAAAAAAAACGGATATTTCTGGATTCATCCAGTCATAACCGGACAAACTGGTATGGAATTCATATGCAATGGACCGAGAAAATCAGAGTACAAATGGTTTTGCAGAAAAGCAAAGTCTTTTTGTTAGGCAAGTGCATAAAATGTAATCTATACAAACAGAAATATCATAATTGTTTTCCACAGTTCCTCTAGCTTTCTCCCTAGAAAATACGAATGTGTGGAGCTGGTGTCCCCATGATGAACCAATTAGTGTTTCAAGCAGAAAATGAAATTTTCCCTGATAAAAAGCATTCAAATCAATAAAGTCCATGAATAATATTAGGAATACACAAACACAGATTCTGTAGCAATATCTGGGATTGAGTTAACCAAAACAGAACCGGATATTTTTCGGGTTTCATGCAGTCATATCCGGAAAATGTCATTTGGAATTCCGATGCAATGCATGGAGAAAATCACGGTTAAAAAGGTTTTGGAGAAAAGCAAAGTCTTTTCGTTAGGCAAGTGCATAAAATGTCATCTCTACAAACAGAAACATCATGTTTGTTTGCCGCAGTTCCTCTAGCTTTCTCCCTAGAAAATACGAATACGTAGAGCTGGTGTCTCCATGTGGAACCAATTACTGTATCCAAGCTCAATATACAATGCTCTCCGATAAAAAACCTTCAAAACAATAAAGTCCATTGATAATATCTACAAAACACAAACACAGAAGCTGTAGCAATATCTGGGATTGAGTTAGCCAAAACAAAACCAGATATTTCCGGTTTCATCCAGTCATATCCGGACAAACTCGTGTGGGATTCGTATGGAATGGACCTGGAAAATCACAGTAAAAATGGTTTTGTGGAAAATCAAAGTATTTTCGTTAGGAAAGTGCATAAAATGTCATCGATACAAACAGAAATATCATGTTTGTTTGCCGCAGTTCCTCTAGCTTTCTCCCTAGAAAAAACGAAAATATTCAGCTGGTGTCTCCATGTGGAACCATTTACTGTATCCATGCTCAAAATAAAATGTTCTCCGATAACAAACATTCAAAACAATAAAGTCCATCGATGATATCCAGAAAACACAAGCACAGAGGCTTTCACAATATTTCGGATTGACTTAGCCAAAACACAACCGGATATTTCTGGTTTCACCCAGTAATATCCAGAAAAAGTCGTTTTTAATTTTGATGCAATGGACCGAGAAAATCAGACTAAAAATGGTTTTGGAGAAAAGCAAAATCTTTTCGTTAGGCAAGTGCATAAAATGTTATCTATACAAACAGAAATATCATGTTTGTTTGCCGCATTTCCTCTAGCTTTCTCCCTAGAAAATACGAACATATTCAGCTGGTGTCTCCATGTGCAAGCAATTACTGTATCCAAGCTCAAAATAAAATGTTCCCCGATGAAAAACATTCAAAACAATAAATTCTGTGGATACTATCCAGAAAACACAAACACAGAGGCTGTAGCAGTATCTGGGATTGAGTTAGCCAAAAAAAACCCAGATATTTCTGGTTTCATCCAGTCATATCCGGACAAACTGGTGTGGAATTTGTATGCAACGGACCGAGAAAATCACAGAAAAAATGGTTTTGGAGAAAAGCAAAGTCTTTTCCTTATTCAATTGCATAAAATGTCAACTATACAAACAGAAACATCATGTTTGTTTGCCACAGTTCCTCTAGCTTTCTCCCCAGAAAATAGGAATATGTAGAGCTGGTGTCTCCATGTGGAACCAATTAGTGTTTCGCAGCACAAAGTTAAATGTTCCCTGATAAAAAAACATTCAAAACAATAAAGTCAGTTGATAATATCAGGAATAAACAAACACAGAGACTGTAGCAATATCTGGGATTGAGTTAGCCAAACACAACCGGATATTTCCGGTTACATCCAGTCATATTCGGACAAACTGATGTGGAATTCATATGCAAAGGAATGAGAAAATCACAGTAAATATGGTTTTGGAGAAAAGCAAAGTCTTTTCGTTAGGCAAGTGCATAAAATGTCATCTATACAAACAGAAATATCATGTTTGTTTGACGCATTTCTTCTAGCTTTGTCCCTAGAAAATACGAATGTGTAGAGCTGATGTCTCCATGTGGAACCAATTAGTGTTTCCAAGATCAAAATAAAATATTCCTTGATAAAAAACATTCAAAACAATAAAGTCCATGGATAATATCAGGAATACACAAACACAGATCCTGTAGCAATATCTAGGATTGATTTAGCCAAAGCACAACCAGATATGTCTCATTTCATACAGTCATATCCGGAGAAACTGGTGTAGAATTCCTATGCAATGGACCGAGAAAATCACAGTGAAAATGATTTTGGAGAAAAGCAAAGTCTTTTCCTTAGGCAAGTGCATAAAATGTCATCGATACAAACAGAAATATCATGTTTGTTTGTTGCAGTTCCTCTAGCTTTCTCCCTAGAAAATACGAACATGTTCAGCTGGTGTCTCCATGTGGAACCAATTAGTGTTTCCAGGATCAAAATAAAATGTTCCCTGATAAAAACATTCAAATCAATAAAGTTGTGGATAATATCAGGAATACACAAACACAGAGGCAGTAGCAATATCTGTGATTGAGTTAGCCAAAACACAACCAGATATTTCCAGTTTCATCCAGTCATACCCGAACAAAATGCTGTGGAATTCGTATGAAGAGTACCAAGAAGTCACAGAAAAATGGTTTTGGAGAAAAGCAAAGATTTTCGTTAGGCAAGTAGATAAAATATCATCGATACACACAGAAATAACATGTTTGTTAGCTGCAGTTCCTCTAGCTTTCTCCCTAGAAAATACGAATGTGTACGAATGTGTAGAGCAGGTGTCCTCATGATGAACCAATCAGTGTTTCTATGGTACAAAAATAATGTTCCCTGATAAAAATATTCAAAACAATAAAGTCCATCGGTGATATCCAGAAAACACAAACACAGAGGCTTTCACAATATTTCGGATTGAGTTAGCCAAAACACAACCGGATATTTCTGGTTTCATCCAGTCATATCCGGAAAAAGTCGTTTGGAATTCGGACGCAATGTACCGAGAAAATCACAGTGAAAATGGTTTTGGAGAAAAGCAAAGTCTTTTCTTTAGGCAAGTGCATAAAATGTCATCTATACAAACAGAAATATCATGTTTGTTTGCCGCAGTTGCTCTAGCTTTCTCGCTAGAAAATATGAACATGTTCAGCTGGTGTCTCCATGTGGAACCAATTACTGTATCCAAGCTCAAAATAAAATGTTCCCCGATGAAAAACATTCAAAACAATAAATTCTGTGGATACTATCCAGAAAAAAAAAAAACACAGAGGCTGTAGCAATATCTGGGATTGAGTTATCCAAAAAAAAAAACCAGATATTTCCGGTTTCATCCAATCATATCCGGACAAGCCGGTGTGGAATTTGTATTCAATGGACCGAGAAAATCACAGTACAAATGGTTTTGGAGAAAAGCAAAGTCTTTTCGTTAGGCAACTGCATAAAATGTCATCTCTACAACAGAAACATCATCTTTGTTTGCCGCAGTTCCTCTAGCTTTCTCCCTAGAATATATGAATATGTTCAGCTGGTGTTTCCATGTGGAACCAATTAGTGTATCCAAGCTCAATATAAAATTCTCTCCGATAAAAAACCCTCAAAACCATGAAGTTCGTTGATAATATAGAGAAAGCACAAACACAGAGGCTGTAGCAATATCTGGGATTGAGTTAGCCAAAACACAACCGGATATTTCTGGTTTCATCCAGTCATATCCGGACAAACTGGTGTGAAATTCGTATGCAATGGACCGGGAAAATCACAGTAAAAATGGTTTTGGAGAAAAGCAAAGCCTTATCTTTAGGCAAGTGCATAAAATGTCATCGATACAAACAGAAATATCATGTTTGTTTGCTGCAGTTCCTCTAGCTTTCTCCCTAGAAAATACGAACTTGTTCAGCTGGTGTCTCCATGTTGAACCTATTACTGTATCCACGCTCAAAATAAATTGTTCTCCGAGAAAACACATTCAAAACAATAAAGTCCATCGATGATATCCAGAAAACACAATCACAGAGGCTTTCACAGTATTTCGTATTGAGTTAGCCAAAACACAACCGGATATTTCTGGTTTCATCCAGTCATATCCGGACAAAGTGGTGTGGAATTCATATGCAATGGACTGAGAAAATCACAGTAAAAATGGTTTTGGGGAAAAGCAGTCTTTTCATTAGGCAAGTGCATAAAATGTCAACTATACAAACAGAAACATCATGTTTGTTTGCCGCAGTTCCTCTAGCTTTCTCCCTAGAAAATAGGAATGTGTGGAGCTGGTGTCTCCATGTGGAACCAATTAGTGTTTCGCAGCACAAAGTTAAATGTTCCCTGATAAAAAAACATTCAAAACAATAAAGTCCGTGGATAATATCAGGAATACACAAACACAGAGACTGTAGCCATATCTGGGATTGAGTTAGCCAAAACAAAACCGGATATTTCCGGTTACATCCAGTCATATCTGGACAAACTGGTGTGCAATTCGTATGCAAAGGAATGAGAAAATCACAGTGAATATGGTTTTGGAGAAAAGCAAAGTCTTTTCGTTAGGCAAGTGCATAAAATGTTATCTATACAAACAGAAACATCCTGTTTGTTTGCCGCATTTCTTCTAGCTTTGTCCCTAGAAAATAGAAATGTGTAGAGCTGGTGTCTCCATGTGGAACCAATTAGTGTTTCCAAGATCAAAATAAAATGTTCCTTGATAAAAAACATTCAAAACAATAAAGTCCATGGATAATATCAGGAATGCACAAACACAGATCCTATAGCAATATCTAGGATTGATTTAGCCAAAGCACAACCGGATATTTCTGGTTTCATCCAGTCATATCCGGAGAAGCTGGTGTGGAATTCCTATGCAATGGACCGAGAAAATCACAGTGAAAATGATTTTGGAGAAAAGCAAAGTCTATTCGTTAGGCAAGTGCATAAAATGTCATCTATACAAACAGAAATATCATGTTTGTTTGTCGCAGTTCCTCTAGCTTTCTCCCTAGAAAATATGATTGTGTAGAGCTAGTGTCTCCATGTGGAACCAATTAGTGTTTCCAGGAACAAAATTAAATATTCCCTGATAAAAAAATTTGAAAACAATAAAGTCCGTGCATAATATGAGGAATACACAAACACAGAGGCTGTAACAATATCTGGGATTGAGTTAGCCAAAACAAAACTAGATATTTCCGGTTTCATCCAGTCATATCCGGACAAAGTGGTCTGGAATTTGAATGCAATGGACCGAGAACATCACAGTAAAAATTGCTATTGTCAGCAAGCGATCTAGGACTTGCTCCCTCATTTCTCTATTCTAAGCCCAACTTGTTCTTTCATTTCTCTATTCTCTTCAAGGTAGGAAACTAATTCTATTATAAAGGAATCTGTAGGACGCACAATTTAATCTTTAGACCTTATAAAAGAGATGGCTAACATTTTTCTGTAATAGCATAGACAAAATAAGAACTTAAATAATAATCTCATAGCTAGATTTACTTCGCCATCAGCCAAGTAAACAGTAAGTAGAAAAAACCTCCCTTTCAGACCAAAGGGAAAGAAAGTTTTAAAGTGAGAATATAATTTTCCTCATGGGCATTGTCTACCTTAGAAAAACTACTGCAGAACATGCCTGTGACTATAGACTTGTAGTCCAGGCCGCAGAAGATTAGAGATGGGACTTGGGCACTCCCTTGACTTGCATCCTCTGGTCTGCTTTAACACAAACTAGGAGGAAAGGAAAGCTCGGCATCAGAAGCAATGGGTGGCAGGCCTATTAATGGCTGATCTGTACAGTGATCTGCCCTCAAGGAGACCCAACAGGCCAGTCCACTGCAGTGGCTTTCAATGTGGTAAGCCTGGGCTTCAGCAGAAGTCAGCCTGTGAAGAGCCCTGGCAGCTCTGCCAAGAGTTGGATCACTGGAAATGGACCTGCCCTGGAGTCGAAGCATGCCCAGGTCAGAGCCACAGATCTTATTGGCTCTAAGCTGAAAAGCCCTTCACTCAGCCCAACTTCCAAAGTGACCACTGCAGCTGAGGGGATGGTCAAGTAGGGTCAGCAACATTGCAGGCAGAACTGTACATTTCTTGTTAGAAATGCCCCCTGCCTTGACCTGACCAGCTCTCCTCCCAGGCCAGCCAAGTAATGAAAGTCAACAGAGTGCCTTCCCCTAGGAGGTTCACACCTCCCTTAGGATATACCCCATGTGAAGAGATGGATAGGTCTGGGCCTCTTAACTTACAAGGCCTAAAGCCCACCAAATTATTATCAAGCCCCTTCTATCAGGTTCTATTTGCCTCTCAATCAGAAAAATTACTTGTAGCTTAGACAGCACCTTTCTTAGCTCCTCTAATAATGATTCTGTCCTTTATTCTAGGCCCTGTCTAGTGCACTTGGGCCTCATTCCTTTGTAATCAGAACCTCTACCACCAATGGCTCTACTCCCAACCTGTGTGTACTGATGGTCCTCTTCCCCACTTAATGCTGTATAATTGTTCAAACCTGGTAAATGCCACTCTTAGGATCATTGGTTACTATCCTCACTCTATCTTTCATGACCTTGTCTAAATATGATCAGAGTCGGTAAACTTGGAAGGCTTCCATAGCCTTGGCAACTAATGACGACAGCCTAGGATGGTTACTGGCGCCATAAACTAGAGTGTCAATTTGTTGGGTCAACAACAGGAGCCACTGTGCACTTGCTCCTCATATGGGATCTCTGTCCTGAATGTGCTGTACATTTTGATTTAATGCTATAACTAGTACTCAAACAGTATGTTTCACTTTGTGTTTCTATGTGGCTGCAAACTGTTGAAATCTTTATACTAAAATGATCTTCTGTATATAAAGAGAATTGAAAATGAATCTTGATGTGAATGGAAGGGGAGAGAGAGCGGGAGATGGGAAGGTTGCGGGTGGGAGGGAAGTTATGGGAGGGGAAACCCATTGTAATCCATAAGCTGTACACTGGAAATTTATATTCATTAAATAAAAGTTAAAACAAAAAAAAAACAAAACAAAATAAATGTTCCCTGATAAAAAATATGCAAAACAATAAAGTCCATCGATATCATCCAGAAAACACAAACACAGAAGCTCTCACATTATTTCGGATTCAGTTAGCCAAAACACAACCAGAAATTTCTGGTTTCATCCAGTGATATCCGGAGAACGTGGTGTGGAATTCGTATGCAATGGACCGAGAAAATCACAGAAAAAATGGTTTTGGAGAAAAGCAAAGTCTTTTCATTAGGCAAGAGCATAAAATGTCATCGATACAAACAGAAATATCATGTTTCTTTGCCACAGTTCTGCTAGCTTTCTCCCTAGAAAATACGAATGTGTGGAGCTGGTGTTCCCATGATGAACTTATTAGTGTTTCAACGGTACAAAATTAAAAATTCCCTGCTAAAAACATTCAAAACAATAAAGTCCATCGATAATATCCAGAAAACACAAACACAGATGCTTTCACAATATTTCGGATTGAGTTACCCAAAACACAACCGGATATTTCTTGTTTCATCCAGTGATATCCAGACAACGTGGTGAGGAATTCGTATGCAATGGATCGAGAAAATCACAGTAAAAATGGTTTTGGAGAAAAGCAAAGTCTTTTCATAAGGCAAGTGCATAAAATATCATCTATACAAACAGAAATATCATGTTTGTTTGCCACAGTTCCTCTAGCTTTCTCCCTAGAAAATACGAATGTGTAGAGCTGGTGTCTCCATGTGGAAGCAATTAGTGTTTCACAGCACAAAATTAAATGTTCCCTGATAAAAAACATTCAAAACAATAAAGTCCGTGGATAATATCAGGAATACACAAACACAGAGGCTTTCACAATATTTCGGATTGAGTTAGCCAAAAAAAAACCGGATATTTCCGGTTTCATCCAGTCATATCCGGACAAACTGGTGTTTACTTCGTATGCAATGGACTGAGAAAATCACAATAAAAATGGTTTTGGAGAAAAGCAAAGTCTTTTCGTTAGGCAAGTGCATAAAATATCATCTATACAAACAGAAATATCATGTTTGTTTGCCGCAGTTCCTCTAGCTTTCTCCCTAGAAAATAAGAATATGTAGAGCTGGTGTCTCCATGTGGAACCAATTACCGTATCCCAGTTCAAAATTAAATGTTTCCTGATAAAAAACATTGAAAAAAATAAAGTCCGTTGATAATATCCGAAAAACCCAAACACAGAGACCATAGCAATATCTGGAATTGAGTTAGCCAAAACAAAAGCAATTACTGTGTCTAAGCACAAAATTAAATGTTCCCCGATAAAAAACATTCAAAACAATAAAGTCCATACTGTATCCAAGCTCAAAATGTAATGTTCCCTGATAAACAACATTCAAAACAATAAAGTCCATTGATAATATCCGGAAAACACAAACACAGAGGCGGTAGTAATATCTGGGATTGAGTTAGCCAAAACAGAAACGGATATTTCTGGTTTCATCCAGTCATATCAGGACAAACTGGTTTGGAATTCGTATGCAATGGACTGAGAAAATCACAGTACAAAAGGTTTTGGAGAAAAGCAGAGTCTTTCCTTAGGCAAGTGCATCAAATGTCATCTATACAAACAGAAGTATCATGTTTGTTTGCCGCAATTCCTCTAGATGTCATCTACAAAAACAGAAATATCATGTTTGTTTGTCGCGGTTCCTCTAGCTTTCTCCCTAGAAAATACGAATATGTAGAACTGGTGTCTCCATGAGGGACCTGTTAGTGTTTCCAAGAACAAAATTAAATGTTCCCCGATAAAAAAATAATTCAAAAAATATAGTCCGTGGATAATATCAGGAATACACAAACACAGAGGATGTAGCAATATCTGGAAATGAGTTAGCCAAAATAAAATGAGATATTTCCAGCTTCATCCAGTTATATCCGGACAAACTGGTGTGGAATTCGTATGGAATGTACCGAGAAAAAAACAGTAAAATGATTTGGAGAAAAGCAAAGTCTTTTCGTTCTTCAAGTGTATTAAATATCATCTATACAAACAGAAATATCATGTTTGTTTGCCGCAGTTCCTCCAGCTTTCACTTAGAAAATACGAATCTATATTGCTGGTGTCACCATGATGAACCAATTAGTGTTTCTACGGTACAAAATTAAATGTTCCCTGATAAAAACATTCAAAACAATAAAGTCCATTGATAATATCCGGAAAACACAAACATAGAAAATTTCACAATATTTCACATTGAGTTAGCCAAAATAAAACTGGATATTTCCGGTTTCATCCAGTCATATCCGGAAAAAGTCGTTAGGAATTCAGATGCAATGGACCCAGAAAATCACTGTAAAAATGGTTTTGGAGAAAAGCAAAGTCTATTCGTTAGGCAAGTGCATAAAATGTCATCTATACAAACAGAAATATCATGTTTGTTTGCCTCAGTTCCTCTAGCAGTCTCCCTAGAAAATATGAATGTGTAGAGCTGGTGTCTCCATGTGGAACCAATTACTGTATCCAAGCTCAATATACAATGCTCTCCGATAAAAAACCTTCAAAACAATAAAGTCCATTGATAATATCCGGAAAACACAAACACAGAAGCTGTAGCAATATCTGGGATTGAGTTAGCCAAAACAAAACCAGATATTTCCGGTTTCATCCAGTCATATCCGGACAAACTCGTGTGGGATTCGTATGGAATGGACCTGGAAAATCACAGTAAAAATGGTTTTGTGGAAAATCAAAGTATTTTCGTTAGGAAAGTGCATAAAATGTCATCGATACAAACAGAAATATCATGTTTGTTTGCCGCAGTTCCTCTAGCTTTCTCCCTAGAAAAAACGAAAATATTCAGCTGGTGTCTCCATGTGGAACCATTTACTGTATCCATGCTCAAAATAAAATGTTCTCCGATAACAAACATTCAAAACAATAAAGTCCATCGATGATATCCAGAAAACACAAGCACAGAGGCTTTCACAATATTTCGGATTGACTTAGCCAAAACACAACCGGATATTTCTGGTTTCACCCAGTAATATCCAGAAAAAGTCGTTTTTAATTTTGATGCAATGGACCGAGAAAATCAGACTAAAAATGGTTTTGGAGAAAAGCAAAATCTTTTCGTTAGGCAAGTGCATAAAATGTTATCTATACAAACAGAAATATCATGTTTGTTTGCCGCATTTCCTCTAGCTTTCTCCCTAGAAAATACGAACATATTCAGCTGGTGTCTCCATGTGCAAGCAATTACTGTATCCAAGCTCAAAATAAAATGTTCCCCGATGAAAAACATTCAAAACAATAAATTCTGTGGATACTATCCAGAAAACACAAACACAGAGGCTGTAGCAGTATCTGGGATTGAGTTAGCCAAAAAAAACCCAGATATTTCTGGTTTCATCCAGTCATATCCGGACAAACTGGTGTGGAATTTGTATGCAACGGACCGAGAAAATCACAGAAAAAATGGTTTTGGAGAAAAGCAAAGTCTTTTCCTTATTCAATTGCATAAAATGTCAACTATACAAACAGAAACATCATGTTTGTTTGCCACAGTTCCTCTAGCTTTCTCCCCAGAAAATAGGAATATGTAGAGCTGGTGTCTCCATGTGGAACCAATTAGTGTTTCGCAGCACAAAGTTAAATGTTCCCTGATAAAAAAACATTCAAAACAATAAAGTCAGTTGATAATATCAGGAATAAACAAACACAGAGACTGTAGCAATATCTGGGATTGAGTTAGCCAAACACAACCGGATATTTCCGGTTACATCCAGTCATATTCGGACAAACTGATGTGGAATTCATATGCAAAGGAATGAGAAAATCACAGTAAATATGGTTTTGGAGAAAAGCAAAGTCTTTTCGTTAGGCAAGTGCATAAAATGTCATCTATACAAACAGAAATATCATGTTTGTTTGACGCATTTCTTCTAGCTTTGTCCCTAGAAAATACGAATGTGTAGAGCTGGTGTCTCCATGTGGAACCAATTAGTGTTTCCAAGATCAAAATAAAATATTCCTTGATAAAAAACATTCAAAACAATAAAGTCCATGGATAATATCAGGAATACACAAACACAGATCCTGTAGCAATATCTAGGATTGATTTAGCCAAAGCACAACCAGATATGTCTCATTTCATACAGTCATATCCGGAGAAACTGGTGTAGAATTCCTATGCAATGGACCGAGAAAATCACAGTGAAAATGATTTTGGAGAAAAGCAAAGTCTTTTCCTTAGGCAAGTGCATAAAATGTCATCGATACAAACAGAAATATCATGTTTGTTTGTTGCAGTTCCTCTAGCTTTCTCCCTAGAAAATACGAACATGTTCAGCTGGTGTCTCCATGTGGAACCAATTAGTGTTTCCAGGATCAAAATAAAATGTTCCCTGATAAAAACATTCAAATCAATAAAGTTGTGGATAATATCAGGAATACACAAACACAGAGGCAGTAGCAATATCTGTGATTGAGTTAGCCAAAACACAACCAGATATTTCCAGTTTCATCCAGTCATACCCGAACAAAATGCTGTGGAATTCGTATGAAGAGTACCAAGAAGTCACAGAAAAATGGTTTTGGAGAAAAGCAAAGATTTTCGTTAGGCAAGTAGATAAAATATCATCGATACACACAGAAATAACATGTTTGTTAGCTGCAGTTCCTCTAGCTTTCTCCCTAGAAAATACGAATGTGTACGAATGTGTAGAGCAGGTGTCCTCATGATGAACCAATCAGTGTTTCTATGGTACAAAAATAATGTTCCCTGATAAAAATATTCAAAACAATAAAGTCCATCGGTGATATCCAGAAAACACAAACACAGAGGCTTTCACAATATTTCGGATTGAGTTAGCCAAAACACAACCGGATATTTCTGGTTTCATCCAGTCATATCCGGAAAAAGTCGTTTGGAATTCGGACGCAATGTACCGAGAAAATCACAGTGAAAATGGTTTTGGAGAAAAGCAAAGTCTTTTCTTTAGGCAAGTGCATAAAATGTCATCTATACAAACAGAAATATCATGTTTGTTTGCCGCAGTTGCTCTAGCTTTCTCGCTAGAAAATATGAACATGTTCAGCTGGTGTCTCCATGTGGAACCAATTACTGTATCCAAGCTCAAAATAAAATGTTCCCCGATGAAAAACATTCAAAACAATAAATTCTGTGGATACTATCCAGAAAAAAAAAAAAAAACACAGAGGCTGTAGCAATATCTGGGATTGAGTTATCCAAAAAAAAAAACCAGATATTTCCGGTTTCATCCAATCATCCGGACAAGCCGGTGTGGAATTTGTATTCAATGGACCGAGAAAATCACAGTACAAATGGTTTTGGAGAAAAGCAAAGTCATTTCGTTAGGCAACTGCATAAAATGTCATCTCTACAACAGAAACATCATCTTTGTTTGCCGCAGTTCCTCTAGCTTTCTCCCTAGAATATATGAATATGTTCAGCTGGTGTTTCCATGTGGAACCAATTAGTGTATCCAAGCTCAATATAAAATTCTCTCCGATAAAAAACCCTCAAAACCATGAAGTTCGTTGATAATATAGAGAAAGCACAAACACAGAGGCTGTAGCAATATCTGGGATTGAGTTAGCCAAAACACAACCGGATATTTCTGGTTTCATCCAGTCATATCCGGACAAACTGGTGTGAAATTCGTATGCAATGGACCGGGAAAATCACAGTAAAAATGGTTTTGGAGAAAAGCAAAGCCTTATCTTTAGGCAAGTGCATAAAATGTCATCGATACAAACAGAAATATCATGTTTGTTTGCTGCAGTTCCTCTAGCTTTCTCCCTAGAAAATACGAACTTGTTCAGCTGGTGTCTCCATGTTGAACCTATTACTGTATCCACGCTCAAAATAAATTGTTCTCCGAGAAAACACATTCAAAACAATAAAGTCCATCGATGATATCCAGAAAACACAATCACAGAGGCTTTCACAGTATTTCGTATTGAGTTAGCCAAAACACAACCGGATATTTCTGGTTTCATCCAGTCATATCCGGACAAAGTGGTGTGGAATTCATATGCAATGGACTGAGAAAATCACAGTAAAAATGGTTTTGGGGAAAAGCAAAGTCTTTTCATTAGGCAAGTGCATAAAATGTCAACTATACAAACAGAAACATCATGTTTGTTTGCCGCAGTTCCTCTAGCTTTCTCCCTAGAAAATAGGAATGTGTGGAGCTGGTGTCTCCATGTGGAACCAATTAGTGTTTCGCAGCACAAAGTTAAATGTTCCCTGATAAAAAAACATTCAAAACAATAAAGTCCGTGGATAATATCAGGAATACACAAACACAGAGACTGTAGCCATATCTGGGATTGAGTTAGCCAAAACAAAACCGGATATTTCCGGTTACATCCAGTCATATCTGGACAAACTGGTGTGCAATTCGTATGCAAAGGAATGAGAAAATCACAGTGAATATGGTTTTGGAGAAAAGCAAAGTCTTTTCGTTAGGCAAGTGCATAAAATGTTATCTATACAAACAGAAACATCCTGTTTGTTTGCCGCATTTCTTCTAGCTTTGTCCCTAGAAAATAGAAATGTGTAGAGCTGGTGTCTCCATGTGGAACCAATTAGTGTTTCCAAGATCAAAATAAAATGTTCCTTGATAAAAAACATTCAAAACAATAAAGTCCATGGATAATATCAGGAATGCACAAACACAGATCCTATAGCAATATCTAGGATTGATTTAGCCAAAGCACAACCGGATATTTCTGGTTTCATCCAGTCATATCCGGAGAAGCTGGTGTGGAATTCCTATGCAATGGACCGAGAAAATCACAGTGAAAATGATTTTGGAGAAAAGCAAAGTCTATTCGTTAGGCAAGTGCATAAAATGTCATCTATACAAACAGAAATATCATGTTTGTTTGTCGCAGTTCCTCTAGCTTTCTCCCTAGAAAATATGATTGTGTAGAGCTAGTGTCTCCATGTGGAACCAATTAGTGTTTCCAGGAACAAAATTAAATATTCCCTGATAAAAAAATTTGAAAACAATAAAGTCCGTGCATAATATGAGGAATACACAAACACAGAGGCTGTAACAATATCTGGGATTGAGTTAGCCAAAACAAAACTAGATATTTCCGGTTTCATCCAGTCATATCCGGACAAAGTGGTCTGGAATTTGAATGCAATGGACCGAGAACATCACAGTAAAAATTGCTATTGTCAGCAAGCGATCTAGGACTTGCTCCCTCATTTCTCTATTCTAAGCCCAACTTGTTCTTTCATTTCTCTATTCTCTTCAAGGTAGGAAACTAATTCTATTATAAAGGAATCTGTAGGATGCACAATTTAATCTTTAGACCTTATAAAAGAGATGGCTAACATTTTTCTGTAATAGCATAGACAAAATAAGAACTTAAATAATAATCTCATAGCTAGATTTACTTCGCCATCAGCCAAGTAAACAGTAAGTAGAAAAAACCTCCCTTTCAGACCAAAGGGAAAGAAAGTTTTAAAGTGAGAATATAATTTTCCTCATGGGCATTGTCTACCTTAGAAAAACTACTGCAGAACATGCCTGTGACTATAGACTTGTAGTCCAGGCCGCAGAAGATTAGAGATGGGACTTGGGCACTCCCTTGACTTGCATCCTCTGGTCTGCTTTAACACAAACTAGGAGGAAAGGAAAGCTCGGCATCAGAAGCAATGGGTGGCAGGCCTATTAATGGCTGATCTGTACAGTGATCTGCCCTCAAGGAGACCCAACAGGCCAGTCCACTGCAGTGGCTTTCAATGTGGTAAGCCTGGGCTTCAGCAGAAGTCAGCCTGTGAAGAGCCCTGGCAGCTCTGCCAAGAGTTGGATCACTGGAAATGGACCTGCCCTGGAGTCGAAGCATGCCCAGGTCAGAGCCACAGATCTTATTGGCTCTAAGCTGAAAAGCCCTTCACTCAGCCCAACTTCCAAAGTGACCACTGCAGCTGAGGGGATGGTCAAGTAGGGTCAGCAACATTGCAGGCAGAACTGTACATTTCTTGTTAGAAATGCCCCCTGCCTTGACCTGGCCAGCTCTCCTCCCAGGCCAGCCAAGTAATGAAAGTCAACAGAGTGCCTTCCCCTAGGAGGTTCACACCTCCCTTAGGATATACCCCATGTGAAGAGATGGATAGGTCTGGGCCTCTTAACTTACAAGGCCTAAAGCCCACCAAATTATTATCAAGCCCCTTCTATCAGGTTCTATTTGCCTCTCAATCAGAAAAATTACTTGTAGCTTAGACAGCACCTTTCTTAGCTCCTCTAATAATGATTCTGTCCTTTATTCTAGGCCCTGTCTAGTGCACTTGGGCCTCATTCCTTTGTAATCAGAACCTCTACCACCAATGGCTCTACTCCCAACCTGTGTGTACTGATGGTCCTCTTCCCCACTTAATGCTGTATAATTGTTCAAACCTGGTAAATGCCACTCTTAGGATCATTGGTTACTATCCTCACTCTATCTTTCATGACCTTGTCTAAATATGATCAGAGTCGGTAAACTTGGAAGGCTTCCATAGCCTTGGCAACTAATGACGACAGCCTAGGATGGTTACTGGCGCCATAAACTAGAGTGTCAATTTGTTGGGTCAACAACAGGAGCCACTGTGCACTTGCTCCTCATATGGGATCTCTGTCCTGAATGTGCTGTACATTTTGATTTAATGCTATAACTAGTACTCAAACAGTATGTTTCACTTTGTGTTTCTATGTGGCTGCAAACTGTTGAAATCTTTATACTAAAATGATCTTCTGTATATAAAGAGAATTGAAAATGAATCTTGATGTGAATGGAAGGGGAGAGAGAGCGGGAGATGGGAAGGTTGCGGGTGGGAGGGAAGTTATGGGAGGGGAAACCCATTGTAATCCATAAGCTGTACACTGGAAATTTATATTCATTAAATAAAAGTTAAAACAAAAAAAAAAAACAAAACAAAATAAATGTTCCCTGATAAAAAATATGCAAAACAATAAAGTCCATCGATATCATCCAGAAAACACAAACACAGAAGCTCTCACATTATTTCGGATTCAGTTAGCCAAAACACAACCAGAAATTTCTGGTTTCATCCAGTGATATCCGGAGAACGTGGTGTGGAATTCGTATGCAATGGACCGAGAAAATCACAGAAAAAATGGTTTTGGAGAAAAGCAAAGTCTTTTCATTAGGCAAGAGCATAAAATGTCATCGATACAAACAGAAATATCATGTTTCTTTGCCACAGTTCTGCTAGCTTTCTCCCTAGAAAATACGAATGTGTGGAGCTGGTGTTCCCATGATGAACTTATTAGTGTTTCAACGGTACAAAATTAAAAATTCCCTGCTAAAAACATTCAAAACAATAAAGTCCATCGATAATATCCAGAAAACACAAACACAGATGCTTTCACAATATTTCGGATTGAGTTACCCAAAACACAACCGGATATTTCTTGTTTCATCCAGTGATATCCAGACAACGTGGTGAGGAATTCGTATGCAATGGATCGAGAAAATCACAGTAAAAATGGTTTTGGAGAAAAGCAAAGTCTTTTCATAAGGCAAGTGCATAAAATATCATCTATACAAACAGAAATATCATGTTTGTTTGCCACAGTTCCTCTAGCTTTCTCCCTAGAAAATACGAATGTGTAGAGCTGGTGTCTCCATGTGGAAGCAATTAGTGTTTCACAGCACAAAATTAAATGTTCCCTGATAAAAAACATTCAAAACAATAAAGTCCGTGGATAATATCAGGAATACATAAACACAGAGGCTTTCACAATATTTCGGATTGAGTTAGCCAAAAAAAAACCGGATATTTCCGGTTTCATCCAGTCATATCCGGACAAACTGGTGTTTACTTCGTATGCAATGGACTGAGAAAATCACAATAAAATGGTTTTGGAGAAAAGCAAAGTCTTTTCGTTAGGCAAGTGCATAAAATATCATCTATACAAACAGAACAAAATTAAATGTTCCCTGATAAAAAAATTTCAAAACAATAAAGTCCATGGATCATATCAGGAATACACAAACACGGAGGCTGTAGCCATATCTGGGATTGAGTTAACCAAAACAAAACTGGATATTTCTGGTTTCATCCAGTCATATCTGGACAAACTCATTTGGAATTCGTATGCAATGGACCGAGAAAATCACAGTAAAAATGGTTTTGGAGAAAAGCAAAGTCTTTTCGTTAGGCAAGTGCATAAAATGTCATCTATACAAACAGAAATATCATGTTTGTTTGCCGCAGTTCTTCTAGCTTTCTCCCTAGAAAATATGAATGTGTGGAGCTGGTTTACCCATGATGAACCAATTAGTGATTCTAGGGTACAAAATTAAATGTTCCCTGATTAAAAACATTCAAAAGAAGAAAGTCCATCGATAATATTCAGAAAACACAAACAAAGAGGCTTTCACAATATTTTAGATTGAATTAGCCAAAACACAACCGGATATTTCTGGTTTCATCCAGTCATATCCGGACACAGTAGTGTGGAATTCGTATGAAATGGACCGAGAACATCACAGTAGAAATGGTTTTGGAGAAAAGCAAAGTCTTTTCATTAGGCAATGTATAACATGCCATCTATACAGTCAGAAATATCATGTTTGTTTGTTGTAGTTCCTCTAGCTTTCTCCTTAGAAAATACGAATGTGTAGAGCAGGTGTGTCCATGTGGAACCTATTAGTGTTTCCAAAAGCCAAACTAAATGTTCCCTGATAAAAAACATTCGAAACTGCAAAGTCCTTGGATAATGTCAGGAATGCACAAACACAGAGGCTGTAGCAATATCTGGGATTGAGTTAGCCAAAACACAACCGGATATTTCTGGTTTCATCCAGTCATATCTGGACAAACTGATATGGAATTCGTATGCAATGGACTGAGAAAATCACAGTAAAAATGGTTTTCGGGAAAAGCAAAGTCTTTTCATTAGGCAAGTGCATAAAATGTCATCTATACAAACAGTAATATCATGTTTGTTTGCCGCAGTTCCTCTAGCTTTCTCCCTAGAAAATACGATTGTGTTGAGCTGGTGTCTCCATGTGCAACCAATCAGTGATTCCAAGCACAAAATTAAATTTTTCCCGATAAAAACATTCAAAACAATAAAGTCCGTGGATAATATCAGGAATACACAAACACAGAAGCTGTAGCCATATCTGGGATTGAGTAAGCCAAAAGAAAACCAGATATTTCTGGTTTCTTCCAGTCAAATGTGGGCAAACTGGTGTGGAATTTGTATGCCATGGACCAAAGAAATCACAGTAATAATGGTTTTGCAGAAAAGCAAAGTCTTTTCATTAGGCAACTACATAAAATGTCATCGATGCAAACAGAAATATCATGTTTGTTTGCCACAGTTCCTGTAGTTTTCTCAGTGGAAAATACGAATGTGTAGAGGTGGAATCCCCATGATGAACCAATTAGTGTTTCAATGGTACAAAATGAAATGTTCCCTGATAAAAACATTCAAAACAATAAAGTCCATCGATAATATCCAGAAAACACAAATACAGAGGGTTTTACAATATTTCGGATTGAGTTAGCCAAAAGACAACTGGATATTTCCGGTTTCACCCAGTCATGTCCAGACAAACTGCTGTGTTATTCATATGCAATGGACCGAGAAAATCACAGTAAAAATGGTTTTGGAGAAAAGCAAAGTCTTTTCGTTAGGCAAGTGCATAAAATGTCATCTATACAAAGAGAAATATCATGTTTGTTTGCCGCAGATCCTCTAGCTTTCTCCCTAGAAAATATGAATATGTAGAGCTGGTGTCTCCATGTGGAACCAATTAGTTTTTCAAGAACAAAATTAAATGTTCCCTGATAAAAAAATTTCAAAACAATAAAGTTCATGGATTATATCAGGAATACACAAACACGGAGGCTGTAGCAATATCTGGGATTGAGTTAACCAAAACACAACTGGATATTTCTGGTTTCATCAAGTCATATCTGGACAAAGTCATTTGGAATTCGTATGCAATGGACCGAGAAAATCACAGTAAAAATGGTTTTGGAGAAAAGCAAAGTCTTTTCGTTAGGCAAGTGCATAAAAAGTCATCTATACAAACAGAAATATCATGTTTGTTTGCCACAGTTCCTCTAGCTATCCCCCTAGAAAATACCAATATGTAAAGCTGGTATCTCCATGTTTAACCAATTAGTGTATCTAAGCTCAAAATTAAAAGTTCCCTGATATAAAAAACATTCAAAACAATAAAGTCCGTGGATAATATCCAGAAAACACAAATACAGAGGCTTTTACAATATCTGGGATTGAGTTAGCCCACAAAAAACCAGATATTTCTGGTTTCATCCAGTCATATCCGGACAAACTGGTGTGGAATTCGTATGCAATGGACCGAGAAAATCACAGTACAAATGGTTCTGGAGAAAAGCAAAATCTTTTCATCAGGCAAGTGCATAAAATGTCATTTATACAAACAGAAATATCATGTTTGTTTTCTGCAGTTCCTCCTGCTTTCTCCCTAGAAAATTAAAATATTTAGAGCTGGTGTTCCCATGATGAACCAATTAGTGTTTCAACGGTACAAAATGAAATGTTCCCTGATAAAAACATTCAAAACAATAAAGTCCATCGATAATATCCAGAAAACACAAACACAGAGGCTTTCACAATATTTCAGATTGAGTCAGCCAAAAGACAAGTGGATATTTCTGTTTTCATCCAGTCATATCCGAACAACCTGGTGTGGAATTCGTATGCAATGGACCGAGATAATCAGAGTACAAATGGTTTTGGAGAAAAGCAAAGTCTTTTCGTTAGGCAAGTACATAAAAATGTCATCTATACAAACAGAAATATCATGTTTGTTTGCCGCAGTTATTCTAGCTTTCTCCCTAGAAAATAAGATTTTGTAGAGCTGGTGTCTCCATGTGCAACCAATCAGTGATTCCAAGCATAAAATTAAACGTTCCCTGATAAAAATATTCAAAACAATAAAATCCGTGGATTATATCTGGAATACACAAACACGGAGGCTGTAGCCATATCTGGGATTGAATTAGCCAAAACAGAACTGGATATTTCCTGTTTCATCCAGTCATATCCGGACAAAGTGGTGTGGAATTCGTATGCAATGGACCAAGAAAATCACAGTAAAAATGGTTTTGGAGAAAAGCAAAGTCTTTTCGTTAGGCAAGTACATAAAATGTCATCGATACAAACAGAAATATCATGTTTGTTTGCCACAGTTCCTCTAGTTTTCTACATAGAAAATACGAATGTGCAGAGCTGGTGTCCCCATGATGAACCAATTAGTGTTTCAATGGTACAAAATTAAATGATCCCTGATAAAAACATTCAAAACAAGAAAGTCCATCGATAATATCCAGAAAACACAAACACAGAGGCTTTCACAATATTTTAGATTGTTAGCCAAAACACAACCGGATATTTCTGGTTTCATCCAGTCATATCCGGACACAGTAGTGTGGAATTCGTATGCAATGGACCGAGAACATCACAGTAGAAATGGTTTTGGAGAAAAGCAGTCTTTTCATGAGGCAATGTATAACATGCCATCTATACAGTCAGAAATATCATGTTTGTTTGTTGTAGTTCCTCTAGCTTTCTCCTTAGAAAATACGAATGTGTAGAGCAGGTGTGCCCATGTGGAACCAATTAGTGTTTCCAAAAGCCAAACTAAATGTTCCCTGATGAAAAACATTCGAAACTGCAAAGTCCGTGCATAATATCAGGAATGCACAAACACAGAGGCTGTAGCAATATCTGGGATTGATTTAGCCAAAACACAACCGGATATTTCTGGTTTCATCCAGTCATATCCGGACAAACTGATATGGAATTCGTATGCAATGGACTGAGAAAATCACAGTAAAAATGGTTTTGGGGAAAAGCAAAGTCTTTTCATTAGGCAAGTGCATAAAATGTCATCTATACAAACAGTAATATCATGTTTGTTTTCCGCAGTTCCTCTAGCTTTCTCCCTAGAAAATACGATTGTGTTGAGCTGGTGTCTCCATGTGCAACCAATCAGTGATTCCAAGCACAAAATTAAATTTTTCCCGATAAAAACATTCAAAACAATAAAGTCCGTGGATAATATCAGGAATACACAAACACAGAATCTGTAGCCATATCTGGGATTGAGTTAGCCAAAAGAAAACCAGATATTTCTGCTTTCTTCCAGTCAAATGTGGACAAACTGGTGTGGAATTTGTATGCCATGGACCAAAGAAATCACAGTAATAATGGTTTTGGAGAAAAGCAAAGTCTTTTCGTTAGGCAAGTACATAAAATGTCATCGATACAAACAGAAATATCATGTTTGTTTGCCGCAGTTCCTCTAGTTTTCTCAGTGGAAAATATGAATGTGTAGAGCTGGTGTCCCCATGATGAACCAATTAGTGTTTCAATGGTACAAAATGAAATGTTCCCTGATAAAAACATTCAAAACAATAAAGTCCATCGATAATATCCAGAAAACACAAATACAGAGGGTTTTACAATATTTCGGATTGAGTTAGCCAAAAGACAACCGGATATTTCCGGTTTCACCCAGTCATGTCCAGACAAACTGCTGTGTTATTCATATGCAATGGACCGAGAAAATCACAGTAAAAATGGTTTTGGAGAAAAGCAAAGTCTTTTCGTTAGGCAAGTGCATAAAAAGTCATCTATACAAACAATAATATCATGTTTGTTTGCCGCAGTTCCTCTAGCTTTCTCCCTAGAAAATACGAATATGTAGAGCTGGTGTCTCCATGTGGAACCAATTAGTTTTTCAAGAACAAAATTAAATGTTCCCTGATAAAAAAATTTCAAAACAATAAAGTTCATGGATTATATCAGGAATACACAAACACGGAGGCTGTAGCAATATCTGGGATTGAGTTAACCAAAACACAACTGGATATTTCTGGTTTCATCAAGTCATATCTGGACAAAGTCATTTGGAATTCGTATGCAATGGACCGAGAAAATCACAGTAAAAATGGTTTTGGAGAAAAGCAAAGTCTTTTCGTTAGGCAAGTGCATAAAAAGTCATCTATACAAACAGAAATATCATGTTTGTTTGCCACAGTTCCTCTAGCTATCCCCCTAGAAAATACCAATATGTAAAGCTGGTATCTCCATGTTTAACCAATTAGTGTATCTAAGCTCAAAATTAAAAGTTCCCTGATATAAAAAACATTCAAAACAATAAAGTCCGTGGATAATATCCAGAAAACACAAATACAGAGGCTTTTACAATATCTGGGATTGAGTTAGCCCACAAAAAACCAGATATTTCTGGTTTCATCCAGTCATATCCGGACAAACTGGTCTGGAATTCGTATGCAATGGACCGAGAAAATCACAGTACAAATGGTTCTGGAGAAAAGCAAAATCTTTTCATCAGGCAAGTGCATAAAATGTCATTTATACAAACAGAAATATCATGTTTGTTTTCTGCAGTTCCTCCTGCTTTCTCCCTAGAAAATTAAAATATTTAGAGCTGGTGTTCCCATGATGAACCAATTAGTGTTTCAACGGTACAAAATGAAATGTTCCCTGATAAAAACATTCAAAACAATAAAGTCCATCGATAATATCCAGAAAACACAAACACAGAGGCTTTCACAATATTTCAGATTGAGTCAGCCAAAAGACAAGTGGATATTTCTGTTTTCATCCAGTCATATCCGAACAACCTGGTGTGGAATTCGTATGCAATGGACCGAGATAATCAGAGTACAAATGGTTTTGGAGAAATGTAGGGAACCAGACCGGAGGAACCGTGCCCCTAAGATGGCGCCGACTCCCTGCTTCCGGGTTCTTCCTCATCTCAGAGAGTTCCCGCTCTTGCTCGCTCCTTCCCGCCTTAGATTTCCCGCCTTAGATTTCCCGCTCTAGCTCGCTCCTTCCCGCCTTGCCACGAGATTGTCCTATCCCCGCGCTTCTAGCCTATCACCTGATTTGTGACGTGTATTGTGCATATAAACCCTTGCTACGCGGGTGTAAGAGAAGTTCCTGCCCAGAAGAGATCGAAGCTGGATCTCCGGCTTGCCGAGCAATAAAGGAACCCCGTGCAAAGTGTTCGGTCTCTGTCTCTTGCTGGACGAGGACGGCGCCGAGCAGCTGGTGGCCCGTACGGGGAGCTTCCTCTACGTTGCCCGGTAAGTAGAAGGTAAGCGAGGTCAGTCTTACCGTCTGGGCCCCGCGAGTGAGGTATATCTCGTGGTTGGAGGGTGGACGCACCCTAAGATAGCGGACGTGTTTCCCCGCTTTAAACTGAAAGAATAGCAGACGTGTTTCCCCGCTTTAAACTGAAAGAATAGCAGACTTGTTTCCCCGCTTTAAACTGAAAATAAGATAGCGGACGTGTCTTCCCGCTTTAAACTGAAAATGGGAAATTCATCTAGCCATTCAATGTTGCTTAATCCGTTAAAAGCATTATTGCGTAGCAAAGGGATTAAGGTTTCTAAGACCACACTTGTCAGGTTTCTTGAAAGTGTTAATTTCTTTGCGCCGTGGCTCACCCACGAGGGCCAAATAACTCTTGAGTCTTGGGAGAAATTAGGAAAGGATCTCCGGCGCACAGTTAACGATCCCCAGGAACCCGATATCGACCCCGTTGTTCTCCCCTTATGGGAACTACTGCGGGCGTGCCTCCAAGAGGAGAGGTCGGTGGGAGCGGACCGCCCGACTCTTACGGCGGTTCGCGAGGCTCTCGAGGAAGTTCGTTCTCAGAGCTCGGACGGCGCCCGGGACCTCATACAATTTAAGGACACGGGATGCCAGACTTCCTCACTGGCCTCAGGCTCCGAATGTGGCTCCGCCTCCTCTGAGTCTGAGGGGGAAGGGGACGGCGATCCTAAATCCCCGCCTCCTACGTATGCGCAGCTGCGGCAAAAGTTAAAAGATGCCTGTTTACGCCCTCTAGTGCCTACGGCTCCTCCTATCGATGTCGTGCCCGCCCATCAGATTAAAGACGCAGCGCCTCCTACTGGCGGTCATGTAGGCGTGCCTCAGCCCCATCTAACACCCGTGCCGCCATGGCCATTAAACGTCCCAAATGTGCCACCTTTTTCAGGCAGACAGTTTCATCAACAAGCCTGGAAACAGTTACAAACTGGCGCTCCCGCTGCCCCCGCTCAGGCTTACCCTGTTTTGGCTTTGGGCACGCGAGAGGCCCGGCACGAACCATTGGACATGACAGTATTAAAACAACTTAAGGCTGCGGTCCATGACTATGGACCCACAGCCCCATTCACATTGTCACTCCTTGAATCAGTCGGCCAGTCCATTTTAACACCTAGCGACTGGACCCAATTGGCTCGGGCCTGTTTAAGTCCAGGCGGCTTCCTTTTGTGGCAATCTATGAATACAGAGTGCTGTCATGACCAGGCAGATGAAAATGCTGAGGACGGCCACCCTACGTGGAATGCTGATATGCTTTTAGGGCGTGGACCTTATCAGGCTGACCAGACCCAATTCCCTAGACAAGTATACAGGCAAATTTCCAACTGTGCCCAACGTGCGTGGAGGCAGGCGTCCAATCCAAGTGACTCAGCTAGCCACCTCACCAAGATCGTTCAGGGCACGGCCGAACCCTTCGCTGATTTTGTCGCTCGCATACTTGAGGCTGCGTCGCGTATTTTCCCTTCCGAGGTTGACGTTCAGCCACTGGTCAAACAAATTATTTTTGAGCAGGCTAATAAAGAGTGCAAAAACATTCTTCGACAATATAGACATAAATCTCTGGACTCCTGGTTAAAATACTGCAGAGATACCGGTGGGCCACTTACTAATGCGGGCCTAGCTGCGATGCTGGCAAAAGTCAAAGAAAACAGTCCAAAATCTAAATCGACCCGACCCCCCATATCTTCAGGACTTTGCTTCCAATGTCATCAACCGGGTCACAGAAAACGCGATTGCCCCAATTTCAGCCATGGGTATTCCACGGCACAGCCTTCAGGCATAGAGCCTTGTCGCCGTTGCCGCAAGGGCCCTCATAGGGCAGAGGTATGCCGTTCTGCTTTCGATATCGATGGCAACCCACTTACAGGTAGCGCCCAGGGGCCAAAAAACGGCCAGAGGGGGCTCCCCAACCCAGCGAGGAGCCCCCAAAATCAAATCTACTCTCAGGTTCCACCTCCCGTGTCTGCGCTACACCCAGTGCACCCTCAGCCCGTGCCACTTACGGGTCCGCAGGCCTGGACCTCCGCGCCACCTCCCCTCTCCTCTTAACTCCGGAGATGGGGGTACAATTAGTGGAGAGCGACTGCTCCGGTCCTCTGCCCCCGGATTCGGTTGGATTAGTGTTGGGTCGGTCCTCCGCCGCCCTCCGAGGGCTAGCTGTGATCCCCGGGGTAGTTGACTCTGATTTCACTGGTAAAGTAAAGATCATGGTTCAGGCCCCTCAGGGACCTTTAGTAATCAATCCTGGAGACCGTATCGCACAAATGTTATTACTGCCCAGTCTTCACTCTTTAATCCCAGCTAAAAACCACGTTCGCGGCGCTGGTAACTTTGGGTCCTCTGGCATTAATTTTACCGGCTTACATATGCTTTTAAATGAACGTCCCACTTTAGTGTTGCAGATTAATGGCAAGGACATTAAGGGACTTTTAGACACAGGAGCCGACAAATCCATTATAGCAACAAAGGACTGGCCTAGTACATGGCCTACAAATGTGGCGGAACAAACCTTGCAAGGACTTGGTTTTGCTCATTTCCCAAAAATCAGTGCAGCCTTGTTGTCATGGCAGGATAGCGAGGGTCATAGAGGACAGTTTTCTCCATTCATTTTACCTCTACCCATTTCCCTTTGGGGGAGAGACGTCCTGGCCGAAATGGATGTTGCTTTGGTCACCACTTCCCCTGCAGTACGATCTATGCTACAAAATATGGGTTACGTCCCAGGCAAGGGACTCGGTGTCCAGCTCCAGGGCCACCCTTCCCCCATTGAACCAAAACAAAGACCAAGTAAAGTTGGCCTGGGTTTTTCCTAGGGGTCACTGTTTCGCCTCCTAAACCAGTGGAGCCTTTACCCATCTCGTGGCTAACGGACGTACCCGTCTGGGTTCCACAGTGGCCCCTATCTCAGGAGAAACTGGAGGCAGTCAACACTCTGGTCTTGGAGCAGGTCAACGCTGGTCATTTGATCCCATCCACCTCTCCATGGAATACGCCTATTTTTGCCATCCGCAAAAAATTAGGTCAATGGAGACTCTTACATGATCTTAGGGCAGTCAACGCACAGATGCAGCCTATGGGCCCTGTGCAACGTGGTCTTCCTCTGCTTTCGGCACTTCCCAACCAATGGCCTGTTATTGTAATAGATCTTAAGGATTGTTTCTTTTCCATTCCATTGGACAAAAAGGATACCCCACGTTTTGCTTTTACTGTCCCCACCCAGAACCAGGAACAACCGGACAAGCGTTGGGAGTGGACAGTCTTGCCTCAGGGTATGACTAATAGCCCCACCATGTGTCAAGTCTATGTAGCCCAAGTACTAAAACCTCTTAGAGACCGATATTCCGACTGCAGGTGCCTACATTATATGGACGACCTACTGTGTGCAGCCCCCACAGCAGAGAGGCTCCTGGCCTTATACAGTACACTCCAACAAGTGCTGGAAGGGGCAGGGCTGCATATTGCACCTAATAAGGTGCAATTGTCGTCTGTAGTTTCTTATCTTGGGGCTATAGTCGCCCCTACTCAAATTAAACCTCAAAAAATTCAAATAAAAATCAATGCTATCTCCACTCTAAATGACTTACAAAAACTTTTAGGGGATATCAATTGGATTAGGCCCTACCTTAACATTCCTAATGCTACATTGCAGCCCCTCTTTAATATACTTAAAGGAGACCCGGATCTTGCTTCCCCCCGAACCTTCACCTCTGAGGCCAAACAAGCACTGTCAATTGTCAACGATGCCCTTAGTAAAGCTGCCCTAAAACGTTGGGACCCTGCGGGAGACCTTACTCTTTGGGTCCTCGACACCCTTAAACAGCCCACCGCGGTCCTATGGCAGGATGGGCCTCTCCTCTGGATCCATCCCTCAATGTCATCTACTAGATCTATTAGTTACTATCCCGTGGCAGTGGCGGAGATAACTCTCCTAGCCATTCAGAGGGCTATCCAACATTTTGGACGCGAACCATCCACCATTGTTGTCCCCTATTCCATGGAACAGGTACGTGTGCTAATCGCTTGTACTGATGCTTGGGCGGTTTTAGTCTGCTCCACTTCCGCAACTATTACAAACAGAACACCCTCTGATCCTTTGCTAACCTTTGTTCAGTCTCACCCAGTTATTTTTCCAAAGTCCACATCCCAAAAGCCCTTACAGGGAGCCCCAGTAGTGTATACCGACGGTTCTAAAACAGGAGTCGGTGCATATGTTGTTTCAGAATCTGTGCCAAAAACATTCCAATTCGCTACTAACTCCCCCCAGGTAACTGAACTTCTTATAGTTAACCAAGTCTTCTCTGATTTCCCCGGACCTGTCAATATTGTGTCTGATTCACGCTATGTGGTTAATTCTGTGTCTATCCTTGAGGCCGCAGGACTAGTCAATTCTTCATCCTCCGTAGCGACAGTTTTCCTCACCCTGCAAAAATCTATTTGGAATCGGTCTGCTCCTTTCTTTATTACTCATATTAGAGCTCATTCTTCCTTACCTGGACCCATGACCACAGGCAATGCTATAGCTGATCAAGCCACACGCCCCATTTGGATACTCCAATTTTCTTCCCCAGAAGAGCAGGCTATCCAGTTTCATTCAGAGTTCCATGTAAACGCAAAAACCCTTGCCGCCAAATTCGGTCTTTCTCGTGCTGCCGCTCGCGATATTGTTCGCCATTGTGCCGCATGCCCTACTTTAACCCCTGTGCCTTCGGTGGGGGTTAATCCCCGAGGATTACTACCAGGACATATCTGGCAGATGGATGTCACCCACATATCCGAGTTTGGGACCTTAAAGTATGTTCATGTGTCAGTTGACACCTGTTCCCAAGTAATTTTTGCTTCTCTGGAGACGGGTGAGCGTACCACCCATGTCATTAATCACTGCCTTGCTGCATGGGCAGCCTGGGGCAAACCAAAAACTTTAAAAACAGATAATGGTCCTGCATACACAAGTAAATCATTCCAAGATTTCTGCACCCGTATGCAGGTACAACATAAAACTGGAATCCCTTATAACCCTCAGGGACAGGCCATAATTGAAAGGGCTCATCGAACCCTCAAGGCTTTTCTCTTAAAACAAAAGGAGGGAATTGCCTCGGGCAAAACCCCTCGAATGCGCCTCTCCCTTGCACTGTTTACTATAAACTTTTTGAATTTGACAGATCATTCTATGTCCCCCGCTGAGAGACACATGTTAAAGGAGCCATCTTCACGAGGCTATGTCCGTTGGAAAGATGTCCTCACGGGAAAGTGGTACGGCCCGGATCCGGTATTATGCTGGAACCGAGGCGCGGTCTGTGTCTTCCCACAGGAATCTGGAAGAGAACCTCTCTGGATACCGGAAAGATTGGTCAGAAAAACAGCCCCGCCGCCACAAGATACACCTCTATCACCTACGGACGACATCTCCCCCGAGATAACCGAGATTACCACGCTCTCACAGGACGACAAATTGCAACAAAACAACGAGACGTCCCTGTGTACTTCGCTGGGTGAGCTCCTTCATCAACAACAAGTTGGAGAGCGTCAGACATCAGTTCCGCGCGGCAGCGTATGCTGCTCTCCATCACCGTGATCCGGATGCATATGCCATGCTGGCTCGCATGACTTATGACCGGGTCCATACCAGCGATTAAAACCCTCGTCCCCCCATCCCTACTCACGCCTCACATATGGACAATGCCTCCATCAGGCACACACCTTCCTCGAGTTGTCTTGTTCCCCCTCTCATTCATTGGGCTGTATCACCCATCCCTGACGGGGAGCGAAAACTGGGTATGCGAGACCAAAGGTACTGCAGCAGGAGTCCACCCGGGGGTTCCGGGGGTCCTGGGAGAGCATATGCATATGCATGCAGGTTCAATTCCCAGCCTGCCCCAGCAAAAGGGAATAAAAACTGATCCCTAACGGAGACATCAGGGGTTGTGGCCAGGCCCTTGAAGTTCCGTAACTAACGGATCACAAGCACGCTGGGTATGCACCTCTACTCTCTGCCTAGTAAATATTCTCCCGGCCCTCATGAGCCAGGGCCGTCGGGGATGTGATTTGTGCAAAAACAAAAGGAGGGAGATGTAGGGAACCAGACCGGAGGAACCGTGCCCCTAAGATGGCGCCGACTCCCTGCTTCCGGGTTCTTCCTCATCTCAGAGAGTTCCCGCTCTTGCTCGCTCCTTCCCGCCTTAGATTTCCCGCCTTAGATTTCCCGCTCTAGCTCGCTCCTTCCCGCCTTGCCACGAGATTGTCCTATCCCCGCGCTTCTAGCCTATCACCTGATTTGTGACGTGTATTGTGCATATAAACCCTTGCTACGCGGGTGTAAGAGAAGTTCCTGCCCAGAAGAGATCGAAGCTGGATCTCCGGCTTGCCGAGCAATAAAGGAACCCCGTGCAAAGTGTTCGGTCTCTGTCTCTTGCTGGACGAGGACGGCGCCGAGCAGAGAAAAGCAAAGTCTTTTCGTTAGGCAAGTACATAAAAATGTCATCTATACAAACAGAAATATCATGTTTGTTTGCCGCAGTTATTCTAGCTTTCTCCCTAGAAAATAAGATTTTGTAGAGCTGGTGTCTCCATGTGCAACCAATCAGTGATTCCAAGCATAAAATTAAACGTTCCCTGATAAAAATATTCAAAACAATAAAATCCGTGGATTATATCTGGAATACACAAACACGGAGGCTGTAGCCATATCTGGGATTGAATTAGCCAAAACAGAACTGGATATTTCCTGTTTCATCCAGTCATATCCGGACAAAGTGGTGTGGAATTCGTATGCAATGGACCAAGAAAATCACAGTAAAAATGGTTTTGGAGAAAAGCAAAGTCTTTTCGTTAGGCAAGTACATAAAATGTCATCGATACAAACAGAAATATCATGTTTGTTTGCCACAGTTCCTCTAGTTTTCTACATAGAAAATACGAATGTGCAGAGCTGGTGTCCCCATGATGAACCAATTAGTGTTTCAATGGTACAAAATTAAATGATCCCTGATAAAAACATTCAAAACAAGAAAGTCCATCGATAATATCCAGAAAACACAAACACAGAGGCTTTCACAATATTTTAGATTGTTAGCCAAAACACAACCGGATATTTCTGGTTTCATCCAGTCATATCCGGACACAGTAGTGTGGAATTCGTATGCAATGGACCGAGAACATCACAGTAGAAATGGTTTTGGAGAAAAGCAGTCTTTTCATTAGGCAATGTATAACATGCCATCTATACAGTCAGAAATATCATGTTTGTTTGTTGTAGTTCCTCTAGCTTTCTCCTTAGAAAATACGAATGTGTAGAGCAGGTGTGCCCATGTGGAACCAATTAGTGTTTCCAAAAGCCAAACTAAATGTTCCCTGATGAAAAACATTCGAAACTGCAAAGTCCGTGCATAATATCAGGAATGCACAAACACAGAGGCTGTAGCAATATCTGGGATTGATTTAGCCAAAACACAACCGGATATTTCTGGTTTCATCCAGTCATATCCGGACAAACTGATATGGAATTCGTATGCAATGGACTGAGAAAATCACAGTAAAAATGGTTTTGGGGAAAAGCAAAGTCTTTTCATTAGGCAAGTGCATAAAATGTCATCTATACAAACAGTAATATCATGTTTGTTTTCCGCAGTTCCTCTAGCTTTCTCCCTAGAAAATACGATTGTGTTGAGCTGGTGTCTCCATGTGCAACCAATCAGTGATTCCAAGCACAAAATTAAATTTTTCCCGATAAAAACATTCAAAACAATAAAGTCCGTGGATAATATCAGGAATACACAAACACAGAATCTGTAGCCATATCTGGGATTGAGTTAGCCAAAAGAAAACCAGATATTTCTGCTTTCTTCCAGTCAAATGTGGACAAACTGGTGTGGAATTTGTATGCCATGGACCAAAGAAATCACAGTAATAATGGTTTTGGAGAAAAGCAAAGTCTTTTCGTTAGGCAAGTACATAAAATGTCATCGATACAAACAGAAATATCATGTTTGTTTGCCGCAGTTCCTCTAGTTTTCTCAGTGGAAAATATGAATGTGTAGAGCTGGTGTCCCCATGATGAACCAATTAGTGTTTCAATGGTACAAAATGAAATGTTCCCTGATAAAAACATTCAAAACAATAAAGTCCATCGATAATATCCAGAAAACACAAATACAGAGGGTTTTACAATATTTCGGATTGAGTTAGCCAAAAGACAACCGGATATTTCCGGTTTCACCCAGTCATGTCCAGACAAACTGCTGTGTTATTCATATGCAATGGACCGAGAAAATCACAGTAAAAATGGTTTTGGAGAAAAGCAAAGTCTTTTCGTTAGGCAAGTGCATAAAAAGTCATCTATACAAACAATAATATCATGTTTGTTTGCCGCAGTTCCTCTAGCTTTCTCCCTAGAAAATACGAATATGTAGAGCTGGTGTCTCCATGTGGAACCAATTAGTTTTTCAAGAACAAAATTAAATGTTCCCTGATAAAAAAATTTCAAAACAATAAAGTTCATGGATTATATCAGGAATACACAAACACGGAGGCTGTAGCAATATCTGGGATTGAGTTAACCAAAACACAACTGGATATTTCTGGTTTCATCAAGTCATATCTGGACAAAGTCATTTGGAATTCGTATGCAATGGACCGAGAAAATCACAGTAAAAATGGTTTTGGAGAAAAGCAAAGTCTTTTCGTTAGGCAAGTGCATAAAAAGTCATCTATACAAACAGAAATATCATGTTTGTTTGCCACAGTTCCTCTAGCTTTCTCCCTGGAAAATACGAATATATAGAGCTGGTGTCTCCATGTTTAACCAATTAGTGTATCTAAGCTCAAAATTAAAAGTTCCCTGATATAAAAAACATTCAAAACAATAAAGTCCGTGGATAATATCCAGAAAACACAAATACAGAGGCTTTTACAATATCTGGGATTGAGTTAGCCCACAAAAAACCAGATATTTCTGGTTTCATCCAGTCATATCCGGACAAACTGGTGTGGAATTCGTATGCAATGGACCGAGAAAATCACAGTAAAAATGGTTCTGGAGAAAAGCAAAATCTTTTCATCAGGCAAGTGCATAAAATGTCATTTATACAAACAGAAATATCATGTTTGTTTTCTGCAGTTCCTCCTGCTTTCTCCCTAGAAAATTAAAATATTTAGAGCTGGTGTTCCCATGATGAACCAATTAGTGTTTCAACGGTACAAAATGAAATGTTCCCTGATAAAAACATTCAAAACAATAAAGTCCATCGATAATATCCAGAAAACACAAACACAGAGGCTTTCACAATATTTCAGATTGAGTCAGCCAAAAGACAAGTGGATATTTCTGTTTTCATCCAGTCATATCCGAACAACCTGGTGTGGAATTCGTATGCAATGGACCGAGATAATCAGAGTACAAATGGTTTTGGAGAAAAGCAAAGTCTTTTCGTTAGGCAAGTACATAAAAATGTCATCTATACAAACAGAAATATCATGTTTGTTTGCCGCAGTTATTCTAGCTTTCTCCCTAGAAAATAAGATTTTGTAGAGCTGGTGTCTCCATGTGCAACCAATCAGTGATTCCAAGCATAAAATTAAATGTTCCCTGATAAAAATATTCAAAACAATAAAATCCGTGGATTATATCTGGAATACACAAACACGGAGGCTGTAGCCATATCTGGGATTGAATTAGCCAAAACAGAACTGGATATTTCCTGTTTCATCCAGTCATATCCGGACAAAGTGGTGTGGAATTCGTATGCAATGGACCAAGAAAATCACAGTAAAAATGGTTTTGGAGAAAAGCAAAGTCTTTTCGTTAGGCAAGTACATAAAATGTCATCGATACAAACAGAAATATCATGTTTGTTTGCCACAGTTCCTCTAGTTTTCTACATAGAAAATACGAATGTGCAGAGCTGGTGTCCCCATGATGAACCAATTAGTGTTTCAATGGTACAAAATTAAATGATCCCTGATAAAAACATTCAAAACAAGAAAGTCCATCGATAATATCCAGAAAACACAAACACAGAGGCTTTCACAATATTTTAGATTGTTAGCCAAAACACAACCGGATATTTCTGGTTTCATCCAGTCATATCCGGACACAGTAGTGTGGAATTCGTATGCAATGGACCGAGAACATCACAGTAGAAATGGTTTTGGAGAAAAGCAAAGTCTTTTCATTAGGCAATGTATAACATGCCATCTATACAGTAAGAAATATCATGTTTGTTTGTTGTAGTTCCTCTAGCTTTCTCCTTAGAAAATACGAATGTGTAGAGCAGGTGTGCCCATGTGGAACCAATTAGTGTTTCCAAAAGCCAAACTAAATGTTCCCTGATGAAAAACATTCGAAACTGCAAAGTCCGTGCATAATATCAGGAATGCACAAACACAGAGGCTGTAGCAATATCTGGGATTGATTTAGCCAAAACACAACCGGATATTTCTGGTTTCATCCAGTCATATCCGGACAAACTGATATGGAATTCGTATGCAATGGACTGAGAAAATCACAGTAAAAATGGTTTTGGGGAAAAGCAAAGTCTTTTCATTAGGCAAGTGCATAAAATGTCATCTATACAAACAGTAATATCATGTTTGTTTGCCGCAGTTCCTCTAGCTTTCTCCCTAGAAAATACGATTGTGTTGAGCTGGTGTCTCCATGTGCAACCAATCAGTGATTCCAAGCACAAAATTAAATTTTTCCCGATAAAAACATTCAAAACAATAAAGTCCTTGGATAATATCAGGAATACACAAACACAGAATCTGTAGCCATATCTGGGATTGAGTTAGCCAAAAGAAAACCAGATATTTCTGCTTTCTTCCAGTCAAATGTGGACAAACTGGTGTGGAATTTGTATGCCATGGACCAAAGAAATCACAGTAATAATGGTTTTGGAGAAAAGCAAAGTCTTTTCGTTAGGCAAGTACATAAAATGTCATCGATACAAACAGAAATATCATGTTTGTTTGCCGCAGTTCCTCTAGTTTTCTCAGTGGAAAATACGAATGTGTAGAGCTGGTGTCCCCATGATGAACCAATTAGTGTTTCAATGGTACAAAATGAAATGTTCCCTGATAAAAACATTCAAAACAATAAAGTCCATCGATAATATCCAGAAAACACAAATACAGAGGGTATTACAATATTTCGGATTGAGTTAGCCAAAAGACAACCGGATATTTCCGGTTTCACCCAGTCATGTCCAGACAAACTGCTGTGTTATTCATATGCAATGGACCGAGAAAATCACAGTAAAAATGGTTTTGGAGAAAAGCAAAGTCTTTTCGTTAGGCAAGTGCATAAAATGTCATCTATACAAAGAGAAATATCATGTTTGTTTGCCGGAGATCCTCTAGCTTTCTCCCTAGAAAATACGAATATGTAGAGCTGGTGTCTCCATGTGGAACCAATTAGTTTTTCAAGAACAAAATTAAATGTTCCCTGATAAAAAAATTTCAAAACAATAAAGTTCATGGATTATATCAGGAATACACAAACACGGAGGCTGTAGCAATATCTGGGATTGAGTTAACCAAAACACAACTGGATATTTCTGGTTTCATCAAGTCATATCTGGACAAAGTCATTTGGAATTCGTATGCAATGGACCGAGAAAATCACAGTAAAAATGGTTTTGGAGAAAAGCAAAGTCTTTTCGTTAGGCAAGTGCATAAAAAGTCATCTATACAAACAGAAATATCATGTTTGTTTGCCACAGTTCCTCTAGCTATCCCCCTAGAAAATACCAAAATGTAAAGCTGGTATCTCCATGTTTAACCAATTAGTGTATCTAAGCTCAAAATTAAAAGTTCCCTGATATAAAAAACATTCAAAACAATAAAGTCCGTGGATAATATCCAGAAAACACAAATACAGAGGCTTTTACAATATCTGGGATTGAGTTAGCCCACAAAAAACCAGATATTTCTGGTTTCATCCAGTCATATCCGGACAAACTGGTGTGGAATTCGTATGCAATGGACCGAGAAAATCACAGTAAAAATGGTTCTGGAGAAAAGCAAAATCTTTTCATCAGGCAAGTGCATAAAATGTGATTTATACAAACAGAAATATCATGTTTGTTTTCTGCAGTTCCTCCTGCTTTCTCCCTAGAAAATTAAAATATTTAGAGCTGGTGTTCCCATGATGAACCAATTAGTGTTTCAACGGTACAAAATGAAATGTTCCCTGATAAAAACATTCAAAACAATAAAGTCCATCGATAATATCCAGAAAACAAAAACACAGAGGCTTTCACAATATTTCAGATTGAGTCAGCCAAAAGACAAGTGGATATTTCTGTTTTCATCCAGTCATATCCGAACAACCTGGTGTGGAATTCGTATGCAATGGACCGAGATAATCAGAGTACAAATGGTTTTGGAGAAAAGCAAAGTCTTTTCGTTAGGCAAGTACATAAAAATGTCATCTATACAAACAGAAATATCATGTTTGTTTGCCGCAGTTATTCTAGCTTTCTCCCTAGAAAATAAGATTTTGTAGAGCTGGTGTCTCCATGTGCAACCAATCAGTGATTCCAAGCATAAAATTAAATGTTCCCTGATAAAAATATTCAAAACAATAAAATCCGTGGATTATATCTGGAATACACAAACACGGAGGCTGTAGCCATATCTGGGATTGAATTAGCCAAAACAGAACTGGATATTTCCTGTTTCATCCAGTCATATCCGGACAAAGTGGTGTGGAATTCGTATGCAATGGACCAAGAAAATCACAGTAAAAATGGTTCTGGAGAAAAGCAAAATCTTTTCATCAGGCAAGTGCATAAAATGTCATTTATACAAACAGAAATATCATGTTTGTTTTCTGCAGTTCCTCCTGCTTTCTCCCTAGAAAATTAAAATATTTAGAGCTGGTGTTCCCATGATGAACCAATTAGTGTTTCAACGGTACAAAATGAAATGTTCCCTGATAAAAACATTCAAAACAATAAAGTCCATCGATAATATCCAGAAAACACAAATACAGAGGGTATTACAATATTTCGGATTGAGTTAGCCAAAAGACAACCGGATATTTCCGGTTTCACCCAGTCATGTCCAGACAAACTGCTGTGTTATTCATATGCAATGGACCGAGAAAATCACAGTAAAAATGGTTTTGGAGAAAAGCAAAGTCTTTTCGTTAGGCAAGTGCATAAAATGTCATCTATACAAACAGAAATATCATGTTTGTTTGCCACAGTTCCTCTAGCTATCCCCCTAGAAAATACCAATATGTAAAGCTGGTATCTCCATGTTTAACCAATTAGTGTATCTAAGCTCAAAATTAAAAGTTCCCTGATATAAAAAAACATTCAAAACAATAAAGTCCGTGGATAATATCCAGAAAACACAAATACAGAGGCTTTTACAATATCTGGGATTGAGTTAGCCCACAAAAAACCAGATATTTCTGGTTTCATCCAGTCATATCCGGAAACTGGTGTGGAATTCGTATGCAATGGACCGAGAAAATCACAGTAAAAATGGTTTTGGAGAAAAGCAAAGTCTTTTCGTTAGGCAAGTGCATAAAAAGTCATCTATACAAACAGAAATATCATGTTTGTTTGCCACAGTTCCTCTAGCTTTCTCCCTAGAAAATACGAATATATAGAGCTGGTGTCTCCATGTCGAACAAATTACTGTATCCAAGCTCAAAATTAAAAGTTCCCTGATATAAAAAAAACATTCAAAACAATAAAGTCCGTGGATAATATCCAGAAAACACAAATACAGAGGCTTTTACAATATCTGGGATTGAGTTAGCCCACAAAAAACCAGATATTTCTGGTTTCATCCAGTCATATCCGGACAAACTGGTGTGGAATTCGTATGCAATGGACTGAGAAAATCACAGTAAAAATGGTTTTGGGGAAAAGCAAAGTCTTTTCATTAGGCAAGTGCATAAAATGTCATCTATACAAACAGTAATATCATGTTTGTTTGCCGCAGTTCCTCTAGCTTTCAACCTAGAAAATACTATTGTGTTCAGCTGGTGTCTCCATGTGCAACCAATCAGTAATTCCAAGCACAAAATTAAATTTTTCCTGATAAAAACATTCAAAACAATAAAGTCCGTGGATAATATCAGGAATACACAAACACAGAATCTGTAGCCATATCTGGGATTGAGTTAGCCAAAAGAAAACCAGATATTTCTGGTTTCTTCCAGTCAAATGTGGACAAACTGGTGTGGAATTTGTATGCCATGGACCAAAGAAATCACAGTAATAATGGTTTTGGAGAAAAGCAAAGCCTTTTTGTTAGGCAAGTACATAAAATGTCATCGATACAAACAGAAATATCATGTTTGTTTGCCGCAGTTCCTCTAGTTTTCTCAGTGGAAAATACGAATGTGTAGAGCTGGTGTCCCCATGATGAACCAATTAGTGTTTCAATGGTACAAAATGAAATGTTCCCTGATAAAAACATTCAAAACAATAAAGTCCATCGATAATATCCAGAAAACACAAATACAGAGGGTATTACAATATTTCGGATTGAGTTAGCCAAAAGACAACCGGATATTTCCGGTTTCACCCAGTCATGTCCAGACAAACTGCTGTGTTATTCATATGCAATGGACCGAGAAAATCACAGTAAAAATGGTTTTGGAGAAAAGCAAAGTCTTTTCGTTAGGCAAGTGCATAAAATGTCATCTATACAAACAGTAATATCATGTTTGTTTGCCGCAGTTCCTCTAGCTTTCTCCCTAGAAAATACGAATATGTAGAGCTGGTGTCTCCATGTGGAACCAATTAGTTTTTCAAGAACAAAATTAAATGTTCCCTGATAAAAAAATTTCAAAACAATAAAGTTCATGGATTATATCAGGAATACACAAACACGGAGGCTGTAGTAATATCTGGGATTGAGTTAACCAAAACACAACTGGATATTTCTGGTTTCATCAAGTCATATCTGGACAAAGTCATTTGGAATTCGTATGCAATGGACCGAGAAAATCACAGTAAAAATGGTTTTGGAGAAAAGCAAAGTCTTTTCGTTAGGCAAGTGCATAAAAAGTCATCTATACAAACAGAAATATCATGTTTGTTTGCCACAGTTCCTCTAGCTATCCCCCTAGAAAATACCAATATGTAAAGCTGGTATCTCCATGTTTAACCAATTAGTGTATCTAAGCTCAAAATTAAAAGTTCCCTGATATAAAAAACATTCAAAACAATAAAGTCCGTGGATAATATCCAGAAAACACAAATACAGAGGCTTTTACAATATCTGGGATTGAGTTAGCCCACAAAAAACCAGATATTTCTGGTTTCATCCAGTCATATCCGGACAAACTGGTGTGGAATTCGTATGCAATGGACCGAGAAAATCACAGTAAAAATGGTTTTGGAGAAAAGCAAAGTCTTTTCGTTAGGCAAATGCATAAAAAGTCATCTATACAAACAGAAATATCATGTTTGTTTGCCACAGTTCCTCTAGCTTTCTCCCTAGAAAATACGAATATATAGAGCTGGTGTCTCCATGTCGAACCAATTACTGTATCCAAGCTCAAAATTAAAAGTTCCCTGATATAAAAAAACATTCAAAACAATAAAGTCCGTGGATAATATCCAGAAAACACAAATACAGAGGCTTTTACAATATCTGGGATTGAGTTAGCCCACAAAAAACCAGATATTTCTGGTTTCATCCAGTCATATCCGGACAAACTGGTGTGGAATTCGTATGCAATGGACTGAGAAAATCACAGTAAAAATGGTTTTGGGGAAAAGCAAAGTCTTTTCATTAGGTAAGTGCATAAAATGTCATCTATACAAACAGTAATATCATGTTTGTTTGCCGCAGTTCCTCTAGCTTTCAACCTAGAAAATACTATTGTGTTCAGCTGGTGTCTCCATGTGCAACCAATCAGTAATTCCAAGCACAAAATTAAATTTTTCCTGATAAAAACATTCAAAACAATAAAGTCCGTGGATAATATCCAGAAAACACAAATACAGAGGCTTTTACAATATCTGGGATTGAGTTAGCCCACAAAAAACCAGATATTTCTGGTTTCATCCAGTCATATCCGGACAAACTGGTGTGGAATTCGTATGCAATGGACCGAGAAAATCACAGTACAAATGGTTCTGGAGAAAAGCAAAATCTTTTCATCAGGCAAGTGCATAAAATGTCATTTATACAAACAGAAATATCATGTTTGTTTTCTGCAGTTCCTCCTGCTTTCTCCCTAGAAAATTAAAATATTTAGAGCTGGTGTTCCCATGATGAACCAATTAGTGTTTCAACGGTACAAAATGAAATGTTCCCTGATAAAAACATTCAAAACAATAAAGTCCATCGATAATATCCAGAAAACACAAACACAGAGGCTTTCACAATATTTCAGATTGAGTCAGCCAAAAGACAAGTGGATATTTCTGTTTTCATCCAGTCATATCCGAACAACCTGGTGTGGAATTCGTATGCAATGGACCGAGATAATCAGAGTACAAATGGTTTTGGAGAAAAGCAAAGTCTTTTCGTTAGGCAAGTACATAAAAATGTCATCTATACAAACAGAAATATCATGTTTGTTTGCCGCAGTTATTCTAGCTTTCTCCCTAGAAAATAAGATTTTGTAGAGCTGGTGTCTCCATGTGCAACCAATCAGTGATTCCAAGCATAAAATTAAATGTTCCCTGATAAAAATATTCAAAACAATAAAATCCGTGGATTATATCTGGAATACACAAACACGGAGGCTGTAGCCATATCTGGGATTGAATTAGCCAAAACAGAACTGGATATTTCCTGTTTCATCCAGTCATATCCGGACAAAGTGGTGTGGAATTCGTATGCAATGGACCAAGAAAATCACAGTAAAAATGGTTTTGGAGAAAAGCAAAGTCTTTTCGTTAGGCAAGTACATAAAATGTCATCGATACAAACAGAAATATCATGTTTGTTTGCCACAGTTCCTCTAGTTTTCTACATAGAAAATACGAATGTGCAGAGCTGGTGTCCCCATGATGAACCAATTAGTGTTTCAATGGTACAAAATTAAATGATCCCTGATAAAAACATTCAAAACAAGAAAGTCCATCGATAATATCCAGAAAACACAAACACAGAGGCTTTCACAATATTTTAGATTGTTAGCCAAAACACAACCGGATATTTCTGGTTTCATCCAGTCATATCCGGACACAGTAGTGTGGAATTCGTATGCAATGGACCGAGAACATCACAGTAGAAATGGTTTTGGAGAAAAGCAAAGTCTTTTCATTAGGCAATGTATAACATGCCATCTATACAGTCAGAAATATCATGTTTGTTTGTTGTAGTTCCTCTAGCTTTCTCCTTAGAAAATACGAATGTGTAGAGCAGGTGTGCCCATGTGGAACCAATTAGTGTTTCCAAAAGCCAAACTAAATGTTCCCTGATGAAAAACATTCGAAACTGCAAAGTCCGTGCATAATATCAGGAATGCACAAACACAGAGGCTGTAGCAATATCTGGGATTGATTTAGCCAAAACACAACCGGATATTTCTGGTTTCATCCAGTCATATCCGGACAAACTGATATGGAATTCGTATGCAATGGACTGAGAAAATCACAGTAAAAATGGTTTTGGGGAAAAGCAAAGTCTTTTCATTAGGCAATTGCATAAAATGTCATCTATACAAACAGTAATATCATGTTTGTTTGCCGCAGTTCCTCTAGCTTTCTCCCTAGAAAATACGATTGTGTTGAGCTGGTGTCTCCATGTGCAACCAATCAGTGATTCCAAGCACAAAATTAAATTTTTCCCGATAAAAACATTCAAAACAATAAAGTCCGTGGATAATATCAGGAATACACAAACACAGAATCTGTAGCCATATCTGGGATTGAGTTAGCCAAAAGAAAACCAGATATTTCTGCTTTCTTCCAGTCAAATGTGGACAAACTGGTGTGGAATTTGTATGCCATGGACCAAAGAAATCACAGTAATAATGGTTTTGGAGAAAAGCAAAGTCTTTTTGTTAGGCAAGTACATAAAATGTCATCGATACAAACAGAAATATCATGTTTGTTTGCCGCAGTTCCTCTAGTTTTCTCAGTGGAAAATACGAATGTGTAGAGCTGGTGTCCCCAAGATGAACCAATTAGTGTTTCAATGGTACAAAATGAAATGTTCCCTGATAAAAACATTCAAAACAATAAAGTCCATCGATAATATCCAGAAAACACAAATACAGAGGGTTTTACAATATTTCGGATTGAGTTAGCCAAAAGACAACCGGATATTTCCGGTTTCACCCAGTCATGTCCAGACAAACTGCTGTGTTATTCATATGCAATGGACCGAGAAAATCACAGTAAAAATGGTTTTGGAGAAAAGCAAAGTCTTTTCGTTAGGCAAGTGCATAAAATGTCATCTATACAAACAGTAATATCATGTTTGTTTGCCGCAGTTCCTCTAGCTTTCTCCCTAGAAAATACGAATATGTAGAGCTGGTGTCTCCATGTGGAACCAATTAGTTTTTCAAGAACAAAATTAAATGTTCCCTGATAAAAAAATTTCAAAACAATAAAGTTCATGGATTATATCAGGAATACACAAACACGGAGGCTGTAGCAATATCTGGGATTGAGTTAACCAAAACACAACTGGATATTTCTGGTTTCATCAAGTCATATCTGGACAAAGTCATTTGGAATTCGTATGCAATGGACCGAGAAAATCACAGTAAAAATGGTTTTGGAGAAAAGCAAAGTCTTTTCGTTAGGCAAGTGCATAAAAAGTCATCTATACAAACAGAAATATCATGTTTGTTTGCCACAGTTCCTCTAGCTATCCCCCTAGAAAATACCAATATGTAAAGCTGGTATCTCCATGTTTAACCAATTAGTGTATCTAAGCTCAAAATTAAAAGTTCCCTGATAAAAAAAAAAAACATTCAAAACAATAAAGTCCGTGGATAATATCCAGAAAACACAAATACAGAGGCTTTTACAATATCTGGGATTGAGTTAGCCCACAAAAAACCAGATATTTCTGGTTTCATCCAGTCATATCCGGACAAACTGGTGTGGAATTCGTATGCAATGGACCGAGAAAATCACAGTACAAATGGTTCTGGAGAAAAGCAAAATCTTTTCATCAGGCAAGTGCATAAAATGTCATTTATACAAACAGAAATATCATGTTTGTTTTCTGCAGTTCCTCCTGCTTTCTCCCTAGAAAATTAAAATATTTAGAGCTGGTGTTCCCATGATGAACCAATTAGTGTTTCAACGGTACAAAATGAAATGTTCCCTGATAAAAACATTCAAAACAATAAAGTCCATCGATAATATCCAGAAAACACAAACACAGAGGCTTTCACAATATTTCAGATTGAGTCAGCCAAAAGACAAGTGGATATTTCTGTTTTCATCCAGTCATATCCGAACAACCTGGTGTGGAATTCGTATGCAATGGACCGAGATAATCAGAGTACAAATGGTTTTGGAGAAAAGCAAAGTCTTTTCGTTAGGCAAGTACATAAAAATGTCATCTATACAAACAGAAATATCATGTTTGTTTGCCGCAGTTATTCTAGCTTTCTCCCTAGAAAATAAGATTTTGTAGAGCTGGTGTCTCCATGTGCAACCAATCAGTGATTCCAAGCATAAAATTAAATGTTCCCTGATAAAAATATTCAAAACAATAAAATCCGTGGATTATATCTGGAATACACAAACACGGAGGCTGTAGCCATATCTGGGATTGAATTAGCCAAAACAGAACTGGATATTTCCTGTTTCATCCAGTCATATCCGGACAAAGTGGTGTGGAATTCGTATGCAATGGACCAAGAAAATCACAGTAAAAATGGTTTTGGAGAAAAGCAAAGTCTTTTCGTTAGGCAAGTACATAAAATGTCATCGATACAAACAGAAATATCATGTTTGTTTGCCACAGTTCCTCTAGTTTTCTACATAGAAAATACGAATGTGCAGAGCTGGTGTCCCCATGATGAACCAATTAGTGTTTCAATGGTACAAAATTAAATGATCCCTGATAAAAACATTCAAAACAAGAAAGTCCATCGATAATATCCAGAAAACACAAACACAGAGGCTTTCACAATATTTTAGATTGTTAGCCAAAACACAACCGGATATTTCTGGTTTCATCCAGTCATATCCGGACACAGTAGTGTGGAATTCGTATGCAATGGACCGAGAACATCACAGTAGAAATGGTTTTGGAGAAAAGCAAAGTCTTTTCATTAGGCAATGTATAACATGCCATCTATACAGTCAGAAATATCATGTTTGTTTGTTGTAGTTCCTCTAGCTTTCTCCTTAGAAAATACGAATGTGTAGAGCAGGTGTGCCCATGTGGAACCAATTAGTGTTTCCAAAAGCCAAACTAAATGTTCCCTGATGAAAAACATTCGAAACTGCAAAGTCCGTGCATAATATCAGGAATGCACAAACACAGAGGCTGTAGCAATATCTGGGATTGATTTAGCCAAAACACAACCGGATATTTCTGGTTTCATCCAGTCATATCCGGACAAACTGGTGTGGAATTCGTATGCAATGGACTGAGAAAATCACAGTAAAAATGGTTTTGGGGAAAAGCAAAGTCTTTTCATTAGGCAAGTGCATAAAATGTCATCTATACAAACAGTAATATCATGTTTGTTTGCCGCAGTTCCTCTAGCTTTCTCCCTAGAAAATACGATTGTGTTGAGCTGGTGTCTCCATGTGCAACCAATCAGTGATTCCAAGCACAAAATTAAATTTTTCCCGATAAAAACATTCAAAACAATAAAGTCCGTGGATAATATCAGGAATACACAAACACAGAATCTGTAGCCATATCTGGGATTGAGTTAGCCAAAAGAAAACCAGATATTTCTGCTTTCTTCCAGTCAAATGTGGACAAACTGGTGTGGAATTTGTATGCCATGGACCAAAGAAATCACAGTAATAATGGTTTGGAGAAATGCAAAGTAGTTTCGACAGGCAAGTGCATAAAATGTCATCGATACAAACAGAAATATCATGTTTGTTTACCACAGTTCCTCTAAATTTCTCCCTGGAGAATACGAATGTGTAGAACTGGTGTCCCCAAGATGAACCAATTAGTGTTTCAACGGTAGAAAATGAAATGTTCGCTGATAAAAACATTCAAAACAATAAAGTCCATCGACAATATTCAGAAAACTCAAATACAGAGGCTTTCACAATATTTTGACTTGAGTAGCCAAAACAAAACCGGATATTTCTTTTTTTTTAACTTTTATTTAATGAATATAAATTTCCAGTGTACACCTTATGGATTACTATGGCTTCCCCCTCCCATAACTTCCCTTCCACCCGCAACCCTCCCCTCTCCCACTCCCTCTCCCATTCCATTCACATCAAGATTAATTTTCAATTCTCTTTATATACAGAACATCAATTTAGTATAAAGATTTCAACAGTTTGCACCCACATAGAAACACAAAGCGAAACATACTTTTTGAGTACTAGTTATAGCATTAAATCACAATGTACAGCACATTCAGGACAGAGATCCCATATGAGGAGCAAGTGCACAGTGGCTCCTGTTGTTGACCCAACAAATTGACACTCCATTTTATGGCGCCAGTAACCATCCTAGGCTGTCGTTATGAGTTGCCAAGGCTATGGAAGCCTTCCAAGTTTGCCGACTCTGATCATATTTAGACAAGATCATGAAAGACAGAGTGAGGATAGTAACCAGTGATCCTAAGAGTGTAATTTACCAGGTTTGAACAATTATACAGCATTAAGTGGGGAAGAGGACCATCAGTACACCCAGGTTGGAAGTAGAGCCATTGGTGGTAGAATAGAGGTTATGATTACAAAGAAATGAGGCCCAAGTGCACTAGACAGGGCCTAGAACAAAGGACAGAGTCATTATTAGAGGAGCTAAGAAAGGTGCTGTCTAAGCTACAAGTAATTTTTCTGATTGAGAGGCAAATAGAACCTGATAGAAGGGGCTTGATAATAATCTGGTGGGCTTTAGGCCTTGTAAATTCAGAGGCCCAGACTTATCTATCTCTTCACATGGGGTATATCCTAAGGGAGGTGTGAACCTCCTAGGGGATGGCACTCTGTTGACTTTCATTACTTGGCTGGCCTGGGAGGAGAGCTGGCCAGGTAAAGGCAGAGGGCATCTCTAACAAGAAATTTACAGTTCTTCCTGCAATGTTGCTGACCCTACTTGACCATCCCCTCAGCTGCAGTGGTCCCTTTGGAAGTTGGGCTGAGTGAAGGGCTTTTCAGCTTAGAGCCAATAAGATCTGTGGCTCTGACCTGGGCATGCTTCGACTCCAGGGCAGGTCCATTTCCAGTGATCCAACTCTTGGCAGAGCTGCCAGGGCTCTTCACAAGCTGACTTCTGCTGAAGCCCAGGCTTACCACATTGAAAGCCACTGCAGTGGACTGGCCTGTTGGGTCTCCTTGAGGGCAGATCACTGTACAGATCAGCCATTAATAGGCCTGCCACCCATTGCTTCTGATGCCGAGCTTTCCTTTCCTCCCGGATTGTGTTAAAGCAGAGCAGAGGATGCAAGTCAAGGGAGTGCCCAAGTCCCATCTCTAATCTTCTGCGGCCTGAACTACAAGTCTATAGTCACAGGCATGTTCTGCAGTAGTTTTTCTAAGGTAGACAATGCCCATGAGGAAAATTATATTCTCAATTTAAAACTTTCTTTCCCTTTGGTCTGAAAGGGAGGTTTTTTTCTACTTACTGTTTACTTGGCTGATGGCGAAGTAAATCTAGCTATGAGATTATTATTTAAGTTCTTATTTTGTCTATGCTATTACAGAAAAATGTTAGCCATCTCTTTTATAAGGTCTAAAGATTAAATTGTGCGTCCTACAGATTCCTTTATAATAGAATTAGTTTCCTACCTTGAAGAGAATAGAGAAATGAAAGAACAAGTTGGGCTTAGAATAGAGAAATGAGGGAGCAAGTCCTAGATCGCTTGCTGACAATAGCAATATCACATGAATACTTAGCAAACAGTTTCAACCATTAGATAACAACTTAAGAAAACATTTTATGCACTTGCCAAAGGAAAAGACTTTGCTTTTCTCCAAAACCATTTGTACTCTGATTTTCTCGGTCCATTGCATACGAATTCCACACCACTTTGTACGCATATGACTGGATGAAACCAGAAATATCCCGTTGTATTTTGGCTAACTCAATCTGAAATATGGTGAAAGCCTCTGTGGTTGTGTTTTCTGGATATTATTGAGGTACTTTTTTGTTTGAATGTTTTTTATAAGGCAACATATAATTTTGTGCTTGGAGTCACTAATTGATTCCTCTTGGGAACACCAGCTCTACACATTCATATTTTCTAGGGTGAAAGCTAGAGGAACTGCGGCAAACAAACATGATATTTCTGGTTGTATAGATGACATTTTATTCACTTCCCTAACGAAAAGACTTTGATTTTCTCCAAAACCATTTTTACTGTGATTTTCTCAGTCCATTGCATATGAATTCCAAACCAGTGTGTCCGGTATGACTGGATGAAACCAGAAAGGTCCGGTTGTTTTTTGGCTAACTCTATCCGAAATATTGCTACAGCCTCTGTGTTTGTGTTTTCTGGATATTATCCACAGACTTTATTGTTTTGAATATTTTTTATCGGGGAATTTTTTTTATTTTTTACCGTTGAAATACAAATTGGTTAATCATGGGGACACCAGCTCCACACATTTGTATTTTCTAGGGGGAAAGCTAGAGGAAGTGCGGCAAACAAACATGATATTTCTGTTGGTATAGATGACATGGCATGCACTTGCCTAACGAAAAGACTTTGCTTTTCTCCAAAACCATTTTTACTCTGATTTTCTCGGTCCATTGCATACGAATTCCAAACGACTTTTTCCGGATATGACTGGATGAAACCAGAAATATCTGTTTTTTTTTTGGCTAACTCAATCTTAAATATTGTGAAAGCCTCTGTGTTTGTGTTTTCCGGATGTAATCCACTGTTTTTATTGTTTTGAATATTTTTATCGGGGAATATTTAATTTTGTGCTTGGATACTGTAATTGGTTCCACATGGAGAAACCAGCTCTACACATTCGTATTTTCTAGGGAGAAAGCTAGAGGAACTGCGGCAAACAAACATGATATTTCTGTTTGTATCGATGACATTTTATGCACTTGCCTAACGAAAAGACTTTGCTTTTTTCCAAAACCATTTTTACTGTGATTTTCTCGGTCTATTGCATACGAATTCCAAATGACTTTTTCCTGATATGACTGGATGAAAACAGAAATATCCGGATGTGTTTTGGCTAACTCAATCCCAGATATTGCTACAGCCTGTGTGTTTGTGTATTGCTGATATTATCCACGGACTTTATTTTTCTGAATGTTTTTTTTTCAGGGAACATTTAATTTTGTGCTTGGACACACTAGTTGGTTCCACCTGGAGACACCAGCTCTACACATTCATATATTCTAGGGAGAAAGCTAGAGGAACTGCAACAAACAAACATGATATTTCTGTTTGTATAGATGACACTTTATGCACTTGCCTAACGAAAAACTTTGCTTTTCTCCAATACAATTTCTACTGTGATTTTCTCGGTCCATTGCATACGAATTCTACACCACTTTGTCCGTATATGAGCGGTTGAAAACAGAAATATCTGGTTGTCTTTTGGCTAACTCAATCCGAAATATTGCTATAGCCTCTGTTTGTGTATTGCTGATATTATCCACAGACTTTATTGTTTTGAATGTTTTTTTTCCAGGGAACATTTAATTTGTGCTTGGAAACACTAATAGGTTCCACATGGAGACACCAGCTCTACACATTCGTATTTTCTACGGAGAAAGCTAGAGGAACTGCGGCAAACAAACATGATACTTCTGTTTGTATCGATGATATTTTATCTACTTGCCTAATGAAAAGGCTATGCTTTTTTCCAAAACCATTTTTACTGTGATTTTCTCGGTCCATTGCATACGAATTCCACACCAGTTTGTCTGGATATGACTGCATAAAACCGGAAATATCTGGTTGTGTTTTGCCTAACTCAATCCCAGATATTGCTACAGCCTCTGTGTTTGTGTATTCCTGATATTATCCACAGACTTTATTGTTTTGAATATTTTTTATCTGGGAACATTTAATTTTGTACCGTTGAAACACTAATTGTTTCCACATGGAGACACCAGCTCTACACATTCATAATTTTTTTATTAAACTTTATTTAATGAATATAAATTTCCAAAGTACATCTCATGGGTTACAATGGCTTCCCTCTCCCAAAACTTCCCTCCTACCCATAACCCTCCCCTTTCTCGCTCCCTCTCCCCTTTCAATCACATCATGATTCATTTTCAATTCTCTTTATATACAAAAGATTAGTTTAGTATAAATTAGGTAACGATTTCAACAATTTGCCCCCATATAGCAACACAAAGTAAAAAAAAAATACTGTTGGAGTACTAGTTATAGCATTAAATATGAGTGTACAGCACATTAAAGGCAGAGGTCCTACGTAATATTTTTTTAAAAAATTAATTAATTTTCTATGCCATTTCCAATTTAATACCAGGTGTTTTTTTTTCATTTCCAATTATCTTTATATACAGAAGATTGATTCAGTATATAATTAGTAAAGATCTCATCACTTTGTACCCATGCAGAAACACAAATTGTAAAAATACTGTTTCAGTACTAGTTATAGCATCACTGCACATTAGACAACACATTAAGGACAGATCCCACATGGGATGTAAGTACACAGTGACTCCTGTTGCTGACTTAACAATTTGACACTCTTGTTCATCTCTTGTTCATGGAATCAGTAATTACATTCGTAATTTCTACGGAGAAACCTATAGGAATTGCGGCAAACAAACATGATATTTCTGTTTCTATAGCTGACATTTTATGCACTTGCCTAACGAAAATACTTGCTTTTCTCCAAACCATTTGTACTGTGATTTTCTAGGTCCATTGCATATGAATTCCACACCACTTTTCCGGATATGACTGGATGAAAAAAGAAATATCTGGTTGTGTTTTGGCTAACTCAATCCGAAATATTGCTACAGCCTCTGTGTTTGTGTATTCTGGATATTATCGATGAACTTATTGTTTTGAAAGTTTTTATCAGAAAACATTTAATTTTGTACCGTTGAAACACTAATTGGTTCATAATGGGAACACCAGCTCAACAATTTCGTATTTTCTAGGGAGAAAGCTAGAGGAATTGCGACAAACAAACATGACATGTCTGTTTCTATAGATGACATTTTATGCACTTGCCTAACGAAAAGACTTTGCTTTTCTCCAAGACCATTTTTACTGTGATTTTCTAGGTCCATTGCATACGAATTCCGCACCAGTTTGTCCGGACATGACTGGATGAAACCGGAAATATCTGGTTTTATTTTGGCTAACTCAATCCCAGATATTGCTACAACCTCTGTGTTTGTGTTTTCTGGATATTATCCACAGACTTTATTTTTTTGAATATTTTCTATCGGGGAACATTTTATTTTGAGCTTGGATATAGTAATTGGTTCCAAATGGAGACACCAGCTCTACATATTCGTATTTTCTAGGGAGAAAGATAGAGGAACTGCGGCAAACAAACATGATATTTCTGTTTGCATGGATGACATTATATGCTCTTGCCTAATGAAAAGTCTTTGCTTTTCTCCAAAACCATTTGTACTCTGATTTTCTCGGTCCATTGCATACAAATTCCACACCACTTTGTCCGGATATGACTAGATGAAACCAGAAATATCCGGTTGTGTTTTGGCTAACTCAATCCGAAATATTGTGAAAGCCTCTGTGTTTGTGATTTCTGGATATTATTCATGGATTTTATATTATTCAATTTTTTTTCAGGGAACATTTAATTTTTGCTTGCAAACACTAATTGGTTGCACATGGAGACACCAGCTCTACACATTCGTATTTTCTAGGGAGAAAGCTAGAGGAACTGTGACAAACAAAAATGGTATTTCTGTTTGTATAGATGACATTTTATGCACTTGCCTAACAAGAAGACTTTGCTTTTCGCCAAAACCATTTTTACTGTGATTTTCCTGGTCCATTGCATACGAATTCCACACGAGTTTCTCCGGATATGACTGGATGTAACCGGAAATCTCCGGTTTTGTTTTGGCTAACTCAATCCCAGATATTGCTACAGCCTCTGTGTTTATGTGTTCTAGATATTACCAATGGGCTTTATTGTTTTAATATTTGTTATCAGGGAACATTTTATTTTGAGCTTGGATACAGTAATTGTTTGCACAAGGAGTCACCAGCTCCTAACATTCGTATTTTCTAGGGAGAATGCTAGATGAACTGCGACAAACAGACATGATATTTTTGTTTGTATAGATGACATTTTATGCACTTGCCTAAAGAAATGACTTTGCTTTTCTCCAAAACCATTTTTACTGTGATTTTCTTGGTCCATTGCATACGAATTCCACACCAGTTTCTCCAGATATGACTGGATGAAACCAGAAATATCCGGTAGTGTTTTGGCTAACTCAATCTAAAATATTGTGAAACCCTCTGTGTTTTTTTTCTGGATATTATCGATGGACTTTATTGTTTTGAGTGTTTTTATCAGGGAACATTTCATTTTATACTGCTGAAACACTAATTGGTTCATCATGGGAAAACCAGCTCTACACATTCGTATTTCTAGGCAGAAAGCTAGAGGAACTGCGGCAAAAAAACATGATATTTCTGTTTGTAGCGATGACATTTAATGCAGTTGCCTAACGAAAAGACGTTGCTTTTCTCCAAAACTATTTTTACTGTGATTTTCTCGGTTCATTGCATACGAATTACGCACCACTTTGTCCGGATATAACTGGATGAAAACAAAAATATCCAGTTGTGCTTTGGCTAACTCAGTGCCAGATATTGATACAGCCTATGTGTTTGTGATTTCTGGATATTATCGATGGACTTTATTGTTTGAATATTTTTTATCAGGGAACATTTAATTTTGTGCTTGGAATCACTAATTGGTTCCACATGGAGACACCAGCTCTACACATTCGTATTTGCTAGGGAGAAAGCTAGAGGAATTGCGGAAAACAAACATGATATTTCTGTTTGTATCAATGACATTTTATGCACTTTCCTAATGAAATGATGTTGCTTTTCTCCAAAACCATTTGTACTCTGATTTTCTCGGTCCATTGCATATGATTTCCACACCAGTTTATCCAGATAAGACTGGAAGAAAACAAAAATATCCAGTTGTGTTTTGGCTAACTCAATCCCATATATTGCTACAGCATCTGTGTTTGTGTTGACTGGATATTATCAACAGACTTTATTGTTTTAATGTTTGTTATCGGGGAACATTTTATTATGAGCTTAGATATAGCAATTGGTTCCACAGAGACACCAGCTCCACACATTCGTATTTTCTAGGGAGAAAGCTAGAGGAACTGTGGCAAACAAACATGATATTTCTGTTTGTATCGATGACATTTATGCACTTGCCTAACGAAAAGACTTTGCTTTTCTTCAAAACCACTTTTACTGTGATTTTTTCGGTCCATTGCATACAAATTCCACACCACTTTGTACGCATATGACTGGATGAAACCAGAAATATCTGGTTGTGTTTTGGTTAACTCAATCACAGATATTGCTAAAGGCTCTGTGTTTGTGTATTGCTGATATTATCAACAGACTTTATTGTTTTGCATTTTTTTTAATCAGGGAACATTTTATTTTGATCTTGGTTACCGTAATTGGTTCAACATGCAGACACCAGCTCTACATATTCGTATTTTCTAGGGAGAATGCTAGAGGAACTGCGGCAAACCTACATCATATTTCTGTTTGTATCTATGACATTTTATGCACTTGCCTAACGAAATTACGTTGTTTTACTCCAAAACCATTTTTACTGTGATTTTCTCGGTCCCTTGCATACAAATTCCACACAATTTTGTTGGATATGACTGGATGAAACCAGAAATATCTGGTTGTGTTTTGATTAACTCAATCCGAAATATTGCTACAGCCTCTGTGTTTGTGTATTACTGATATTATCCACGGACCTTATTGTTTTGAATTTTTTTTTCACGGAACATTTAATTTTGTGCTTGGAAACACTAATTGGTTCCACATGGAGACACCAGCTCTACACATTCGTATTTTCTAGGGAGAAAGCTAGAGGAACTGCGGCAAACAAACATGATATTTCTGTTTGTATCGATGACATTTTATGCACTTGCCTAACGAGAAGACTTTGCTTTTCTCCAAAACCATATTTACTGTGATTTTCTCGGTCCATTGCATACAAATTACCCACCAGTTTGTCCGGATATGACTGGATGAAACCGGAAATATCCTGTTGTGTTTTGGCTAACTCAATCCCAGATATTGCTACAGCCTTTGTGTTTGTGTTTTCTGGATATTATCAATGGACTTTATTATTTTGAATGTTTTTTATTGGGGAACATTTTATTTTGAGCTTGGTTACCGTAATTTGTTCAAAATGGAGACACCAGCTCGACACATTCGTATTTTCTACGGAGAAAGCTACAGGAACTGCGGAAAGCAAACATGATATTTCTCTTGTATAGATGACATTTTATGCACATGCCTAACGAAAAGACTTTGCTTTTCTCCAAAACCATTTGTACTGTGATTTTCTCGGTCCATTGCATACGACTTCCTAACCACTTTGTCCCAATATGACTGAATGAAACCAGTAATATCCTGTTGTGTTTTGGCTAAAAAATCTGAAATATTGCTACAGCCTCTGTGTTTGTGTTTTCCGGATATTATCGATAGACTTATTGTTTTGAATATTTTTATCAGGGAACATTTAATTTTGTACCATTGAAACATGAATTGGTTCATCATGGGGACACCAGCTCTACATATTCGTATATTCTAGGGAGAAAGCTAGAGGAACTGCGGCAAACAAACCTGATATTTATGTTTGTGTTGATGACGTTTTATGCAATTGCAAAACAAAAAGACTTTGCTTTTCTCCAAAAGAATTTTTACTCTGATTTTCTCGGTCCATTGCATACGAATTCCACACAATTTTCTGCAGATATGAGTGCATGAAACCGGAAATATCTGGTTTTGTATTGGCTAACTCAATCCCAGATATTGCTACTTCCTCTGTGTTTGTGTATTCCTGATATTATCTACATACTTTTTTTTTTGAATGTTTTTTTATCAGGGAACATTTAATTTTGTACCATTGAAACACTAATTGATTCCACATGGAGACACCAGCTCTACACATTCTTATTTTCTAGCGAGAAAGCTAGAGGAACTGCGGCAAACAAACATGATATTTCTGTTAGTATACATGACGTATTATGCACTTGCCTAACGAAAAGACTTTGCTATTCTCCAAAACCATTTTTACCGTATTTTCTCAGTCCATTGCATACGAATTCCACTCCAGTTTGTCCTGATATGACTGGATGAAACCAGAAATATTTGATTATTTTTGCTAACTCAATCCCAAATATAGCTACAGCCTCTGTTTTTGTGTTTTCTGGATATTATCAATGGACTTTATTTTTTTGAATGTTTTTTATCGGGGAACATTTTATTTTGAGCCTCGATACAGTAATTGGTTCCACATGGAGACACCAGCTGAACATATTCGTAATTTCTAGGGAGAAAGCTAGAGGAACTGCGGGAAACAAAAATGATATTTTTTTTGTATAGATGAGATTTTATGCACATGCCTAACGAAAAGACTCTGCTTTTCTCCAAAACCATTTTTACTCTGATTTTCTTGGTCCATTGCATACGAATTCCACACCAGTTTGTCTGGATATGACTGGATGAAACCCGAAATATGCGGTTCTGTTTTGGATAACTCCATCCCAGATATTGCTACAGCCTCTTTGATTTTGCATTCCTGATATTATCCACAGACTTTATTGTTTTGAATGTTTTCATCAGGGAACATTTAATTTTGTACCGTTGAAACACTAATTGGTTCATCATGGGGACACCAGCTCTACACGTTCGTATTTTCTTCGGAGAAAGCTTGAGGAACTGCGGCAAACAAACATGATATTTCTGTTTGTATCGAGGACATTTTATGTGCTTGCCTAAGGAAAAGACTTTGCTTTTCTCAAAGACCATTTTTACTGTGATTATCTCGGTCCATTGCATACGAATTCCACACCATTTTTCCGGATATGACTGGATGAAACCAGAAATACCTGGTTGTGTTTTGGCTAACTCAATCTGAAATATTGTGAAAGCCTCTGTGTTTGTGTTTTCTGGATGTTATCGATGAATTTTATTGTTCTGAAATTTTTTTATCAGGGAACATTTCATTTTGTACCGTAGAAACACTAATTGGTTCATCATGGGGACACCAGCTCTACACATTCGTATTTTCTAGGGAGAAAGCTAGAGGAACTGCGGCAAACAATCATCATATTTCTGTTTGTCTAGATGACATTTTATGCACTTCCCTAACGAAAAGACTTTGCTTTTCTCCAAAACCATTTTTTACTGTGATTTTCTCGGTCCATTGCATACAAATTCCACACCACTTTGTCCGGATATACCTGGAAGAAACTAGAAATATCTGGTTGTGTTTTGGCTAACTCAATCCGAAATATTGCTACAGCCTCTGTGTTTGTGTATTCCTGATATTATCCACGGACTTTATTTGTTTGAATGTTTTTTTTTTCAGGGAACATTTAATTTTGTGCTTGGAAGCACTAATGGTTTCCACATGCAGACACCAGCTCTAACATTCATATTTTCTAGGGAGAAAACTGGAGGAACTGCGGCAAACACACACGATATTTCTGTTTGTATCAATGACATTTTATGCACTTCCTAATGAAAAGACTTTGCTTTTCTCCAAAACCATTTTTACTGTGATTTTCTCGGTCCATTGCATACGAATTCCACACCAGTTTGTCCGGATATGACTGGATGAAACCCGAAATATCCGGTTTTGTTTTGGATAACTTAATCCCAGATATTGCTACAGCCTCTTTGATTTTGCATTCCTGATATTATCCACAGACTTTATTGTTTTGAATGTTTTCATCAGGGAACATTTAATTTTGTACCTTAGAAACACTAATTGGCTCATCATAGAGACACCAGCTCTACACATTCGTATTTTCTTCCGAGAAAGCTTGAGGAACTGTGGCAAACAAACATGATATTTCTGTTTGTATAGATGGCATTTTATGCACTTGCCTAATGGAAAGACTTTGCTTTTCTCCAAAACCATTTTTACTGTGATTTTCTCGGTCCATTGCATACGAATTCCACAACACTTTGTCCGGATATGACTGGATGAAACCGGAAATATCCGGTTTTGTTTTGGCTAACTCAATCCGAAACATTGCTACAGCCTCTGTGTTTATGTATTCTGGATATTATTGATGAACTTATTGTTTTGAAAGTTTTTATCAGAAAACATTTAATTTTGTACCGTTGAAACACTAATTGGTTCATAATGGGAACACCAGCTCTACAAATTCGTATTTTCTACGGAGAAAGCTAGAGGAACTGCGACAAACAAACATGACATGTCTGTTTGTATAGATGATATTTTATGCACTTGCCTAACGAAAAACTTTGCTTTTCTCCAAAACCATTTGTACTGTGATTTTTCGGTCCTTTGCATACGAATTCCACACCACTTTGACCGTATATGACTGGATGAAACCGGAAATATCTGGTTTTATTTTGGTTAACTCAATCCCAGATATTGCTACAACTTCTGTGTTTCTGTTTTCTGGATATTATCCACAGACTTTATTTTTTTTGAATGTTTTCTATCGGGAAACATTTTATTTTGAGCTTGGATACAGTAATTGGTTCCACATGGAGACACCAGCTCTACATATTCGTATTTTCTAGGGAGAAAGATAGAGGAACTGCGGCAAACAAACATGATATTTCTGTTTGTATCGAGGACATTTTATGCTCTTGCCTAACAAAAAGACTTTGCTTTTTTCCAAAACCATCTTTTCTCTGATTCTCTCAGTCCATTGCATACGAATTCCACACCAGTTTGTCCGGATATAACTAGATGACAAAAGAAATATCCGGTTGTGTTTTGGCTAACTCAATCCGAAATATTATGAAAGCCTCTGTGTTTGTGATTTCTGGATATTATTCATGGATTTTATATTATTCAATGTTTTTTTTCAGGGAACATTTAATTTTTGCTTGCAAACACTAATTGGTAACACATGGAGACACCAGCTCTACACATTCGTATTTTCTAGGGAGAAAGCTAGAGGAACTGTGACAAACAAACATGATATTTCTGTTTGTATAGATGACATTTTATGCACTTGCCTAACGAAAAGACTTTGCTTTTCTCCAAAACCATTTTACTGTGATTTTCCAGGTCCATTGCATACGAATTCCAAACCACTTTGTCCGGATATGACTGGATGAAACGAGAAATATCTGGCTGTGTTATGGGTAACTCAATCCGAACTATTGCTACAGCCTCTGTGTTTGTGTATTCCGGATATTATGCACGGACTTTATTGTTTTGAATGTTTTTTATCCGGGGACATTTAATTTCTGCTTGGAAACACTAATTGGTTCCATATGGAGACACCAGCTCTACACATTCGTATTTTCTAGGGAGAAAGCTAGAGGAACTGCGGCAAACAAACATGATATTTCTGTTTGTATCGATGACATTTTATGCACTTGCCTAACGAAAAGACTTTGCTTTTTTCCAAAACCATTTTTACTGTGATTTTCTTGGTCTATTGCATCCAAATTCCAAATGACTTTTTCCTGATATGACTGGATGAAAACAGAAATATCCGGATGTGTTTTGGCTAACTCAATCCCAGATATTGCTACAGCCTGTGTGTTTGTGTATTGCTGATGTTATCCACGGACTTTATTTTTCTGAATGTTTTTTTTTCAGGGAACATTTAATTTTGTGCTTGGACACACTAGTTGGTTCCACCTGGAGACACCAGCTCTACACATTCATATATTCTAGGGAGAAAGCTAGAGGAACTGCAACAAACAAACATGATATTTCTGTTTGTATAGATGACACTTTATGCACTTGCCTAACGAAAAACTTTGCTTTTCTCCAAAACCATTTCTACTGTGATTTTCTCGGTCCATTGCATACGAATTCTACACCACTTTGTCCATATATGAGCGGTTGAAAACAGAAATATCTGGTTGTCTTTTGGCTAACTCAATCCGAAATATTGCTATAGCCTCTGTGTTGTGTATTGCTGATATTATCCACAGACTTTATTGTTTTGAATGTTTTTTTTTCCAGGGAACATTTAATTTGTGCTTGGAAACACTAATAGGTTCCACATGGAGACACCAGCTCTACACATTCGTATTTTCTACGGAGAAAGCTAGAGGAACTGCGGCAAACAAACATGATACTTCTGTTTGTATCGATGATATTTTATCTACTTGCCTAATGAAAAGACTATGCTTTTTTCCAAAACCATTTTTACTGTGATTTTCTCGGTCCATTGCATACGAATTCCACACCAGTTTGTCCGGATATGACTGCATAAAACCGGAAATATCTGGTTGTGTTTTGCCTAACTCAATCCCAGATATTGCTACAGCCTCTGTGTTTGTGTATTCCTGATATTATCCACAGACTTTATTGTTTTGAATATTTTTTATCTGGGAACATTTAATTTTGTACCGTTGAAACACTAATTGTTTCCACATGGAGACACCAGCTCTACACATTCATAATTTTTTTATTAAACTTTATTTAATGAATATAAATTTCCAAAGTACATCTCATGGGTTACAATGGTTTCCCTCTCCCAAAACTTCCCTCCTACCCATAACCCTCCCCTTTCTCGCTCCCTCTCCCCTTTCAATCACATCATGATTCATTTTCAATTCTCTTTATATACAAAAGATTAGTTTAGTATAAATTAGGTAACGATTTCAACAATTTGCCCCCATATAGCAACACAAAGTAAAAAAAAAAATACTGTTGGAGTACTAGTTATAGCATTAAATATGAGTGTACAGCACATTAAAGGCAGAGGTCCTACGTAATATTTTTTTAAAAAATTAATTAATTTTCTATGCCATTTCCAATTTAATACCAGGTGTTTTTTTTTCATTTCCAATTATCTTTATATACAGAAGATTGATTCAGTATATAATTAGTAAAGATCTCATCACTTTGTACCCATGCAGAAACACAAATTGTAAAAATACTGTTTCAGTACTAGTTATAGCATCACTGCACATTAGACAACACATTAAGGACAGATCCCACATGGGATGTAAGTACACAGTGACTCCTGTTGCTGACTTAACAATTTGACACTCTTGTTCATCTCTTGTTCATGGAATCAGTAATTACATTCGTAATTTCTACGGAGAAACCTATAGGAATTGCGGCAAACAAACATGATATTTCTGTTTCTATAGCTGACATTTTATGCACTTGCCTAACGAAAATACTTGCTTTTCTCCAAACCATTTGTACTGTGATTTTCTAGGTCCATTGCATATGAATTCCACACCACTTTTCCGGATATGACTGGATGAAAAAAGAAATATCTGGTTGTGTTTTGGCTAACTCAATCCGAAATATTGCTACAGCCTCTGTGTTTGTGTATTCTGGATATTATCGATGAACTTATTGTTTTGAAAGTTTTTATCAGAAAACATTTAATTTTGTACCGTTGAAACACTAATTGGTTCATAATGGGAACACCAGCTCTACAATTTCGTATTTTCTAGGGAGAAAGCTAGAGGAATTGCGACAAACAAACATGACATGTCTGTTTCTATAGATGACATTTTATGCACTTGCCTAACGAAAAGACTTTGCTTTTCTCCAAGACCATTTTTACTGTGATTTTCTCGGTCCATTGCATACGAATTCCGCACCAGTTTGTCCGGATATGACTGGATGAAACCGGAAATATCTGGTTTTATTTTGGCTAACTCAATCCCAGATATTGCTACAACCTCTGTGTTTGTGTTTTCTGGATATTATCCACAGACTTTATTTTTTTGAATATTTTCTATCGGGGAACATTTTATTTTGAGCTTGGATATAGTAATTGGTTCCAAATGGAGACACCAGCTCTACATATTCGTATTTTCTAGGGAGAAAGATAGAGGAACTGCGGCAAACAAACATGATATTTCTGTTTGCATGGATGACATTATATGCTCTTGCCTAATGAAAAGTCTTTGCTTTTCTCCAAAACCATTTGTACTCTGATTTTCTCGGTCCATTGCATACAAATTCCACACCACTTTGTCCGGATATGACTAGATGAAACCAGAAATATCCGGTTGTGTTTTGGCTAACTCAATCCGAAATATTGTGAAAGCCTCTGTGTTTGTGATTTCTGGATATTATTCATGGATTTTATATTATTCAATTTTTTTTCAGGGAACATTTAATTTTTGCTTGCAAACACTAATTGGTTGCACATGGAGACACCAGCTCTACACATTCGTATTTTCTAGGGAGAAAGCTAGAGGAACTGTGACAAACAAAAATGGTATTTCTGTTTGTATAGATGACATTTTATGCACTTGCCTAACAAGAAGACTTTGCTTTTCGCCAAAACCATTTTTACTGTGATTTTCCTGGTCCATTGCATACGAATTCCACACGAGTTTCTCCGGATATGACTGGATGTAACCGGAAATCTCCGGTTTTGTTTTGGCTAACTCAATCCCAGATATTGCTACAGCCTCTGTGTTTATGTGTTCTAGATATTACCAATGGGCTTTATTGTTTTAATATTTGTTATCAGGGAACATTTAATTTTGTGCTTGGAATCACTAATTGGTTCCACATGGAGACACCAGCTCTACACATTTGTATGTTCTACGGAGAAAGCTAGAGGAACTGCGGCAAACAAACATGATATTTCTGTTTGTATAGATGACATTTTATGCACATGCCTAACGAAAAGACTTTGCTTTTCTCCAAAACCATTTGTACTGTGATTTTCTCGGTCCACTGCATACGACTTCCTAACCACTTTGTCCCAATATGACTGAATGAAACCAGTAATATCCTGTCGTGTTTTGGCTAAAAAATCTGAAATATTGCTACAGCCTCTGTGTTTGTGTTTTCCGGATATTATCGATAGACTTATTGTTTTGAATATTTTTATCAGGGAACATTTCATTTTGTACCGTAGAAACACTAATAGATTCATCATGAGGACACCAGCGCTACACATTCCTAATTTCTAGGGAGAAAGCTAGAGGAACTGCGGCAAACAAACCTGATATTTATGTTTGTGTTGATGACGTTTTATGCAATTGCAAAACAAAAAGACTTGCTTTTCTCCAAAAGAATTTTTACTCTGATTTTCTCGGTCCATTGCATACGAATTCCACACAATTTTCTGCAGATATGAGTGCATGAAACCGGAAATATCTGGTTTTGTATTGGCTAACTCAATCCCAGATATTGCTACTTCCTCTGTGTTTGTGTATTCCTGATATTATCTACATACTTTTTTTTGAATGTTTTTTATCAGGGAACATTTAATTTTGTACCATTGAAACACTAATTGATTCCACATGGAGACACCAGCTCTACACATTCTTATTTTCTAGCGAGAAAGCTAGAGGAACTGCGGCAAACAAACATGATATTTCTGTTAGTATACATGACGTATTATGCACTTGCCTAACGAAAAGACTTTGCTATTCTCCAAAACCATTTTTACCGTATTTTCTCAGTCCATTGCATACGAATTCCACTCCAGTTTGTCCTGATATGACTGGATGAAACCAGAAATATTTGATTATTTTTGCTAACTCAATCCCAAATATAGCTACAGCCTCTGTTTTTGTGTTTTCTGGATATTATCAATGGACTTTATTTTTTTGAATGTTTTTTATCGGGGAACATTTTGTTTTGAGCCTCGATACAGTAATTGGTTCCACATGGAGACACCAGCTGAACATATTCGTAATTTCTAGGGAGAAAGCTAGAGGAACTGCGGGAAACAAAAATGATATTTTTTTTGTATAGATGAGATTTTATGCACATGCCTAACGAAAAGACTCTGCTTTTCTCCAAAACCATTTTTACTCTGATTTTCTCGGTCCATTGCATACGAATTCCACACCAGTTTGTCTGGATATGACTGGATGAAACCCGAAATATGCGGTTCTGTTTTGGATAACTCCATCCCAGATATTGCTACAGCCTCTGTGTTTGTGCATTCCTGATATTATCCACAGACTTTATTGTTTTGAATGTTTTCATCAGGGAACATTTAATTTTGTACCGTTGAAACACTAATTGGTTCATCATGGGGACACCAGCTCTACACGTTCGTATTTTCTTCGGAGAAAGCTTGAGGAACTGCGGCAAACAAACATGATATTTCTGTTTGTATCGAGGACATTTTATGTGCTTGCCTAAGGAAAAGACTTTGCTTTTCTCAAAGACCATTTTTACTGTGATTATCTCGGTCCATTGCATACGAATTCCACACCATTTTTCCGGATATGACTGGATGAAACCAGAAATACCTGGTTGTGTTTTGGCTAACTCAATCTGAAATATTGTGAAAGCCTCTGTGTTTGTGTTTTCTGGATGTTATCGATGAATTTTATTGTTCTGAAATTTTTTTATCAGGGAACATTTCATTTTGTACCGTAGAAACACTAATTGGTTCATCATGGGGACACCAGCTCTACACATTCGTATTTTCTAGGGAGAAAGCTAGAGGAACTGCGGCAAACAATCATCATATTTCTGTTTGTCTAGATGACATTTTATGCACTTCCCTAACGAAAAGACTTTGCTTTTCTCCAAAACCATTTTTTACTGTGATTTTCTCGGTCCATTGCATACAAATTCCACACCACTTTGTCCGGATATACCTGGAAGAAACTAGAAATATCTGGTTGTGTTTTGGCTAATTCAATCCGAAATATTGCTACAGCCTCTGTGTTTGTGTATTCCTGATATTATCCACGGACTTTATTTGTTTGAATGTTTTTTTTTTCAGGGAACATTTAATTTTGTGCTTGGAAGCACTAATGGTTTCCACATGCAGACACCAGCTCTAACATTCATATTTTCTAGGGAGAAAACTGGAGGAACTGCGGCAAACACACACGATATTTCTGTTTGTATCAATGACATTTTATGCACTTCCTAATGAAAAGACTTTGCTTTTCTCCAAAACCATTTTTACTGTGATTTTCTCGGTCCATTGCATACGAATTCCACACCAGTTTGTCCGGATATGACTGGATGAAACCCGAAATATCCGGTTTTGTTTTGGATAACTTAATCCCAGATATTGCTACAGCCTCTTTGATTTTGCATTCCTGATATTATCCACAGACTTTATTGTTTTGAATGTTTTCATCAGGGAACATTTAATTTTGTACCTTAGAAACACTAATTGGCTCATCATAGAGACACCAGCTCTACACATTCGTATTTTCTTCCGAGAAAGCTTGAGGAACTGTGGCAAACAAACATGATATTTCTGTTTGTATAGATGGCATTTTATGCACTTGCCTAATGGAAAGACTTTGCTTTTCTCCAAAACCATTTTTACTGTGATTTTCTCGGTCCATTGCATACGAATTCCACAACACTTTGTCCGGATATGACTGGATGAAACCGGAAATATCCGGTTTTGTTTTGGCTAACTCAATCCGAAACATTGCTACAGCCTCTGTGTTTATGTATTCTGGATATTATTGATGAACTTATTGTTTTGAAAGTTTTTATCAGAAAACATTTAATTTTGTACCGTTGAAACACTAATTGGTTCATAATGGGAACACCAGCTCTACAAATTCGTATTTTCTACGGAGAAAGCTAGAGGAACTGCGACAAACAAACATGACATGTCTGTTTGTATAGATGATATTTTATGCACTTGCCTAACGAAAAACTTTGCTTTTCTCCAAAACCATTTGTACTGTGATTTTTCGGTCCTTTGCATACGAATTCCACACCACTTTGACCGTATATGACTGGATGAAACCGGAAATATCTGGTTTTATTTTGGTTAACTCAATCCCAGATATTGCTACAACTTCTGTGTTTCTGTTTTCTGGATATTATCCACAGACTTTATTTTTTTTGAATGTTTTCTATCGGGAAACATTTTATTTTGAGCTTGGATACAGTAATTGGTTCCACATGGAGACACCAGCTCTACATATTCGTATTTTCTAGGGAGAAAGATAGAGGAACTGCGGCAAACAAACATGATATTTCTGTTTGTATCGAGGACATTTTATGCTCTTGCCTAACAAAAAGACTTTGCTTTTTTCCAAAACCATCTTTTCTCTGATTCTCTCAGTCCATTGCATACGAATTCCACACCAGTTTGTCCGGATATAACTAGATGACAAAAGAAATATCCGGTTGTGTTTTGGCTAACTCAATCCGAAATATTATGAAAGCCTCTGTGTTTGTGATTTCTGGATATTATTCATGGATTTTATATTATTCAATGTTTTTTTTCAGGGAACATTTAATTTTTGCTTGCAAACACTAATTGGTAACACATGGAGACACCAGCTCTACACATTCGTATTTTCTAGGGAGAAAGCTAGAGGAACTGCGACAAACAAACATGATATTTCTGTTTGTATAGATGACATTTTATGCACTTGCCTAACGAAAAGACTTTGCTTTTCTCCAAAACCATTTTACTGTGATTTTCCAGGTCCATTGCATACGAATTCCAAACCACTTTGTCCGGATATGACTGGATGAAACGAGAAATATCTGGCTGTGTTATGGGTAACTCAATCCGAACTATTGCTACAGCCTCTGTGTTTGTGTATTCCGGATATTATGCACGGACTTTATTGTTTTGAATGTTTTTTATCCGGGGACATTTAATTTCTGCTTGGAAACACTAATTGGTTCCATATGGAGACACCAGCTCTACACATTCGTATTTTCTAGGGAGAAAGCTAGAGGAACTGCGGCAAACAAACATGATATTTCTGTTTGTATCGATGACATTTTATGCACTTGCCTAACGAAAAGACTTTGCTTTTTTCCAAAACCATTTTTACTGTGATTTTCTTGGTCTATTGCATCCAAATTCCAAATGACTTTTTCCTGATATGACTGGATGAAAACAGAAATATCCGGATGTGTTTTGGCTAACTCAATCCCAGATATTGCTACAGCCTGTGTGTTTGTGTATTGCTGATGTTATCCACGGACTTTATTTTTCTGAATGTTTTTTTTTTTTCAGGGAACATTTAATTTTGTGCTTGGACACACTAGTTGGTTCCACCTGGAGACACCAGCTCTACACATTCATATATTCTAGGGAGAAAGCTAGAGGAACTGCAACAAACAAACATGATATTTCTGTTTGTATAGATGACACTTTATGCACTTGCCTAACGAAAAACTTTGCTTTTCTCCAAAACCATTTCTACTGTGATTTTCTCGGTCCATTGCATACGAATTCTACACCACTTTGTCCATATATGAGCGGTTGAAAACAGAAATATCTGGTTGTCTTTTGGCTAACTCAATCCGAAATATTGCTATAGCCTCTGTGTTGTGTATTGCTGATATTATCCACAGACTTTATTGTTTTGAATGTTTTTTTTTCCAGGGAACATTTAATTTGTGCTTGGAAACACTAATAGGTTCCACATGGAGACACCAGCTCTACACATTCGTATTTTCTACGGAGAAAGCTAGAGGAACTGCGGCAAACAAACATGATACTTCTGTTTGTATTGATGATATTTTATCTACTTGCCTAATGAAAAGACTATGCTTTTTTCCAAAACCATTTTTACTGTGATTTTCTCGGTCCATTGCATACGAATTCCACACCAGTTTGTCCGGATATGACTGCATAAAACCGGAAATATCTGGTTGTGTTTTGCCTAACTCAATCCCAGATATTGCTACAGCCTCTGTGTTTGTGTATTCCTGATATTATCCACAGACTTTATTGTTTTGAATATTTTTTATCTGGGAACATTTAATTTTGTACCGTTGAAACACTAATTGTTTCCACATGGAGACACCAGCTCTACACATTCATAATTTTTTTATTAAACTTTATTTAATGAATATAAATTTCCAAAGTACATCTCATGGGTTACAATGGCTTCCCTCTCCCAAAACTTCCCTCCTACCCATAACCCTCCCCTTTCTCGCTCCCTCTCCCCTTTCAATCACATCATGATTCATTTTCAATTCTCTTTATATACAAAAGATTAGTTTAGTATAAATTAGGTAACGATTTCAACAATTTGCCCCCATATAGCAACACAAAGTAAAAAAAAAATACTGTTGGAGTACTAGTTATAGCATTAAATATGAGTGTACAGCACATTAAAGGCAGAGGTCCTACGTAATATTTTTTTAAAAAATTAATTAATTTTCTATGCCATTTCCAATTTAATACCAGGTGTTTTTTTTTCATTTCCAATTATCTTTATATACAGAAGATTGATTCAGTATATAATTAGTAAAGATCTCATCACTTTGTACCCATGCAGAAACACAAATTGTAAAAATACTGTTTCAGTACTAGTTATAGCATCACTGCACATTAGACAACACATTAAGGACAGATCCCACATGGGATGTAAGTACACAGTGACTCCTGTTGCTGACTTAACAATTTGACACTCTTGTTCATCTCTTGTTCATGGAATCAGTAATTACATTCGTAATTTCTACGGAGAAACCTATAGGAATTGCGGCAAACAAACATGATATTTCTGTTTCTATAGCTGACATTTTATGCACTTGCCTAACGAAAATACTTGCTTTTCTCCAAACCATTTGTACTGTGATTTTCTAGGTCCATTGCATATGAATTCCACACCACTTTTCCGGATATGACTGGATGAAAAAAGAAATATCTGGTTGTGTTTTGGCTAACTCAATCCGAAATATTGCTACAGCCTCTGTGTTTGTGTATTCTGGATATTATCGATGAACTTATTGTTTTGAAAGTTTTTATCAGAAAACATTTAATTTTGTACCGTTGAAACACTAATTGGTTCATAATGGGAACACCAGCTCTACAATTTCGTATTTTCTAGGGAGAAAGCTAGAGGAATTGCGACAAACAAACATGACATGTCTGTTTCTATAGATGACATTTTATGCACTTGCCTAACGAAAAGACTTTGCTTTTCTCCAAGACCATTTTTACTGTGATTTTCTCGGTCCATTGCATACGAATTCCGCACCAGTTTGTCCGGATATGACTGGATGAAACCGGAAATATCTGGTTTTATTTTGGCTAACTCAATCCCAGATATTGCTACAACCTCTGTGTTTGTGTTTTCTGGATATTATCCACAGACTTTATTTTTTTGAATATTTTCTATCGGGGAACATTTTATTTTGAGCTTGGATATAGTAATTGGTTCCAAATGGAGACACCAGCTCTACATATTCGTATTTTCTAGGGAGAAAGATAGAGGAACTGCGGCAAACAAACATGATATTTCTGTTTGCATGGATGACATTATATGCTCTTGCCTAATGAAAAGTCTTTGCTTTTCTCCAAAACCATTTGTACTCTGATTTTCTCGGTCCATTGCATACAAATTCCACACCACTTTGTCCGGATATGACTAGATGAAACCAGAAATATCCGGTTGTGTTTTGGCTAACTCAATCCGAAATATTGTGAAAGCCTCTGTGTTTGTGATTTCTGGATATTATTCATGGATTTTATATTATTCAATTTTTTTTCAGGGAACATTTAATTTTTGCTTGCAAACACTAATTGGTTGCACATGGAGACACCAGCTCTACACATTCGTATTTTCTAGGGAGAAAGCTAGAGGAACTGTGACAAACAAAAATGGTATTTCTGTTTGTATAGATGACATTTTATGCACTTGCCTAACAAGAAGACTTTGCTTTTCGCCAAAACCATTTTTACTGTGATTTTCCTGGTCCATTGCATACGAATTCCACACGAGTTTCTCCGGATATGACTGGATGTAACCGGAAATCTCCGGTTTTGTTTTGGCTAACTCAATCCCAGATATTGCTACAGCCTCTGTGTTTATGTGTTCTAGATATTACCAATGGGCTTTATTGTTTTAATATTTGTTATCAGGGAACATTTAATTTTGTGCTTGGAATCACTAATTGGTTCCACATGGAGACACCAGCTCTACACATTTGTATGTTCTACGGAGAAAGCTAGAGGAACTGCGGCAAACAAACATGATATTTCTGTTTGTATAGATGACATTTTATGCACATGCCTAACGAAAAGACTTTGCTTTTCTCCAAAACCATTTGTACTGTGATTTTCTCGGTCCATTGCATACGACTTCCTAACCACTTTGTCCCAATATGACTGAATGAAACCAGTAATATCCTGTCGTGTTTTGGCTAAAAAATCTGAAATATTGCTACAGCCTCTGTGTTTGTGTTTTCCGGATATTATCGATAGACTTATTGTTTTGAATATTTTTATCAGGGAACATTTCATTTTGTACCGTAGAAACACTAATAGATTCATCATGAGGACACCAGCGCTACACATTCCTAATTTCTAGGGAGAAAGCTAGAGGAACTGCGGCAAACAAACCTGATATTTATGTTTGTGTTGATGACGTTTTATGCAATTGCAAAACAAAAAGACTTGCTTTTCTCCAAAAGAATTTTTACTCTGATTTTCTCGGTCCATTGCATACGAATTCCACACAATTTTCTGCAGATATGAGTGCATGAAACCGGAAATATCTGGTTTTGTATTGGCTAACTCAATCCCAGATATTGCTACTTCCTCTGTGTTTGTGTATTCCTGATATTATCTACATACTTTTTTTTGAATGTTTTTTATCAGGGAACATTTAATTTTGTACCATTGAAACACTAATTGATTCCACATGGAGACACCAGCTCTACACATTCTTATTTTCTAGCGAGAAAGCTAGAGGAACTGCGGCAAACAAACATGATATTTCTGTTAGTATACATGACGTATTATGCACTTGCCTAACGAAAAGACTTTGCTATTCTCCAAAACCATTTTTACCGTGATTTTCTCAGTCCATTGCATACGAATTCCACACCAGTTTGTCCTGATATGACTGGATGAAACCAGAAATATTTGATTATTTTTGCTAACTCAATCCCAAATATAGCTACAGCCTCTGTTTTTGTGTTTTCTGGATATTATCAATGGACTTTATTTTTTTGAATGTTTTTTATCGGGGAACATTTTGTTTTGAGCCTCGATACAGTAATTGGTTCCACATGGAGACACCAGCTGAACATATTCGTAATTTCTAGGGAGAAAGCTAGAGGAACTGCGGGAAACAAAAATGATATTTTTTTTGTATAGATGAGATTTTATGCACATGCCTAACGAAAAGACTCTGCTTTTCTCCAAAACCATTTTTACTCTGATTTTCTCAGTCCATTGCATACGAATTCCACACCAGTTTGTCTGGATATGACTGGATGAAACCCGAAATATGCGGTTCTGTTTTGGATAACTCCATCCCAGATATTGCTACAGCCTCTTTGATTTTGCATTCCTGATATTATCCACAGACTTTATTGTTTTGAATGTTTTCATCAGGGAACATTTAATTTTGTACCGTTGAAACACTAATTGGTTCATCATGGGGACACCAGCTCTACACGTTCGTATTTTCTTCGGAGAAAGCTTGAGGAACTGCGGCAAACAAACATGATATTTCTGTTTGTATCGAGGACATTTTATGTGCTTGCCTAAGGAAAAGACTTTGCTTTTCTCAAAGACCATTTTTACTGTGATTATCTCGGTCCATTGCATACGAATTCCACACCATTTTTCCGGATATGACTGGATGAAACCAGAAATACCTGGTTGTGTTTTGGCTAACTCAATCTGAAATATTGTGAAAGCCTCTGTGTTTGTGTTTTCTGGATGTTATCGATGAATTTTATTGTTCTGAAATTTTTTTATCAGGGAACATTTCATTTTGTACCGTAGAAACACTAATTGGTTCATCATGGGGACACCAGCTCTACACATTCGTATTTTCTAGGGAGAAAGCTAGAGGAACTGCGGCAAACAATCATCATATTTCTGTTTGTCTAGATGACATTTTATGCACTTCCCTAACGAAAAGACTTTGCTTTTCTCCAAAACCATTTTTTACTGTGATTTTCTCGGTCCATTGCATACAAATTCCACACCACTTTGTCCGGATATACCTGGAAGAAACTAGAAATATCTGGTTGTGTTTTGGCTAACTCAATCCGAAATATTGCTACAGCCTCTGTGTTTGTGTATTCCTGATATTATCCACGGACTTTATTTGTTTGAATGTTTTTTTTTTCAGGGAACATTTAATTTTGTGCTTGGAAGCACTAATGGTTTCCACATGCAGACACCAGCTCTAACATTCATATTTTCTAGGGAGAAAACTGGAGGAACTGCGGCAAACACACACGATATTTCTGTTTGTATCAATGACATTTTATGCACTTCCTAATGAAAAGACTTTGCTTTTCTCCAAAACCATTTTTACTGTGATTTTCTCGGTCCATTGCATACGAATTCCACACCAGTTTGTCCGGATATGACTGGATGAAACCCGAAATATCCGGTTTTGTTTTGGATAACTTAATCCCAGATATTGCTACAGCCTCTTTGATTTTGCATTCCTGATATTATCCACAGACTTTATTGTTTTGAATGTTTTCATCAGGGAACATTTAATTTTGTACCTTAGAAACACTAATTGGCTCATCATAGAGACACCAGCTCTACACATTCGTATTTTCTTCCGAGAAAGCTTGAGGAACTGTGGCAAACAAACATGATATTTCTGTTTGTATAGATGGCATTTTATGCACTTGCCTAATGGAAAGACTTTGCTTTTCTCCAAAACCATTTTTACTGTGATTTTCTCGGTCCATTGCATACGAATTCCACAACACTTTGTCCGGATATGACTGGATGAAACCGGAAATATCCGGTTTTGTTTTGGCTAACTCAATCCGAAACATTGCTACAGCCTCTGTGTTTATGTATTCTGGATATTATTGATGAACTTATTGTTTTGAAAGTTTTTATCAGAAAACATTTAATTTTGTACCGTTGAAACACTAATTGGTTCATAATGGGAACACCAGCTCTACAAATTCGTATTTTCTACGGAGAAAGCTAGAGGAACTGCGACAAACAAACATGACATGTCTGTTTGTATAGATGATATTTTATGCACTTGCCTAACGAAAAACTTTGCTTTTCTCCAAAACCATTTGTACTGTGATTTTTCGGTCCTTTGCATACGAATTCCACACCACTTTGACCGTATATGACTGGATGAAACCGGAAATATCTGGTTTTATTTTGGTTAACTCAATCCCAGATATTGCTACAACTTCTGTGTTTCTGTTTTCTGGATATTATCCACAGACTTTATTTTTTTTGAATGTTTTCTATCGGGAAACATTTTATTTTGAGCTTGGATACAGTAATTGGTTCCACATGGAGACACCAGCTCTACATATTCGTATTTTCTAGGGAGAAAGATAGAGGAACTGCGGCAAACAAACATGATATTTCTGTTTGTATCGAGGACATTTTATGCTCTTGCCTAACAAAAAGACTTTGCTTTTTTCCAAAACCATCTTTTCTCTGATTCTCTCAGTCCATTGCATACGAATTCCACACCAGTTTGTCCGGATATAACTAGATGACAAAAGAAATATCCGGTTGTGTTTTGGCTAACTCAATCCGAAATATTATGAAAGCCTCTGTGTTTGTGATTTCTGGATATTATTCATGGATTTTATATTATTCAATGTTTTTTTTCAGGGAACATTTAATTTTTGCTTGCAAACACTAATTGGTAACACATGGAGACACCAGCTCTACACATTCGTATTTTCTAGGGAGAAAGCTAGAGGAACTGCGACAAACAAACATGATATTTCTGTTTGTATAGATGACATTTTATGCACTTGCCTAACGAAAAGACTTTGCTTTTCTCCAAAACCATTTTACTGTGATTTTCCAGGTCCATTGCATACGAATTCCAAACCACTTTGTCCGGATATGACTGGATGAAACGAGAAATATCTGGCTGTGTTATGGGTAACTCAATCCGAACTATTGCTACAGCCTCTGTGTTTGTGTATTCCGGATATTATGCACGGACTTTATTGTTTTGAATGTTTTTTATCCGGGGACATTTAATTTCTGCTTGGAAACACTAATTGGTTCCATATGGAGACACCAGCTCTACACATTCGTATTTTCTAGGGAGAAAGCTAGAGGAACTGCGGCAAACAAACATGATATTTCTGTTTGTATCGATGACATTTTATGCACTTGCCTAACGAAAAGACTTTGCTTTTTTCCAAAACCATTTTTACTGTGATTTTCTTGGTCTATTGCATCCAAATTCCAAATGACTTTTTCCTGATATGACTGGATGAAAACAGAAATATCCGGATGTGTTTTGGCTAACTCAATCCCAGATATTGCTACAGCCTGTGTGTTTGTGTATTGCTGATGTTATCCACGGACTTTATTTTTCTGAATGTTTTTTTTTTTCAGGGAACATTTAATTTTGTGCTTGGACACACTAGTTGGTTCCACCTGGAGACACCAGCTCTACACATTCATATATTCTAGGGAGAAAGCTAGAGGAACTGCAACAAACAAACATGATATTTCTGTTTGTATAGATGACACTTTATGCACTTGCCTAACGAAAAACTTTGCTTTTCTCCAAAACCATTTCTACTGTGATTTTCTCGGTCCATTGCATACGAATTCTACACCACTTTGTCCATATATGAGCGGTTGAAAACAGAAATATCTGGTTGTCTTTTGGCTAACTCAATCCGAAATATTGCTATAGCCTCTGTGTTGTGTATTGCTGATATTATCCACAGACTTTATTGTTTTGAATGTTTTTTTTTCCAGGGAACATTTAATTTGTGCTTGGAAACACTAATAGGTTCCACATGGAGACACCAGCTCTACACATTCGTATTTTCTACGGAGAAAGCTAGAGGAACTGCGGCAAACAAACATGATACTTCTGTTTGTATCGATGATATTTTATCTACTTGCCTAATGAAAAGACTATGCTTTTTTCCAAAACCATTTTTACTGTGATTTTCTCGGTCCATTGCATACGAATTCCACACCAGTTTGTCCGGATATGACTGCATAAAACCGGAAATATCTGGTTGTGTTTTGCCTAACTCAATCCCAGATATTGCTACAGCCTCTGTGTTTGTGTATTCCTGATATTATCCACAGACTTTATTGTTTTGAATATTTTTTATCTGGGAACATTTAATTTTGTACCGTTGAAACACTAATTGTTTCCACATGGAGACACCAGCTCTACACATTCATAATTTTTTTTATTAAACTTTATTTAATGAATATAAATTTCCAAAGTACATCTCATGGGTTACAATGGCTTCCCTCTCCCAAAACTTCCCTCCTACCCATAACCCTCCCCTTTCTCGCTCCCTCTCCCCTTTCAATCACATCATGATTCATTTTCAATTCTCTTTATATACAAAAGATTAGTTTAGTATAAATTAGGTAACGATTTCAACAATTTGCCCCCATGTAGCAACACAAAGTAAAAAAAAAATACTGTTGGAGTACTAGTTATAGCATTAAATATGAGTGTACAGCACATTAAAGGCAGAGGTCCTACGTAATATTTTTTTAAAAAATTAATTAATTTTCTATGCCATTTCCAATTTAATACCAGGTGTTTTTTTTTCATTTCCAATTATCTTTATATACAGAAGATTGATTCAGTATATAATTAGTAAAGATCTCATCACTTTGTACCCATGCAGAAACACAAATTGTAAAAATACTGTTTCAGTACTAGTTATAGCATCACTGCACATTAGACAACACATTAAGGACAGATCCCACATGGGATGTAAGTACACAGTGACTCCTGTTGCTGACTTAACAATTTGACACTCTTGTTCATCTCTTGTTCATGGAATCAGTAATTACATTCGTAATTTCTACGGAGAAACCTATAGGAATTGCGGCAAACAAACATGATATTTCTGTTTCTATAGCTGACATTTTATGCACTTGCCTAACGAAAATACTTGCTTTTCTCCAAACCATTTGTACTGTGATTTTCTAGGTCCATTGCATATGAATTCCACACCACTTTTCCGGATATGACTGGATGAAAAAAGAAATATCTGGTTGTGTTTTGGCTAACTCAATCCGAAATATTGCTACAGCCTCTGTGTTTGTGTATTCTGGATATTATCGATGAACTTATTGTTTTGAAAGTTTTTATCAGAAAACATTTAATTTTGTACCGTTGAAACACTAATTGGTTCATAATGGGAACACCAGCTCTACAATTTCGTATTTTCTAGGGAGAAAGCTAGAGGAATTGCGACAAACAAACATGACATGTCTGTTTCTATAGATGACATTTTATGCACTTGCCTAACGAAAAGACTTTGCTTTTCTCCAAGACCAATTTTACTGTGATTTTCTCAGTCCATTGCATACGAATTCCGCACCAGTTTGTCCGGATATGACTGGATGAAACCGGAAATATCTGGTTTTATTTTGGCTAACTCAATCCCAGATATTGCTACAACCTCTGTGTTTGTGTTTTCTGGATATTATCCACAGACTTTATTTTTTTGAATATTTTCTATCGGGGAACATTTTATTTTGAGCTTGGATATAGTAATTGGTTCCAAATGGAGACACCAGCTCTACATATTCGTATTTTCTAGGGAGAAAGATAGAGGAACTGCGGCAAACAAACATGATATTTCTGTTTGCATGGATGACATTATATGCTCTTGCCTAATGAAAAGTCTTTGCTTTTCTCCAAAACCATTTGTACTCTGATTTTCTCGGTCCATTGCATACAAATTCCACACCACTTTGTCCGGATATGACTAGATGAAACCAGAAATATCCGGTTGTGTTTTGGCTAACTCAATCCGAAATATTGTGAAAGCCTCTGTGTTTGTGATTTCTGGATATTATTCATGGATTTTATATTATTCAATTTTTTTTCAGGGAACATTTAATTTTTGCTTGCAAACACTAATTGGTTGCACATGGAGACACCAGCTCTACACATTCGTATTTTCTAGGGAGAAAGCTAGAGGAACTGTGACAAACAAAAATGGTATTTCTGTTTGTATAGATGACATTTTATGCACTTGCCTAACAAGAAGACTTTGCTTTTCGCCAAAACCATTTTTACTGTGATTTTCCTGGTCCATTGCATACGAATTCCACACGAGTTTCTCCGGATATGACTGGATGTAACCGGAAATCTCCGGTTTTGTTTTGGCTAACTCAATCCCAGATATTGCTACAGCCTCTGTGTTTATGTGTTCTAGATATTACCAATGGGCTTTATTGTTTTAATATTTGTTATCAGGGAACATTTAATTTTGTGCTTGGAATCACTAATTGGTTCCACATGGAGACACCAGCTCTACACATTTGTATGTTCTACGGAGAAAGCTAGAGGAACTGCGGCAAACAAACATGATATTTCTGTTTGTATAGATGACATTTTATGCACATGCCTAACGAAAAGACTTTGCTTTTCTCCAAAACCATTTGTACTGTGATTTTCTCGGTCCATTGCATACGACTTCCTAACCACTTTGTCCCAATATGACTGAATGAAACCAGTAATATCCTGTCGTGTTTTGGCTAAAAAATCTGAAATATTGCTACAGCCTCTGTGTTTGTGTTTTCCGGATATTATCGATAGACTTATTGTTTTGAATATTTTTATCAGGGAACATTTCATTTTGTACCGTAGAAACACTAATAGATTCATCATGAGGACACCAGCGCTACACATTCCTAATTTCTAGGGAGAAAGCTAGAGGAACTGCGGCAAACAAACCTGATATTTATGTTTGTGTTGATGACGTTTTATGCAATTGCAAAACAAAAAGACTTGCTTTTCTCCAAAAGAATTTTTACTCTGATTTTCTCGGTCCATTGCATACGAATTCCACACAATTTTCTGCAGATATGAGTGCATGAAACCGGAAATATCTGGTTTTGTATTGGCTAACTCAATCCCAGATATTGCTACTTCCTCTGTGTTTGTGTATTCCTGATATTATCTACATACTTTTTTTTGAATGTTTTTTATCAGGGAACATTTAATTTTGTACCATTGAAACACTAATTGATTCCACATGGAGACACCAGCTCTACACATTCTTATTTTCTAGCGAGAAAGCTAGAGGAACTGCGGCAAACAAACATGATATTTCTGTTAGTATACATGACGTATTATGCACTTGCCTAACGAAAAGACTTTGCTATTCTCCAAAACCATTTTTACCGTGATTTTCTCAGTCCATTGCATACGAATTCCACACCAGTTTGTCCTGATATGACTGGATGAAACCAGAAATATTTGATTATTTTTGCTAACTCAATCCCAAATATAGCTACAGCCTCTGTTTTTGTGTTTTCTGGATATTATCAATGGACTTTATTTTTTTGAATGTTTTTTATCGGGGAACATTTTATTTTGAGCCTCGATACAGTAATTGGTTCCACATGGAGACACCAGCTGAACATATTCGTAATTTCTAGGGAGAAAGATAGAGGAACTGCGGGAAACAAAAATGATATTTTTTTTGTATAGATGAGATTTTATGCACATGCCTAACGAAAAGACTCTGCTTTTCTCCAAAACCATTTTTACTCTGATTTTCTCGGTCCATTGCATACGAATTCCACACCAGTTTGTCCGTATATGACTGGATGAAACCAGAAATATCCTGTTGTGTTTTGGCTAAGTAAATCCGAAATATTGTGAAAGCCTCTGTGTTTGTGTTTTCTGGATATTAACTATGGACTTTCTTGTTATGAATGTTTTTTTTATCAGGGAACATTTCATTTTGTACCGTAGAAACACTAATTGGTTCATCATGAGGACACCAGCTCTACACATTCGTATTTTAAAGGGAGAAAGATAGAGGAACTGCCGAAAACAAACATGATATTTCTGTTTGTAAAAATTACATTTTATGCACTTCCTAATGAAAAGACTTTGCTTTTCTCCAAAACCATTTTTACTCTGATTTTCTCGGTACAATGCATACGAATTCCACACCAGTTTGTCCGGATATGACTGGATGAAACCCGAAATATCCGGTTCTGTTTTGGATAACTCAATCCCAGATATTGCTACAGCCTCTTTGATTTTGCATTCCTGATATTATCCACAGACTTTATTGTTTTGAATGTTTTCATCAGGGAACATTTAATTTTATACCGTTGAAACACTAATTGGTTCATCATGGGGACACCAGCTCTACACATTCATATTTTCTTCGGAGAAAGCTTGAGGAACTGCGGCAAACAAACATGATATTTCTGTTTGTATCGAGGACATTTTATGCGCTTGCCTAAGGAAAAGACTTTGCTTTTCTCAAAGACCATTTTTACTGTGATTATCTCGGTCCATTGCATACGAATTCCACACCATTTTTCCGGATATGACTGGATGAAACCAGAAATACCTGGTTGTGTTTTGGCTAACTCAATCTGAAATATTGTGAAAGCCTCTGTGTTTGTGTTTTCTGGATGTTATCGATGAATTTTATTGTTCTGAAATTTTTTTATCAGGGAACATTTCATTTTGTACCGTAGAAACACTAATTGGTTCATCATGGGGACACCAGCTCTACACATTCGTATTTTCTAGGGAGAAAGCTAGAGGAACTGCGGCAAACAATCATCATATTTCTGTTTGTCTAGATGACATTTTATGCACTTCCCTAACGAAAAGACTTTGCTTTTCTCCAAAACCATTTTTACTGTGATTTTCTCGGTCCATTGCATACAAATTCCACACCACTTTGTCCGGATATACCTGGAAGAAACTAGAAATATCTGGTTGTGTTTTGGCTAACTCAATCCGAAATATTGCTACAGCCTCTGTGTTTGTGTATTCCTGATATTATCCACGGACTTTATTTGTTTGAATGTTTTTTTTTCAGGGAACATTTAATTTTGTGCTTGGAAGCACTAATGGTTTCCACATGCAGACACCAGCTCTAACATTCATATTTTCTAGGGAGAAAACTGGAGGAACTGCGGCAAACAAACACGATATTTCTGTTTGTATCAATGACATTTTATGCACTTCCTAATGAAAAGACTTTGCTTTTCTCCAAAACCATATTTACTGTGATTTTCTCGGTCCATTGCATACGAATTCCACACCAGTTTGTCCGGATATGACTGGATGAAACCCGAAATATCCGGTTCTGTTTTGGATAACTCAATCCCAGATATTGCTACAGCCTCTTTGATTTTGCATTCCTGATATTATCCACAGACTTTATTGTTTTGAATGTTTTCATCAGGGAACATTTAATTTTGTACCTTAGAAACACTAATTGGCTCATCATGGAGACACCAGCTCTACACATTCGTATTTTCTTCCGAGAAAGCTTGAGGAACTGCGGCAAACAAACATCATATTTCTGTTTGTATAGATGGCATTTTATGCACTTGCCTAATGGAAAGACTTTGCTTTTCTCCAAAACCATTTTTACTGTGATTTTCTCGGTCCATTGCATACGAATTCCACAACACTTTGTCCGGATATGACTGGATGAAACCGGAAATATCCGGTTGTGTTTTGGCTAACTCAATCCGAAACATTGCTACAGCCTCTGTGTTTATGTATTCTGGATATTATCGATGAACTTATTGTTTTGAATGTTTTTATCAGAGAACATTTAATTTTGTACCGTTGAAACACTAATTGGTTCATAATGGGAACACCAGCTCTACAAATTCGTATTTTCTATGGAGAAAGCTAGAGGAACTGCGACAAACAAACATGACATGTCTGTTTCTATAGATGACATTTTATGCACTTGCCTAACGAAAAACTTTGCTTTTCTCCAAAACCATTTGTACTGTGATTTTTCGGTCCTTTGCATACGAATTCCACACCACTTTGACCGTATATGACTGGATGAAACCGGAAATATCTGGTTTTATTTTGCTTAACTCAATCCCAGATATTGCTACAATTTCTGTGTTTCTGTTTTCTGGATATTATCCACAGACTTTATTTTTTTTTGAATGTTTTCTATCGGGAAACATTTTATTTTGAGCTTGGATACAGTAATTGGTTCCACATGGAGACACCAGCTCTACATATTCGTATTTTCTAGGGAGAAAGATAGAGGAACTGCGGCAAACAAACATGATATTTCTGTTTGTATCGAGGACATTTTATGCTCTTGCCTAACAAAAAGACTTTGCTTTTTTCCAATACCATCTTTTCTCTGATTCTCTCAGTCCATTGCATACGAATTCCACACCAGTTTGTCCGGATATAACTAGATGACAAAAGAAATATCCGGTTGTGTTTTGGCTAACTCAATCCGAAATATTATGAAAGCCTCTGTGTTTGTGATTTCTGGATATTATTCATGGATTTTATATTATTCAATGTCTTTTTTCAGGGAACATTTAATTTTTGCTTGCAAACACTAATTGGTAACACATGGAGACACCAGCTCTACACATTCGTATTTTCTAGGGAGAAAGCTAGAGGAACTGCGACAAACAAACATGAAATTTCTGTTTGTATAGATGACATTTTATGCACTTGCCTAACGAAAAGACTTTGCTTTTCTCCAAAACCATTTTACTGTGATTTTCCAGGTCCATTGCATACGAATTCCAAACCACTTTGTCCGGATATGACTGGATGAAACGAGAAATATCTGGCTGTGTTATGGGTAACTCAATCCGAACTATTGCTACAGCCTCTGTGTTTGTGTATTCCGGATATTATGCACGGACTTTATTGTTTTGAATGTTTTTTATCCGGGGACATTTAATTTCTGCTTGGAAACACTAATTGGTTCCATATGGAGACACCAGCTCTACACATTCGTATTTTCTAGGGAGAAAGCTAGAGGAACTGCGGCAAACAAACATGATATTTCTGTTTGTATCGATGACATTTTATGCACTTGCCTAACGAAAAGACTTTGCTTTTTTCCAAAACCATTTTTACTGTGATTTTCTCGGTCTATTGCATCCAAATTCCAAATGACTTTTTCCTGATATGACTGGATGAAAACAGAAATATGCGGATGTGTTTTGGCTAACTCAATCCCAGATATTGCTACAGCCTCTGTGTTTGTGTATTGCTGATATTATCCACGGACTTTATTTTTCTGAATGTTTTTTTTTTCAGGGAACATTTAATTTTGTGCTTGGAAACACTAGTTGGTTCCACCTGGAGACACCAGCTCTACACATTCATATATTCTAGGGAGAAAGCTAGAGGAACTGCAACAAACAAACATGATATTTCTGTTTGTATAGATGACATTTTATGCACTTGCCTAACGAAAAACTTTGCTTTTCTCCAAAACCATTTCTACTGTGATTTTCTCGGTCCATTGCATACGAATTCTACACCACTTTGTCCATATATGAGCGGTTGAAAACAGAAATATCTGGTTGTCTTTTGGCTAACTCAATCCGAAATATTGCTATAGCCTCTGTGTTGTGTATTGCTGATATTATCCACAGACTTTATTGTTTTGAATGTTTTTTTCCAGGGAACATTTAATTTGTGCTTGGAAACACTAATTGGTTCCACATGGAGACACCAGCTCTACACATTCGTATTTTCTATGGAGAAAGCTAGAGGAACTGCGGCAAACAAACATGATACTTCTGTTTGTATCGATGATATTTTATCTACTTGCCTAATGAAAAGACTATGCTTTTTTCCAAAACCATTTTTACTGTGATTTTCTCGGTCCATTGCATACGAATTCCACACCACTTTGTCCGGATATGACTAGATGAAACCAGAAACATCCGGTTGAATGTGGCTATCTCAATCCGAAATATTGTGAAAGCCTGTGTGTTTGTTTTTTCTGGATATTATCGATGGACTTTATTATTTTGAACGTTTTTATCAGGGAACATTTAATTTTGTACCGTTGAAACAGTAATAGGTTCATCTTGGGGAGACCAACTCTACATATTCGTATTTTCTTGGGAGAGATATAGAGGAACTGCGGCAAACAAACATGATATTTCTGTTTGTATAGATGAGATTTTATGCACTTTCCTAACAAGAAGACTTTGCTTTTCTATAAACCATTTTTACTGTGATTTTCTCGGTATACTGCATAAGCATTCAACGCAAGTTTGTCCGGATATGACTGGATGAAATCAGAAATATCCGGTAGTGTTTTGGCTAATCAATCTCAGATATTTCTACATCCTCTGTGTTTGTGTTTTCCTACTATTAACAACGGAATTTATTGTTTTTAAAGTTTTTTATCAGGGAACATTTAATTTTGTGCTTGGAAACACTAATTGGTTCCACATGTAGACACCAGCTCTGCATATTTGTATTTTCTAGGGAGAAAGCTAGAGGAACTGCGGCAAACAAACATGATATTTCTGTATCTATCAATGACAATTTAAGCACTTCCCTAATGAAAAGATTTTGCTTTTCTCCAAAACCATTTTTACTGTGATATTCTCGGTCCATTGCATCCGAATTCCACACTTCTTTGTCCGGATATGACTGGAGGAAAACAGAAATATCCGGTTTTGTTTTGGCTAACTCAATCTCAGATATTGCTACAGCCTCTGTGATTTTGCATTCCTGATATTACCCACAGACTTTATTGTTTTGAACGTATTCATCAGGGAACATTTAATTTTGTACCTTAGAAACACTAATTGGATCATCATGGAGACACCAGCTCTACACATTCGTATTTTCTTCGGAGAAAGCTAGAGGAACTGCGGCAAACAAACATGATATTTCTGTTTGTATGGATGACATTTTATGCACTTGCCTAACGGAAAGACTTTGCTTTTCTCCAAAACCATTTTTACTGTGATTTTCTCGGTTCATTGCATACGAATTCCACACCAGTTTGTCCGGACATGACTGGATGAAACGAGAAATATCCGGTTGTGTTTTGGCTAACTCAATCGAAATATGGGTTCAACCTCTGTGTTTGTGTTTTCTGGATATTATCGATGGACTAAATGTTTTGAATGTTTTTATCAGGGAAAATTTAATTTTCTACTGTTGAAACACTAATTGGTTCCACATGGAGACACCAGCTCTACACATTCATATTTTCTAGGGAGAAAGCTAGAGGAACTGCAGCAAACAAACATGATATTTCTGTTTGTATCGATGTCATTTTACGCACTTGCATAACGAAAAGACTTTGCTTTTCTCCAAAACCATTTGTACTGTGATTCTCTCGGTCCATTGCATACGAATTCCACACCACTTTGTCCGGATATGACTGGATGAAAACAGAAATATCCGGTTGTGTTTTGGCTAACTCAATCTGAAATATTGTGAAAGCCTCTGTGTTTGTGTTTTCTGGATATTATCGATGAACTTTATTGTTTTGAATGTTTTTTTATTAGGGAACATTTAATTTTGTACCACAGAAACACTAATTGGTTCTTCATGTGGACACCAGCTCTACACATTCGTATTTTCTAAGGAGAAAGCTAGAGGATCTGCGGCAAACAGACATCATATTTCTGTTTGTATCGATGATATTTTATGCACTTCCAAATGAAAAGACTTTGCTTTTCTCCAAAACCATTTTTACTGTGATTTTCTCGGTCCATTGCATACGAATTCCACATCAGTTTGTCCGGAAATGACTGGATGAAACCAGAAATATCTGGTTCTCTTTTGCTTAACTCAATCCCAAATATTGCTACAGCCTCTGTGTTTGTGTATTCCTGATACTAACCATGGACTTTATATTTTTCAATGTTTTTTTTTTCAGAGAACATTTAATTTTGTGCTTGGAAACACTAATTGGTTTCACATGGAGACACCAGCTCTACACATTCGTATTTTCTAGGGAGAAAACTAGAGGAACTGCGGCAAACAAACATGATATTTCTGTTTCCCTAGATGACATTTTATGCACTTTCCTAACGGAAAGACTTTGCTTTTCTCCAAAACCATTTTTACTGTGATTTTCTCAGTCCATTGCATACGAATTCCACACCAGTTTGTCCAGATATGACTGGATGATACCAGAAATATCCGGTTGTGTTTTGGCTAACTCAATCTCAGATATTGCTAAAGCCTCTGAGATTTTGCATTCGTGATATTACCACAGACTTTATTGTTTTGAATGTTTTCATAAGGGAACGTTTAATTTTGTACCTTAGAAACACTAATTGGCTCATCATGGAGACACCAGTTTTACACATTCGTATTTTCTAGGGAGAATGCTAGAGGAACTGCGGCAAACAAACACGATATTTCTGTTTGTATCAATGACATTTTAAGCACTTCCTAATGAAAAGACTTTGCTTTTCTCCAATACCATTTTTACTGTGATTTTCTCGGTCCATTGCATACGAATTCCACACCAGTTTGTCTGGATATGACTGGATGAAACTGGAATTATCCGGTTTTTTTTTTTTTTTTTTGGCTAACTCAATACCAGATATTGCTACATCCTCTGTGTTTGTGTATTCCTGATATTATACACAGACTTTATTGATTTGAATGTTTTTTATCTGGGAACATTTAATTTTGTGCTGCGAAACACTAATTGTTTCCACATGGAGACACCAGGTCTACATATTCATATTTTCTACGGAGAAAGCTCGAGGAACTGTGGCAAAGAAACATGATATTTCTGTTTGTATAGATGGCATTTTTTGCACTTGCTTAAGGAAAAACTTTGGTTTTCTCCAAAACCATTTTTACTCTGATTTTCTCGGTCCATTGCATACGAATTCCTTAGACTATTTTGTCCGCATATCACTGGATGAAACCAGAAATATCCGGTTGTGTTTTGGTTAACGCAATCCGAAATATTCTGAAAACCTCTCTGTTTGTGAATTCTGGATATTATCGATGAATTTTATTGTTTTTAATGTTTTTAACAGGGAACATTTAATTTTGTGATGTGAAACAATAATTGTTACATGGAGACAGCAGCTCTACACATTCGTATTTTCTAGGGAGAACGCTAGAGGAACTACGGCAAACAAACATGATATTTCTGTTTCCATAGATGACATTTTATGACCTTGCCTAATTAAAAGACTTAGCTTTTCTCCAAAATCATTTTTACTGTGATTTTCTCGTTCCATTGCATACGAATTCCACACCAGTTTGTCGGGATATGACTGGATGAAACAAGAAATATCCGGTTTTGTTTTGGCTAACTCAATCCCAGATATTGCTACAGGCTCTGTGTTTGTGTATTCCTGATATTATCCACAGAATTTATTGTTTTGAATGTTTTATAACAGGGAACATTTTATTTTGAGCTTGAATATGGTAATTGGTTGCACATGGAGACACCAGCTCTACACATTCGTATTTTTTACGGAGAAAGCTAGAGGAACTGCGGCAAACAAACATGATATTTCTGTTTGTATAGATGACATTTTATGCACTTTCCTAATGAACAGACTTTGCTTTTCTCCAAAACCATTTATACTCTGATTTTCTTGGTCCATTGCATACGAATTCCACACCACTTTGTCCCGATATGACTGGATGAAAACAGAAATATCCGGTTGTGTTTTGGCTAACTCAATCTGAAATATTGCTACAGCCACTGTGTTTGTGTTTTCTGGATATTATCAATGGACTTTATTGTTTTGAATATTTTTATCAGGGAACAATTATTGTTGTATAGTAGAAACACTAATTGGTTCATCATGGGGACACCAGCTCTAAACCTTCGTATTTTCTAGGGAGAAAGCTAGAGGATCTGCGGCAAACAAACATGATATTTATGTTTGTGTAGATGATATTTTATGCACTTGCCTAACGAAAAGACTTTGCTTTTCTCCAAAACCATTTTTGCTGTGATTTTCTCGGTCCATTGCATACGAATTCCTTAAACCACTTTTTGCGGATATCACTGGATGAAACCGGAAATATCCGGTTGTGTTTTGGCTAACTCAATCCGAAATATTCTGAAAACCTCTCTGTTTGTGTTTTCGGGATATTATCGATGAACTTTATTGTTTTGAACGTTTTTATCAAGGAACATTTAATTTTGTACTGTAGAAACACTAATTTTTCATCATGGGGACACGAGCTCTACACATTCGTATTTTCTAGGGAGAAAGCTAGAGGAACTGCGGCAAACATACATGATATTTCTGTTTGTATAGATGGCATTTTATGCACTTGCCTAACGAAAAGACTTTGCTTTTCTCCATAACCATTTGTACTGTGATTTTCTCGGTCCATTGCATACAAATTCAACACCAGTTTGACCAGATATGACTGTACTAACCGGAAATATCCGGTTTTGTTTTGGCTAACTCAATCCCAGATATTGCTACAGCCTCTGTGTTTGTGTATTCCTGATATCATCCACAGACTTTATTCTTTTGAATGTTTTTTAACAGGGAACATTATATTTGTGCTGCGAAAAAATAATTGTTTCCACATGGAGACACCCGCTCTACATATTCGTATTTTCTAGGGAGAAAGCAAGAGGAACAGTGACAAACAAACATGATATTTCTATTTGTACAGATGACATTTTATGCACTTGCCTAATGACAAGACTTTGCTTTTCTCCAAAATCATTTTTACTGTAATTTTCTCGGTCCATTGCATACGAATTGCACACCACGTTGTCCGGATATCACTGGATGAAACCAGAAATATCTGGTTGTGTTTTGGCTAACTCAATCTGAAATAATGTGAAAGCCTCTGTGTTTGTGCTTTCTGGATATTATCAATGGACTTTATTGTTTTGAATGTTTTTTTATCAGGGAACATTTATTTTGTTTTGTTTTGTTTTAACTTTTATTTAATGAATATAAATTTCCAGTGTACAGCTTATGGATTACAATGGGTTTCCCCTCCCATAACTTCCCTCCCACCCGCAACCTTCCCCTCTCCCGCTCCCTCTCCCCTTCCATTCACATCAAGCTTCATTTTCAATTCTCTTTATATACAGAAGATCAATTTAGTATAAAGATTTCAACAGTTAGCCCCCACATAGCAACACAAAGTGAAACATACTGTTTGAGTACTAGTTATAGCATTAAATCAAAATGTACAGCACATTTAGGACAGAGATCCCATAAGAGGAGCAAGTGCACAGTGGCTCCTGTTGTTGACCCAACAAATTGACACTCTAGTTTATGGCGCCAGTAACCATCCTAGGCTGTCGTCATGAGTTGCAAAGGCTATGGAAGCCTTCCAAGTTTACCGACTCTGATCATATTTAGACAAGGTCATAAAAGATAGAGTGAGGATAGTAACCAATGATCCTAAGAGTGGCATTTACCAGGTTTGAACAATTTTACAGCATTAAGTGGGGAAGAGGACCATCAGTACACACAGGTTGGGAGTAGAGCCATTGGTGGTAGAGTAGAGGTTATGGTTACAAATGAATGAGGCCCAAGTGCACTAGACAGGGCCTAGAATAAAGGACAGAATCATTATTAGAGGAGCTAAGAAAGGTGCTGTCTAAGCTACAAGTAATTTTTCTGATTGAGAGGCAAATAGAACCTGATAGAAGGGGCTTGATAACAATTTGGTGGGCTTTAGGCCTTGTAAGTTAAGAGGCCCAGACCAATCTATCTCTTCACATGGGGTACATCCTAAGGGAGGTGTGAACCTCCTAGGGGAAGGCACTCTGTTGACTTTCATTACTTGGCTGGCCTGGGAGGAGAGCTGGCCAGGTCAAGACAGGTGGCATTTCTAACAAGAAATGTAGAGTTCTGCCTGCAGTGTTGCTAACCCTACTTGACCATCCCCTCAGCTGCAGTGGTCACTTTGGAAGTTGGGCTGAGTGAAGGGCTTTTCAGCTTAGAGCCAATAAGATCTGTGGCTCTGACCTGGGCATGCTTCGACTCCAGGGCAGGTCCATTTCCAGTGATCCAACTCTTGGCAGAGCTGCCAGGGCTCTTCACAAGCTGACTTCTGCTGAAGCCCAGGCTTACCACATTGAAAGCCACTGCAGTGGACTGGCCTGTTGGGTCTCCTTGAGGGCAGATCACTGTACAGATCAGCCATTAATAGGCCTGCCACCCATTGCTTCTGATGCCCAGCTTTCCTTTCCTCCTGGATTGTGTTAAAGCAGAGCAGAGGATGCAACTCAAGGGAGTGCCCAAGTCCCATCTCTAATCTTCTGTGGCCTAAACTACAAGTCTATAGTCACAGGCATGTTCTGCAGTAGTTTTTCTAAGGTAGACAATGCCCATGAGGAAAATTATATTCTCACTTTAAAACTTTCTTTCCCTTTGGTCTGAAAGGGAGGTTTTTTCTACTTACTGTATACTTCGCTGATGGCAAAGTGAATCTACTATGAGATTATTATTTAAGTTCTTATTTTGTCTATGCTATTACAGAAAAATGTTAGCCATCTCTTTTATAAGGTCTAAAGATTAAATTGTGCGTCCTACAGATTCCTTTATAATAGAATTAGTTTCCTACCTTGAAGAGAATAGAGAAATGAAAGAACAAGTTGGGCTTAGAATAGAGAAATGAGGGAGTAAGTCCTAGATCACTTGCTGACAATAGCAATATTACATGAATACTTAGCAAATAGTTTCAACCATTAGATAACAACTTAAGAAAACATTTACCAGAAGGTCCAATGCCTTCTATAAATTTTAAGAATCATGTATTTGAAAACACCTCTTAAATATCGAACATGGTGTAGTTTGTTTAGCCAGTAAACTTAAGCACAACCATCTAAAATGTTTTTAGTTTCTTTCTACCAACACGTTTAAAACATATGATACACAGATTCAGGTCACACCAATTAAAATGTATCTTTGATTGATTTTAGCAGCTTAAATTTATGGACAATCTTATCTATAAGCCATTTAAAATAAAACTCTTAATAAAATTTCCCCATGTGGACATACAATATGTACACACATATAACATAGCATAATAGACCAATATAGCAATATAGCAATTTTAATAACAGCTTCAACTGATTATAGAGCCATTCCAAGGTATTGAATACAATAGAAGTGGCTGGAAAAAGTCCATAGGAACCTATAGGAGGGCAGCTAAACACAGAACCAACAATGCTTTAGTTTTTTTGAGCAGCCAATCATATATAACTGTGGATGACAAAAGACTTTAAGTCGCCATGTTTAAAATTATAAACTCATCAACCAACAGGAGGCACTTGCTTACTTCACAGTATTTTTGAAAGCACCTGTAGGATTTTACAAGTATTTAACCCTTTAGGCCTCTGGGGCTTTCTCATTAAGATAACTATCATGTCTAGTAACACAAGATCATTAGACTTTTTAATTCTCAAACATTTGTATTATAGCATTTTCCATTATAGAAACTTAAAGTCTGGTACCACATCACATCTTGACAGTCCTTCTAATATAATCCAAATAGACTGATTAGTTGGTATCTCTATAAGATGAGAGACATAGGTCCTTCGATTTTTTCAGTTGGGCTCAAACTGGAAAAACCAAAGTCCAGGATTTACTGGAAATTTTAGAGACCAGATTGTTTGAAACTTTGATTTTTTGAATGCCTGTCAAGAATGCCAAGAAGGCTCAAAATCCAATATATCTGGTTGAAATAAGATTCCTTAAAATCATGACATAATATAGACCAAATTTGATCATTGTTACAAGGTGACTATTCAAATCTTTGAAAATAAGCACATATTTAAATAACCCATAGCTCTTAATAAAAATTCAGCTGTTTTTGAACAATTAGAATGTAACAGACATCAAGAGCACATAATAGATTACTTTAACACATTGCTTTAACCGAGCATCAGAGTTTAATTCTATGTCAAAGAGAAATTGAGCTTCCTGTGATCTTTTGTTGTGAGGTTTCCTTCCTTTACCATCTTTCATATTGATGCCCATGTTTCTGTGTTTCTGCGTGTGACACATCTTTAAGCATCTTTTGCAGGGCAGGATGAGTGGCAACAAATTCTTTCAGTTTCTGTTTGCTATGAAAAGTCTTAATTTCACCTTCATTCACAAATGAGAGCTTTGCAGGATATAGTATTCTGGGCTGGCAGTTTTTCGCTCTTAGTACCTGGGCTATGTCTCGCCATTCCCTTCTAGCTTGTAGGGTTTCTGATGAGAAGTCTGCTGTGAGTCTAATTGGAGATCCTCTAAGAGTAATCTGACATTTCTCTCTTGCACATTTTAGGATCTTTTCTTTATGTTTCACTGTGGTGAGTTTGATTACAACATGTCGTGGTGAGGATCTCTTTTGGTCATGTTTATTAGGGGTTCTATAAGCTTCCTGTACTAAGATGCCTCTGTCCTTCTCCAAACCTGGGAAATTTTCTGCTAGTATCTCACTGAAAATGCCTTCTAATCCTTTCTCCCTCTCCATGCCTTCAGGAACTCCTAGAACCCGAATGTTGGGTTTTTTTAATAGTATCCTGTAGATTCCTGACAATATTTTTTAGAATTCTAATTTCTTCTTCTTTTCTTTGGTTTGCCTGTTTCCCTTCCTGTTATCTGTCTTCTAAGTCTGATATTCTCTGTTCTGCTTCGCCCATTCTGCTCTTAAGGCTCTCTAATGTGTTTGTCATTTGATCTATTGAATTCTTCATTTCATTATGATTTCTTGTCACTATCACAGTTTCTTGTTCCACTAGTTGTTTCATTTCATTTGGATTCCTCCTTAATATTTCATTTTCACGAGAGAGATTTTCTATCTTGTCCATTAAGGATTTCTGTAGTTCAAGAATTTGTTTTTGAGAACTTCTTAATGTTCTTATCAATTTTTTGAGATCTGCTTCTTGCATTTCTTCGATCTCATCATCTTCGTAATCTGAATTGGGGTGTCTTTTTCATTTGGGGGCGTCATAGTGTCTTCCTTATTCTTGTTACCTCGGTTTTTGCATTTGTTGTTTGGCATGTTGGAGATATTTGGTTTCTTCACTGTGGTGTTTTTTCTTGTTACACTATGGCTCTATATTAAGTGGACTGTCTGCTTTCGGTGGAGCCTTAGAGGCTTGAGATGAGTGTGGACTGAGAGCTGTGTTTGGTTCCTCAGGGTTGAGGGTGTGTCAAAGATGACACTCCCAGGTTAGGTGTGGTAAATCTCTCTTTCTTTCTTTTTTTTGATTCAAAAGGGAAGTAATTTTGCACAGCTGAACGTAATTGGAGGTAGTTAGCAGGCAAATGATATACCCACAGGAGCCAGAGATCGGAAGCTCTTTCCCAAGGACCACACAGGAAATCTGTGCTGCCCTCAGTGTGGGCTCCAATTCTCCTGCAGTCTCCCACTGGGTTGCCAAGTTAGATGCTAATCTCCTGTTATTTCACCCCTCCCCCCAGAGTCAGGTTTTTCTGCTAGGCTCAGGGCTGTTGCAGACCTGAGGTCACCCTGCCTATGATGTATGTCCAAAATGGTGCCTGCTCTGTCTTGCTCGCATTTGAGAGGTGAGCGGAGAGAGAGAAACTTGTGTCCGTATCGGTCACTTTTTTATTTTTTTCCTCTCTCTCTTCTAGTTAGCCTGGTGAATTTTTCCCCACAGAGTTTCAAACCTCGTTCCCTCTAGCCTCCTCTTTCCACTTGCCCGCTGGTGTCTCGGGCTATTGAGGTTCGGCTCACCTCACGTTCCAGGGCTGGTGTGTTGAGTCTGCCGCTGGTGTCCCGAACTTGGACTCCCACGCTCTCCACGCAGGTACACTGTGAATCACTAGTTCCAGAACTGTTTCCTCTGCTGTTTCATCCCCTACTCTTCCTTGACCCTGCAGTATCTCCACTTATATTAAACTGTCTCACCTCCAGACTAATAGTGTGCTCCCTGCCTATTCCGCCATCTTGACGCAATAAAAGCAGATATTTCTGGTTCCATCCAGTCATATCCGGAAAAAGTGGTTTGGAATTCATATGCAATGGACCGCGAAAATCACAGTAAAAATCGTTTGGTGAAAAGCAAAGTCTTTTCGTTAGGCAAGTGCATAAAATGTCATCGATACAAACAGAAATATCATGTTTTTTGTCACAGTTCCTCTAGTTTTCTCCCTAGAATAAACAAATGTGTAGAGCTTATGTCTCCTTGTGCAACCAATCAGTGTTTCCAAGAACAAAATTGAATGTTCCCTGATAAAAAAATATTCAAAACAATAAAGTCTGTGGATAATATCAGGAATACACAAACACATAGGCTGTAGCAATATCTGGGATTGAGTTTGCCAAAAGAAAACCAGACATTTCCGGTTTCATCCAATCATGTCCGTACAAACTGTTGTGGAATTCGTATGCAATGGACCGAGAAAATCACAGTAAAAATGGTTTTGGAGAAAAGCAAAGTCTTTTCCTTAGGCAAGTGCATAAAATGTCATCGATGCAAACAGAAATATCATGTTTGTTTGCCTCAGTTCCTCTAGCTTTCTCCCTAGAAAATACGAATGTGTAGAGCTGGTGCCCCCATGATGAAGCAATTAGTGTTTCTTCGGTACAAAATTAAATGTTCCCTGATAAAAATATTCAAAACAATAAGTCCATCAATAATATCCAGAAAACACAAACACAGAGGATTTCACAATATTTCAGATTGAGTTAGCCAAAACACAACCGGATATTTCCGGTTTCATCCAGTCATATCCGGAAAAAGTGGTGTGGAATTCATATGCAATGGACCGAGAAAAGTAGAATACAAATGGTTTTGGAGAAAAGCAAAGTCTTTTCGTTAGGCAAGTGCATAAAATGTCATCGATACAAACAGAAATATCATGTTTGTCTGCCGCAGTTCCTCTAGTTTTCACCCTAGAAAATAGGAATGTGTGGAGCTGGTGTCCCCATGATGAACCAAATAGTGTTTCTACGGTACAAAATGAAATGTTCCCTGATAAAAACATTCAAAACAACGAAGTCCATCGATAATATCCAGAAAACACAAACACAGAGGCTTTCACAATATTTCAGATTGAGTTAGCCAAAATACAACGGGATATTTCTGGTTTCATCCAGAAATATGCGTACAAAGTGGTGTGGAATTCGTATGCAATGGACCGAAAAAATCAGAGTACAAATGGTTTTGGAGAAAAGCAAAGTCTTTACTTTTGGCAAGTGCATAAAATGTCATCGATACAAACAGAAATATCAAATTTGTTTGCCGCAGTTCCTCTAGCTTTCTCCCTAGAAAATACGAATGTGTGGAGCTGGTGTCTTCTTTTGGAACCAATTACTGTATCCAACCTCAAAATAAAATGTTCCCCAATAAAAAACATTAAAACAATAAAGTCTGTTGACAATATCCACAAAACACAAGCACAGATGCTCTAGCAATATCTGGTATGGAGTTATTCAAAACACAACCGGATATTTTTGTTTTCATGCAGTCATATCCGGACAAACTTGTATGGAATTCGTATGCAATTTACCGAGAAAATCACAGTAAATATGCTTTTGGAGAAAAGAAAAGTCTTGTCATTAGGCAAGTGCATAAAATGTCCCCGCTACAAACGGAAATATCATGTTTGCTTGCCACAGTTCCTCTAGCTTTCTCCCTAGAAAATACAAATGTGTAGAGCTGGTGTCTCCATGTGGAACCAATTAGTGATTCCAAGCACAAAATTCAATGTTCCCTGATAAAAAACATTGAAAACAATAAAATCCATAGATAATATCAGGAATACACAAACACAGATGCTGTAGCAAACCGGATATTTCCGGTTTCATCCAGTCATATCGGACAAAGCGGTGTGGAATTCGTATGCAATCTACCGAGCAAATCACAGTACAAATGGTTTTGGAGAAAAGCAAAGTCTTTTCGTTAGGCAAGTGCATAAAATGTCCTCTATACACACAGAAATATCATGTTTGTTTGCCTCAGTTCCACTAGCTTTCTCCGTAGAAAATACGAATGTGTGGACCTTGCGTCTCCATGTGGAACCAATTACTGTATCCATGCTCAAAATCAAATGTTCGCCGATAAAAGAAAACATTGAAAACAATAATGTCCATCGATAATATCCAGAAAACACTAACACAGAGGCTTTCTCAATAATTCGAATTGAGTTAGCCAAAACACAACCGGATATTTCTGGTTTCATCCAGTCATATCCGGACAAATTGGTGTGGAATTCGTGTGCAATGGCTGAGAAAATCACAGTACAATTGGTTTTGCAGAAAAGCAAAGTCTTTTCGTGATGCAAGTACATAAAATGTCATTTATACAAACAGAAATATGTTGTTTGCCGCAGTTCCTCTAGCTTTCTACATAGAAAATACAAATATGTAGAGCTGGTGTCCCCATGATGAACCAATTAGTGTTTACAAGCACAAAATTAAATGTTCCCTGATAAGATAATTCAAAACAATAAATTCCATCGATAATATCCAGAAAATACAAACACAGAGGCTTTCACAATATTTCGGATTGAGTTAGCCAAAACAAAACCGGATATTTCTGGTTTCATCCAGTCATATCCGATAAACTGGTGTGGAATTCGTATGCAATGGACCGAGAAAATCACAGTAAAAATGGTTTTGGGGAAAATCAAAGTCTTTTCGTTAGGCAAGTGCATAAAATGTCATCGCTACAAACGGAAATATCATGTTTGTTTGCCACAGTTCCTCTAGCTTTCTCCCTATAAAATACTAATGTTTAGAGCTGGTGTCTCCATGTGGAACCAATTAGTGTTTCCAAGCACACAATTAAATGTTCCCTGATAAAAAACATTCAAATCAATAAAGTTCGTGAATAATATCAGGAATACACAAACACAGAGGCTCTAGCAATATCTGGGATTGAGTTAACCAAAACACAACTGGATATTTTCGGTTTCATCCAGTCATATCCGCACAAACTGTTGTGGAATTCGTATGCAATGGCCCAAGAAAATCACAGTAAAAATGGTTTTGGAGAAAAGCAAAGTCTTTTCGTTAGGCAGGAGTATAAAATGTCTTCTATAAATACAGAAATATTTTTTAAGTTTGTTTACCGCAGTTCCTCTAGCTTTTTCCCTAGAAAATACGAATATGTAGAGCTGGTGTCACCATGTGGAACCAATTACTGCATCCAAGCTCAAAATAAAATGTTCCCTGATAAAAAATATTCAAAACAATAAAGTCCATCGATAATATCCATAAAACACAAACACAGAGGCTGTAGCAATATCTGGGATTGAGTTAGCCAAAACCCAAAAGGATTTTTCCGGTTTCATCCAGTTATATCGGGACAAAGTCGTTTGGAATTCATATGCAATGGACCGAGAAAATCACAGTAAAATTGTTTTGGATAAATGCAAAGTCTTTTTGTTCGGCAAATGCATAAAATGTCATGTACACAAACATAAATATCATGTTTGTTTGCCGCAGTTCCTCTAGCTTTCTCCCTAGAACATACGAATGTGTAGAGCTGGTGTCCTCAGGATGAACCTATTAGTGTTTCCACGGTACAAAAATAAATGTTCCCTAATAAAAATATTGAAAACAATAAGTCTATCGATAATATCCAGAAAACAGAAACTGAAAGGCTGTAGCAATATTTCAGTTTTAGTTAGCCAAAACACAACCGGATATTTCTGGTTTCATCCAGTCATTTCGGGATAAAGTGGTGTGGAATTAGTATGCAATGGACCGAGAAAATCACAGTAAAAATGGTTTTTGAGAAAAACAAAGTCTTTATGTTAGGCAAGTGCATAAAACGTCATCTACACAAACATAAATATCATGTTTGTTTGCCACAGTCCCTCTAGCTTTTTCCCTAGAAAATACGAAAGTGTAGATCTGGTGTCTCTATCATGAACCAATTCATGTTTCTATGGTACAAAATGAAATATTCCCTGATAAAAATATTCAAAACAATAAGTCCATCGAGAAATTCTATAAAACACAAACACAGAGGCTTTAGCAATATCTGGTATTTAGTTAGCCAAAACACAACCGGATATTTATGGTTTCATCCAGTCATATCCGGACAAAGTGGTGTGGAATTCGTATGCAATGGACCGAGAAAATCACAGAAAAAATGGTTTGGAGAAAAGCAAAGTCTTTTCCTTAGGCAAGTGCAGAAAATGTCATCTATACAAACAGAAATATCATGTTTGTTTGTCGCAGTTCCTCTAGCTTTCTCTCCAGAAAATACAAATATGTAGAGCTGGTGTCTCAATGTGGAACCAACTAGTGTTTCGCGGCACAAAATTAAATGTTCCTTGATAAAAAAAGTTCAAAACAATAAAGTCCATTTATATTATCAGGAATACACAAACACAGACCCTGTAGCTGTATCTGGGATTGATTAGCCAAAACAAAACCAGATATTTCCGGTTTCATCCAGTCATATCTGGAAAAAGTCGTTTGGAATTCGGATGCAATGGAACGAGAAAATCACAGTAAAATTGGTTTTGGAGAAAAGCAAATTCTTTTCTTTAGGCAAGTGCATAAAATGTCATCTAAACAAACAGAAATATCATGATTGTTTGCCGCACTTCCTCTAGCTTTCTCCCTAGAAAATATGAATGTGTAGAGCTGGTGTCCCCAAGATGAACCAATTAGTGTTTCAACGGTACAAAATGAAATGTTCCCTGATAAAAACATTCAAAACAATAAAGTCCATCGATAATATCCAGAAAGCACAAACATAGAGGGTTGCACAATATTTCGGATTGTGTTAGCCTAAACACAACCGGATATTTCTGGTTTCATCCAGTCATACCGGACAAAGTAGTGTGGAATTCGTATGCAATGGACCGAGAAAATCACAGTAAAAATGGTATTGGAGAAAAGCAAAGTCTTTTGGTTAGGCAAGTGAATAAAATGTCCTCGATACCAACAGAAATATCATGATTGTTTGCCACAGTTCCTCTAGCTTTCTCCCTAGAAAATACAAATATGTAGAGCTGGTGTCTCCATGCGTAACTAATTAGTGTTTCCAAGAACAAAATTAAATGTTCCCTGATAAAAAAAAATTGAAATCAATAAAGTCCGTTGCTAATATCAGGAATACACAAACCCAGAGGCTGTAGCAATATCTGGGATTGAGTTAGCAAAAAAAAAAAAAATCGGATATTTCTTGTTTCATCCAGTCATATACGGACAAACTGGTATGGAATTCAAATGCAATGGACCGAGAAAATCACAGTAAAAATGGTTTTGGAGAAAAGCAAAGTCTTTTCATTAGGATGTAGATAAAATATCATCAATACAAACAGAAATCTCATGTTTGTTTGCTGCAGTTCCTCTAGCTTTCTCCCTGAAAATAAAAATATGTAGAGCTGGTGTCTCCATGTAGAACCAATTAGTGTCTCCAGCACAAAATTAAATGTTCCCTGATAAAAAAACATTCAAAAAAGTAAAGTCGGTGGATAATATCAGGAATACACAACACAGAGGCTGTAGCAATATTTCGGATTGAGTTAGCCAAAAAAAACAGATATTTCTGGTTTCTTCCAGTCGTATGCGGACAAAATGGTTTGGAATTCGTATGCAATGGACCGAGAAAATCACAGTGAAAATGGTTTTGGAGAAAAGCAAAGGCTTCTCATTAGGCAAGTGCATACAATGTCATTGAAACAAACAGAAATACCATGTTTGTTTGCCGCAATTCCTCTAGCTTTCTCCCTAGAAAATACGAATGTGTAGAGCTAGTGTCTCTTTGTGGAACCAATTAGTGATTCCAAGCACAAAATTAAATGTTCCCCGATAAAAAACATTCAAAACAATAAAGTCCATGGATAATATCAGGAATACACAACCACAGAGGCTGTAGCAATATCTGGGATTGAGTTAGCAAAAACACAACCGGATATTTCCGGTTTCATCCAGTCATATCCGTGGAAACTGCTGTGGAATTCGTAGGTAATGGACCGAGAAAATCACAGTAAAAATGGTTTTGAAGAAAAGCAAAGTCTTTTCATTAGGCAAGTGCATAAAATGTCATCGATACAAACAGAAATATCATGTTTCTCTGCCGCAGTTCCTCTAGCTTTCTCCCTAGAAAATACGAATGTGTGGAGCTGGTGTCTCCTTTTGGAACCAATTACTGTATCCAAGCTCAAAAATAAAATGTTCCCCGATAACAAACATTAAAACAATAAAGTCCATCGATAATATCCAGAAAACACAAATACAGAGGCTGTAGCAATATCTGGGATTGATTTAGCCAAAACACAACTGGATATTTTTGTTTTCATGCAGTCATATCCGGACAAACTGGTGTGCAATTCGCATGCAGTGGGCCGAGAAAATCAGCGTACAAATGTTTTTGGAGAAAAGCAAGTTATTTCCTTAGGCAAGTGCATAAAATGTCATCGATAGAAACAGAAATATCATGTTTGTTTGCCGCAGTTCGTCTAGCTTTCTCCCTAACAAATATGAATGTGTAGGGCTTGTGTCTCCATGTGGAACCAATTTGTATTCCAAGCACAAAATTAAATGTTCCCTGTTAAAAAAAAATTTCAAAACACTAAAATCCGTGGATAATATCAGGAATACACAAACACAAAGGCTGTAGCAATATCTGGGATTCAGTTAGGCCAAAAAAATACCAGACATTTCTGGTTCCATCCAGTTATATCCGGACAAACTGGTTAGGAATTAATATGCAATGGACCTAGAAAATCACAGTACAAATGGTTGTGGATAAAAGCAAAGTCTTTTCTTTAGGCAAGTGCATAAAATGTCATCGATACAAACAGAAATATCATGTTTGTTTGCCGCAGTTCCTCTAGCTTTCTCCCTAGAAAATACCAATATGTAGAGCTGGTGTCTCCGTGTGAAACCAATTACTGTATCCAAGCTCAAAATAAAATATTCACCGATAAAAAACATTAAAAAAAATAACGTCCATCGATAATATCCAGAAAACACAAACACAGAGGCTTTCATAATATTTCGGATTGAGTTATCCAACACACAACCAGATATTTCCGGTTTCATCCAGTCATATCCCGACAAAGTGGTGAGGAATTCATATGCAATGGACCGAGACAATCAAAGTACAAATGGTTTTGGAGAAAAGGATAGTCTTTTCATTAGGCAATGCATAAAATGTCATCTATACAAACAGAAATATCATGTTTCTTTGCCGCAGTTCCTCTAGCTTTCTCCCTAGAAAATACGAATATGTAGAGCTGGTGTCTCCATGTGGAACCAATTAGTGTATCCAAGCACAAAATAAAATATTCCCCGATAAAAAACATTCAAAACAATAAAAACCGTGGATAATATCTGGAAATCACAAACAAAGAGGCTTTCACAATATTTCGATTGAGTTAGAGAAACAAAACCGGTTATTTCTGGTTTCATTCAGCCATATGCTGACACACTGGTGCGGAATTCGTATGCAATGGACCGAGAAAATCACAGTACAAATGGTTTTGGAGAAAAGCAAAGTCTTTTGTCAGGTAAGTGCATAAAATGTCATTGATACAAACAAAAATATCATGTTTGTTTGCCGCAGTTCCTCTAGCTTTCTCCCTAGAAAATACTAATGTGTGGAGCTGGTGTCCCCATGATGAACCAACTAGTGTTTCAACGGTACAAAATGTAATGTTCCCTGAAAATAACATTCAATACAATAAAGTCCATCGATAATATCCAGAAAACACAAACACAGAGGCTGTAGCAATATCTGGGATTCAGTTAGCCAAAACACAACTGGATATTTTTGTTTTCATCCAGTCATATCTGGATAAAATTGTGTGGAATTCATAGGCAATGGACCGAGAAAATCAGAGTACAAATGGTTTTGGAGAAAAGCAACGTCTTTTCATTAGGCAAGTGCATAAAATGTCAATGATACAAACAGAAATATCATGTTTGTTTACCGCAGTTCCTTTAGCTTCCTAGAAAATAGGAATTTGTAGAGCAGGTGTCCCCATGATGAACCAATAACTGTTTCAATGGTACAAAATTAAATGTTCCCTGATAAAAAACATTCAAACAATAAAGTCCATCGATAATATCCAGAAAACACAAACACAGAGTCTTTCACAATATTTCGGATTGAGTTAGCCAAAACACAACCGGATATTTCTGGTTTCATCCAGTCATATCCGGACAAAGTGGTCTGCAATTCATATGCAATGGCCGAGACAATCACAGTACAAATGATTTTGGAGAAAAGCAAAGTCTTTTCCTTAGGCAAGTACATAAAATGTCATCTATACAAAGAGAAATATCATTTTTGTTTGCCACAGTTCCTCTAGCTTTCTACGTAGAAAATACAAATATGTAGAGCTGGGGTCTCCATGTGGAAACAATTACTGTATCAAAGCACAAAATTAAATGTTCCCCGATAAAAAACATTCAAAACAATAAAAACCGTGGATAATATCCGGAAATCACAAACAAAGAGGCTTTCACAATATTTCGGATTGAGTTAGACAAACAAAACCGGTTACTTCCGCATTCATCCAGCCATATTCGGACAAACTTGTGCGGAATTCGTATGCAATGGACCCAGGAAATCACAGTACACATGGTTTTGGAGAAAAGCAAAGACTTTTCGTTAGGTCATTGCATAAAATGTCATCTATAGAAACAGAAATATCATGTTTGTTTGCCGCAGTTCCTCTAGCTTTCTCCCTAGAAGTACGAATGTGTGGAGCTGGTGTCCCCATGATGAACCAATTTTGTTTCTAGGGTACAAAATTAAATGTTCCCTGATAAAAACATTCAATACAATAAAGTCCATCGATAATATCCAGACAACACAACACAGAGGCCTTCCCAATATTTCGTATTGAGTTAGCCAAAACACAACCGGATATTTCTGGTTTCATCCAGTCATATCCGGACAAACTGGTGTGGAATTCGTATGCAATGGACCGAGAAAATCACAGTACAAATGGTTTTGGGGAAAAGCAAAATCTTTTCTTTAGGCAAGTGCATAAAATGTCATCTATACAAACAAAAATATCATGTTTGTTTGCCGCAGTTCCTCTAGCTTTCTCCCTAGAAAATACGAATGTGAGGAGCTGGTGTACCCATGATGAACCAATTAGTGTTTCAATGGTACAAAATGTAATGTTCCCATTTAAAAACAATCATTACAATAAAGTCCATCGATAATATCCAGAAAACACAAACACAGAGGCTTTCACAATATTTCGGATTTTGTTAGCCAAAACACAACCGGATATTTCTGGTTTCAGCAGTCATATCCAGACAAAATGGTGTGGAATTCGTATGCAATGGTCCAAGAAAATCACAGTAAAAAAGGTTTTGGAGAAAGCATAGTCTTTTCGTTAGGCAAGTGCATAAAATGTCATCTATACAAACAAAAATATCATGTGTGTTTGCGCAGTTCCTCTAGCTTTAACCCTAGAAATATGAATGTGTAAAGCAGGTGTCCCCATGATGAACCAATTAGTGTTTCAACGGTACAAAATGTAATGTTCCCTGAAAATAACATTCAATACAATAAAGTCCATCGATAATATCCAGAAAACACAAACACAGAGGCTGTAGCAATATCTGGGATTGAGTTAGCCAAAACACAACTGGATATTTTTGTTTTCATCCAGTCATATCTGGATAAAATTGTGTGGAATTCATAGGCAATGGACCGAGAAAATCAGAGTACAAATGGTTTTGGAGAAAAGCAACGTCTTTTCATTAGGCAAGTGCATAAAATGTCATCGATACAAACAGAAATATCATGTTTGTTTACCGCAGTTCCTTTAGCTTCCTAGAAAATAGGAATTTGTAGAGCAGGTGTCCCCATGATGAACCAATAACTGTTTCAATGGTACAAAATTAAATGTTCCCTGATAAAAAACATTCAAACAATAAAGTCCATCGATAATATCCAGAAAACACAAACACAGAGTCTTTCACAATATTTCGGATTGAGTTAGCCAAAACACAACCGGATATTTCTGGTTTCATCCAGTCATATCCGGACAAAGTGGTCTGCAATTCATGTGCAATGGCCCAGACAATCACAGTACAAATGGTTTTGGAGAAAAGCAAAGTCTTTTCCTTAGGCAAGTACATAAAATGTCATCTATACAAAGAGAAATATCACTTTTGTTTGCACAGTTCCTCTAGCTTTCTACGTAGAAAATACAAATATGTAGAGCTGGGGTCTCCATGTGGAACCAATTACTGTATCAAAGCACAAAATTAAATGTTCCCCGATAAAAAACTTTCAAAACAATAAAAACCGTGGATAATATCCGGAAATCACAAACAAAGAGGCTTTCACAATATTTCGGATTGAGTTAGACAAAAAAAAACCGGTTATTTCCTCATTCATCCAGCCATACTCGGACAAACTGGTGCGGAATTCGTATGCAATGGACCCAGGAAATCACAGTACACATGGTTTTGGAGAAAAGCAAAGTCTTTTCGTTAGGTCATTGCATAAAATGTCATCTATACAAACAGAAATATCATGTTTGTTTGCCGCAGTTCCTCTAGCTTTCTCCCTAGAAATACGAATGTGTGGAGCTGGTGTCCCCATGATGAACCAATTTTGTTTCTAGGGTACAAAATTAAATGTTCCCTGATAAAAACATTCAATACAATAAAGTCCATCGATAATATCCAGACAAAACAAACACTGAGGCCTTCCCAATATTTCGGATTGAGTTAGCCAAAACACAACCGGATATTTCTGGTTTCATCCAGTCATATCCGGACAAACTGGTGTGGAATTCGTATGCAATGGACCGAGAAAATCACAGTACAAATGGTTTTGGGGAAAAGCAAAGTCTTTTCTTTAGGCAAGTGCATAAAATGTCATCTATACAAACAAAAATATCATGTTTGTTTGCCGCAGTTCCTCTAGCTTTCTCCGTAGAACATACAAATGTGTAGAGCTGGTGTCTCCATGTGGACACAATTAGTGTTTCACAGCACAAAATTAAATATTCCCTGATAAAAAAATATACAAAACTATAAATTCTGTGGATAATATCAAGAATACACAAACACAGAGGGGGTAAGAATATCTGGGATTATTTAGCCAAAAAAAACCCGGATATTTCCGGTGTCATCCAGAGATATCCAGACAAACTGGTGTGGAATTCGTATGCAATGGACCGAGAAAATCACAATACAAATGGTTTTGGAGAAAAGCAAAGTCTTTCGTTAGGCAAGTGCATAAAATGTAATCTATACAAACAGAAATATCATGTGTGTTTGTCGCAGTACCTGGAGCATTCTCAATAGAAAATACAATTTTGTAGAACTGGTGTCTCCCTGTGGAACCAATTAGTGTTTCAAAGAAAAAAGTTAAATGTTCCCTGATAAAAAACATTCAAAACTATAACGTCCATCGATAATATCCAGAAAACACAAACACAGAGGCTTTCACAATATTTCAGATTGAGTTAGCCAAAACAAAACAGGATATTTCTGGTTTCATTCAGTCATATCCGGACAAACTGGTGTGGAATTCGAATGCAATGGAACGAGAAAATACAGTAAAAATGGTTTTGGAGAAAAGCAAAGTCTTTTCGTTAGGCAAGTGCATAAAATGTCATCTATACAAACAGAAATATCATGTGTGTTTGCCGCAGTTCCTTTAGCTTTCTCAATAGAAAATACGAATGTGTAGAGCTGGTGTTCTCATGATGAATAAATCAGTGTTTCAACGGTACAAAATTAAATATTCCCTGATAAAAACACTGAAAACAATAAAGTTCATCTATAATATCCAGAAAACACAAACACAGAGTCTGTAGCAATTTATGGGATTGAGTTAGCCAAAACACAACCAGATATATCTGGTTTCATCCAGTCATATCCGGACAAACTGGTGTGGAATTCGTATGCAATGGACAGAGAAAATCACGGTACAAATGGTTTTGGAGAAAAGCAGTCTTTTCGTTAGGCAAGTGCATAAAATGTCATGTATACAAACAGAAATATCATGTTTGTTTGCCGCAGTTCCTCTAGCATTCTCCCTAGAAAATAAGAATGTGTAGAGCTGGTGTTTCCATGATGAACCAATTAGTGTTTCTATTGTACAAAATTAAATGTTCCCTGATGAAAAACATTCAAAACAAGAAAGTCTGTTGATAATATCCAGCCTACACAAACAGAGAGGCTGTATCAATATCTGGAATTGAGTTAGCCAAACACAACCGGATATTTCCGGTTTCATCCAGTCATATCCGGAAAAACTGGTGTGGAATTCGTATGCAATGGACCGAGAAAATCACATTACAAATGGTTTTGGAGAAAAGCAAAGTCTTTACGTTAGTCAAGTGCATAAAATGTCATCTATACAAATAGAAATGTCATGTTTGTTTGTCGCATTTCCTATAGCTTTCTCCCTGTAAAATACGAATGTGTGGAGCTGGTGTCTCCACGATGAACCAATTAGAGTTTCTAAGGTACAAAATGAAATGGTCCCTGATAAAAACATTCAAAACAATAAAGTCCATCGATAATATCCAGAAAACACAAACACAGATGCTTTCACAATATTTCGGATTGTATTAGCCTAAACACAACAGGATATCTGGTTTCATCCAGCCATATACGGACAAAGTGCTGTGGAATTGTATGCAATGGACCGAGAAAATCACAGTACAAATGGTTTTGGAGAAAAGCAAAGTCTTTTCGTTGGGGATGTGCATAAAATGTCATCTATACAAACAGAAATATCATGTTTGTTTGCCGCAGTTCCTCTAGATTTCTCCCTAGAAAATATGAATATGTAGAGCTGGTGTCTCCATGTGGAACCAATAACTGTATCCAAGCTCAACATAAAATATTCCCCGATAAAAACATTCAAAAAAATAAATCCGTAGAAAATATCCGGAAAACACAAACACAGAAGCTGTAGAAATATCTGGGATTGAGTTAGCCAAAACAAAACCATTTTTCTGGTTTCATCCAATCAATCCAGACAAACTGGTGTGGAATTCGTATGCAATGGACCAAGAAAATCGCAGTAAAAATGGTTTTGGAGAAAAGCAAAATCTTTTCGTTAGGCAACTGCATAAATTGTCATCTATACAAACAGAAATATCATGTGTGTTTGTCGCGTTCGTCTAGCTTTCTCCCTAGAAAATAGGAATGTGTAGAGCTGGTGTCTCCATTTGGAACCAGTTAGTGATTCCAAGGAAAAAATTAAGTATTCCCGGATAAAAAACATCAAATCAATAAAATCCTTGCATAATATCAGGAATACACAAACACAGTTGCTGTAGCAATATGTGGGATTGAGTTAGCCAAAACAAAACCGGATATTTCCGATTACATCCATTCATATCTGGTAAACTGGTGTGGAATTCATATGGAATGGACCGAGAAAATGACAGTAAAAATGGTTTCGGAGAAAAGCAAAGGCTTTTCGTTAGGCAAGTGCATGAAATGTCATCCATACAAACAGAAATATCATGTTTGTTTGCCTCAGTTCCTCTAGCTTTCTCCCTAGAAAATACGAAATTGTAGAGCTGGTGTCCCCATGATGAACCAATTTGTGTTTCAACGGTACAAAATAAAATGTTCCCCGATCAAAAACATTCAAAACAAGAATGTCCACTGATAATATCCAGAAAACACAAACCCAGAGGCAGTAGCAATTTTTCGGATAGAGTTACCCAAAACACAACCGGATATTTCTGCTTTCATCCAGGCATATCCGGACACACTGGTTTGGAATTCATATGCAATGGACCGAGAAAATCACAGTAAAAATGATTTTGGAGAAAAGTAAAGTCTTTTCGTTAGGCAAGTGCATAAAATGTCATCTATACAAACAGAAATATCATGTTTGTTTGCCGCAGTTCCTCTAGCTTTTTCCCTAGAATATATGAATGTGTGGATCTGGTGTTCCCATGATTTACCAATTAGTGTTTCAACGGCACAAAATTAAATGTTCCCTGATAAAAAACATTCACATCAATAAAGTCCATGGATAATAACTAGAAAACACATACACAGAGGCTGTAGCAATATCTGGGATTGAGTTGTCCAAAACAAAACCACATATTTCCAGTTTCATCCAGTCATATCCGGACAAAGTGGTGTGGAATTCATATGTAATTCACTGAGAAAATCAGAGTACAAAAGGAATTGGAGAAAAGCAAAGTCTTTTCTTTAGGCAAGGGCATAAAATGTCATCTATACAAACAGAAATATCATGTTTGTTTGCCGCATTTCCTCTAGCTTTCTCCCTAGAAAATATGAATGTGTAGAGCTGGTGTCCCCATGATGAACCAATTAGTGTTTCCAAGCCCAAAGTTAAATGTCCCCAGAAAAAAACATTAAAAACAATAAAGTTCGTGGATAATATCAGGAATGCACAGATACAGAGGCTGTAGTAATGTCTGGGAACCAGAGATTTCCGGTTTCTTCCAGTCATATCCCGACAAACTGGTGTGGAATTCGTATGCAATGGACCGAGAAAAACACAGTAAAAATGGTTTTGGAGAAAAGCAAAGTCTTTTCGTTAGGCAAGTGCATAAAATGTCATCTATACAAACAGAAACATCATTTTTGTTTGCTGCAGTTCCTCTAGCTTTCTCCCTAGATAATACGAATATGTGGAGCTGGTGTTCCCATGATGAACCAATTAGTGTTTCAACGGTAAAAATGTAATGTTCCCTGAAAAAAAATATTGAAAAATAGAAAATCCATGAATAATATCCAGAAAACACAAGCACAGAGACTTTCACAATATTTCGCATTGAGTTAGCCAAAACACAACCGGATATTTCTGGTTTCATCGAGTCATATCCGGAGAAAGTGGTTTGGAATTCGTATGCAGTGGACCAAGAAAATCAGAGTAAAAATCGTTTTGGAGAAAAGCAAAGTCTTTTCGATAGGCAAGAGCATAAAATGTCATCTGTACAAAAGAAATGTCATGTTTGTTTGTCGCAGTTCCTCTAGCTTTCTCCCTAGAAAATACGAATATGTAGAGCTGGTGTTTCCATGTGCTACCAATTACTGTATCCAAGCTCAAAATAAAATGTTTCCCGATAAAAAAACATTAAAAACAATAAAGTCCAGATAGGAAATTAGGAGAGCGGCGGGTTAGCGGAATAGGCACGGAGCTCACTATTATTCCGGGGGAGAGACAGTTTAATATAAGTGGAGATACTGCAGGGTCAAGGAAGAGTAGGGGATGAAACAGCAGAGGAAACAGTTCTGGAACTAGTGATTCACAGTGTACCTGCGTGGAGAGCGTGGGAGCCCAATTCCGGACACCAGCGGTAGACTCAACACACCAGCATTGGAACGTGAGGTGAGCCGAAACTCAATAGCCCGAGACACCAGCGGGCAAGTGGAAAGAGGAGGCTAGAGGGAACGAGGCTTGAAACTCCGTGGGGAAAAATTCACGAGGCTAACTAGAAGAGAGAGAGGAAAAAAAATAAAAAAAGTGACTGATACGGACACAAGTTTCTCTCTCTCCGCTCACCTCTCAAATGCGAGCAAGTCAGAGCAGGCGCCATTTTGGACATACGTCATAAGCAGGGCGACCTCAGGACTGCACCAGCCCTGAGCCTAGCAGAAACACCAGACTCTGGGGGCAGGGGTGAAATAACAGGAGGTTAGGATCTAACTTGGAAACCCAGTGGGAGACTGCAGGAGAATTGGAGCCCATACTGAGGGCAGCAGAGATTCCCTGTGTGGTCCTTGGGAAAGAGCTTCCGATCTCTGGCTCCTGTGGGCATATCATTTGCCTTCTAACTACCTCCAATTACGTTCAGCTGTGCAGAATTACTTCCCTTTTGAATCAAAAAAAAAGAAAGAGAGATTTACCACAGCTAACCTGGGAGTGTCATCTTTGACACACCCTCAACCCTGAGGAACCAAACACAGCTCTCAGTCCACACTCATCTCAAGCCTCTAAGACTCCACTGAAAGCAGACAGTCCACTTAATATAGAGCCATAGTGTAACAAGAAAAAACACCACAGTGAAGAAACCAAATATCTCCAACATGCCAAACAACAAATGCAAAAACCGAGGTAACAAGAACAAGGAAGATACTATGATGCCCCAAATGAAAAAGACACCCCAATTCAAGATTATGAAGACAATGAGATCGAAGAAATGCAAGAAGCGGATCTCAAAAAATTGATAAGAACATTAAGAAGTTCTCAAAAACAAATTCTTGAACTACAGAAATCCTTAATGGACAAGATAGAAAATCTCCCTCGTGAAAATGAAATATTAAGGAGGAATCAAATTGAAATGAAACAACTAGTGGAACAAGAAAGTGTGATAGTGACGAGAAATCATAATGAAATGAAGAATTCAATAGATCAAATGACAAACACATTAGAGAGCCTTAAGAGCAGAATGGGCGAAGCAGAACAGAGAATATCAGACTTAGAAGACGGAGAACAGGAAAGGAAACAGGCAAACCAAAGAAAAGAAGAAGAAATCAGAAATCTAAAACATATTGTCAGGAATCTACAGGATACTATTAAAAAACCCAACTTTCGGGTTCTAGGAGTTCCTGAAGGCATGGAGAGGGAGAAAGGATTAGAAGGCATTTTCAGTGAGATACTAGCAGAAAATTTCCCAGGTTTGGAGAAGGACAGAGGCATCTTAGTACAGGAAGCTTATAGAACCCCTAATAAACATGACCAAAACAGATCCTCACCACGACATGTTGTAATCAAACTCACCACAGTGAAACATAAAGAAAAGATCCTAAAAGGTGCAAGAGAGAAACGTCAGATCACTCTTAGAGGATCTCCAATTAGACTCACAGCAGACTTCTCATCAGAAACCCTACAAGCTAGAAGGGAATGGCGAGACATAGCCCAGGGACTAAGAGAGAAAAACTGCCAGCCCAGAATACTATATCCTGCAAAGCTCTCATTTGTGAATGAAGGTGAAATTAAGACTTTTCATAGCAAACAGAAACTGAAAGAATTTGTTGCCACTCATCCTGCCCTGCAAAAGTTGCTTAAAGATGTGTTACACACAGAAACACAGAAACACGGTCACCAATATGAAAGAAGGTAAAGGAAGGAAACCTCACAGCAAAAGATCACAGGAAGCTCAATTTCTCTTTAACATAGAATTAAACTCTGATGCTCGGTTAAAGCAATGTGTTAAAGTAATCTATTATGTGCTCTTGATGTCTGTTACATTCTAATTGTTCAAAAACAGCTGAATTTTTATTAAGAGCTATGGGTTATTTAAATATGTGCTTATTTTCAAAGATTTGAATAGTCACCTTGTAACAATGATCAAATTTGGTCTATGTTTTGTCATGATTTTAAGGAATCTTATTTCAACCAGATATTTTGGATTTTGAGCCTTCTTGGCATTCTTGACAGGCATTCAAAAAATCAAAGTTTCAAACAATCTGGTCTCTAAAATTTCCAGTAAATCCTGGACTTTGGTTTTTCCAGTTTGGGCCCAACTGAAAAAATCGAAGGACCTATGTCTCTCATCTTATAGAGACACCAACTAAGCAGGCTATTTGGATTATATTAGAAGGACTGTCAGGATGTGATGTGGTACCAGACTTTAAGTTTCTATAATGGAAAAATGCTATTAATGCAAATGTTTGAGGATTAAAACGTCTAATGATCTTGTGTTACTAGACATGATAGTTATCTTAATGAGAAAGCCCCAGAGGCCTAAAGGGTTAAATACTTGTAAAATCCTACAGGTGCTTTCAAAAATACTGTGAAGTAAGCAAGTGCCTCTTGTTGGTTGATGAGTTTATAATTTTAAACATGGCGACTTAAAGTCTTTTGTCATCCATAGTTATATATGGTGTGCTGCTCATAAAACTAAAGCGTTGTTGGTTCTGTGTTTAGCTGTCCTCCTATAGGTTCCTATGGACTTTTCCCAGCTACTTTTATTGTATTCAGTACTTTGGGATGGCTCTGTAAACAGATGAAGCCAATAATGTATTAACAGTACCAACTGAGAGAAAGTATGGTTAACTGAGGTTACTAAAAACAAAAAGCAATTCAAATCAACTGGCAATCTACAAAAAGAGTTGAAGATTTTAAAAGCTATTATTAAAATTGCTATATTGGTCTATTATGCTATGTTATATGTGTGTACATATTGTATGTCCACATGGGGAAATTTTATTAAGAGTTTTATTTTAAATGGCTTATAGATAAGATTGTCCATAAATTAAAGCTGCTAAAATCAATCAAAGATACATTTTAATTGGTGTGACCTGAATCTCTGTATCATATGTTTTAAACGTGTTGGTAGAAAGAAACTAAAAACATTTTAGATGGTTGTGCTTAAGTTTACTGGCTAAACAAACTACACCATGTTAGATATTTAAGAGGTGTTTTCAAATACATGATTCTTAAAATTTCTAGAAGGCATTGGACCTTCTGGTAAATGTTTTCTTAAGTTGTTATCTAATGGTTGAAACTATTTGCTAAGTATTCATGTAATATTGCTATTGTCAGCAAGTGATCTAGGACTTACTCCCTCATTTCTCTATTCTAAGCCCAACTTGTTCTTTCATTTCTCTATTCTCTTCAAGGTAGGAAACTAATTCTATTATAAAGGAATCTGTAGGACGCACAATTTAATCTTTAGACCTTATAAAAGAGATGGCTAACATTTTTCTGTAATAGCATAGACAAAATAAGAACTTAAATAATAATCTCATAGTAGATTCGCTTTGCCATCAGCGAAGTATACAGTAAGTAGAAAAAACCTCCCTTTCAGACCAAAGGGAAAGAAAGTTTTAAAGTGAGAATATAATTTTCCTCATGGGCATTGTCTACCTTAGAAAAACTACTGCAGAACATGCCTGTGACTATAGACTTGTAGTTTAGGCCACAGAAGATTAGAGATGGGACTTGGGCACTCCCTTGAGTTGCATCCTCTGCTCTGCTTTAACACAATCCAGGAGGAAAGGAAAGCTGGGCATCAGAAGCAATGGGTGGCAGGCCTATTAATGGCTGATCTGTACAGTGATCTGCCCTCAAGGAGACCCAACAGGCCAGTCCACTGCAGTGGCTTTCAATGTGGTAAGCCTGGGCTTCAGCAGAAGTCAGCTTGTGAAGAGCCCTGGCAGCTCTGCCAAGAGTTGGATCACTGGAAATGGACCTGCCCTGGAGTCGAAGCATGCCCAGGTCAGAGCCACAGATCTTATTGGCTCTAAGCTGAAAAGCCCTTCACTCAGCCCAACTTCCAAAGTGACCACTGCAGCTGAGGGGATGGTCAAGTAGGGTTAGCAACACTGCAGGCAGAACTCTACATTTCTTGTTAGAAATGCCACCTGCCTTGACCTGGCCAGCTCTCCTCCCAGGCCAGCCAAGTAATGAAAGTCAACAGAGTGCCTTCCCCTAGGAGGTTCACACCTCCCTTAGGATGTACCCCATGTGAAGAGATAGATTGGTCTGGGCCTCTTAACTTACAAGGCCTAAAGCCCACCAAATTGTTATCAAGCCCCTTCTATCAGGTTCTATTTGCCTCTCAATCAGAAAAATTACTTGTAGCTTAGACAGCACCTTTCTTAGCTCCTCTAATAATGATTCTGTCCTTTATTCTAGGCCCTGTCTAGTGCACTTGGGCCTCATTCATTTGTAACCATAACCTCTACTCTACCACCAATGGCTCTACTCCCAACCTGTGTGTACTGATGGTCCTCTTCCCCACTTAATGCTGTAAAATTGTTCAAACCTGGTAAATGCCACTCTTAGGATCATTGGTTACTATCCTCACTCTGTCTTTTATGACCTTGTCTAAATATGATCAGAGTCGGTAAACTTGGAAGGCTTCCATAGCCTTTGCAACTCATGACGACAGCCTAGGATGGTTACTGGCGCCATAAACTAGAGTGTCAATTTGTTGGGTCAACAACAGGAGCCACTGTGCACTTGCTCCTCTTATGGGATCTCTGTCCTAAATGTGCTGTACATTTTGATTTAATGCTATAACTAGTACTCAAACAGTATGTTTCACTTTGTGTTGCTATGTGGGGGCTAACTGTTGAAATCTTTATACTAAATTGATCTTCTGTATATAAAGAGAATTGAAAATGAAGCTTGATGTGAATGGAAGGGGAGAGGGAGCGGGAGAGGGGAAGGTTGCGGGTGGGAGGGAAGTTATGGGAGGGGAAACCCATTGTAATCCATAAGCTGTACACTGGAAATTTATATTCATTAAATAAAAGTTAAAACAAAACAAAACAAAATAAATGTTCCCTGATAAAAAAACATTCAAAACAATAAAGTCCATTGATAATATCCAGAAAGCACAAACACAGAGGCTTTCACATTATTTCAGATTGAGTTAGCCAAAACACAACCAGATATTTCTGGTTTCATCCAGTGATATCCGGACAACGTGGTGTGCAATTCGTATGCAATGGACCGAGAAAATTACAGTAAAAATGATTTTGGAGAAAAGCAAAGTCTTGTCATTAGGCAAGTGCATAAAATGTCATCTGTACAAATAGAAATATCATGTTTGTTTGCCACTGTTCCTCTTGCTTTCTCCCTAGAAAATACGAATATGTAGAGCGGGTGTCTCCATGTGGAAACAATTATTTTTTCGCAGCACAAATATAATGTTCCCTGTTAAAAAACATTCAAAAGAATAAAGTCTGTGGATGATATCAGGAATACACAAACACAGAGGCTGTAGCAATATCTGGGATTGAGTTAGCCAAAACAAAACCGGATATTTCCGGTTAGTACAGTCATATCCGGTCAAACTGGTGTTGAATTTGTATGCAATGGACCGAGAAAATCACAGTACAAATGGTTATGGAGAAAAGCAAAGTCTTTTCGTTAGGCAAGTGCATAAAATGCCATCTATACAAACAGAAATATCATGTATGTTTGCCGCAGTTCCTCTAGCTTTCTCCCTAGAAAATACGAATGTGTAGAGCTCGTGTCCCCATGATGAAAAATTAGTGTTTCTACAGTACAAAATTAAATGTTCCTTGATAAAAACGTTCAAAACAATAAAGTTCATCGATAATATCCCGAAAACACAAACAGAGAGGTTTTCAGAATATTTCGGATTGAGTTAGCCAAAACACAACCGGATATTTCCGGTTTCATCCAGTGATATCCGCACAAAGTGGTTTAAGGAATTCGTATGCAATGGACCGAGAAAATCACAGCAAAAATGGTTTTGGAGAAAAGCAAAGTCTTTTCGTTAGGCAAGTGCATAAAATATCATCTACACAAACATAAATATCATGTTTGTTTGCCGCAGATCCTCTAGCTTTCTCCCTAGAAAATACGAAGGTTTAGAGCTGGTGTCCCCAGGATGAACCAATTAGTGTTTCTACTATACAACAATAATTGTTCCCTGATAAAAATATTCAAAACAATAAAGTCCATTGATAATATACAGAAAACACAAACACAGTGGCTGTAGCAATATTTCAGATTGAGTTAGCCAAAACACAACCGGATATTTCTGTTTTCATCCAGTCATATCGGGACAAAGTGGTGTGGAATTCGTATGCAATGGACCAAGAAAATCAGAGTATAAATGGTTTTGGAGAAAAGCAAAGTCTGTTCATTAGGAAAGTGCATAAAATGTCATCTATACAAACAGAAATATCATGTTTGTTTGCCGCAGTTCCTCTAGCTTTCTCCGTAAAAAATACGAATGTGTAGAGCTGGTGTCTCCATGTGCAACCAATTACCATATTCAAGCTCAAAATAAAATGTTCCCTGTTATAAAACATTCAAAACAATAAATTCTGTGGATAATATCAGGAATACACAAACACAGAGCCTGTAGCAATATCTGGGATTGAGTTAGCCAAAACAAAACCGGATATTTCTTGTTTCATCCAGTCATATCCCGACAAACTGGTGTGGAATTCGTATGCAATGGAACGAGAAAATCACAGTAAAAATGATTTTGGAGAAAAGCTAAGTCTTTTAATTAGGCAAGGTCATAAAATGTCATCTATGGAAACAGAAATATCATGTTTGTTTGCCGTAGTTCCTCTAGCGTTCTCCCTAGAAAATACGAATGTGTAGAGCTGCTGTCTCCATGTAACAATTATTGTTTCACATCACAAAATTAAATGTTCCCTGTTAAAAACATTAAAAACAATAAAATTCATCGATAATATCCAGAATTCACAAACAGAGAGGTTTTTAGAATATTTCGGATTGCGTTAACCAAAACACAACCGGATATTTCTGGTTTCATCCAGTGATATGCGGACAAAATAGTCTAAGGAATTCGTATGCAATGGACCGAGAAAATCAGAGTAAAAATGGTTTTGGAGAAAACCAAAGTTTTTCCTTAAGCAAGTGCAAAAAATGCCATCTATACAAACAGAAATATCATGTTTCTTTGCCACAGTTCCTCGAGCTTTCTCCGTAGAAAATATGAATATGTAGACCTGGTGTCTCCATGTGGAAACAATTAGTGTTTCGCAGCACAAAATTAAATGTTCCCAGATAAAAAACATTCAAATCAATAAAGTCTGTGTATAATATCAGGAATACACAAACACAGAGGATGTAGCAATATCTGGTATTGAGTTAGCCAAAAAAAAAAAAAAAACCGGATAATTCCAGTTTCATCCAGTCATATCCAGACAAACTGGTGTGGAATTCGTATGCAATGGACCGAGAAAATCACAGTAAAAATGGTATTGGAGAAAAGCAAAGTCTTTTCATTAGGAAATGCTTAAAATGTCATTGATACAAACAGAAATATCGTGTTTGTTTGCAGCAGTTCCTCTAGCATTCTCCCTAGAAAATACGAATGTGTAGAACTGGTGTCTCCATGATGAGCCAATTAGTGTTTCTAAGGTACAAAATTAAATGTTCCCTTATGAAAACATTCAAAACAATAAAGTCTGTGGTAATATCACGAATGCAAAATCTCAGAGGCTTTAGCAATATCTGAGATTGAGTTAGCCAAAACACAACCGGATATTTCTGGTATCATCCAGTCATATCTGGACAAACTGGTGTGGAATTCGTATGCAATGGACTGAGAAAATCACAGTAAAAATGGTTTTGGAGAAAAGCAAAGTCTTTCCGTTAGGAAAGTGCATAAAATGTCATCTAGGGAAACAGAAATATCATGTTTGTTTGCCGCAGTTCCTCTAGTTTTCTCCCTAGAAAATACGAATGTGTAGAGCTGGTGTCTCCATGTGAAACCAATTAGTGTTTCCAAGCACAAAATTAAATGTTCTCTGAAAAAAAAAACATTGAAAAATATAAAGTCCATGGTTAGTATCAGGAATACACAAACACAGAGGCTGTAGCAATATTTGGGATTGAGTTAAGCAAAAGAGAACCAGATATTTCTGGTTTCATCCAGTCATTTCCGGACAAACTGATGTGGAATTCGTATGCAATGGACCGAGAAAATCACAGTAAAAATGGTTTTGGAGAAAAGCAAAGTCTTTTCATTTGGAAGTGCATAAAATATCATCGATACAAACAGAAATATGATGTCTGTTTGCCGCAGATCCTCTAGCTTTCTCCTTAGAAAATACGAATGTGTAGAGCTGGTGTCCACATGAAGAACCAATTAGTGTTTCTGTGGTACAAAATTAAATGTTCCCTAATAAAAAACATTCAAAACAATAAAGTTCATCGATAATATCCAGAAAACACAAACACAGAGGCTTTCACAATATTTCAGATTGAGTTAGCCAAAACACAACCGGATATTTCTGTTTTCATCCAGTCATATCCGGACAAAGTGGTGTGGAATTCGTATGCAATGGACCGAGAGAATCACAGTACAAATGGTTTTGGAGAAAAGCAAAGTCTTTTCGTTATGCAAGTGCATAAAATGACATCGATACAAACAGAAATATCATGTTTGTTTGCTGCAGTTCCTCTAGCTTTCTCCCTAGAAAATATGAATGTGTAGAGCTGGTGTCTCCATGTGGAACCAATTAGTGTTTCAACGGTAGAAAATTAAATGTTCCCTGATAAAAACATTCAAAACATTTAGTCCATCGATAATATCCAGAAAACACAAACACAGAGGTTGAACCCATATTTCGATTGAGTTAGCCAAAACACAACCGGATATTTCTCGTTTCATCCAGTCATGTCCGGACAAACTGGTGTGGAATTCGTATGCAATGAACCGAGAAAATCACAGTAAAAATGGTTTTGGAGAAAAGCAAAGTCTTTCCGTTAGGCAAGTGCATAAAATGTCATCCATACAAACAGAAATATCATGTTTGTTTGCCGCAGTTCCTCTAGCTTTCTCCGAAGAAAATACGAATGTGTAGAGCTGGTGTCTCCATGATGATCCAATTAGTGTTTCTAAGGTACAAAATTAAATGTTCCCTGATGAATACGTTCAAAACAATAAAGTCTGTGGGTAATATCAGGAATGCAAAATCACAGAGGCTGTAGCAATATCTGAGATTGAGTTAGCCAAAACAAAACCGGATATTTCTGTTTTCCTCCAGTCATATCCGGACAAAGAAGTGTGGAATTCGGATGCAATGGACCGAGAATATCACAGTAAAAATGGTTTTGGAGAAAAGCAAAATCTTTTCATTAGGGAAGTGCTTAAATTGTCATTGATAGATACAGAAATATCATGTTTGTTTGCCGCAGTTCCTCTAGCTTTCTCCCTAGAAAATACAAATATGCAGAGCTGGTGTCTACATGTGGAACCAATTAGTGTTTCCAAGCACAAAATTAAATGTTCCCTGATAAAAAACTTTAAAAACAATAAATTCCGTTGTTAATAGTAGGAAAACACAAACACAGAGGATGTAGAAATATCTGAGATTGATTAGCCAAAACACTACCGGATATTTCTGATTTCATCCAGTCATATCCGGACAAACTTGCGTTGAATGCTTATGCAGTATACCGAGAAAATCACAGTAAAAATGGTTTATAGAAAAGCAAAGTCTTCTTGTTAGGAAAGTGCATAAAATCTCATCTATACAAACAGAAATATCATGTTTGTTTGCCGCAGTTCCTCTATATCTCTCCCAAGAAAATACGAATATGTAGAGTTGGTCTCCCCAAGATGAACCTATTACTGTTTCAACGGTACAAAATTAAATGTTCCCTGATAAAAACGTTCAAAATAATAAAGTCCATCGATAATATCCAGAAAAAACAAACACACAGGCTTTCACAATATTTCGGATTGAGATAGCCACAACTCAACCGGATGTTTCTGGTTTCATCTAGTCATATCCGGACAAAGTGGTGTGGAATTCGTATGCAATGGACCGAGAAAATCACAGTAAAAATGGTTTTGGAAAAAAGCATAGTCTTTTCATTAGGCAAGTAGATAAAATATCATCGATACAAACAGAAGTATCATGTTTGTTTGCCGCAGTTCCTCTAGCTTTCTCCATAGAAAATACGAATGTGTAGAGCTGGTGTCTCCATGTGGAACCAATTAGTGTTTCCAAGCACAAATTAAATGTTCCCTGGAAAAAAACATTCAAAACAATAAAGTCTGTGGATAATATCAGCAATACACAACACAGAGGCTATAGCAATATTTCGGATTGAGTTAGCCAAAAGACAACCAGATATTTCTGTTTTCAACCGCTCATATACGGACAAAGTGGTGTAGAATTCGTATGCAATGGACCGAGAAAATCACAGTAGAAATGGTTTTGGAGAAAAGCAAAATTTTTCGTTAGGCAAGTGCATAAAGTGTCATCTATACAAACAGAAATATCATGTTTGTTTGTTGCAGTTCCTCTAGCTTTCTCCCTAGAATATATGAATGTGTAGAGCTGGTGTCTCCAGGTGGAACCAACTAGTGTGTCCAAGCACAAAATTAAATGTTCCCTGAAAAAAAAAACATTCAGAAAAATAAAGTCCGTGGATAACATCAGCAATACACAAACACACAGGCTGTAGCAATATCTGGGATTGAGTTAGCCAAAACACATCCGGATATTTCTGTTTTCATCCAGTCATATCAGGAAAAAGTCATTTGGAATTTGGATGCAATAGACCAAGAAAATCACAGTAAAAATGGTTTTGGAAAAAAGCAAAGTCTTTTCGTTAGGCAAGTGCATAAAATGTCATCGATACAAACAGAAATATCATGTTTGTTTGCCGCAGTTCCTCTAGCTTTCTCCCTAGAAAATACGAATGTGTAGAGCTGGTGTCTCCATATGGAACCAATTAGTGTTTCCAAGCAGAAATTAAATGTCCCCGGATAAAAAACATTCAAAACAATAAAGTCCGTGCATAATATCCGGAATACACAAACACAGAGGCTGTAGCAATAGTTCGGATTGAGTTACCCATAACACAGCCAGATATTTCTCGTTTCATCCAGTCATATCCGGACAAAGTGGTTTGGAATTCGTATGCAATGGACCTGGAAAATCACAGTAAAATGGTTTTGGAGAAAAGCAAAGTCTTTTCGTTAGGCAAGTGCATAAAATGTCATCTATACAAACAGAAATTTCATGTTTGTTTGTCGCAGTTCCTCTAGCTTTCTCCCTAGAAAATACGAATGTGTAGAGCTGGTGTCTCCATGTGTTACCAATTAGTGTTTGCAAGCAAAAATTAAATGTTCCCTGAAAAAAGACATTGAATAATATAAAATCCATGAATAATATCCAGAAATCACAAACACAGAGGCTTTCATAATATTTCGGATTGAGTTAGCCAAAACACAACTGGATATTTCTTTTGTCATCTAGTTATATCCGGACAAACTGGTGTGGAATTCGTATGCAATGGACTGAGAGAATCAGAGAAAAGATGGTATTGGAAAAAAGCAAAGTCTTTTTGTTAGGAAAGAGCATAAAATGTCCTCGATACAAACAGAAATATCATGTTTGTTTGCCGCAGTTCCTCTATCTTTCTCCCTAGAAAATACGAATATGTAGAGCTGGTGTCTCCATGTGGAACCAATTACTGTATCCAAGCTCAAAATAAAATGTTTCCCGATAGAAAACATTCAAAAAAAAATAAAGTCTGTGGATAATATCCAGAAAACAGAAACACAGAAATTGTAGCAATATCTGGGATTGAGTTAAGCAAAATAAAACCAGATATTTCCGGTTTCATCCAGTCATATACAAAGTGTTGTGGAATTCGTATGCAAAGGACCGAAAAATCACAGTACAAATGGTTTTGGAGAAAAGCAAAGTTTTTCATTAGGCAAGTGCATAAAATGTCATCTATAGAAACAGACATGTCATGTTTGTTTGTCGCAGTTCCTCTAGCTTTCTCCGTAGAAAATACGAATTTGTAGAGCTGGTGTTCCCATTATGAACCAATTAGTGTTTCAACGGTACAAAATTAAATGTTCTCTGATAAAAACATTCAAAACAATAAGTTCATCGATAATATCCAGAATACATAAACACAGAGGCTGTAGCAATGTTTCGGATTGAGTTAGCCAAAACACAACCGGATATTTCCGGTTTCATCCAGTCATATCCGGACAAAGTGTTGTGGAATTCGTATGCAATGGACCGAGAAAATCACAGTAAAAATGGTTTTGGAGAAAAGCAAAGTCTTTCCATTAGGCAAGTGCATAAAATGCCATGTATACAAACAGAAATATGATGTTTGTTTGCCGCAGTTCCTCAAGCTTTCTCGGAAGAAAATACGAATGTGTAGAGCTGGTGTCTCCATGATGAGCCAATTAGTGTTTCTAAGGTACAAAATTAAATGTTCCCTGATGAAAACATTCAAAACAATAAAGTCTGTGGATAATATCAGGAATGCAAAATCAAAGAGGCTGTAGCAATATCTGGGATTGAGTTATCCAAAACAGAACCGGATATTTCGGGTTTCATCCAGTCATATCCGGACAAACTGGTGTGGAATTCGTATGCAATGGACCGAGAAAATCACAGTAAATATGGTTTTGGAGAAAAGCAAAGTCTTTTCATTAGGAAGTGCATAAAATGTCATTGATACAAACAGAAATATCGTGTTTGTTTGCCGCAGTTCCTCCAGTTTTCTCCCTAGAAAATATGAATGTTAGAGCTGGTGTCTGCATGTGGAAACCATTAGTGCTTCCAAGCACAAAATTAAATGTTCCCTGAAAAAAAAAACATTCAAACAAATAAAGTCCGTGGATAATATCAGGAATACACAAACACAGAGGCTGTAGCAATATTTCGGATTGAGTTAGCCAAAACACAACCAGATATTTCTAGTTTCTTCCAGGTATATCCGGACAAAGTGGTGTGGAATTTGTATGCAATGGACCGAGAAAATCACAGTAAAAAATGGTTTTGGAGAAAAGCAAAGTCTTTTCGTTAGGGAAGTGCATAAAATGTCATCTAGACAAACAGAAATATGATGATTGTTTGCCGCAGTTCCTCTAGCTTTCTCCCTAGAAAATACGAATGTGTAGAGCTGGTGTCCCCATGATGAACCAATTAGTGTTTCTACGGTACAAAATGAAATGTTCCCTGATAAAAAAATTTCAGAACAATAAAATTCATCGATAACATCCAGAAAACACAAACACAGAGGCTTTCACAATATTTCAGATTGAGTTAGCCAAAACACAACCAGGTATTTCTGGTTTCATCCAGTCATATCCGGAAAAATGGTATGGAATTCGTATGCAATGGACCGAGATAATCACAGTAAAAATGGTCTTTGAGAAAAGCAAAGTCTTTTCCTTAGGCAAGCGCATAAAATGTCCTCGATACAAACAGAAATATCATGTTTGTTTGCCGCAGTTCCTCAAGCTTTCTCCGAAGAAAATACGAATGTGTAGAGCTGGTGTCCCCATGATGAACCAATTAGTGTTTCAACGGTACAAAATTAAATGTTCCCTGATGAAAACATTCAAAACAATAAAGTCTGTGGATAATATCAGGAATGCAAAATCAAAGAGGCTGTAGCAATATCTGGGATTGAGTTATCCAAAACAGAACCGGATATTTCGGGTTTCATCCAGTCATATCCGGACAAACTGGTGTGGAATTCGTATGCATTGTACCGAGAAAATCAGAGTAAAAAAGGTTTTGGAGAAAAGCAAAGTCTTTTCATTAGGAAGTGCATAAAATGTAATTTTTACAAACAGAAATATCATGTTTGCTTTCGGCAGTTCCTCTATCTTTCTCCCTTTAAAATACGAATGTGTAGAGCTGGTGTCCTCATGATGAACCAATTAGTGTTTCTACGGTACAAAATGAAATGTTCCCTGATAAAAAAACATTCATAACAAGAAAGTCCATAGTTAATATCCAGAAAACACAAACACAGAGGCTTTCACAATATTTCGGATTTGCTTAGCCAAAACACAACAGGATATTTCTGGTTTCATCCAGTCATATACGGACAAACTGGTGTGGAATTCGTATGCAATGGACCGAGAAAATCACAGTAAAAATGGTTTTGGAGAAAAGCAGAGTCTTTTCGTTAGGCATGTGCATAAAATCTCATCTATACAAAAAAAATATCATTTTTGTTTCCCGCAGTTCCTCTATCTTTCTCCCTAGAAATTACGAATATGTTCAGCTGGTGTCTCCATGTGGAACCAATTACTGTATCGAGGCTCAAAATAAAATGTTCTTCGATAAAAAACATTCAAAAAAATAAAGTCCACTGATAATATCCAGAAAACACAAAAACAGAGGCTGTAGCTATATTTGGGATTGAGTTAGCAAAAATAATCAAATATTTCTGGTTTCATCCAGTCATATCAGGACAAACTGGAGTGGAATTTGTATGCAATGGACTGAGAAAATACGGTAAAAATGGTTTTGGAGAATAGCAAAGTCTTTTCGTTAGGCAAGTGCATAATACGTCATGTATACTAACAGAAATATCATGTTTGTTTGCCGCAGTTCCTCTAGCTTTCTCGCTAAAAAATAAGAATGTGTAGAGCTGGTGTCTCCATGTGGAATCAATTAGTGTTTCAATGGTACAAAATTAAATGTTCCCTGATAAAAAACATTCAAAAAAAAGTATGTAGATAATATCAGGAATACACAAACACAGAGGAAGTAGCAATATCTGGGATTGAGTTAGCCAATACAAAACCAGATATTTCCGGTTTCATGCACTCATATCTGCAGAAAATTGTGTGGAATTCGTATGCAATGGACCGAGAAAATCAGAGTAAAAATTCTTTTGGAGAAAAGCAAGTCTTTTTGTTTTGCAATTGCATAAAACGTCATCAACACAAACATAAATATCAGGTTTGTTTGCCGCAGTTCCTCTAGCTTTCTCCCTAGAAATTAGGAATGTGTAGCGCTGGTGTCCTCATGATGAATCTATTAGTGTTTCTACGGTACAAAATGAAATGTTCCCTGATAAAAATATTCAAAACAATAAGTCTATCGATAATATCCGGAAAACACAAACACAGAGGCTGTAGCAATATTTCAGATTTTTTAGCCAAAACACGACAGGATATTACTGGTTTCATTCAGTCATATTGGGACAAAGTGGTTAGGAAGTCGTATGCAATGGACCGAGAAAATCACAGTACAAATGGTTTTGGAGAAAAGCAAAGTCTTTTCGTTAGGCATGTGCATAAAATGTCATCTATACAAACAGAAATATCATGTTTGTTTGCCGCAGTTCCTCTAGCTTTCTCCGTAGAACATACAAATGTGTAGAGCTGGTGTCTCCATGTGGAACCAATTAGTGATTCCAAGCACAAAATTAAATGTTCCCTGATAACAAATATTAAAACAATAAAGCCCATTGGTAATATCTAGAACACATAAACACAGAGGCTGTAGCAATATCTGGGATTGAGTTAGCCAAAACAAAACCGGAGATTTCCGGTTACATCCAGTCATATCCGGAGAAACTCGTGTGGAATTCGTATGCAATGGACCAGGAAAATCACAGTAAAAATGGTTTTGGCGAAAAGCAAAGTCTTCTTGTTAGGCAAGTGCATAAAATGTCATCTATACAAACAGAAATACCATTTTTGTTTGTCACAGTTCCTCTAGCTTTCTCCCTAGAAAATACGAATGTGTAGAGCTGGTGTCTCCATGTGCAACCAATTAGTGTTTGCAAGCAAAAATTAAATGTTCCCTGAAAAAAAATTGAATAATATAAAATCCATGAATAATATCCAGAAATCACAAACACAGAGGCTTTCACAATATTTCGGATTGAGTTAGCCAAAACACAACCGGATATTTCTGGTTTCATCTAGTCATATCCGGACAAAGTGGTGTGGAATTTGTATGCAATGGACCGAGAAAATCAGAGTACAAATGGTTTTGGAGAAAAGCAAAGACTTTTCATTAGGCAAGAGCATATAATGTCATCCATGCAAACAGAAATATCATGTTTGTTTGCCGCAGTTCCTCTATCTTTCTCCCTAGAAAATACGAATATGTAGAGCTGGTGTCTCCATTTGGAACCAATTACTATATCCAAGCTCAAAATAAAATGTTCCCCGATAGAAAATATTCAAAAAAATAAAGTCTGTGGATAATATCCAGAAAACACAAACACAGAGGTTGTAGCAATATCTGGGATTGAGTTATCCAAAATAAAACCAGATATTTCCGGTTTCATCCAGTCATATCCGGACAAACTGGTGCGGAATTCGTATGCAATGGACTGAGAAAATCACAGTAAAAATGGTCTTGGAGAAAAGCAAAGTCTTTTCGTTAGGCAAGTGCATAAAATGTCATCTATAGAAACAGACATGTCATGTTTGTTTGTCGCAATTCCTCTAGCTTTCTCCCTAGAAAATACGAAATTGTAGAGCTGGTGTTCCCATTATGAACCAATTAGTGTTTCAACGGTACAAAATTAAATGTTTTCTGATAAAAACTTTCAAAACAATAAGTTCATCGATAATATCCAGAATACACAAACACAGAGGCTGTAGCAATATTTCGGATTGAGTTAGCCAAAACACAACCAGATATTTCTTTTTTCATCCAGTCATATCCGGAAAAGTGGTGTGGAATTCATATGCAATGGACCTAGAAAATCACAGTACAAATGGTTTGGAGAAAAGCAAGTATTTTCGTTAGGCAAGTGCATAAAATGTCAGCTATAGAAACAGAAATATCATGTTTGTTTGCCGCAATTCCTATAGGTTTCTCCGTAGAAATTACGAATGTAATTACTGATTCCATGAACAAGAGATGAACAAGAGTGTCAAATTGTTAAGTCAGCAACAGGAGTCACTGTGTACTTACATCCCATGTGGGATCTGTCCTTAATGTGTTGTCTAATGTGCAGTGATGCTATAACTAGTACTGAAACAGTATTTTTACAATTTGTGTTTCTGCATGGGTACAAAGTGATGAGATCTTTACTAATTATATACTGAATCAATCTTCTGTATATAAAGATAATTGGAAATGAAAAAAAAAAAACACCTGGTATTAAATTGGAAATGGCATAGAAAATTAATTAATTTTTTAAAAAAAATATTACGTAGGACCTCTGCCTTTAATGTGCTGTACACTCATATTTAATGCTATAACTAGTACTCCAACAGTATTTTTTTTTTTACTTTGTGTTGCTATATGGGGGCAAATTGTTGAAATCGTTACCTAATTTATACTAAACTAATCTTTTGTATATAAAGAGAATTGAAAATGAATCATGATGTGATTGAAAGGGGAGAGGGAGCGAGAAAGGGGAGGGTTATGGGTAGGAGGGAAGTTTTGGGAGAGGGAAGCCATTGTAACCCATGAGATGTACTTTGGAAATTTATATTCATTAAATAAAGTTTAATAAAAAAAATTATGAATGTGTAGAGCTGGTGTCTCCATGTGGAAACAATTAGTGTTTCAACGGTACAAAATTAAATGTTCCCAGATAAAAAATATTCAAAACAATAAAGTCTGTGGATAATATCAGGAATACACAAACACAGAGGCTGTAGCAATATCTGGGATTGAGTTAGGCAAAACACAACCAGATATTTCCGGTTTTATGCAGTCATATCCGGACAAACTGGTGTGGAATTCGTATGCAATGGACCGAGAAAATCACAGTAAAAATGGTTTTGGAAAAAAGCATAGTCTTTTCATTAGGCAAGTAGATAAAATATCATCGATACAAACAGAAGTATCATGTTTGTTTGCCGCAGTTCCTCTAGCTTTCTCCGTAGAAAATACGAATGTGTAGAGCTGGTGTCTCCATGTGGAACCTATTAGTGTTTCCAAGCACAAATTAAATGTTCCCTGGAAAAAAAACATTCAAAACAATAAAGTCTGTGGATAATATCAGCAATACACAAACAGAGGCTATAGCAATATTTCGGATTGAGTTAGCCAAAAGACAACCAGATATTTCTGTTTTCAACCGCTCATATATGGACAAAGTGGTGTAGAATTCGTATGCAATGGACCGAGAAAATCACAGTAGAAATGGTTTTGGAGAAAAGCAAAGTTTTTCGTTAGGCAAGTGCATAAAGTGTCATCTATACAAACAGAAATATCATGTTTGTTTGTTGCAGTTCCTCTAGCTTTCTCCCTAGAATATATGAATGTGTAGAGCTGGTGTCTCCAGGTGGAACCAACTAGTGTGTCCAAGCACAAAATTAAATGTTCCCTGAAAAAAAAAAACATTCAGAAAAATAAAGTCCGTGGATAACATCAGCAATACACAAACACACAGGCTGTAGCAATATCTGGGATTGAGTTAGCCAAAACACATCCGGATATTTCTGTTTTCATCCAGTCATATCAGGAAAAAGTCATTTGGAATTTGGATGCAATAGACCAAGAAAATCACAGTAAAAATGGTTTTGGAAAAAAGCAAAGTCTTTTCGTTAGGCAAGTGCATAAAATGTCATCGATACAAACAGAAATATCATGTTTGTTTGCCGCAGTTCCTCTAGCTTTCTCCCTAGAAAATACGAATGTGTAGAGCTGGTGTCTCCATATGGAACCAATTAGTGTTTCCAAGCAGAAATTAAATGTCCCCGGATAAAAAACATTCAAAACAATAAAGTCCGTGCATAATATCCGGAATACACAAACACAGAGGCTGTAGCAATAGTTCGGATTGAGTTACCCATAACACAGCCAGATATTTCTCGTTTCATCCAGTCATATCCGGACAAAGTGGTTTGGAATTCGTATGCAATGGACCTGGAAAATCACAGTAAAATGGTTTTGGAGAAAAGCAAAGTCTTTTCGTTAGGCAAGTGCATAAAATGTCATCTATACAAACAGAAATATCATGTTTGTTTGTCGCAGTTCCTCTAGCTTTCTCCCTAGAAAATACGAATGTGTAGAGCTGGTGTCTCCATGTGTTACCAATTAGTGTTTGCAAGCAAAAATTAAATGTTCCCTGAAAAAAAAACATTGAATAATATAAAATCCATGAATAATATCCAGAAATCACAAACACAGAGGCTTTCATAATATTTCGGATTGAGTTAGCCAAAACACAACCGGATATTTCTTTTGTCATCTAGTTATATCCGGACAAACTGGTGTGGAATTCGTATGCAATGGACTGAGAGAATCAGAGAAAAGATGGTTTTGGAAAAAAGCAAAGTCTTTTTGTTAGGCAAGAGCATAAAATGTCCTCGATACAAACAGAAATATCATGTTTGTTTGCCGCAGTTCCTCTATCTTTCTCCCTAGAAAATACGAATATGTAGAGCTGGTGTCTCCATGTGGAACCAATTACTGTATCCAAGCTCAAAATAAAATGTTTCCCGATAGAAAACATTCAAAAAAAATAAAGTCTGTGGATAATATCCAGAAAACAGAAACACAGAAGTTGTAGCAATATCTGGGATTGAGTTAACCAAAATAAAACCAGATATTTCCGGTTTCATCCAGTCATATACGGTCAAAGTGGTGTGGAATTCGTATGCAAAGGACCGAAAAATCACAGTACAAATGGTTTTGGAGAAAAGCAAAGTTTTTCGTTAGGCAAGTGCATAAAATATCATCTATACAAACAGACATGTCATGTTTGTTTGTCGCAGTTCCTCTAGCTTTCTCTGTAGAAAATACGAATTTGTAGAGCTGGTGTTCCCATTATGAACCAATTAGTGTTTCAACGGTACAAAATTAAATGTTTTCTGATAAAAACTTTCAAAACAATAAGTTCATCAATAATATCCAGAATACATAAACACAGAGGCTGTAGCAATGTTTCGGATTGAGTTAGCCAAAACAAAACCGGATATTTCCGGTTTCATCCAGTCATATCCGGACAAAGTGTTGTGGAATTCGTATGCAATGGACCGAGAAAATCACAGTAAAAATGGTTTTGGAGAAAAGCAAAGTCTTTCCATTAGGCAAGTGCATAAAATGCCATCTATACAAACAGAAATATCATGTTTGTTTGCCACAGTTCCTCAAGCTTTCTCGGAAGAAAATACGAATGTGTAGAGCTGGTGTCTCTATGATGAGCCAATTAGTGTTTCTAAGGTACAAAATTAAATGTTCCCTGATGAAAACATTCAAAACAATAAAGTCTGTGGATAATATCAGGAATGCAAAATCAAAGAGGCTGTAGCAATATCTGGGATTAAGTTATCCAAAACAAAACCGGATATTTCGGGTTTCATCCAGTCATATCCAGACAAACTGGTGTGGAATTCGTATGCAATGGACCGAGAAAATCACAGTAAAAATGGTTTTGGAGAAAAGCAAAGTCTTTTCATTAGGAAGTGCATAAAATGTCATTGATACAAACAGAAATATCGTGTGTGTTTGCCGCAGTTCCTCCAGTTTTCTCCCTAGAAAATATGAATGTTAGAGCTGGTGTCTGCATGTGGAAACCATTAGTGCTTCCAAGCACAAAATTAAATGTTCCCTGAAAAAAAAAAAACATTCAAACAAATAAAGTCCGTGGATAATATCAGGAATACACAAACACAGAGGCTGTAGCAATATTTCGGATTGAGTTAGCCAAAACACAACCAGATATTTCTAGTTTCTTCCAGGTATATCCGGACAAAGTGGTGTGGAATTTGTATGCAATGGACCGAGAAAATCACAGTAAAAAATGGTTTTGGAGAAAAGCAAAGTCTTTTCGTTAGGGAAGTGCATAAAATGTCATCTAGACAAACAGAAATATGATGATTGTTTGCCGCAGTTCCTCTAGCTTTCTCCCTAGAAAATACGAATGTGTAGAGCTGGTGTCCCCATGATGAACCAATTAGTGTTTCTACGGTACAAAATGAAATGTTCCCTGATAAAAAAATTTCAGAACAATAAAATTCATCGATAACATCCAGAAAACACAAACACAGAGGCTTTCACAATATTTCAGATTGAGTTAGCCAAAACACAACCAGGTATTTCTGGTTTCATCCAGTCATATCCGGAAAAATGGTGTGGAATTCGTATGCAATGGACCGAGATAATCACAGTAAAAATGGTCTTTGAGAAAAGCAAAGTCTTTTCCTTAGGCAAGCACATAAAATGTCCTCGATACAAACAGAAATATCATGTTTGTTTGCCGCAGTTCCTCAAGCTTTCTCCGAAGAAAATACGAACGTGTAGAGCTGGTGTCCCCATGATGAACCAATTAGTGTTTCAACGGTACAAAATTAAATGTTCCCTGATGAAAACATTCAAAACAATAAAGTCTGTGGATAATATCAGGAATGCAAAATCAAAGAGGCTGTAGCAATATCTGGGATGGAGTTATCCAAAACAGAACCGCATATTTCGGGTTTCATCCAGTCATATCCAGACAAACTGGTGTGGAATTCGTATGCAATGGACCGAGAAAATCAGAGTAAAAATGGTTTTGGAGAAAAGCAGAGTCTTTTCGTTAGGCATGTGCATAAAATCTCATCTATACAAAAAAAATATCATTTTTGTTTCCCGCAGTTCCTCTAGCTTTCTCCCTAGAAATTACGAATATGTTCAGCTGGTGTCTCCATGTGGAACCAATTACTGTATCGAGGCTCAAAATAAAATGTTCCCCGATAAAAAACATTCAAAAAAATAAAGTCCATTGATAATATCCAGAAAACACAAAAACAGAGCCTGTAGCTATATTTGGGATTGAGTTAGCAAAAATAATCAAATATTTCTGGTTTCATCCAGTCATATCAGGACAAACTGGAGTGGAATTCGTATGCAATGGACTGAGAAAATACGGTAAAAATGGTTTTGGAGAATAGCAAAGTCTTTTCGTTAGGCAAGTGCATAATACGTCATGTATACTAACAGAAATATCATGTTTGTTTGCCGCAGTTCCTCTAGTTTTCTCGCTAGAAAATAAGAATGTGTAGAGCTGGTGTCTCCATGTGGAATCAATTAGTGTTTCAATGGTACAAAATTAAATGTTCCCTGATAAAAAAACATTCAAAAAAAAAGTATGTAGATAATATCAGGAATACACAAACACAGAGGAAGTAGCAATATCTGGGATTGAGTTAGCCAATACAAAACCAGATATTTCCGGTTTCATGCACTCATATCTGCAGAAAATTGTGTGGAATTCGTATGCAATGGACCGAGAAAATCAGAGTAAAAATTCTTTTGGAGAAAAGCAAAGTCTTTTTGTTTTGCAATTGCATAAAACGTCATCAACACAAACATAAATATCAGGTTTGTTTGCCGCAGTTCCTCTAGCTTTCTCCCTAGAATATACGAATATGTAGAGCTGGTGTCCCCATGATGAACCAATTCATGTTTCAATGGTACAAAATTAAATGTTCCCTGATAAAAATATTCAAAACAATAAATCTATCGATAATATCCGGAAAACACAAACACAGAGGCTGTAGCAATATTTCAGATTTTTTAGCCAAAACTCAACAGGATATTACTGGTTTCATTCAGTCATATTGGGACAAAGTGGTTAGGAAGTCGTATGCAATGGACCGAGAAAATCACAGTACAAATGGTTTTGGAGAAAAGCAAAGTCTTTTCGTTAGGCATGTGCATAAAATGTCATCTATACAAGAGAAATATCATGTTTGCTTTCCGCAGTTCCTGTAGCTTTCTCCGTAGAAAATACGAATGTGTCGAGCTGGTGTCTCCATTTTGAACAAATTACGGTAACCAAGCTCAAAATAAAATGTTCCCCAATAAAAAACATTCAAAATAATAAAGTCCATTGATAATATCCAGAAAACACAAACACAAAGGCTGTAGCAATATCTGGGATTGAGTTAGCCAAAACACAACAGGATATTTCCGGTTTCATCCAGTCATATCCGGACAAACTGGTGGGTAATTTGTATGCAATGGACCGAGAAAATCACAGTAAATATGGTTTTGGAGAAAAGCAAAGTCTTCTCGTTAGGCAAGTGCATAAAATGTCATAGATACAAACAGAAATATGATGTAGGTTTGCCGCAGTTCCTCTAGCATTCTCCCTAGAAAATACGAATATGTAGAGCTGGTGTCTGCATGTTGAACCAATTACGGTAACCAAGATCAAAATAAAATGTTCCCTGATTAAAAAAAATGCAAAACAATAAAGTCTGTTGATAATATCAGCAATACACAAACACAGAGCCTTTAGCAATATCTGTGATTGAGTTAACCAAAACACAACCAGATATTTCTGGTTTCATCCAGTCATATGCGTACAAAGTGGTGTGGAATTTGTATGCAATGGACCGAAAAAATCACAGTAAAAGTGGTTTTGAAGAAAAGCAAAGTCTTTTCGTTAGGCAAGTGCATAAATGTCATCGATACAAACAGAAATATCATGTTTGTTTGCCACAGTTCCTCTAGCTTTCTCCCTAGAAAATACGAATGTGTGGAGCTGGTGTCTCTGTGGAACCAATTGCTATATCTAAGCTCATAATAAAATGTTCCCCGATAACAAACATTAAAACAATAAAGTCTGTTGATAATATCCAGTCAACACAAACACAGATGCTGTAGCAATATATGGGATTGAGTTAGCCAAAACACAACTGGATATTTTTGTTTTCTTCCAGTCTTATCTGGATAAACTGGTGTGGAAATCATATGCAATGGACCGAGAAAATCAGAGTACAAATGGTTTTGGAGAAAAGCAACATCATTTCATTAGGGAAGTGCATAAAATGTCATTGATACAAACAGAAATATCATGTTTGTTTTCCGCAATTCCTCTAGCTTTCTCCCTAGCAAATACGAATGTGTAGAGCTGGTGTCTCCATGTGGAACCAATTAGTGATTCCAAGCACAAAATTAAATGTTCCCTGATAAAAAATATTCAAACAATAAAGTCCATCGATAATATCCAGAAAACACAAACACATAGGCTGTATCAATATCTGGCACTGAGTTAGCCAAAGCACAACTGGATATTTTTGTTTTCATCCAGTTATATCCGGACAAAGTGGTGCGTAATTCGTATGCAATGAACCGAGAAAATCACAGTAAAAATAGTTTTGGAGAAAAGCAACGTCTTTTCGTTAGGCAACTGCATTAAATGTCATCGCTACAAACAGAAATATCATGTTTTTTTGCCGCAGTTCCTCTAGCTTTCTGCCTAGAAATACGAATGTGTAGAGCTGGTTTTCCCATGATGAACCAATTAGTGTTTCAGCAGTATAAAATGAAATGTTCCCTGATAAAAACACTCAAAACAATAAAGTCCATCGATAATATCCAGAAAAAAAACACAGAGGGTTTCACAATATTTTAGATTGAGTTAGCCAAAACACTACCGGATATTTCTGGTTTCATCCAGTCATATCTGGAGAAACTGGTGTGGAATTCGTATGCAATGGACCAAGAAAATCACAGTAAAAATGGTTTTGGAGAAAAGCAAAGTCATTTCTTTAGGCAAGTGCATAAAATGTCATCTACACAAACAAAAATATCATGTCTGTTTGTCGCAGTTCATCTAGCATTCTCCCTAGAAAATACGAATGTTAGGAGCTGGTGACTCCTTGTGCAAACAATTACTGTATCCAAGCTCAAAATAAAATGTTCCCTGATAACAAATATTAAAACAATAAAGCCCATTGGTAATATCTAGAACACATAAACACAGAGGCTGTAGCAATATCTGGGATTGAGTTAGCCAAAACAAAACCGGAGATTTCCGGTTACATCCAGTCATATCCGGAGAAACTCGTGTGGAATTCGTATGCAATGGACCAGGAAAATCACAGTAAAAATGGTTTTGGCGAAAAGCAAAGTCTTCTTGTTAGGCAAGTGCATAAAATGTCATCTATACAAACAGAAATACCATTTTTGTTTGTCACAGTTCCTCTAGCTTTCTCCCTAGAAAATACGAATGTGTAGAGCTGGTGTCTCCATGTGCAACCAATTAGTGTTTGCAAGCAAAAATTAAATGTTCCCTGAAAAAAAATTGAATAATATAAAATCCATGAATAATATCCAGAAATCACAAACACAGAGGCTTTCACAATATTTCGGATTGAGTTAGCCAAAACACAACCGGATATTTCTGGTTTCATCTAGTCATATCCGGACAAAGTGGTGTGGAATTTGTATGCAATGGACCGAGAAAATCAGAGTACAAATGGTTTTGGAGAAAAGCAAAGACTTTTCATTAGGCAAGAGCATATAATGTCATCCATGCAAACAGAAATATCATGTTTGTTTGCCGCAGTTCCTCTATCTTTCTCCCTAGAAAATACGAATATGTAGAGCTGGTGTCTCCATTTGGAACCAATTACTATATCCAAGCTCAAAATAAAATGTTCCCCGATAGAAAATATTCAAAAAAATAAAGTCTGTGGATAATATCCAGAAAACACAAACACAGAGGTTGTAGCAATATCTGGGATTGAGTTAGCCAAAATAAAACCAGATATTTCCGGTTTCATCCAGTCATGTCCGGACAAACTGGTGCGGAATTCGTATGCAATGGACCTAGAAAATCACAGTAAAAATGGTCTTGGAGAAAAGCAAAGTCTTTTCGTTAGGCAAGTGCATAAAATGTCATCTATAGAAACAGACATGTCATGTTTGTTTGTCGCAATTCCTCTAGCTTTCTCCCTAGAAAATACGAAATTGTAGAGCTGGTGTTCCCATTATGAACCAATTAGTGTTTCAACGGTACAAAATTAAATGTTTTCTGATAAAAACTTTCAAAACAATAAGTTCATCGATAATATCCAGAATACACAAACACAGAGGCTGTAGCAATATTTCGGATTGAGTTAGCCAAAACACAACCAGATATTTCTTTTTTCATCCAGTCATATCCGGAAAAGTGGTGTGGAATTCATATGCAATGGACCTAGAAAATCACAGTACAAATGGTTTGGAGAAAAGCAAGTATTTTCGTTAGGCAAGTGCATAAAATGTCAGCTATAGAAACAGAAATATCATGTTTGTTTGCCGCAATTCCTATAGGTTTCTCCGTAGAAATTACGAATGTAATTACTGATTCCATGAACAAGAGATGAACAAGAGTGTCAAATTGTTAAGTCAGCAACAGGAGTCACTGTGTACTTACATCCCATGTGGGATCTGTCCTTAATGTGTTGTCTAATGTGCAGTGATGCTATAACTAGTACTGAAACAGTATTTTTACAATTTGTGTTTCTGCATGGGTACAAAGTGATGAGATCTTTACTAATTATATACTGAATCAATCTTCTGTATATAAAGATAATTGGAAATGAAAAAAAAAAACACCTGGTATTAAATTGGAAATGGCATAGAAAATTAATTAATTTTTTAAAAAAATATTACGTAGGACCTCTGCCTTTAATGTGCTGTACACTCATATTTAATGCTATAACTAGTACTCCAACAGTATTTTTTTTTTTACTTTGTGTTGCTATATGGGGGCAAATTGTTGAAATCGTTACCTAATTTATACTAAACTAATCTTTTGTATATAAAGAGAATTGAAAATGAATCATGATGTGATTGAAAGGGGAGAGGGAGCGAGAAAGGGGAGGGTTATGGGTAGGAGGGAAGTTTTGGGAGAGGGAAGCCATTGTAACCCATGAGATGTACTTTGGAAATTTATATTCATTAAATAAAGTTTAATAAAAAAATTATGAATGTGTAGAGCTGGTGTCTCCATGTGGAAACAATTAGTGTTTCAACGGTACAAAATTAAATGTTCCCAGATAAAAAATATTCAAAACAATAAAGTCTGTGGATAATATCAGGAATACACAAACACAGAGGCTGTAGCAATATCTGGGATTGAGTTAGGCAAAACACAACCAGATATTTCCGGTTTTATGCAGTCATATCCAGACAAACTGGTGTGGAATTCGTATGCAATGGACTGAGAAAATCACAGTAAAAATGGTTTTGGAAAAAAGCATAGCCTTTTCATTAGGCAAGTAGATAAAATATCATCGATACAAACAGAAGTATCATGTTTGTTTGCCGCAGTTCCTCTAGCTTTCTCCGTAGAAAATACGAATGTGTAGAGCTGGTTTCTCCATGTGGAACCAATTACAGTATCCAAGCACAAAATTAAATATTCCCCGATAAAAATATTCAAAACAATAAAAACAGTGGATTACATCCGGAAAACACAAACACAGAGGCTTTCACAATATTTAAGATTGAGTTAGCCAAAAAAAAAACAGATATTTCTGGTTTCATCCAGTCATATCTGGAAAAAGTCGTTTGGAATTCGTATGCAATGGACCGAGAAAATCAGAGTAAAAATGGTTTTGGAGAAAAGCAAAGTCTTTTCGTTAGGCAAGTGCATGCCATGTCATCTATACCAACAGAAATATCATGTTTGTTTGCCGCACTTCCTCTAGCTTTCTCCCTAGAAAATACAAATGTGTGGAGCTGGTGTCCCCATGATTAACCAATTTGTATTTCAACGGTAAAAAATAAAAAAAATTCCCCGATAAAAAATATTCAAAACAATAAAGTCTGTGGATAATATCCAGAAAACACAAACATAGAGGCTGTAGCAATATTTCGGATAGAGTTAGCCAAAAAACAACCGGACCTTTCTGGTTTCATCCAGTCATACCGGACACACTGGTTTGGAATTCATATGCAATGGACTGAGAAAATCACAGTAAAAATGGTTTTGGAGAAAATCAAAGTCTTTTCGTTAGGGAAGTGAATAAAATGTCATCTATACAACCAGAAATATCATGTTTGTTTGCCGCAGTTCCTCTAGCTTTCACCCTAGAAAATATGAATGTGTAGAGCTGGTGTTCCCAAGAGGAATCAATTAGTGACTCCAAGCACAAAATCATATGTTGCCTTATAAAAAACATTCAAACAAAAAAGTACCTCAATAATATCCAGAAAACACAACCACAGAGGCTTTCACCATATTTCAGATTGAGTTAGCCAAAATACAACGGGATATTTCTGGTTTCATCCAGTCATATGCGTACAAAGTGGTGTGGAATTCGTATGCAATGGACCGAGAAAATCAGAGTACAAATGGTTTTGGAGAAAAGCAAAGTCTTTTCCTTTGGCAAGTGCATAAAATGTCATCGATACAAACAGAAATATCAAATTTGTTTGCCGCAGTTCCTCTAGCTTTCTCCCTAGAAAATACGAATGTGTGGAGCTGGTGTCTTCTTGTGGAACCAATTACTGTATCCAACCTCAAAATAAAATGTTCCCCAATAAAAAACATTAAAGCAATAAAGTCTGTTGACAATATCCACAAAACACAAGCACAGATGCTCTGGCAATATCTGGTATTGAGTTAGTCAAAACACAACCGGATATTTATGGTTTCATCAAGTCATATCCGGACAAAGTGGTGTGGAATTCGTATGCAATGGACCGAGAAAATCACAGAAAAAATGGTTTGGAGAAAAGCAAAGTCTTTTCATTAGGCAAGTAGATAGAATGTCATCTATACAAACAGAAATATCATGTTTGTTTGTCTCAATTCCTCTAGCTTTCTCTCCAGAAAATACAAATATGTAGAGCTGGTGTCTCAATCTGGAACCAACTAGTGTTTCGCGGCACAAAATTAAATGTTCCTTGATAAAAAAAGTTCTAAACAATAAAGTCCATTTATAATATCAGGAATACACAAACACGGACCCTGTAGCAGTATCTGGGATTGATTAGCCAAAACAAAACCAGATATTTCCGGTTTCATCCAGTCATATCTGGAAAAATCGTTTGGAATTCAGATGCAATGGAACGAGAAAATCACAGTAAAACTGGTTTTGGAGAAAAGCAAAGTCTTTTGGTTAGGCAAGTGAATAAAATGTCATCGATACCAACAGAAATATCATGCTTGTTTGCCACAGTTCCTCTAGCTTTCTCCCTAGAAAATACAAATATGTAGAGCTGGTGTCACCATGCGTAACTAATTAGTGTTTCCAAGAACAAAATTAAATGTTCCCTGATAAAAAACAATTGAAATCAATAAAGTCCGTTGCTAATATCAGGAATACACAAACCCAGAGGCTGTAGCAATATCTGGGATTGAGTTAGCCAAAAAAAAAATCGGATATTTCTGGTTTCATCCAGTCATATACGGACAAACTGGTATGGATTTCAAATGCAATGGACCGAGAAAATCACAGTAAAAATGGTTTTGGAGAAAAGCAAAGTCTTTTCATTAGGATGTAGATAAAATATCATCAATACAAACAGAAATATCATGTTTGTTTGCTTTGTTCCTCTAGCTTTCTCCCTGAAAATAAAAATATGTAGAGCTGGTGTCTCCATGTAGAACCAATTTGTGTCTCCAAGCACAAAATTAAATGTTCCCTGATAAAAAAACATTCAAAAAAGTAAAGTCCGTGGATAATATTAGGAATACACAACACAGAGGCTGTAGCAATATTTCGGATTGAGTTAGCCAAAAAAAAAAAAAAAAAAAAACAGATATTTCTGGTTTCTTCCAGTCATATGCGGACAAAATGGTTTGGAATTTGTATGCAATGGACCTAGAAAATCATAGTGAAAATGGTTTTGGAGAAAAGCAAAGGCTTCTCGTTAGGCAAGTGCATAAATGTCATTGAAACAAACAGAAATATTATGTTTGTTTGCCGCAATTCCTCTAGCTTTCTCCCTAGAAAATACGAATGTGTAGAGCTAGTGTCTCCATGTGGAACCAATTAGTGATTGCAAACACAAAATTAAATGTTCCCCATTAAAAAACATTCAAAACAATAAAGTCCATGGATAATATCAGGAATACACAACCACAGAGGCTGTAGCAATATCTGGGATTGAGTTAGCCAAAACACAAGCGGATATTTCCGGTTTCATCCAGTCATATCGGTGGAAACTGGTGTGGAATTCGTAGGCAATGGACCGAGAAAATCACAGTGAAAATGGTTTTGGAGAAAAGCAAAATCTTTTCGTTAGGCAAGTGCATAAAATGTCATCGATACAAACAGAAATATCATGTTTGTCTGCCGCAGTTCCTCTAGCTTTCTCCCTAGAAAATACGAATGTGTGGAGCTGGTGTCTCCTTTTGGAACCAATTACTGTATCCAAGCTCAAAAAAAATGTTCCCCGATAACAAACATTAAAACAACAAAGTCCATCGATAATATCCAGAAAACACAAATACAGAGGCTGTAGAAATATCTGGGATTGAGTTAGCCAAAACACAAGCGGATATTTCCGGTTTCATCCAGTCATATCCGTGGAAACTGGTGTGGAATTCGTAGGCAATGGACCGAGAAAATCACAGTGAAAATGGTTTTGGAGAAAAGCAAAGTCTTTCGTTAGGCAAGTGCACAAATTGTCATCGATACAAACAGAAATATCATGTTTGTCTGCCGCAGTTCCTCTAGCTTTCTCCCTAGAAAATACGAATGTGTGGAGCTGGTGTCTCCTTTTGGAACCAATTACTGTATCCAAGCTCAAAAAAAATGTTCCCCGATAACAAACATTAAAACAATAAAGTCCATCGATAATATCCAGAAAACACAAATACAGAGGCTGTAGAAATATCTGGGATTGAGTTAGCCAAAACACAACTGGATATTTTTGTTTTCATGCAGTCATATCCAGACAAACTGGTGTGCAATTCGTATGCAGTGGGCTGAGAAAATCAGCGTACAAATGTTTTTGGAGAAAAGCAAGTTATTTCCTTAGGCAAGTGCATAAAATGTCATCGATAGAAACAGAAATATCATGTTTGTTTGCCGCAGTTCGTCTAGCTTTCTCCCTAGCAAATATGAATGTGTAGAGCTTCTGTCTCCATGTGGAACCAATTTGTGATTCCAAGCACAAAATTAAATGTTCCCTGATAAAAAAAAATCAAAACAATAAAATCCGTTGATAATATCAGGAATACACAAACACAAAGGCTGTAGCAATATCTGGGATTCAGTTAGGCCAAAAAAATACCAGACATTTCTGGTTCCATCCAGATATATCCGGACAAACTGGTTAGGAATTAATATGCAATGGACCTAGAAAATCACAGTACAAATGGTTGTGGATAAAAGCAAAGTCTTTTCTTTAAGCAAGTGCATAAAATGTCATCGATACAAACAGAAATATCATGTTTGTTTGCCGCAGTTCCTCTAGCTTTCTCCCTAGAAAATACCAATATGTAGAGCTGGTGTCTCCGTGTGAAACCAATTACTGTATCCAAGCTCAAAATAAAATATTCGCCGATAAAAAACATTAAAAATAATAACGTCCATTGATAATATCCAGAAAACACAAACACAGAGGCTTTCATAATATTTCGGATTGAGTTATCCAACACACAACCAGATATTTCCGGTTTCATCCAGTGATATCCCGACAAAGTTGTGAGGAATTCATATGCAATGGACCGAGACCATCACAATACAAATGGTTTTGGAGAAAAGGAAAGTCTTTTCGTTAGGCAAGTGCATTAAATGTCATCTATACAAACAGAAATATCATGTTTCTTTGCCGCAGTTCCTCTAGCTTTCTCCCTAGAAAATACGAATATGTAGAGCTGGTGTCTCCATGTGGAACCAATTACTGTATCCAAGCAAAAAATAAAATATTCCCCGATAAAAAACATTCAAAACAATAAAAACCGTGGATAATATCTGGAAATCACAAACAAAGAGGCTTTCACAATATTTCGGATTGATTTAGCCAAAACACAACCGGTTATTTCTGGTTTCATCCAGCCATATGCTGACACACTGGTGTGGAATTCATATGCAATGGACCGAGAAAATCACAGTACAAATGGTTTTGGAGAAAAGCAAAGTCTTTTGTTAGGTAAGTGCATAAAATGTCATCTATACAAACAAAAATATCATGTTTGTTTGCCGCAGTTCCTCTAGCTTTCTCCCTAGAAAATACGAATGTGTGGAGCTGGTGTCCCCATGATGAACCAATTAGTGTTTCAACGGTACAAAATGTAATGTTCCCTGAAAATAACATTCAATACAATAAAGTCCATCGATAATATCCAGAAAACACAAACACAGAGGCTGTAGCAATATCTGGGATTGAGTTAGCCAAAACACAACTGGATATTTTTGTTTTCATCCAGTCATATCTGGATAAAATTGTGTGGAATTCATAGGCAATGGACCGAGAAAATCAGAGTACAAATGGTTTGGAGAAAAGCAACGTCTTTTCATTAGGCAAGTGCATAAAATGTCAATGATACAAACAGGAATATCATGTTTGTTTACCGCAGTTCCTTTAGCTTCCTAGAAAATAGGAATTTGTAGAGCAGGTGTCCCCATGATGAACCAATAACTGTTTCAATGGTACAAAATTAAATGCTCCCTGATAAAAAACATTCAAACAATAAAGTCCATCGATAATATCCAGAAAACACAAACACAGAGTCTTTCACAATATTTCGGATTGAGTTAGACAAGCGGTTATTTCCGCTTTAATCCAGCCATATCCGGACAAACTGGTGCGGAATTCGTATGCAATGGACCGAGAAAATCACAGTACAAATGGTTTTGGAGAAAAGCAAAGTCTTTTCGTTAGGCAAGTACATAAAATGTCATCTATACAAAGAGAAATATCATTTTTGTTTGCCACAGTTCCTCTAGCTTTCTACGTAGAAAATACAAATATGTACAGCTGGGGTCTCCATGTGGAACCAATTACTGTATCAAAGCACAAAATTAAATGTTCCCCGATAAAAAACATTCAAAACAATAAAAACCGTGGATGATATCTGGAAATCACAAACAAAGAGGCTTTCACAATATTTCGGATTGAGTTAGACAAGCGGTTATTTCCGCTTTCATCCAGCCATATCCGGACAAACTGGTGCGGAATTCGTATGCAATGTACCGAGAAGATCACAGTACAAATGGTTTTGGAGATAAGGAAAGTCTTTTCGTTAGGTCATTGCATAAAATGTCATCTATACAAACAGAAATATCATGTTTGTTTCCCGCCGTTCCTCTAGCTTTCTCCCTAGAAATACGAATGTGTAGAGCTGGTGTCTCTATGTGGAACCATTTAGTGCATCCAAGCACAAAATTAAATGTTCTCTGATAAAAAAAAATCAAAACAATAAAATCCGTGGATAATATGTATGCAATCGACAGAGAAATCACAGTAAAAATAGTTTGGAAAAAAGCAACATCTTTTCATTAGGCAACTGCATAAAATGCCATCGATACAAACAGAAATATCATGTTTGTTTCCCGCCGTTCCTCTAGCTTTCTACCTAGAAAATACGAATATGTAGAGCTGTGGTTTTCAGGTGGAACCAATTACTCTATCCAACCTCAAAATAAAATGTTCGCCGATAAAAAACATTGAAAACAATAAAGTCCATCGATAATATACAGAAAACACAAACACAGAGGCTGTAGCAATATTTCGGATTGAGCTAGCCAAAACACAACCGGATATTTCTGGTTTCATCCAGTCATATCCGGACAAAGTGGTGTGGAATTCGTATGCAATGGACCGAGAAAATCACAATACAAATGGTTTTGGAGAAAAGCAAACTCTTTTCCTTAGGCAAGTGCATAAAATGTCATCTATACAAACAGAAATATCATGTTTGTTTGCCGCAGTTCCTGTAGCAGTCTCCCTTGACAATACGAATGTGTAGAGCTGGTGTCTCCATGTGGAACCAAGAAGTGATTCCAAGCACACATTTAAATTTTCCCTGATAAAAAACATTCAAAACAATAAAGTCCGTGGATAATATCAGGAATACACAAACACAGAGGCTTTCACAATATTTGGGATTGAGTTAGCCATAGCAAAACCGGATATTTCTGGTTTCATCCAGTCATATCCGGAAAAAGTCATTTGGAATTCGGATGCAATGGACCGAGAGAATCACAGTAAAAATGGTTTTGGAGAAAAGCAAAGTCTTTTCGTCAGGCAAGTGCATAAAATGTCATCGATACAAACAGAAATATCATGTTTGTTTGCCGCAGTTCCTCTAGCTTTCTACCTAGAAAATACGAACATGTTCAGCTGGTGTCTCCATGTGGAACCAATTACGGTATCCAAGCTCAAAATAAAATGTTCCCCGAATAAAAACATTCAAAACAATAAATTCTGTGGATACTATCCAGAAAACACAAACACAGAGGCTGTAGCAATATCTGGGATTGAGTTAGCCAAAATAAAACCGATTATTTCCAGTCACATCCAGTCATATCTGGACAAACTGGTTTGCAATTCGTATGCAATGGTACTAGAAAATCACAGTAAAAATGCTTTTGGAGAAAAGCAAAGTCTTTTTGTTATTCAACTGCATAAAATGTCATCTCTAAAAACAGAAACATCATGTTTGTTTGCCGCAGTTCCTCTAGCTTTCTACCTAGAAAATAGGAATACGTAGAGCTGGTGTCTCCATGTGGAACCAATTACTGTACCAAGCTGAATATAAAATGCTCTCCAATAAAAAACCTTCAAAACAATAAAGTCCATTGATAATATAGAGAAAACACAAACACAGTGGCTGTAGCAATATCTGGGATTGAGTTAGCCAAAACAAAACCAGATATTTCCGGTTTCATCCAGTCATATCTGGACAAACTGGTGTGGAATTCGTATGCAATGGGCTGAGAAAATTGTGTAAAAATGGTTTTGGAGAAAAGCAAAGTCATTTCGTTAGGCAAGTGCATAAAATGTCATCGATACCAACAGAAATATCATGTTTGCCGCAGTTCCTCTAGCTTTCTCCCTAGAAAATACGAATATGTTCAGCTGGTGACTCCTTGTGGAACCAATTATTGTATCCAAGCTCAACATAAAATATTCCCCGATAAAAAACACTGAAAACAATAAAGTCCGTGGATAATATCAGGAATACACAAACACAGAGGCTGTAGCAATATCTGGGATCGAGTTAGCCAAAACAAAACCAGATATTTCCGGTTTCATCCAGTAATATCCGGACAAACTGGTGTGGAATTCGTATGCAATGGACCGAGAAAATCCCTTTAAAAATTGTTTGGAGAAAAGCAAAGTCTTTTCATTAGGCAAGTGCATAAAATGTCATCTCTACAAACAGAAACATCATGTTTGCTGCAGTTCCTCTAGCTTTCTCCCTAGAAAATACGAATGTGTAGAGCTGGTGTCTCCATGTGGAACCAATTAGTGATTCCAAGCACAAAATTAAATGTCCCCTGATAAAAAAACATTCGAAACAATAAAGTCTGTTGATAATATCTGAAAAACACAAACACAGAGGCTGTAGCAATATCTGGGATTGAGTTAGCCAAAACAAAACCTGATATTTCTGGTTTCATCCAGTCATATCCGGACACACTGATGTGGAATTCGTATGCAATGGACTGAGAAAATCACAGTAAAAATGGTTTCGGAGAAAAGCAAAGTCTTTTCGTTTCGCAAGTGCATAAAATGTCATCTATACAAACAGAAATATCATGTTTTTTTGCCACAGTTCCTCTAGCTTTCTCCCTGGAAAATACGAATGTGTAGAGCTGGTGTCCCCATGATGAACCAATTAGTGTTTCAACGGTACAAAATTAAATGTTCCTTAAAAAAAAACATTCAAAACAATAACGTCCATCGATAATATCCAGAAAACACAAACACAGATGCTGTACTAATATTTCGGATTGAGTTAGCCAAAACACAACAGGATATTTCTGTTTTCATCCAGTCATATCCGGACAAACTGGTGTGGAATTTGTATGCAATGGACCGAGAAAATCACAGTAAAAATGGTTTTGGAGAAAAGCAAAGACTTTTCGTTGGGCAAGTGCATAAAATGTCATGTATACAAACAGAAATATCATATTTGTTTGCCGCATTTCCTCAAGCTTTCTCCCTAGAAAATACGAATTTGTATAGCTGGTGCCCATGTTGAACCAATTGGTGTTTCTACAGTACAAAATTAAATGTTCTCTGATAAAAATATTTAAAACTATAAAGTCCATCGATAATATACAGAAAACGCAAACACAGAGGCTTTCACAATATTTCGGATTGAGTTAGACAAACAAAACCGGATATTTCTGGTTTCATCCAGTCATATACAGACAAACTGGTGTAGAATTCGTATGCAGTGGTCCGAGAAAATCACAGTAAAAATGGTTTTGGGGAAAAGCAAAGTCTTTTCGTTAGGCAAGGGCATAAAATGTCCTCTATACAAAAATAAATATCACGTTTGTTTGCCGCAGTTCCTCTAGCTTTCTCCCTAGAAAATACGAATGTGTGGAGCTGGTGTCCCCATGATGAACGAATTAGTGATTCTACAGTACAAAATTAAATGTTCCCTGATAAAAACATTCAATACCATAAAGTCCATCGATAATATCCAGAAAACGCAAACACAGAGGCTGTAGCAATATCTGGGATTGAGTTAGCCAAAACAAAACCGGATATTTCCGGTATCATCCAGTCATATCCAGACAAACTGGAGTGGAATTCATATGCAATGGACCGAAAAAATCACAGTACAAATGGTTTTGGAGAAAAGCCGTCTTTTCGTTAGGAATGTGCATAAAAGGTGATCTATACAAACAGAAATATCATGTTTGTTTGTCACAGTTCCTCTAGCTTTCTCCCTAGAAAATACGAATGTGTAGAGCTGGTGTCTCCCTGTGGAACCAATTAGTGTTTCCAAGAACAAAATAAAACGTTCCCTAATAAAAAACATTCAAAACAATAAAGTCCATGGATAATATCAGGAATACACAAACACAGAGTCTGTAGCAATATCTGGGGTTGAATTAGCCAAAACAAAACCAGATATTTCCGGTTTGATCCAGTCATATCTGGTAAACTGGTGTGGAATTCGTATGCAATGCACCGAGAAAATCACAGTAAAAATGGTTTTGGAGAAAAGCAAAGTCTTTTCGTTAGGAAAGGCCATAAAATCTCATTGATACAAATGAAACATCGTGTTTGTTTGCCAGAGTTTCTCTAGCTTTCTCCCTAGAAAATACGAACGTGTAGAGCCGGTGTCCCCATGATGAACCAATTAGTGTTTCAACGGTACAAAATTAAATGTTCCCTGATAAAAACATTCAAAAAAATAAACTCTATTGATAATATCCAGAAAACACAAACACAGAGGCTTTCACAATATTTCGGATTGAGTTAGCCAAAACACAACTGGATATTTCTGTTTTCATCCAGTCATATTCGGACAAACTGGTGTGGAATTCGTATGCAATTGCCTGAGAAAATCACAGTAAAAATGGTTTTGGAGAAAAGCAAAGTCTTTTCGTTGGGCAAGTGCATAAAATGTCATCTATACAAACAGAAACATCATGTTTGTTTGCCGAAGTTCCTCTATCTTTCTCCCTAGAAAATAGGAATGTGTAGTACTGGTGTTCCCATGATGAACCTATTAGTGTTTCTATGGTACAAAATGAAATGTTCCCTGATATAAACATTCAAAACAATAAAATCCATCGACAATATCCAGAAAACATAAACACAGAGGCTTTCACAATATTTCGGATTGAGTTAGCCAAAACACAACCGGATATTTCTGGTTTCATCCAGTCATATCCGGACAAAGTGGTGTGGATTTCGTATGCAATGGACCGAGAAAATCACAGTAATAATGGTATTGGAGAAAAGCGAAGTCTTTTCGTTAGGCAAGTGCATAAAATGTCATCTATACAAACAGAAATATCATGTTTGTTTGGCGCAGTTCCTCTAGCTTTTTCCCTAGGAAATACGCAAGTGTAGAGCTGGTGTCTCCATGTGGAACCAATTACTATAAACAAGCTCAAAATAAAATGTTCCCCGATAAAAAACATTCAAAAAAATAAAGTCCGTTGAGAATATGCAGAAAACACAAACACAGAGGCTGTAGCAATATCTGGGATTGTGTTAGCCAAAGGAAACCGGATATTTTTGATTTCATCCAATCACATCCTGACAAAGTGGTGTGGAATTCGTAGGCAATGGACCGAGAAATCACAGTACAAATGGTTTTGGAGAAAAACAAAGCCTTTTTGTTCGGCAAGTGCATAAAATATCACCTATACAAACAGAAATATCATGTTTGTTTGCCGCAGTTCTTCTAGCTTTCTCCCTAGAAAATACGAATGTGTGCAGCTGGTATCTGCATGTGGAACCAGTTAGTGATTCCTAGCACAAAATTAAATGTTCCCTGATAAAAAAACATTCAAAACAATAAAGTCCATCGATAATATCCAGAAAACACAAACACAGAGGCTTTCACGATATTTCGGATTGAGTTAGTCAAAACACAACCGGATATTTCTGGTTTCATCAAGTCATACCCGGACAAAATGCTGTGGAATTCGTATGCCATGGACCGAGAAAATCACAGCACAAACGGTTCTAGAAAATAGCAGAGTCTTTTCGTTTGGCAAGTGCATAAAATATCATCGATACAATCAGAAATATCATGTTTGTTTAGTGCAGTTCCTCTAGCTTTCCCCCTAGAAAATAGGAATGTGTAGAGATGGTGTCTCCATGTGGAACCAATTACTGTATCCAAGCTCAAAATAAAATGTTCCCCGATAAAAAACACTCAAAACAATAAAATCCATGGATAATATCCAGAAAATACAAACACAGATGCTGTAGCAATATCTGGGATTGAGTTAGCCAAACAAAACAAGATATTTCCGGTTTCATCCAGTCATATCCGGACAAACTGGTGTGGAGTTCATATGCCATGGACCGATAAAATCACAGCACAAATGGTTCTGGAGAATAGCAAAGCCTTTTCGTTAGGCAAGTGCATAAAATGTCATGTATACAAACAGAAATATCATGTTTGTTTGTCGCAGTTTCTCTAGCTTTCTAGGTAGAAAATACGAATATGTAGAGCTGGTGTCTCCATGAGGAAGCAATTACTGTATCCAAGCAAAAAATAAAATATTCCCCGATAAAAAACATTATAAACAATAAAGTCCATCGATAATATCCAGAAAACACAAACACAGAAGCTTTCACATTATTTAGGATTGAGTTAGCCAAAACACAACCGGATATTTCTGGTTTCATCCAGTCATATCCAGACAAAGTGGTGTGGAGTTCATATGCAATGGACCGAGAAAATCACAGTACAAATGGTATTGGTGAAAAGCAAAGTCTTTTCGTTAGGCAAGTGCATAAAATGTCAACTATACAAACAGAAACATCATGTTTGTTTGCTGCAGTTCCTCTAGCTTTGTCCCTAGAAAATACGAATGTGTGGAGCTGGTGTCTCCTTTTGGAACCAATTACTCTATCCAAATCAAAAATATGTTCCCCGATAACAAACATTAAAACAATAAATCAATCGATAATATCCAGAAAACACAAACACAGAGGCTGTATCAATATCTGGGATTGAGTTAGCCAAAACACAACCGATTATTTCCGGTCTCATCCAGTCATATCCGGACAAACGGTGTGGAATTCGTATGCAATGGTCTTAAGAAATCACAGTAATAATGGTATTGGAGATAAGCAGTCTTTTCGTTAGACAAGGGCATAAAATGTCATCTATACAAACAGAAATATCATGTTTGTTTGCCGCAGTTCCTCTAGCTTTCTTTCTAGCAAATACGCATGTGTAGAGCTGCTGTCTCCATGTGGAACCAATTAGTGATTCCTAGCACAAAATTAAATGTTCCCTGATAAAAAAAATTCAAAACAATAAAATCCGTGGATAATATCATGAATACACAAACAAAATGGCTTTATCAATATCTGGGATTGAGTTAGCCAAAACACAACCGGATATTTCCGGTTTCATCCAGTCATATCTGGACAAACTGGTGTGGGATTCGTATGGAATGGACCGAGAAAATCACAGTAAAAATGGTTTTGGAGAAAAGCAAAGTCTTTATGTTAGGCAAGTGAATAAAATGTCATCTATACAAACAGAAATATCATGTTTGTTTCCCGCAGTTCCTCTAGCTTTCTACCTAGAAAATACGAATATGTAGAGCTGAGGTCTCCAGGTGGAACCAATTACTGTATCCAAGCTCAAAATAAAAAGTTCCCCGATAAAAAACATTGAAAACAATAAAGTCCATCGATAATATCGAGAAAACACAAACACAGAGGCTTTCACAATATTTCAGATTGAGTTAGCCAAAACACAACCGGATATTTCTGGTTTCATCCAGTCATATCTGGACAAAGTGGTGTGGAATTCGTATGCAATGGACCGAGAAAATCACATTACAAATGGTTCTGGGGAAAAGCAAAGTCTTTTCGTTGGGCAAGTGCATAAAATGTCATCTATACAAACAGAAATATCATGTTTGTTTGCCACAGTTCCTCTAGCTTTCTCCCTAGAATATACGAATGTGTGGAGCAGGTGTCTCGTTGTGGAACCAATTACTGTATCCAATCTCAAAATAAAATGTTCCCGGATAACAAACATTAAAGCAATAAATTCCATCGATAATATCCAGAAAACACAAACGCAGAGGCAGTATCAATATCTGGGATTGAGTTAGCCAAAACACAATTGGATATTTTTGTTTTCATCCAGTCATATCTGGACAATCTGGTGCGGAATTCGTATGCAATGGACCGAGAAAATCAGAGTAAAAATGCTTTTGGAGAAAAGCAAAGTCATTTAGTTAGGCAAGTGCATAAAATGTCATCTATACAAACAAAAATATCATGTCTGTTTGTCGCAGTTCCTCTAGCTTTCTCCCTAGAAAATGCGAATGTGTGGAGCTTGTGTCCCCATGATGAACCAATTAGTGATTCCAAGCACAAAATTAAATGTTCTCCGATAAAAAACATTCAAAACATAAAAACCGTGGATAATATCCGGAAAACACAAACACAGAGGCTTTCACAATATTTCGATTAGAGTTAACCAAACAAAACCGGTTATTTCCGGTTTCATCCAGTCATATACAGACAAACTGGTTCGGAATTTGTATGCAATGGAGCGAGAAAATCACAGTAAAAAATGGTTTTGGAGAAAAGCAAAGTCTTTTCGTTAGGCAAGTGCGTAAAATGTCATCTATACAAACAGAAATATCATGCTTGTTTGCCGCAGTTCCTCTACCTTTCTCCATAGAAAATAGGAATGTGAGGAGCTGGTGTCTCCATGTGGAACCAATTACTGTATCCACGCTCAAAATAAAATGTTCCCTGATAACAAATATTAAAACAATAAAGTCCGTTGATAATATCTAGAAAACATAAACACAGAGGCTGTAGCAATATCTGGGATTGAGTTAGCCAAATCATAATCGGATATTTTTGTTTTAATCCAGTCAAATCCTGACAAACTGGTGTGGAATTCATATGCAATGGACCGAGAAAATCAGAGTACAAATGGTTTTGGAGAAAAGCAACATCTTTTCGTTAGGCAAGTGCATAAAATGTCATCTATACAAACAGAAATATTATGTTTGTCTGCCGCATTTCCTCTAGCTTTCTCCTTAGAAAATTCGAATGTGTAGAGCTGGTGTCTCCATGTGGAACCAATTAGTGTTTCCAAGCTCAAAATAAATTGTTCCCCGATAATAAACATTAAAACAATTAAGTCCGTTGACAATATCCAGTAAACACAAACACAGGGGCTCTAACAATATCTGGGATTGAGTTAGCCAAAACACAACTGGATATTTCTGGTTTCATCCAGTCATATCCGGACAAAGTGGTGTGGAATTCATATACAATGGACCGTGAAAATCACAGTACAAATGGTTTAGGAGAAACGCAAAGTCTTTTCGTTAGGCAAGTGCATAAAGTGTCATCCTTACAAACAGAAATATCATGTTTGTTTGCCGCAGTTCCTCTTGCTGTCTCCCTACAAAATATGAATGTGTGGAGCTGGTGTTTCCTTGTGGAACCACTTACTGTATCCAAGCTCAAAATAAAATATTCCCCAATAACAAACATTAAAACAATAAAGTCTGTTGACAATATCCAGTAAACACAAACAGAGAGGCTGAAGCAATATCTGGGATTGAGTTAGCCAAAACACAACTGGATATTTCTGGTTTCATCCAGTCAAATCCTGACAAACTGGTGTGGAATTCATATGCAATGGACCGAGAAAATCAGAGTACAAATTGTTTTGGAGAAAAGCAACGTATTTTTGTTAGGCAAATGCATAAAATATCATCTATACAATCAGAAATATCATGTTTGTTTGCCGCAGTTCCTCTAGCATTCTCCTTAGAGAATACGAATGTGTAGAGCTGGTGTCTCGATGTGGAACCAATTAGTGATTCCAAGCACAAAATTAAATGTTCCCTGATAAAAAAAATTCAAAAAAATAAAATCCGTGGATAATATAGGAATACACAAACAAAAAAGCTGTAGCAATGTCTGGGATTGAGTTAGCCAAAACAAAACCGGATATTTCCGGTTTCATCCAGTCTTATCCGGACAAAGTGGTGTGGAATTCATATGCAATGGACCGAGAAAATCACAGTACAAATGGTGTTAGGGAAAAGCAAAGTCTTTTCATTAGGCAAGTGCATAAAATGTCATCTATACAAACAGAAATATCATGTTTGTTTGCCGCAGTTCCTCTAGTTTTCTCCCTAGAAAATATGAATATGTAGAGCTGGTTTCTCCATGTGGAACCAATTACTGTATCCAAGCACAAAATTAAACGTTCCCTGATTAAAAACATTCAAAACAATAAAGTCCATCGTTAATATCAGGAATACAAAAACACATAGGCTTTCACAATATTTCTGATTGAGTTAGCCAAACAAAACCGGTTATTTCCGGTTTCATCCTGTCATATCTGGTGAACTGGTGTGGAATTCGTATGCAATGGACAGAGAAAATTACAGTAAAAATGGTTTTGGAGAAAAGCAAAGTCTTTTCGTTAGGCAAGTGCATAAAATGTCATCTATACAAACAGAAATATCATGTTTCTTTGCCGCAGTTCCTCGAGCTTTCTCCCTAGAAAATATTAATGTGTGGAGCTGGTGTCCCCATGATGAACCAATTAGTGTTTCAATGGTACATAATGTAATGTTCCCTGATAAAGCACTCAAAACAATAAAGTCAATCGATAGTATCCAGAAAACACAAACACAGAGGCTTTCACAATATTTTGGATTGAATTAGCCAAAACACAACCGGATATTTCTGGTTTCATCCAGTCATATCGGGACAAACTTGTGTGGAATTCGTATGCAATGGACCGAGAAAATGACAGTAAATATCCTTTGGAGAGTAGCAAAGTCTTTTCATTAGGCAAGTGCATAAAATGTCATCTATACAAACAGATATATCATGTTTGTTTGCCACAGTTCTTCTAGCTTTCTCCCTAGAAAATACGAATGTGTAGAGCTGGTGTCCCCATGATGAACCAATTAGTGTTTCTATGGTACAAAATTAAATGTTCCCTGATAAAAACATTCAAAACAATAAAGTCCATTGATGATCTCCACAAAACACAAATACAGAGGATTTTACAATATTTCGGATTGAGTTAGACAAAAGACAACTGGATATTTCTGGTTTCATCCAGTCATATCCGGACAAAATGGTGTGGAATTCATATGCAATTGCCCAAGAAAATCAGAGTAAAAATGGTTTTGGAGAAAAGCAAAGTCTTTTCGTGTGGCAAGTGCATAAAATGTTATCTATACAAACAGAAATATCATGTTCATTTGCCGCAGTTCCTCTAGCTTTCTCGCTAGAAAAACTAATGTGTAGAGCTGGTGTCTCCATGTGGAACAAATTAGTGTTCCCAGAAGAAAATTAAATATTCCCTGATAAAAAACATTCAAAAAAATTAAAGTCCATGGATAATATCAGGAATACACAAACACAGAGGTTGTAGTGTTGTCGTTGATTTCTCCACAATGTTGCAGTGGGTTCGTTTCTGAGAAGATCAGCGTGGTGGGGGCAAGAGGCGCGGAGTCAACACACAGACCCCGGGAGTCCGGTGAGAGCAGGCTTGAGGCAAGCAGCCTGCAGACTCGTTTATTGCAGTTGGTACAACAGCTTATATAGCCAAGACCAGCCAATCTGGTCAAGGGGCGGTCCATACCCCAACCAATCACAGCCTGTTGCCAGGCAGTTTCCACAGCCATCCAATCACAGCCTGTCGCCAGGCAGTTTCAAATCCATCCAATCACAGCCTGTCGCCAGGCAGTTTCAAATCCATCCACTCACAGCCTGTCGCCAGGCAGTTTCCAGAGCCATCCAATCACAGCCTGTTGCTAGGCAGTTTCAAAGCCATTCCTGACTAACTGATGCTCGCTTGCCAGTGGCCACCTTGGCATGGCCTTCTCATTCCACTACATTTCCCCCTTTTCATTTATTTTTGAGCAACGGGAGGCATGATTCTTGGCCATACCATTGTTGACCCCGTTTTCATGTGGTCTCCGTACGCAGCTGTGCCTGTCTTAGGTTGTCCCCCCGGGGATCTTACCCGTCATTGACTAACCAGCGCTCAAATCGAGAGACCACAGGATTGCTTGCTCAGATAGGGGTAGGAATGAAGAATAATGGTTATCAGGAATGGCATGACCACACACAGTCTGTGGGCCATTGGAGTGGCTGACCAGAGCTAGTGGGGTACACAATGGTAACAGATGTGGCTTTGGGCAGTTTCTCAGGGTAGGATGATAGGGCAGGTGCATCTGATAACAAGGCGGAGTCTTGGTCTTGTTCAGCTGGTTCTGGTTGGCTGTCAGTTACAGGCTTGATGTTTCTGGCTGGTACCCAAATGGGCTGTTCTACATTCTCTGGAAAGACACAAGCATATTTTTTTTTTCCGGTGAGAGCAGGCTTGAGGCGAGCAGCCTGCAGACTCGTTTATTGCAGTTGGTACAACAGCTTATATAGCCAAGACCAGCCAATCTGGTCAAGGGGTGGTCCATACCCCAACCAATCACAGCCTGTTGCCAGGCAGTTTCCACAGCCATCCAATCACAGCCTGTCGCCAGGCAGTTTCAAATCCATCCAATCACAGCCTGTTGCCAGGCAGTTTCCAGAGCCATCCAATCACAGCCTGTCGCCGGGCAGTTTCAAATCCATCCACTCACAGCCTGTCGCCAGGCAGTTTCCAGAGCCATCCAATCACAGCCTGTTGCTAGGCATTTTCAAAGCCATTCCTGACTAACTGACGCTCGCTTGCCAGTGGCTACCTTGGCATGGCCTTCTCATTGCACTACATTGTAGCAATATCTAGGATTGAGTTAGCCAAAACAAAACCGGATATTTCCGGTTTCATCCAGTCATATCTGGACAAACTGGTGTGGAATTCGTATGAAATGGAACGAGAAAATCACAGTAAAAATTCTGTGGAGAGAAGCAAAGTCTTTTCGTTAGGCAAGTGCATAAAATGTCATTGATACAAACAGAAATATCATGTTTGTTTGTTGCAGTACCTCTCGCTTTCTCCCTAGAAAATACGAATATGTAGAGCTGGTGTCCCAATGATGAACCAATTAGTGTTTCCAGGGTACAAAATTAAATGTTCCTTGATAAAAACATTCAAAACCATAAAGTCCATCTATAATATCCAGAAAACACAAACACAGAGGCTTTCACAGTACTTCGGATTGAGTTAGCCAAAACACAACCGGATATTTCTGGTTTCATCCAGTCATATCCGGACAAAGTGGTGTGGAATTCGTATGCAATGGGCTGAGAAAATCAGAGTAAAAATGGTTTCGGAGAAAAGCAAGGTTTTTTCGTTAGGCAAGTGCATAAAATATCATCGATACAAGCAGAAATATCATGTTTCTTTGCCGCAGTTCCTCTAGATTTCTCCCTAGAAAATACGAATGTATAGAGTTGGTGTCTCCATGTGGAACGAATTACTGTACCCAAGCTCAAAATAAAATATTCTCCGATAAAAAACAGTCAAAACAATAAAGTCCATGGATAATATCAGGAATACAAAACACAGAGGCTGTAGCAGTATCTGGGATTTAGTTAGCCAAAACAAAACCGGATATTTCCAGTTTCATCCAGTCATATCCGGACAAAGTGGTGCAGAATTCGTATGCAATGGACCGAGAAAATGACAGTAAAAATCCTTTGGAGAGAAGCAAAGTCTTTTCGTTAGGCAAGTGCATAAAATGTCATCTATACAAACAGATATATCATATTTGTTTGCCACAGTTCTTCTAGTTTCTCCCTAGAAAATACGAACATGTAGAGCTGGTGTCCCCATGATGAAACAATTAGTGTTTCTATGGTACAAAATTAAATGTTCCCTGATAAAAACATTCAAAACAATAAAGTCCATCAATAGTATTCAGAAAACACAAACACAGAGGCTTTCACAATATTTCGCATTGAGTTAGCCAAAACACAACCGGATATTTCTGGTTTCATCCAGTCATATCCGTACAAACTGGTGTGGAATTCGTAGGCAATGGACCGAGAAAATCACAGTAAAAATGGTTTTGAAGAAAAGCAAAGTCTTTTCGTTAGGCAAGTGCATAAAATGTCATCGATACAAACAGAAATATCATGTTTGTTTGCCGCAGTTCCTTTAGCTTTCTCCCTAGAAAATACGAATATGTTCAGCTGGTGTCTACATGTGGAACCAATAACTGTATCCAAGCTCAAAATAAAATGTTCCCCGATAAAAAACATTCAAAAAAATAAAGTCCGTTGATAATATCCAGAAAACACAAACACAGAGGCTTTCACAATATTTAGGATTGAGTTAGCCAAAACACAACCAGATATTTCAGTTTTCATCAACTCATATCCGGACAAAGTGGTATGGAATACATATGCAGTGAACCAAAAAAATCACAATGAAAATGGTTTTGGAGAAAAGCAAAGTCGTTTCGATATTCAAGTGCATAAAATGTCACCTATACAAACAGAAATTTCAAGTTTGTTTGTCGCAGTTCCTCTAGCTTTCTTCCTAGAAAATACAAATGTGCAGAGCTGGTGTCTCCATGTGGAACCAATTACTGTATCCAAGCTCAAAATAAAATGTTCCCCAATAAAAAACATTCAAAACAATAAAGTCCGTGGATAATATCAGGAATACACAAACACAGAGGCTGTAGCAATATCTGGGATTGACTTAGCCAAAACACAACCGGATATTTGCGGTTTCATCCAGTCATATCCGGGGAACTGGTGTGGAATTCGTATGCCATGGGCCGAGAAAATCAGAGTAAAAATGGTTTTGGAGAAAAGCAAAGTCTTTTCGTTGGGCAAGTGCATAAAATGTCATCGATAGATACAGAAATATCATGTTTGTTTGCCCCAGTTCCTCTAGCTTTCTGCCTAGAAAATAGGAATGTGTAGAGCTGGTGTCTCCATGTGGAACCAATTTGTGATTCCAAGCACAAAATTAAATGTTCCAGGATAAAAAACATTCAAAACAATAAAGTCCGTGGATAATATCAGGAATACACAAACACAGAGGGTGTAGCAATATCTGGGATTGAGTTAGCAACAACACAACCGGATATATCCGGTTTCATCCAGTCATATCCGGGCAAATGGTGTGGAATTCGTATGCAATGGACCGAGAAAATTACAGTAAAATGGTTTTGGAGAAAAGGAGTCTTTTCCTTAGGCAAGTGCATAAAATGTCATCTACACAAACAGAAATATCATGTCTGTTTGCCGCAGTTCCTCTAGCTTTCTCCCTAGAAAATACGAATGTGTAGAACTGATGTTCCCATGATGAACCAATTAGTGTTTGATCAGTACAAAATTAGATGTTCCCTGCATTCATCTAGTCATATCCGGAGAAAGCGTGTGGAATTCGTATGTAATGAACCAAAAAAATCACAGTAAAAATGGTTGTGGAGAAAAGCAAAGTCTTTTCGTTAGGCAAGTGCATAAAATGTCATCTATACAAACGGAAATATCATGCTTGTTTGTCGCAGTTCCTCTAGTAGTCTCCCTAGAAAATACGAATGTGTACGGCTGGTGTCCCCATGATGAACCAATTAGTGTTACAATGGTACAAAATAAAATGTTCCCAGATAAAAACATTCAAAACCATAAAGTCCATCCATAATATCCAGAAAACACAAACACAGAGGCTTTCACAGTACTTCGAATTGAGTTAGCCAAAACACAACCGGATATTTCTGGTTTCATCCAGTCATATCCGGACAAAGTGGTGTGGAATTCGTATGCAATGGGCTGAGAAAATCAGAGTAAAAATGGTTTTGGAGAAAAGCAAGGTTTTTTCGTTAGGCAAGTGCATAAAATATCATCGATACAAGCAGAAATATCATGTTTCTTTGCCGCAGTTCCTCTAGATTTCTCCCTAGAAAATACGAATGTATAGAGTTGGTGTCTCCATGTGGAACGAATTACTGTACCCAAGCTCAAAATAAAATATTCTCCGATAAAAAACAGTCAAAACAATAAAGTCCATGGATAATATCAGGAATACAAAACACAGAGGCTGTAGCAGTATCTGGGATTTAGTTAGCCAAAACAAAACCGGATATTTCCGGTTTCATCCAGTTATATCTGGACAAAATGGTGCGGAATTCGTATGCAATGGACCGAGAAAATGACAGTAAAAATCCTTTGGAGAGAAGCAAAGTCTTTTCGTTAGGCAAGTGAATAAAATGTCATCTATACAAACAGAAATATCATGTTTGTTTCCCGCAGTTCCTCTAGCAGTCTCCCTAGAAAATACAAATGTGTAGAGCTGGTCTCACCATGATGAACCAATTAGTGTTTCAACGGTACGAAATTAAATGTTCCCTGATAAAAAGATTCAAAACAATAAAATCCATCGATAATATCCAGAAAACACAAACACAGAGGCTTTCAATATTTAGGATTGAGTTAACCAAAACACAACCTGATATTTCCGGTTTCATCCAATCATATCGGGAAAAACTGGTGTGGAATTCATATGCAATGGACCAAGAAAATCACAGTACAAATGGTTTTGGAGAAAAGCAAAGTCTTTTCGTTAGGCAAGTGCATAAAATGTCATCTTTACAAACAGAAATATCATGTTTGTTTGTCTCAATTCCTCTAGCTTTGTCCCTAGAAAATACGAATGTGTAGAGCTGGTGTCCCCATGATGAACCAATTAGTGTTTCAACGGTACAAAATTAAATGTTCTCTGATAAAAACATTCAAAACAATAACGTCCATCAATAATATCCAGAAAACACAAACACAGAGGCTTTCACATTATTTCGGATTGAGTTAGCCAATACACAACCGAATATTTCTGTTTTCATCCAGTCATATCCGGACAAAGTGGTGTGGAATTCGTATGCAATGGGCTAAGAAAATCAGAGTAAAAATGGTTTTGGAGAAAAGCAAAGTCTTTTCGTTAGGCAAGTGCATAAAATGTCATTTATAAAAACACAAATATCATGTTTGTTTGCCGCAGTTCCTCTAGCTTTCTCCCTAGAAAATACGAATGTATAGAGCTGGTGTCTCCATGTGGAACCAATTAGTGTTTACAAGCACAAAATTAAATGTTCCCTGATAAAAAAACGTTCAAAACAATAAAGTCCATTTATAATATCAGGAATACACAAGCACAGAGCCTGTAGAAGTATCTGGGATTGAGTTAGCCTAAAGAAAACCAGATATTTCTGGTTTCATCCAGTCATATCTGGAAAAAGGCATTTGGAATTCAGATGCAATGGACTGAGAAAATCACAGTAAAATTGGTTTTGGAGAAAAGCAAAGTCTTTTCGTTAGGCAAGTGAATAAAATGTCATCTATACAAACAGAAATATCATGTTTGTTTGCCGCACTTCCTCTAGCTTTCTCCCTAGAAAATATGAATGTGTAGAGCTGGTGTCTCCATGATGAACCAATTAGAGTTTCTAAGGTACAAAATGAATTGTTCCCTGATAAAAACATTCAGAACAATAAAGTCCATTGATAATATCCAGAAAACACAAACACAGAGGGTTGCACAATATTTTGGATTGTGTTAGCCAAAACACAACCGGATATTTCTGGTTTCATCCAGTCATATGCGGACAAAGTGGTGTGGAATTAGTATGCAAAGGACCGACAAAATCACAATGAAATTGGTTTTGGAGAAAAGCAAAGTCTTTTGGTTAGGCAAGTGAATAAAATGTCATCGATACCAAAGAAATATCATGCTTGTTTGCCGCAGTTCCTCTAGCTTTCTCCCAAGAAAATGCAAATATGTAGAGCTGGTGTCACCATGCGTAACTAATTAGTGTTTACAAGAACAAAATTAAATGTTCCTTTATAAAATAAAATGAAATCAATAAAGTCCGCTGCTAATATCAGGAATACACAAACACAGAGGCTGTAGCAATATCTGGGATTGAGTTAGCCAAAAAAAAATAATCGGATATTTCTCTTTTCATCCAGTCATATATGGACAAACTGGTATGGAATTCGAATGCAATGGACTGAGAAAATCAGAGTAAAAATGGTTTTGGAGAAAAGCATAGTCTTTTCATTAGGATGTAGGTAAAATATCATCAATACAAACAGAAATATCATGTTTGTTTGCTGCAGTTCCTCTAGTTTCTCCCTGAAAATAAAAATATGTAGAGCTGGTATCTCCATGTAGAACCAATTATTGTTTCCAAGCACAAAATTAAATGTTCCCTGATAAAAAAACATTCAAAAAAATAAAGTCCGTGGATAATATCAGGAATACACAACACAGAGGCTGTAGCAATATTTCGGATTGAGTTAGCCAAAAAAAAAAACCAGATATTTCCGGTTTCATCCAGTCATATGCGGACAAACTGGTTTGGAATTTGTATGCAATGGACCGAGAAAATCACAGTGAAAATGGTTTTGGAGAAAAGCAATGTATTTTCTTTAGGCAAGTGCATAAAATGTCATCTATACAAACAGAAATATCGTGTTTGTTTGCCGCAATTCTTCTAGCTTTCTCCCTAGAAAATACAAATATGTAGAGCTGGTGTCTCCAGGCAGAACAATTATTGTTTCCAAGAACAAAATTAAATGTTCCTTGATGAAAAACATTCGAAACAATAAAGTCCATTGATAATATCCGAAATAGAAAACACAGAGGCTGTAGCAATATCTGGGATAGAGCTAACCAAAACGAAACCGGATATTTCCGGTTTCATCCAGTCATATCCAGTAAACTGGTGTGGTATTCGTATGCAATGGACCGAGATATTCACAGTAAAAGCGTTTTGGAGAAAAGCAATGTCTTTACGTTAGGCAAGTGCATAAAATGTCATCTATACAAACAGAAATATCATGTTTGTTTGTCGCACTTCCTGTAGCTTTCCACCTACAAAATATGAGTATGTAGACCTGGTGCCTCCAGTGGAACCAATTATTCTTTCCCTGCACAAAATTAAATGTTCCCTGATAAAAAACATTCAAAACAATAAATTCCGTGGATAATATCTAGAAAACACAAACACAGAGTCTGTAGCAATATCTGGGATTGAGTTAGCGGAAACACAAACGTATATTTTTGGTTTCATCCAGTCATATCCGGACAAACTGGTGTGCAATTCGTATGCATTGGACTGAGAAAATCACAGTAAAAATGGTTTTGGAGAAAAGCAAAGTCTTTTCATTAGGCAAGAGCATTTAATGTCATCCATGCAAACAGAAATATCATGTTTGTTTGCCGCAGTTCCTCTATCTTTCTCCCTAGAAAATACGAATGTGTAGAGCTGGTGTGCCCATGATGAACCAATTAGTGTTTCTACGGAACAAAATTATATGTTCCCAGATAAAAAAACATTCAAAACAATAAAGTCCATGGAGAATATCAGGAATACATAAACACAGAGGCTGTTGCAATATCTGGGATTGAGTTAGCCAAAACAAAACCGGATATTTCCGGTTTCATCCAGTCATATCCTGGCAAAAGGTGTGGCATTCGTATGCAATGGACCGAGAAAATCACAGTACAAATGGTTTTGGAGAAAAGCAAAATCTTTTCATTAGGCAAGTGCATAAAATGTCATCTATACAAACAGAAACATATTGTTTGTCGCAGTTCCTCTAGCTTTCTCCCTAGAAAATACGAATGTGTAGAGCTGGTGTTCCCATGATGAACCAATTATTGATTCAACGGTACAAAATTAAATGATCCCTGATAAAAGAATTCAAAACAATAAAGTCCTTCGATAATATCCAGAAAACACAAACACAGAGGCTTTCACAATATTTCGGATTGAGTTAGCAAAACACAACCGGAGATTTCTGTTTTCATCCAGTCATATCCTGAAAGCTGGTGTGGAATTTGTATGCAATGGACCGAGAAAATCACAGTACACATAGTTTTGGAGAAAAGCAAAGTCTTTTTGTTAGGCAAGTCCATAAAATGTCATGTATACAAACAGAAATATCATCTTTGTTTGCCGCAGTTCCTCTAGCTTTCTCCCTAGAAAATACGAATGTGTAGAGCTGGTGTCTCCATGTGGAATCAGTTAGTGTTTCGCAGCACAAAATTAAATGTTCCATGATAAAAAACATTCAAAACAATAATGTCCATGGATAATATCAGGAATACACAAACACAGAGGCTGTAGCAATATCTGGGATTGAGTTAGCAAAAAAAAAAAAACTGGATATTTCTGGTTTCATTCAGTGAAATCCGGACAAACTGGTTTGGGATTCGTATGCAATGGACCGAGAAAATCACAGTAAAAATGGTTCTGGAGAAAAGCAAAGTCTTTTCATTAGCCAAGTGCATAAAATTAATGTATACAAACAGAAATATCATGTGTGTTTGTGGCAGTTCCTCAAGCTTTTTGCCTAGAAAATACGATTGTGTAGAGCTGGTGTCTCCATGTGGAACCAATTGGTTTTTCAAAGAATAAAATTTAATCTTCCCTGATGAAAAAAATTGAAAACAATAAAGTCCGTGGATAATATCTGGAAAACACAAACACAGAGGCTGTAGCAATATCTGGGATTGAGTTTGCCAAAATATAACCAGATATTTCCCGTTTCATCCAGTCATATCCAGACAAACTGGTGTGGAATTCGTATGCAATGGACCGAGAAAATCACAGTACAAATGGTTTTGGAGAAAAGCAAAGTCTTTTCGTTAGGCAAGTGCATAAAATGTCATCTATACAAACAGAAATATCATGTTTGTTTGCCGCAGTTCCTCTAGCTTTCCCCCTAGAAAATACGAATGTGTAGAGCTGGTGCACCCATGATGAAGCAATTAGTGTTTCTTCAGTCAAATTAAATGTTCCCTGATAAAAATATTCAAAACAATAAGTCCATTGATAATATCCAGAAAACACAAACACAGAGACTTACAATATTTCAGATTGAGATAGCCAAAACACAACCGGATATTTCCGGTTTCATCCAGTCATGTCCGGAAAAAGTAGTTTGGAATTCCAATGTTATGGACCGAGAAAATCACTGTAAAATTGGTTTTGGAATAAAGCAAAGTTGTTTCGTTAGGCAAGTACATAAATTTTCATCGATACATACAGAAACCTCGTTTTGTTTGCCACAGTTCCTCTAGCTTTGTTTCTAGAAAATACGAATATGTAGAGTTGGTGTCTCCATGTGGAACCAATTACTGTATCCAAGCTCAAAATTAATTGTTCCCCGATAAAAAAGAATCAAAACAATAAAGTCCGTAGATAATATCCAGAATACACAAACACAGAGGCTGTAGCAATATCTGGGATTGAGTTAGCCAAAACACAACCAGATATTTCCTGTTTATATCCAGTCATATCCAGAAAAAGTGGTGTGGAATTCATATACAATGGAGCGAGAAAATCACAGTAAAAATGGTTTTGGAGAAAAGCAAAGTCTTTTTGTTAGTCAAGTGCATAAAATGTCATCTATACAAACAGAAATATCATGTGTGTTTGCCGCAGTTCCTCTAGCTTTCTCCTTAGAAAATACGAATGTGTACTTACACCCCATGTGGGATCTGTCCCTAATGTGTCGTCTAAAGCCAAGTGATGCTATAACTAGTACTGAAACAGTATTTTTATACTTTGCGTTTCTGTGTGGGCACAAACTGATGAGGTCTTTTCTAATTATATACTGAAGTGATCTTCTGTATATAAAGAGAATTGGAAATGAAAAAAAAAAACAACCTGGTGTTAAAATGGAAATGGCGTAGAAAATTAATTAATTTGAAAAAAAATTATGTAGGATCTCTGTGTTTAATGTGCTGTACATTGCTATTTAATGCTATAATTAGTAATCCAATGGTAGTTTTTTCACTTTATGTTGCTATATGGGCAAAATGTTGAAACCTTTACCTAATATATACTAAACTGATCTTCTGTATACAAAGACAATTGAAAATGAATCTCTACATGAATGGAAGTGGAAAGGGAGTGGGAAAGGGGAGGGTAGCAGGTGGGAGGGAAGATATGGGAGGGCGGAAGCCATTGTAACCCATAAGCTATACTTTGGAAATTTATATTCATTAAATAAAAGTTTAATAAAAAAATAAAAAAAAAACAAAAAAATAACAAAAAAAAAAGAAAATATGAATGTGTGGAGCTGGTGACCCATGGTGAACCAATTAGTGTTTCTACGGTACAAAATTAAATGTTGCCTGATAAAAACATTCAAAACAAGAAAGGCCATTGATAGTATCCAGAAAACACAAACACAGAGGCTTTCACAATATTTCGGATTGATATAGCCAAAAAACAACCGTATATTTTTGGTTTCATCCGGTCATGTCCGGATAAACTGGTGTGGAATTCATATGCAATGGACCGAGTAAATCACAGTACACATGGTTTTGGAGAAAAGCAAAGTCTTTTCGTTAGGCAAGTGCATAAAATGTCATCTATACAAACAGAAACATCATGTTTGTTTGCCACGGTTCCTCTAGCTTTCTCCCTAGAAAATACGAATGTGTAGAGCTGGTGTTTCCATGATGAACCAATTAGTGTATCTAAGCTCAAAATTCAATATTCCCCAATAAAAAACATTCAAAACAATAAAGTCCATTGAAAATATCCAGAAAACACAAACTCAGAGGCTGTCACAATATCTGGGATTGAGTTAGCCAAAACACAATCGGATATTTCTGATTTCATCCAGTCATATCCGAACAACCTGGTGTGGAATTCCTATGCAATGGACCGAGAAAATCACAGTACAAATGGTTTTGGGGAAAAGCAAAGTCTTTTCATTAGGCAAGTGCATAAAATGTCATCGATACAAACAGAAACATCATGTTTGTTTGCCGCAGTTCCTCCGGCTTTCTCCCTAGATAATACAAATATGTAGAGCTGGTGTCTCCATGTGAAAACAATTAGTGCATATAAGCTCAAAATTAAATGTTCCCCGATTAAAAAAAAAACATTCAAAACAATAACACAGAGGCTTTCACAATATTTCACATTGAGTTAGCCAAAACACAACCGGATATTTCTGGTTTCATCCAGTCATATGCGGACAAAGTGGTGTGGAATTCGGATGCAATGGACTGAGAAAATCACCGTAAAAATGGTTTTGGAGAAAAGCAAAGTCTTTTCGTTAGGCAAGTGCATAAAATGCCATCTATAAAACAGAAATATCATGTTTGTTTGCCGCAGTTCCTCTAGCTTTCCCCCTAGAAAATACGAGCATGTTCAACTGGTGTCTCCATGTAGAACCAATTACTGTATCCAAGCTCAAATAAAGTGTTCCCTGATAAAAACATTCAAAACAATAAAGTCCATGGATAATATCAGGAATACACAAACACAGAGGCTCTAGCAATATCTGGGATTGAGTTAGCCAAAACAAAACTTGATATTTCTGATTTCATCCAGTCATATCTGGTCAACCTGGTATGGAATTCGTATGCAATTTACCGGGAAAATCACAGTACAAATGGTTTTGGAGAAAAGCAAAGTGTTTTCGTTGGGAAGTGCATAAAATGTCATGTATACAAACAGAAATATCATGTTTGTTTGCTGCATTTCCTCTAGCTTTCTCGCTATAAAATACGAATGTGTGGAGCTGGTGTCCCATGTTGAACCAATTGGTGTTTCTACAGTACAAAATTAAATGTTCCCTGATAAAAATATTTAAAACCATAAAGTCCATCGATGATATCCAGAAAACACAAACACAGAGGCTTTCACAAATTTTCGGATTCAGTTAGCCAAAACACAACCAGATATTTCTGGTTTCATCCAGTCACATGCAGACAAACAGGTGTGGAATTCGTATGCAATGGACCGAGAAAATCACAGTACAAATGGTTTTGGGGAAAAGCAAAGTCTTTTCGTTACGCAACTGCATAAAATGTCATCTATACAAACAGAAATATCATGTTTGTTTGCCGCAGTTCCTCTAGCTTTCGCCCTAGAAAATACAAATCTGTAGAGCTGGTGTCGCCATGTGGAACCAATTAGTGTTTCCAGGAACAAAATTAAATATTCCCCGATTAAAAAAAATTGAAATCAATAAACTCCGTTGATAATATCAGGAATACACAAACAGAGAAACTGTAGCAATATCTGGGATTGAGTTAGCCAATACAAAACCAGATATTTCCGGTTTCATCCTGTCATATCCGAACAAAGTGGTTTGGAATTCGTATGCAATGGACCGAGAAAATCACAGTAAAAATGGTTTTGGAGAAAAGCAAAGTCTTTTCGTTGGGCAAGTGCATAAAGTATCATCTATACAAAAAGAAATATCATGTTTGTTTGCCGCAGTTTCTCTTTCTTTCTTCCTAGAAAATAGGAATGTGTACTACTGGTGTTCCCATGATGAACCAATTAGTGTTTCAACGGTACAAAATGAAATGTTCCCTGATAAAAACATTCAAAACAAAGAAGTCCATCGATAATATCCAGAAAACACAAACACAGATTCTTTCACAATATTTCCGATTGAGTTAGCCAAAACACAACTGGATATTTCTGGTTTCATCCAGTCATATTCGGAAAAAGTTGTGTGGAATTCGTATGCAATGGGCTGAGAAAATCCAAGTAAAAATGCTTTTGGAGAAAAGCCAAGTCTTTTCATTAGGCAAGTGCATAAAATATCATCTATACAAACAAAAATATCATGTTTGTTTGCCGCAGTTCCTCTAGCTTTCTCCCTAGAAAATACGAATATGTTCAGCTGGTGTCTCCATGTGGAACCAATTACTGTATCCAAGCTCAAAGTAAAATATTCTCCGATAAAAAACAGTCAAAACAATAAACTCCGTGGATAATATCAGGAATAGACAAACACAGAGGCTGTAGCAATATCTGGGATTGAGTTAGCCAAAACAGAACCGGATATTTCCGGTTTCATCCAGTCATATCCGGACAAAGTGGTGTGGAATTTGTATGCAATGGAACGAGAAAATCACAGTAAAAATGGTTTTGGAGAACAGCAAACTCTTTTCGTGAGGCATGTGCATTACATGTCATCTATACAAACAGAAATATCATGTTTGTTTGCCGCAGTACCTCTAGCTTTCTCACTAGAAAATACGAAAATGTTCACCTGGTGTCTCCTTGTGGAACCAATAACTGTATCAAAGCTCAAAATAAAATGTTCCCCCATAAAAAAACATTCAAAAAAAAAGTCCATCGATAATATCCAGAAAATACAAACACAGAGGCTGTACCAATATTCGGATTGAGTTAGCCAAAACACAACCTGATATTTCTGTTTTCATCCAGAATATCTGGACAAACTGGAGTGGAATTCGTATGCAATGGACCGAGAAAATCACAGTACAAATGGTTTTGGAGAAAAGCAGTCTTTTCTTTAGGCAAGTGCATAAAATGTGATCTATACGAACAGAAATATCATGTTTGTTTGCCGCACTTCCTCTAGCTTTCTCCCTAGAAAATAGGAATGTGTAGTACTGGTGTTCCCATGATGAACCAATTAGTGTTTCAACGGTACAAAATTAAATGTTCCCTGATAAAAACATTCAAAACAATAAAGTCCATCGATAATATCCAGAAAACACAAACACAGATTCTTTCATAATATTTTGGATTGAGTTAGCCAAAACACAGCAGGATATTTCTGGTTTCATCCAGTCATATCTGGACAAAGTGGTGTCGAATTCGTATGAAATGGGCTGAGAAAATCAGAGTAAAAATGCTTTTGGAGAAAACCAAAGTCTTTTCGTTAGACAAGTGCATAAAATATCATCGATACAAACAGAAATATCATGTTTGTTTGCCGCAGTTCCTCTAGCTTTCTCCCTAGAAAATAGGAATGTGTAGAGCTGGTGTCTCCATGTGGAACCAATTAGTGTTTCCAAGAACAAAATCAAACGCTCCCTAATAAAAAACATTCAAAACAATAAAGTCCATGGATAATATCAGGAATGCACAAACACAGAGGCTGTAGCAATATCTGGGGTTGAATTAGCCAAAGCAAAACCGGATATTTCCGATTTCATCCTGTCATATCCGAACAAACTCGTGTGGAATTCATATGAAGAGTACTGAGAAAATCACAGTAAAAATGGGTTTGGAGAACAGCAAAGTCTTTTCGTTAGGCAAGTGCATTACATGTCATCGATACAAACAGCAATATCATGTTTGTTTGCCACAGTACCTCTAGCTTTCCTCCTAGAAAATACAAATATATTCAGCTGGTGTCTCCATGTGGAACCAATAACTATATCAAAGCTCAAAATAAAATGTTCCCCCATAAAAAACATTCAAAAAAAAAGTGCATCGATAATATCCAGAAAATACAAACACAGAAGCTGTACCATTATTTCGGATTGAGTTAGCCAAAACACAAGCCGATATTTCTGTTTTCATCCAGAATATCCGGAAAAACTGGAGTGGAATTCGTATGCAATGGACCGAGAAAATCACAGAACAAATGACTTTGGAGAAAAGCAGTCTTTTCGTTAGGCAAGTGCATAAAATGTGATCTATACAAACAGAAATATCATGTTTGTTTTCCGAAGTTCCTATAGCTTTCACCCTAGAAAATACAAATGTGTAGAGCTGTTGTCTCCATGTGGAAACAATCAGTGTTTCCAAGCACAATTACATGTTCCCTGATAAAAAACTTTCAAAACAATGAAGCACATTTATAATATTAGGAATACACAAACACAGAGGCTGTAGCAATATCTGGGATTGAGTTAACCAAAACAAAACCGGATATTTCCGGTTTCATCCAGTCATGTCTGGTAAACTGGTGTGGAATTCGTATGCAATGGACCGAGAAAATCACAGTAAAAATTGTTTTGGAGAAAAGCAAAGTCTTTTCGTTAGGCAAGTGCATAAAATGTCATCTATGCAAACAGAAATATTATGTTTGTTTGCCATAGTTCCTCTAGCTATCTCCTTAGAAAATACGAATGTGTAGAGCTGGTGTCTCCATGTGGAACCAATTAGTATTTCCAAGAACAAAATCAAACGTTCCCTAATAAAAAACATTCAAAACAATAAAGTCCATGGATAATATCAGGAAAACACAAACACAGAGGCTGTAGCAATATCTGGGGTTGAATTAGCCATAACAAAACCGGATATTTCCGGTTTCATCCTGTCATATCCGAACAAACTGGTGTGGAATTCATATGAAATGTACCGAGAAAATCACAGAAAAATGGTTTTGGAGAAAAGCAAAGTCTTATGTTAGGCAAGCGCATAAAATGTCATCTATACAAACAGAAATATCATGTTTGTTTGCCACAGTTCCTCTAGCATTCTCCCTAGAAAATAAGAATGTGTAGAGCTGGTGTCTCCAAATGGAACTAGTTAGTGTATCTACGTTCAAAATTAAATGTTCTCTGATAAAAACATTCAAAACAATAAAGTCCATCGATAATATCTAGAAAACACAAACACAGAGGCTGTAGCAATATCTGGGATTGAGTTAGCCAAAACACAACCGGATATTTCTGGTTTCCTCCAGTCATATCCGGACAAAGTAGTGTGGAATTCATATGCAATGGACCGAGAACATCAGAGTAAAAATGGTTTTGGAGAACAGTAAAGTCATTTCGTTAGGCAAGTGCATAAAATGTCATCGATACAAACAGAAATATCATGTTTGTTTGCCGCAGTTCCTCTAGCTTTCTACCTAGAAAATACGAATGTGTATAGCTGGTGTCTCCATTAGGAAACAATTAGTGTTTCACAGCACAAAATTAAATGTTCCCTGATGGAAAACATTCAAAACAATAAAGTCTGTGGATAATATCAGGAATACACAAACACAGAGGCTTTCACAATATTTCGGATTGAGTTAGCCAAAACACAACCGGATATTTCTGGTTACATCTAGTGATATCCAGACAATGTGCTGTGAAATTTGTATGCAATGGACTAAGAAAATCACAGTAAAAATGATTGGGGAGAAAAGCAAAGTCTTTTAATTAGGCAAGTGCATAAAATGTCATATATACAAACAGAAATATCATGTTTGTTTGCTGCAGTTCCTCTAGATATCATCTATATAAACAGAAATATCAGGTTTGTTTGTTGCAGTTCCTCCAGATTTCTCCCTAGAAAATACGAATGTGTAGATCTGGTTTCTCCATGTGGAACCAGTTACTGTATCCAAGCTCAAAATATAATGTACTCTGATAAAAAACATTCAAAACAATAAAGTCCGTGGATAATATCAGCAATACACATACGCAGAGGCTGTAGCAATATCTGGGATTCAGTTAGCCAAAACAGAACCGGATATTTCGGCTTTCATCCAGTCATTTCCGGACAAACTGGTCTGGAATTCGTATGCAATGGACTGAGAAAATCACAGTAAAAATGGTTTTGGAGAAAAGCAAAGTCTTTTCGTTAGGCAAGTGCATAAAATGTCATCTATACAAACAGAAATATCATGTTTGTTTGCCACAGTTCCTCTAGCTTTCTCCCTAGAAAATACGAATATGTAGAGCTGGTGTCTCCATGTGGAACCAATTACTGTATCCAAGCTCAAAATAAAATGTTCCCTGATAAAAAATATTCAAAACAATAAATCTGTTGATAATATCTACAAAACAGAAACACAGAGGATGTAGCAATATCTGGGATTGTGTTAGCCAAAATAAAACCAGATATTTCCGGTTTCATCCAGTCGTATCCGGACAAACTGGTGTGGAATTCGTATGCAATTGACCAAGAACATCACAGTAAAAATGGTTTTGGAGAAAAGCAAAGTCTTTTCGTTAGGCAAGTGCATAAAATGTCATCTATACAAACAGAAATATCATGTTTGTTTGCCGCAGTTCTTCTAGCTTTCTCCCTAGAAAATACGAATGTGTGGAGCTGGTGTCCCCATGATGAACCAATTAGTGATTCTACGGTACAAAATTAAATGTTCTCTGATAAAAAACATTCAAAACAATAAAGTCCATCGATAATATCCAGAAAAAACAAACACAGAGGCTTTCACAATATTTCAGATTGAATTAGCCAAAACACAACCGGATATTTCTGGTTTCATCCAGTCATATCCGGAAAAAGTAGAGTGTAATTCGTATGTAGTGGACTGAGAACATCACAGTAGAAATGGTTTTGGAGAAAAGCAAAGTCTTTTCATTAGGCAATGTATAACATGCCATCTATACAGTCTGAAATATCATGTTTGTTTGTTGTACTTCCTCTAGCATTCTCCCTAGAAAATACGAATATGTAGAGCTGGTGTGTCCACGTGGAACCAATTAGTGTTTCCAAAAGCCAAACTAAATGTTTCCTGATAAAAAACGTTTGAAACTGCAAAGTCCATGGATAATATCAGGAATGCACAAACACAGAGGCTGTAGCAATATCTGGGATTGAGTTAGCCAAAACACAACCAGATATTTCTGGTTTCATCCAGTCATATCCGGACAAACTGGTATGGACTTCGTATGCAATGGACTGAAAAAATCACAGTAAAAATGGTTTTGGGGAAAAGCAAAGTCTTTTCATTAGGCAAGTGCATAAAATGTCATTTATACAAACAGAAATATCATGTTTGTTTTCCGCAGTTCCTCTAGCTTTCTCCCAAGAAAATACGAATGTTTAGAGCTGGTGTTCCCATGATGAACCAATTAGTATTTCAATGGTACAAAATGAAATGTTCCCTGATAAAAACATTCAAAACAATAAAGTCCATCGATAATATCCAGAAAACACAAACACAGAGGCTTTCACAATATTTCAGATTGAGTTAGCCTACAGACAACTGGATATTTCTGTTTTCATCCAGTCATATCCGAACAACCTGGTGGGGAATTCGTATGCAATGGACCGAGAAAATCAGAGTAAAAATGGTTTTGGAGAAAAGCAAAGTCTTTTCGTTAGGCAAGTGCATAAAATATCATCTCTACAAACAGAAATATCATGTTTATCTACCGCAGTTTCTCTAGCTTTCTCCCTAGAAAATAAGATTGTGTAGAGCTGGTGTCTCCATGTGCAACCAATCAGTGATTCCAAGCACAAAATTAAATGTTCCCTGATAAAAAATATTGAAAACAATAAAATCTGTGGATTATATCTGGAATACACAAACACAGAGGCTGTAGCCATATCTGGGATTGAGTTAGCCAAAAAAAAAAAAAAACCGGATATTTCCTCTTTCATTCAGACATATCCGGAAAAAGTGGTGTGGAATTCATATGCAATGGACCGAGAAAATCACAGAAAAAATGGTTTTGGAGAAAAGCAAAGTCTTTTCTTTACGCAAGTGCATAAAATATCATCTACACAAACAGAAATATGTTTGTTTGTCGCAGTTCCTCTAGCTTTCCACCTAGAAAATACAAATATGTAGAGCTGGTGTCTCCAAATGGAACCAATTAGTGTATCTAAGTTCAAAATTAAGTGTTCCCCGGTAAAAACATTCAAAACAATGAAGTCCATCGATAATATCCAGAAAACACAAACACAGAGGCTTTCACAATATTTCACGTTGAATTAGCCAAAACACAACCGGATATTTCTGGTTTCCTCCAGTCATATCCAGACAAAGTAGTGTGGAATTCGTATGCAATGGACCAAGAACATCACAGTAAAAATGGTTTTGGAGAACAGTAAAGTCTTTTCGTTAGGCAAGTGCATAAAATGTCATCGATACAAACAGAAATATCATGTTTGTTTGCCGCACTTCTTCTAGCTTTCTCCCTAGAAAATACGAATGTGTGGAGCTGGTGTCCCCATGATGAACCAATTAGTGATTCTACGGTACAAAATTAAATGTTCCCTGATAAAAACATTCAAAAGAATAAAGTCCATCGATAATATCCAGAAAACACAAACACAGAGGCTTTCACAATATTTCGGATTGAATTAGCCAAAACGCAACTGGATATTTCTGGTTTCATCCAGTCATATCCGGACAAACTGGTGTGGACTTCGTATGCAATGGACCAAGAAAATCACAGTAAAAATGGTTTTGGAGAAAAGAAAAGTCTTCTCCTTAGGGAAGTGCATAAAATGTCATCGATACAAACAGAAATATCATGTTTCTTTGCCGAACTTCCTCTAGTTTTCTCCCTAGAAAATACGAATGTGTAGTGCTGGTGTTGTCATGATGAACTAATTAGTGTTTCAATGGTAAAAAATTAAATGTTCCCTGAGAAAAACATTCAATACAATAAATTCTATCGATAATATCCAGAAAACACAAACACAGAGGCTGTAGCATATTTTCGGATTCAGTTAGCCAAAACACAATCGGATATTTCTGGTTTCATCCAGTGATTTCCGGACAAAGTGGTTTCGAATTCGTATGCAATAACTGAGAAAATCATAGTAAAAATGGTTTTGCAGAAAAGCAAATTCTTTTCATTAGGCAAGTGCATAAAATGTTATCGATGCCAAAAGAAATATCATGTTTGTTTGCCACAGTTCCTCTAGCTTTCTCCCTAGAAAATACGAATGTGTATAGCTGGTGTCTCCATGATGAACCAATTAGTGTTTCACAGCACAAAATTAAATGTTCCCTGATGAAAAACATTCAAAACAATAAAGTCTGTGGATAATATCAGGAATACACAAACACAGAGGCTTTCACAATATTTCGGACTGAGTTAGCCAAAACACAACCGGATTTTTCCGGTTTCCTCCAGTCATATCAGAACAAACTGGTGTGGAATTCGCATGCAATGGACCGAGAAAATCACAGAAAAAATGGTTTTGGAGAAAAGCAAAGTCTTTTCGTTAGGCAGTGCATAAAATGTCATCGATACAAACAGAAATATCATGTTTTTTTGCCACAGTTCCTTTGGCTTTCTCCCTAGAAAATACGAATGTGTGGAGCTGGTGTTCCCATGATGAACTAATTAGTGTTTCAACGGTACAAAATTAAAAATTCCCTGATGAAAAACATTCAAAACAATAAAGTCCATTGATATTATCCAGAAAACACAAACACAGAGTCTTTCACAATATTTCGGATTCAGTTAGCCAAAACACAACCGGATTTTCCAGTTTCATCCAGTCATATCCAGACAAACTGCTGTGGAATTCCTATGTAATGGACCGAGAAAATCACAGTACAAATGGTTCTGCAGAAAAGCAAAGTCTTTTCATCAGGCAAGTGCATAAAATTTCATCTAGACAAACAGAAATATCATGTTTGTTTGCCGCAGTTCCTCTAGCTTTCTCCATAGAAAATACGAATGTGTAGAGCTGGTGTCCTCATGATGAACTGAAAGAAATTAGGGAGGTTTAAAATGGAGTTGCTTGTGAGCAAACTGCATACTGTTCTGCTTTTGTGAAAAATAGCTGGGCTTGCAAAATGCTTTCATGAGCTAGTTGAACTTTAGTTAAACTTGTAGCATGTGATGATTGTGCTAATGCTTTTATGAGATAATGGAGCATGTGATAATTATTTTAGGAGCTATGTTAAGTTTTTGGTCATGATGACCTCGTATTTGTGCTTGCTCAAGGTCTTTGTCCCTTACCCTGGAAAAACCCTGTACCTTATGATCTTTTGTCATCATGCTAATGTTGTGGTTTTGAGCCTTAAATACTCTATGCGATGGATAATCGGGGCCTCTCTTCTTGCACAGAGACGGCCCATCTGCGCAGATGTAATAAACTTCCTCTTGCACTTTGCATCGATTGGACTGGAATTCGTGTTTCTGGGGTCGGTAGAAGTGTGGGATACCTTTCGGGGGTCTTACATTCTTGGGGGCTCGTCCAGGATTCGAGACCCCAGACCCACGCTCCATTTTCCAATCGGAGGTAAGTCTTTGCTGTTTTAAGTATCTTTGTGTGTTTTGTTGATTTTGTTATTATTTTATTTTTTCCCGGAGCGCTTGACGTACCGGAGGTTTATGTTTTACTGAAATTGTTCCTGCAGGACCTGTATCTGTATAGAGCCGACAGTGGGTAGGGGCAGACGTGCCCGGCGCCCCGGGCTCGAACCACTGGAGGATGCTCCGGTGGTGGAGGGGACGTGGAATCCCCCTCCTTCTTTAATTTTTGTTCCGTGGGAGGTGGCAGCTCCCCTCGGAAGTTTATCTTCTTCCACGGGAGAAGGGCTGGTGGCAGCAGCCACTCCCGTCGGAAGTTTTGGTTTCAGTTTTGTCTTGGTTTTGCGTGCAGTGTCTTTGGGAGTCTTGTGGTTGTTTTGTGAGTCTTGTGGTTGTTTTCTGTGTTTTAATATATCTTCCTTATTTGCCTTTCCCCTCCAACATGGGACAGGAATTAACTACACCTTTGAGTCTTACTTTAGATCATTGGAGAGAGGTCCGGGAGCGGGCCCAAAACTTGTACTGTAGAGCAAAAACCTTAATTCATTAACCCTTTCCAACCTGATGGGTTTTTCTCTTTGTAGTTAATGGAAGCTTAAACAATGGTTCATATGCTGATGTCTAGTTCTTTTCTCTGCTGCTGTCCCTGACTTATCTGATGTTGTTTACCTGTTTTCAGTGTTTGAGTGATTACCCAACTGATCAGAAGTGTACTAATTGTTGGCCAAACCACTTGACTCTGACAGCTTAAATTCTAAACTGAGTCTTCCAACTTTGGGCTTCCAGTCGGATCCCTGGAACTCTCAAAGAATGAGACTCTAAAATTTGTTAAAGTAACCGCTGCTTGAGTCAATTCAGATTATGTAAAATATATTAAAATGTTATAAATGGTGTCAGACCTATGCTGTATTTATGTTTTTGCCTTTCAGCTAGAGTGGTCTTATAAAAATAAAAGTAAATTCTGTGTATACAAGCCTTTATGTTGTTAACATTGGTTCAGAGAATTAAGTTAATGCTAAAGCCCTTTGGTTTGCTTGGTAGCTCACTTACTCGGGTTTTACATGTCTTTGATATGCTTTAAACATGTTTCTCTTAACGATGAAGATTTTTTTTTCAAAGTTGTGTCCATGTTTGCTGTCTAGGAGGAGTTACTTAAAAGCATGGAAATGTAATTTTGACTTTTAATTCAGATAATGATGTGGTATTCATTAATAACTCAGTGTCTTAAGCCATCTAGGCATCAATGCTAAGCAAAATGTAAAAAAAATGTATTGTACTTTTCACATCTTAAATTCGATAAGAGAGACTGTTTGAGTTTGTTATACATAACAATTCAAGACTATGTAAAAGTAACTACAGGTATAAAGTTTCAGAAAATGTGAGCAAGTCATAAAAAGTTTTAAAAGGTTCACAACTTTAAAATTGTTTACGGAGTTTTCTTTAAGTTAAGTGCTAATGCCAAAATTACATTGACCTAAAGTTGAAGTCTGATCTTCTGTTACAACAATAAGGTTTTTTTTAAAAAAAATGTACACTAATGTTAGTAAATACCTAAAAATGGTCTAAGTTTTAAAATCTGTTTTTGCAAAAATTGTAATGTTTATTTTAACAGTGTTTGCTGAATCAGTTACTCTGCCATTTCTAGAGTTAGGTCCTATAAGCTCTTTTTGACTCTGTTAAGTAGTTCTAAATTATGTAAACCCTTATGTTCAAGGTTTTTATTTCTGGTTTATTCAACAACAGACATAAAATTCATGTTCTACCAAAGTGATCTATTGTGTACTTTACTGTCTCTGTTAAGTTTAAATTAATAAAAAGCATTGTTAAGTATTATGATCAAATCTGGTTTAAAAGTGTAAAAATCACCCTAACTAATGAATGGCTATCATTTTAGGATGTTAAGGAATTCTATTTTGACCAGATACTCTAAGTTCTCTTGGCACCTTTAACAGACTCTCTAAAAATCCAAGTTCTAAATTATCCGAACTTTTGACACCCCCAGAGGGCCCCTGGAGATGTCAAAAAGAGATCTCTCATTTTGCAGAGATAATAACCAATCGGCTGTTTAAATTAAAAGTGGTGCCAAGATGTAAAATGATGCTAAACTTTAGCTATAAACATGTTTCTTTCTAGCTGCTCCAGTCTCTAGCTCAGAAGCCAGATCCTTTAAAGAGGGACCGAGGAAGTCTCCGTCCAGCTAACGCTAAACAACCAGGCGTTGCTAGTTCAAATGTATTGCTAGTTCAAATGTGGATCAAACGGGAGGTCTAGCCAAAAGGGAAACAAATAGCTAAGATTGTACAAACCTACAAAAATGTAACAATTACAGATAGTAATAGGCTACTATCATTATGGCTAAATGGTTACCCACCGTGTTCCATCCGCTAAAAAATTTTTGTTGTCTTACAAATATTTAATGAAACCCAAATCACTAATTTCAGAGTGATGCAAAATGTTAGCTCATTTGTTAATTGGACTGTGTGCGCCTCAATATGTCTGTTTATTGAAATGGTACTGTTTTTTTATGTTCCTGACATTGGTGCCCTTTTAAAAAAAACAGAAAAGAAATAAAAAAAAGAAAAAATCCGATAAAACAGAGAAGGATGAAGCAGAGGAGGAAGGACCCCCGGCCCGTTCTAGCTGGCCGTCCTCCTCCTCCATATGACTGGGATCACAAGCCCTGACAGGACTTGCAGGGCCTGTTTTACTAACATTGATTTTACTACACTTAAATGGAACTCTGTAAAAGACTCAGTCTCTACTGCCAGACTCCCCTGAGGAGTTTAGCTGAAGGGGTTAAAGTTATTTAGTTAAAAAAGGGGAAGTTTAAGATGGGCTAAGAAAAAGGAACTAACTAGGATCCTGGCCACCACAGTTAAAAGAAAGCAGAAGAAAGGGAGAATCAGGATAGGCAGGGACCCTGGAGACTGTCAAAAGCACAGAAAAGTGCCCAAAAGGACAAGTCTGCCTAAGGTCCGACTAACAACGAGAGTCAAGTGGTGTACGACTGCCACACGAGACTGAACTGACCGAAACGGCCCCTGCAAGACGACAAGAGAAAAGATGACAGCAGCAGAGTGGTGAGACTGGGCGACAGCGGCCCCTCGGCCCCTCCCTCATTGGGACACGTCTGGGTTTCCACCTTCAACCCCCCGAGGACTCTGCTCGGCAGGCAGGGCTGATCGCTATGGACCATGCACTCCGTGCAGCTAAGAAAAAGGAGCAGGTGGCAATGCACAAGAACAGCAGGTACGCTCTCGCCACTACCCACGGGGAACTCAAAATGGATAGAGGCTTTATCGACCAAGAAGAAAAATTGCGCCAATGTTTCCCTGATTTGGACTACCAAAAGTACTGGGGTCAGACACTGGGCCGGCTTTCGTCTCCAGGGTAAGTCAGATGGTGGCACAGGTGTTGGAAATAGAAAGTTACATTGTGTTTATAGGGTAAGTCAGATGGTGGTAGTGGTAGCCAAGGTACTGGGGATATAGTTAGGTAAAACGTATGATTAATGGTGGAGACTGGCACTGGAGACTGGGTCAAATTGCTGCTACACATTTTTATAATGCTACATATCTTTTATATGCTGCTGCACTTTTGCAATTTCCCTATTCTGCCAGGCTTTGCTTAAATGTCTGCCTTGTAGGGCTTTAAAGGCTTTCTGAAGAAGCAGTCCTTGGCTCTGCTCTCTGAGCAGCAGAAGATGAGTGACTGCGAGTTTGCCTATGTACATATGCTGGCTTAGGACTATTTGCTGTATATTCTGAAGACGCCGCAGCCTGGACAGGGATTGAGCAAGACGTCCAGAGTGCTGCAGAACGTCACCTTTTCCATCCAGCAAGAAGTGGAAGAGGCTCTGCTTTATACATAATTCTGGTTAAAAGATTTTTCTGGAAGTTACCAAACAGATTTGTGTGATATTGTTATTGCTAAAAAAAAAAAGAAATATTGCTGACCCTTAGTAATAAAAGTAAAATTGTTTATCACCCACGCCTTGGTCCTGACCCAGCAGTGCCAAAGTTTAAAAATGAAGGACATAAAAGAAAAGAGTATTGTTGGTAAGAAGGGCTAAAGGAAAAAAAAAGAGCTTTTTATATAAGGAAAGGACATGGTTTGTAAGAATCCGGATGGCTAGTTTACTCTAGACTGAAATGGAAATGGTAAAATGTTTAAAGTAAGTCGAAGAGGGTGTGTGAAAGTCACAAAAAGTATTTGGGTCAATTCAGCTGAACAGGCACCAGGTATTAACCCAAATTTGTATGACTTCTTCAGGGATGTGTTTTTTTTGTTTTTGTCTCTGTTGTATTTTCTGTTTTTAAATTTTGATGCCTTTTTGTAATTTTTTCTATCCTGCGGGACATGCTTCCCCTACCCTGCAGATTTGCTTCTGTGCTTATAAGATTGGCTGTAAGACACAGAGATGTGCTTGTAAACCTGTGTCTGGCAGCGGATTTGGTGGGCGCCGGTGATGGGCAGCCCACATATTCCAATAATAATCACGTGGGAGGAAGAAACACCTGGGACATCTCCGGCCTGTTTTATGATCAGAATCCCCTATGAAACAAAGGACCGGGCGGAAGCGTATACTTAATTACCTCTTAATTCTAATTGTTACCATTGTGGGATTTTTAATTTCTTTCCAAAAGAATCTTAACCATTGCAGGACCCTTAGTAAGATAGGGCCTGCTTCTCGGGGTATGCAACTGACAACTGGTTATATTTTAAACACCCTACTTCCTTTTTTTTTTTATTTCAGGCCTTTACAAAATTTAAAAAGTAATTCCTAAAATTTTAAGATTAAAATTTGACAAAAGGCAAAGGGGGGAATGAAAGAAATTAGGGAGGTTTAAAATGGAGTTGCTTGTGAGCAAACTGCATACTGTTCTGCTTTTGTGAAAAATAGCTGGGCTTGCAAAATGCTTTCATGAGCTAGTTGAACTTTAGTTAAACTTGTAGCATGTGATGATTGTGCTAATGCTTTTATGAGATAATGGAGCATGTGATAATTATTTTAGGAGCTATGTTAAGTTTTTGGTCATGATGACCTCGTATTTGTGCTTGCTCAAGGTCTTTGTCCCTTACCCTGGAAAAACCCTGTACCTTATGATCTTTTGTCATCATGCTAATGTTGTGGTTTTGAGCCTTAAATACTCTATGCGATGGATAATCGGGGCCTCTCTTCTTGCACAGAGACGGCCCATCTGCGCAGATGTAATAAACTTCCTCTTGCACTTTGCATCGATTGGACTGGAATTCGTGTTTCTGGGGTCGGTAGAAGTGTGGGACACCTTTGGGGGGTCTTACAGAACCAATTAGTGTTTCAACGTTACAAAATGAAATGTTCCCTGATAAAAACATTCAAAACAATAAAGTCCATCGATAATATCCAGAAAACAGAAATACAGAGGCTTTTACAATATTTTGGATTGAGTTAGCCAAAAGACAACCGGATATTTCCGGTTTCATCCAGTCATATCCAGACAAACTGCTGTGCAATTCGGATGCAATGGACAGAGAAAATCACAGTACAAATGCTTCTGCAGAAAAATAAAGTCTTTTCGATAGGCAAGTACATAAAATGTCATCTTTACAAACAGAAATATCATGTTTGTTTGCCGCAGTTCCTCTAGCCTTCTCCCTAGAAAATACAAATGTGTAGAGCTGGTGTCCCCATGATGAACCAATTAGTGTTTCAACGGTACAAAATTAAATGTTCCATGAAAAAAACATTCAAAACAATAAAGTCCATCGATAATATCCAGAAAACACAAATACAGAGGCTTTTACAATATTTCGGATTGAGTTAGCCAAAAGACAACCGGATATTTCCAGTTTCACAAAGTCATGTCCAGACAAACTGCTGTGTTATTCGTATGCAATGGACCGAGAAAAACACAGTAAAAATGGTTTTGGAGAAAAGCAAAGTCTTTTCATTAGTCAAGTGCATAAAATGCCATCTATACAACAGAAATATCATGATTGTTTCCCACAGTTCCTCTAGCTTTCTGCCTAGAAAATACAAATATGTAGAGCTGGTGTCTCCATGTGGAACCAATTAGTGTTTAAAAGAGAAAAATTAAATGTTCCATGATAAAAAAATTTCAGAACAATAAAATTCATCGATAACATCCAGAAAACACAAACACAGAAAATTTCACAATATTTCACATTGAGTTAGCCAAAACACAACCGGATATTTCTGGTTTCATCCAGTCATATCCGGAAAAAGTGGTGTGGAATACATATGCAGTGAACCAAAAAAATCACAATGAAAATGGTTTTGGAGAAAAGAAGTCTTTTCGTTAGGCAAGTGCATAAAATGTCATCTATACAAACAGAAATATCATGTTTGTTTGTCGCAGTTCCTCTAGCTTTCTCCCTAGAAAATACGAATGTGTAGAGCTGGTGTCTCCATGTGGAACCAATTAGTGATTCCAAGCACAAAATTAAATGTTCCCCGATAAAAAATATTCAAAACAATAAAGTCCGTGGATAATATCAGGAAAACACAAACAAGAGTCTGTAGGAATATCTGGGATTGAGTTAGCCAAAACACAACCGGATATTTCCGGTTTCATCCAGTCATATCCGTACAAACTGGTGTGGAATTCGTATGCAATGGACCGAGAAAATCACAGTAAAAATGATTTTGAAGAAAAGCAAAGTCTTTTCGTTAGGCAAGTGCATAAAATGTCATCGATACAAACAGAAATATCATGTTTGTTTGCCGCAGTTCCTCTAGCTTTCTCCCTAGAAAATATGAATATGTTCAGCTGGTGTCTCAAATGGAAACAATTACTGTATCCAAGCTCAAAATAAAATGTTCCCCGATAAAAAACATTCAAAAAAATAAAGTCTGCTTATACTATGCAGAAAACACAAACACAGATGCTTTCACAATATTTCGGATTGAGTTACCCAAAACACAACCGGATATTTCTGTATTCATCCAGTCATATCCGGACAAAATGGTGTGGAATACATATGCAGTGAACCAAAAAAATCACAATGAAAATGGTTTTGGAGAAAAGAAGTCTTTTCGTTAGGCAAGTGCATAAAATGTCATCTATACAAACAGAAATATCATGTTTGTTTGTCGCAGTTCCTCTAGCTTTCTCCCTAGAAAATAGGAATGTGTAGAGCTGGTGTCTCCATGTGGAACCAGTGATTCCAAGCACAAAATTAAATGTTCCCCAATAAAAAATATTCAAAACAATAAAGTCCGTGGATAATATCAGGAAAACACAAACACAGAGGCTGTAGAAATATCTGGGATTGAGTTAGCCAAAACACAACCGGATATTTCCGGTTTCATCCAGTCATATCCGTACAAACTGGTGTGGAGTTCGTATGCAATGGACCGGGAAAATAACAGTAAAAATGATTTTGAAGAAAAGCAAAGTCTTGTCGTTAGCCAAGTGCATAAAATGTCATCTACACAAATAGAAATATCATGTTTGTTTGCCGCAATTCCTCTAGCTTTCTACCTAGAAAATACGAATATGTTCAGCTGGTGTCTCCATGTGGAACCAATTACTATATCCAAGCTCAAAATAAAATATTCCCCGATAAAAAACATTCAAAACAATAAAGTCCGTGGATAATATCAGGAATACACAAACACAGAGGGTGTATCAATATCTGGGATTGAGTTAGCCAAAACAAAACCGGATACTTCCGGTTTTATCCAGTCAAATCCAGACAAAATGTTCTGGAATTCGTATGCAATGGACCGAGAAAATCACATTAAAAAGTGTTTTGTGGAAAACCAAAGTCTTTTCGTTAGGCAAGTGCATAAAATGTCATCTATACAAACAGAAATATCATGTTTGTTTGCCGCAGTTCCTCTAGCAGTCTCCCTAGAATATACAAATGTGTAGAGCTGGTCTCACCATGATGAACCAATTAGTGTTTCAACGGTACGAAATTAAATGTTCCCTGATAAAAAGATTCAAAACAATAAAATGCATCGATAATATCCAGAAAACACAAACACAGAGGCTTTCACAATATTTCGGATTGAGTTAGCCAATACACAACCGGATATTTCTGGTTTCATCCAGTCATATCCGGACAAAATGGTGTGGAATTCATATGCAATGGACCGAGAAAATCACAGTACAAATGGTTTTGGAGAAAAGCAAAGTCTTTTCATTAGGCAAGTGCATAAAATGTCATCTATACAAACAGAAATATCATGTTTGTTTACCGCAGTTCCTCTAGCAGTCTCCCTTAGCAATACGAATGTGTAGAGATGGTGTCTCCATGTGGATCCAAGAAATGATTCCAAGCACACATTTAAATTTTCCCTGATAAAAACATTCAAAACAATAAAGTCCGTGGATAATATCCAGAAAACACAAACACAGAGACTGTAGCAATATCTGGGATGAGTTAGCCAAAACACAACTGGATATTTCCAGTTACATCCAGTCATATCCGGACAAACTGGTGTGGAATTCATATGCAAAGGAATGAGAAAATCACAGTAAATATGGTTTTGGAGAAAATCAAAGTCTTTTCGTTAGGCAAGTGCATAAAATGTCATCTATAGAAACAGAAATATCATGTTTGTTTGCCGCATTTCCTCTAGCTTTCTCCCTATAAAATAGGAAAGTGTAGAGCTGGTGTCTCCATGTGGAACCAATTAGTGTTTCCAAGATCAAATAAAATGTTCCCTGATAAAAAACATTGAAAACAATAAAGTCCATCGATGATATCCAGAAAACAAACACAGAGGCTTTCACAATATTTCAGATTGAGTTCGCCAAAACACAACTGGATATTTCTGGTTTCATCCAGTCATATCCGGGCAAAGTGGTTTGGAATTCCTATGCAATGGACCACGAAATTCACAGTAAAAATGGTTTTGGAGAAAAGCAAAGTCTTTACGTTATTCAAGTGCATAAAATGTCACCTATACAAACAAATATCATGTTGTTTGCCGCAGTTCCTCTAGCTTTCTCCCTAGAAAATACGAATAGGTTCAGCTGGTGTCTCCATGTGCAACTAATTACTGTATCCAAGCTCAACATAAAATGTTCCCCGATAAAAAAACATTGAAAAGAAAAAAGTCCAGATAGGAAATTAGCAGAGCGGCAAGATGGCGGAATAGGCAGGGAGCACATTATTAGTCCGGGGAGAGACAGTTTAATATAAGTGGAGATACTGCAGGGTCAAGGAAGAGTACGGGATGAAACAGCAGAGGAAACAATTCCGGAACTAGGGATTCACAGTGTACCTGCGTGGAGAGCGTGGGAGTCCAAGTTCAGGACACCAGTGGCAGACTCAACACACCAGCGCTGGAACGTGAGGTGAGCCGAACCTCAATAGCCCGAGACACCAGCGGGCAAGTGGAAACAGGAGGCTAGAGGGAATGAGGCTTGAAACTCCGTGGGGAAAAATTCACCAGGCTAACTAGAAGAGAGAGAGGAAAAAAATAAAAAAAGTGACCGATACGGACAAAAGTTTCTCTCTCTCCGCTCACCTCTCAAAGGTGAGCAAGACAGAGCAGGTGCCATTTTGGACATACATCATAAGCAGGGTGACCTCAGGTCTGCACCGGCCCTGAGCCTAGCAGAAACACCTGACTCTGGGGGGAGGGGTGAAATAACAGGAGGTTAGGATCTAACTTGGAAACCCAGTGGGAGACTGCAGGAGAATTGGAGCCCACACTGAGGGCAGCACAGATTTCCTGCGTGGTACTTGGGAAAGAGCTTCCAATCTCTGGCTCCTGTGGGTATATCATTTGCCTGCTAACTACCTCCAATTACGTTCAGCTGTGCAGAATTACTTCCCTTTTGAATCAAAAAAAGAAAGAGAGATTTACCACACCTAACCTGGGAGTGTCATCTTTGACACACCCTCAACCCTGAGGAACCAAACACAGCTCTCAGTCCACACTCATCTCAAGCCTCTAAGGCTCCACCGAAAGCAGACAGTCCACTTAATATAGAGCCATAGTGTAACAAGAAAAAACACCACAGTGAAGAAACCAAATATCTCCAACATGCCAAACAACAAACGCAAAAAACAAGCTAACAAGAACAAGGAAGACACTATGACACCCCCAAATGAAAAAGACACCCCAATTCAAGATTATGAAGACAATGAGATCGAAGAAATGCAATAAGTGGATCTCAAAAAATTGAAAAGAACATTAAGAAGTTCTCAGAAACAAATTCTTGAACTACAGAAATCCTTAATGGACAAGATAGAAAATCTCTCTCGTGAAAATGAAATATTAAGGAGGAATCCAAATGAAATGAAACAACTAGTGGAACAAGAAACTGTGATAGTGACGAGAAATTATAATGAAATGAAGAATTCAATAGATCAAATGACAAACACATTAGAGAGCCTTAAAAACAGAATGGGCGAAGCAGAAGAGAGCATATCAGACTTAGAAGAGGGAGAACAGGAAAGGAAACAGGCAAACCAAAGAAAAGAAGAAGAAATCAGAAATTTAAAAAAAAATATTGTCAGGAATCTACAGGATACTATTAAAAAACCCAACATTCGGGTTCTAGGAATTCCTGAACGCATGGAGAGGGAGAAAGGATTAGGCCTTTTCAGTGAGATACTAGCAGAAAATTTCCCAGGGTTGGAGAAGGACAGAGGCATCTTAGTACAGGAAGCTTATAGAACCCCTAATAAACATGACCAAAAGAGATCCTCACCACGACATGTTGTAATCAAACTCACCACAGTGAAACATAAAGAAAAGATCCTAAAATGTGCAAGAGAGAAACAGCAGATTACTCTTAGAGGATCTCCAATTAGACTCACAGCAGACTTCTCATCAGAAACCCTACAAGCTAGAAGGGAATGGCGAGACATAGCCCAGGTACTAAGAGAGAAAAACTGCCAGCCCAGAATACTATACCCTGCAAAGCTCTCATTTGTGAATGAAGGTGAAAATAAGACTTCTCATAGCAAACAGAAACTGAAAGAATTTGTTGCCACTCATCCTGCCCTGCAAAAGATGCTTAAAGATGTGTTACACACACAAACACAGAAACACGGTCACCAATATGAAAGAAGGTAAAGGAAGGAAACCTCACAGCAAAAGATCACAGGAAGCTCAATTTCTCTTTGACATAGAATTAAACTCTGATGCTCGGTTAAAGCAATGTGTTAAAGTAATCTATTATGTGCTCTTGATGTCTGTTCAATTCTAATTGTTCAAAAACAGCTGAATTTTTATTAAGAGCTATGGGTTATTTAAATATGTGCTTACTTTCAAAGATTTGAATAGTCACCTTGTAACAATGATCAAATTTGGTCTATGTTATGTCATGATTTTAAGGAATCTTATTTCAACCAGATATTTTGGATTTTGAGCCTTCTTGGCATTCTTGACAGGCATTCAAAAAATCAAAGTTTCAAACAATCTGGTCTCTAAAATTTCCAGTAAATCCTGGACTTTGGTTTTTCCAGTTTGGGCCCAACTGAAAAAATCGAAGGACCTATGTCTCTCATCTTATAGAGACACCAACTAAGCAGGCTATTTGGATTATATTAGAAGGACTGTCAGGATGTGATGTGGTACCAGACTTTAAGTTTCTATAATGGAAAATGCTATAATACAAATGTTTGAGAATTAAAAAGTCTAATGACCTTGTGTTACTAGACATGATAGTTATCTTAATGAGAAAGCCCCAGAGGCCTAAAGGGTTAAATACTTGTAAAATCCTACAGGTGCTTTCAAAAATACTGTGAAGTAAGCAAGTGCCTCTTGTTGGTTGATGAGTTTATAATTTTAAACATGGCGACTTAAAGGCTTTTCTCATCCATAGTTATATATGGTGTGCTGCTCATAAAACTAAAGCGTTGTTGGTTCTGTGTTTAGCTGTCCTCCTATAGGTTCCTATGGACTTTTTCCAGCCACTTCTATTGTATTCAATACCTTGGAATCGCTCTGTTAACAGATGAAGCCAATAATGTATTAACAGTACCAACTGAGAGAAAGTATGGTTAACTGAGGTTACTAAAAACAAAAAGCAATTCAAATCCATTGGCAATCTACAAAAAGAGTTAAAGATTTTAAAAGCTATTATTAAAATTGCTATATTGGTCTATTATGCTATGTTATATGTGTGTACATATTGTATGTCCACATGGGGAAATTTTATTAAGAGTTTTATTTTAAATGGCTTATAGATAAGATTGTCCATAAATTTAAGCTGCTAAAATCAATCAAAGATACATTTTAATTTGTGTGAACTGAATCTGTGTATCATATGTTTTAAACGTGTTGGTAGAAAGAAACTAAAAACATTTTATGGTTGTGCTTAAGTTTACTGGCTAAACAAACTACACCATGTTAGATATTTAAGAGGTGTTTTCAAATACATGATTCTTAAAATTTCTAGAAGGCATTGGACCCTCTGGTAAATGTTTTCTTAAGTTGCTATCTAATGGTTGAAACGGTTTGCTAAGTATTCATGTAATATTGCTATTGTCAGCAAGCGATCTAGTACTTGCTCCTTCATTTCTCTATTCTAAACCCAACTTGTTCTTTCATTTCTCTATTCTCTTCAAGGTAGGAAATTAATTCTATTCTAAAGGAATCTGTAGGATGCACAATTTAATCTTTAGACCTTATAAAAGAGATGGCTAACATTTTTCTGTAATAGCATAGCCAAAATAAGAACTTAAATAATAATCTCATAGTAGATTCACTTTGCCATCAGTGAAGTATACAGTAAGTAGAAAACACCTCCCTTTCAGACCAAATGGAAAGAAAATTTTAAATTGAGAATATAATTTTCCTCATGGGCATTGTCTACCTTAGAAAAAAACTACTGCAGAACATGCCTGTGACTATAGACTTGTAGTTCAGGCCACAGAAGATTAGAGATGGGACTTGGGCACTCCCTTGACTTGCATCCTCTGGTCTGGTTTAACACAAACCAGGAGGAAAAGAAAGCTCGGCATCAGAAGCAATGGGTGGCAGGCCTATTAATGGCTGATCTGTACAGTGATCTGCCCTCAAGGAGACCCAACAGGCCAGCCCACTGCAGTGGCTTTCAAAGTGGTAAGCCTGGGCTTCAGCAGAAGTCAGCTTGTGAAGAGCCCTGGCAGCTCTGCCAAGAGTTGGATCACTGGAAATGGACCTGGCCTGGAGTCGAAGGATGCCCAGGTCAGAGCCACAGATCTTAATGGCTCCAAGCTGAAAAGCCCTTCACTCAGCCCAACTTCCAAAGTGACCACTGCAGCTGAGGGGATGGCGAAGTAGTGTCAGCAACATTGCAGGCAGAACTGTAAAGTTCTTGTTAGAGATGCCCCCTGCCTTGACCTGGCCAGCGCTCCTCCCAGGCCAGCCAAGTAATGAAAGTCAACAGAGTGCCTTCCCCTAGGAGTTTCACACCTCCCTTAGGATATACCCCATGTGAAGAGATAGATAGGTCTGGGCCTCTGAATTTACAAGGCCTAAAGCCCTCCAGATTCTTATCAAGCCCCTTCTATCAGGTTCTATTTGCCTCTCAATCAGAAAAATTACTTGTAGCTTAGACAGCACCTTTCTTAGCTCCTCTAATAATGACTCTGTCCTTTTTTCTAGGCCCTGTCTAGTGCACTTGGGCCTCATTCCTTTGTAATCAGAACCTCTACTCTACCACCAATGGCTCTACTCCCAACCTGTGTGTACTGATGGTCCTCTTCCCCACTTAACGCTGTATAAATGCTCAAACCTGGTAAATGCCACTCTTAGGATCATTGGTTGCTATCCTCACTCTATCTTTTATGACCTTGTCTAAATATGATCAGAGTCGGTAAACTTGGAAGGCTTCCATAGCCTTGGCAACTAATGACGACAGCCTAGGATGGTTACTGGTGCCATAATCTAGAGTGTCAATTTGTTGGGTCAACAACAGGAGCCACTGTGCACTTGCTCCTCATGTGGGATCTCTGTCCTTAATGTGCTGTACATTGTGATTTAATGCTATAACTAGTACTCAAACAGTATGTTTCACTTTGTGTTTCCATCTGGGTGCAAACTGTTGAAATCTTTATACTAAAATGAGCTTCTGTATATAAAGAGAATTGAAAAAGGATCTTGATGTGAATGGAAGGGGAGAGGCAGCAGGAGAGGGGAGGGTTGCGGGTAGGAGGGAAGTTATGGGAGGGGAAACCAATTGAAATCCATAAGCTGTACACTGGAAATTTATATTCATTAAATAAAAGTTAAAACAAAACAAAACAAAACAAAAATAAATGTTCCCTGATAAAAACATTCAAAACAATAAAGTCCATCGATAATATCCAGAAAACACAAACACAGTGGCTTTCAAAATATTTTGGATTGAGATAGCCAAAACAAAACCGGATATTTCCGGTTTCACCCAGTCAAATCCAGACAAAATGGTGTGGAATTCGTATGCAATGGACCGAGAAAATCACAGTAAAAATGGTTTGGAGAAAAGCAAATCTTTTCGTTAGGATACTGAATCAAGTGTCATCTATAGAAACAGAAATATCATCTTTGTATGCCGCAGTTCCTCTAGCTTTCTCCCTAGAAAATACGAATGTGTAGAACAGGTGTTCCCATGATGAACTTATTAGTGTTTCTACGGTACAAAATTAAATGTTCCCTGAAAAAAACATTCAAAACAATAAAGTTCATCGATAATATCCAGAAAACACAAACAGAGAGGCTGTAGCAATATCTGGGATTGAGTTAGCCAAAGCAAAACCGGATATTTCTGGTTTCATCCAGTAATATCCGGGCAAAGTGGTTTAAGGAATTCATATGCAATGGACTGAGAAAATCAGAGTAAAATTGGTTTTGGAGAAAAGCAAAGTCTGTTCTTTGGGGAGTGCATAAAATATCATCTATACAAACAGAAATATCAAGTTTATTTGTTGCAGTTCCTCTAGCTTTCTCCAAAGAAAATACGAATATGTAGACCTGGTGTCTCCATGTGGAACCAATTACTGTATGCAAGCTCAAAATAAAATGTCCCCCGATAAAAAACATTCAAAACAATAAAGTCCAATGATAATTTCCAGAAAACACAAACACAGAGGCTATAGCAATATCTGGGATTGAGTTAGCAAAAACAAAATTGGATATTTCTGGTTTCATCCAGTCATATCCGGACAAACTGGTGCAGAATTCGTATGCAATGGACCGAGAAAATCACAGTAAAAGTGCTTTTGGAGAAAAGCAAAGTCTTTTCATTAGGCAAGTGCATAAAATGTCATCTATACAAACACAAATATCATGTTTGTTTGCAGCAGTTCCTCTAGCTTTCTCCCTAGAAAATACAAATGTGTAGAGCTGGTGTTCCCATGATGAACCAATTATTTTTTCAACGGTACAAAATTAAATGTTCCCTGACAAAAACATTGAAAACAATAAAGTGCATCGATATCATCCAGAAAACACAAACACAGAGGCTATCACAATATTTCGGATTGAGTTATCCATAGCACAACCGGATATTTCTTTTTTCATCCAGTCAGTTCCGGACAACGTGGTGTGGAATTTGTATGCAATGGACCTAGAAAAACAGAGTAAAAATGGATTTGGAGGAAAGCAAAGTCTTTTCATTACGCAAGTGCATAAAATATCATGAATACAAAGAGAAATATCATGTTTGTTTGCCACAATTCCTCTAGCTTTCTCTCTAGAAAATACGAATATGTAGAGCTGGTGTCTCCATGTGGAACCAATTACTGTATCCAAGCTCAAAATATAATGTTACCTGATAAAAAACTTTCAAGACAATAAAGTCCATGGATAATATCAGCAATACACATACACAGAGGCTGTAGCAATATCTGGGTTTGAGTTATCCAAAACAGAACCGGTTATTTCCGGTTTCATCCATTCATACCGGACAAACTGGTGTGGAATTTGTATGCAATGGACCGAGAAAATAAGAATAAAAATGGTTTTGGAGAAAAGCAAAGGCTTTTCCTTAGGCAAGTGCATAAAATGTCATCGCTACAAACAGAAATATCATGTTTGTTTGCCGCAGATCCTCTAGCTTTCTCCCTAGAAAATACGAATCTGTAGAGCTGGTGTCCACATGATGAAACATTTAGTGTTTCAATGGTACAAAATTAAATGTTCCCTGATAAAAACATTCAAAACAATAAAGTCCATCGATAATATCCAGAAAAAACAAACAAAGAGGCTTTCACAATATTTCGGTTTGAGTTAGCCAAAACACGACCGGATATTTCTGTTTTCATCCAGTCATATCCGGACAAAGTGGTGTGGAATTCATATGCAATGGATGGAGAACATCACAGTAAAAATGGTTTTGGAGAAAAGCAAAGAATTTTCATTATGCAAGTGCATAAAATGTCAGCTATACAAACAGAAATATCATGTTTGTTTGCCACAGTTCCTCTAGCTTTCTCCCTAGAAAATACGAATATGTAGAGCTGGTGTCTCCATGTGGAACCAATTACTGTATCCAAGCTCAAAATACAATGTTCCCTGATAAAAAACATTCAAAACAACAAAGTCCATTGATAATATCAGGAATACACAAACACCGAGAATGTAGCAATATCTGGGATTGAGTTAGCCAAAACACAACCAGATATTTCTGGTTTCATCCAGCCTTATCCAGACAAAGTGGTGTGGAATTTGTATGCAATGGACCAAGAAAATCAGAGTAAAAATGGTTTTGGAGAAAAGCAAAGTCTTTTCGTTACGAAAGTGCATAAAATGTTATCTATACAAACAGAAATATCATGTTTGTTTGTCTCAGTTCCTCTGGCTTTCTCCTTACAATATACTAATGTGTAGAGCTGGTGTGTCCATGTGCAACCCGTTAATGTTTCCAAGCACAAAATAAATTTTCCCTGAAAAAAACATTGAAAAATATAAAGTCCATGCCTAATATCAGGAATACACAAACACAGAGGCTGTAGCAATATTTCGGATTGAGTTAGCCAAAACACAACCAGATATTTCTTTTTTCATCCAGTCACTTCTGGACAACGTGGTGTGGAATTTGTATGCTATGGACCTAGAAAATCAGAGTAAAAATGGATTTGGAGGAAATCAAAGTCTTTTCGTTACGCAAGTGCATAAAATATCATGTATACAAACAGAAATATCATGTTTGTTTGCCGCAGTTTCTGGATGTCATCTATACAAACAGAAATATCATGTTTGTTTGCCGCAGTTCCTCTAGCTTTATCCCTAGAAAATACGAATGTGCAGAGCTGGTGTCTCCATGTGGAACCAATTACTGTATCCAAGCTCACAATAAAATGTTCCCCCATAAAAAAACATTCAAAAAATAAATTCCGTTGATAATATCAGGAATACACAAACACAGAGGCTGTAGCAATATCTGGGATTGAGTTAGCCAAAACAGAACCGGATATTTTTGTTTTCATCCAGTCATATATGGACAAAGTGGTGTGGAATTCGTACGCAATGGACTGAGAAAATCACAGTAAAATGGTTTTGGAGAAAAGCAAAGTTTTTTTCGTTAGGTAAGTACATAAAATGTCATCTATACAAACAGAAATATCATGTTGTTTGTCGCAGTTCCTCTAGCTTTCTCCCTAGAAAATACGCATATGTAGAGCTGGTGTCTCCATGTGGAACCAATTAGTGTTTCCAAGATCAAAATAAAATGTTCCTTGATAAAAAACATTCAATACAATAAAGTCCATCGATAATATCCAGAAAACACAAACACAGAGGCTTTCACAATATTTCGGATTGAGTTAGCCAAAACACAACAGGATATTTCTGTTTTCATCCAGTCATATCCGGACAAACTGGTGTGGATTTCGTTTTCAATGACCGAGAAAATCATAGTAAAAATGTTTTTGGAGAAAAGCAAAGTCTTTTCGTTAGGCAAGTGCATAAAATGTCAGCTATACAAACAGAAATATCATGTTCGTTTGCCGCAGTTCCTCTAGATTTCTCCCTAGAAAATACGAATGTTTTCAGCTGGTGTCTCCATGTGGAACCAATTACTGTATCCAAGCTCAAAATAAAATGTTCCCCCATAAAAAAACATTCAAAAAATAAATTCCGTGGATAATATCAGGAATACACAAACACAGAGGCTGTGGCAATATCTGGGATTGAGTTAGCCAAAACAAAACCGGATATTTCCGGTTTCATCCAGTCATATCCGTACAAACTGGTGTGGAATTCGTATGCAATGGACCAATAAAATCACAGTAAAAATGGTTTTGGAGTAAAGCAAAGTCTTTTCGTTATGCAAGTGCATAAAATGTCATCGATATAAATAGAAATATTATGTTTGTTTGACACAGTTTCTCCAGCAGTGTCACTAGACAACACGAATGTGTAGTGCTGGTGTCTCCAGTGGAAACACTTAATGTTTCGTGGCACAAAATTAAATGTTCCCTAATAAAAAAAATCAAAACAATAAAGTCTGTGGATAATATCAGGAATACACAAACACAGAAGCTGTAGCAATATCTGGGATTGAGTTATCCAAAATTAAACTGGATATTTCTGGTTTCATCCAGTCATATCTGGACAAAGTGGTGTGGAATTGGTATGCAATGGCTGAGACAATCACAGTACAAATGGTTTTGGAGAAAGGCAAAGTCTTTTCGTTAGGCAAGGGCATAAAATGTCATCTATACAAACAGAAATATCATGTTTGTTTGCCGCAATTCCTCTTGCTTTCTCCCTAGAAAATATGAATGTGTAGAGCTGGTGTCTCCATGTGGAAACAATTAGTGTTTCCAAGCACAAAATTAAATATTCCCGGATAAAAAACATTCAAAACAATAAATCCATGGATAATATCAGGAATACACAGACACAGAGGCTGTAGCAATATCTGGCTTTGAGTTAGCCAAAACACAACCGGATATTTCTGGTTTCATCCAGTCATATCCGCACAAACTGGTGTGGAATTCGTATGCAATGGACCGGGAAAATCACAGTAAAAATGGTTTTTGAGAAAATCCAAGTCTTTTAGTTAGGCAAGTGCATAAAATGTCATCTATACAAACAGAAATATCATGTTTGTTTGCCGCAGTTCCTGTAGTTTTCTCAGTGGAAAATACGAATGTGTAGAGCTGGTGTTCCCATTATGAACCAATTAGTGTTTCAACCATAAAAAATTAAATGTTTTCTTATAAAAACATTCAAAACAATAAGTCCCTCGATAATATCCAGAAACACAAACACAGAGGCTTTCAAAATATTTCGGATTTAGTAAGCCAAAACACAACCGGATATTTCTGGTTTCATCCAGTCATATCCGGACAAACTGGAGTGGAATTCGTATGCAATGAAACGAGAAAATCACTGTACAAATGGTTCTGGAGAAAAGCAAAGTCTTTTCGTTAGCCAAGTGCATAAAATGTCATCTGGACAAACAGAAATATCATGTTTTTTTGCCGCAGTACCTCTAGCTTTCTCCCTAGAAAATATGAATGTGTAGAGCTGGTATATCCATGTGGAACCAATTAGTGTTTCAAAGCACAAAATTAAATGTTCCCTGAAAAAAAAACAGCATTGAAAAAAAAATAAAGTCCGTGGATAATATCAGGAATACACAAACACAGAGACTTTCAAAATATTTCGGATTGAGTTAGCCAAAACACAACGGGATATTTCTTGTTTCATCCAGTCATATCCAGACAAACTGGTGTGGAATTCGTATCCATTGAATCGAGACAATCACAGTAAAAATGGTTCGGAGAAAAGCAAAGTCGATAGGCAAGTGCATAAAATGTCATCGATACAAACAGAAATATCATGTTTGTTTGTCGCAGTTCCTCTTGCTGTCCCCCTAGAAAATACAAATATGTAATGCTGGAGTCTCCATGTGGAACCAATTAGTGTATCTAAGCTCAAAATTAAATGTTCCACGATAAAAAACTTTCAAAACAATAAAGTCCGTTGATAATATCCAGAAAACACAAACACAGAGGCTGTAGCAATATCAGGGATTGAATTAGCCACAACAAAACGGGATTTCCGGTTTCATCCAGTCATAACCTGACAAAGTGGTGAGGAATTCGCATGCAATGGACTGAGAAAATAACAGTAAAATTGGTTTAGGAGAAAAGCAAAGTCTTTTCGTTAGGGAACTGCATAAAATGTCATCTATACAAACAGAAATATCATGTTTGTTTGTCGCAGTTCCTCTAGCTTTTTCCCTAGAAAATACGAATGTGTAGACCTGGTGTCTCCATGTGGAACAAATTAGTGTTCCTAGAACAAAATTAAATGTTCCCTGAAAAAAAAAACATTCAAAAAAGTAAAGTCCATGGATAATATCAGGATTACATAAACACAGAGGCTTTCACAGTATTTCGGATTGATTTAGCCAAAACACAACCAGATATTTCTGGTTTCATCCAGTCATATTCGGACAAAGTGGTGTGGAATTCGTATGCAATGGACTGAGAAAATCACAGTAAAAATGATTTTGGAGTAAAGCAAAGTCTTTTCGTTAGGCAAATGCATACATGTCATCTATAGAAACAGAAATATCATATTTGTTTGCCTCAGTTCCTCTAGCTTTCTTCCTAGAATATACGAATGTGTAGAGCAGTTGTCCCCATGATGAACCAATTAGTGTTTCTACAGTACAAAATTAAATGTTCCCTGATAAAAACATTCAAATCAATAAAGTCCATCGATAATATCCAGAAAACACACAGAGGCTGTAGCAATGTCTGGGACTGAGTTTGCCAAAACATAACCTGATATTTCCAGGTCCATCCAGTCATATCCGGACAAACTGGTGTGGATTTCGTATGAAGTGTACCGAGAAATAACAGAAAAAAGGTTTTGGAGAAAAGCAAAGTCTTTTCGTTAGGAAAGTGCATATAATGTCATTTACACAAACAGAAATATCATGTTTGTTTGGTGCAGTTCCTCTAGTTTTCTCAGTGGAAAATATGAATGTGTAGAGCTGGTGTCCCCATGATGAACCAATTAGTGTTTGAATGGTACAAAATTAAATTTTCCCTGATAAAATTATTCAAAACAATAAAGTCCATCGATAATATCCAGAAAACACAAACACAGAGGCTGTAGCAATATCTGGGATTGAGTTAGCCAAAACACAACCGGATATTTCTGGTTTCATCCAGTCATATCCGGTCAACCTGTTGTGGAATTCGTATGCAATGACCGAGAAAATCAGAGTACAAATGGTTTTGGAGAAAAGCAAATACTTTTTGTTAGGCAAGTGCATAAAATGTCATCTATACAAACAGAAATATCATGTTTGTTTGTCGCGGTTCCTCTAGCTTCTCCCTAGAAAATAGGAATGTGTAGAGCTGGTTTCTCCAGGTGGGAACAATTAGTGTTTCCAAGATCAAAAGAAAATGTTCACTGATAAAAAACATTCAAAACACTAAAGTCCGTGGATAATAATAGGAAAACACAAACACAGAGGCTGTAGTAATATCTGGGACTGAGTTTGCCAAAACAAAACCGGATATTTCCGGATCCATGCAGTCATATCCGGACAAACTTGTGTGGATTTAGTATGAAGTGTACCGAGAAATAACCGAAAAAGTGTTTTGGAGAAAAGCAAAGTCTTTTCGTTAGGCAAGTGCATAAAATGTCATCGATACAAACAGAAATACCATGTTTGTTTGCCGCAGTTCCTCTAACTTTCTCCCTAGAAAATACGTATATGTATAGGTGGTGTATCCATGTGGAAAGTATTACTGTATCGAAGCTCAAAATAAAATGCTACCCGATAAAAAACATTCAAAAAATTAAAGTCCGCTGATAATATCCAGAAAACACAAACACAGAGGCAGTAGCAATATTTGTGATTGAGTCAGAAAAAAAAAACAGATATTTCCTGTTTAATCAAGTCATATCCGGGCAAAGTGGTGTGGAATTCGTATGCAATGGACCAAGAAAATCACAGTAAAAATGCTTGTGGAGAAAACAAAGTCTTTTACTTAGACAACTGCATAAAATGTCATCTATACAAACAGAAATATCACGTTTGTTTGCCGCAGTTCCTCTAGATTTCTCCATAGAAAATACGAATGTGTGGAGCTGGTGTCCCGATGATGAACCAATTAGTGTTTCAACGGTACAAAATGTAATGTTCCCTGATAAAAACATTCACAACAATAAAGTCCATTGATAATATCCAGAAAACACAAATACAGAGGCTTTCACAATATTTCGGATTGAGTTAGCCAAAACACAACCGGATATTTCTGGTTTTATCCAGTCATATCTGAACAAAGTGGTTCGGAATTCTTATGCAATGGACAGAGAAAATCAGAGTAAAATTGGTTTTGGAGAAAAGCAAAGTCTTTTCGTTAGGCAACTGCATAAAATGTCATCTATACAAACAGAAATATCATGTTTGTTTATCGCAGTTACTCTAGCTTTCTACCTAGAAAATACCAATTTAGAGAGTTGGTGTCTCCATGTGGAAACAATTACTGTAATCAAGCTCAAAATAAAATGTTTCCCGATAAAAAATATTCAAAACAATAAAGTCCGTGGATAATATCAGAAAACACAAACACAGAGGTTGTAGTAATATCTGGGATTGAGTTAACCAAAGAATAGAGGATATTTCTGTTTTCATCCAGTCATATACGGACAAACTTGTGTGGAATTCGTATGCAATGAACCGAGAAAATCACAGTACAAATGGTTTTGGAGAAAAGCAAAGTCTTTTCGTTAGGCAACTGCATAAAATGTCATCTATACAAACAGAAATATCATGTTTGTTTTCCGCAGTTCCTCTAGCTTTCTCCCTAGAAAATGCAAACGTGTAGAGCTGGTGTCTATATGTGGAACCCATTAGTGTTTCCAAGCAAAAATTTAAATGATCCCTTAAAAAAACATTCAAAAAATAAAGTCCGTGGATAATATCAGGAATACACAAAAACAGAGGCTTTCACAGTATTTCGGATGGAGTTAGCCAAAACACAACAAGATATTTCTGGTTTCATCCAGACATATCCCGGACAAAGTGGTGTGGAATTCGTATGCAATGGACTGGGAAAATCACAGTAAAAATGGTTTTGGGAAAAGCAGAGTCTTTTCATTAGGCAAGTGCATAAAATGTCATCTATACAAACAGAAATATCATGTTTGTTTGCCACAGTTCCTCTAGCTTTCTCCCTATAAAATGTGAATGTGTAGAGCTGGTGTCTCCATGTGGAAACAATTAGTGTTTCCAAGCACAAAATTAAATGTTCCCTGAAGAAAAACATTGAAAAATATAAAGTCCATTCATAATATCAGGAATACACAAACACAGAGGCTGTAGCCATATCTGGGATTGAGTTAGCCAACACACAACCAGATATTTCTGGTTTCATCCAATCATATCCGGACAAAGCGGTGTTGAATTCCGATGCAAGGGCCTGAGAAAATCAGAATAAAAATGGTTTTTGAGAAACGCAAAGTCTTTTCATTAGGCAACTGCATAAAATATCATCTGTACAAACAGAAATATTATGTTTTTTTGCCACAGTTCCTCTAGCTTTCTCCCTAGAAAATACGAATGTGTTGAGTTGGTGTCCCCACCATGAACCAATTAGTGTTTCAACAGTACAAAATTAAATGTTCCCAAATAAAAACATTCAAAACAATAAAGTCCAACGATAATATCCAGAAAACACAAACACAGAGGCTTTCAGAACATTTCGGATTGAGTTAGGCAAAAGACAACCGGATATTTCTGGTTTCATGTAGTCATTATCTGGACAAATTGGTGAGGAATTCGTATGATATGAACCGAAAAAGTCACAGTAAAAATGGTTTTGGACAAAAGCAAAGTCTTTTCGTTAGGCAAGTGCAAAAAGATATCATCTATACAAACAGAAATATCATGTTTGTTTGCCTCTCTTCCTCTAGCTTTCTCCCTAGAAAATACGAATGTGTGGAGCTGGTGTCGTCTTGTGGAACCAATTACTGTATCCAACCTGAAAATAAAATGTTCCCCGATAACAAATATTAAAACAATAAAGTCCGTGGACAATATCCACAAAACACAAGCACAGAGGCTATAGCAATATATGGGATAGAGTTAGCCAAAACACAACCGGATATTTTGGTTTTCATCCAGTCATATCCGGACAAAGTGGTGTGGAATTCGTATGCAATGGACCGAGAAAATCACAGTACAAAAGGTTTTGGAGAAAAGCAAAGTCTTTTCCTTAGGCAAGTGCTTAAAATGTCATCGATACAAACAGAAATATCATGTTTGTTTGCCGCAGTTCCTCTAGCTTTCTCCCTAGAAAATACGAATGTGTAGAGCTGGTGTCTCCATGTGTAACCAATTAGTGATTCCAAGCACAAAATTAAATGTTCGCTGATAAAAAACATTCAAAACAATAAAATCAGTGGATAATATCAGGAATACACAAACACAGAAGCTATAGCAAACCGGATGTTTCCAGTTTCATCCAGTCATATCTGGACAAAGTGGTGTGGAATTCGTATGCAATGGACCGAAGAAATCACAGTACAAATGGTTTTGGAGAAAAGCAAAGTCTTTTCGTTAGGCAAGTGCATAAAATGTCATCTACACAAACAGAAATATCATGTTTGTTTGCCGCAGTTCCTCTAGCTTTCTCCCTAGAAAATACGAATGTGTGGAGCTTGCGTCTCCATGTGGAACCAATTACTGTATCCATGCTCAAAATAAAACGTTCACGGATAAAAAAGATTCAAAACAATAAAGTCCATCGATAATATCCAGAAAACACAAACACTGAGGCTTTCTCAATAATTCGAATTGAGTTAGCCAAAACACAAACGGATATTTCTGGTTTCATCCAGTCATATCTGGACAAATTGGTGTGGAATTCGTATGCAATGTCCGAGACAATCACAGTGCAAATGGTTTTGGAGTAAAGCAAGGTCTTTTCGTGATGCAAGTACATAAAATGTCATTTATACAAACAGAAATATATATGTTGTTTGCCACAGTTCCTCTAGCTTTCTAAGTAGAAAATACGAATATGTAGAGCTGGTGTCTAAATGTGGAACGAATTACTGTATCCAAGCACAAAATTAAATGTTCCCTGATAAAAAAGATTCAAAACAAAAACCATGGATTATATCCGGAATACACAAACACAGAGTATTTCACAATATTTAGGATGGATTTAGCCAAAACACAACCGGATATTTCGGGTTTCATCCAGTCACATCCGGTGAATTGGTGTGGAATTCGTATGCAATGACCGAGAAAATCACAGTAAAAATGGTTTTGGGGAAAAGCAAAGTCTTTTCGTTAGGCAAGTGCATAAAATGTCATAGATACAAACAGAAATATCATGTTTGTTTGCCGCAGTTCCTCTAGCTTTCTCCCTAGAATATACGAAAGTGTGGAGCTGGTGTCTTCTTGTGGTACCAATTACTGTATCCAACCTGAAAATAAAATGTTCCCCGATAACAAATATTAAAACAATAAAGTCCGTGGACAATATCCACAAAACACAAGCACAGAGGCTATAGCAATATCTGGGATTGAGTTAGCCAAACAAAACCGGTTATTTCCGGTTTCATCCTGTCATCTCCGGACAAACCGGTGTGGAATTCGTATGCAATGGACCGAGAAAATCACAGTAAAAATGGTTGTGCAGTAAAGCAAAGTCTTTTCGTTAGACAAGTGCGTAAAATGTCATCTATACAAACCGAAATATCGTGTTTGTTTGCCGCAGTTCCTCTAGCTTTCTCCCTAGAAAATACGAATGTGTAGAGCTGGTGTCTCCATGTGGAACCAAATAGTGATTCCAAGCACAAAATTAAATGTTCCCTGATAAAAAAACATTCAAAACAATAAAATCAGTGGATAATATCAGGAATACACAAAACAGAAACTCTAGCAAACCGGATATTTCCGGTTTCATCCAGTCATATCCGGACAAAGTGGTGTGGAATTCGTATGCAATGTACCGAGAAAAGTAGAGTAAAAATGGTTTTGGAGAAAAGCAAAGTCTTTTCCTTAGGCAAGTGCATAAAATGTCATTGATACAAACAGAAATATCATGTTTGTTTGCCGCAGTTCCTCTAGCTTTCTCCCTAGAAAATACGAACGTGTAGAGCTGATGTCTTCATGTGAAAGCAATTAGTGTTTCCAAGCTCAAAGTTAAATGTTCCCTGATAAAAAATATTCAAAACAATAAAGTCCGTGGAAAATATCAGGAATACACAAACACAAACACAGAGGCTGTAGCAATATCTGGGATTGAGTTAGCCAAAGCAAAACTGGATATTTCGGGTTTCATCCAGTCATATCCGGACAAACTGGTGTGGAATTCGTATGCAATGGACCAATATAATCACAGTAAAAATGATTTTGGAAAAAAGCAAAGTTTTTTCGTTAGGCAAGTGCATAAAATGTCATCTATACAAACAGAAATATCATGTTTGTTTGCCGCAGTTCCTCTAGCTTTCTCCCTAGAATATACGAATATGTAGAGCTGGTGTCCCCATGATGAACCAATTCATGTTTCAACGGTACAAAATTAAATGTTCCCTGATAAAAACATTCAAAACAATAAAGTCCATAGCTAATATCCAGAAAACACAAACACAGTGGCTTTCCAATATTTCGGATTGAGTTAGCCAAAACACAGACCGATATTTCTGGTTTCATCCAGTCATATACGGACAAAGTGGTTTGGAATTCGTATGCAATGGACCGAGAAAATCACAGTACAAATGGTTTTGGCGAACAGCAAAGTCTTTTCTCTAGGCAAGTGCATAAAATGTCATCGATACAAACAGAAATATCATGATGTTTGTCGCAGTTCCTCTAGCATTCTCCCTAGAAAATACGAATGTGTATAGCTGGTGTCCCCATGATGAACCAATTAGTGTTTCAATATTACAAAATTAAATGTTCCCCGATAAAAAACATTCAAAATAATAAAGTCCGTGGATAATATCAGGAATACACAAACACAGAGGCTCTAGCAATATCATGTTTGTTTGCCAGAGTTCCTCTAGCTTTCTCCTTTGAAAATATGACTGTGTAGAGCTGATGTCTCCATGTGAAACGAATTAGTGTTTCCAAGATCAAAATAAAGTGTTCCCTGACAAAAAACATTCAAACAAATAAAGTCCGTGGATAATATTAGGAATACACAAACACAGAGGCTGTAGCAATATCTGGGATTGCATTAGCCAAAACAAAACCGGATATTTCCGGTTTCATCCAGTCATATCCGGACAAAGTGGTGTGGAATTTGTATGCAATGGACCGAGAAAATCACAGAAAAAATGGTTTTGGAGAAAAGCAAAGTCTATTCATTATGCAAGTAGATAGAATGTCATCTATACAAACAAAAATATCATGTTTGTTTGTCGCAGTTCCAGTAGCTTTCTCTCTAGAAAATACAAATATGTAGAGATGGTGTCTCAATGTGGAACCAACTAGTGTTTCTCAGAACAAAATTAAATGTTCCCTGATAAAAAAACTTCAAAAGAATAAAGTCTGGGGATAATATCATGAATACACAAACACAGAAGCTGTAGCAATATCTGGGATTGAGTTAGCCAATGCAAAAGCAGATCTTTCCGGTTTCATCCAGTCATATCCGGACAAACTGGTGTGGAATTCGTATGCAATGGACTGAGAAAATCACATTAAAAATGGTTTTGGAGAAAAGCAAAGTCTTATCGTTAGGCAAGTGCATAAAATGTCATCGATACAAACAGAAATATAATGTTTGTTTGCCGCAGTTCCTCCTGCTTTCTCCCTAGAAAATACGAATGTGTAGAGCTCGTGTCCCCATGATGAACCAATCAGTGTTTCAACGGTACAAAATTAAATGTTCCCTGATAAAAACATTCAAAACAATAAAGTCCATTGATAATATCCAGAAAACACACACACAGGGGCTTCACAATATTTCTCATTGAGTTAGCCAAAACAGAACCGGATATTTCTGGTTTCATCCAGTCAGAGTAAAAATGGTTGTGCAGAAAAGCAAAGTCTTTTCATTGGGCAAGTGCATAAAATGTCATCTTCACAAACAGAAATATCATGTTTGTTGGCCGCAGTTCCTCTAGCTTGCTCCGTAGACAATAAGAATGTTTAGAGCTGGTTTCCCCATGATGACCGAATTAGTGTTTCAACGGTACAAAATTAAATGTTCCCTGATAAAAAACATTCAAAACAATAAAGTCCATCAATAATATCCAGAAAACACAAGCACAGAGGCTTTCACAATATTTTGGATTGAGTTAGCCAAAACACAACCAGATATTTCTGGTTTCATCCAGTCATATCCGGAAAAAGTGGTGTGGAATTCCTATGCAATGGACCGAGAAAATCACAGTAAAAATGGTTTTGGAGAACAGCAAAGTCTTTTCGTTAGGCAAGTACATAAAATATCATCTACACAAACAGAAATATCAAGTTTCTTTGCAGCTTTTCCTCTAGCTTTCCCCCTAGGAGATACGACTGTGTAGAGCTGATGTCTCCATGTGAAAGCAATTAGTGTTTCCAAGCTCAAAATGAAATGTTCTCTGATAAAAAACATTCAAAACAATAAAGTCCGTGGATAATATCAGGAATACACAAACACAGAGGCTGTAGCAATATCTGGGATTGAGTTAGCCAAAAAAAAAAAAAAAAAAAACCAGATATTTCCGGTTTCATCCAGTCATATCCGGACAAAGTGGTTTGGAATTCATATGCACTGTATCGAGAAGATCACAGAAAAATGGTTTTGGAGAAAAGCAAAGTCTTTTCGTTAGGCAAGTGCATAAAATGTCATCTATACAAACAGAAATATCATGTTTGTTTGCCGCAGTTCCTCTAGCTTTCTCCCTAGAAAATACGAATGTGTAGAGCTCGTGTCCCCATGATGAACCAATCAGTGTTTCAACGGTACAAAATTAAATGTTCCCTGATAAAATATTCAAATCAAGAAAGTCCATCGATAATATCCAGAAAACACAAACAAAGAGGCTTCACAATATTTCGCATTGAGTTAGCCAAAACAGAAACAGATATTTCTGGTTTCATCCAGTCAGAGTAAAAATGGTTGTGCAGAAAAGCAAAGTCTTTTCGTTAGGCAAGTGCATAAAATGTCATCTACACAAACAGAAATATCATGTTTGTTTGCCACAGTTCCTTTAGCTTTCTCCGTAGACAATAAGAATGTTTAGAGCTGGTGTCCCCATGATGACCGAATTAGTGTTTCAACGGTACAAAATTAAATGTTCCCTGATAAAAAAAACTTTCAAAACAATAAAGTCCATCGATAATATCCAGAAAACACAAACACAGAGGCTTTCACAATATTTCAGATTGAGTTAGCCAAAACACAACCAGATATTTCTGGTTTCATCCAGTCATATCCGGACAAAGTGGTGTGGAATTCGTATGCAATGGACCGAGAAAATCACATTAAAAATGGTTTTGGAGAACAGCAAAGTCTTTTCGTTATGCAAGTGCATAAAATGTCAATTATAGAAAAAGAAATATCATGTTTGTTTGCCGCAGTTCCTCTAGCTTTCTCCTTAGAAAATACGACTGTGTAGAGCTGATGTCTCCATGTGAAAGCAATTAGTGTTTCCAAGCTCAAAGTTAAATGTTCCCTGATAAAAAATATTCAAAACAATAAAGTCCGTGGAAAATATCAGGAATACACAAACACAGAGGCAGTAGCAATATATGGGATTGAGTTAGCCAAAAGAAAACCAGATATTTCCGGTTTCATCCAGTCATATCCGGACAATCTGTTGTGGAATTCGTATACAGTGTATCAAGAAAATCACAGTAAAAATGGTTTTGGGGAAAAGCGAAGTCTTCTTTAGGCAAGTGCATAAAATGTCATCTACACAAACAGAAATATCATGTTTGACGCAGATCCTCTAGCTTTCTCCCTAGAAAATACGAATGTGTAGAGCTGATGTCTTCATGTGGAACCAATTAGTGTTTCCAAGCTCAAAATTAAATGTTCCCTGATAAAAAAAATTGAAAACAGTAAACTTGGTGGATAATATCAGGAATACACATACACAGAGCTGGTAGCAATATCTGGGATTGAGTTACCCAAAAAAGAACCGGATATTTCCTGTTTCAACAGTCATATCCGGACAAAGTTGTGTAGAATTCGGATGCAGTGTATTGAGCAAATTACAGAAAAATGGTTTTGGAGAACAGCAAAGTCTTTTCGTTAGGCAAGTGCATAAAATGTCATCTAGATAAACAGAAATATCATGTTTGTTTGCCACAGTTCCTCTAGCGTTCTACTTAGAAAATACGAAGGTGTAGAGCTGGTGTCCCCATGATGAACCAATTAGTGTTTCCAAGAACAAAATGAAATGTTCCCTGATAAAAAAATTCAAACCAATCAATTCCATCGATAATATTCAGAAAACAGAAACAAATAGGCTGTAGCAATATTTCAGATTGAGTTAGCCAAAACACAACCAGATATTTCTGGTTTCATCCAGTCATATCCAGACAAACTGGTGTGGAATTCGTATGCAATGGACTGAGAAAATCACATTAAAAATGGTTTTGGAGAAAAGCAAAATCTTTTCATTAGGCAAGTGCATAACATGTCATCTATACAAACAGAAATACCATGTTTGTTTGCCGCAGTTCCTCTAGCTTTCTCCCTAGAAAATACGAATATGTAGAGCTGGTGTCCCCCTGATGAAACAATTACTGTATCCAAGCTAAAAATTAAATGTTTCCAATTAAAGCATTCAAAACAATAAAGTCAGTGGATAATATCAGGAATACACAAACACAGATTCTTTCACAATAATTCGGATTGTGTTAGCCAAAACACAACCGGATATTTCCGGTTTCATCCATTCATATCTGACAAACTGTTGTGGAATTCATATGCAATGGACCGAGAAAATCACAGTAAAAATGGTTTTGCAGTAAAGCAAAGTCTTTTCGTTAGGCAATTGCATAAAATGCCATCTATACAAACCGAAATATTGTGTTTGTTTGTCGCAGTTCCTCTAGCTTTCTCCCTAGAAAATACGAATGTGTAGAGCTGGTGTCTCCATGATGAACCAATTAGTTTTTCTGCGGTACAAAATTAAATGTTCCCTGATAAAAACATTCAAAACAATAAAGTCCATCGATAATATCCAGAAAACACAAACACAGAGTCTGTAGCAATATCTAGGATTGAGTTACCCAAAACACAACCAGATATTTCTGGTTTCATCCAGTCATATCCGGACAAACTGGTGTGGAATTCCTACGCAATGGACCGAGAAAATCACAGTAAAAATGGTTTTGGAGAACAGCAAAGTCTTTTCGTTAGGCAAGTGCATAAAATGTCATCTACACAAACAGAAATATCATGTTTGTTTGCCGCTTTTCCTCTAGATTTCCCCCTAGGAAATACGAATGTGTAGAGCAGGTTTCTCCATGTGGAACGAATTACTGTATACAAGCTCAAAATTAAATGTTCCCCGATAAAAAACATTCAAAATAATAAAGTCCGTGGATAATATCAGGAATACACAAACACAGAGGCTCTAGCAATATCATGTTTGTTTGCCGCAGTTCCTCTAGCTTTCTCCTTAGAAAATACGACTGTGTAGTGCTGATGTCTCCATGTGAAAGCAATTAGTGTTTCCAAGCTCAAAGTTAAATGTTCCCTGATAAAAATATTCAAAACAATAAAGTCCGTGGAAAATATCAGGAATACACAAACACAGAGGCAGTAGCAATATCTGGGATTGAGTTAGCCAAAAGAAAACCAGATATTTCCGGTTTCATCCCGTCATATCCCGACAAACTGTTGTGGAATTCATATGTAGTGTATCAAGAAAATCACTGTAAAAATGGTTTTGGAGAAAAGCGAAGTCTTTTCTTTAGGCAAGTGCATAAAATGTCACCTACACAAACAGAAATATCATGTTTGACGCAGTTCCTCTAGCTTTCTCCCTAGAAAATACAAATGTGTAGAGCTGATGTCTCCATGTGGAACCAATTAGTGTTTTCAAGCTCAAAATTAAATGTTCCCTGATAAAAAAACATTGAAAACAATAAACTGGGTGGATAATATCAGGAGTACACATACACAGAGCTGGTAGCAATATCTGGGATTGAGTTAGCCAAAAAAGAACCGGATATTTCCGGTTTCAACAGTCATATCCGGAGAAACTGGTGTGGAATTCGTATGCAGTATATCGAGAAAATCACAGAAAAAAGGTTTTGGAGAACAGCAAAGTCTTTTCGTTAGGCAAGTGCATAAAAAGTCTTCTACACAAACAGAAATATCATGTTTGTTTGCTGCAGTTCCTTTAGCTTTCTACTTAGAAAATACGAAGGTGTAGAGCTGGTGTCCCCATGATGAACGAATTAGTGTTTCCAAGAACAAAATTAAATGATCCCTAATAAAAAAATTCAAAACAATCAATTCCATCGATAATATCCAGAAAACACAAACACATAGGCTGTACCAATATTTCACATTGAGTTAGCCAAAACACAACCGGATATTTCCGGTTTCATCCAGTCATATCCGGACAAACTGGTGTGGAATTCGTATGCAATGGACTGAGAAAATCACATTAAAAATGGTTTTGGAGAAAAGCAAAATCTTTTCATTAGGCAAGTGCATAAAATGTCATCTATACAAACAGAAATACCATGTTTGTTTGCCACAGTTCCTCTAGCTTTCTCCCTAGAAAACACGAATATGTAGAGCTGGTGTCCCCATGATGAAACAATTACTGTATCCAAGCTAAAAATAAAATGTTCCCTGATAAAAAAATTAGAAACAATAAAGTCTGTGGATAATATCAAAAATACACAAACACAGATTCTTTCACAATAATTCGGATTGTTAGCCAAAACACAACCGGATATTTCCGGTTTCATCCATTCATATCTGACAAACTGGTGTGGAATTCGTATGCAATGGACCGAGAAAATCACAGTAAAAATGGTTGTGCAGTAAAGCAAAGTCTTTTCGTTAGGCAAGTGCATAAAATATCATCTATACAAACCGAAATATTGTGTTGTTTGTCGCAGTTCCTCTAGCTTTCTCCCTAGAAAATACGAATGTGTAGAGCTGGTGTCTCCATGATGAACCAATTAGTTTTTCTACGGTACAAAATTAAATGTTCCCTGATAAAAACATTCAAAACAATAAAAACCATCGATAATATCCAGAAAATACAAACACAGAGGATTTCACAATATTTCGGATTGAGTGGGCTAAAAAAAAACCCAGATATTTCTGGTTTCATCCAGACATATGCAGACAACGTGGATTGGAGTTCGTATGCAATGGACCGAGAAAATCAGAGTAAAAATGGTTTTGGAGAAAAGCAAAGTCTATTCATTAGGCAACTGCATAAAATGTCATCTATACAAACAGAAATATCATGTTGTTTGCCACAGTTCCTCTAGCTTTCTCCCTAGAAAATACGAGTATGTTCAACTGGTGTAACCATGTGGAACGAATTACTGTATCCAAGCTCAAAAAAATATTCCCTGATAAAAAACATTCAAAACAATAAAGTCCGTTGATAATATCCAGAAAACACAAACACAGTGACTGTAGCAATATCTAGGTTTCATTTAGCCAAAACACAACCGGATATTTCCGGTTTCATCCAGTCATATCCGGACAAACTGGTGTGGAATTCGTATGCAATGGACTGAGAAAATCACATTAAAAATGGTTTTGGAGAAAAGCAAAATCTTTTCATTAGGCAAGTGCATAACATGTCATCTATACAAACAGAAATACCATGTTTGTTTGCCGCAGTTCCTCTAGCTTTCTCCCTAGAAAATACGAATATGTAGAGCTGGTGTCCCCCTGATGAAACAATTACTGTATCCAAGCTAAAAATTAAATGTTTCCAATTAAAGCATTCAAAACAATAAAGTCAGTGGATAATATCAGGAATACACAAACACAGATTCTTTCACAATAATTCGGATTGTGTTAGCCAAAACACAACCGGATATTTCCGGTTTCATCCATTCATATCTGACAAACTGTTGTGGAATTCGTATGCAATGGACCGAGAAAATCACAGTAAAAATGGTTTTGCAGTAAAGCAAAGTCTTTTCGTTAGGCAATTGCATAAAATGCCATCTATACAAACCGAAATATTGTGTTTGTTTGTTGCAGTTCCTCTAGCTTTCTCCCTAGAAAATACGAATGTGTAGAGCTGGTGTCTCCATGATGAACCAATTAGTTTTTCTGCGGTACAAAATTAAATGTTCCCTGATAAAAACATTCAAAACAATAAAGTCCATCGATAATATCCAGAAAACACAAACACAGTGTCTGTAGCAATATCTAGGATTGAGTTACCCAAAACACAACCAGATATTTCTGGTTTCATCCAGTCATATCCGGACAAACTGGTGTGGAATTCCTACGCAATGGACCGAGAAAATCACAGTAAAAATGGTTTTGGAGAACAGCAAAGTCTTTTCGTTAGGCAAGTGCATAAAATGTCATCTACACAAACAGAAATATCATGTTTGTTTGCTGCCTTTCCTCTAGATTTCCCCCTAGGAAATACGAATGTGTAGAGCAGGTTTCTCCATGTGGAACGAATTACTGTATACAAGCTCAAAATTAAATGTTCCCCGATAAAAAACATTCAAAATAATAAAGTCCGTGGATAATATCAGGAATACACAAACACAGAGGCTCTAGCAATATCATGTTTGTTTGCCGCAGTTCCTCTAGCTTTCTCCTTAGAAAATACGACTGTGTAGTGCTGATGTCTCCATGTGAAAGCAATTAGTGTTTCCAAGCTCAAAGTTAAATGTTCCCTGATAAAAATATTCAAAACAATAAAGTCCGTGGAAAATATCAGGAATACACAAACACAGAGGCAGTAGCAATATCTGGGATTGAGTTAGCCAAAAGAAAACCAGATATTTCCGGTTTCATCCCGTCATATCCCGACAAACTGTTGTGGAATTCATATGTAGTGTATCAAGAAAATCACAGTAAAAATGGTTTTGGAGAAAAGCGAAGTCTTTTCTTTAGGCAAGTGCATAAAATGTCACCTACACAAACAGAAATATCATGTTTGACGCAGTTCCTCTAGCTTTCTCCCTAGAAAATACAAATGTGTAGAGCTGATGTCTCCATGTGGAACCAATTAGTGTTTTCAAGCTCAAAATTAAATGTTCCCTGATAAAAAACATTGAAAACAATAAACTGGGTGGATAATATCAGGAGTACACATACACAGAGCTGGTAGCAATATCTGGGATTGAGTTAGCCAAAAAAGAACCGGATATTTCCGGTTTCAACAGTCATATCCGGAGAAACTGGTGTGGAATTCGTATGCAGTATATCGAGAAAATCACAGAAAAATGGTTTTGGAGAACAGCAAAGTCTTTTCGTTAGGCAAGTGCATAAAAAGTCTTCTACACAAACAGAAATATCATGTTTGTTTGCCGCAGTTCCTTTAGCTTTCTACTTAGAAAATACGAAGGTGTAGAGCTGGTGTCCCCATGATGAACGAATTAGTGTTTCCAAGAACAAAATTAAATGATCCCTAATAAAAAAATTCAAAACAATCAATTCCATCGATAATATCCAGAAAACACAAACACATAGGCTGTACCAATATTTCACATTGAGTTAGCCAAAACACAACCGGATATTTCCGGTTTCATCCAGTCATATCCGGACAAACTGGTGTGGAATTCGTATGCAATGGACTGAGAAAATCACATTAAAAATGGTTTTGGAGAAAAGCAAAATCTTTTCATTAGGCAAGTGCATAAAATGTCATCTATACAAACAGAAATACCATGTTTGTTTGCCACAGTTCCTCTAGCTTTCTCCCTAGAAAACACGAATATGTAGAGCTGGTGTCCCCATGATGAAACAATTACTGTATCCAAGCTAAAAATAAAATGTTCCCTGATAAAAAAATTAGAAACAATAAAGTCTGTGGATAATATCAAAAATACACAAACACAGATTCTTTCACAATAATTCGGATTGTTAGCCAAAACACAACCGGATATTTCCGGTTTCATCCATTCATATCTGACAAACTGGTGTGGAATTCGTATGCAATGGACCGAGAAAATCACAGTAAAAATGGTTTTGCAGTAAAGCAAAGTCTTTTCGTTAGACAAGTGCATAAAATGTCATCTATACAAACCGAAATATTGTGTTTGTTTGTCGCAGTTCCTCTAGCTTTCTCCCTAGAAAATACGAATGTGTAGAGCTGGTGTCTCCATGATGAACCAATTAGTTTTTCTACGGTACAAAATTAAATGTTCCCTGATAAAAACATTCAAAACAATAAAAACCATCGATAATATCCAGAAAATACAAACACAGAGGATTTCACAATATTTCGGATTGAGTGGGCTAAAAAAAAACCCAGATATTTCTGGTTTCATCCAGACATATGCAGACAACGTGGATTGGAGTTCGTATGCAATGGACCGAGAAAATCAGAGTAAAAATGGTTTTGGAGAAAAGCAAAGTCTATTCATTAGGCAACTGCATAAAATGTCATCTATACAAACAGAAATATCATGTTGTTTGCCACAGTTCCTCTAGCTTTCTCCCTAGAAAATACGAGTATGTTCAACTGGTGTAACCATGTGGAACGAATTACTGTATCCAAGCTCAAAAAAATATTCCCTGATAAAAAACATTCAAAACAATAAAGTCCGTTGATAATATCCAGAAAACACAAACACAGTGACTGTAGCAATATCTAGGTTTCATTTAGACAAAACACAACCAGATATTTCTGGTTTCATCCAGTCATATCCGGACAAAGTGGTGTGGAATTCGTATGCAATGGACCAAGAAAATCACAGTACAAATGGTTTTGGAGACAAGCAAAGTCTTTTCGTTAGGCAAGTGCATAAAATGTCATCTATACAAACAGAAATACCATGTTTGTTTGCCACAGTTCCTCTAGCTTTCTCTCTAGAAAACACGAATATGTAGAGCTGGTGTCCCCATGATGAAACAATTACTGTATCCAAGCTAAAAATAAAATGTTCCCTGATAAAAAAATTAGAAACAATAAAGTCTGTGGATAATATCAAAAATACACAAACACAGATTCTTTCACAATAATTCGGATTGTGTTAGCCAAAACACAACCGGATATTTCCGGTTTCATCCATTCATATCTGACAAACTGGTGTGGAATTCGTATGCAATGGACCGAGAAAATCACAGTAAAAATGGTTTTGCAGTAAAGCAAAGTCTTTTCGTTAGACAAGTGCATAAAATGTCATCTATACAAACCGAAATATTGTGTTTGTTTGTCGCAGTTCCTCTAGCTTTCTCCCTAGAAAATACGAATGTGTAGAGCTGGTGTCTCCATGATGAACCAATTAGTTTTTCTACGGTACAAAATTAAATGTTCCCTGATAAAAACATTCAAAACAATAAAAACCATTGATAATATCCAGAAAATACAAACACAGAGGATTTCACAATATTTCGGATTGAGTGGGCTAAAAAAAAAAAACCCAGATATTTCTGGTTTCATCCAGACATATGCAGACAACGTGGATTGGAGTTCGTATGCAATGGACCGAGAAAATCAGAGTAAAAATGGTTTTGGAGAAAAGCAAAGTCTATTCATTAGGCAACTGCATAAAATGTCATCTATACAAACAGAAATATCATGTTGTTTGCCACAGTTCCTGTAGCTTTCTCACTAGAAAATACGAGTATATTCAACTGGTGTCTCCATGTGGAACGAATTACTGTATCCAAGCTCAAAAAAAATATTCCCTGATAAAAAACATTCAAAACAATAAAGTCCGTTGATAATATCCAGAAAACACAAACACAGTGACTGTAGCAATATCCAGGTTTCATTTAGACAAAACACAACCAGATATTTCTGGTTTCATCAAGTCATATCCGGACAAAGTGGTGTGGAATTCGTATGCAATGGACCAAGAAAATCACAGTACAAATGGTTCTGGGGAAAAGCAAAGTCTTTTCGTTAGGCAATTGCATAAAATGTCATCTATACAAACAGAAATATTGTGTTTGTTTGTCGCAGTTCCTCTAGCTTTCTCCCTAGAAAATACGAATGTGTAGAGCTGGTGTCTCCATGATGAACCAATTAGTTTTTCTGCGGTACAAAATTAAATGTTCCCTGATAAAAACATTCAAAACAATAAAGTCCATCGATAATATCCAGAAAACACAAACACAGAGTCTGTAGCAATATCTAGGATTGAGTTACCCAAAACACAACCAGATATTTCTGGTTTCATCCAGTCATATCCGGACAAACTGGTGTGGAATTCCTATGCAATGGACCGAGAAAATCACAGTAAAAATGGTTTTGGAGAACAGCAAAGTCTTTTCGTTAGGCAAGTGCATAAAATGTCATCTACACAAACAGAAATATCATGGTTTTTTGCCGCCTTTCCTCTAGATTTCCTTCTAGGAAATACGAATGTGTAGAGCAGGTTTCTCCATGTGGAACGAATTACTGTATACAAGCTCAAAATTAAATGTTCCCCGATAAAAAACATTCAAAATAATAAAGTCCGTGGATAATATCAGGAATACACAAACACAGAGGCTCTAGCAATATCATGTTTGTTTGCCGCAGTTCCTCTAGCTTTCTCCTTAGAAAATACGACTGTGTAGTGCTGATGTCTCCATGTGAAAGCAATTAGTGTTTCCAAGCTCAAAGTTAAATGTTCCCTGATAAAAATATTCAAAACAATAAAGTCCGTGGAAAATATCAGGAATACACAAACACAGAGGCAGTAGCAATATCTGGGATTGAGTTAGCCAAAAGAAAACCAGATATTTCCGGTTTCATCCCGTCATATCCCGACAAACTGTTGTGGAATTCATATGTAGTGTATCAAGAAAATCACAGTAAAAATGGTTTTGGAGAAAAGCGAAGTCTTTTCTTTAGGCAAGTGCATAAAATGTCACCTACACAAACAGAAATATCATGTTTGACGCAGTTCCTCTAGCTTTCTCCCTAGAAAATACAAATGTGTAGAGCTGATGTCTCCATGTGGAACCAATTAGTGTTTTCAAGCTCAAAATTAAATGTTCCCTGATAAAAAAACATTGAAAACAATAAACTGGGTGGATAATATCAGGAGTACACATACACAGAGCTGGTAGCAATATCTGGGATTGAGTTAGCCAAAAAAGAACCGGATATTTCCGGTTTCAACAGTCATATCCGGAGAAACTGGTGTGGAATTCGTATGCAGTATATCGAGAAAATCACAGAAAAATGGTTTTGGAGAACAGCAAAGTCTTTTCGTTAGGCAAGTGCATAAAAAGTCTTCTACACAAACAGAAATATCATGTTTGTTTGCCGCAGTTCCTTTAGCTTTCTACTTAGAAAATACGAAGGTGTAGAGCTGGTGTCCCCATGATGAACGAATTAGTGTTTCCAAGAACAAAATTAAATGATCCCTAATAAAAAAATTCAAAACAATCAATTCCATCGATAATATCCAGAAAACACAAACACATAGGCTGTACCAATATTTCACATTGAGTTAGCCAAAACACAACCGGATATTTCCGGTTTCATCCAGTCATATCCGGACAAACTGGTGTGGAATTCGTATGCAATGGACTGAGAAAATCACATTAAAAATGGTTTTGGAGAAAAGCAAAATCTTTTCATTAGGCAAGTGCATAAAATGTCATCTATACAAACAGAAATACCATGTTTGTTTGCCGCAGTTCCTCTAGCTTTCTCCCTAGAAAACACGAATATGTAGAGCTGGTGTCCCCATGATGAAACAATTACTGTATCCAAGCTAAAAATAAAATGTTCCCTGATAAAAAAATTAGAAACAATAAAGTCTGTGGATAATATCAAAAATACACAAACACAGATTCTTTCACAATAATTCGGATTGTGTTAGCCAAAACACAACCGGATATTTCCGGTTTCATCCATTCATATCTGACAAACTGGTGTGGAATTCGTATGCAATGGACCGAGAAAATCACAGTAAAAATGGTTGTGCAGTAAAGCAAAGTCTTTTCGTTAGACAAGTGCGTAAAATGTCATCTATTCAAACCGAAATATTGTGTTGTTTGTCGCAGTTCCTCTAGCTTTCTCCCTAGAAAATACGAATGTGTAGAGCTGGTGTCTCCATGATGAACCAATTAGTTTTTCTACGGTACAAAATTAAATGTTCCCTGATAAAAACATTCAAAACAATAAAAACCATCGATAATATCCAGAAAATACAAACACAGAGGATTTCACAATATTTCGGATTGAGTGGGCTAAAAAAAAAAACCCAGATATTTCTGGTTTCATCCAGACATATGCAGACAACGTGGATTGGAGTTCGTATGCAATGGACCGAGAAAATCAGAGTAAAAATGGTTTTGGAGAAAAGCAAAGTCTATTCATTAGGCAAGTGCATAAAATGTCATCTATAAAAACAGAAATATCATGTTGTTTGCCACAGTTCCTCTAGCTTTCTCCCTAGAAAACACGAGTATGTTCAACTGGTGTCTCCATGTGGAACGAATTACTGTATCTAAGCTCAAAAAAAATATTCCCTGATAAAAAACATTCAAAACAATAAAGTCCGTTGATAATATCCAGAAAACACAAACACAGTGACTGTAGCAATATCTAGGTTTCATTTAGACAAAACACAACCAGATATTTCTGGTTTCATCCAGTCATATCCGGACAAACTGGTGTGGAATTTGAATGCAATGGACTGAGAAAATCAGAGTAAAAATGGTTTTGTAGAAAAGCAAAGTCTTTTCGTTAGGCAAGTGCATAAAATGTCATCTATACAAACAGAAATATCATGTATGTTTGTCGTAGTTCCTCTAGCTTTCTCCCTTGAAAAAATGAATGTGTAGAGCTGGTGTCCCCATGATGAACCAATTAGTGTTTCTACGGTTCAAAATTAAATGTTCCCTTATACAAATTTTCAAAACAATGAAGTCCATCGATAATATCCAGAACACAAACACAGAAACTTTCACAATATTTCGCATTGAGTTAGCCAAAGAACAACCGGATATTTCTGGTTTCTTCCAGTCATATCCGGAAAAAGTGGTGTGGAATTCGTATGTAATGGACCGAGAAAATCACAGTAAAAATGGTTTTGGAGAAAAGCAAAGTCTTTTTGTTAGGGAAGAGCATAAAATGTCATCGATACAAGCAGAAATATCATGTTTGTTTGCCACAGTTCCTCTAGCTTTCTCCCTAGAAAATACGAATGTGTAGAGCTGGTGTTTCTATGTGGGACGAGTTAGTGTTTCCAAGCACAAAATTAAATGTTCCCTGAAAAAAAAATTCAAAACAATGAAGTCCTTGGATAATATCCAAAAAAAACAAGCACAGAGGCTGTAGCAATATCTGGGATTGAGTTAGCCAGGACGAAACCGATATTTCCAGCTTCATCCAGTCAGATTCAGACCCACTGGTATGGAATTGGTATGCAATGGACCGACAAAAACACAGTACAAATGGTTTGGAGAAAAGCAAAGTCTTTTCGTTGGGATAGTGAATCAAGTGTCATCTATACAAACAGAAATATCGTGATGGTTTGCTGCATTTCCTCTAGCTTTCTCCCTAGAAAATATGAATGTGTAGAGCTGGTGTCCCCATCATGAACCAATTAGTGTTTCAAGGGTACAAAATTAAATGTTCCCAGATAAAAACATTCAAAACCATAAAGTCCGTAGTTAATATCAGGAATACACAAACACAGAGGCTGTAGCAATATCTGGGATTGAGTTATCCAAAACAAAACCGGATATTTCTGGTTTCATCGACTCATATCTCTACAAAGTGGTGTGGAATTCGTATGAAGTGTACCGAGAAATCACAGAAAAATGGTTTTGGAGAAAAGCAAAGTCTTTTCGTTAGGAAAGTGCATAAAATGTCATCTATACAAACAGAAATATCATGTTTGTTTGCCGCAGTTCCTCTAGATTCCTCCCTAGAAAATACGAATGTGTAGAGCTGGTGTCCCCATGATGAACCAATTAGAGTTTCTACAGTACACAATGAAATGTTCCCTGATAAAAATATTCAAAACAATAAAGTCCATCGATAATATCCAGAAAACACAAACACAGAGGCTGTAGCAATATCTAGGATTGAGTTAGCCAAAACACAACCAGATATTTCTGGTTTCATCCAGTCATATCCTGACAAACTGGTGTGGAATTCGTATGCAATGGACCGAGAAAATCAGAGTAAAAATGGTTTTGGAGAAAAGCAAAGTCTTTTCGTTAGGAAAGTGCATAAAATGTCATCTATACAAACAGAAATATCATGTATGTTTTTTTCGTTGTTCCTCTAGCTTTCTCCCTTGAAAAAACGAATGTGTAGAGCTGGTGTCCCCAAGATGATCAATTAGTGTTTCTGCAGTTCAAAATTAAATGTTCCCTTATGAAAACTTTCAAAACAATGAAGTCCATCGATAATATCCAGAACACAAACACAGAAACTTTCACAATATTTTGCATTGAGTTAGCCAAAGAACAACTGGATATTTCTGGTTTCATCCAGTCATATCCGGACAAACTGGTGTGGAATTCGTATGCAATGGACCGAGAAAATCAGAGTAAAAATGGTTTTGGAGAAAAGCAGAGTCTTTTCGTTAGGCAAGTGCATAAAATGTCATCTATACAAACAGAAATATCATGTTGTTTGCCACAGTTCCTCTAGCTTTCTCCCTAGAAAATACGAGTATGTTCCACTGGTGTCTCCATGTGGAACGAATTACTGTATCCAAGCTCAAAAAAAATGTTCCCTGATAAAAACATTCAAAATAATAAAGTCCGTTGATAATATCCAGAAAACACAAACACAGTGGCTGTAGCAATATCTAGGTTTCAGTTAGACAAAACAAAACCAGATATTTCTGGTTTCATCCAGTCATATCCGGACAAAGTGGTGTGGAATTTGTATGCAATGGACCAAGAAAATCACAGCACAAATGGTTTTGGAGACAAGCAAAGTCTTTTCGTTAGGCAAGTGCATAAAATATCATCTATACAAACAAAAATATCGTGTTTGTTGCCACAGTTCCTCTAGCTTTCTCCATAGAAAATATGAATATGTTCAACTGGGGTCTCCATGTGGAACCAATTACTGTATCTAAGCTCAAAATAAAATGTTCCCCTATAAAAACATTCAAAAAAATAAAGTCCATTGATATTATCCAGAAAACACAAACACAGAGGCTGTAGCAATATCTGGGATTGAGTTAGCAAAAACACAACCAGATATTTCTGGTTTCATCCAGTCATATCCAGACAAACTGGTGTGGAATTTGAATGCAATGGACTGAGAAAATCAGAGTAAAAATGGTTTTGGAGAAAAGCAAAGTCTTTTCGTTAGGCAAGTGCATAAAATGTCATCTATACAAACAGAAATATCATGTATGTTTGTCGTAGTTCCTCTAGCTTTCTCCCTTGAAAAAACGAATGTGTAGAGCTGGTGTCCCCATGATGAACCAATTAGTGTTTCTACGGTTCAAAATTAAATGTTCCCTTATACAAATTTTCAAAACAATGAAGTCCATCGATAATATCCAGAACACAAACACAGAAACTTTCACAATATTTCGCATTGAGTTAGCCAAAGAACAACCGGATATTTCTGGTTTCTTCCAGTCATATCCGGAAAAAGTGGTGTGGAATTCGTATGTAATGGACCGAGAAAATCACAGTAAAAATGGTTTTGGAGAAAATCAAAGTCTTTTTGTTAGGGAAGAGCATAAAATGTCATCGATACAAGCAGAAATATCATGTTTGTTTGCCACAGTTCCTCTAGCTTTCTCCCTAGAAAATACAAATGTGTAGAGCTGGTGTTTCTATGTGGGACGAGTTAGTGTTTCCAAGCACAAAATTAAATGTTCCCTGAAAAAAAATTCAAAACAATGAAGTCCTTGGATAATATCCGAAAAAAACAAGCACAGAGGCTGTAGCAATATCTGGGATTGAGTTAGCCAGGACGAAACCGATATTTCCAGCTTCATCCAGTCAGATTCAGACCCACTGGTATGGAATTCGTATGCAATGGACCGAGAAAATCACAGTACAAATGGTTTGGAGAAAAGCAAAGTCTTTTCGTTGGGATAGGGAATCAAGTGTCATCTATACAAACAGAAATATCGTGTTTGTTTGCCGCATTTCCTCTAGCTTTCTTGCTAGAAAATATGAATGTGTAGAGCTGGTGTCCCCATCATGAACCAATTAGTGTTTCAAGGGTACAAAATTAAATGTTCCCTGATAAAAACATTCAAAACAATAAAGTCCGTAGATAATACAGGAATACACAAACACAGAGGCTGTAGCAATATCTGGGATTGAGTTAGCCAAAACAAAACCGGATATTTCTGGTTTCATGGACTCATATCTCTAAAAAGTGGTGTGGAATTCGTATGAAGTGTACCGAGAAATCACAGAAAAATGGTTTTGGAGAAAAGCAAAGTCTTTTCGTTAGGAAAGTGCATAAAATGTCATCTATACAAACAGAATATCATGTTTGTTTGCCGAAGTTCCTCTAGATTCCTCCCTAGAAAATACGAATGTGTAGAGCTGGTGTCCCCATGATGAACCAATTAGAGTTTCTACAGTACACAATGAAATGTTCCCTGATAAAAATATTCAAAACAATAAAGTCCATCGATAATATCCAGAAAACACAAACACAGTGGCTGTAGCAATATCTAGGATTGAGTTAGCCAAAACAAAACCGGATATTTCTGGTTTCATCCAGTCATTTCCAGACAAACTGGTGTGGAATTCGTATGCAATGGACCGAGAAAATCAGAGTAAAAATGGTTTTGGAGAAAAGCAAAGTCTTTTCGTTAGGAAAGTGCATAAAATGTCATCTATACAAACAGAAATATCATGTATGTTTTTTTCGTTGTTCCTCTAGCTTTCTCCCTTGAAAAAATGAATGTGTAGAGCTGGTGTCCCCAAGATGATCCAATTAGTGTTTCTGCGGTTCAAAATTAAATGTTCCCTTATGAAAACTTTCAAAACAATGAAGTCCATCGATAATATCCAGAACACAAACACAGAAACTTTCACAATATTTTGCATTGAGTTAGCCAAAGAACAACTGGATATTTCTGGTTTCATCCAGTCATATCCGGACAAACTGGTGTGGAATTCGTATGCAATGGACCGAGAAAATCAGAGTAAAAATGGTTTTGGAGAAAAGCAAAGTCTTTCCATTAGGCAACTGCATAAAATGTCATCTATACAAACAGAAATATCATGTTGTTTGCCACAGTTCCTCTAGCTTTCTCCCTAGAAAATACGAGTATGTTCCACTGGTGTCTCCATGTGGAACGAATTACTGTATCCAAGCTCAAAAAAAAATGTTCCCTGATAAAAAACATTCAAAACAATAAAGTCCGTTGATAATATCCAGAAAACACAAACACAGTGGCTGTAGCAATATCTAGGTTTCAGTTAGACAAAACAAAACCAGATATTTCTGGTTTCATCCAGTCATATCTGGACACAGTGGTGTGGAATTCGTATGCAATGGACCAAGAAAATCACAGCACAAATGGTTTTGGAGACAAGCAAAGTCTTTTCGTTAGGCAAGTGCATAAAATATCATCTATACAAACAAAAATATCGTGTTTGTTGCCACAGTTCCTCTAGCTTTCTCCATAGAAAATATGAATATGTTCAACTGGGGTCTCCATGTGGAACCAATTACTGTATCTAAGCTCAAAATAAAATGTTCCCATATAAAAACATTCAAAAAAATAAAGTCCATTGATATTATCCAGAAAACACAAACACAGAGGCTGTAGCAATATCTGGGATTGAGTTAGCAAAAACACAACCAGATATTTCTGGTTTCATCCAGTCATATCCGGACAAACTGGTGTGGAATTTGAATGCAATGGACTGAGAAAATCAGGGTAAAAATGGTTTTGGAGAAAAGCAAAGTCTTTTCGTTAGGCAAGTGCATAAAATGTCATCTATACAAACAGAAATATCATGTATGTTTGTCGTAGTTCCTCTAGCTTTCTCCCTTGAAAAAACGAATGTGTAGAGCTGGTGTCCCCATGATGAACCAATTAGTGTTTCTACGGTTCAAAATTAAATGTTCCCTTATACAAATTTTCAAAACAATGAAGTCCATCGATAATATCCAGAACACAAACACAGAAACTTTCACAATATTTCGCATTGAGTTAGCCAAAGAACAACCGGATATTTCTGGTTTCTTCCAGTCATAACCGGACAAAGTGGTGTGGAATTCGTATGTAATGGACCGAGGAAATCACAGTAAAAAAGGTTTTGGAGAAAAGCAAAGTCTTTTTGTTAGGGAAGAGCATAAAATGTCATCGATACAAGCAGAAATATCATGTTTGTTTGCCACAGTTCCTCTAGCTTTCTCCCTAGAAAATACGAATGTGTAGAGCTGGTGTTTCTATGTGGGACGAGTTAGTGTTTCCAAGCACAAAATTAAATGTTCCCTGAAAAAAAAATTCAAAACAATGAAGTCCTTGGATAATATCCGAAAAAAACAAGCACAGAGGCTGTAGCAATATCTGGGATTGAGTTAGCCAGGACGAAACCGATATTTCCAGCTTCATCCAGTCAGATTCAGACCCACTGGTATGGAATTCGTATGCAATGGACCGAGAAATTCACAGTACAAATGGTTTGGAGAAAAGCAAAGTCTTTTCATTGGGATAGTGAATCAAGTGTCATCTATACAAACAGAAATATCGTGTTTGTTTGCCGCATTTCCTCTAGCTTTCTCGCTAGAAAATATGAATGTGTAGAGCTGCTGTCCCCATCATGAACCAATTAGTGTTTCAAGGGTACAAAATTAAATGTTCCCTGATAAAAAAACATTCAAACAATAAAGTCCGTAGATAATACAGGAATACACAAACACAGAGGCTGTAGCAATATCTGGGATTGAGTTATCCAAAACAAAACCGGATATTTCTGGTTTCATCGACTCATATCTCTACAAAGTGGTGTGGAATTCGTATGAAGTGTACGGAGAAATCACAGAAAAATGGTTTTGGAGAAAAGCAAAGTCTTTTCGTTAGGAAAGTGCATAAAATGTCATCTATACAAACAGAAATATCATGTTTGTTTGCCGCAGTTCCTCTAGATTCCTCCCTAGAAAATACGAATGTGTAGAGCTGGTGTCCCCATGATGAACCAATTAGAGTTTCTACAGTACACAATGAAATGTTCCCTGATAAAAATATTCAAAACAATAAAGTCCATCGATAATATCCAGAAAACACAAACACAGAGGCTGTAGCAATATCTAGGATTGAGTTAGCCAAAACAAAACCGGATATTTCTGGTTTCATCCAGTCATATCCGGACAAACTGGTGTGGAATTCGTATGCAATGGACCGAGAAAATCAGAGTAAAAATGGTTTTGGAGAAAAGCAAAGTCTTTTCATTAGGAAAGTGTATAAAATGTCATCTATACAAACAGAAATATCATGTATGATTTTTCGTAGTTCCTCTAGCTTTCTGCCTTGAAAAAACGAATGTGTAGAGCTGGTGTCCCCAAGATGATCAATTAGTGTTTCTGCGGTTCAAAATTAAATGTTCCCTTATGAAAACTTTCAAAACAATGAAGTCCATCGATAATATCCAGAACACAAACACAGAAACTTTCACAATATTTCGCATTGAGTTAGCCAAAGAACAACTGGATATTTCTGGTTTCATCCAGTCATATCCGGACAAACTGGTGTGGAATTCGTATGCAATGGACCGAGAAAATCACAGTAAAAATGGTTTTGGAGAAAAGCAGAGTCTTTTCGTTAGGCAAGTGCATAAAATGTCATCGATACAAACAGAAATATCATGTTTGTTTGCAGCAGTTCCTCTAGTTTTCTCCCTAGAAAATACGAATATCTTCACCTGATGTCTCCATATGGAACCAATTACTGTATCCAAGCTCAAAATAAAATGTTCCCCGATTAAAAACTTTCAAAAAAATATAGTCCATCGATAATATACAGAAAACACAAACGCAGATGCTGTAGCAATATCTGGGATTGAGTTAGCAAAAAGAAAAACGGATATTTCCAGTTTCATCCAGTCATATCGGACAAACTGTTGTGGAATTCGTATGCAATGGACTGAGAAAATCACAGTAAAAATGGTTTTGGAGAAAAGCAAAATCTTTTCGTTAGGCAAGTGCATAAACTGTCATCTATACAAACAGAAATATCATTTTTGTTTCCCGCAGTTCCTCTAGCTTTCTCCCTAGAAAATACGAATGTGTAGAGCTGGTGTTTCTATGTGGGACCAGTTAGTGTTTCCAAGCACAAAATTAAATGTTCCCTGAAAAAAAAATTCAAAACAATAAAGTCCTTGGATAATATCCGAAAAACACAAGCACAGAGGCTGTAGCAATATCTGGGATTGAGTTAGCCAGAATGATACCGATATTTCCAGCTTCATCCAGTCAGATTCAGACCCACTGGTATGGAATTGGTATGCAATGGACCGACAAAATCACAGTACAAATGGTTTCGAGAAGAGCAAAGACTTTTCGTTAGGATAGTGAATCAAGTGTCATCTATACAAACAGAAATATCGTGTTTGTTTGCTGCATTTCCTCTAGCTTTCTCCCTAGAAAATATGAATGTGTAGAGCTGGTGTCCCATCATGAACCAATTAGTGTTTCAAGGGTACAAAATTAAATGTTCCCTGATAAAAACATTCAAAACAATAAAGTCCGTAGATAATATCAGGAATACACAAACACAGAGGCTGTAGCAATATCTGGGATTGAGTTAGCCAAAACAAAACCGGATATTTCTGGTTTCATGGACTCATATCTCTAAAAAGTGGTGTGGAATTCGTATGAAGTGTACCGAGAAATCACAGAAAAATGGTTTTGGAGAAAAGCAAAGTCTTTTCGTTAGGAAAGTGCATAAAATGTCATCTATACAAACAGAATATCATGTTTGTTTGCCGAAGTTCCTCTAGATTCCTCCCTAGAAAATACGAATGTGTAGAGCTGGTGTCCCCATGATGAACCAATTAGAGTTTCTACAGTACACAATGAAATGTTCCCTGATAAAAATATTCAAAACAATAAAGTCCATCGATAATATCCAGAAAACACAAACACAGTGGCTGTAGCAATATCTAGGATTGAGTTAGCCAAAACAAAACCGGATATTTCTGGTTTCATCCAGTCATTTCCAGACAAACTGGTGTGGAATTCGTATGCAATGGACCGAGAAAATCAGAGTAAAAATGGTTTTGGAGAAAAGCAAAGTCTTTTCGTTAGGAAAGTGCATAAAATGTCATCTATACAAACAGAAATATCATGTATGTTTTTTTCGTTGTTCCTCTAGCTTTCTCCCTTGAAAAAATGAATGTGTAGAGCTGGTGTCCCCAAGATGATCCAATTAGTGTTTCTGCGGTTCAAAATTAAATGTTCCCTTATGAAAACTTTCAAAACAATGAAGTCCATCGATAATATCCAGAACACAAACACAGAAACTTTCACAATATTTTGCATTGAGTTAGCCAAAGAACAACTGGATATTTCTGGTTTCATCCAGTCATATCCGGACAAACTGGTGTGGAATTCGTATGCAATGGACCGAGAAAATCAGAGTAAAAATGGTTTTGGAGAAAAGCAAAGTCTTTCCATTAGGCAACTGCATAAAATGTCATCTATACAAACAGAAATATCATGTTGTTTGCCACAGTTCCTCTAGCTTTCTCCCTAGAAAATACGAGTATGTTCCACTGGTGTCTCCATGTGGAACGAATTACTGTATCCAAGCTCAAAAAAAAATGTTCCCTGATAAAAAACATTCAAAACAATAAAGTCCGTTGATAATATCCAGAAAACACAAACACAGTGGCTGTAGCAATATCTAGGTTTCAGTTAGACAAAACAAAACCAGATATTTCTGGTTTCATCCAGTCATATCTGGACACAGTGGTGTGGAATTCGTATGCAATGGACCAAGAAAATCACAGCACAAATGGTTTTGGAGACAAGCAAAGTCTTTTCGTTAGGCAAGTGCATAAAATATCATCTATACAAACAAAAATATCGTGTTTGTTGCCACAGTTCCTCTAGCTTTCTCCATAGAAAATATGAATATGTTCAACTGGGGTCTCCATGTGGAACCAATTACTGTATCTAAGCTCAAAATAAAATGTTCCCATATAAAAACATTCAAAAAAATAAAGTCCATTGATATTATCCAGAAAACACAAACACAGAGGCTGTAGCAATATCTGGGATTGAGTTAGCAAAAACACAACCAGATATTTCTGGTTTCATCCAGTCATATCCGGACAAACTGGTGTGGAATTTGAATGCAATGGACTGAGAAAATCAGGGTAAAAATGGTTTTGGAGAAAAGCAAAGTCTTTTCGTTAGGCAAGTGCATAAAATGTCATCTATACAAACAGAAATATCATGTATGTTTGTCGTAGTTCCTCTAGCTTTCTCCCTTGAAAAAACGAATGTGTAGAGCTGGTGTCCCCATGATGAACCAATTAGTGTTTCTACGGTTCAAAATTAAATGTTCCCTTATACAAATTTTCAAAACAATGAAGTCCATCGATAATATCCAGAACACAAACACAGAAACTTTCACAATATTTCGCATTGAGTTAGCCAAAGAACAACCGGATATTTCTGGTTTCTTCCAGTCATAACCGGACAAAGTGGTGTGGAATTCGTATGTAATGGACCGAGGAAATCACAGTAAAAAAGGTTTTGGAGAAAAGCAAAGTCTTTTTGTTAGGGAAGAGCATAAAATGTCATCGATACAAGCAGAAATATCATGTTTGTTTGCCACAGTTCCTCTAGCTTTCTCCCTAGAAAATACGAATGTGTAGAGCTGGTGTTTCTATGTGGGACGAGTTAGTGTTTCCAAGCACAAAATTAAATGTTCCCTGAAAAAAAAATTCAAAACAATGAAGTCCTTGGATAATATCCGAAAAAAACAAGCACAGAGGCTGTAGCAATATCTGGGATTGAGTTAGCCAGGACGAAACCGATATTTCCAGCTTCATCCAGTCAGATTCAGACCCACTGGTATGGAATTCGTATGCAATGGACCGAGAAATTCACAGTACAAATGGTTTGGAGAAAAGCAAAGTCTTTTCATTGGGATAGTGAATCAAGTGTCATCTATACAAACAGAAATATCGTGTTTGTTTGCCGCATTTCCTCTAGCTTTCTCGCTAGAAAATATGAATGTGTAGAGCTGCTGTCCCCATCATGAACCAATTAGTGTTTCAAGGGTACAAAATTAAATGTTCCCTGATAAAAAAACATTCAAACAATAAAGTCCGTAGATAATACAGGAATACACAAACACAGAGGCTGTAGCAATATCTGGGATTGAGTTATCCAAAACAAAACCGGATATTTCTGGTTTCATCGACTCATATCTCTACAAAGTGGTGTGGAATTCGTATGAAGTGTACGGAGAAATCACAGAAAAATGGTTTTGGAGAAAAGCAAAGTCTTTTCGTTAGGAAAGTGCATAAAATGTCATCTATACAAACAGAAATATCATGTTTGTTTGCCGCAGTTCCTCTAGATTCCTCCCTAGAAAATACGAATGTGTAGAGCTGGTGTCCCCATGATGAACCAATTAGAGTTTCTACAGTACACAATGAAATGTTCCCTGATAAAAATATTCAAAACAATAAAGTCCATCGATAATATCCAGAAAACACAAACACAGAGGCTGTAGCAATATCTAGGATTGAGTTAGCCAAAACAAAACCGGATATTTCTGGTTTCATCCAGTCATATCCGGACAAACTGGTGTGGAATTCGTATGCAATGGACCGAGAAAATCAGAGTAAAAATGGTTTTGGAGAAAAGCAAAGTCTTTTCATTAGGAAAGTGTATAAAATGTCATCTATACAAACAGAAATATCATGTATGATTTTTCGTAGTTCCTCTAGCTTTCTGCCTTGAAAAAACGAATGTGTAGAGCTGGTGTCCCCAAGATGATCAATTAGTGTTTCTGCGGTTCAAAATTAAATGTTCCCTTATGAAAACTTTCAAAACAATGAAGTCCATCGATAATATCCAGAACACAAACACAGAAACTTTCACAATATTTCGCATTGAGTTAGCCAAAGAACAACTGGATATTTCTGGTTTCATCCAGTCATATCCGGACAAACTGGTGTGGAATTCGTATGCAATGGACCGAGAAAATCACAGTAAAAATGGTTTTGGAGAAAAGCAGAGTCTTTTCGTTAGGCAAGTGCATAAAATGTCATCGATACAAACAGAAATATCATGTTTGTTTGCAGCAGTTCCTCTAGTTTTCTCCCTAGAAAATACGAATATCTTCACCTGATGTCTCCATATGGAACCAATTACTGTATCCAAGCTCAAAATAAAATGTTCCCCGATTAAAAACTTTCAAAAAAATATAGTCCATCGATAATATACAGAAAACACAAACGCAGATGCTGTAGCAATATCTGGGATTGAGTTAGCAAAAAGAAAAACGGATATTTCCAGTTTCATCCAGTCATATCGGACAAACTGTTGTGGAATTCGTATGCAATGGACTGAGAAAATCACAGTAAAAATGGTTTTGGAGAAAAGCAAAATCTTTTCGTTAGGCAAGTGCATAAACTGTCATCTATACAAACAGAAATATCATTTTTGTTTCCCGCAGTTCCTCTAGCTTTCTCCCTAGAAAATACGAATGTGTAGAGCTGGTGTTTCTATGTGGGACCAGTTAGTGTTTCCAAGCACAAAATTAAATGTTCCCTGAAAAAAAAATTCAAAACAATAAAGTCCTTGGATAATATCCGAAAAACACAAGCACAGAGGCTGTAGCAATATCTGGGATTGAGTTAGCCAGAATGATACCGATATTTCCAGCTTCATCCAGTCAGATTCAGACCCACTGGTATGGAATTGGTATGCAATGGACCGACAAAATCACAGTACAAATGGTTTCGAGAAGAGCAAAGACTTTTCGTTAGGATAGTGAATCAAGTGTCATCTATACAAACAGAAATATCGTGTTTGTTTGCTGCATTTCCTCTAGCTTTCTCCCTAGAAAATATGAATGTGTAGAGCTGGTGTCCCATCATGAACCAATTAGTGTTTCAAGGGTACAAAATTAAATGTTCCCTGATAAAAACATTCAAAACAATAAAGTCCGTAGATAATATCAGGAATACACAAACACAGAGGCTGTAGCAATATCTGGGATTGAGTTAGCCAAAACAAAACCGGATATTTCTGGTTTCATCGACTCATATCTCTACAAAGTGGTGTGGAATTCGTATGAAGTGTACCGAGAAATCACAGAAAAATGGTTTTGGAGAAAAGCAAAGTCTTTTCGTTAGGCAAGTGCATAAAATGTCATCTATACAAACAGAATATCATGTTTGTTTGCCGAAGTTCCTCTAGATTCCTCCCTAGAAAATACGAATGTGTAGAGCTGGTGTCCCCATGATGAACCAATTAGAGTTTCTACAGTACACAATGAAATGTTCCCTGATAAAAATATTCAAAACAATAAAGTCCATCGATAATATCCAGAAAACACAAACACAGTGGCTGTAGCAATATCTAGGATTGAGTTAGCCAAAACAAAACCGGATATTTCTGGTTTCATCCAGTCATTTCCAGACAAACTGGTGTGGAATTCCTGTGCAATGGACCGAGAAAATCACAGTAAAAACGGTTTGGAGAACAGCAAAGTCTTTTCGTTAGGCAAGTGCATAAAATGTCATCTACACAAACAGAAATATCATGTTTGTTTGCCGCTTTTCCTCTAGATTTCCCCCTAGGAAATACGAATGTGCAGAGCAGGTTTCTCCATGTGGAACCAATTACTGTATACAAGCTCAAAGTTAAATGTTGCCCGAAAAAAACCTTAAAAATAATAAAGTCCGTGGATAATATCAGGAATACTCAAACACAGAGGCTGTACCAATATCATGTTTGTTTGCCGCAGTTCCTCTAGCTTTCTTCTTAGAAAATACGACTGTGTAGAGCTGATGCCTCCATGTGAAAGTAATTAGTGTTTCCAAGCTCAAAGTTAAATGTTCCCTATTAAAAAATATTCAAAACAATAAAGTCCGTGGAAAATATCAGGAATACACAAACACAGAGGCAGTAGCAATATCTGGGATTGAATTAGCCAAAAGAAAACCAGATATTTCCGGTTTCATCCCATCATATCCTGACAAACTGTTGTGGAACTCGTATGCAGTGTATCAAGAAAATCACAGTAAAAATGGTTTTGGAGAAAAGCGAAGTCTTTTCTTTAGGCAAGTGCATAAAATGTCATCTACACAAACAGAAATATCATGTTTGACGCAGTTCCTCTAGCTTTCTCCCTAGAAAATACGAATGTGTAGAACTGATGTCTCCATGTGGAACCAATTAGTGTTTCCAAGCTCAAAATTAAATGTTCCCTGATAAAAAACATTGAAAACAATAAACTTGGTGGATAATATCAGGAATACACATACACAGAGCTGGTAGCAATATCTGGGATTGAGTTAGCCAAAAAAGAACCGGATATTTCCGGTTTCATCCAGTCATATCCGGACAAACTGGTGTGGAATTCGTATGCAGTGTATCGTGCAAATTACAGAAAAATCGTTGTGGAGAAAAGCAAAGTCTTTTCATTAGGCAAGTGCATAAAATGTCATCTAGATAAACAGAAATATCATGTTTGTTTGCCACAGTTCCTCTAGCTTTCTACTTAGAAAATAAGAAGGTGTAGAGCTGGTGTCCCCATGATGAACCAATTAGAGTTTCTACAGTACACAATGAAATGTTCCCTGATAAAAATATTCAAAACAATAAAGTCCATCGATAATATCCAGAAAACACAAACACAGTGGCTGTAGCAATATCTAGGATTGAGTTAGCCAAAACAAAACCGGATATTTCTGGTTTCATCCAGTCATTTCCAGACAAACTGGTGTGGAATTCGTATGCAATGGACCGAGAAAATCAGAGTAAAAATGGTTTTGGAGAAAAGCAAAGTCTTTTCGTTAGGAAAGTGCATAAAATGTCATCTATACAAACAGAAATATCATGTATGTTTTTTTCGTTGTTCCTCTAGCTTCCCCCTTGAAAAAATGAATGTGTAGAGCTGGTGTCCCCAAGATGATCCAATTAGTGTGTCTGCGGTTCAAAATTAAATGTTCCCTTATGAAAACTTTCAAAACAATGAAGTCCATCGATAATATCCAGAACACAAACACAGAAACTTTCACAATATTTTGCATTGAGTTAGCCAAAGAACAACTGGATATTTCTGGTTTCATCCAGTCATATCCGGACAAACTGGTGTGGAATTCGTATGCAATGGACCGAGAAAATCAGAGTAAAAATGGTTTTGGAGAAAAGCAAAGTCTTTTCATTAGGCAACTGCATAAAATGTCATCTATACAAACAGAAATATCATGTTGTTTGCCACAGTTCCTCTAGCTTTCTCCCTAGAAAATACGAGTATGTTCCACTGGTGTCTCCATGTGGAACGAATTACTGTATCCAAGCTCAAAAAAAAATGTTCCCTGATAAAAAACATTCAAAACAATAAAGTCCGTTGATAATATCCAGAAAACACAAACACAGTGGCTGTAGCAATATCTAGGTTTCAGTTAGACAAAACAAAACCAGATATTTCTGGTTTCATCCAGTCATATCCGGACACAGTGGTGTGGAATTCGTATGCAATGGACTAAGAAAATCACAGCACAAATGGTTTTGGAGACAAGCAAAGTCTTTTCGTTAGGCAAGTGCATAAAATATCATCTATACAAACAAAAATATCGTGTTTGTTGCCACAGTTCCTCTAGCTTTCTCCATAGAAAATATGAATATGTTCAACTGGGGTCTACATGTGGAACCAATTACTGTATCTAAGCTCAAAATAAAATGTTCCCCTATAAAAACATTCAAAAAATAAAGTCCATTGATATTATCCAGAAAACACAAACACAGAGGCTGTAGCAATATCTGGGATTGAGTTAGCAAAAACACAACCAGATATTTCTGGTTTCATCCAGTAATATCCGGACAAACTGGTGTGGAATTTGAATGCAATGGACTGAGAAAATCAGAGTAAAAATGGTTTTGGAGAAAAGCAAAGTCTTTTCGTTAGGCAAGTGCATAAAATGTCATCTATACAAACAGAAATATCATGTATGTTTGTCGTAGTTCCTCTAGCTTTCTCCCTTGAAAAAACGAATGTGTAGAGCTGGTGTCCCCATGATGAACCAATTAGTGTTTCTACGGTTCAAAATTAAATGTTCCCTTATACAAATTTTCAAAACAATGAAGTCCATCGATAATATCCAGAACACAAACACAGAAACTTTCACAATATTTCGCATTGAGTTAGCCAAAGAACAACCGGATATTTCTGGTTTCTTCCAGTCATATCCGGACAAAGTGGTGTGGAATTCGTATGTAATGGACCGAGGAAATCACAGTAAAAAAGGTTTTGGAGAAAAGCAAAGTCTTTTTGTTAGGGAAGAGCATAAAATGTCATCGATACAAGCAGAAATATCATGTTTGTTTGCCACAGTTCCTCTAGCTTTCTCCCTAGAAAATACGAATGTGTAGAGCTGGTGTTTCTATGTGGGACGAGTTAGTGTTTCCAAGCACAAAATTAAATGTTCCCTGAAAAAAAATTCAAAACAATGAAGTCCTTGGATAATATCCGAAAAAAACAAGCACAGAGGCTGTAGCAATATCTGGGATTGAGTTAGCCAGGACGAAACCGATATTTCCAGCTTCATCCAGTCAGATTCAGACCCACTGGTATGGAATTCGTATGCAATGGACCGAGAAATTCACAGTACAAATGGTTTGGAGAAAAGCAAAGTCTTTTCATTGGGATAGTGAATCAAGTGTCATCTATACAAACAGAAATATCGTGTTTGTTTGCCGCATTTCCTCTAGCTTTCTCGCTAGAAAATATGAATGTGTAGAGCTGGTGTCCCCATCATGAACCAATTAGTGTTTCAAGGGTACAAAATTAAATGTTCCCTGATAAAAAAACATTCAAAACAATAAAGTCCGTAGATAATACAGGAATACACAAACACAGAGGCTGTAGCAATATCTGGGATTGAGTTATCCAAAACAAAACCGGATATTTCTGGTTTCATCGACTCATATCTCTACAAAGTGGTGTGGAATTCGTATGAAGTGTACGGAGAAATCACAGAAAAATGGTTTTGGAGAAAAGCAAAGTCTTTTCGTTAGGAAAGTGCATAAAATGTCATCTATACAAACAGAAATATCATGTTTGTTTGCCGCAGTTCCTCTAGATTCCTCCCTAGAAAATACGAATGTGTAGAGCTGGTGTCCCCATGATGAACCAATTAGAGTTTCTACAGTACACAATGAAATGTTCCCTGATAAAAATATTCAAAACAATAAAGTCCATCGATAATATCCAGAAAACACAAACACAGAGGCTGTAGCAATATCTAGGATTGAGTTAGCCAAAACAAACCGGATATTTCTGGTTTCATCCAGTCATATCCGGACAAACTGGTGTGGAATTCGTATGCAATGGACCGAGAAAATCAGAGTAAAAATGGTTTTGGAGAAAAGCAAAGTCTTTTCATTAGGAAAGTGCATAAAATGTCATCTATACAAACAGAAATATCATGTATGATTTTTCGTAGTTCCTCTAGCTTTCTGCCTTGAAAAAACGAATGTGTAGAGCTGGTGTCCCCAAGATGATCAATTAGTGTTTCTGCGGTTCAAAATTAAATGTTCCCTTATGAAAACTTTCAAAACAATGAAGTCCATCGATAATATCCAGAACACAAACACAGAAACTTTCACAATATTTCGCATTGAGTTAGCCAAAGAACAACTGGATATTTCTGGTTTCATCCAGTCATATCCGGACAAACTGGTGTGGAATTCGTATGCAATGGACCGAGAAAATCACAGTAAAAATGGTTTTGGAGAAAAGCAGAGTCTTTTCGTTAGGCAAGTGCATAAAATGTCATCGATACAAACAGAAATATCATGTTTGTTTGCCGCAGTTCCTCTAGTTTTCTCCCTAGAAAATACGAATATCTTCACCTGATGTCTCCATATGGAACCAATTACTGTATCCAAGCTCAAAATAAAATGTTCCCCGATTAAAAACTTTCAAAAAAATATAGTCCATCGATAATATACAGAAAACACAAACGCAGATGCTGTAGCAATATCTGGGATTGAGTTAGCAAAAAGAAAAACGGATATTTCCGGTTTCATCCAGTCATATCGGACAAACTGTTGTGGAATTCGTATGCAATGGACTGAGAAAATCACAGTAAAAATGGTTTTGGAGAAAAGCAAAATCTTTTCGTTAGGCAAGTGCATAAACTGTCATCTATACAAACAGAAATATCATGTTTGTTTCCCGCAGTTCCTCTAGCTTTCTCCCTAGAAAATACGAATGTGTAGAGCTGGTGTTTCTATGTGGGACCAGTTAGTGTTTCCAAGCACAAAATTAAATGTTCCCTGAAAAAAAAATTCAAAACAATAAAGTCCTTGGATAATATCCGAAAAACACAAGCACAGAGGCTGTAGCAATATCTGGGATTGAGTTAGCCAGAATGATACCGATATTTCCAGCTTCATCCAGTCAGATTCAGACCCACTGGTATGGAATTGGTATGCAATGGACCGACAAAATCACAGTACAAATGGTTTCGAGAAGAGCAAAGACTTTTCGTTAGGATAGTGAATCAAGTGTCATCTATACAAACAGAAATATCGTGTTTGTTTGCTGCATTTCCTCTAGCTTTCTCCCTAGAAAATATGAATGTGTAGAGCTGGTGTCCCATCATGAACCAATTAGTGTTTCAAGGGTACAAAATTAAATGTTCCCTGATAAAAACATTCAAAACAATAAAGTCCGTAGATAATATCAGGAATACACAAACACAGAGGCTGTAGCAATATCTGGGATTGAGTTAGCCAAAACAAAACCGGATATTTCTGGTTTCATCGACTCATATCTCTACAAAGTGGTGTGGAATTCGTATGAAGTGTACCGAGAAATCACAGAAAAATGGTTTTGGAGAAAAGCAAAGTCTTTTCGTTAGGCAAGTGCATAAAATGTCATCTGGACAAACAGAAATATCATGTTTGTTTGTCGCAGTTCCTCTAGCTTTTCCCTAGAAAATACGAATGTGTAGAGCTGGTGTCCCCATGATGAACCAATTAGAGTTTCTACAGTACACAATGAAATGTTCCCTGATAAAAACATTCAAAACAATAAAGTCCATCGATAATATCCAGAAAACACAAACACAGAGGCTGTAGCAATATCTAGGATTGAGTTAGCCAAAACACAACCAGATATTTCTGGTTTCATCCAGTCATATCCGGACAAACTGGTGTGGAATTCCTGTGCAATGGACCGAGAAAATCACAGTAAAAATGGTTTGGAGAACAGCAAAGTCTTTTCGTTAGGCAAGTGCATAAAATGTCATCTACACAAACAGAAATATCATGTTTGTTTGCCGCTTTTCCTCTAGATTTCCCCCTAGGAAATACGAATGTGCAGAGCAGGTTTCTCCATGTGGAACCAATTACTGTATACAAGCTCAAAGTTAAATGTTGCCCGAAAAAAACCTTAAAAATAATAAAGTCCGTGGATAATATCAGGAATACTCAAACACAGAGGCTGTACCAATATCATGTTTGTTTGCCGCAGTTCCTCTAGCTTTCTTCTTAGAAAATACGACTGTGTAGAGCTGATGCCTCCATGTGAAAGTAATTAGTGTTTCCAAGCTCAAAGTTAAATGTTCCCTATTAAAAAATATTCAAAACAATAAAGTCCGTGGAAAATATCAGGAATACACAAACACAGAGGCAGTAGCAATATCTGGGATTGAGTTAGCCAAAAGAAAACCAGATATTTCCGGTTTCATCCCATCATATCCTGACAAACTGTTGTGGAACTCGTATGCAGTGTATCAAGAAAATCACAGTAAAAATGGTTTTGGAGAAAAGCGAAGTCTTTTCTTTAGGCAAGTGCATAAAATGTCATCTACACAAACAGAAATATCATGTTTGACGCAGTTCCTCTAGCTTTCTCCCTAGAAAATACGAATGTGTAGAACTGATGTCTCCATGTGGAACCAATTAGTGTTTCCAAGCTCAAAATTAAATGTTCCCTGATAAAAAACATTGAAAACAATAAACTTGGTGGATAATATCAGGAATACACATACACAGAGCTGGTAGCAATATCTGGGATTGAGTTAGCCAAAAAAGAACCGGATATTTCCGGTTTCATCCAGTCATATCCGGACAAACTGGTGTGGAATTCGTATGCAGTGTATCGTGCAAATTACAGAAAAATCGTTGTGGAGAAAAGCAAAGTCTTTTCATTAGGCAAGTGCATAAAATGTCATCTAGATAAACAGAAATATCATGTTTGTTTGCCACAGTTCCTCTAGCTTTCTACTTAGAAAATACGAAGGTGTAGAGCTGGTGTCCCCATGATGAATGTATTAGTGTTTCCAACAACAAAATGAAATGTACCCTGATAAAAAAATTCAAACCAATCAATTCCATCGATAAATTTCAGAAAACATAAATACATAGGCTGTAGCAATATTTCAGATTGAGTTAGCCAAAACACAACCGGATATTTCCAGTTTCATCCAGTCATATCCGGACAAACTGGTGTGGAATTCGTATGCAATGGACTGAGAAAATCACATTAAAATGGTTTTGGAGAAAAGCAAAATCTTTTCATTAGGCAAGTGCATAAAATGTCATCTATACAAACAGAAATACCATGTTTGTTTGCCGCAGTTCCATTAGCTTTCTCCCTAGAAAATACGAATATGTAGAGCTGGTGACCCCATGATGAAACAATTACTGTATCCAAGCTAAAAATAAAATGTTCCCTGATAAAAAACTTTCAAAACAATAAAGTCTGTGGATAATATCAGGAATACACAAACACAGATTCTTTCACAATAATTCGGATTGTATTAGCCAAAACACAACCGGATATTTCCGGTTTCATCCATTCATATCTGACAAACTGGTGTGGAATTCGTATGCAATGGACCGAGAAAATCACAGTAAAAATGGTTGTGCAGTAAAGCAAAGTCTTTTCGTTAGGCAAGTGCGTAAAATGTCATCTATACAAACCGAAATATTGTGTTGTTTGTCGCAGTTCCTCTAGCTTTCTCCCTAGAAAATACGAATGTGTAGAGCTGGTGTCTCCATGATGAACCAATTAGTTTTTCTACGGTACAAAATTAAATGTTCCCTGATAAAAACATTCAAAACAATAAAAACCATCGATAATATCCAGAAAATACAAACACAGAGGATTTCACAATATTTTGGATTGAGTGGGCCAAAAGAAAACCCAGATATTTCTGGTTTCATCCAGACATATGCAGACAAATTGGATTGGAATTCGTATGCAATGGACTGAGGAAATCACAGTACAAATGGTTTTGGAGAAAAGCAAAGTCTTTTCATTAGGCAAGTGCATAAAATGTCATCTATAAAAACAGAAATATCATGTTGTTTGCCACAGTTCCTCTAGCTTTCTCCCTAGAAAATACGAGTATGTTCAACTGGTGTCTCCATGTGGAACGAATTACTGTATCCAAGCTCAAAAAAAATGTTCCCTGATAAAAAATATTCAAAAAAATAAAGTCCGTGGATAATATCCAGAAAACACAAACACAGTGGCTGTAGCAATATCTGGTTTTCAGTTAGGCAAAACAAAACCAGATATTTCTGGTTTCATCCAGTCATATCCGGACAAAATGTTGTGGAATTCGTTTGCAATGGACCGAGAAAATCACAGTACAAATGGTTTGGAGAAAAGCAAAGTCTTTGCGTTAGGATAGTGAATCAAGTGTCATCTATACAAACAGAAATATCGTGTTTGTTTGCCATATTTCCTCTAGCTTTCTCCCTAGAAAATATGAATGTGTAGAGCTGGTGCCCCATCATGAACCAATTAGTGTTTCAAGGGTACAAAATTAAATGTTCAATGATAAAAACATTCAAAACAATAAAGTCCGTAGATAATATCAGTAATACACAAACACAGAGGCTGTAGCAATATCTGGGATTGAGTTAGCCGAAACAAAACCGGATATTTCTGGTTTCATCGACTCATATCTGCACAAACTCGTGTGGAATTCGTATGAAGTGTACCGAGAAATCACAGAAAAATGGTTTTGGAGAAAAGCAAAGTCTTTTCGTTAGGAAAGTGCATAAAATGTCATCTATACAAACAGAAATATCATGTTTGTTTGCCGCAGTTCCTCTAGCTTTCTCCCTAGAAAATACGAATGTGTAGAGCTGGTGTCCCCATGATGAACCAATTAGAGTTTCTACAGTACACAATGAAATGTTCCCTGATAAAAACATTCAAAACAATAAAGTCCATCGATAATATCCAGAAAACAAAAACACAGAGGCTGTAGCAATATCTGGGATTGAGTTATCCAAAACAAAACCGGATATTTCTGGTTTCATCGACTCATATCTCTACAAAGTGGTGTGGAATTCGTATGAAGTGTACGGAGAAATCACAGAAAAATGGTTTTGGAGAAAAGCAGAGTCTTTTCGTTAGGCAAGTGCATAAAATGTCATCGATACAAACAGAAATATCATGTTTGTTTGCCGCAGTTCCTCTAGTTTTCTCCCTAGAAAATACGAATATCTTCACCTGATGTCTCCATATGGAACCAATTACTGTATCCAAGCTCAAAATAAAATGTTCCCCGATTAAAAACTTTCAAAACAATAAAGTCCATCGATAATATACAGAAAACACAAACGCAGATGCTGTAGCAATATCTGGGATTTAGTTAGCAAAAAGAAAAACGGATATTTCCGGTTTCATCCAGTCATATCGGACAAACTGTTGTGGAATTCGTATGCAATGGACTGAGAAAATCACAGTAAAAATGGTTTTGGAGAAAAGCAAAATCTTTTCGTTAGGCAAGTGCATAAACTGTCATCTATACAAACAGAAATATCATGTTTGTTTCCCGCAGTTCCTCTAGCTTTCTCCCTAGAAAATACGAATGTGTAGAGCAGGTGTTTCTATGTGGGACCAGTTAGTGTTTCCAAGCACAAAATTAAATGTTCCCTGAAAAAAAATTCAAAACAATAAAGTCCTTGGATAATATCCGAAAAACACAAGCACAGAGGCTGTAGCAATATCTGGGATTGAGTTAGCCAGAATGATACCGATATTTCCAGCTTCATCCAGTCAGATTCAGACCCACTGGTATGGAATTGGTATGCAATGGACCGACAAAATCACAGTACAAATGGTTTCGAGAAGAGCAAAGACTTTTCGTTAGGATAGTGAATCAAGTGTCATCTATACAAACAGAAATATCGTGTTTGTTTGCTGCATTTCCTCTAGCTTTCTCCCTAGAAAATATGAATGTGTAGAGCTGGTGTCCCATCATGAACCAATTAGTGTTTCAAGGGTACAAAATTAAATGTTCCCTGATAAAAACATTCAAAACAATAAAGTCCGTAGATAATATCAGGAATACACAAACACAGAGGCTGTAGCAATATCTGGGATTGAGTTAGCCAAAACAAAACCGGATATTTCTGGTTTCATCGACTCATATCTCTACAAAGTGGTGTGGAATTCGTATGAAGTGTACCGAGAAATCACAGAAAAATGGTTTTGGAGAAAAGCAAAGTCTTTTCGTTAGGCAAGTGCATAAAATGTCATCTATACAAACAGAAATATCATGTTTGTTTGTCGCAGTTCCTCTAGCTTTTCCCTAGAAAATACGAATGTGTAGAGCTGGTGTCCCCATGATGAACCAATTAGAGTTTCTACAGTACACAATGAAATGTTCCCTGATAAAAACATTCAAAACAATAAAGTCCATCGATAATATCCAGAAAACACAAACACAGAGGCTGTAGCAATATCTAGGATTGAGTTAGCCAAAACACAACCAGATATTTCTGGTTTCATCCAGTCATATCCGGACAAACTGGTGTGGAATTCCTGTGCAATGGACCGAGAAAATCACAGTAAAAATGGTTTGGAGAACAGCAAAGTCTTTTCGTTAGGCAAGTGCATAAAATGTCATCTACACAAACAGAAATATCATGTTTGTTTGCCGCTTTTCCTCTAGATTTCCCCCTAGGAAATACGAATGTGCAGAGCAGGTTTCTCCATGTGGAACCAATTACTGTATACAAGCTCAAAGTTAAATGTTGCCCGAAAAAAACCTTAAAAATAATAAAGTCCGTGGATAATATCAGGAATACTCAAACACAGAGGCTGTACCAATATCATGTTTGTTTGCCGCAGTTCCTCTAGCTTTCTTCTTAGAAAATACGACTGTGTAGAGCTGATGTCTCCATGTGAAAGTAATTAGTGTTTCCAAGCTCAAAGTTAAATGTTCCCTATTAAAAAATATTCAAAACAATAAAGTCCGTGGAAAATATCAGGAATACACAAACACAGAGGCAGTAGCAATATCTGGGATTGAGTTAGCCAAAAGAAAACCAGATATTTCCGGTTTCATCCCATCATATCCTGACAAACTGTTGTGGAACTCGTATGCAGTGTATCAAGAAAATCACAGTAAAAATGGTTTTGGAGAAAAGCGAAGTCTTTTCTTTAGGCAAGTGCATAAAATGTCATCTACACAAACAGAAATATCATGTTTGACGCAGTTCCTCTAGCTTTCTCCCTAGAAAATACGAATGTGTAGAACTGATGTCTCCATGTGGAACCAATTAGTGTTTCCAAGCTCAAAATTAAATGTTCCCTGATAAAAAACATTGAAAACAATAAACTTGGTGGATAATATCAGGAATACACATACACAGAGCTGGTAGCAATATCTGGGATTGAGTTATCCAAAAAAGAACCGGATATTTCCGGTTTCATCCAGTCATATCCGGACAAACTGGTGTGGAATTCGTATGCAGTGTATCGTGCAAATTACAGAAAAATCGTTGTGGAGAAAAGCAAAGTCTTTTCATTAGGCAAGTGCATAAAATGTCATCTAGATAAACAGAAATATCATGTTTGTTTGCCACAGTTCCTCTAGCTTTCTACTTAGAAAATACGAAGGTGTAGAGCTGGTGTCCCCATGATGAATGAATTAGTGTTTCCAACAACAAAATGAAATGTACCCTGATAAAAAAATTCAAACCAATCAATTCCATCGATAAATTTCAGAAAACATAAATACATAGGCTGTAGCAATATTTCAGATTGAGTTAGCCAAAACACAACCGGATATTTCCAGTTTCATCCAGTCATATCCGGACAAACTGGTGTGGAATTCGTATGCAATGGACTGAGAAAATCACATTAAAATGGTTTTGGAGAAAAGCAAAATCTTTTCATTAGGCAAGTGCATAAAATGTCATCTATACAAACAGAAATACCATGTTTGTTTGCCGCAGTTCCATTAGCTTTCTCCCTAGAAAATACGAATATGTAGAGCTGGTGACCCCATGATGAAACAATTACTGTATCCAAGCTAAAAATAAAATGTTCCCTGATAAAAAACTTTCAAAACAATAAAGTCTGTGGATAATATCAGGAATACACAAACACAGATTCTTTCACAATAATTCGGATTGTATTAGCCAAAACACAACCGGATATTTCCGGTTTCATCCATTCATATCTGACAAACTGGTGTGGAATTCGTATGCAATGGACCGAGAAAATCACAGTAAAAATGGTTGTGCAGTAAAGCAAAGTCTTTTCGTTAGGCAAGTGCGTAAAATGTCATCTATACAAACCGAAATATTGTGTTGTTTGTCGCAGTTCCTCTAGCTTTCTCCCTAGAAAATACGAATGTGTAGAGCTGGTGTCTCCATGATGAACCAATTAGTTTTTCTACGGTACAAAATTAAATGTTCCCTGATAAAAACATTCAAAACAATAAAAACCATCGATAATATCCAGAAAATACAAACACAGAGGATTTCACAATATTTTGGATTGAGTGGGCCAAAAGAAAACCCAGATATTTCTGGTTTCATCCAGACATATGCAGACAAATTGGATTGGAATTCGTATGCAATGGACCGAGGAAATCACAGTACAAATGGTTTTGGAGAAAAGCAAAGTCTTTTCATTAGGCAAGTGCATAAAATGTCATCTATAAAAACAGAAATATCATGTTGTTTGCCACAGTTCCTCTAGCTTTCTCCCTAGAAAATACGAGTATGTTCAACTGGTGTCTCCATGTGGAACGAATTACTGTATCCAAGCTCAAAAAAAAATGTTCCCTGATAAAAAATATTCAAAAAAATAAAGTCCGTGGATAATATCCAGAAAACACAAACACAGTGGCTGTAGCAATATCTGGTTTTCAGTTAGGCAAAACAAAACCAGATATTTCTGGTTTCATCCAGTCATATCCGGACAAAGTGTTGTGGAATTCGTATGCAATGGACCGAGAAAATCACAGTACAAATGGTTTGGAGAAAAGCAAAGTCTTTTCGTTAGGATAGTGAATCAAGTGTCATCTATACAAACAGAAATATCGTGTTTGTTTGCCACATTTCCTCTAGCTTTCTCCCTAGAAAATATGAATGTGTAGAGCTGGTGCCCCATCATGAACCAATTAGTGTTTCAAGGGTACAAAATTAAATGTTCAATGATAAAAACATTCAAAACAATAAAGTCCGTAGATAATATCAGTAATACACAAACACAGAGGCTGTAGCAATATCTGGGATTGAGTTAGCCGAAACAAAACCGGATATTTCTGGTTTCATCGACTCATATCTGCACAAAGTCGTGTGGAATTCGTATGAAGTGTACCGAGAAATCACAGAAAAATGGTTTTGGAGAAAAGCAAAGTCTTTTCGTTAGGAAAGTGCATAAAATGTCATCTATACAAACAGAAATATCATGTTTGTTTGCCGCAGTTCCTCTAGCTTTCTCCCTAGAAAATACGAATGTGTAGAGCTGGTGTCCCCATGATGAACCAATTAGAGTTTCTACAGTACACAATGAAATGTTCCCTGATAAAAACATTCAAAACAATAAAGTCCATCGATAATATCCAGAAAACAAAAACACAGAGGCTGTAGCAATATCTGGGATTGAGTTATCCAAAACAAAACCGGATATTTCTGGTTTCATCGACTCATATCTCTACAAAGTGGTGTGGAATTCGTATGAAGTGTACGGAGAAATCACAGAAAAATGGTTTTGGAGAAAAGCAAAGTCTTTTCGTTAGGAAATTGCATAAAATGTCATCTATACAAACAGAAATATCATGTTTGTTTGCCGCAGTTCCTCTAGATTCCTCCCTAGAAAATACGAATGTGTAGAGCTGGTGTCCCCATGATGAACCAATTAGAGTTTCTACAGTACACAATGAAATGTTCCCTGATAAAAATATTCAAAACAATAAAGTCCATCGATAATATCCAGAAAACACAAACACAGAGGCTGTAGCAATATCTAGGATTGAGTTAGCCAAAACAAAACCGGATATTTCTGGTTTCATCCAGTCATATCCGGACAAACTGGTGTGGAATTCGTATGCAATGGACCGAGAAAATCAGAGTAAAAATGGTTTTGGAGAAAAGCAAAGTCTTTTCATTAGGAAAGTGCATAAAATGTCATCTATACAAACAGAAATATCATGTATGATTTTTCGTAGTTCCTCTAGCTTTCTGCCTTGAAAAAACGAATGTGTAGAGCTGGTGTCCCCAAGATGATCAATTAGTGTTTCTGCGGTTCAAAATTAAATGTTCCCTTATGAAAACTTTCAAAACAATGAAGTCCATCGATAATATCCAGAACACAAACACAGAAACTTTCACAATATTTCGCATTGAGTTAGCCAAAGAACAACTGGATATTTCTGGTTTCATCCAGTCATATCCGGACAAACTGGTGTGGAATTCGTATGCAATGGACCGAGAAAATCACAGTAAAAATGGTTTTGGAGAAAAGCAGAGTCTTTTCGTTAGGCAAGTGCATAAAATGTCATCGATACAAACAGAAATATCATGTTTGTTTGCCGCAGTTCCTCTAGTTATCTCCCTAGAAAATACGAATATCTTCACCTGATGTCTCCATATGGAACCAATTACTGTATCCAAGCTCAAAATAAAATGTTCCCCGATTAAAAACTTTCAAAAAAATATAGTCCATCGATAATATACAGAAAACACAAACGCAGATGCTGTAGCAATATCTGGGATTGAGTTAGCAAAAAGAAAAACGGATATTTCCGGTTTCATCCAGTCATATCGGACAAACTGTTGTGGAATTCGTATGCAATGGACTGAGAAAATCACAGTAAAAATGGTTTTGGAGAAAAGCAAAATCTTTTCGTTAGGCAAGTGCATAAACTGTCATCTATACAAACAGAAATATCATGTTTGTTTCCCGCAGTTCCTCTAGCTTTCTCCCTAGAAAATACGAATGTGTAGAGCTGGTGTTTCTATGTGGGACCAGTTAGTGTTTCCAAGCACAAAATTAAATGTTCCCTGAAAAAAAAATTCAAAACAATAAAGTCCTTGGATAATATCCGAAAAACACAAGCACAGAGGCTGTAGCAATATCTGGGATTGAGTTAGCCAGAATGATACCGATATTTCCAGCTTCATCCAGTCAGATTCAGACCCACTGGTATGGAATTGGTATGCAATGGACCGACAAAATCACAGTACAAATGGTTTCGAGAAGAGCAAAGACTTTTCGTTAGGATAGTGAATCAAGTGTCATCTATACAAACAGAAATATCGTGTTTGTTTGCTGCATTTCCTCTAGCTTTCTCCCTAGAAAATATGAATGTGTAGAGCTGGTGTCCCATCATGAACCAATTAGTGTTTCAAGGGTACAAAATTAAATGTTCCCTGATAAAAACATTCAAAACAATAAAGTCCGTAGATAATATCAGGAATACACAAACACAGAGGCTGTAGCAATATCTGGGATTGAGTTAGCCAAAACAAAACCGGATATTTCTGGTTTCATCGACTCATATCTCTACAAAGTGGTGTGGAATTCGTATGAAGTGTACCGAGAAATCACAGAAAAATGGTTTTGGAGAAAAGCAAAGTCTTTTCGTTAGGCAAGTGCATAAAATGTCATCTGGACAAACAGAAATATCATGTTTGTTTGTCGCAGTTCCTCTAGCTTTTCCCTAGAAAATACGAATGTGTAGAGCTGGTGTCCCCATGATGAACCAATTAGAGTTTCTACAGTACACAATGAAATGTTCCCTGATAAAAACATTCAAAACAATAAAGTCCATCGATAATATCCAGAAAACACAAACACAGAGGCTGTAGCAATATCTAGGATTGAGTTAGCCAAAACACAACCAGATATTTCTGGTTTCATCCAGTCATATCCGGACAAACTGGTGTGGAATTCCTGTGCAATGGACCGAGAAAATCACAGTAAAAATGGTTTGGAGAACAGCAAAGTCTTTTCGTTAGGCAAGTGCATAAAATGTCATCTACACAAACAGAAATATCATGTTTGTTTGCCGCTTTTCCTCTAGATTTCCCCCTAGGAAATACGAATGTGCAGAGCAGGTTTCTCCATGTGGAACCAATTACTGTATACAAGCTCAAAGTTAAATGTTGCCCGAAAAAAACCTTAAAAATAATAAAGTCCGTGGATAATATCAGGAATACTCAAACACAGAGGCTGTACCAATATCATGTTTGTTTGCCGCAGTTCCTCTAGCTTTCTTCTTAGAAAATACGACTGTGTAGAGCTGATGCCTCCATGTGAAAGTAATTAGTGTTTCCAAGCTCAAAGTTAAATGTTCCCTATTAAAAAATATTCAAAACAATAAAGTCCGTGGAAAATATCAGGAATACACAAACACAGAGGCAGTAGCAATATCTGGGATTGAGTTAGCCAAAAGAAAACCAGATATTTCCGGTTTCATCCCATCATACCCTGACAAACTGTTGTGGAACTCGTATGCAGTGTATCAAGAAAATCACAGTAAAAATGGTTTTGGAGAAAAGCGAAGTCTTTTCTTTAGGCAAGTGCATAAAATGTCATCTACACAAACAGAAATATCATGTTTGACGCAGTTCCTCTAGCTTTCTCCCTAGAAAATACGAATGTGTAGAACTGATGTCTCCATGTGGAACCAATTAGTGTTTCCAAGCTCAAAATTAAATGTTCCCTGATAAAAAACATTGAAAACAATAAACTTGGTGGATAATATCAGGAATACACATACACAGAGCTGGTAGCAATATCTGGGATTGAGTTAGCCAAAAAAGAACCGGATATTTCCGGTTTCATCCAGTCATATCCGGACAAACTGGTGTGGAATTCGTATGCAGTGTATCGTGCAAATTACAGAAAAATCGTTGTGGAGAAAAGCAAAGTCTTTTCATTAGGCAAGTGCATAAAATGTCATCTAGATAAACAGAAATATCATGTTTGTTTGCCACAGTTCCTCTAGCTTTCTGCTTAGAAAATACGAAGGTGTAGAGCTGGTGTCCCCATGATGAATGAATTAGTGTTTCCAACAACAAAATGAAATGTACCCTGATAAAAAAATTCAAACCAATCAATTCCATCGATAAATTTCAGAAAACATAAATACATAGGCTGTAGCAATATTTCAGATTGAGTTAGCCAAAACACAACCGGATATTTCCAGTTTCATCCAGTCATATCCGGACAAACTGGTGTGGAATTCGTATGCAATGGACTGAGAAAATCACATTAAAATGGTTTTGGAGAAAAGCAAAATCTTTTCATTAGGCAAGTGCATAAAATGTCATCTATACAAACAGAAATACCATGTTTGTTTGCCGCAGTTCCATTAGCTTTCTCCCTAGAAAATACGAATATGTAGAGCTGGTGACCCCATGATGAAACAATTACTGTATCCAAGCTAAAAATAAAATGTTCCCTGATAAAAAACTTTCAAAACAATAAAGTCTGTGGATAATATCAGGAATACACAAACACATATTCTTTCACAATAATTCGGATTGTGTTAGCCAAAACACAACCGGATATTTCCGGTTTCATCCATTCATATCTGACAAACTGGTGTGGAATTCGTATGCAATGGACCGAGAAAATCACAGTAAAAATGGTTGTGCAGTAAAGCAAAGTCTTTTCGTTAGGCAAGTGCATAAAATGTCATCTATACAAACAGAAATATCATGTTTGTTTTCCGCAGTTCCTCTAGCTTTCTCCCTAGAAAATACGAATGTGTAGAGCTGGTGTCTCCATGATGAACCAATTAGTTTTTCTACGGTACAAAATTAAATGTTCCCTGATAAAAACATTCAAAACAATAAAAACCATCGATAATATCCAGAAAATACAAACACAGAGGATTTCACAATATTTTGGATTGAGTGGGCCAAAAGAAAACCCAGATATTTCTGGTTTCATCCAGACATATGCAGACAAATTGGATTGGAATTCGTATGCAATGGACCGAGGAAATCACAGTACAAATGGTTTTGGAGAAAAGCAAAGTCTTTTCATTAGGCAAGTGCATAAAATGTCATCTATAAAAACAGAAATATCATGTTGTTTGCCACAGTTCCTCTAGCTTTCTCCCTAGAAAATACGAGTATGTTCAACTGGTGTCTCCATGTGGAACGAATTACTGTATCCAAGCTCAAAAAAAAAAATGTTCCCTGATAAAAAATATTCAAAAAAATAAAGTCCGTGGATAATATCCAGAAAACACAAACACAGTGGCTGTAGCAATATCTGGTTTTCAGTTAGGCAAAACAAAACCAGATATTTCTGGTTTCATCCAGTCATATCCGGACAAAGTGTTGTGGAATTCGTATGCAATGGACCGAGAAAATCACAGTACAAATGGTTTGGAGAAAAGCAAAGTCTTTTCGTTAGGATAGTGAATCAAGTGTCATCTATACAAACAGAAGTATCGTGTTTGTTTGCCACATTTCCTCTAGCTTTCTCCCTAGAAAATATGAATGTGTAGAGCTGGTGCCCCATCATGAACCAATTAGTGTTTCAAGGGTACAAAATTAAATGTTCAATGATAAAAACATTCAAAACAATAAAGTCCGTAGATAATATCAGTAATACACAAACACAGAGGCTGTAGCAATATCTGGGATTGAGTTAGCCGAAACAAAACCGGATATTTCTGGTTTCATCGACTCATATCTGCACAAAGTCGTGTGGAATTCGTATGAAGTGTACCGAGAAATCACAGAAAAATGGTTTTGGAGAAAAGCAAAGTCTTTTCGTTAGGAAAGTGCATAAAATGTCATCTATACAAACAGAAATATCATGTTTGTTTGCCGCAGTTCCTCTAGCTTTCTCCCTAGAAAATACGAATGTGTAGAGCTGGTGTCCCCATGATGAACCAATTAGAGTTTCTACAGTACACAATGAAATGTTCCCTGATAAAAACATTCAAAACAATAAAGTCCATCGATAATATCCAGAAAACAAAAACACAGAGGCTGTAGCAATATCTGGGATTGAGTTATCCAAAATAAACCCGGATATTTCTGGCTTCATCCAGTCATATCCGGACAAACTGGTGTGGAATTCGTATGCAATGGACCGAGAAAATCAGAGTAAAAATGGTTTTGGAGAAAAGCAAAGTCTTTTCGTTAGGAAAGTGCATAAAATGTCATCTATACAAACAGAAATATCATGTATGTTTTTTTCGTAGTTCCTCTAGCTTTCTCCCTTGAAAAAACGAATGTGTAGAGCTGGTGTCCCCAAGATGATCCAATTAGTGTTTCTACGGTTCAAATTTAAATGTTCCCTTATGAAAACTTTGAAAACAATGAAGACCATCAAAAATATCCAGAACACAAACAAAGAAACTTTCACAATATTTCGCATTGAGTTAGCCAAACACAACCGGATATTTCTGGTTTCATCCAGTCATATCCGGACAAACTGGTGTGGAATTCGTATGCAATGGACCGAGAAAATCATAGTAAATTGGTTTTGGAGAAAAGCAAAGTCTTTTCGTTAGGCAAGTGCATAAAATGTCATCGATACAAACAGAAATATCATGTTTGTTTGATTCAGTTCCTCTAGCTTTCTCCCTAGAAAATACGAATATGTTCACCTGATGTCTCCATGTGGAACCAATTACTGTATCCAAGCTCAAAATAAAATGTTCCCCGATAAAAAACATTCAAAAAAACAAAGTCCATTGATATATCCAGAAAACACAAACACAGAGGCTGTAGCAATATCTGGGATTGAGTTAGCCAAAACAAAACCAGATATTTCCAGTTTCATACAGTCATATCCAGAAAAACTGGTGTGGAATTCGTATGCAATGGACCGAGAAAATCACAGTCCAAATGGTTTTGGAGAACAGCAAAGTCTTTTCTTTAGGCAAGTGCATAAAATGTCATCGATGCAAACAGAAATATCATGATGTTTGTGGCAGTTCCTCTAGCATTCTCCCTAGAAAAAACGACTGTGTAGAGCTGGTGTCCCGATGATGAACCAATTAGTGTTTCCACTGTACAAAATTAACTGTTCCCCAATAAAAAGCATTCAAAATAATAAAGTCCGTGGATAATATCAGGAATACACAAACACAGAGGCTGTAGCAATATCATGTTTGTTTGCCGCAGTTCCTCTAGCTTTCTCCTTAGAAAATACGACTGTGTAGAGCTGATGTCTCCATGTGAAACCAATTAGTGTTTCCAAGATCAAAATAAAATGTTCCCTGATAAAAAAAAAATTCAAAACAATAAAGTCCGTGGATAATATTAGGAATACACAAACACAGAGGCTGTAGCAATATCTGGGATTGAGTTAGCTAAAGCAAAACTGGATATTTCCGGTTTCATCCAGTCATATGCGGACAAAGTGGTGTGGAATTCGTATGCAATGGACCTAGAAAATCACAGTAAAATTGGTTTTGGAGAAAAGCAAAGTCTTTTCGTTAGGCAAGTGCATAAAATGTCATCGATACAAACAGAAATATCATGTTTGTTTGTCGCAGTTCCTCTACTATTCTCCCTAGAAAATAGGAATGTGTAGAGCTGGTGTCTCCTTGTAGAAGCAATTAGTGTTTCCAGGAACAAAAGTAAATGTTCTCCGATAAAAAAAATTGAAAACAATAAAGTCCGTTGATAATATTAGGAATACACAAAAACAGATACTGTAGCAATATCTGGGATTCAGTTAGCCAAAACAAAACCGGATATTTCCGGTTTCATCCAGTCATATCCGGACAAACTGGTTTGGAATTCCTATTCAATGGACGGAGAAAATCACAGTCAAAATGGTTTTGGAGAAAAGCAAAGTCTTTTCGTTAGGCAAGTGCATAAAATGTCGTCTATACAAAGAGAAATATTATGTTTATCTGACGCAGTTCCTCTAGCTTTCTCACTAGAAAATATGAATGTGTAGAGCTGGTGTCCCCATGATGAAGCAATTAGTGTTTCTATGCTACAAAATTAAATGTTCCCTGATAAAAACATTCAAAACAATAAAGTCCATCGATAATATCCAGTAAACACAAACACAGAAACTCACAATATTTTGCATTGAGTTAGCCAAAGAACAACCGGATATTTCTGTTTTCATCCAGTCATATCCGGAAAAACTGGTGTGGAATTCGTAAGCAATGGGCTGAAAAAATCAGAGTAAAATCGTTTTGGAGAAAAGCAAAGTGTTTTCTTTAGGCAAGTGCATAAAATATCATCGATACAAACAGAAACATCATGTTTGTTAGCGCAGTTCGTCTAGCTTTCTCCCTAGAAATACGAGTATATAGAGCTGGTGTCTCCATGTGGAACCAATTACTTTATCCAAGCTCAAAATAAAATATTCCCCGATAATAACGTTCAAAACAATAAAGTCCATTGATAATATGAGGAATACACAAACACAGAGGCTGTAAAAATATCTGGGATTGAGTGAGCCAAAACAAAACCGGATATTTCTGGTTTCATGCAGTCAGATCCGGACAATCTGGCGTGCAATACGTATGTAATGGACCGTTAAAATCAGAGTAAAAATGGTTTTGGAGAAAGCAAAGATTTTCGATAGGCAAGTGCATAAAATGTCATTTATACAAACAGAAATACCATGTTTGTTTTCCACAGTTCCTCTAGCTTTCTCCCTAGAAAATATGAATGTGTAGAGCTGGTGTCCCCATGATGAACCAATTAGAGTTTCTGTGGTAAAAAATTAAATGTTCCCTGATAAAAACATTCAAAACAATAAAGTCCATCGATAATATCCAGAAAACACAAACACACAGGCTGTAGCAATATTTCGGATTGAGTTAGCCAAAACACAACCAGATACTTCTGGTTTCATCCAGTCATATCCGGACAAAGTGGTGTGGAATTTGTATGCAATGGACCGAGAAAATCACAGTAAAAATGGTTTTGGAGAAAAGCAAAGTCTTTTCGTTACGAAAGTGCATAAAATGTCATCTATACAAACAGAAATATCTTGTTTGTTTGCCACAGTTCCTCTAGCTTTCTCCTTAGAAAATACGAACATATAGAGCTGGTGTCTCCATGTGGAACCATTTACTGTATCCAAGCTCAAAAGAAAATGTTCCCTGATAAAAAACATTCAATAATAAAGTCCGTTGATAATATCAGGAATACACAAACACAGAGGCTGTAGCAATATCTGGGATTGAATGACCCAAAAAACAAGCGGATGTTTCCGGTTTCACCCATACATTTCCGGATAAATTGGTGTGGAATTCGTATGCAATGGACCGAGAAAATTAGAGTAAAAATGGTTTTGGAGAAAAGCAAAGTCTTTTCGTTAGGAAAGTGCATAAAATGTCATCTATACCAACAGAAATATCATGTTTCTTTGCCGCAGTTCCTCTAACTTTCTCCCTAGAAAATACGAATGTGTAGAGCTGGTGTCTCCATGTGGAATGAATTAGTGTATCCAAGCTCAAAATAAAATGTTCCCCAATAAAAAACATTGAAATCAATAAAGTCTGTGGATAATATCAGGAATACACAAACAGAGAGTCTGTAGCAATATCTGGGATTGAGTTAGCCAACACACAACCGGATACTTCCTGTTTCATCCAGTCATGTCCGGAAAAACTTGTGTGGAAATCATATGCAATGGACCGAGAAAATCACAGTAAAAATGGTTTTGGAGAAAAGCAAAGTCTTTTCGTTAGGCAAGTGCATACAATGTCATCTAGACAAACATAAATATGTTTGTTTTCCACAGCTCCTCTAGCTTTCTCCCTAGAATATACGAATGTGTAGAGCTCGTGTCCCCATGATGAACCAATGAGTGTTTCTACGGTATAAAAATAAATGTTCACTGAAAAATATTCAAAACAATAAAGTCCATTGATAATATCCAGACAACAAAAAACACAGAGTCTGTAGAAATATCTGGGTTTGAGTTAGCCAAAACACAACCGTATATTTCTGGTTTCATCCTGTCATATCCGGACAATGGTGTGGAATTCGTATGCAATGGCCCGAGAAAATCACAGTAAAAATGATTTTGGAGAAAAGCAAAGTATTTTCATTAGGCAATTGCAAAAATGTCATCGATACAAACAGAAATATCATGTTTGTTTGCCGCAGTTCCTCTAGCTTTCTCCCTTGAATATACGAATATGTAGAGCTGGTGTCTCCATGTGGAAAAAATTATTGTTTCGAAGTACAAAATTAAATGTTCCCTGTTAAAAAACATTCAAAACAATAAAGTCTGTGGATAATATCAGGAATACACAAACACAGAGGCTGTAGCAATATCTGGGATTGAGTTGTCCAAAACAAAACCGGATATTTCTGGTTTCATCCAGTCATATCCGGACAAACGGGTCTGGAATTCGTCTGCAATGGACCGAGAAAATCACAGTAAAAATGGTTTTGGAGAAAAGCAAAGTCTTTTCGTTAGGCAAGTGCATAAAATGTCATCTATACAAACAGAAATATCATGTTTGTTTGCCACAGTTCCTCTAGATTTCTCCCTAGAAAATACGAATATGTAGAGCTGGTGTCTCCATGTGGAAACAATTAGTCTTTCACAGCACAAAATTAAATGATCCCAGATAAAAAACATTCAAATCAATAAAGCTGTGGAAATATCATGTTTGTTTGCCGCAGTTCCTCTAGCATTCTCCCTATAAAATGCGAATGTGTAGAGCTGGTGTCCCCATGATGAAACAATTAGTGTTTCTACAGTACAAAAATAAATATTCCCGAGCAAGCAGCAAGATGGCGGAATAGGCAGGGAGCACACTATTAGTCCGGGGGAGAGACAGTTTAATATAAGTGGAGATACTGCCGGGTCAAGGAAGAGTAGGGGAAGAAACAGCAGAGAAAACTCTTCCGGAACTAGTGATTCACAGTGTACCTGCGTGAATAGCGTGGGAGCCCCAGTTTGGGACACCAGTGGCAGCCTCAACGCACAAGCATTGGAACGCGAGTTGAACCAAACCTCAATAACCCAAGACACCAGCGAGCAGGCGGAAAGCGGAGGCTAGAAGGAATGAGGCTTCATACTCCGTGGGGAAAAATTCACCAGGCTAACTAGAAGAGAGAGAGGAAAAAAATAAAAAAGTGACCGATACGGACACAAGCTTCTCTCTCTCCGCTCACGTCTCAAAGGTGAGCAAGACAGAGCAGCGCCATTTTGGACATACATCATAGGCAGCGTGACCTCAGGTCTGCACCGGCCCTGAGCCTAGCAGAAAAACCTGACTCTGGGGGGAGGGGTGAAATAACAGGAGATTAGCCTCTAACTTGGCAACCCAGTGGGAGATTGCAGGAGAATTGGAGCCCATACTGAGGGCAGCAGAGATTCCGTGTGTGGTCCTTGGGAAAGAGCTTCCGATCTCTGGCTCCTGTGGGCATATCATTTGCCTGCTAACTACCTCCAATTACATTCAGCTGTGCGGAATTACTTCCATTTTGATCAAAAAAAGAAAGAAAGAGAGATTTACCACACCTAACCTGGGAGTGTCATCTTTGACACACCCTCAACCCTGAGGAACCAAACACAGCTCTCAGTCCACACTCATCTCAAACCTCTAAGGCTCCACTGAAAGCAGACAGTCCACTTAATATAGAGCCATAGTGTAACAAGAAAAAACACCACAGTGAAGAAACCAAATATCTCCAACATGCCAAACAACAAACGCAAAAAACAAGCTAACAAGAACAAGGAAGACACTATGACGCCCCCAAATGAAAAAGACACCCCAATTCAAGATTATGAAGATCTTCAGATAGGAGAAATGCAATAAGTGGATCTCAAAAAATTGATAAGAACATTAAGAAGTTCTCAAAAACAAATTCTTGAACTACAGAAATCCTTAATGGACAAGATAGAAAATCTCTCTCGTGAAAATGAAATATTAAGGAGGAATCCAAATGAAATGAAACAACTAGTGGAACAAGAAACTGTGATAGTGACGAGAAATCATAATGAAATGAAGAATTCAATAGATCAAATGACAAACACATTAGAGAGCCTTAAAAACAGAATGGGCGAAGCAGAAGAGAGCATATCAGACTTAGAAGAGGGAGAACAGGAAAGGAAACAGGCAAACCCAAGAAAAGAAGAAGAAATCAGAAATCTAAAACATATTGTCAGGAATCTACAGGATACTATTAAAAAACCCAATATTCGGGTTCTAGGAGTTCCTGAAGGCATGGAGAGGGAGAAAGGATTAGAAGGCATTTTCAGTGACATACTAGCAGAAAATATCCCAGGTTTGGAGAAGGACAGAGGCATCTTAGTACAGGAAGCTTATAGAACCCCTAATAAACATGACCAAAAGAGATCCTCACCATGACATGTTGTAATCAAACTCACCACAGTGAAACATAAAGAAAAGATCCTAAAATGTGCAAGAGAGAAACGTCAGATTACTCTTATAGGATCTCCAATTAGACTGACAGCAGACTTCTCATCAGAAACCCTACAAGCTAGAAGGGAATGGCGAGACATAGCCCAGGTATTAAGAGCGAAAAACTGCCAGCCGAGAATACTATATCCTGCAAAGCTCTCATTTGTGAATGAAGGTGAAATTAAGACTTTTCATAGCAAACAGACACTGAAAGAATTTGTTGCCACTCATCCTGCCCTGCAAAAGATGCTTAAAGATGTGTTACACACAGAAACACAGAAATACGGTCACGAATATGAAAGAAGGTAAAGGAAGGAAACCTCACAGCAAAAGATCACAGGAAGCTCAATTTCTCTTTGACATAGAATTAAACTCTGATGCTCGGTTAAAGCAATGTGTTAAAGTAATCTATTATGTGCTCTTGATGTCTGTTCAATTCTAATTGTTCAAAAACAGCTGAATTTTTATTAAGAGCTATGGGTTATTTAAATATGTGCTTATTTTCAAAGATTTGAATAGTCACCTTGTAACAATGATCAAATTTGGTCTATGTTATGTCATGATTTTAAGGAATCTTATTTCAACCAGATATGTTGGATTTTGAGCCTTCTTGGCATTCTGGACAGGCATTCAGAAAATCAAAGTTTCAAACAATCTGGTCTCTAAAATTTCCAGTAAATCCTGGACTTTGGTTTTTCCAGTTTGGGCCCAACTGAAAAAATCGAAGGACCTATGTCTCTCATCTTATAGAGACACCAACTAAGCAGGCTATTTGGATTATATTAGAAGGACTGTCAGGATGTGATGTGGTACCAGACTTTAAGTTTCTATAATGGAAAATGCTATAATACAAATGTTTGAGAATTAAAAATCTAATGATCTTGTGTTACTAGACATGATAGTTATCTTAATGAGAAAGCCCCAGAGACCTAAAGGGTTAAATACTTGTAAAATCCTACAGGTGCTTTCAAAAATACTGTGAAGCAAGCAAGTGCCTCTTGTTGGTTGATGAGTTTATAATTTTAAACATGGCGACTTAAAGTCTTTTGTCATCCATAGTTATATATGGTGTGCTGCTCATAAAACTAAAGCGTTGTTGGTTCTGTGTTTAGCTGTCCTCCTATAGGTTCCTATGGACTTTTTCCAGCCACTTCTATTGTATTCAGTACTTTGGGATGGCTCTGTAAACAGATGAAGCCAATAATGTATTAACAGTACCAACTGAGAGAAAGTATGGTTAACTGAGGTTACTAAAAACAAAAAGCAATTCAAATCAATTGGCAATTTACAAAAAGAGTTAAAGATTTTAAAAGCTATTATTAAAATTGCTATATTGGTCTATTATGCTATGTTATATGTGTGTACATATTGTATGTCCACATGGGGAAATTTTATTAAGAGTTTTATTTTAAATGGCTTATAGATAAAATTGTCCATAAATTTAAGCTGCTAAAATCAATCAAATATACATTTTAATTGGTGTGACCTGAATCTGTGTATCATATGTTTTAAACGTGTTGGTAGAAAGAAACTAAAAACATTTTCTATGGTTGTGCTTAAGTTTACTGGTTAAACAAACTACACCATGTTAGATATTTAAGAGGTGTTTTCAAATACATGATTCTTAAAATTTCTAGAAGGCATTGGACCCTCTGGTAAATGTTTTCTTAAGTTGTTATCTAATGGTTGAAACTGTTTGCTAAGTATTCATGTAATATTGCTATTGTCAGCAAGCGATCTAGGACTTGCTCCCTCATTTCTCTATTCTAAGCCCAACTTGTTCTTTCATTTCTCTATCCTCTTCAAGGTAGGAAACTAATTCTATTATAAAGGAATCTGTAGGACGCACAATTTAATCTTTAGACCTTATAAAAGAGATGGCTAACATTTTTCTGTAATAGCATAGCCAAAATAAGAACTTCATTAAAAATCTCGTAGTAGATTCACTTTGCCATCAGCGAAGTATACAGTAAGTAGAAAAAACCTCCCTTTCAGACTAAAGGGAAAGAAAGTTTTAAAGTGAGAATATAATTTTCCTCATGGGCATTGTCTACCTTAGAAAAACTACTACAGAACATGCCTGTGACTATAGACTTGTAGTTCAGGCCGCAGAAGATTAGAGATGGGACTTGGGCACTGCCTTGACTTGCATCCTCTGGTCTGCTTTAACACAAACCAGGAGGAAAGGAAAGCTCGGCAACAGAAGCAATGGGTGGCAGGCCTATTAATGGCTGATCTGTACAGTGATCTTCCCTCAAGGAGACCCAACAGGCCAGTCCACTGCAGTGGCTTTCAATGTGGTAAGCCTGGGCTTCAGCAGAAATCAGCCTGTGAAGAGCCCTGGCAGCTCTGCCAAGAGTTGGATCACTGGAAATGGACCTGCCCTGGAGTCGAAGGATGCCCAGGTCAGAGCCACAGATCTTATTGGCTCTAAGCTGAAAAGCCCTTCACTCAGCCCAACTTCCAAAGTGACCACTGCAGCTGAGGGGATGGTCAAGTAGGGTCAGCAACATTGCAGGCAGAACTGTAAATTTCTTGTTAGAAATGCCACTTGCCTTGACCTGGCCAGCTCTCCTCCAAGGCCAGCCAAGTAATGAAAGTCAACAGAGTGCCTTCCCCTAGGAGGTTCACACCTCCCTTAGGATATACCCCATGTGAAGAGATAGATAGGTATGGGCCTCTTAACTTACAAGGCCTAAAGCCCACCAGATTATTATCAAGCCCCTTCTATCAGGTTCTATTTGCCTCTCAATCAGAAAAATTACTTGTAGCTTAGACAGCACCTTTCTTAGCTCCTCTAATAATGACTCTGTCCTTTATTCTAGGCCCTGTCTAGTGCACTTGGGCCTCATTCCTTTGTAATCATAACCTCTACTCTACCACCAATGGCTATACTCCCAACCTGTGTGTACTGATGTCCTCTTCCCCACTTAATGCTGTATAATTGTTCAAACCTGGTAAATTACACTCTAAGGATCATTGGTTACTATCCTCACTCTATCTTTTATGACCTTGTCTAAATATGATCAGAGTCGGTAAACTTGGAAGGCTTCCATAGCCTTGGCAACTCATGACGACAGCCTAGGATGGTTACTGGTGCCATAAACTAGAGTGTTAATTTGTTGGGTCAACAACAGGAGCCACTGTGCACTTGCTCCTCATATGGGATCTCTGTCCTTAATGTGCTATACATTTTGATTTAATGCTATAACTAGTACTCAAACAGTATGTTTCACTTTGTGTTTCTATGTGGGTGCAAACTGTTGAAATCTTTATACTAAAATGATCTTCGGTATATAAAGAGAATTGAAAATGAATCTTGATGCAAATGGAAAGGGAGAGGGAGCGGGAGAGGGGAGGGTTGAGGGTTGGAGGGAAATTATGGGAGGGGAAAGCCATTGTAATCCATAAGCTGTACACTGGAAACTTATATTCATTAAATAAAAGTTAAAACAAAACAAAGCAAAACAAAATAAATGTTCCCTGATAAAAACATTCAAAACAATAAAGTCCGTTGATAATATCCAGAAAACACAAACAGAGAGGCTGTAGTAATATTTCAGATTGAGTTAGCCAAAACAGAACCGGATATTTCTGGTTTCATCCAGTCATATCCGGACAAACTGGAGTGGAATTTGTATGCATTGGACCAAGAAAGTCACAGTAAAAATGGTTTTGGAGAAAAGCAAAGTCTTTTCTTTGGCAAGTGCATAAAATGTCATCTATACAAAAAGAAATATCATGTGTGTTTGTCACAGTTCCTCTAGCTTTCTCCCTAGAAAATAGGAATGTGTAGAGCTGGTGTCTCCATGTGGAACCAATTAGTGTTTCCAAGATCAAAATAAGATGTTCCCTGATAAAAAACATTCAAAACAATAAAGTGCATGGATAATATCAGGAATACACAAACACAGAGGCTGTAGCAATATCTGGGATTGAGTTCGCCAAAACAAAACCGGATATTTCCGGTTTCATCCAGTCATATCTGGACAAACTGGTGTGGAATTCATACGAAGAGTACCGAGAAAATCACAGAAAAATGGTTTTGTAGAACAGCAAAGTCTTTTCGTTAGGCAAGTGCATAAAATGTCATCTGTACAAACAGAAATATCATTGTTGTTTGCCGCAGTACCTCTAGCATTCTCCCTAGAAAATACGAATGTGTAGAGCTGGTGTCTCCATTTGGAAAAAATTAGTGTTTCTACGGTACAAAATTAAATGTTCCCTGATAAACATATTCAAAACAATAAAGTCCATCGATAATATCCAGAAAACACAAACACAGAGGCTTTCCAATATTTCAGATTGAGTGAGCCAAAACATAACCACATACTTCTGGTTTCATCCAGTCATATCCGGACAAAGTGGTGTGGAATTCGTATGAAATGGACAGAGAAAATCACAGTACAAATGGTTTTGGAGAAAAGCAAAGTCTTTTCATTAGGCAAGTGCATAAAATGTCATCGATACAAACAGAAATATCATGTTTGTTTGTCGCAGTTCCTCTAGCTCTCTCCCTAGAAAATACGAATATGTAGAGCTGGTGTCTCCATGTGGAAACAAATAGTGTTTCCCAGCACAAAATTTAATGTTCCCAGATAAAAAACATTCAAATCAATAAAGCTGTGAAAAATATCAGGAATACACAAACACAGAGGCTGTAGCAATATCTGGCATTGAGTTAGCAAAAAAAAAACCCGGATAATTCCGGTTTCATCCATTCATATCCGGTCAAACTGGTGTGGAATTCATATGCAATGGATTTAGAAAATCACAGTAACACTAGTTATGGAGAAAAGCAAAGTCTTTTTGTTTGGCAAGTGCATAAAATATCATCTACACAAACATAAATATCATGTTTGTTTGCCGCAGTTCCTCTAGCTTTCTGCCTAGAAAATACGAATGTGTAGAGCTGGTGTCTCCATGTGGAACCAATAAGTGATTCCAAGCACACATTTAAATTTTCACTGATAAAAAACTTTCAAAACAATAACGTCCGTGGATAATATCAGGAATACACAAACACAGAGGCTGTAGCAATATTTCGGATTGAGTTAGCCAAAACACAACTGGACATTTACGGTTTCATCCCGTCATATCCGGTAAACTGGTGTGGAATTCGTATGCAAGGGACCGAGAAAATCACAGTAATAATGGTTTTGGAGAAAAGCAAAGTCTTTTCGTTAGGCAAGTGCATTAAATGTCATCTATACAAACAGAAATATCATGTTTTTGGCCGCAGTTCCTCTAGCTTTCTCCTTAGAAAATAGGAATGTGTAGAACTGGTGTTCCCTTGAGGAACCAATTAGTGTTTCTATGGTACAAAATTAAATGTTCCCTGATAAAAACATTCAAAACAATAAAGTCCATCAGTAATATCCCCAAAACACAAACACAGAGGCTTTCACAATATTTCAGATTGAATTAGCCAAAACACAACGGGATATTTCTGGTTTAATCCAGTCATATCCGGACAAAGTGGTGTGGAATTCGTATGCAATGGACCGAGAACATCACAGTAGAAATGGTTTTGGAGAAAAGCAAAGTCTTTTCATTAGGCAATGTATAACATGCCATCTATACAGTCAGATATATCATGTTTGTTTGTCATAGTTCCTCTAGCTTTCTCCCTAGAAAATACGAATGTGTAGAGCTGGTGTGTCCATGTGGAACCAATTAGTGTTTCCAAAAGCCAAATTAAATGTTCCCTGATAAAAAACATTCGAAACTGCAAAGTCCGTGGATAATATCAGGAATGCACAAACACAGATGCTGTAGAAATATCTGGGATTGAGCTAGCCATAACACAACCGGATATTTCCGGTTTCATCCAGTCATATCCGGACAAACTGGTATGGAATTCGTATGCAATGGACCGAGAAAATCACAGTAAAAATGGTTTTGTGGAAAAGAAAGTCATTTCGGCAGGCAAGTACATAAAATGTCATTGATACAAACAGAAATATCATGTTTGTTTGCCACAGTTCCTCTAGCTTTCTCCCTAGAAAATACGATTGTGTTGAGCTGGTGTCTCCATGTGCAACCAATCAGTGATTCCAAGCACAAAATTAAATGTTCCCTGATAAAAAACATTCAAAACAATAAAGTCCATGGATAATATCAGGAATACACAAACACAGAGGCTGTAGCAATATTTCGGATTGAGTTAGCCAAAACACAACTGGACATTTACGGTTTCATCCCGTCATATCCGGTAAACTGGTGTGGAATTCGTATGCAAGGGACCGAGAAAATCACAGTAATAATGGTTTTGGAGAAAAGCAAAGTCTTTTCGTTAGGCAAGTGCATTAAATGTCATCTATACAAACAGAAATATCATGTTTTTTGCCACAGTTCCTCTAGCTTTCTCCTTAGAAAATAGGAATGTGTAGTACTGGTGTTCCCTTGATGAACCAATTAGTGTTTCTATGGTACAAAATTAAATGTTCCCTGATAAAAACATTCAAAACAATAAAGTCCATCAGTAATATCCCCAAAACACAAACACAGAGTCTTTCACAATATTTCAGATTGAATTAGCCAAAACACAACGGGATATTTCTGGTTTAATCCAGTCATATCCGGACAAAGTGGTGTGGAATTCGTATGCAATGGACCGAGAACATCACAGTAGAAATGGTTTTGGAGAAAAGCAAAGTCTTTTCATTAGGCAATGTATAACATGCCATCTATACAGTCAGATATATCATGTTTGTTTGTCATAGTTCCTCTAGCTTTCTCCCTAGAAAATACGAATGTGTAGAGCTGGTGTGTCCATGTGGAACCAATTAGTGTTTCCAAAAGCCAAATTAAATGTTCCCTGATAAAAAACATTCGAAACTGCAAAGTCCGTGGATAATATCAGGAATGCACAAACACAGATGCTGTAGAAATATCTGGGATTGAGCTAGCCATAACACAACCGGATATTTCCGGTTTCATCCAGTCATATCCGGACAAACTGGTATGGAATTCGTATGCAATGGACCGAGAAAATCACAGTAAAAATGGTTTTGTGGAAAAGAAAGTCATTTCGGCAGGCAAGTACATAAAATGTCATTGATACAAACAGAAATATCATGTTTGTTTGCCACAGTTCCTCTAGCTTTCTCCCTAGAAAATACGATTGTGTTGAGCTGGTGTCTCCATGTGCAACCAATCAGTGATTCCAAGCACAAAATTAAATGTTCCCTGATAAAAAACATTCAAAACAATAAAGTCCATGGATAATATCAGGAATACACAAACACAGAGGCTGTAGCCATATATCGGATTGAGTTAGCCAAAAGACAACCAGATATTTCTGGTTACTTCCAGTCAAATGTGAAAAAATTGGTCTGGAATTTGTATGCCATGGACCAAAAAAATCACAGTAAAAACGGTTTTGGAGAAAAGCAAAGTCTTTTCATTATCAAGTACATAAAATATCATCGATACAAACAGAAATATCATGTTTGTTTGCGGCAGTTCCTCGAGCTTTCTCCCTAGAATATACGAATGTGTAGAGCTGCTGTCTCCATGATGAACCAATTAGTGTTTCAACGGTACAAAATGAAATGTTCCCTGATAAAAACATTCAAACCAATAAAGTCCATAGATAATATCTAGAACACACAATTACAGAGGGTTTTACAATATTTAGGATTGAGTTAGCCAAAAGACAACCGGATATTTCCGGTTTCACCCAGTCATGTCCAGACAAACTGCTGTGTTATTCATATGCAATGTACCGAGAAAATCACAGTAAAAATGGTTTTGGAGAAAAGCAAAGTCTTTTCGTTTGGCAAGTGCATAAAATGTCATCGCTACAAACGGAAATATCATGTATGTTTGCCGCAGTTCCTCTAGCTTTCTCCCTAGAAAATACGAATATGTAGAGCTGGTGTCTCCATGTGGAACCAATTAGTTATTCAAGAACAAAATTAAATGTTCCTTGATAAAAAACTTTCAAAACAATAATGTCCGTGGACACTATCAGGAATACACAAACACAGAGCTCTAGCAATATCTGGGATTGAGTTAACCAAAACACAACTGGATATTTCTGGTTTCATCCAGTCATATCTGGACAAAGTCATTTGGAATTAGTATGCAATGGACCGAGAAATTCACAGTAAAAATGGTTTTGGAGAAAGCAAAGTCTTTTCGTTGGGAAAGTGCATGAAAAGTCATCTATACAAACAGAAATATCATGTTTGTTTGCCACAGTTCCTCTAGCTATCCCCCTAGAATATACCAATATGTAAAGCTGGTTTCTCCATGTTTAACCAATTAGTGTATCTAAGCTCAAAATTAAAAGTTCCCTGTAAAAAAAAAACATTCAAAACAATAAAGTCCGTGGATAATATCCAGAAAACACAAACACAGAGGCTGTAGCAATATCTGTGATTGAGTTAGCCAAAACACAACTGGATATTTCTGGTTTCATCCAGTCATATGGGGACAAACTATGTGGAATTCGTATGTAATGGATGGAGAAAATCACAGTACAAATGGTTCTGGAGAAAAGCAAAATCTTTTCATTAGGCAAGTGCTTAAAATGTCATTGATACAAACAGAAATATCATGTTTGTTTGCCGCAGTTCCTCTAGCTTTCTCTGTAGAAAATACGAATGTGTGGAGGTGGTGTCTTCTTGTGGAACCAATTACTATATCCAAACTGAAAATAAAATGTTCCCCGATAACAAATATTAAAACAATAAAATCTGTGGTTAATATCCACAAAAAACACAAGCACAGAAGCTATATCAACATCTGGGATTGAGTTAGCCAAAACACAACCGGATATTTTTGTTTTCATCCAGTCATATCCGGACAAACTGGTGTGGAATTCGTATGCAATGGTCGAGAAAATCACAGTAAAAATGGTTTTGGAGAAAAGCAAAGTATTTTCCTTAGGCAAGTGTATAAAATGTCATCGATACAAACAGAAATATCATGTTTCTTTGCCACAGCTCCTCTAGCTTTCTCCCTAGAAAATACGAATATGTAGAGCTGGTGTCTCCATGTGGAACCAATTAGTGATTCCAAGCACAAATTTAAATGCTCCCTGAAAAAAAACATTCAAAAAAATAAAGTCCATGTATACTATCAGGAATACACAAACACAGAGGCTGTAGCAATATCTCGGATTGAGTTAGCCAAAACAAAACCAGATATTTCCGGTTTCATCCAGTCATATCCGGACAAACTGGTGTAGAATTCATATGAAGTGTACGGAGAAAGCCACAGAAAAATGGTTTTGGAGAAAAGCAAAGTCTTTTCGTTAGGCAAGTGCATAAAATGTCATCTATACAAACAGAAATATCATGTTTGTTTGCCGCAGTTCCTCTAGCTTTCTCCCTAGAAAATAAGAATGTGCAGAGCTGTTGTCCCCATGATGAACCAATTAGTGTTTCTACAGTACAAAATTTTACGTTCCCTGATAAAAATATTCAAAACAATAAAGTCAATTGATAATATCCAGAAAACACAAACACAGATGCTTACACAATATTTAAGATTGAGTTAGCCAAAACAAAACCGGATATTTCTGGTTTCATCCAGTCATATCCGGAAAAAGTCGTCTGGAATTCCGACGGAATGGACCGAGAAAATCAGAGTGAATATGGTTTTGGATAAAAGCAAAGACTTTTCGTTAGGCAAGTGCATAAAATGTCATCTATACAAACAGAAATATCATGTTTGTTTTCCGCAGTTCCTCTAGCTTTCTCCCTAGATAATACGAATGTGTAGAGCTGGTGTCCCCATGATGAACCAATTAGTGTTTCCACGGTACAAAATTAAATGTTCCCTGATAAAAAACAATCAAAACAATAAACTCCGTGTATAATATCAGGAATACCCAACACAGAGGCTGTAGCAATATCTGGGATTGAGTTAGCCAAACAAAACCGGATATTTCCGGTTTCATCCAGTCATATCCGGTAAACTGGTGTGGAACTCGTAAGCAATGGACCGAGATATTCACAGTAAAAATGGTTTTGGGGAATGGAAAGTCTTTTCGTTAAGCAAGTGCTTAAAATGTCATCTATACAATTAAAATATCATGTGTGTTTGCCGCAATTCCGCTAGCTTTCTCCCTAGAAAATACTAAGGTTTAGAGCTGGTGTCTCCATGTGGAACCAATTAGTGTTTCCAAGGACAAAATTAAATGTTCCCTGATAAAAAACATTCAAAACAATAAACTCCATGTATAATATCAGGAATACACATACACAGAGGCTGTAGCAATATCTGGGATTGAGTTAGCCAAAACAAAACCGGATATTTCCGGTTTCTTCCAGTCATATCCGGATAAACTGGTTTGGAATTCGTATGAAGTGTACAGAGAAAAACCACAGAAAAATGGTTTTGGAGAAAAGCAATGTCTTTTCGTTAGGCAAGTGCATAAAATGTCATCTATACAAACAGAAATATCATGTTTGTTTGCCGCAGTTCCTCTAGCTTTCTCCCTTGAAAATACGAATGTGTAGAGCTGGTGTCCCCATGATGAACCAATTAGTGTTTCTATGGTACAAATATTCCCTGATAAAAATATTGAAAACAATAAGTCCATCCATAATATCCAGCTAACACAAACACAGAGGCTGTAGCAATATTTCGGATTTAGTTAGCCAAAACACAACCATATATTTCTGGTTTCATTCACTCATATCCGGACAAAGTGGTTTCGAATTCGTATGTAATGGACCGAGAAAATCACAGTAAAAATGTTTTTGGAGAAAAACAACATTTTTTCCTTGGGCAAGTGCATCAAATGTCATCTATACAAACAGAAATATCATGTTTCATTGCTGCAGTTACTGTAGCTTTCTCCCTAGAAAATACGAATATGCAGAGCTGGTGTCTCCATGGGGAACCAATTACGGTAACCAAGCTCAAAATAAAATGTTCCCTAATAAAAAACATTCAAAACAATAAAGTCCGTGGATGATATCAGGAATATACAAACACGGAGGCTTTCTCAATATATAGGATTGAGTTAGCCAAAACACAACCAATATATATCTGGTTTCACCCATTCATATCCGGAGAAACTGGTGTGGAATTCGTATGCCACGGACCAAGAAAATCACAGTAAAATGGTTTTGGAGAAAAGCAAAGTCTTTTCATTAGGTAAGAGCATAAAATGTCGTCTATACAAACAGAAATATCATGTTTCTTTGCCACAGTTCCTCCAGCTTTCTCCCTACAAAATACGAAAGTGTAGAGCTGGTGTCTCCATGTGGAAACAATTACTGTATCCAAGCTCAAAATTAAATGTTCGCTGATAAAACATTCAAAACAATAAAGTCTGTGGATAATATCAGGAATAGACAAACACAGAGGCTGTAGCAATATCTGGGATTTAGTTAGCCAAAAAAACCGGATATTTCCAGTTTCATCCAGTCATATCGGGAGAAAGTTGTTTGGAATTCATATGCAATGGACCGACAAAATCACAGTAGAAATGGTTTTGGAGAAAAGCAAAGTCATTTCTTTAGGCAAGAGCATAAAATGTCATCTATACAAACAAAATATCATGTTTGATTTCCGCAATTCCTCTAGCTTTCTCCCCAGAAAATACGAATATGTAGAGCTGGTGTCTCAATGTGGAACCAACTAGTTTTTCGCGGCACAAAATTAAATGTTCCCTGATAAAAAAACTTCAAAACAATAAAGTCTGGGGATAATATCTGAATAATCAAACACAGAGGCTGTAGCAATATCTGGGATTGAGTTATCCAAATCAAAACCGGATATTTCAGGTTTCATTCAGTCATATCGGGACAAAGTGGTTTGGAATTCGAATGCAATGGACCGAGAAAATCACAGTAAAAATGGTTTTGGAGAAAAGCAAAGTCTTTTCATTAGGCAAGTGCATAAAATGTCATCGATATAAACAGAAATATCATGTTTGTTTGCCGCAGCTAATCTAGCTTTCTCCCTAGAAAATACGAATGTGTAGAGCTGGTGTGTCCATGTGGAACCAATTAGTGTTTCAGCGGTACAAAAGGAAATGTTCCCTGATTAAAACATTCAAAACAATAAAGTCCATTTATAATATCCAGATAACACAAACACAGAGGCTGTAGGAATATTTCGGATTGAGTTAGCCAAAACACAACCGGGCATTTCTGGTTTCATCCAGTCATACCCGGAGAAAGTGGTGTGGAATTCGTATGCAATGGACCAAGAAAATCACCGAAAAAATGGTTTTGGAGAAAAGCAAAGTCTTTTCGTTAGGTAAGTAGATAGAATGTCATCTATACAAAGAGAAATATCATGTTTTTTTGCCGCAGTTCCTCTAGCTTTCTCTGTAGAAAATACGAATATGTAGACCTGGTGTCTCAATGTGGAACCAACTAGTGTTTCGCTGCACAAAATTAAATGTTCTCTTATAAAAAAAATTCAAAACAATAAAGTCTGGGGATAATATCATGAATACTCAAACCAGAGTCTGTAGCAATATCTGGGATTGAGTTATCCAAAGCAAAAACGGTTTATTTCTGGTTTCATCCAGTCATATCCGGAAAACGGGTGTGGAATTTGAATGCAATGGACTGAGAAAATCAGAGTAAAAATGCTTTTGGAGAAAAGCAACGTCTTTTCATTAGGCAAGTGCATAAAATGTCATCGATACAAACAGAAATATCATGTTTGTTTGCCGCAGCTAATCTAGCTTTCTCCCTAGAAAATACGAATGTGTAGAGTGGTGTCTCCATGTGGAACCAATTACTGTATCCAAGCTCAAAATAATACGTTCCCCGAAAAAAACATTCAAAACAATAAAGTCCATTGATAGTATCCAGAAAAAACAAACACAGGGGCCCTAGCAATATCTGGGATTGAGGGAGCCAAAGCAAAACCAGATATTTCCAGTTTCATCCAGTCATATCCGGACAAACTGGTGTGGAATTCGTATGCAATGGACCGAGAAAATCAGAGTAAAAATGGTTTTGGAGACAAGCAAAGTCTTTTCATTAGGCAAGTAGATAGAATGTCATCTATACAAACAGAAATATCATGTTTGTTTGCCACAGTTCCTCTAGCTTTCTCTCTAGAAAATACGAATGTGTAGAGCAGGTGTTCCCATGATGAACCAATTAGTGTTTCAGTGGTACAAAATGAAATGTTCCCTGATAAAAACATTCAAAACAATAAAGTCCATCGATAATATCCAGAAAACACAAACATAGAGGCTGTAGCAATATTTCAGATTGAGTTAGCCAAAACAAAACCGGATATTTCTGGTTCCATCCAGTCATATCCGGACAAAGTGGTGCGGAATTCGTATGCAATGGACAGAGAAAATTAGAGTAAAAATGGTTTTGGTAAAAGCGAAGTATTTTCGTTAGGCAAGTGCATAAAATGTCATCTATACAAACAGAAATATCATGTTTGTTTGTCGCAGTTCCTCTAGCTTTCTCCCTAGAAAATACGAATGTGTAGAGCTGGAGTCCCCATGATGAACCAATTAGTGTTTCCAAGCACAAAATTAAATGTTCTCTGAAAAAAACTGAAAACTATAAATTCCGTGGGTAATATCCAGAAAACACAAACACAGAGGCTGTAGAAATATTTAGGATTGAGTTAGCCAAAACACAACCGGATATTTATGGTTTCATCTAGTCATATCCAGACAAAGTGGTGTGGTATTCCTTTGCATTGCACCGAGAAAATCACCGAAAACATGGCTTTGGAGAAAAACAAAGTCTTTTCGTTAGGCAAGTAGATAGAATGTCATCTATACAAACAAAAATATCATGTTCGTTTGTCGCAGTTCCTCTAGCTTGCTCTCCAGAAAATACAAATATGTATAGCTGGTTCTCAATGTGAAGCCAACTTGTGTTTCGCGGCACAAAATTAAATGTTCCCTGATAAAAAAATTTAAAACCATAAAGTCTCGGGATAATATCCTGAATACTCAAACACACAGGCTGTAGCAATATCTGGGATTGAGTTAGCCAAAACAAAACCGGATATTTCCGGTTTCACCCAGTCATATCTGGACAAACGGGTGTGGAATTCATATGCAATGGACCAAGAAAATCACAGTAAAAATGGTTTTGGAGAAAAACAAAGTCTTTTACTTAGGCAACTGCATAAAATGTCATCTATAGAAACAGAAATATCATGTTTGTTTGCCGCAGTTCCTCTAGCTTTCTACCTATAAAATACGCATACGTAAAGTTGGTGTCTCCATGTGGAAACAATTACTGTATCGAAGCTCAAAATAAAATGTTCCCCGATAAAAAACATTCAAAAGAATAAATTCCATTGATAATATCAAGAAAACACAAACACAAACACAGAGGCTGTACAAATATCTGGGATTGTGTTAGCCAACAAAACTGGATATTTGGGGTTTCATCCAGTCATATCCGGACAAACTGGTCTGGAATTCGTATGCAATGGACCGAGAAAATCACGGTAAAAATGATTTTGGAGAAAAGCAAAGTCTTTTCGTTAGGCAAGTGCATAAAATATCATCTATACAAACAGAAATATCATGTTTGTTTGCCGCAGGTCCTCTAGCATTCTTTCAAGAAAATACGAATGTGTAGAGCTGGTGTCCCCATGATGAACCAATTAATGTTTCAACATTACAAAATTAAATGTTCCCTGATAAAAACATTCAAAACAATAAAGTCCATCGATAATATCCAGAAAACACAAACACAGAGGCTTTCCAATATTTCAGATTGAGTTAGCCAAAACACAGACCGATATTTCTGGTTTCATCCAGTCATATCCGGACAAAGTGGTGTGGAATTCGTATGCAATGGACCGAGAAATTCACAGTACAAATGGTTTTGGCGAACAGCAAAGTCTTTTCTTTAGGCAAGTGCATAAAATGTCATTGATACAAACAGAAATATCATGATGTTTGTCGCAATTCCTCTAGCATTCTCCCTAGAAAAAACGAATGTGTACAGCTGGTGTCCCCATGATGAACCAATTAGTGTTTCAACATTACAAAATTAAATGTTCCCCGATAAAAAACATTCAAAATAATAAAGTCCGTGGATAATATCAGGAATACACAAACACAGAGGCTGTAGCAATATCATGTTTCTTTGCCACAGTTCCTCTAGCTTTCTCCTTAGAAAAAACGACTGTGTAGAGCTGATGTGTCCATGTGAAACCAATTAGTGTTTCCAAGATCAAAATAAAATGTTCCCTGATAAAAAACATTCAAAACAATAAAGTCCGTGGATAATATTAGGAATACACAAACACAGAGGCTGTAGCAATATCTGGGATTGATTTAGCCAAAGCAAAACTGGATATTTCGGGTTTCATCCAGTCATATCCGGACAAACTGGTCTGGAATTCGTATGCAATGGACGGAGAAAATCACAAAAAAATGGTTTTGGAGAAAAGCAAAGTCCTTTCGTTAGGCAAGTAGATAGAATGTCATCTATACAAACAGAAAAATCGTGTTTGTTTGTCGCAGTTCCTCTAGCTTTCTCTCTAGAAAATACAAATATGTAGAGCTGGTGACTCAATGTGGAACCAACTACTGTTTCACGGCAAAAAATTAAATGTTCCCTGATAAAAAAAAACTTCAAAACAATAAAGTCTGGGGATAATATCATGAATATTCAAACCAGAGTCTGTAGCAATATCTGGGATTGAATTATCCAAAGCAAAACCGGATATTTCTGGTTTCATCCAGTCATATCCGGACAAAGCGGTGTGGAATTCGAATGCAATGGACCGAGAAAATCAGAGTAAAAATGGTTTTGGAGAAAAGCAAAGTCTTTTCATTAGGCAAGTGCATAAAATGTCATCGATATAAACAGAAATATCATGTTTGTTTGCCGCAGCTAATCTAGCTTTCTCCCTAGAAAATACGAATGTGTAGAGCTGGTGTCTCCATGTGGAACCAATTACTGTATCCAAGCTCAAAATAATACGTTCCCTGATAAAAAACATTCAAAACAATAAAATCCATTGGTAGTATCCAGAAAAAACAAACACAGGGGCCCTAGCAATATCTGAGATTGAGGGAGCCAAAACAAAACCAGATATTTCCGGTTTCATCCAGTCATATCTGACAAACTGGTGTGGAATTCTTATGCAATGGACCGAGAAAATCAGAGTAAAAATGGTTTTGGAGACAAGCAAAGTCTTTTCATTAGGCAAGTAGATAGAATATCATCTATACAAACAGAAATATCATGTTTGTTTGCCACATTTCCTCTAGCTTTCTCTCTAGAAAATACGAATGTGTAGAGCTGGTGTTCCCATGATATAGCAATTAGTGTTTCAGCGGTACAAAATTAAATGTTCCCTGATAAAAACATTCAAAACAATAAAGTCCATCGATAATATCCAGAGAACACAAACACAGAGGCTGTAGCAATATTTCAGATTGAGTTAGCCGAAACAAAACCGGATATTTCTGATTCCATCCAGTCATATCCGGACAAAGTGGTGTGGAATTCGTATGCAATGGACCGAGAAAATTAGAGTAAAAATGGTTTTGGTAAAAGCGTGTGAGACCCCTTAAGCAGGTGTCCCACAATCCGGACCCCCAGAAACACAGACTCCACTCCAATCGCTGCAAGAGCAAGAGGAAGTTTATTGCATTTGCAAATGGGCCGTCTCAACAGCACACTCTAGTGACGTGCAGAGACAGCGGCCCCGATTATCAATTTCACAGAGTATTTAAGGCTTAAAACCACAACATTAGCATATTTCCACAATGTTACAATTTCATTTGGTAACCTAAAGGATTACAGGGTAAAAGGGGGTTTCCAGGGTAAAAGGGAAGAAGTTACATGCTGTACGTGCCTTGTGGTTTTCATTTTTAGCTTGAGCAAGCAAGGGCAGGGGTCAATGTAGTGTGTAATAACTTGTAGTGTTGTAACAGGATATAAGTTGGGTACATTTTCTGTTAACTTTGGCCTTTATAGTTTCTAAAAACGGTTACATATCGCAAGCTCAGCCATCTTATGAAAGCATTTTCATTTCTTGCAAAAATTGTTGCAAGCCCAGCCAATTTGCACAGAAGCAGAGCAATATGAAGTTAGCTCAAGCAACTCCATCTTAAACCTAACCTGCCTAATTCTTTCACTCCCTCCTCTTTTTCTTGGCAAGTTTTAATCTTAAAATTTAAGGAATAGCTGTATCCTAAAATGTTTCTTCTATGCTTTCTGTTTCTACACTTTGGTCCTGCTGGGTCAGGACCATGGCATGGGTGATAGTATACTGATAAAGCCCATGTATTATACAAGATCCAAAGGTTAAAATTAAAAATAGTATTATCAAGGATGTATCCAGCCATACAGTAGGGGACGAATTAGTCAAATTAGGACTCCCAGACGCCTCTGTCGTTAGGGAAGGTGTAAAGGTCGAGGGTCGGCCCTGGGATCCTATAGTTGAGGCTCTAGACACGGGCCTTTGCTTGGGTGTTGGGGTTATGACTCTAGACACGGGCCTTTGTCCTGACAGCACAGGCCTCGGCCTCTGATCCTCCCACCTCCCCAATACACTGGGACCTCCAGACTGGGGAAGAGCTTCCTCTTTAAGTTGGATTTTAAATAGGAACCCAGGATCGTAGTCAGAAACATAAAACCTTAAGCCCCAAGTCCTTCCCCTTTTCCAGTCAGCAATGTTGGCCTTTTTCCCTTTCTCTGTGAAGGAAATGTTTAGGGGCATAGAACAGTTGGGCCCTGTTCCCGGGGTGAAATTACGGTGCACAGTAATCCAATCCCAACTAGAGGAGGGTTTCCAATATGCGTGACCCGTGGTCTCACATCCCCAGGCTTTACAGAAAAAAGATTCTGGCCCCCCGCACCACCACCTTTCTTTTGTAGACCTGCCATCCTTAGGGCACACGTAAAACTCTTGTTGTTGTAACTGGCATCTTTTTGTCTCGTACCTGCACCCAAGCCACGCGGGGCCGTGGACCAATGCACCAGGGGCGAACGCGGCGCCGTAGACCATGGGGATCCGCCCTCTAGCGGTGCTGGCGGGGACTCCTTCCTTGGGGAGTTCGGCTGGGCTCCAGTCCGGTATATCCCAGGTGTCTATCCCTGCTACCAACTTACACACATCAGGGTGTAATGAAGGCCACCATGTCCCAGAAGGGGCCACGCGGGTAATGGACCACACGACATCATTGAGGGGGAAGGTGGCAGCTTTCACCTCCCACGTGAGCCTCTTTGGGGTATGCGGGCTGCCCATAATAGGGGTAAGGAAAATTAAAAGTAGTACTAAACAGTCTTTAAGATTCTTATCTTGAGTGGGTTTTGAGTGCGTTGTAGTCTCCATTCCGGTGTCGGCTCGTCGGCAGGGCTATCGGTCTCTTGATTCTGTTTAGCTGCCACCCTCTTGATGTGTGACACGTGTATCCAGGTGGCGATTCCGTCTACCTTTATCGCTGTTGGCGTGGTCAGCAGTACTGTGTAGGGTCCCTTCCAGCGTGGCTCAAGCGTCTTAGTCTGGTGCCTGCGGACATAGACAACGTCCCCAATCTGAAACGAGTGCGGGAGCGCGGGGCACTTGGACTGGTATGCGGCAGCCAACTGCTTCCCTATATGCTTGTGGATCAGCTGCAAGGCACGGAACGGGTCTGCAAAGTAGGGGATGTTGCAAAAGAGTCAATACTGGGTCCCAACAAATCTGCCACGGGTGGAGGACCTCCATACAATATTTCATAGGGTGTTAATCCACATACAGAAGGTGTGTTACGAGCCCTAAACAAAGCCATCGGCAGCAGTTCGACCCAGTCTCTAGTGCCAGTCTCCATTATCAATTTAGTCAAGGTCTCCTTAATTGTCCTGTTCATACGTTCTACCTGGCCTGAGCTCTGGGGCCTGTACGCACAATGTAATTTCCAATCAATCCCCAGCACCTTGGTCACCAACTGACTTACCCGGGAGACGAAGGCGGGCCCGTTGTCTGACCCCAATACCTTAGGTAGGCCAAACCGCGGGAAGATTTCTTCTAATAGTTTCTTAACCACGACTTGTGCCATCTCCTTCTTTACTGGAAATGCTTCAGGCCAACCGGAAAAGGTGTCTACGAACACTAGAAGGTACTTAATTCCATATTTGCTTGGGCGGACCTCGGTGAAATCTACCTCCCAATTAACTCCAGGCCTAGCTCCCCGTATCTGGACTCCTTCAGGTATTTTAGAACATCTGGGATTTACCTTGGCGCATGGGATGCAGGCCTCTATGGTTTGTTTTACTGCTGTATTTAGCCCCAATAAAAAATGAGAAATCTCCTCCCTATCCAGCAAGGCTTTTAGTTTCTTATACCCTAAGTGTGTCCATCTGTGTAGATCTTGCACTAATCTTCTAGTTTCTTTTGTGGGAAGCATGATTTTGTCCTGTATTTTCCAGTTTTTAGTGGTTTCGTCGTAGGTTCCCCCTAGCCTTTGTATGGTTGCTACATCCTGTTCTGTATAAGTCCATCCTGGCTCCCGGCTGGGGGGGTCTTGCGCATCAATGTTTAACATGTAGCTACCCAGGGCGCTAGTTCTGGCCACCTCATCCGCCATCCGGTTACCCTGTGCCACCGGGTCCTCTCCTTTTTGGGGGCCTGGGCAATGTATGATGCTCACCTTCTTCGGTAAGAAGAGGGCCTGTAGGAGGTCTAGGATTTCCTGCTTATTTTTGATTTCTCTGCCTCCTGAAGTCAGCAGTCCCCTTCTTTTATATATTTCACCATGCACATGCGCAGTAGCGAAGGCGTATCGACTGTCCGTATAAATGTTTACCCTCTTCCCTTTTGCCTGTTTTAAGGCCTGAGTCAGAGCTACCAACTCAGCTTTCTGTGCTGAAGTGCCTGGTGGTAAGGCAGAGGCCCAAACAACAGCCTTCCCGTCGACCACCGCCGCCCCTGCCCTCCTCTCACCTTGATGGAGGAAGCTGCTGCCATCTGTATACCAGGTGTATTCTGCATCTGGCAGGGGCTGATCTGTCAAGTCCTCACAGGCCCCATGGACTTCAGCCAGCACCTGTTGGCAATTGTGGCTGACCTGCGTTTGGTCTCCTGGTTCCGGCAGCAGAGTGGTGGGGTTGAGAGAGGCCGTCGTTCCAAACCGGATGCGCTCGGGGTTGAGTAACATCGCCTGGTAGTGGGTAACTCTGGCATTTGATAGCCATCGATCAGGTGGCTGACGTATGACCGTCTCGATGGCATGAGACGTCACTACAGTCAGTGGCTGTCCCAGAGTCAGTTTGTCAGAGTCTTTTACAATCGTGGCCACTGCCGCTATCATGCGGAGACACGGGGGCCACCCAGAGGCGACACTGTCCAATTTCTTTGAGAAATAGGCCACCGGCCTCTTCCAAGGCCCTAATTTTTGGGTCAGGACTCCCTTTGCAATCCCCCCTCTTTCGTCTATATATAGGGTAAAAGGCTTGTTGGGGTCAGGCAGGCTCAGTGCGGGGGCTTCCAAGAGGGCCTTTTTTAGTCTATCGAAGGCCAATTGCTGTTCTTCTCCCCAGATGTAAGGGGAATTGATCTTCGTGAGGGGATATAGGGAGGCCGCAATTTCCGCAAACCCAGGAATCCACAGGCGGCAGAAGCCGGCACTCCCCAGAAATTCCCTCAACTGGCGTGGGTTTTTGGGTGGGGGTATAAGCGCCACCGCCTGTTTGCGCCCCTCCGTTAGCCACCTCCTACCCCCTTTTAATTTATAACCCAGGTAGACTACCTGTCGGGCACATATTTGGGCCTTTTTAGCAGAGGCGCGATATCCCAGCTCACCTAGCCTTTGGAGCAGGGATTCCGTACCTTGTTTACAGTCTGCTTCGGTTTCTGCTGCCAGGAGTAAGTCATCCACATACTGTAAGAGAGTCCATTGAGGGTTACTCACCCTGAAGCTTGCCAAGTCATGATGTAAGGCCTCATCAAATAGTGTGGGCGAATTTTTAAATCCTTGTGGGAGTCTGGTCCAAGTCAATTGCCCTGAAAATCCAGTCTCCGGGTCCTTCCATTCGAAGGCAAACAAGGGTTGGCTCTGGGGGCTCAACCTCAGACAAAAGAAAGCATCTTTCAAATCTAGCACCGTATACCAAGTGCGCGACGGGGGCAAGGTACTTAGCAAGTTGTACGGATTTGGCACGGTCGGGTGAATGTCTTCAACCCGACGATTTACCTCGCGTAAGTCCTGCACAGGTCGGAAATCATTGGTGCCTGGTTTTCGTACCGGCAGTAAGGGTGTGTTCCAAGGGGATTGGCAAGGCTTTAATATTCCCAAGTCCAACAATCTCTTAATGTGGGGCCGAATTCCATCCTTTGCTTCCTTGGTCATAGGATACTGCCGTACAGATATTGGTTCAGCTGTAGGCTTTACATTTATTATTATGGGTGGCTGCTGAATTGCTAATCCTATTCCTCCGGTCTCTGCCCAAGAACCCGGAAACTTTTTTATCCACTCAGGGGCTAGTGAAGTTCCTATCCCCTTTTCGTCGTATAGACGGTGTTCATCTTCTAATTGCAGAGTCAATACTTGTAGAAGGCGCCCCCTAGAGTCTGTTACTGAGGCCCCTTCCTTCTGGAAGTGGATCTGGGCTCCCACTTTGGATAGCAAGTCTCTTCCTAGTAAGGGGTATGGGCAGTCTGGTACTAGAAGAAATGAGTGGGTGACTCAGCCGGTGGCTAGGTCTACCTGGCGTTCTGTGGTCCATCGGTACATTTTTCTCCCAGTCGCTCCCTGGACACAAGAAGTTTTTGAGCTAAGGGGGCCAATATTTTTGTTTAAGACAGAGTGCTGAGCTCCGGTATCCACCATGAACGTGACCGGCCTGCCTCCCACTCTCAAGGTTACCCGGGGCTCAGGGGGAGGCTCCTGGCCCTGACCCCCCTAGTCATCGTCCTCCCCCAGGGGAAGGACCGGAATGTCTGTCTCCTTTTTTCTTCTGGTGGCATTTTTATTTGGACAGTCTCTGTGCCAGTGTCCTTTCTCCTTGCAGTACGCGCACTGGTCTTGATCTAGCTGCGATTTATTGTCTCCCGGGTATTTCCTTGTCTGACCTCTACCGTAACCTGGCCTATCTTGTCTGTTTGATTTGCTTACCGCGGTGACCAAGATTTTAGCTAGTTCCCTATTTTTCTTTTTGTCTCTCTGATCCTGTTCTTTTTGCATTCTTTCCTCTTTTTCCTCTCTAGTTTCTCTCTTATTAAAGATCCTCTCTGCTTCTTTCAGGAGGTCCTGCAATGTATAACCCTGTAGGCCCTCCAGTCTCTGCAGCCGCGTTCGGATGTCTGGGGCCGATTGGCCAATGAAAGACATTATTACAACCGACTGTCGGTCAGGAGCCTGGGGGTCAAACGGGGTATACATCCGGTATCCCTCCATTAATCTTTCCAGAAACCCCGCCGGGGTCTCTTCACTATCCTGGGTTATGGCACGTACCTTAGCCAAATTGGTGGGGCGTCTCCCTGCCCCTCTGAGACCTATCAGGAGAATCTGGCAATAGAGACGAAGTCGTTCCCTACCGCCTGCCGTACTAAAATCCCAATCTGGTCTGGTCAACGGGAATGCTGCATCAATCTCGTTTGGCAGTTGGGTAGGTTGACCGTTGTCCCCTGGAACATTTTTCCGAGCCTCCGGGAGAACTCGCTGTCTCTCCTCCGTGGTCAGGAGAGCCTGCAGGAGCTGCTGGCAGTCATCCCAAGTCGGTTGGTGGGTTAAAAGAATAGATTCAATTAATCCTGTCAAAGCCTGTGGGTCTTGAGAAAAAGGCGGGTTATGGGTTTTCCAATTGTACAAATCTGAGGCTGAGAACGGCCAGTATTGCATCTGATCCCCCACTGAGCAAAGTGGGAAAGCCTGAGCCTCCCACTGGCTGCCCTCACTCCCCCTTCCCCGACGCAAGCGCAGCCTGGCACTCATGGGGGTTGAACGAGCCGGGGGGTCCTCCTCCCTTTCTCCCTGCGTAGAATCCAGGGAAGGTGCCGTAGGCTCTCTCGGGAGGGGTGCGTAAGGCGGTGGGGTGTCAAAAAGCAAAAGATCCTCCTGCCCGCCCGGGAGGACCGAGGGTTTTTTTGTCTTGAGGGAGTCTAACTCCTTCAATGGGTAAAGGGTCGAGGCAGGGCCAACCAACGGGTTTTGCGCCGGGTCCTCCCACACAAAGATGTCAACTGACGGGGGCCCGCCCTGATCCGCGGGTTGTGGTTTTAGGGGTGTTACGGACGGAGGCAGGGCAGGTGTGGCACCCGGCCCCGCCACGATTCGGTCGGCCGGGAGAAAGGGTTTCACCCATTTTGGGGGGTATTGCGCCAGGTCCTACCACACAAAGATGTAAGGCACTTGATCCGGGTGCCCTTCTTTTCCTTCCTTACAGACCTGGCTCTTCACCTGTAAGATAATACGAGAGTCAGAAGTCCCATCCCGTGGCCACCCGATATTGAAGGCTGGGCACTCGGACGTACAAAAACCTGTCTAGTTCTTCTTCTGCACTCTCACAGACAAGTTTTGGGCCCGCTCCCGGACCTCTTTCCAATGATCTAAAGTGAGGCTTAGAGGTGTAGTCAATCCCTGTCCCATGTTGAAGAAGAAAGGAAAGTATATTATAACACAAAAGATAATTATAAGACTCACAAAGACACTGTGCGCGACAACGGACCGAGACAAAACTGAAACCAAAACTTCCGATGGGAGCGGCTGCCTAGCCAGCCCTCTCCCGGGGAAGGAGGAAGACGAAGTCCTTTCCTTCTTCCCAACCAGGTGGGAGAGCGGCCTTGCCAGCCTCTCCCAGAACACCGCTGGAGCGTCCTCCAGGGCTTGAGCCAGGGGTCCTGGACACGTCTGTCCCTTCCTACTACTGGCTCTCCACTCTTTCGGCGCTTTGTGCCAGCAAACACAAACACCCGTACGCCAGGCGCCCGGGGAAAATAGACACACAAAAATACACGGAACGGGGAAGACTTACCTCCGATTGGGAGATGGAGGGTGAATCTGGGGGGGGGGTCTGAATCCCGGACGAGCCCCCAAGAAATGTAAGACCCCTTAAGCAGGTGTCCCACAATCCGGACCCCCAGAAACACATTCTCCACTCCAATCGCTGCAAGAGCAAGAGGAAGTTTATTGCATTTGCAAATGGACCATCTCAACAGCACACTCTAGTGACGTGCAGAGAGAGCAGCCCCGATTATCAATTTCACAGAGTATTTAAGGCTTAAAACCACAACATTAGCATATTTCCACAATGTTACAATTTCATTTGGTAACCTAAAGGATTACAGGGTAAAAGGGGGTTTCCAGGGTAAAAGGGAAGAAGTTACATGCTGTACGTGCCTTGTGGTTTTCATTTTTAGCTTGAGCAAGCAAGGGCAGGGGTCAATGTAGTGTGTAATAACTTGTAGTGTTGTAACAGGATATAAGTGGGGTACATTTTCTGTTAACTTTGGCCTTTATAGTTCCTAAAAACGGTTACATATCGCAAGCTCAGCCATCTTATGAAAGCATTTTCATTTCTTGCAAAAATTGTTGCAAGCCCAGCCAATTTACACAGAAGCAGAACAATATGCAGTTAGCTCAAGCAACTCCATCTTAAACCTAACCTGCCTAATTCTTTCAAGCGAAGTGTTTTTGTTAGGCAAGTGCATAAAATGTCATCTATACAAACAGAAATATCATGTTTGTTTGTCACAGTTCTTCTAGCTTTCTCCCTAGAAAATACGAATGTGTAGAGCTGGAGTCCCCATGAAGAACCAGTTAGTGTTTCCAAGCACAAAATTAAATTTTCCCTGAAAAAAACTTTGAAAACAATAAATTCCGTGGATAATATCCAGAAAACACAAACACAGAGGCTGTAGAAATATTTAGGATTGAGTTAGTCAAAACACAACCGGATATTTCTGCTTTCATCCAGTCATATCCAGACAAAGTGGTGTGGTATTCCTTTGCATTGCACCGAGAAAATCACCGAAAAAATGGCTTTGGAGAAAAGCAAAGTCTTTTCATTAGGCAAGAAGATAGAATGTCATCTATACAAACAGAAATATCATGTTTGTTTGTCGCAGTTCCTCTAGCTTTCTCCCTAGAAAATACGAATATGTTCACCTGATATCTCCATGTTTAACCAATTACTGTATCCAATTAGTATTTCCAAGAGCAAAATTAAATATTCCCTGATAAAAAACATTGGAAACCATAAAGTTTCTGGTTAATATCAGGAATACACAAACACAAAGGCTGTAGTAATATCTGGGATTGAGTTAGGCAAAACACAAACGGATATTTCTGGTTCATCCAGTCATTTCCGGACAAATTGGTGTGGAATTCGTATGCAATGGACCGAGAAAATCAGAGTAAAAATGGTTTTGTAGAAATCAAAGTCTATTCGTTAGGCAAGTGCATAAAATGTCATCTAGACAAACAGAAAGATCATGTTTGTTTGTCGCAGTTCCTCTAGCTTTCTCCCTAGAAAATAAGAAGGTGTAGAGCTGGTGTCTCCATGTGGAACCAAATAGTGATTCCAAGCACAAAATTAAATGTTCCCTGATAAAAAACATTCTAAACAATAAATTCCTTGGATAATATCAGGAATACACCAACACAGAGGCTGTAGCAATATCTGGGATTGAGTTAGCCAAAACAAAACCACATATTTCCAGTTTCATCCAGTCATATCTGGACAAAGTATTGTGGAATTCGTATGCAATGGATCGAGAAAATCACAGTAAAAATGGTTTTGGAGAAAAGCAAAGTCTTATCGTTAGGCAAGTGCATAAAATGTCACCGATACAAACAGAAATATCATGTTTGTTTGCCACAGTTCCTCTAGCTTTCTCCCTAGAAAATACGAATGTGTAGAGCTGGTGTCCCCATGATGAACCAATTAGTGTTTCTACGATACAAAATTAAATGCTCCCTGATAAAAACTTTCAAAACAATAAAGTCTATCAATAATATCCAGAAAACACAAACACAGAGGCTTTCACAATATTTCGGATTGAGTTAGCCAAAACACAAACGGATATTTCTGTTTTCATCCAGTCATATCCAGACAAACTAGTGTGGAATTCATAAGCAATGGGCTGAAGAAATCAGAGTAAAAATGGTTTTGGAGAAAAGCAAAGTGTTTTTGTTAGGCAAGTGCATAAAATATCATCGATACAAACAGAAATATCATGTTTGTTTGTTGCAGTTCCTCTACCTTTCTCCCTAGAAAATACGAATGTGTAGAGCTGGTGTCCCCATGATGAACCAATTTTTTTTCCAAGCAGAAAATTAAATGTTCCCTGAAACAATCATTCAAAAAAATAAAGTCCGTGGATAATATCAGGAATACACAAACACAGAGGCTGTAGCAATATTTCAGATTGAGTTAGCCAAACCAAAACAAGATATTTGTGGTTTCATCCAGTCATATCCGGACAAAGTGGTGTGGATTTCGTATGCAATGGACCAAAAAAATCACAGTAAAAATGGTTTTGGAGTAAAGTCTTTTTGTTAGGCAAGTGCATAAAATGTCATCTATAGAAACAGAAATATCATGTTTGTTTTCCGCAGTTCCTCTAGCTTTCTCCCTAGAAAATACGAATGTGTAGAGATGGTGTCCCCATGATGAACCAATTAGAGTATTTACGGTACAAAATTAAATGTTCCCTGATAAAAACATTCAAAACAATAAAGTCCATCGATAATATCCAGAAAACACAAACACAGAGGCTGCAGCAATATCTGGGATTGAGTTAGCCAAAACAAAACCGGATATTTCCGGTTTCATCCAGTCATATGGGGACAAATGAGTGTGGAATTCGTATGCAATGGACCAAGAAAATCACAGTAAAAATGGTTTTGGAGAAAAGCAAAGTCTTTTCATTAGGCAAGTGCATAAAATGTCATCTATACAAACAGAAATATGTTTGTTTGCCGCAGTTCCTCTAGCTTTCTACCTAGAAAATACGAATATGTAGAGTTGGTGTCTCCATGTGGAAACAATTACTGTATCCAAGCTCAAAATAAAATGTTCCACGATAAAAAACATTCAAAAGATTAAAGTACATTGATAATATCAAGAAAACACAAACACAAACAGAGAGGCTGTAGCAATATCTGGGATTGAGTTAGCCAAAGCAAAACTGGATATTTCTGGTTTCATTCAGTCATATCCAGACAAACTGGTGTGGAATTCATATGCAATGGACTGAGAAAATCACAGTACAAATGATTTTGGAGAAAAGCATGCCTTTCCGTTAGGCAAGTGCATAAAATGTCATCTATACCAACAGAAATATCATGTTTGTTTGCCGCAGGTCCTCTAGCTTTCTCCCTAGAAAATACGAATGTGTAGAGCTGGTGTCCCCATGAGGAACCAATTAATGATTCAACATTACAAAATTAAATGTTCGCTGATGAAAACATTCATAACAATAAAGTCCATCGATAATATCCAGAAAACACAAACACGGAGGCTTTCCAATATTTCGGATTGAGTTAGCTAAAACACAGACCATATTTCTGGTTTCATCCACTCATATCCGGGCAAACTGGTGTGGAATTCGTATGCAAAGGACCGAGAAAATCACAGAAAAACAGTTTTGGAGAAAAGCAAAGTCTTTTCATTAGGTAAGCAGATAGAATGTCATCTATACAAATAAAAATATGTTTGTTTGGCGCAGTTCCTCTAGCTTTCTCCCTACAAAATACGAATGTGTAGAGCTGGTGTCCCCATGATGAAACAATTACTGTTTCTACAGTACACAATGAAATGTTCCCCGATAAAAAACATTCAAAACATTAAAGTCCATCGATAAATATCCAGAAAACACAAACAAAGAGGCTGTAGCAATATCTAGGATTGAGTTAGCCAAAACAAAAGCGGATATTTCTGGTTTCATCCAGTCATATCCGGACAAACTGGTGTGGAATTCGTATGCAATGGACCGAGAAAATCAGAGTAAAAATGGTTTTGGAGAAAAGCAAAGTCTTTTCGCTAGGCAAGTGCATAAAATGTCATCTGTACAAACAGAAATATCATGTATGTTTGTCGTAGTTCCTCTAATTACTCCCTTGAAAAAAAGGATGTGTAGAGCTGGTGTCCCCATGATGAACCAATTAGTTTTTCTACGGTTGAAAATTAAATTTTCCCTTATAAAAACTTTCAAAATAATGAAGTGCATCGTCAATATCCAGAAAACAAACACAGAAACTTTCACAATATTTCGCATTGAGTTAGCCAAAGAACAACTGGATATTTCTGGTTTCATCCAGTCATATCCGGTCAAACTGGTGTGGAATTCGTATGCAATGGACCGAGAAAATCACAGTAAAAATGCTTTTGGAGAATAGCAAAGTCTTTTCGTTAGGCAACTGCATAAAATGTCATCGATACAAACAGAAATATCATGTTTGTTGCCGCAGTTACTCTAGCTTTCTCCCTAGAAAATACGAATATGTTCAGCTGATATCTCCATGTTTAACCAATTACTGTATCCAATTAATGTTTCCAAGAGCAAAATTAAATATTCCCTGATAAAAAACATTGGAAACCATAAAGTTTCTGGTTAATATCAGGAATACACAAACACAAAGGCTGTAGTAATATCTGGGATTGATTTAGGCAAAACACAAACGGATATTTCTGGTTCATCCAGTCATTTCCGGACAAATTGGTCTGGAATTCGTATGCAATGGACCGAGAAAATCAGAGTAAAAATGGTTTTGGAGAAATCAAAGTCTATTCGTTAGGCAAGTGCATAAAATGTCATCTAGACAAACAGAAAGATCATGTTTGTTTGTCGCAGTTCCTCTAGCTTTCTCCCTAGAAAATACGAAGGTGTAGAGCTGGTGTCTCCATGTGGAACCAAATAGTGATTCCAAGCACAAAATTAAATGTTCCCTGAAAAAATCATTCAAAAAAATAAAGTCCGTGGATAATATCAGGAATACACAAACACAGAGGCTGTAGCAATATTTCAGATTGAGTTAGCCAAAACAAAACAAGATATTTGTGGTTTCATCCAGTCATATCCCGACAAAGTGGTGTGGATTTCTTATGCAATGGATCGAGAAAATCACAGTAAAAATGGTTTTGGAGTAAAGCAAAGTCTTATCGTTAGGCAAGTGCATAAAATGTCACCGATACAAACAGAAATATCATGTTTGTTTTCCGCAGTTCCTCTAGCTTTCTCCCTAGAAAATACGAATGTGTAGAGCTGGTGTCCCCATGATGAACCAATTAGTGTTTCTACGATACAAAATTAAATGCTCCCTGATAAAAACTTTCAAAACTATAAAGTCTATCAATAATATCCAGAAAACACAAACACAGAGGCTTTCACAATATTTCGGATTGAGTTAGCCAAAACACAAACGGATATTTCTGGATTCATCCAGTCACATGCGGAGAAAGTGGTGTGGAATTCGTATGCAATGGACCGAGTAAATCACAGTAAAAATGGTTTTGGAGAAAAGCAAAGTCTTTTCATTAGACAAGTGCATAAAATGTCATCTATACAAACAGAAATATGTTTGTTTGCCACAGTTCCTCTTTTTTCTCCCTAGAAAATACGAATGTGTAGAGCTGGTGTCCCCATGATGAGCCAATTAGTTTTTCCAAGCACAAAATTAAATGCTCCCTGAAAAAAAAAAATCATTCAAAAAAAATAAAGTCCGTGGATATTATCAGGAATACACAAACACAGAGGAGGTAGCAATATTTCGGATTGAGTTAGCCAAAACTCAACCTGATATTTCCGGTTTCATCCAGTCATATCCCGACAAAATTGTGTGGAATTCGTATGCAATGGACCGAGAAAATCACAGTAAAAATGGTTTTGGAGTAAAGCAAACTCTTCGTTTGGCAAGTGCATAAAATGTCATCTTTACAAACAGAAATATCTTGTTTGTTTGCCGCAGTTCCTCCACCTTTCTCCCTAGAAAATACGAATGTGTAGAGCTCGTGTTCCCATGATGAACAAACTAGTGTTTCAACGGTACAAAATTCAATGTTCCCTGATAAAAACATTCAAAACAATAAGTCCATCGATAATATCCAGAATACAAAAACACAGAGGCTGTAGCAATATTTCGGATTGAGATAACCAAAACACAACCGGATATTTCTGGTTTCATCCAGTCACATCCAGACAAAGTGGCGTGGAATTCGTAAGCAATGGACCAAGAAAATCACAGTAAAAATGGTTTTGGAAAAAAGCAAAGTCTTTCATTAGGCAAGTGCATAAAATGTCATCTATACAAACAGAAATATCATGTTTGTTTGCCACAGTTCCTATAGCTTTCTTCCTAGAAAATACAAATATGTAGAGCTGGTGTCTCCATGCGGAACTAATTACTGTATCCAAGCTTAAAATAAAATGTTCCCTGATAAAAAACATTCAAAACAATAAAGCCCGTTGACAATATCCAGAAAACACAAACAAAGTGGCCATAGCAATATCTGGGATTGAGTTAGGCAAAACACACATGGATATTTCCGGTTCATCCAGTCATTTCCGGACAAATTGGTGTGGAATTCGTATGCAATGGACCGAGAAAATCAGAGTAAAAATGGTTTTGGAGAAATCAAAGTCTATTCGTTAGGCAAGTGCATAAAATGTCATCTAGACAAACAGAAAGATCATGTTTGTTTGTGGCAGTTCCTCTAGCTTTCTCCCTAGAAAATACGAAGGTGTAGAGCTGGTGTCTCCATGTGGAACCAAATAGTGATTCCAAGCACAAAATTAAATGTGCCCTGATAAAAAAACATTCAAAACAATAAAGTCCATGTATAATATCAGGAATACACATACACAGAGGCTGTAGCAATATCTGGGATTGAGTTAGCCAAAACAAAACCAGATATTTCCGGTTTCATCCAGTCATATCCGGACAAAGTATTGTGGAATTCGTATGCAATGGATCGAGAAAATCACAGTAAAAATGGTTTTGGAGAAAAGCAAAGTCTTTTCCTTAGGCAAGTGCATAAAATGTCATCGATACAAACAGAAATATCATGTTTGTTTGCCGCAGTTCCTCTAACTTTCTCCCTAGAAAATACGAATGTGTAGAGCTGGTGTCCCCATGATGAACCAATTAGTGTTTGTACGGTACAAAATTAAATGCTCCCTGATAAAAACTTTCAAAACAATAAAGTCTATCAATAATATCCAGAAAACACAAACACAGAGGCTTTCACAATATTTCGGATTGAGTTAGCCAAAACACAACCGGATATTTCTGTTTTCATCCAGTCATATCTGGACAAACTAGTCTGGAATTCGTAAAATGGGCTGAAGAAATCAGAGTAAAAATGGTTTTGGAGAAAAGCAAAGTGTTTTCGTTAGGCAAGTGCATAAAATATCATCGATACAAACAGAAACATCAAGTTTGTTTGCCGCAGTTCATCTACCTTTCTCCCTAGAAAATACGAATGTGTAGAGCTGGTGTCTCCATGTGGAACCAATTAGTGTTTCAACGGTATAAAATTAAATGTTCCCTGACAAAAACATTCAAAACAATAAGTCCCTCGATAATATCCAGAAAAACAAACACAGAGGCTGTAGCAATATCTGGGATTGAGTTAGACAAAACACAACCGGATATTTGTGGTTTCATCCAGTCATATCCGGAAAAACTCGTGTGGAAATCGTTTGCAATGGACCAAGAAAATCACAGTACAAATCGTTTTGGAGAAAAGCAAAGTCTTTTCATTAGGAAAGTGCATAAAATGTCATCTATACAAACAGAAATATCATGTTTGTTTGCCGCAGTTCCACTAGCATTCTCCCAAGAAAATACGAATGTGTAGAGCTGGTGTCTCCATGTGGATCCAATTAGTGTTTCCAAGCACAAAATTAAATGTTCCCTGATAAAAACATTCAAAAAAATAAAGTCCGTGGATAATATCAGGAATACACAAACACAGAGGAGGTAGCAATATTTCGGATTGAGTTAGCCAAAACACAACCTGATATTTCTGGTTTCATCCAGTCATATCCCGACAAAATGGTGTGGAATTCGTATGCAATGGACCGAGAAAATCACAGTAAAAATGGTTTTGGAGTAAAGCAAACTCTTTTCGTTTGGCAAGTGCATAAAATGTCATCTATACAAACAGAAATATCTTGTTTGTTTGCCGCAGTTCCTCTACCTTTCTACCTAGAAAATACGAATGTGTAGAGCTGGTGTTCCCATGATGAACAAACTAGTGTTTCAACGGTACAAAATTAAATGTTCCCTGATAAAAACATTCAAAACAATAAGTCCATCGATAATATCCAGAATACAAAAACACAGAGGCTGTAGCAATATTTCGGAATGAGTTAACCAACACACAACCGGATATTTCTGGTTTCATCCAGTCATATCCAGACAAAGTGGTGTGGAATTCGTAAGCAATGGACCGAGAAAATCACAGTAATAATGGTTTTGGAGAAAAGCAAAGTCTTTTCATTAGGCAAGTGCATAAAAAGTCATCTATACAAACAGAAATATCATGTTTTTTTGCGGCAGTTCCTCTACATTTCCCCTAGAAAATACGAATGTGTAGAGCTGGAGTCTCCATGTGGAACCAATTACTGTATCCAAGCTCAAAATAACATGTTCCCTGATAATAAACATTCCAAACAATAAAGTCCGTTGACAATATCCAGAAAACACAAACACAGAGGCCGTAGAAATATCTGGCCTTGTGTTAGCCAAAACAAAACCGAATATTTCTGGTTTCATCCAGTCATATCCGGACAAAGTGGTGTGGAATTCGTATGCAATGGACTGATAAAAACACAGTAAAAGTGGTTTTGGAGTAAAGCAAATTATTTTCTTTAGGCAAGTGCATAAAATGTCATCGATACAAACAGAAATATCATGTTTGTTTGCCGCAGTTCCTCTAGCTTTCTCCCTAAAAATACGAATGTGTAGAGCTGGTGTCCCCATGATGAACCAATTAGTTTTTCCAAGCACAAAATTAAATGCTCCCTGATAAAAAACATTCAAAAAAATAAAGTCCGTGGATAATATCAGGAATACACAAACACAGCGGCTGTAGCAATATTTCGGATTGAGATAGCCAAAACAAAACCGGATATTTCCAGTTTCATCCAATGATATCCGGACAAACTGGTGTGGAATTCGTATTCAACGGACCGAGAAAATCACAATAAAAATGGTTTTGGAGAAAAGCAAAGTCTTTTCGTTAGGCAAGTGCATAAAATGTCATCTATACAAACAGAAATATCATGTTTGTTTGTCACAGTTCCTCTAGCTTTCTCCCTAGAAAATACGAATGTGTAGAGCTGGTGTCTCCATGTGGAACCAATTAGTGTTTCCAAGCACAAAATTAAATGTTCCCTGATAAAAACATTCAAAAAAATAAAGTCCGTGGATAATATCAGGAATACACAAACACAGAGGAGGTAGCAATATTTCGGATTGAGTTAGCCAAAACACAACCTGATATTTCTGGTTTCATCCAGTCATATCCCGACAAAATGGTGTGGAATTCGTATGCAATGGACCGAGAAAATCACAGTAAAAATGGTTTTGGAGTAAAGCAAACTCTTTTCGTTTGGCAAGTGCATAAAATGTCATCTATACAAACAGAAATATCTTGTTTGTTTGCCGCAGTTCCTCTACCTTTCTACCTAGAAAATACGAATGTGTAGAGCTGGTGTTCCCATGATGAACAAATTAGTGTTTCAACGGTACAAAATTAAATGTTCCCTGATAAAAACATTCAAAACAATAAGTCCATCGATAATATCCAGAATACAAAAACACAGAGGCTGTAGCAATATTTCGGAATGAGTTAACCAACACACAACCGGATATTTCTGGTTTCATCCAGTCATATCCAGACAAAGTGGTGTGGAATTCGTAAGCAATGGACAGAGAAAATCACAGTAATAATGGTTTTGGAGAAAAGCAAAGTCTTTTCATTAGGCAAGTGCATAAAAAGTCATCTATACAAACAGAAATAACATGTTTTTTTTGCGGCAGTTCCTCTACATTTCCCCTAGAAAATACGAATGTGTAGAGCTGGAGTCTCCATGTGGAACCAATTACTGTATCCAAGCTCAAAATAACATGTTCCCTGATAATAAACATTCCAAACAATAAAGTCCGTTGACAATATCCAGAAAACACAAACACAGAGGCCGTAGAAATATCTGGCCTTGTGTTAGCCAAAACAAAACCGAATATTTCTGGTTTCATCCAGTCATATCCGGACAAAGTGGTGTGGAATTCGTATGCAATGGACTGATAAAAACACAGTAAAAGTGGTTTTGGAGTAAAGCAAATTATTTTCTTTAGGCAAGTGCATAAAATGTCATCGATACAAACAGAAATATCATGTTTGTTTGCCGCAGTTCCTCTAGCTTTCTCCCTAAAAATACGAATGTGTAGAGCTGGTGTCCCCATGATGAACCAATTAGTTTTTCCAAGCACAAAATTAAATGCTCCCTGATAAAAAACATTCAAAAAAATAAAGTCCGTGGATAATATCAGGAATACACAAACACAGCGGCTGTAGCAATATTTCGGATTGAGATAGCCAAAACAAAACCGGATATTTCCAGTTTCATCCAATGATATCCGGACAAACTGGTGTGGAATTCGTATTCAACGGACCGAGAAAATCACAATAAAAATGGTTTTGGAGAAAAGCAAAGTCTTTTCGTTAGGCAAGTGCATAAAATGTCATCTATACAAACAGAAATATCATGTTTGTTTGTCACAGTTCCTCTAGCTTTCTCCCTAGAAAATACGAATGTGTAGAGCTGGTGTCTCCATGATGAACCAGTTAGTGTTTGTACGGTACAAAATGAAATGTTCCCTGATAAAAACATTCAAAAGAATAAAGTCCATCGATAATATCCAGAAAACACAAACACAGAGGCTGTAGCAATATTTCGGATTGAGTTAGCCAAAACACAACCGGATATTACATCCAGTCATATCCGGACAAAGTGCTGCGGAATTCGTATGCAAAGGACCGAGAAAATCACAGTAAAAATGGTTTTGGAGAAAAGCAAAGTCTTTCATTAGGCAAGTGCATAAAATGTCATCTATACAAACAGAAATATCATGTTTGTTTGCCACAGTTCCTATAGCTTTCTTCCTAGAAAATACCACTATGTAGAGCTGGTGTCTCCATGCGGAACTAATTACTGTATCCAAGCTCAAAATAAAATGTTCCCTGATAAAAAAACATTCAAAACAATAAAGCCCGTTGACAATATCCAGAAAACACAAACAAAGTGGCCATAGCAATATCTGGGATTGAGTTAGGCAAAACACAAATGGATATTTCCGGTTCATCCAGTCATTTCCGGACAAATTGGTGTGGAATTCGTATGCAATGGACCGAGAAAATCAGAGTAAAAATGGTTTTGGAGAAATCAAAGTCTATTCGTTAGGCAAGTGCATAAAATGTCATCTAGACAAACAGAAAGATCATGTTTGTTTGTGGCAGTTCCTCTAGCTTTCTCCCTAGAAAATAAGAAGGTGTAGAGCTGGTGTCTCCATGTGGAACCAAATAGTGATTCCAAGCACAAAATTAAATGTTCCCTGATAATAAAAACATTCAAAACAATAAAGTCCATGTATAATATCAGGAATACACATACACAGAGGCTGTAGCAATATCTGGGATTGAGTTAGCCAAAACAAAACCAGATATTTCCGGTTTCATCCAGTCATATCCGGACAAAGTATTGTGGAATTCGTATGCAATGGATCGAGAAAATCACAGTAAAAATGGTTTTGGAGAAAAGCAAAGTCTTTTCCTTAGGCAAGTGCATAAAATGTCATCGATACAAACAGAAATATCATGTTTGTTTGCCGCAGTTCCTCTAGCTTTCTCCCTAGAAAATACGAATGTGTAGAGCTGGTGTCCCCATGATGAACCAATTAGTGTTTCTACGGTACAAAATTAAATGCTCCCTGATAAAAACTTTCAAAACAATAAAGTCTATCAATAATATCCAGAAAACACAAACACAGAGGCTTTCACAATATTTCGGATTGAGTTAGCCAAAACACAAGCGGATATTTCTGTTTTCATCCAGTCATATCTGGACAAACTAGTCTGGAATTCGTAAAATGGGCTGAAGAAATCAGAGTAAAAATGGTTTTGGAGAAAAGCAAAGTGTTTTCGTTAGGCAAGTGCATAAAATATCATCGATACAAACAGAAACATCATGTTTGTTTGCCGCAGTTCATCTAGCTTTCTCCCTAGAAAATACGAATGTGTAGAGCTGGTGTCTCCATGTGGAACCAGTTAGTGTTTCAACGGTATAAAATTAAATGTTCCCTGACAAAAACATTCAAAACAATAAGTCCCTCGATAATATCCAGAAAAACAAACACAGAGGCTGTAGCAATATCTGGGATTGAGTTAGACAAAACACAACCGGATATTTGTGGTTTCATCCAGTCATATCCGGAAAAACTCGTGTGGAAATCGTTTGCAATGGACCAAGAAAATCACAGTACAAATGGTTTTGGAGAAAAGCAAAGTCTTTTCATTAGGAAAGTGCATAAAATGTCATCTATACAAACAGAAATATCATGTTTGTTTGCCGCAGTTCCACTAGCATTCTCCCAAGAAAATACGAATGTGTAGAGCTGGTGTCTCCATGTGGAACCAATTAGTGTTTCCAAGCACAAAATTAAATGTTCCCTGATAAAAACATTCAAAAAAATAAAGTCCGTGGATAATATCAGGAATACACAAACACAGAGGAGGTAGCAATATTTCGGATTGAGTTAGCCAAAACACAACCGGATATTTCTGGTTTCATCCAGTCATATCCGGACAAACTGCTGCGGAATTCGTATGCAAAGGACCGAGAAAATCACAGTAAAAATGGTTTTGGAGAAAAGCAAAGTCTTTTCATTAGGCAAGTGCATAAAATGTCATCTATACAAACAGAAATATCATGTTTGTTTGCCACAGTTCCTCTAGCTTTCTTCCTAGAAAATACCACTATGTAGAGCTGGTGTCTCCATGCGGAACTATTTACTGTATCCAAGCTCAAAATAAAATGTCCCCCGATAAAAAACATTCAAAACAATAAAGCCCGTTGACAATATCCAGAAAACACAAACAAAGAGGCCATAGCAATATCTGGGATTGAGTTAGCCAAAACACAAACGGATATTTCTGTTTTCATCCAGTCATATCCGGACAAACTCGTGTGGAATTCCTATGCAATGGACCGAGAAAATCACAGTAAAAATGGTTTTGGAGAAAAGCAAAGTCTTTTCGTTAGGCAAGTGCATAAAATGTCATCTATACAAACAGAAATGTCATGTTTGTTTTTCACAGTTCCTCTACCTTTCCCCTAGAAAATACGAATGTGTAGAGCTGGTGTCTCCATGTGGAAACAATTACTGTATCCAAGCTCAAAATAAAATGTTCCCCGATAATAAACTTTCAAAACAATAAAGTCCCTGGATAATATCAAGAAAACACAAATACAGAGACCATAGCAATATCTGGGATTGAGTTAGCCAAAGCAAAACCAGATATTACTGGTTTCATCCAGTCACATCCAGACAAAGTGGTGTGGAATTCGTATGCAATGGACCGAGAAAATCACAGTAAAAATGGTTTTGGAGAAGAGCAAAGACTTTTCGTTAAGCAAGTGCATAGAATGTCATCGATACAAACATAAATATCATGTTTGTTTGACGCAGTTCCTCTAGCTTTCTTCCTAGAAAATACCACTATGTAGAGCTGGTGTCTCCATGATGAACGAATTACTGTATGCAAGCTCAAAATAAAATGTTCCCCAATAATAAACATTCAAAACAATAAAGTCCATTGATAATATCCAGAAAACAAAAACACAGAGGCCGTAGCAATATCTGGGATTGAGTTAGCCAAAAAACCAGATATGTCTGGTTTCATCCAGTCATATCCGGACAAATTGGTGTGGAATTCGTATGCAATGGACCGAGAAAATCACAGTAAAAAATGGTTTTGGAGAATAGCAAAGTCTTTCATTAGGGAAGTGCATAAAATGTCATCGATACAAACAGAAATATCATGTTTCTTTGCCACAGTTCCTCTAGCTTTCTCCCTAGAAAATACGAGTGTGTAGATCTGGTGTCTCCATGTGGAACCAACTAGTGTTTCACAGCACAAAATTAAATGTTCCCTGATAAAAAACATTCAAAACAGTAAAATCCGTGTATAATGTCAGGAATACACAAACACAGAGGCTGTAGCAATATCTGGGATTGAGTTAGCCAAAACACAACCAGATATTTCTGGTTTCATCCATTCATATCTGGACAAAGTGGTGTAGAATTCGTATGGAATGGACTGAGAAAATCACAGTAAATAATGGTTTTGGAGAAAAGCAAAATCTTTCATTAGGCAAGTACATAAAATGTCACCGTTAAAACAGAAATATGTTTGTTTTCCGCAGTTCCTCTAGCTTTCTCCCTAGAAAATACGAAAGTGTAGAGCTGGTGTCCCCATGATGAACAAATCTGTGTTTAAATGGTACAAAATTTAATGTTCCCTGATAAAAACATTCAAAACCATATTCCATCGATAATATCCAGAAAACACAAACACAGAGGCTGTAGCAATATTTCGGATTGAGTTAGCCAAAACAATACCGGATAATTCCGGTTTCATCCAGTCATATCCGGACAAAGTGGTGTGGAATTCGTATGCAATGGACCGAGAAAATCACAGTAAAAATGGTTTTGGAGAAAAGCAAAGTATTCTCCTTAGGGAAGTGCATAAAATGTCAAACAGAAATATCATGTTTGTTTGCCACAGTTCCTCTAGCTTTCTCCCTAGAAAATACGAATGTGTAAGCTGGTGTCTCCATGTGTACACAATTAGAGTTTCACAGAACAAAATTAAATATTCCCTGATAAAAATATACAAAACCATAAATTCCATGGATAATATCAAGAATACACAAACGCAGAAGGGGTAAGAATATCTGGGATTGAGTTAGCCAAAAAAAAAAAAAAAAAAAAAAACGGATATTTCTGGTTTCATCCAGTCATATCCGGAGAAAGTGGTGTGGAATTCGTGTGCAATGGACCGAGAAAATCACAGTAAAAATGGTTTTGGAGAAAAGCAAAGTCTTTTCCTTAGGCAAGTGCATAACATGTCATCTATACACACAGAAATACCATGTTTGTTTGCCTCAGTTCCTCTAACTTTCTCCATAGAAAATACGAATATGTTGAGCTGGTGTCTCCATGTGGAAACAATTAGTGTTTCTACGGTACAAAAGTAAATGTTCCCTGAAAAAAAAACATTCAAAAAAATAAGGTCTGTGGATAATATCAGGAATACACAAACACAGATGCTATAGCAATATTTCAGATTGAGTTAGCCAAAAAAAAACGGATAATTCCGGTTTCATCCAGTCATATCCGCACAAAGTGGTGTGGAATTCGTATGCAATGGACTGAGAAAATCACACTAAAAATGGTCTTGGAGAAAAGCAAAGTCTTATCGTTAGGCAAGTGCATAAAATGTCATCTATACAAACAGAAATATCATGTTTGTTTGCCGCAGTTCCTCTAGCTTTCTCCATAGAAAATATGAATCTGTAGAGCTGGTGTCTCCTTTTGGAAACAATTAATGTTTTGCAGCACAAAATTAAATGTTCCCTGATAAAAAACATTCAAAACACTAAAGTCCATCGATAATATCCAGAACACAAACACAGAGGCTTTCACAGTATTTCAGATTGAGTTAGCCAAAACACAACCGAATATTTCTGGTTTCATCCAGTCATATGCATACAAACTGGTGTGGAATTCGTATGCAATGGACCGAGAAAATCACAGTAAAAATGGTTTTGGAGAAAAGCAAAGTCTTTTCGTTAGGCAAGTGCATAAGACGTCATCTGTACAAACAGAAATATCATGTTTGTTTGTTGCAGTTCCTCTAGCTTTCTCCCTAGCAAATACGAATTTGTAGAACTGGTGTCTCCATGTGGAACCATTTAGTGTTTCCAAGCACAAAATTAAATGTTCCCTAATAAAAAACATTCAAAAAAAAATAAAATCTGTGGATAATATCAGGAATACACAAACACAGATGCGGTAACAATATCTGGGATTGAGTTAGCCAAAACAAAACCGGATATTTCCGGTTTCATCCAGTCATATCTGGACAAACAGGTGTAGAATTCGTATGCAATGGACCGAGAAAATCACAGTAAAAATGGTTTTGGAGAAAAGCAAATGCTTTTCGTTAGGCAAGTGCATAAAATGTCATCTATACAAACAGAAATATCTTGTTTGTTTTCCGCAGTTCCTCTAGCTTTCTCCCTAGAAAATAAGAATGTGTAGAGCTCTTGTCTCCATGTGGAAACAATTAGTGTTTCCAAGCACAAAATTAAATGTTCCCTGATAAAAATATTGAAAACAATAAAGTTCATCTATAATATCCAGAAAACACAAACACAGAGGTTTTCAAAATATTTTGGATTGAGTTAGCCAAAACACAACCAGGTATTTCTGGTTTCATCCAGTCATATCCGGAAAATGGTGTGGAATTCATATGCGATGGACCAAGAAAATCAAAGTAAAAATGGTTTTGGAGAAAAGCAAAGTCTTTTCGTTAGGCAAGTGCATAAAATGTCATCTATACAAACAGAAATATCATGTTTGTTTGTGGCATTTTCTCTAGCTTTCTCCCTAGAAAATACGAATGTGTAGAACTGGTGTCTCCATGTGGAACCAATTAGTGTGTCCAAGCCCAAATTAAATGTTCCCAGATAAAAAACATTCAAAAAAATAAAGTCTGTGGATAATATCAGGAATACACAAACACAGAGGTTGTAATAATATGTGGGATTGAGTTAACCAAAACAAAACCGGATATTCCGGTTTCCTCCAGTCATATCCAAACAAACTGCTGTGGAATTCCTATGCAATGGACCCAGAAAGTCACAGTAAAAATTGTTATGGAGAAAAGCAAAGTCTTTTCGTTAGGAAAGTGCATAAAATGTCATCTATACAAACAGAAATATCATGTTTGTTTTTCTCAGTTCCTCTAGCTTTCTCCCTAGAAAATACGAATATGTAGAGCTGGTGTCCCCACCATGAACCAATTAGTGTTTCAAAGGTACAAAATTAAATGTTCCCTGATAAAAACATTGAAACAATAAAGTCCATCGATAATATCCAGAAAACACAAACACAGAGGCTTTCACAACATTTCAGATTGAGTTAGCCAAAGCACAACCAGATATTTCTGTTTTCATCCAGTCATAACTGGACAAAGTGGTGCGGAATTCGTATGCAATGAACCGAGAAAATCACAGTAAAAATGATTTTGGAGAAAAGCAAACTTTTTTCGTTAGGCATTTGCATGAAATTTCATATATACAAACAGAAATATCATGTTTGTTTGCCGTGGTTCTTCTAGCTTTTTCCCTAAAAAATACGAATGTGTATAGATGGTGTCCCCATGATGAACCAATTAGTGTTTCAACGGAACAAAATGAAATGTTCCCTGATAAAAACATTCAAAACAATAAAGTCCATCGATAATATCCAGAAAACCCAAACACAGAAGCTTTCACAATATTTCTGAATGAGTTATCCAAAACACAACCGTATATTTCTGTTTTCATGCAGTCATATCCGGAAAAGTGGTGTGGAATTTGTATGCAAGGGCCTAAGAAAATCAGAGTAAAAATTGTTTTGGAGAAAAGCAAAGTCTTTTCGTTAGGCAACTGCATAAAATATCATCTATGCAAACAGAAATATCATGTTTGTTTGCAGCATTTCCTGTAGCTTTCTCCCTAGAAAATATTAATGTGTAGAGCTGGTGTCTCCATGTGGAACCAATTACTGTATACAAGCACAAAACATAATGTTCCCTGATAAAAAACATTCAAAACAATAAAGTCTGTGGATAATATAAGGAATACACAAACACAGAGGCTGGAGCAATATCTGGGATTGTGTTAGCCAAAAAAAAAAAAAAAAAAAAACTGGATATTTCCTGTTTCATCCAGTCATATCCGGACAAAGTCGTGTGGAATTCGTATGCAATGGACTGAGAAAATCACAGTCAAAATGGTTTTGGCGAAAAGCAAAGCCTTTTCGTTAGTCAAGTGCATAAAATGTCATCTATACAAACAGAAATATCATGTTGTTTGCCGCAGTAACTCTAGCTTTCTCCCTAGAAAATACAAATGTGTGGAGCTTGAATCCCCATGTGAAACGAATTAATGTTTCCAAGCACAGAATTAAATGTTCCCTGAAAAAAAACATTCTAAAAAATAAAGTCCGTGGATAATATCAGGAATACACAAACACAGAGGCTGTAGCAATATTTCAGTTGAGTTAGCGAAAACACAACCAGATATTTCTGGTTTCATCCAGTCATATCCGGACATAGTGGTGTGGAATTCGTATGCAATGGACCGAGAAAATCACAGAACAAATGGTTTTAGAGAAAAGCAAAGTCTTTTCGTTAGGCAAGTGCATAAATGTCATCGATACAAACATAAATATCATGTTTGTTTGTCACAGTTCCTCTAGCTTTCTTCCTAGAAAATACGAATGTGTAGAGCTGGTGTCTCCATGATGAACCAATTAGTGTTTGAAAGCTCATAATAAAATGTTCCCTGATAAAAAACATTGAAAACAATAATGTCCGTTTATAATATCCGGAAAACAAAACACAGAGGCTGTAGCAATATCTATGATTAAGTTAGCCAAAAGAAAATCGGATATTTCCGGTTTCATTCAGTCATATCCGGACAAAGTGCTGTGGATTTCATATGCAATGGACCGAAAACATAACAGTAAAATTGGTTTTGGAGAAAAGCAAAATCTTCTCTTTAGGCAAGTGCATAAAATTTCATCTATACAAACAGAAATGTCATGTTTATTTGCCGCTGTTCCTCTAAATTTCTCCCTACAATATATTAATGTGTAGAGCTGGTGTCTCCATGTGGAACCAATTAGTGTTTCACAGCACAAAATTAAATGTTCCCTGATAAAAAACATTCAAAACACTAAAGTCCGTTGATAATATCCAGAAAACACAAACACAGAGGCTTTCTCAATATTTCGGATTGTGTTAGCCAAAACACAACCGGATATTTCCGGTTTAATCCAGTCATATCCGGACAAACTCCTATGGAATTCGTATGCAATAGACTGAGATAATCACAGTAAAATGGTTTTGGAGAAAGGCAAATTCTTTTCATTAGGCAATGCATAAAATGCCATCTATACAAACAGAAATATCATGTTTGTTTGTCGTAGTTCCTCTAGCTTTCTCCCTAGAAAATAGGAATGTGTAGAGCTGGTGTGTCCATGTGGAACCAATTAGTGTTTCCCAGAGCAAAAAAAAAATGTTCCCTGATAAAAAACATTCGAAACTGTAAAGTCCGTAAATATCAGGAATGCACAAACACAGAGGTTGTAGCAATATTTCGGATTCTGTTACCCTACACACAACCGGATATTTCTGGTTTCAGCCTGTCATATCCAGACAAACTGGTGTGGAATTTGTATGCAATGGACCGAGAAAATCACAGTAAAAATGGTTCGGAGAAATGCAAAGTCCTTTCGATAGCCAAGTGCATAAAATGTCATCGATACAAACAGAAATATCATGTTTGTTTGCCGTAGTTCCTCTAGCTTTCTTCCTAGAAAATACGAATGTGTAGAGCTGGTGTGTCCATGATGAACCAATTAGTGTTTCAACGGTACAAAATGAAATATTCCCTGATAAAAACATTCAAAACAATGAAGTCCATCGACAATATCCAGAAAACACAAATACAGTGGCTTTTACAATATTTCGGATTGAGTTAGCCAAAACAAAACTGGATATTTCTTTTTTTAACTTTTATTTAATGAATATAAATTTCCAGTGTACAGCTTATGGATTACAATGGCTTCCCCTTCCCATAACTTCCCTCCCACCCGCAACCCTCCCCTCTCTCACTCCCTCTCCCCTTCCATTTGCATCAAGATTCATTTTCAATTCTCTTTATATACAGAAGATCAATTTAGTATAAAGATTTCAACTGTTTGCACCCACATAGAAACCCAAAGTGAAACATACTGTTTGAGTACTAGTTATAGCATTAAATCACAATGTACAGCACATTAAGGACAGAGATCCCACATGAGGAGCAAGTGCACAGTGGCTCCTGTTGTTGACCCAACAAATTGACACCCTAGTTCATCGCGACAGTAACCATCCTAGGCTGTCATCATCAGTTGCCAAGGCTATGGAAGCCTTCCAAGTTTACCGACTCTGATCATATTTAGACAAGGTCATAAAAGATAGAGTGAGGATAGTAACCAATGATCCTGAGAGTGGCATTTACCAGGTTTGAACAATTATACAGCATTAAGTGGGGAAGAGGACCATCAGTACACACAGGTTGGGAATAGAGCCATTGTTGGTAGAGTAGAGGTTATGATTACAAAGGAATGAGGCCCAAGTGCACTAGACAGGGTCTAGAACAAAGGACAGAGTCATTATTAGAGGAGCTAAGAAAGGTGCTGTCTAAGCTACAAGTAATTTTTCTGATTGAGAGGCAAATAGAACCTGATAGAAGGGGCTTGATAATAATCTGGTGGGCTTTAGGCCTTGTAAATTCAGAGGCCCAGACTTATCTATCTCTTCACATGGGGTATATCCTAAGGGAGGTGTGAACCTCCTAGGGGAAGGCACTCTGTTGACTTTCATTACTTGGCTGGCCTGGGAGGAGCGCTGGCCAGGTCAAGGCAGGGGGCATCTCTAACAAGAAATTTACAGTTCTGCCTGCAATGTTGTTGACCCTACTTGACCATCCCCTCAGCTGCAGTGGTCACATTGGAAGTTGGGCTGAGTGAAGGGCTTTTCAGCTTAGAGCCAATAAGATCTGTGGCTCTGACCTGGGCATCCTTCGACTCCAGGGCAGGTCCATTTCCAGTGATCCAACTCTTGGCAGAGCTGCCAGGTCTCTTCACAAGCTGACTTCTGCTGAAGCCCAGGCTTACCACATTGAAAGCCACTGTAGTGGACTGGCTTGTTGGGTCTCCTTGAGGGCAGATCACTGTACAGATCAGCCATTAATAGGCCTGCCACCCATTGCTTCTGATGCCCAGCTTTCCTTTCCTCCTGGTTTGTGTTAAAGCAGACCAGAGGATGCAAGTCAAGGGAGTGCCCAAGTCCCATCTCTAAACTTTGGTGGCCTGAACTGCAAGTCTATAGTCACAGGCATGTTCTGTAGTAGTTTTTCTAAGGTAGACAATGCCCATGAGGAAAATTATATTCTCACTTAAAAACTTTCTTTCCCTTTGGTCTGAAAGGGAGGTTTTTTCTACTTACTGTTTACTTCGCTGAAGGCGAAGTAAATCTAGCTATGAGATTATTATTTAAGTTCTTATTTTGGCTATGCTATTACAGAAAAATGTTAGCCATCTCTTTTATAAGGTCTAAAGATTAAATTGTGCGTCCTACAGATCCCTTTATAATAGAATTAGTTTCCTACCTTGAAGAGAATAGAGAAATGAAAGAACAAGTTGGGCTTAGAATAGAGAAATGAGGGAGAAGGTCTTAGATCGCTTGCTGACAATAGCAATATTACATGAATACTTAGCAAACAGTTTCAACCATTAGATAACAACTTAAGAAAACATTTACCAGAGGGTCCAATGCCTTCTAGAAATTTTAAGAATCATGTATTTGAAAACACCTCTTAAATATCTAACATGGTGTAGTTTGTTTAGCCAGTAAACTTAAGCACAACCATCTAAAATGTTTTTAGTTTCTTTCTACCAACAAGTATAAAACATATGATACAGAGATTCAGGTCACACCAATTAAAATGTATCTTTGATTGATTTTAGCAGCTTAAACTTATGGACAATTTTATCTATAAGCCATTTAAAATAAAACTCTTAATAAAATTTCCCCATGTGGACATACAATATGTACACACATATAACATAGCATAATAGACCAATATAGCAATTTTAATAATAGCTTTTAAAATCTTTAACTCTTTTTGTAGATTGCCAATGGATTTGAATTGCTTTTTGTTTTTAGTAACCTCAGTTAAACATACTTTCTCTCAGTTGGTACTGTTAATACATTATTGGCTTCATCGGATTACAGAGCCATCCCAAAGTACGGAATACAATAGAAGTGGCTGGAAAAAGTCCATAGGAACCTATAGGAGGGCAGCTAAACACAGAACCAACAATGCTTTAGTTTTATGAGCAGCAAATCATATATAACTGTGGATGACAAAAGACTTTAAGTCGCCATGTTTAAAATTATAAACTCATCAACCAACAAGAGGCACTTGCTTACTTCACAGTATTTTTGAAAGCACCTGCAGGATTTTACACGTATTTAACCCTTTAGGTCTCTGGGGCTTTCTCATTAGGATAACTATCATGTCTAGTAACACAAGATCATTAGACTTTTAATTCTAAAACAGTTGTATTAATAGCATTTTCCATTATAGAAACTTAAAGTCTGGTACCACATCACATCTTGACAGTCCTTCTAATATAATCTAAATAGACTGATTAGTTGGTGTCTCTATAAGATGAGAGACATAGGTCCTTCGATTTTTTCAGTTGGGCCCAAACTGGAAAAACCAAAGTCCAGGATTTACTGGAAATTTTAGAGACCAGATTGTTTGAAACTTTGATTTTTTGAATGCCTGTCAAGAATGCCAAGAAGGCTCAAAATCCAACATATCTGGTTGAAATAAGATTCCTTAAAATCATGACATTATATAGAGCAAATTTGATCATTGTTACAAGGTGACTATTCAAATCTTTGAAAATAAGCACATATTTAAATAACCCATAGCTCTTAATAAAAATTCAGCTGTTTTTGAACAATTAGAATTGAACAGACATCAAGAGCACATAATAGATTACTTTAACACATTGCTTTAACCGAGCATCAGAGTTTAATTCTATGTCAAAGAGAAATTGAGCTTCCTGTGATCTTTTGCTGTGAGGTTTCCTTCCTTTACCTTCTTTCATATTGGTGACCGTGTTTCTGTGTTTCTGTGTGTAACACATCTTTAAGCATCTTTTGCAGGGCAGGATGAGTGGCAACAAATTCTTTCAGTTTCTGTTTGCTATGAAAAGTCTTAATTTCACCTTCATTCACAAATGAGAGCTTTGCAGGATATAGTATTCTGGGCTGGCAGTTTTTCTCTCTTAGTCCCTGGGCTATGTCTCGCCATTCCCTTCTAGCTTGTAGGGTTTCTGATGAGAAGGCTGCAGCAATATCTGGGATTGAGTTAGCCAAATCAAAACTGGATTTTTCCGGTTACATCTAGTCATATCCAGAGAAAGAGGTGTGGAATCATATGTAATATTTCGGATTGAGTTAGCCAAAACAAAACAAGATATTTGTGGTTTCTTCCAGTCATATCCGGAAAAAAGTGGTGTGGAATTCCTATGCAATGGACTGAGAAAATCACAGTAAAAGTGGTTTTCGAAAAGAGCAAAGTATTTTCATTAGGCAGGTGCATAAAATGTCACCGATACAAACAGAAATATCATGTTTGTTTGCCGCAGGTCCTCTAGCTTTCTCCCTAGAAAATACGAATTTGCAGAGCTGGTGTCCCCATGTTGAACCAATTGGTGTTTCTAAGGTACAAAATTAAATGTTCCCTGATAAAAATATTTAAAACCATAAAGTCCATCGATAATATCCAGAAAACACAAACACAGAGGCTTTCCAATATTTCGGATTGATATAGCCAAAACACAACCAGATATTTCTGTTTTCATCCAGTTATATCGGAACAAAGTGGTGTGGAATTTGTATGCAATGGACTGAGAAAATCACAGTACAAATGGTTTTGGAGAAAAGCATATTCTTTTCCTTAGGCAAGTGCATAAAATGTCATCGATACAAACAGAAATATCATGTTTGTTTGACGCAGTTCCTCTAGATTTCTCCCTAGAAAATACGAATATGTAGAGCTGGTGTCTCGATGTGGAACCAATTACTGTATCCAAGCAGAAAATTAAATATTCCCAGATAAAATCATTGAAAACAATAAAAACAGTGGGTAATATCCGGAAAATACAAACACAGAGACTTTCACAATATTTCGGATTGAGTTAGCCAAACAAAACCAGATATTTCCGGTTTTATCCAGTCACATCCAGACAAACTGGTGTGGAAATCGTATGCAGTGGTCCGAGAAAATCAGAGTACAAATGGTTTTTGAGAAAAGCAAAGTCTTTTCGTTAGGCAAGTGCATAAAATATCATCTATACAAACAGAAATATCATGTTTGTTTGCCGCAGTTCCTCTAGCTTTCTCAGTGGAAAATACGAATGTGTAGAGCTGGTGTCCCGATGATGAACCAAGTTGTGTTTCAACGGTACAAAATTAAATATTCCCCTATAAAAACATTCAAAACAATAAAGTCCGTTGATAATATCCAGAAAAACAAACACAGAGGCTGTAGCAATATCTGAGATTAAGTTAGCCAAAACAAAACCACATATTTCTGGTTTAATGTAGTCATATCTGGTGAACTGGTGTGGAATTCGTATGCAATGGACCGAGAAAATCACAGTAAAAATGGTTATGGAGAAAAGCAAAGTCTTTTTGTTAGGCAAGTGTATAAAATGTCATCTATACAAACAGAAATATCATGGTTGTTTACCGCAGTTCCTTTAGCTTTCTCCATAGAAAATAGGAATTTGTAGAGCAGGTGTCACCATGATGAAACAATTAGTGTTTCAATGGTACAAAATTAAATGTTCCCTGATAAAAAACATTCAAACAATAAAGTCCATCGATAATATCCAGAGAACAGAAACACAGAGGATTTCACAATATTTCGGATTGAGTTTGCGAAAACAAAACCGGATATTTCTGGTTTCATCCAGTCATATCCAGACAAACTGGTGTGCAATTTGTATGCAATGGACCAAGAAAATCAGAGTAAAAATGGATTTGGAGGAAAGCAAAGTGTTTTCGTTAAGCAATTACATAAAATATCATCTATACAAAAAGAAATATCATGTTTGTTTGCCGCAGTTCCTCTAGATGTCATCTATACAAACAGAAATATCATGTTAGTTTGCCGCAGTTCCTCTAGCTTTCTCCCTAGAAAATACGAATGTGTAGAGCTGGTGTCTCCATGTGGAACCAATTACTGTATCCAAGCTCAAAATAAAATGTTCCCTGATAAAAAACTTTCAAAACAAAAAAGTCCATGGATAATATCAGGAATAGACATACACAGAGGCTGTAGCAATATCAGCGATTGAGTTAGCCATAACAGAACCAGATATTTCCGGTTTCATCCAGTCATATTCAGACAAACTGGTGTGGAATTCGTATGCAATGGACCGGGAGAATCAGAGTAAAAAGGGTTTTGGAGAAAAGCCAAGTCTTTTCGTTATGCAAGGGCATAAAATGTCATCTATACAAACAGAAACATCATGTTTGTTTGCCACAGTTCCTCTAGCTTTCTCCCTAGAAAACACGGATATGTAGAGCTGGTGTCTCCATGTGGAACCAATTACTGTATCCAAGCTCAAATCAAATGTTCCCTGATAAAAAACATGTAAAACAATAAAGTCCATCGATAATATCCAGAAAACACAAATTAGAGAATGTAGCAATATCTGGGATTGTGTTAGCCAAAACACAACGGAATATTTCTGGTTTCATCCAGTCTTATCCGGAAAAAATTGTGTGTAATTCGTATGCAATGGACAGAGAAAATCACAGTAAAAATGGTTTTGCAGAAAAGCAAAGTCTTTTCGTTAGGCAAGTGCATAAAATGTCATCTATGCAAACAGAAATACTATGTTTGTTTGTCGCAGTTCCTCCAGATTTCTCCCTAGAAAATACGAATGTGTAGAGCTGGTGTCTCCATGTGGAACCAATCAGTGATTCCAAGCAGAAAATTAAATATTTCCTGATAAAAAACATTCAAAACAATAATGTCTGTGGATAATATCAGGAAAACCCAAACACAGAGGCTTTCACAATATTTCAGATTGAGTTAGCCAAAACACAACCAGATATTTCTGGTTTCATCCAGACATATCCGGACAAACTGGTGTGGAATTCGTATGCAATGGACTGAGAAAACCCAATAAAAATGGTTTTGGAGAAAAGCAAAGTCATTTCATTAGGGAAGTGCATAAAATGTCATCTATACAAACAGAAATATCATGTTTGTTTGCCGCAGTTCCTCTAGCTTTCTCCCTAGAATATACGAATATGTTCAGCTGGTGTCTCCATGTGGAACCAATTACTGTATCCAAGCTCAAAATAAAATGTTCCCCGATAAAAAAACATTCAAAAAAATGAAGTCCATTGATAATACCCAGAAAACATAAACACAGAGGTTTTCACAATATTTCGGATTGAGTTAGCCAAAACACAACCGGATATTTCTATTTTCATCCAGTCATATCCGGAAAAAGTTGTTTGGAATTCGGATGCAATAGACCGAGAAAATGATAGTAAAAATGGTTTTGGAGAAAAGCAAAGTCTTTTCGTCAGGCAAGTGCATAAAATGTCATCTATACAAACAAAAATATCATGTTTGTTTGCCGCAGTTCCTCTAGCTTTCTCCCTAGAAAATACGAGTATGTTCAGCTGGTGTCCCCATGTGGAACAAATCACTGTATCCAAGCTCAAAATAAAATATTCCACGATAAAAAACATTCATAAAAATAAAGTCCATCGATAATATCCAGAAAACACAAACACAGAGCCTGTAGCAATATCTGGGATTGAGTTAGAAAAAAAATATTTCCGGTTTCATCCAGTCATATCCGGACAAACTGGTGTGGAATTCATATGCAATGGGCTGAGAAAATCACATTAAAAATGGTTTTGGAGAAAAGCAAAATCTTTTCATTAGGCAAGTGCATAACATGTCATCTATACAAACAGAAATATCAGGTTTGTTTGCCGCAGTTCATCTAGCATTCTCCCTAGAAAATATGAATGTGTAGAGCTGGTGTCTCCATGTGGAACCAATTAGTGTATCCAAGCTCAAAATAAAATATTCCCAGATAAAAAACATTCAAAATAATAAAGTCCGTGGATAATATCAGGAATACACAAAGACAGAGGCTGTAGCAATATCTGGGATTGAGTTAGCCAAAACAAAACCGGATATTTCCGGTTTCATCCAGTCATTTCCGGAAAAGTGGTGTGGAATTCGTATGCAATGGACCGAGAAAATCACAGTACAAATGTTTTGGAGCAAAGCAAAGTCTTTTCATTAGGCAAGTGCATAAAATGTCATCTATACAAACAGAAATATCATGTTTGTTTGTCACAGTTACTCTCGCTTTCTCCCTAGAAAATATGAATGTGTAGAGCTGGTGTCTCCATGTGGAACCAATTAGTGATTCCAAGCAAAAAATTAAATGTTCCCTTATAAAAAACATTCAAAACAATGAAGACCGTGGATAATATCAGGAATACACAAACACAGAGGCTTTAGCAATATTTCGCATTGAGTAAGACAAAAGAAAACCTGACATTTCTGGATTCAACCAGTCATATCCAGTAAACTGGTGTGGAATTCGTATGCAATGGACCGAGAAAATCACAGTACAAATGGTTTTGGAGAAAAGCAAAGTCTTTTCGTTAGGCAACTGCATAAAATGTCATCTATACAAACAGAAATATCATGTTTGTTTGCCGCAGTTCCTCTAGCTTTCTCCCTAGAAAATACGAATGTGTAGAGCTGGTGTCCCCATGATGAACCAATTAGTGTTTCAACGTTACAAAATGAAATGTTCCCTGATAAAAACATTCAAAACCATAAAGTCTGTGGATAATATCAGGAAAACCCAAACACAGAGGCTTTCACAATATTTCAGATTGAGTTAGCCAAAACACAACCTGACATTTCTGGTTTCATCCAGACATATCCGGACAAACTGGTGTGGAATTCGTATGCAATGGACTGAGAAAACCAAATAAAAATGGTTTTGGAGAAAAGCAAAGTCATTTCATTAGGGAAGTGCATAAAATGTCATCTATACAAACAGAAATATCATGTTTGTTGCCGCAGTTCTTCTAGCTTTCTCCCTAGAAAATACGAATATATTCAGCTGGTGTCCCCATGTGGAACCAATCACTGTATCCAAGCTCAAAATAAAATATTCACCGATAAAAAACATTCAGAAAAATAAAGTCCGTTGATAATATCCAGAAAACACAAACACAGAGCCTGTAGCAATATCTGGGATTGAGTTAGGAAAAAAAAAAACAAACAAAAAACAAATATTTCTGGTTTCATCCAGTCATATCCGGACAAACTGGTGTGGAATTCATATGCAATGGGCTGAGAAAATCAGAGTAAAAATGGTTTTGGAGAAAAGCAGTCTTTTCGTTAGGCAAGTGCATAAAATGTCATTTATACAAACAGAAATATCATGTTTCTTTGCCACACTTCCTCTAGCTTTCTCCCTAGAAAATATGAATGTGTAGAGCTGGTGTCCCCTGATGAACCAATTAGTGTTTCAACGTTACAAAATTAAATGTTCTCTGACAAAAACTTTCAAAACTATAACGTCCATCGATAATATCCAGAAAACACAAACACAGAGTCTTTCACAATATTTCAGATTGAGTTAGGCAATACACTACTGGATATTTCTATTTTCATCCAGTCATATCTGGACAAAGTGGTGTGGAATTCGTATGAAATGGGCTGAGAAAATCAGAGTAAAAATGGTTTTGGAGAAAAGCAAAGTCTTTACGTTAGGGAAGTGCATAAAATATCATCTATAGAAGCAGAAATATCATGTTTGTTTGCCGCAGTTCCTCTAGCTTTCTCTCTAGAAAACAGGAATGTGTAGAGCTGGTGTACCCATGATGAACCAATTAGTGTTTCTACGGTACAAAAATAAATGTTCCCTGATAAAAACATTCAAAACAATAAAGTCCATCGAAAATATACAGAAAATACAAACACAGAGGCTTTCATAATATTTCGGATTGAGTTAGCCAAAATATAACCTGATATTTCTGGTTTCATCCAGTCATACCCGGACAAACTGGTGAGGAATTCGTATGCAATGCACTGAGAAAATCAGAGTGAAAATGGTTTTGGAGAAAAGCAAAGTATTTTCCTTGTGCAAGTGCATAAAATGTCATCTATACAAACAGAAATATCATTTTTGTTTGCCGAAGTTCCCCTAGCTTTCTCCCTAGAAAATACGAATATGTTCAGCTGCTGTCTCCATGTGGAACCAATTACTGTATGCGAGCTCAAAATAAAATGTTCCAAGATAAAAAACATTCAAAAAAATAAAGTCCGTTGATAATATCCAGAAAAAAACAAACACAGCGGCTTTCACAATATTTCGGATTGAGTTAGCCAAAACAAAACCGGATATTTCTGTTTTCATCCAGTCATATCCAGTAAACTGGTGAGGAATTAGTATGCAATGGAGCGAGAAAATCACAGTGCAAACGGTTTTGGAGAAAAGCAGTCCTTTCGTTAGGCAAGTGCATAAAATGTCATCTATATAAACAAAAATATCATGTTTCTTTACCTCACTTCCTCTAGATTTCTCCCTAGAAAATATAAATGTGTAGAGCTGGTGTCCCCATGATGAAGCAATTAGTGTTTCAACGGTACAAAATTAAATGTTCCCTGATAAAAGCTTTCAAATCAATAACGTCCATCGATAATATCCAGAAAACACAAACACAGAGGCTTTCACAATATTTCGCATTGAGTTAGCCAATACACAACAGGATATTTTTGTTTTCATCCAGTCAGATCTGGACAAAGTGGTGTGGATTTCGTATGCAATGGGCTGAGAAAATCAGAGTAAAAATGGTTTTGGAGTAAAGCAAAGTCTTTTCGTTAGGCAAGTGCATAAAATGTCATCTATACAAAGAGAAATATCATGTTTGTTTGTCGCAGCTCCACTAGATTTTTCCCTAGAAAATATGAATATATAGAGCTGGTGTCTCCATGTGGAACCAATTAGTGATTCTATGGAAAAAATTAAATTTTCCCAGATAAAAATCATTCAAATCAATAAAGTCCGTGTATAATATCAGGGATACAAAAACACAGAGGCTGTATCAATATCTGTGACTGAGTTAGCCAAAACAAAACCGGATATTTCCAGTTTAATCCAGTCATATCCAGACGAACTGGAGTGGAATTCATATGCAATGGACCGAGAAAATCACAGTAATAATGGTTTTCGAGAAAAGCAAAGTCTTTTTGTTAGGCAAGTGCATAAAATGTAATCTATACAAACAGAAATATCATGTTTGTTTGTCGCAGTTCCTCTAGCTTTCTCCCTAGAAAATACGAATGTGTAGAGCTGGTGTCCCCATGATGAACCAATTAGTGTTTCAATGGTACAAAATTAAATTTTGCCAGATAAAAACAGTCAAAACAATAAAGTCCATCGATAATATCCAGAAAACACAAACACAGAGGCTGTAGCAATATCTGGGATTGAGTTAGCAAAAACACAATGGGATATTTATGTTTTCATCCAGTAATATCCAGACAAACTGGTGAGGAATTCATATGCAATGGACTGAGAAAACCAAGTACAAATGGTTTTTTAGAAAAGCAGTCTTTTCGTTAGGCAAGTGCATAAAATGTCATCTATACAAACAGAAATATAATCTATGTTTGCCTCAGTTCCTCTAGCTTTCTCCCTAGAAAATACGAATGTGTAGAGCTGGTGTCCCCATGATGAACCAATAAGTGTTTCAACGGTACAAAATTAAATGTTCCCTGATAAAAACATTCAAAACTATAAAGTCCGTGGATAATATCAGGAATACACAAACACAGAAGCTGTAGCAATATCTGGGATTGAGTTAGCCAAATCAAAACTGGATATTTTCGGTTTCATCCAGTCATTTCCGGACAAACTGGTGTGGAATTGCTATGAAGTGTACCGAGAAAACCACAAAAAAATGGTTGTAGAGAAAAGTAAAGTCTTTTCGTTAGGCAAGTGCATAAATATCATCTATACAAACGTAAATATCATGTTTGTTTGCCGCAGTTCCTCTACCTTTCTCCATAGAAAATACGATTGTGTAGAGCTGGTGTTCCCATGATGAACCAATTAGTGTTTTTACAGTACAAAATTAAATGTTCCCTGATAAAAACATTCAAAACAATAAAGTCTGTGGATAATATCCAGAAAACACAAACAGAGTCATTCACAATATTTCGGATTGAGTTAGCCAAAACACAACCGGATATTTCCGTTTTCATCCAGGCATATCCGGACAAACTGGTGTGGAATTCGTATGCAATGGACCGAGAAAATTACAGTAAAAGTGGTTTTGGAGAAAAGCAAAGGCTTTTCGTTAGGCAAGTGCATAAAATGTCATTGATACAAACAGAAATATCATGTTTGTTTGCCGCAGTTCCTCTGGCTTTTTCCCTAGAAAATACGAATATGTAGAGCTGGTGTCTCCATGCGGAACCAATTAGTGTTTCCAAGAACAAAATTAAATGTTCCTTGATAAAAAAGTATAAAACAATAAAATCTATAGCTAATATCAGGAATACACAAACACAGAGACTGTAGCAATATCTGGGATTGAGTTAGCCAAAACAAAATCGGATATTTCTGGTTTCATCCAGTCATATACGGACAAACTGGTGTGGAATTCGTATGCAATGGGCTGAGAAAATCACAGTAAAAATGGTTTTGGAGAAAAGCATAGTCTTTACATTAGGAAGTAGATAAAATATCATTGATACAAACAGAAATATCATGTTTGTTTGCTGCAGTTCCTCTAGATTTCTTCCTGAAAATAAAAATATGTAGAGCTGATGTCTCCATGTGGAACCAGTTAGTGTTTCGAAGCACAAAATTAAATGTTCCCTGATAAAAAAAATTCAAAAAAATAAATTCCGTGGATAATATCAGGAATACACAACACAGAGGCTGTAGCAATATTTCGGATTGAGTTAAGCAAAACACTACCAGATATTTCTGGTTTCATCCAGTCATATCCGGACAAACTGGTGTGGAATTCGTATGCAATGGACTGAGAAAATCACAGTAAAAACAGTTTTGGAGAAAAGCAAAGTCTTTTCCTTAGGCAAGTGCTTAAAATATCATCTATACATCAGAAATATCATGTTTCTTTGCCACAGTTCCTCTAGCTTTCTCCCTAGAAAATACGAATGTGTAGAGCTGGTGTCTCCATGTGGAACCAATTAGTGTTTCCAAGATCAAAATAAAATGTTCCCCGATAAAAAACATTGAAAACAATAAAGTCCATCGATAATATCCAGAAAACACAAACACAAAGGCTTTCACAATATTTCGGATTGAGTTAGCCAAAACACAACCGGATATTTCTGGTTTCATCCAGTCATATCCGGACAAAGTGGTTTGGAATTCCTATGCAATGGACCACTAAATTCACAGTAAAAATGGTTTTGGGAAATGCAAAGTCTTTACGTTAGGCAAGTGCATAAAATGTCACCTATACAAACAAATATCATGTTTGTTTGCTGCAGTTCCTCTAGCTTTCTCCCTAGAAAATACAAATAAGTTCAGCTGGTGTCTCCATGTGCAATTAATTACTGTATCCAAGCTCAAAATAAAATGTTCCCCGATAAAAAAACATTCAAAGGAAAAAAGTCCAGATAGGAAATTAGGAGAGCGGCAAGATGGTGGAATTTGCAGGGAGCACATTATTAGTCCGGGTAGAGACAGTTTAATATAAGTGGAGATACTGCAGGGTCAAGGAAGAGTACGGGATGAAACAGCAGAGGAAACAATTCCGGAACTAGGGATTCACAGTGTACCTGCGTGGAGAGCGTGGGAGTCCAAGTTCGGGACACCAGTGGCAGACTCAACACACCAGCGCTGGAACGTGAGGTGAGCCGAACCTCAATAGCCCGAGACACCAGCAGGCAAGTGGAAACAGGAGGCTAGAGGGAACGAGGCTTGAAACTCCGTGGGGAAAAATTCACCAGGCTAACTAGAAGAGAGAGAGGAAAAAAATAAAAAAAGTGACCGATACGGACACAAGTTTCTCTCTCTCCGCTCACCTCTCAAATGTGAGCAAGACAGAGCAGGCGCCATTTTGGACATACATCATAGGCAGGGCGACCTCAGGTCTGCACTGGCCCTGAGCCTAGCAGAAACACCTGACTCTGGGGGGAGGGGTGAAATAACAGGAGGTTAGCATCTAACTTGGAAACCCAGTGGGAGACTGCAGGAGAATTGGAGCCCACACTGAGGGCAGCAGAGATTCCCTGTGTGGTACTTGGGAAAGAGCTTCCAATCTCTGGCTCCTGTGGGTATATCATTTGCCTGCTAACTACCTCCAATTACGTTCAGCTGTGCAGAATTACTTCCATTTTGTATCAAAAAAGAAAGAGACATTTACCACACCTAACCTGGGAGTGTCATTTTTGACACACCCTCAACCCTGAGGAACCAAACACAGCTCTTAGTCCACACTCATCTCAAGCCTCTAAGACTCCACTGAAAGCAGACAGTCCACTTAATATAGAGCCATAGTGTAACAAGAAAAAACACCACAGTGAAGAAACCAAATATCTCCAACATGCCAAACAACAAATGCAAAAACCAAGCTAACGAGAAAAAGGAAGACACTATGACGCCCCAAATGAAAAAGACACCCCAATTCAAGATTATGAAGATGATGAGATCGAAGAAATGCAAGAAGCGGATCTCAAAAAATTGATAAGAACATTAAGAAGTTTTGAAAAACAAATTCTTGAACTACAGAAATCCTTAATGGACAAGATAGAAAATCTCTCTCGTGAAAATTAAATATTAAGGAGGAATCCAAATGAAATGAAACAACTAGTGGAACAAGAAACTGTGCTAGTGACGAGAAATCATAATGAAATGAAGAATTCAATAGATGAAATGGCAAACACATTAGAGAGCCTTAAAAACAGAATGGGTGAAGCAGAAGAGAGAATATCAGACTTAGAAGATGGAGAACAGGAAAGGAAACAGGCAAACCCAAGAAAAGAAGAAGAAATCAGAAATCTAAAACATATTGTCAGGAATCTACAGGATACTATTAAAAAACCCAATATTCGGGTTCTAGGATTTCCTGAAGGCATGGAGAGGGAGAAATGATTAGAAGGCATTTTCAGTGACATACTAGCAGAAAATTTCCCAGGTTTGGAGAAGGACAGAGGCATCTTAGTACAGGAAGCTTATAGAACTCCTAATAAACATGACCAAAAGAGATCCTCACCACGACATGTTGTAATCAAACTCACTAGAGTGAAACATCAAGAAAAGATCCTAAAATATGCAAGAGAGAAACATCAGATAACTCTTAGAGGATCTCCAATTAGACTCACAGCAGACTTCTCATCAGAAACCCTACAAACTAGAAGGGAATGGCGAGACATAGCCCAGGTATTAAGAGAGAAAAACTGCCAGCCCAGAATACTATATCCTGCAAAGCTCTCATTTGTGAATGAAGGTGAAATTAAGACTTTTCATAGCAAACAGAAACTGAAAGAATTTGTTGCCACTCATCCTGCCCTGCAAAAGATGCTTAAAGATGTGTTACACACAGAAACACAGAAACACGGTCACCAATATGAAAGAAGGTAAAGGAAGGAAACCTCACAGCAAAAGATCACAGGAAGCTCAATTTCTCTTTGATATAGAATTAAACTCTGATGCTCGGTTAAAGCAATGTGTTAAAGTAATCGATTATGTGCTCTTGATGTCTGTTCAATTCTAATTGTTCAAAAACAGCTGAATTTTTATTAAGAGCTATGGGTTATTTAAATATGTGCTTATTTTCAAAGATTTGAATAGTCACCTTGTATCAATGATCAAATTTGGTCTATGTTATGTCATGATTTTAAAGAATCTTATTTCAACCAGATATGTTGGATTTTGAGCCTTCTTGGCATTCTTGACAGGCATTCAGAAAATCAAAGTTTCAAACAATCTGGTCTCTAAAATTTCCAGTAAATCCTGGACTTTGGTTTTTCCAGTTTGGGCCCAACTGAAAAAATCGAAGGACCTATATCTCTCATCTTATAGAGACACCAACTAAGCAGGCTATTTGGATTATATTAGAAGGACTGTCAGGATGTGATGTGCTACCAGACTTTAAGTTTCTATAATGGAAAATGCTATAATACAAATGTTTGAGAATTAAAACGTCTAATGATCTTGTGTTATTAGACATGATAGTTATCTTAATGAGAATGCCCCAGAGGCCTAAAGGGTTAAATACTTGTAAAATCCTACAGGTGCTTTCAAAAATACTGTGAAGTAAGCAAGTGCCTCTTGTTGGTTGATGTGTTTATAATTTTAAACATGGCGACTTAAAGTCTTTTGTCATCCATAGTTATATATGGTGTGCTGCTCATAAAACTAAAGCGTTGTTGGTTCTGTGTTTAGCTATCCTCCTATAGGTTCCTATGGACTTTTCCCAGCTACTTTTATTGTATTCAGTACTTTGGGATGGCTCTGTAAACAGATGAAGCCAATAATGTATTAACAGTACCAACTGAGAGAAAGTATGGTTAACTGAGGTTACTAAAAACAAAAAGCAATTCAAATCCATTGGCAATCTACAAAAAGAGTTAAAGATTTTAAAAGCTATTATTAAAATTGCTATATTGGTCTATTATGCTATGTTATATGTGTGTACATATTGTATATCCACATGGGGAAATTTTATTAAGAGTTTTATTTTAAATGGCTTATAGATAAAATTGTCCATAAATTTAAGCTGCTAAAATCAATCAAAGATACATTTTAGTTGGTGTGACCTGAATCTGTGTATCATATGTTTTAAACGTGTTGGTAGAAAGAAACTAAAAACATTTTAGATGGTTGTGCTTAAGTTTACTGGCTAAACAAACTACACCATGTTAGATATTTAAGAGGTGTTTTCAAATACATGATTCTTAAAATTTCTAGAAGGCATTGGACCTTCTGGTAAATGTTTTCTTAAGTTGTTATCTAATGGTTGAAATGATTTGCTAAGTATTCATGTAATATTGCTATTGTCAGCAAGCGATCTAGGACTTGGTCCCTCATTTCTCTATTCTAAGCCCAACTTGTTCTTTCACTTCTCTATTCTCTTCAAGGTAGGAAACTAATTCTATTATAAAGGTATCTGTAGGACGCACAATTTAATCTTTAGACCTTATAAAAGAGATGGCTAACATTTTTCTGTAATAGCATAGCCAAAATAAGAACTTAAATAATAATCTCATAGCTAGATTTACTTCGCCATCAGCCAAGTACACAGTAAGTAGAAAAAACCTCCCTTTCAGACAAAAGGGAAAGAAAGTTTTAAAGTGAGAATATAATTTTCCTCATGGGCATTGTCTACCTTAGAAAAACTACTACAGAACATGCCTGTGACTATAGACTTGTAGTTCAGGCCACTGAAGATTAGATATGGGTCACGGGCACTCCCTTGACTTCTATCCTCAGGTCTGCTTTAACACAAACCAGGAGGAAAGGAAAGCTCGGCATCAGAAGCAATGGGTGGCAGGCCTATTAATGGCTGATCTGTACAGTGATCTGCCCTCAAGGAGACCCAACAGGCCAGTCCACTGCAGTGGCTTTCAATGTGGTAAGCCTGGGCTTCAGCAGAAGTCAGCCTGTGAAGAGCCCTGGCAGCTCTGCCAAGAGTTGGATCACTGGAAATGGACCTGCCCTGGAGTCGAAGGATGCCCAGGTCAGAGCCACAGATCTTATTGGCTCTAAGCTGAAAAGCCCTTCACTCAGCCCAACCTCCAAAGTGACCACTGCAGCTGAGGGGATGGTCAAGTAGAGTCAGCAACATTGCAGGCAGAACTGTAAATTTCTTGTTAGAAATGCCACCTGCCTTTACCTGGCCAGCTCTCCTCCAAGGCCAGCCAAGTAATGAAAGTCAACAGAGTGCCTTCCCCTAGGAGGTTCACACCTCCCTTAGGATATACCCCATGTGAAGAGATAGATAAGTCTGGGCCTCTTAACTTACAAGGCCTAAAGCCCACCAGATTATTATCAAGCCCCTTCTATCAGGTTCTATTTGCCTCTCAATCAGAAAACTTACTTGTAGCTTAGACAGCACCTTTCTTAGCTCCTCTAATAATGATTCTGTCCTTTATTCTAGGCCCTGTCTAGTGCACTTGGGCCTCATTCCTTTGTAATCATAACCTCTACTCTACCACCAATGGTTCTACTCCCAACCTGTGTGTACTGATGGTCCTCTTCCCCACTTAATGCTGTATAATTGTTCAAACCTGGTAAATGTCACTCTTAGGATCATTGGTTACTATCCTCACTCTATCTTTTATGACCTTGCTAAATATGATCAGATTCGGTAAACTTGGAAGGCTTCCATAGCATTGGCAACACATGACGACAGACTAGGATGGTTACTGGTGCCATAAACTAGAGTGTCAATTTGTTGAGTCAACAACAGGAGCCACTGTGCACTTGCTCCTCATATGGGATCTCTGTCCTTAATGTGCTGTACATTGTGATTTGATGCTATAACTATTACTCAATCAGTATGTTTCACTTTGTGTTTCTATGTGGGTGCAAACTGTTGAAATCTTTATACTAAATTGATCTTCTGTATATAAAAAGAATTGAAAATGAATCTTGATGCAAAGGAAAGGGGACAGGGAGCGGGAGAGGGGAGGGTTGCCGGTGGGAGGGAAGTTATGGGAGGGGGAAGCCATTGTAATCCATAAGCTGTACACTGGAAATTTATATTCATTAAATAAAAGTTAAAAAAAATAAAGTCCGTTGATAATATCCAGAAAACATAAACACAGAGGTTTTCACAATATTTCGGATTGAGTTAACCAAAACACAACCCCATATTTCTGGTTTCATCCAGTCATATCCGGACAAAGTGGTGTGGAATTCGTATGCACTGGGCTGAGAAAATCAGAGTAAAATGGTTTTGGAGAAAAGCAAAGTCTTTTCATTAGGCAAGTGCATAAAATATCATCGATACAAACAGAAATATCATGTTTGTTTGCCCCAGTTCCGCTAGCTTTCTCCCTAGAAAATACGAATGTGTAGAGCTGCTGTCTCCATGTGGAACCAATAACTGTATCCAAGCTCAACATAAAATATTCCCCGATAAAAAACATTCAAAACAATAAATCCGTGGAAAATATCCGGAAAACACAAACACAGAGGCTGTAGAAATATCTGGGATTGAGTTAGCCAAAACAAAACCGGATATTTCCGGTTGCATCCAATCAATCTGGACAAACTGGTGTGGAATTCGTATGCAATGGACTGAGAAAATCACAGTAAAAATAGTTCTGGAGAAAAGCAAACTCTTTCCTTAGGCAAGTGCATAAAATGTCATCTATACAAACAGAAATATCATGTTTGTTTGCCACAGTTCCTCTGGCTTTCTCCCTAGAAAATAGGAATATGTAGAGCTGGTGTCCCCATGATGAACCAATTAGTGTTTCTGCAGTACAAAATTAAATGTTCCCTAATAAAAACATTCAAAGCAATAAAGTCCATCGATAATATCCAGAAAACACTAACACAGAGGCTTTCACAATATTTCAGATTGAGTTAGCCAAAGCACAACCGGATATTTCTGGTTTCATCCAGTCATATCCGGACAAAGTGGTGTGGAATACGTATGCAATGGACAGAGAAAATCACAGTGAAAATGGTTTGGAGAAAAGCAAAGTCATTTCGTTAGGCAACTGCATAAAATGTCATCTATACAAACAGAAATATCATCTTGTTTTGCTACAGTTCCTCTAGCTTTCTCCCTAGAAAATACATTGTGTAGAGCTCGTGTCCCCATGATGAACCAATTAGTGTTTCAAAGGTACAAAATTAAATGTTCCCTGATAAAAACAGTCAAAACCATAAAGTCCATGGATAATATCCAGAAAACACAAAAACAGAGGCTTTCACAATATTTCGGATTGAGTTAGGCAAAACACAACTGGATATTTCTGGTTTCATCCAGTCATATCCGGACAAACTGGTGTGGAATTCATATGCAATGGACCGAGGAAATCAGTGTAAAAATCATTTTGGAGAAAAGCATAGTCTTTTTGTTAGGCAAATGCATAAAATGTCATCTACACAAACAGAAATATCATGTTTGTTTGCCACAGTTCCTCTAGCTTTCTCCCTAGAAAATACGAATGTGTAGAGCTGGAATCTCCATGTGGAACCAATTAGTGTTTCCAAGCACAAAGTTAAATGTTCCCTGATAAAAAAAACATTCAAAACAATAAAGTCCGTTCATAATATCCAGAAAACACAAACACAGAGACTGTAGCATATTTGGGATTGAGTTAGCCAAAACACAACCGGATATTCCCGGTTACATCCACTCATATCCGGTAAACTGGTGTGGAATTCGTATGCAATGCCCGAGAAAATAACATTAGAAATGGTTTTGGAGAAAAGCAATACTTTTCGTTAGCCAAATGCATAGAATGTCATCTATACATACAGAAATATTATTATTTTTTTTTTTTTTGCCGCAGTTCCTCTAGCTTTCTCCCTAGAAAATACGAATGTGTAGAGCTGGTGTCTCCATGTGGAACCAATTAGTGTTTCCAAGCACAAAAAAATGTTCCCTGATAAAAAACGTTCAAAACAATAAAGTCCATTTATAATATCAGGAATACACAAACACAGAGCCTGTGCAGTATCTGGGATTGAGTTAGCCAAAACAAAACCAGATATTTCCGGATTCATCCAGTCATATCTGGTAAACTGGTGTGGAATTCGTATGCAATGTGCCGAGAAAATCACAGTAAAAATGGTTTTGGAGAAAAGCAAAGTCTTTTCGTTAGGCAAGTGCATAAAATGTCATGTATACAAACAAAAATATCATGTTTTTTGCTGCAGTTCCTCTAACTTTCTTCCTAGAAAATACGAATGTGTAGAGATCGTTTCTCCATGATGAACCAATTAGTGTTTCTAATGTAGAAAATTAAATGTTCCCTGATAAAAACATTCAAAACAATAAAGTCCATGGATAATATCAGGAATACACATACACAGAGGCTGTAGCAATATCTGGGATTGAGTTAGCCAAAACAAAACCGGATATTTCCGGTTTCATCAAGTCACATCCGGACAAACTGGTGTGGAATTCGTATGCACTGGGCTGAGAAAATCAGAGTAAAATGGTTTTGGAGAAAAGCAAAGTCTTTTCATTAGGCAACTGCATGAAATGTCATCTATACAATCAGAAATATCATGTTTGTTTGCCGTACTTCTTTAGCTTTCTCCCTAGAAAATATGAATGTGTAGAGCTGTTGTCTCCACGATGAACCAATAAGAGTTTCTAAGGTACAAAATGAAATGTTCCCTTATAAAAACTTTCAAAACAATAAAGTCCGTAGATAATATCCAGAAAACACAAACACAGATGCTTTCACAATATATCGGATTGTGTTAGCCTAAACACAACCGGATATTTCTGGTTTCATCCAGTTATATCCGGACAAAGTGGTGTGGAATCGTATGCAATGGACCGAGAAAATCAATGTAAAAATGGTTTTGGAGAAAAGCAAAAACTTTTCGTTAGGGATGTGCATAAAATGTCATCTATACAAACAGAAATATCATGTTTGTTTGCCACACTTCCTCTAGCTTTCTCCCTAGAAAATACAAATATGTAGAGCTGGTGTCTCCATGCGGAACTAATTAGTGTTTCCAAGAACAAAATTAAATGATCCTTGATAAAAAAAAATTGAAAACAATAAAGTCCGTTGCTAATATCAGGAATACACAAACACAGAGCCTGTAGCAATATCTGGGATTGAGTTAGCCAAAACACAACCGGATATTTCTGGTTTCATCCAGTCATATACGTACAAACTGGTATGGAATTCGTATTTAATGGACCGAGAAAATCACAGTAAAAATGGTTTTGGAGAAAAGCAAAGTCTTTTCATTAGGAGGTAGATAAAATGTCATCAATACAAACAGAAATATCATGTTTGTTTGCCGCAGTTCCTCTAGCTTTCTCCCTAGAATATATGAATGTGTAGAGCTGGTGTCTCCATGTGGAAACAATTAGTGTCTCAATGGTACAAAATTAAATGTTCCCTGATAAAAAACATTCAAAACAATAAAGTCTGTGTATAATATCAGGAATACACAAACACAGACGCTGTAACAATATCTGGGATAGAGTTAGCCAAAACACAACCGGATATTTCTGCTTTCATCAAGTTATATCCGCACAAACTGGTGTGGAATTCGTATGCAATGGACCGAGAAACTCACATTACAAATGGTTTTGGAGAAAAGGAAATTCCTTTCGTTAGGCAAGTGCATAAAATGTCATCTATATAAACAGAAATATCAAGTTTGTTTGCCACATTTCCTCTAGCTTTCTCCCTAGAAAATACGAATGTGTAGAACTGGTGTCCCCATGATGAACCAATTAGTGTTTCACAGCACTTAATTAAATTTTCCCTGATAAAAAACATTCAAAACAGTAAAGTCTGTGGATAATAGCAGGAATACACAAACACAGAGGTGGTAACAATATCTGGGATTGAGTTAGCAAAAAAAAAACCCGGATATTTCCGGTTTCATCCAGTCATATCTGGACAAAGTGGTGTGGAATTCGTATGCAATGGACCAAGAAAATCACAGAAAAAATGGATCTCGAGAAAAGCAAAGTGTTTTCATTAGGCAAGTGCATTAAATGTCATCTATAGAAACAGAAATGTTATGTTTGTTTGCCGCACTTCCTCTAGCTTTCTCCCTAGAAAATACGAATGTGTAGAGCTGGTGTCTGCATGTGGAACCAATTAGTGTTTCCAAGTACAAAATTAAATGTTCCCTGAAAAAAAAATTGAAAAATATAAAGTCCAAGCATAATATCAGAAATACACAAACACAGAGGATGTAGAAATATTTTGGATTGAGTTAGCAAAGCACAACCACATATTTCTGGTTTCATCAGTCATATCCAGAGAAAGTGGTGTAGAATTCGTATTCAATGGACCGAGAAAATCACAGTAAAAATGGTTTTGGAGAAAAGCAAATACTTTTCGTTAGGCAAGTGCATCAAATGTCATCTATACAAACAGATATATCATGTTTGTTGCGGCAGTTCCTCTATCTTTCTCCCTAGAAAACACGAATGTGTAGAGCTGGTGTCCCCATGATGAACCAATTAGTGTTTCGACGGTACAAAATGAAATGTTCCCTGATAAAAATATTCAAAACAATAAGTCCATCGATAATATCCAGAAAACACAAGCACGGAGGCTGTAGCAATATCTGGGATTGAGTTAGCCAAAACACAACCGGATATTTCTGTTTCCATCCAGTCATACCCGAAAAAACTGGTGTGGGATCTTATGCAGTGGACCGAGAAAATCACAGTACAAATGGTTTTGGAGAAAAGCAAAGTCTTTTCGTTAGGCAAGTGCATAAAATGTCATCGATAATAACAGAAATATCATGTTTGTTTGCCGCAGTTCCTCTAGCTTTCTCCCTTGAAAATATGAATGTGTACAGCTGGTGTCTCCATATGGAAACAATTAGTGTTTCACAGCACAAAATTAAATGTTCCCTGATAAAAAACATTCAAAACAATAAAGTCCATGCATAATATCAGGAATACACAAACACAGAGGCGGTAACAGTATCTAGGATTGAGTTAGCTAAAAAAAAAAAAACCGGATATTTTTGCTTTCATCCCGTCATATCCGGATAACATGGTGTGGAATTCGTATGCAATGGACCGAGAAAATCACAGTAAAAATGGTTTTGGAGAAACGCAAATTCTTTTCGTTAGGCAAGTGCATAGAATGTCATCTATACAAACAGAAATATCATGTTTGTTTGCCACAGTTCCTCTAGCCTTCTCCCTCGAAAATATGAATGTGTAGAGTTGCTGTCTCCATGTGGAACCAATTAATGTATCCAATCACAAAATTAAATGTTCCCTGAAAAAAAAGCATTGAAAAATATAAATTCCATGCATAATATCAGGAATACAGAATAGTGTAACAATATTTCGGATTGAGTTAGCCAAAACACAACCAGATATTTCTGGTTCCATCCAGTCATATCCGGACAAAGTGGTGTGGAATTCATATTCGATGGACCGAGAATATCACAGTAAAAATGCTTTTGGAGAAAAGCAAAGTCTTTTCATTAGGCAAGTGCATAAAATGTCATCTATACAAACTTAAATATCATGATTGTTTGCCACAGTTCTTCCTGCTTTCTCCCTAGAAAATACGAATGTGTAGTGCTGGTGTCTCCATGTGGAGGAAACAATTAGTGTTTCACAGCACTACATTAAATTTTCCCTGAATAAAAACATTCAAAACAATAAAGGCTGTGGATAATATCAGGAATACAAACACAGAGGCGGGTAACAATATCTGGGATTGAGTTAGCTAAAACAAACCGGATATTTCCGGTTTCAACCAGTCTTATCCTGTCAAATTGGTGTGGAATTCCTATGCAATGGCCTGAGAAAATCACAGTAAAAATGGTTTTGGAGAAAAGCAAAGTCTTTTTGTTCGGAAAGTACATAAAATGTCATCTATAGAAACAGAAATATCATGTTTGTTTCCCACAGTTCCTCTCGCTAACTCCCTAGAAAATACAAATGTGTAGAGCTGGTGTCTCCACGTGGAACCAATTAGTGTTTCTAAGTACAAAATTAAATGTTCCCTGATAAAAAATATTCAAAACAATAAAGTCCATGGATAATATCAGGAAAACACAAACACAGATGCTGTAGCTTATCTGGGATTGAGTTAGCAAAAAAAAAAAATCCCGGATATTTCCGGTTTCATCCTGTCATATCCGGACAAACTGATGTGGAATTCGTATGCAATGGACTGAGAATATCACAGTAAAAATGGTTTTGGAGAAAAGCAACGTCTTTTCGTTCAGCAAGTGCATAAAATGTCATTGATAGAAACAGAAATATCATGTTTGTTTGCCGCATTTCCTCTAGCTTTCTCCCTAGAAAATACGAATATGTAGAGCTGGTGTCTCGATGTGGAACCTATACTTTATCGAAGCACATAATTAAATATTCCCCGATAAAAAACATTCAAAACAATAAAAACAGTGGATAATATCCGGAAAATAGAAACACAGAGGATTTCACAATATTCCAATAGAGTTAGCCAAACAACACCAGATATTTCCGGTTTCATCCAGTCACATCCGGAAAAACTGGTGTGGAATCGTTTGCACTGGACCGAGAAAATCAAAGTAAAAATGGTTTTGTAGAAAAGGAAAGTCTTTTCGTTAGACAAATGCATAAAATGTCATCGATACAAACAGAAATATCATGTTTGTTTGCCGCATGACCTCTAGCGTTCTACCAAGAAAATATGAATGTGTAGAGCTGGTGTCTCCATGTGGAACCAATTACTGTGTCCAAGCACAAAATTAAATGTTCCCCGATAAAAAACATTCAAAACAATAAAAACCATGCATAATATCCGGAAAACACACACAGAGGCTTTCACAATATTTCGGGTTGAGTTAGCCAAAACAAAATCGGATATTTCTCGTTTCATCCAGTCATATCCGGACAAAGTGGTGTGGAATTCGTATGCAATGGACAGAGACAATCACAGTACAAATGGTTTTAGAGAAAAGCAAAGTCTTTTCGTTAGGGAAGTGCATAAAATGTCATTTGTGGAAACAGAAATATCATGTTTGTTTGTCGCAGTTCCTCTAGCTTTCTCCCTAGAAAATACGAATGTGTAGAGCTGGTGTCTCCATGTGGAAGCAATTAGTGATTCCAAGCACAAAATAAAATGTTCCCTGATAAAAAAAACCATTCAAAACAATAAAGTCCGTGGACAATATCCAGAAAACTCAAAAACAGAGGTGGTGACAATATCTGGGATTGAGTTAGCCAAAACACAACTGGATATTTATGGTTTCATCCAGTCATATCGGGACAAAGTGGTTTGGAATTCGTATGCAATGGTCCCAGAAAATCACAGTAAAAATGGTTTTGGAGAAAAGCAACGTCTTTTCGTTAGGCAAGTGCATAAAATGTCATCGATACAAACAGAAATATCATGTTTGTTTGCCACAGTTCCTCTAGCTTTCATCCTAGAAAATACGATTGTGTGGATCTGGTGTCCCCATGATGAACCAATTTGTGTTTCAACGGTACAAAATAAAATGTTCCCCGATAAAAAACATTCAAACTAATAAAGTCCATCGATAATATCCAGAAAACACAAATACAGAGGCTTTCACAATATTTCGGATTGAGTTAGCCAAAACACAACCGGATATTTCTGGTTTCCTCCAGTCATATCCAGACAAAGTGGTGTGGAATTCGTATACAATGGGCTGAGAAAATCAGAGTAAAAATGGTTTTGGAGAAAAGCAAAGTCTTTTTGTTAGGAAAGTGCATAAAATATCATCGACAGAAACAGAAATATCATGTTTGTTTGCCGCAGTTCCCCTAGCTTTCTCCCTAGAAAATACGAATATATATAGTTGGTGTCTCCGTGTGGAACCAATTACTGTATCCAAGCTCAAAATAAAATGTTCCTCGATAAATAACATTCAAAAGAATAAAGTCCAGATAGGAAATTAAGAGAGCGGCAAGATGGTAGAATAGGCAGGGAGCACACTATTAGTCCGGGGGAGAGACAGTTTAATATAAGTGGAGATACTGCAGGGTCAAGGAAGAGTAGGGGATTAAACAGCAGTGGAAACAGTTCCGGAACCTGTGATTCACAGCATACCTGCGTGGAGAGCGTGGGAGTCCACGTTCGGGACACCAGCGGCAGACTCAACACACCAGCGCTGGAACGTGAGGTGAGCCGAACCTCAATAGCCCGAGACACCAGCGGGGAAGTAGAAAGAGGAGGCTAGAGGGAACGAGGCTTGAAACTCCGTGGGGAAAAATTCACCAGGCTAACTAGAAGAGAGAGAGGAAAAAAATAAAAAAAGTGACCGATACGGACACAAGTTTCTCTCTCTCCGCTCACCTCTCAAATGTGAGCAAGACAGAGCAGGCGCCATTTTGGACATACATCATAGGCAGGGCGACCTCAGGTCTGCACTGGCCCTGAGCCTAGCAGAAACACCTGACTCTGGGGGGAGGGGTGAAATAACAGGAGGTTAGCATCTAACTTGGAAACCCAGTGGGAGACTGCAGGAGAATTGGAGCCCACACTGAGGGCAGCAGAGATTCCCTGTGTGGTACTTGGGAAAGAGCTTCCAATCTCTGGCTCCTGTGGGTATATCATTTGCCTGCTAACTACCTCCAATTATGTTCAGCTGTGCAGAATTACTTCCATTTTGTATCAAAAAAGAAAGAGACATTTACCAAACCTAACCTGACAGTGTCATCTTTGACACACCCTCAACCCTGAGGAACCAAACACAGCTCTCAGTCCACACTCATCTCAAGCCTCTAAGACTCCACTGAAAGCAGACAGTCCACTTAATATAGAGCCATAGTGTAACAAGAAAAAACACCACAGTGAAGAAACCAAATATCTCCAACATGCCAAACAACAAACACAAAAACCAAGCTTTCGAGAACAAGGAAGACACTATGATGCCCCCAAATGAAAAAGACACCCCAATTCAAGATTATGAAGATCTTGAGATCGAAGAAATGCAATAAGTGGAACTCAAAAAATTGATAAGAACATTAAGAAGTTCTCAAAAACAAATTCTTGAACTACAGAAATCCTTAATGGACAAGATAGAAAATCTCTCTCGTGAAAATGAAATATTAAGGAGGAATCAAATTGAAATGAAACAACTAGTGGAACAAGAAACTGTGCTAGTGACGAGAAATCATAATGAAATGAAGAATTCAATAGATGAAATGACAAACACATTAGAGAGCCTTAAAAACAGAATGGGTGAAGCAGAAGAGAGAATATCAGACTTAGAAGACGGAGAACAGGAAAGGAAACAGGCAAACCCAAGAAAAGAAGAAGAAATCAGAAATCTAAAACATATTGTCAGGAATCTACAGGATACTATTAAAAAACCCAACATTCGGGTTCTAGGAGTTCCTGAAGGCATGGAGAGGGAGAAAGGATTAGAAGGCATTTTCAGTGACATACTAGCAGAAAATTTCCCAGGTTTGGAGAAGGACAGAGGCATCTTAGTACAGGAAGCTTATAGAACCCCTAATAAACATGACCAAAAGAGATCCTCACCACGACATGTTGTAATCAAACTCACCACAGTGAAACATCAAGAAAAGATCCTAAAATGTGCAAGAGAGAAACGTCAGATTACTCTTAGAGGATCTCCAATTAGACTCACAGCAGACTTCTCATCAGAAACCCTACAAACTAGAAGGGAATGGCGAGACATAGCCCAGTTACTAAGAGCGAAAAACTGCCAGCCCAGAATACTATATCCTGCAAAGCTCTCATTTGTGAATGAAGGAGAAATTAAGACATTTCATAGCAAACAGAAACTGAAAGAATTTGTTGCCACTCATCCTGCTCTGCAAAAGATGCTTAAAGATGTGTCACACACAGAAACACAGAAACACGGTCACCAATATGAAAGAAGGTAAAGGAAGGAAACCTCACAGCAAAAGATCACAGGAAGCTCAATTTCTCTTTGACATAGAATTAAACTCTGATGCTCGGTTAAAGCAATGTGTTAAAGTAATCTATTATGTGCTCTTGATGTCTGTTCAATTCTAATTGTTCAAAAACAGCTGAATTTTTATTAAGAGCTATGGGTTATTTAAATATGTGCTTATTTTCAAAGATTTGAATAGTCACCTTGTAACAATGATAAATTTGGTCTATGTTATGTCATGATTTTAAGGAATCTTATTTCAACCAGATATGTTGGATTTTGAGCCTTCTTGGCATTCTTGACAGGCATTCAGAAAATCAAAGTTTCAAACAATCTGGTCTCTAAAATTTCCAGTAAATCCTGGACTTTGGTTTTTCCAGTTTGGGCCCAACTGAAAAAATCGAAGGACCTATGTCTCTCATCTTATAGAGACACCAACTAAGCAGGCTATTTGGATTATATTAGAAGGACTGTCAGGATGTGATGTGCTACCAGACTTTAAGTTTCTATAATGGAAAATGCTATAATACAAATGTTTGAGAATTAAAAATCTAATGATCTTGTGTTACTAGACATGATAGTTATCTTAATGAGAAAGCCCCAGAGGCCTAAAGGGTTAAATACTTGTAAAATCCTACAGGTGCTTTCAAAAATACTGTGAAGTAAGCAAGTGCCTCTTGTTGGTTCATGAGTTTATAATTTTAAACATGGCGACTTAAAGTCTTTTGTCATCCATAGTTATATATGGTGTGCTGCTCATAAAACTAAAGCGTTGTTGGTTCTGTGTTTAGCTGTCCTCCTATAGGTTCCTATGGACTTTTTCCAGCCACTTCTATTGTATTCAGTACTTTGGGATGGCTCTGTAAACAGATGAAGCCAATAATGTATTCACAGTACCAACTGAGAGAAAGTATGGTTAACTGAGGTTACTAAAAACAAAAAGCAATTCAAATACATTGGCAATCTACAAAAAGAGTTAAAGATTTTAAAAGCTATTATTAAAATTGCTATATTGGTCTATTATGCTATGTTATATGTGTGTACATATTGTATGTCCACATGGGGAAATTTTATTAAGAGTTTTATTTTAAATGGCTTATAGATAACATTGTCCATAAATTTCAGCTGCTAAAATCAATCAAAGATACATTTTAGTTGGTGTGACCTGAATCTGTGTATCATATGTTTTAAACGTGTTGGCAGAAAGAAACTAAAATCATTTTAGATGGTTGTGCTTAAGTTTACTGGCTAAACAAACTACACCATGTTAGATATTTAAGAGGTGTTTTCAAATACATGATTCTTAAAATTTCTAGAAGGCATTGGACCCTCTGGTAAATGTTTTCTTAAGTTGTTATCTAATGGTTGAAACTGTTTGCTAAGTATTCATGTAATATTGCTATTGTCAGCAAGCGATCTAGGACTTGCTCCCTCATTTCTCTATTCTAAGCCCAACTTGTTCTTTCACTTCTCTATTCTCTTCAAGGTAGGAAACTAATTCTATTATGAAGGAATCTGTAGGATGCACAATTTAATCTTTAGACCTTATAAAAGAGATGGCTAACATTTTTCTGTAATAGCATAGCCAAAATAAGAACTTCATTAATAATCTCATAGTAGATTCACTTTGCCATCAGCGAAGTAAACAGTAAGTAGAAAAAACCTCCCTTTCAGACCAAAGGGAAAGAAAGTTTTAAAGTGAGAATATAATTTTCCTCATGGGCATTGTCTACCTTAGAAAAACTACTACAGAACATGCCTGTGACTATAGACTTGTAGTTCAGGCCACAGAAGATTAGAGATGGGTCTTGGGCACTCCCTTGACTTGCATCCTCTGGTCTGCTTTAACACAAACCAGGAGGAAAGGAAAGCTGGGCATCAGAAGCAATGGGTGGCAGGCCTATTAATGGCTGATCTGTACAGTGATCTGCCCTCAAGGAGACCCAACAGGCCAGTCCACTGCAGTGGCTTTCAATGTGGTATGCCTGGGCTTCAGCAGAAGTCAGCCTGTGAAGAGCCCTGGCAGCTCTGCCAAGAGTTGGATCACTGGAAATGGACCTGCCCTGGAGTCGAAGGATGCCCAGGTCAGAGCCACAGATCTTATTGGCTCTAAGCTGAAAAGCCCTTCACTCAGCCCAACTTCCAATGTGACCACTGCAGCTGAGGGGATGGTCAAGTAGGGTCAGCAACATTGCAGGCAGAACTGTAAATTTCTTGTTAGAGATGCCCTCTGCCTTGACCTGTCCAGCGCTCCTCCCAGGCCAGCCAAGTAATGAAAAGTCAACAGAGTGCCTTCCCCTAGGAGGTTCACACCTCCCTTAGGATATACCCCATGTGAAGAGATAGATAGGTATGGGCCTCTTAACTTACAAGGCCTAAAGCCCACCAAATTATTATCAAGCCCCTTCTATCAGGTTCTATTTGCCTCTCAATCAGAAAAATTACTTGTAGCTTAGACAGCACCTTTCTTAGCTCCTCTAATGATTCTGTCCTTTATTCTAGGCCCTGTCTAGTGCACTTGGGCCTCATTCCTTTGTAATCAGAACCTCTACCACCAATGGCTCTACTCCAAACCTGTGTGTACTGATGGTCCTCTTCCCCACTTAATGCTGTATAATTGTTCAAACCTGGTAAATGCCACTCTTAGGATCATTGGTTACTATCCTCACTCTATCTTTTATGACTTTGTCTAAATATGATCAGAGTCGGTAAACTTGGAAGGCTTCCATAGCCTTGGCAACTCATGACGACAGCCTAGGATGGTTACTGGTGCCATAAACTAGAGTGTCAATTTGTTGGATCAACAAAAGGAGCCACTGTGCACTTGCTCCTCATATGGGATCTCTGTCCTTAATGTGCTGTACATTTTGATTTAATGCTATAAAAAGTACTCAAACAGTATGTTTCACTTTGTGTTTCTAGGTGGGTGCAAACTGTTGAAATCTTTATACTAAAATGATCTTCTGTATATAAAGAGAATTGAAAATGAATCTTGATGCAAAGGAAAGGGGAGAGGGAGGGGGAGAGGGGAAGGTTGCGGGTGGGAGGGAAGTTATGGGAGGGGAAACCCATTGTAATCCATAAGCTGTACACTGGAAATTTATATTCATTAAATAAAAGTTAAAACAAAACAAAACAAAACAAAATAAATGTTCCCTGATAAAAACATTCAAAGCAATAAAGTCCATCGATAATATCCAGAAAACACAAACACAGAAGCTTTCACATTATTTCGGATTGAATTAGCCAAAACACAACCGGATATTTCTGGTTTCATCCAGTGATATCCGGAAAACGTGGTGTGGAATTTGTATGCAATGGACCGAGATAAATCACAGAAAAAATGGTTTTGGAGAAAAGCAAAGTCTTTTCGTTAGGCAAGTGCATAAAATATTATTGATACAAACAGAAATATCATGTTTGTTTGCCACAGTTCCGCTAGCTTTCTCCCTAGAAAATACGAATGTGTGGAGCTGGTGTTCCCATGATGAACTAATTAGTGTTTCAACGGCACAAAATTAAAAATTCCCTGATAAAAAACATTCAAAACAGTAAAGTCCATCGATAATATCCAGAAAACACAAACACAGATGCTTTCACAATATTTCGCATTGAGTTAGCAAAAACACAACCGTATATTTCTGGTTTCATCCAGTGATATCCAGACAACGTGGTGTGGAATTCATATGCAATGGACCGAGAAAATCACAGTACAAATGGTTTTGGAGAAAAGCCAAGTCATTTCGTTTGGCAAGTGCATAAAATGTCATCTATACAAACAGAAATATCATGTTTGTTTGCCGCAGTTCCTCTAGATTTCTCCCTAGAAAATATGAATGTGTAGAGCCGGTGTTCCCATGATGAACCAATTAGTGTTTTCAATCACAAAATTAAAAATTCCCTGTTAAAAAATTTTCAAAACAATAAAGTCTGTGGATAATATCAGGAATACAAAACCACAGAGGCTGTAGCAATATCTGGTATTGAGTTAGCCAAAACAAAACCGGATATTTCCGTTTTCATTCAGTCATATCCGGACAAAGTGTTGTGGAATAGGTATGCAATGGATTCAGAAAATCACAGTAAAAATGGTTTTGGAGAAAAGCAAAGTCTTTTCGTTAGGCAAGTGCATAAAATGTCATCGATACAAACAGAAATATCATGTTTGTTTGCCACAGTTCCTTTGGCTTTCTCCCTAGAACATACGAATGTGTAGAGCTGGTGTTCCCATGATGAAATAATTAGTGTTTCAACGGTACAAAATTAAAAATTCCCTGATAAAAACATTCAAATCAATAAAGTCCTTCGATAATATCCAGAAAACACAAACACAGAGGTTCTCACAATATTTCGGATTCAGTTAGCCAAAAGAGAACCGCATATTTCCAGTTTCATCCAGTCATATCCGGACAAACTGGTCTGGAATTCGTATGCAATGGACCGAGAAAATCAGAGTAAAATGGTTTTGGAGAAAAGCAAAGTCTTTTCGTTAGGCAAGAGCATAAAATGTCATCGATACAAACAGAAATATCATGTTTGTTTGTCGCAGTTCCTCTAGCTGTCTCCCTAGAATATTCGAATATGTAGATCTGGTGTCTCCATGTGGAACCAATTACTGTATCCAAGCTCAAAATAAAATGTTCCCTGATAAAAAACATTCAAAAAAATAAAGTCCATTGATAATATCTACAAAACACAAACATAGATGATGTAACAATATCTGGGATTGTGTTAGCCAAAACAAAACCAGATATTTCTGGTTTCATCCAGTCATATCCGGACAAACTGGTGTGGAATTCGTATGCAATGGACCGAGAACATCACATTAAAAATGGTTTTGGAGAACAGAAAAGTCTTTTCTTTAGGCAAGTGCATAAAATGTCATCTATACAAACAGAAATATCATGTTTGCTGCAGTTCCTCTAGATGTCATCTATACAAACAGAAATATCATGTTTGTTTGCCACAGTTCCTCCAGCTTTCTCCCTAGAAAATACGAATGTCTAACACTGCTTTTCCCATGATGAACCAATTAGTGTTTCAACGGTACAACATGAAATGTTCCCTTATAAAAACACTCAATACAATGAAGTCCATCGATAATATCCAGAATACACAAATACAGAGTCTTTCACAATATTTCGGATTGAGTTAGCCAAAACACAATGGGATATTTCTGGTTTCATCCAGTCATATCAGGACAAACTGGTGTGGAATTCGTATGCAATGGACCGAGAAAATCACAGTAAAAATGGTTTTGGAGAAAAGCAAAGTCTTTTCGTTATGCAAGTGCATAAAATGTCATCTATACAAACAGAAATATCATGTTTGTTTGTCCCAGTTCCTCTAGCTTTCCCCCTAGAAAATACAAAGATGTAGAGCTGTTGTCTCCAAATGGAACCAATTAGTGTATCTAAGTTCAAAATTAAATGTTCCCCGATAAAAACATTCAAAACAATAAAGTCCATTGATAATATCCAGAAAAAAAAAAAAACGCAGAGGCTTTAACAATATTTCAGATTGAATTAGCCAAAACACAACCGGATATTTCTGGTATCCTTCACTCATATCCGGACAAAGTAGTGTGGATTTCGTATGCAATGGACCGAGAACTTCACAGTAAAAATGGTTTTGGAGAAAAGCAAAGTCTTTTCGTTAGGCAAGTGCATAAAATGTCATCTATACAAACAGAAATATCATGTTTGTTTGTCGCAGTTCCTCTAGCTTTCCCCCTAGAAAATACAAAGATGTAGAGCTGTTGTCTCCAAATGGAACCAATTAGTGTTTCAATGGTACAAATTAAATGTTCCCCGATAAAAACATTCAAAACAATAAAGTCCATCGATAATATCCAGAAAACACAAACACAGAGGCTTTCACAATATTTCAGATTGAATTAGCCAACAGACAACCGGATATTTCTGGTTTCATCCAGCCATATCCGGACAAAGTAGTGTGGAATTCGTATGCAATGGACCGAGAACATCACAGTAGAAATGGTTTTGGAGAAAAGCAAAGTCTTTTCATTAGGCAATGTATAACATGCCATCTATACAGTCAGAAATATCATGTTTGTTTGTTGTAGTTCCTCTAGCTTTCTCCCTAGAAAATACGAATGTGTAGAGCTGGTGTGTCCATGTGGAACCAATTAGTGTTTCCAAAAGCCAAAGTAAATGTTCCCTGATAAAAAACATTTGAAACTGCAAAGTCCGTGGATAATATCAGGAATGCACAAACACAGAGGCTGTAGCAATATCTGGGATTGAGTTAGCCAAAACACAACCGGGTATTTCTGGTTTCATCCAGTCATACCGGACAAATTGGTATGGAATTCATATGCAATGGACTGAGAAAAACACAGTAAAATGGTTTTGGGGAAAAGCAAAGTCTTTTCATTAGGCAAGTGCATAAAATGTCATCTCTACAAACAGTAATATCTTGTTTGTTTGCCGCAGTTCCTCTAGCTTTCTCCCTAGAAAATACGATTGTGTTGAGCTGGTGTCTCCATGTGCAACCAATCAGTGATTCCAAGCACAAAATTAAATGTTTCCCGATAAAAAACATTCAAAACAACAAAGTCCGTGGATAATATCAGGAATACACAAACACAGAAGCTGTAGCCATATCTGGGATTGAGTTAGCCAAAAGAAAACCAGATATTTCTGTTTTCTTCCAGTCAAATGTGGACAAACTGGTCTGCAATTTGTATGCCATGGACCAAAGAAATCACAGTAATAATGGTTTTGGAGAAAAGCAAAGTCTTTTCTTTAGGCAAGTACATAAAATGTCATCGATACAAACAGAAATATCATGTTTGTTTACCGCAGTTCCTCTAGTTTTCTCAGTGGAAAATACGAATGTGTAGAGCAGGTGTCCCCATGATGAACCAATTAGTGTTTCAATGGTACAAAATGAAATGTTCCCTGATAAAAAGATTCAGAATAATAAAGTCCATCGATAATATACAGAAAACACAAACACAGAGGGTTTTACAATATTTCAGATTGAGTTAGCCAAAAGACAACCGGATATTTCCGGTTTCACCCAGTCATGTCCAGACAAACTGCTGTGTTATTCATATGCAATGGACCGAGAAAATCACAGTAAAAATGGTTTTGGAGAAAAGCAATGTGTTTTCATTAGGCAAGTGCATAAAATGTCATTTAGACAAACAGAAATATCATGTTTGTTTTCCGCAGTTCCTCAAGCTTTCTCCATAGAAAATACGAATATGTAGAGCTGGTGTCTCCATGAGGTACCAATTAGTTTTTCAAGACAAAATTAAATGTTCTCCGATAAAAAAATTTCAAAACAATAAAGTCCATGGATTATATCAGGAATACACAAACACGGAGGCTGTAGCAATATCTGGGATTGAGTTAACCAAAACACAACTGGATATTTCTGGTTTCATCCAGTCATATCTGGACAAAGTCATTTGGAATTCTTATGCAATGGACCAAGAAAATCACAGTAAAAATGGTTTTGTAGAAAAGCAAAGTCTTTTCGTTAGGCAAGTGCATATAATGTCATCTATACAAACAGAAATATCATGTTTGTTTGCCACAGTTCCTCTAGCTATCCCCCTAGAAAATACCAATGTGTAAAGCTGGTGTCTCCATGTTTAACCAATTAGTGTATCTAAGCTCAAAATTAAAAGTTCCCTGATATAAAAAAAACATTCAAAACAATAAAGTCCGTGGATAATATCCAGAAAACACAAATACAGAGGCTTTTACAATATCTGGGATTGAGTTAGCCAACACAAAACCAGATATTTCTGGTTTCATCCAGTCATATCCGGACAAACTGGTGTGGAATTCGTATGCAATGGACCGAGAAAATCACAGTAAAAATGATTCTGGAGAAAAGCAAAATCTTTTCATCAGGCAAGAGCATAAAATGTCATTTATACAAACAGAAATATCATGTTTGTTTTCCGCAGTTCCTCTAGCTTTCTCCCTAGAAAATAAAAATGTTTAGAACTGGTGTTCCCATGATGAACCAATTAGTGTTTCAACGGTACAAAATGAAATGTTCCCTGATAAAAACAATCAAAACAATAAAGTCCATCGATAATATCCAGAAAACACAAACACAGAGGCTTTCACAATATTTCGACTTGAGTAGCCAAAACAAAACGGGATATTTCTTTTTTTTAACTTTTATTTAATGAATATAAATTTCCATTATACAACTTATGGATTACTATGGCTTCCCCCTCCCATAACTTCCCTTCCACCTGCAACCCTCCCCTCTCCCACTCCCTCTCCCCTTCCATTTGCATCAAGATTCATTTTCAATTCTCTTTATATACAGAAGATCAATTTAGTATAAAGATTTCAACAGTTTGCACCCACATAGAAACACAAAGCAAAACATACTGTTTGAGTACTAGTTATAGCATTAAATCACAATGTACAGCACATTCAGGACAGAGATCCCACATGAGGAGCAAGTGCATAGTGGCTCCTGTTGTTGACCCAACAAATTGACACTCTAGTTTATGGCACCAGTAACCATCCTAGGCTGTCGTCATGAGTTGCCAATGCTATGGAAGCCTTCCAAGTTTACCGACTCTGATCATATTTAGACAAGGTCATAAAAGATAGAGTGAGGATAGTAACCAATGATCCTAAGAGTGTCATTTACCAGGTTTGAACAATTATACAGCATTAAGTGGGGAAGAGGACCATCAGTACACACAGGTTGGGAGTAGAGCCATTGGTGGTAGAGTAGAGGTTATGATTACAAAGGAATGAGGCCCAAGTGCACTAGACAGGGCCAAGAACAAAGGACAGAGTCATTATTAGAGGAGCTAAGAAAGGTGCTGTCTAAGCTACAAGTAAGTTTTCTGATTGAGAGGCAAATAGAACCTGATAGAAGGGGCTTGATAATAATCTGGTGGGCTTTAGGCCTTGTAAATTCAGAGGCCCAGACCTATCCATCTCTTCACATGGGGTATATCCTAAGGGAGGTGTGAACCTCCTAGGGGAAGGCACTCTGTTGACTTTCATTACTTGGCTGGCCTGGGAGGAGCACTGGCCAGGTCAAGGTAGGGGGCATATCTAACAAGAAATTTACAGTTCTGCCTGCAATGTTGCTGACCCTACTTGACCATCCCCTCAGCTGCAGTGGTCACTTTGGAAGTTGGGCTGAGTGAAGGGCTTTTCAGCTTAGAGCCAATAAGATCTGTGGCTCTGACCTGGGCATCCTTCGACTCCAGGGCAGGTCCATTTCCAGTGATCCAACTCTTGGCAGAGCTGCCAGGGCTCTTCACAGGCTGACTTCTGCTGAAGCCCAGGCATACCACATTGAAAGCCACTGCAGTGGACTGGCCTGTTGGGTCTCCTTGAGGGCAGATCACTGTACAGATCAGCCATTAATAGGCCTGCCACCCATTGCTTCTGATGCCCAGCTTTCCTTTCCTCCTGGTTTGTGTTAAAGCAGACCAGAGGATGCAAGTCAAGGGAGTGCCCAAGACCCATCTCTAATCTTCTGTGGCCTGAACTACAAGTCTATAGTCACAGGCATGTTCTGTAGTAGTTTTTCTAAGGTAGACAATGCCCATGAGGAAAATTATATTCTCACTTTAAAACTTTCTTTCCCTTTGGTCTGAAAGGGAGGTTTTTTCTACTTACTGTTTACTTCGCTGAAGGCGAAGTAAATCTAGCTATGAGATTATTATTTACGTTCTTATTTTGGCTATGCTATTGCAGAAAAATGTTAGCCATCTCTTTTATAAGGTCTAAAGATTAAATTGTGCATCCTACAGATTCCTTCATAATAGAATTAGTTTCCTACCTTGAAGAGAATAGAGAAATGAGAGAACAAGTTGGGCTTAGAATAGAGAAATGAGGGAGCAAGTCCTAGATCGCTTGCTGACAATAGCAATATTACATGAATACTTAGCAAACAGTTTCAACCATTAGATAACAACTTAAGAAAACATTTACCAGAGGGTCCAATGCCTTCTAGAAATTTTAAGAATCATGTATTTGAAAACACCTCTTAAATATCTAACATGGTGTAGTTTGTTTAGCCAGTAAACTTAAGCACAACCATCTAAAATGTTTTTAGTTTCTTTCTACCAACACGTTTAAAACATATAATACACAGATTCAGGTCACACTAATTAAAATGTATCTTTGATTGATTTTAGCAGCTGAAATTTATGGACAATGTTATCTATAAGCCATTTAAAATAAAACTCTTAATAAAATTTCCCCATGTGGACATACAATATGTACACACATATAACATAGCATAATAGACCAATATAGCAATTTTAATAATAGCTTTTAAAATCTTTAACTCTTTTTGTAGATTGCCAATGGATTTGAATTGCTTTTTGTTTTTAGTAACCTCAGTTAACCATACTTTCTCTCAGTTGGTACTGTTAATACATTATTGGCTTCATCTGTTTACAGATCCATTCCAAGGTATTGAATACAATAGAAGTGGCTGGAAAAAGTCCATAGGAACCTATAGGAGGACAGCTAAACACAGAACCAACAACGCTTTAGTTTTATGAGCAGCACACCATATATAACTATGGATGACAAAAGACTTTAAGTCGCCATGTTTAAAATTATAAACTCATCAACCAACAAGAGGCACTTGCTTACTTCACATTATTTTTGAAAGCACCTGTAGGATTTTACAAGTATTTAACCCTTTAGGCCTCTGGGGCATTCTCATTAAGATAACTATCATGTCTAGTAACACAAGATCATTAGATTTTTAATTCTCAAACATTTGTATTATAGCATTTTCCATTATAGAAACTTAAAGTCTGGTACCACATCACATCTTGACAGTCCTTCTAATATAATCCAAATAGACTGATTAGTTGGTATCTCTATAAGATGAGAGACATAGTTCCTTTGATTTTTTCAGTTGGGCTCAAACTGGAAAAACCAAAGTCCAGGATTTACTGGAAATTTTAGAGACCAGATTGTTTGAAACTTTGATTTTTTGAATGCCTGTCAAGAATGCCAAGAAGGCTCAAAATCCAAAATATCTGGTTGAAATAAGATTCCTTAAAATCATGACATAATATAGAGCAAATTTGATCATTGTTACAAGGTGACTATTCAAATCTTTGAAAATAAGCACATATTTAAATAACCCATAGCTCTTAATAAAAATTCAGCTGTTTTTGAACAATTAGAATTGAACAGACATCAAGAGCACATAATAGATTACTTTAACACATTGCTTTAACCGAGCGTCAGAGTTTAATTCTATGTCAAAGAGAAATTGAGCTTCCTGTGATCGTTTGCTGTGAGGTTTCCTTCCTTTACCTTCTTTCATATTGGTGACCGTGTTTCTGTGTTTCTGTGTGTGACACATCTTTAAGCATCTTTTGCAGAGCAGGATGAGTGGCAACAAATACTTTCAGTTTCTGTTTTCTATGAAAAGTCTTAATTTCACCTTCATTTACAAATGAGAGCTTTGCAGGATATAGTATTCTGGGCTGACAGTTTTTCTCTCTTAGTACCTGGGCTATGTCTCGCCATTCCCTTCTAGCTTGTAGGGTTTCTGATGAGAAGTCTGCTGTGAGTCTAATTGGAGATCCTCTAAGAGTAATCTGACGTTTCTCTCTTGCACATTTTAGGATCTTTTCTTTGTGTTTCACTGTGGTGAGTTTGATTACAACATGTCGTGGTGAGGATCTCTTTTGGTCATGTTTATTAGGGGTTCTATAAGCTTCCTGTACTAAGATGCCTCTGTCCTTCTCCAAACCTGGGAAATTTTCTGCTAGTATGTCACTGAAAATGCCTTCTAATCCTTTCTCCCTCTCCATGCCTTCAGGAACTCCTAGAACCCGAATGTTGGTTTTTTTAATAGTATCCTGTAGATTCCTGACAATATGTTTTAGATTTCTGATTTCTTCTTCTTTTCTTGGGTTTGCCTGTTTCCTTTCCTGTTCTCCATCTTCTAAGTCTGATATTCTCTCTTCTGCTTTGCCCATTCTGCTCTTAAGGCTCTCTAATGTGTTTGTCATTTGATCTATTGAATTCTTCATTTCATTATGATTAATCATTACTATCACAGTTTCTTGTTCCACTAGTTGTTTCATTTCATTTTGATTCCTCCTTAATATTTCATTTTCACGAGAGAGATTTTCTATCTTGTCCATTAAGGATTTCTGTAGTTCAAGAATTTGTTTTTGAGAACTTCTTAATGTTCTTATCAATTTTTTGAGATCTGCTTCTTGCATTTCTTCGATCTCATCATCTTCGTAATCTTGAATTGGGGTGTCTTTTTCATTTGGGGACATCATAGTGTCTTCCTTGTTCTTGTTACCTCTGTTTTTGCATTTGTTGTTTTGCATGTTGGAGATATTTGGTTTCTTCACTGTGGTGTTTTTTCTTGTTACACTACGGCTCTATATTAAGTGGACTGTCTGCTTTCAGTGGAGCCTTAGAGGCTTGAGATGAGTGTGGACTGAGAGCTGTATTTGGTTCCTTAGGGATGAGGGTGTGTCAAAGATGACACTGTCAGGTTAGGTTTGGTAAATGTCTCTTTCTTTTTTTGATTCAAAAGGGAAGTAATTCTGCACAGCTGAACGTAATTGGAGGTAGTTAGCAGGCAAATGATATACCCACAGGAGCCAGAGATTGGAAGCTCTTTCCCAAGTACCACACAGGGAATCTCTGCTGCCCTCAGTATGGGCTCCAATTCTCCTGCAGTCTCCCAATGGGTTGCCAATTTAGATGCTAATCTCCTGTTATTTCACTCCTCCCCCCAGAGTCAGGTTTTTCTGCTAGACTCAGGGCTGGTGCAGACCTGAGGTCGCCCTGCTTATGACGTATGTCCAAAATGGTGCATGCTCTGTCTTGCTCACCTTTGAGAGGTGAGCGGAGAGAGAGAAACTTGTGTCCGTATCGGTCACTTTTTTATTTTTTTCCTCTCTCTCTTCTCGTTAGCCTGGTGAATTTTTCCCCACGGAATTTCAAGCCTCGTTCCCTCTAGCCTCCTCTTTCCAATTGCCCGCTGGTGTCTCGGGCTATTGAGGTATGGCTCACCTCACATTACAGTGCTGGTGTGTTGAGTCTACCGCTGGTGTCCCGAACTAGGGCTCCCATGCCCTCCACGCAGGTACACTGTGAATAAATAGTTAAGGAAATGTTTCTTCTGCTGTTTCATCCCTACTCTTCCTTGACCCTGCAGTATCTCCACATATATTAAACTGTCTCACATCCAGACTAATAGTGTGCTCCCTGCCTATTCCGCCATCTTGCCGCAATAAAACCGGATATTTCTGGTTTCATCCAGTCATATCCGGACAATGTGGATTGGAATTCCTATGCAATGGACCACGAAAATCACAGTAAAAAACGTTTGGAAAAAGCAAAGTCTTTTCGTTAGGCAAGTGCATATAATGTCATCGATACAAACAGAAATATCATGTTTGTTTGCCACAGTTCCTCTAGCTTTCTCCCTAGAAAATACGAATGTGTAGAGCTGATGTTCCCATGATGAACCAATTAGTGAATCTAAGCACAAAATTCAATGTTCCCCGATAAAACACATTCAAAACAATAAAGTCCATTGAAAATATCCGGAAAACACAAACACAGAGGCTGTCGCAATATCTGGGATTGAGTTAGCCAAAACAAAACCAGATATTTCCTGATTCATCCAGGAATGTCCAGAGAAACTGGTGTGGAATTCGTATGCAATGGACCGAGAAAATCAGAGTAAAAATGGTTTTGGAGAAAAGCAAAGTCTTTGCGTTAGGCAAGTGCATAAAATGTCATCGATACAAACAGAAATGTCATGTTTGTTTGTCGCAGTTCCTCTAGCTTTTTCTCTAGAAAATACGAATGTGTAGAGCTGGTGTCACCATGATGAACCAATTAGTGTTTCTACGGTAAAAAATTAAATGTTCCCTGATAAAAACATTCAAGCAAGAAGTCCATCGATAATATACAGAAAACACAAATAAAGAGGCTGTTGCTATATCTGGGATTGAGTTAGCCAAAACAAAACCAGATATTTCCGGTTTCATCCAGTCATATCCGGACAAATTGTTGTGGAATTCATATGCAATGGACAGAGAAAATCACAGTACAAATGGTTTTGGAGAAAAGCAAAGTCTTTTCGTTAGGCAAGTGCATAAAATGTCATCGATACAAACAGAAATATCATGTTTGTTTGCCACAGTTCCTCTAGCATTCTCCCTAGAAAATACGAATGTGTAGAGCTGGTGTCCCCATGATGAACCAATTAGTGTATCTAAGATCAAAATTAAATGTTCCCCGAGAAAAACCTTCAAAACAATAAAGTCAGTTGAAAATATCCGGAAAACACAAACACAGAGGCTGTAGCCATATCTGGGATTGAGTTAGCCAAAACAAAACCAGATATTTCTGGTTTCATCCAGGCATGTCCAGAGAAAGTGGAGTGGAATTCATATGAAATGGACCAAGAAAATCACAGTAAAAAATGGTTTTGGAGAAAAGCAAAGTCTTTTCGTTAGGCAAGTGCATAAAATGTCATCTATACAAACAGAAATATCATGTTTTTTGTCACAGTTCCTCTAGCTTTCTCCCTAGAAAATACGAATGTGCAGAGCTGGTGTCTCCATGTGGAACCAATTGGTGTTTCCAGGAACAAAATTTAATGTTCCCTGATAAAAAAATTCACAACAATAAAGTCCGTGGATAATATCTGGAAAATACAAACACAGAAGCTGTAGCAATATCTTGGATAGAGTTAGCCAAAACAAAACCGATATTTCCGGACAAACTGGTGTGGAATTTGTATGCAATGGACCGAGAAAATCACAGTAATAATGGTTTTGGAGAAAAGCAAACTCCTTTCGTTAGGCAACTGCATAAAATGTCATTGATACAAACAGAAATATCATGTTTGTTCCTCTAGCTTTCTCCCTAGAAAATGAGAATGTGTAGAGCTGGTGTTTCCATGATGAACCAATTAGTGTTTCTATGGTACAAAATTAAATGTTCCCTGATAAAAACATTCAAAACAATAAAGTCCGTTAATAATATCCAGCAAACACAAACAGAGATGGTGTAGCAATATCTGGGATTGAGTTAGGCAAAACACAACCGGATATTTCCGGTTTCATCCAGTCATATCCAGACAAACTGGTGTGGAATTCTATGCAATGGACAGAGAAAATCACAGTACAAATCATTTTGGAGAAAAGCAAAGTTTTTTTGTTATGCAAGTGCATAAAATGTCATCTATACAAACAGAAATATCATGTTTGTTTGCCGCAGTTCCTCTAGCTTTCTCCCTAGAAAGTACGAATGTGTAGAGCTGGTGTCCCATGATGAACCAATTAGTGTATCCTAGCTCAAAATTCAATGTTCCCCAATAAAAAACATTCAAAACAATAATGTCCTTTGAAAAGATCCGGAAAACACAAACACAGAGGCTGTCGCAATATCTGTGATTGAATTAGCCAAAACAAAATGAGATATTTCTGGTTTCATCCAGGCATTTACAGAGATAGTGGTGTGGAATTCGTATGCAATGGACTGAGAAAATCACAGTAATAATGGTTTTGGAGAAAAGCAAAGTCTTTTCGTTAGGCAAGTGCATAAAATGTCATCTATACAAATAGAAATATCATGTTTGTTTGCCGCAGTTCCTCTAGCTTTCTCCCTAGAAAATAAAAATGAGTAGAACTGGTGTCTCCATGATGAAGCAATTAGTGTTTCTTTGGTACAAGATTAAATGTTCCCTGATAAAAACATTCAAAACAATAAATTCCATCGATAATACCCAAAAAACACAAACACAGAGACTTACAATATTTCTTTTTGAATTTGCCAAAAGAGAGCCGGATATTTCCGGTTTCATCCAGTCATATCCGGAAAAAGTTGTTTGGAATTCCGATGCAATGGACCGAGAAAATCACTGTAAAATTTGTTTTGAAATAAAGCAAAGTCTTTTCGTTAGGCAAGGGCATAAATTTTCATCGATACAAACAGAAACATCATATTTGTTTGCGCTGTTCCTCTAGCTTTCTCTCTAGAAAATACGAATGTGTAGAGCTGGTGTCTCCATGTGGAACCAGTTAGTGTATCTAAGCTCAAAATTAAATGTTCCCTGATAAAAAACATTCAAAACAATAAAGTCCATCGATAATATCCAGAAAATACTAACACAGAGGCTTTCACAATATTTCGGATTGAGTTAGCCAAAACAAAACCTGATCTTTCCGGTTTGATCCAGTCATAACCGGACAAAGTGGTGTGAAATTCATATAATGCACCGAGAAATTCACAGTAAAAATGGCTTTGGAGAAAAGCAAAGTCTTTTCGTTAGGCAAGTGCATAAAATTTCATCTATACAAACAGAAATATCATATTTGTTTGCCGCAATTCCTCTAGCTTTCTCCCTAGAAAATACGAATGTGTAGAGCTGGTGTCTCCATGTGGAAACATTTAGTTTTTCAAAAAATAAAATTTAATCTTCCCTGATGAATAAAATTCAAAACAATAAAGTCCGTGGAAAATATCTGGAAAACACAAACAGAGAGGCTGTAGCAATATCTGGGATAGAGTTAGCCAAAGCAAAATCGATATTTCCGGTTTCATCCAGTCATATCCAGACAAACTGTTGTGGAATTCGTATGCAATGGACCGAGAAAATCACAATAAAAATGGTTTTTGAGCAAAGCAAACTCTTTTCATTAGGCAAGTGCATAAAATGTCATCGATACAAACAGAAATATCATGTTTGTTTGCCACAGTTCTTCTAGCTTCCTCCCTAGAAAATACGAATATGTAGAGTTGGGGTCCCCATGATGAAACAATTACTGTTTCCACGCACAAAATGAAATGTTCCCTAAAAAATATTCAGATCAATAAAATCCATCGATAATATCCAGAAAACACAAACACAGAGGCTTTCACAATATTTCGGATTGAGTTAGCGAAAACACAACCTGATATCTCTGTTTGAATCCAGTCATTTCGGGACAAAGTGGTGTGGAATTCGTATGCAATGGACCGAAAAAATCACAGTAAAAATGGTTTTGGAGAAAAGCAAAGACTTTTCGTTAGGAAAGTGCTTAAAATGTCATTGATAGAAACAGAAATATCATGTTTGTTTGCCGCAGTTCCTCTAGTTTCTCCTTAAAAAATACGAATGTGTAGAGCTGCTGTCCCCATGATGAACCAATAAGTGTTTCTATGGTACAAAATGAAATGTTCCCTAATAAAAACAGTCAAAACTATTACTCCATTGATAATATCCAGAAAACACAAACAAAGAGTCTGTAGTAATATCTGGGATTGAGTTAGCCAAAACAAAACCGGATATTTTTCGGGTTTCATCCAATCATATCCGGTAAATGTCATTTGGAATTCAGATGCAATGGACTGAGAAAAGCACTGGTAAAATGGTTTTTGAGAAAAGCAAAGTCTTTTCGTTATTCAACTGCATAAAATGTCATCTCTACAAACAGAAACATCATATTTGTTTGCCGCATTTCCTCTAGATTTCTCACTAGAAAATACGAATACGTAGCACTGGTGTCTCCATGTGGAACCAATTACTGTATCCAAGCTCAATATAAAATGCTCTCTGATAAAAAACCTTCAAAACAATAAAGTCCGTTGATAATATTGAGAAAACACAAACACAGAGGCTGTAACAATATCTGGGATTGACTTAGCCAAAACAAAACCAGATATTTCTGTTTTCATCCAGTCATATCCGGACAAAGTGCTGTGGAATTCGTATGTAATGGACCGAGAACATCACAGTAAAAATGGTTTTGGAGAAAAGCAAAGTCTTTTCGTTAGGCAAGTGCATAAAATGTCATCTATACAAACAGAAATATCATGTTTGTTTGCTGCAGTTCCTATAGGTATTTCCCTAGAAAATACGAATGTGTAGAGCTGGTGTCCCCATGGTGAATCAATTAGTGTTTCTATGGTACAAAATTAAATGTTCCCTGATAAAAATATTCAAAACAATAAAGTCCATCAATAATATCCAGAAAACACAAACACAGAGGCTTTCACAATATTTCGGATTGAGAAGGTCAAAACACAACCAGATATTTCTGGTTTCATGCAGTCATATCCGGAAAAAGTCATTTGGAATTCGGATGCAATGGACCGAGAGAATCACAATAAAAATGGTTTTGGAGAAAAGCAAACTCTTTTCGTTAGGCAAGTGCATAAAATGTCATCTACACAAACAGAAATATCATGTTTGTTTACCGCAATTCCTCTAGCTTTCTACCTAGAAAATACGAATATGTTCAGCTCGTGTCTCCATGTGGAACTAATTACTATATCCAAGCTCAAAATAAAATATTCCCCGATGAAAAATATTCAAAACAACAAAGTCCGTGGATAATATCAGGAATGTAGAAACACAGAGGTTTTCACAACATTTCGGATTGAGTTAGCCAAAACAAAACCGGATACTTCCGGTTTCATCCAGACTAATTCGGACAAAATTGTGTGGAATTCGTATGCAATGGACCGAGAAAATCACAGTAAAAATGGTTTTGGGGAAAAGCAAAGTCTTTTTGTTAGGCAAGTGCATAAAATGTCATCTATACAAACAGAAATATCATGTTTGTTTGCCGCAGTTCCTCTAGCAGTCTCCCTCGAAAATACAAATGTGTAGAGCTGGTCTCCCCATGATGAACCAATTTGTGTTTCAACGGTACAAAATTAAATGTTCCCTGATAAAAAGATTCAAAACAATAAAACCCATCGATAATTTGCCGAAAACACAAACACAGAGGCTTTCACAATATTTGGGATTGAGTTAGCCAAAACACAAACGGATATTTCTGGTTTCATCCAGTCATATTCGGACAAACTGGTGTGGAATTCATATGCAATGGATTGAGAAAATCACAGTAAAAATGGTTTTGGAGAAAAGCAAAGTCTTTTCATTAGGCAAGTGCATAAAATGTCATCTATACAAACAGAAATATCATGTTTGTTTGCGGCAGTTCCTCTAGCAGTCTCCCTAGACAATACGAATGTGTAGAGCTGGTGTCTCCATTTGGAACCAAGAAGTGATTCCAAGGACACATTTAAATTTTCCCTGATAAAAAACATTCAAAACAATAAAGTCCGTGGATAATATCCAGAAAACACAAACACAGAAACTGTAGCAATATCTTGGAGTGAGTTAGCCAAAACACAACCGGATATTTCCGGTTAGATCCAGTCATATCCGGACAAACTGGTGTGGAATTCACATGCAAAGGAATGAGAAAATCACAGTAAATATGGTTTTGGAGAAAAGCAAAGTCTCTTCGTTAGGCAAGTGCCTAAAATGTCATCTATAGAAACAGAAATATCATGTTTGTTTGCCGCAATTCCTCTAGCTTTCTCCCTAGAAAATAGGAATGTGTAGAGCTGGTGTCTCCATGTGGAATCAATTAGTGTTTCCAAGATCAAAATAAAATGTTCTCCGATAAAAAACATTCAAAACAATAAAGTCCATCGATGATATCCAGAAAACGCAAACACAGAGGCTTTCACAATATTTCGGATTGAGTTAGCCAAAACAGAACCGGATATTTCTGGTTTCATTCAGTCATATCCGGACAAAGTGGTTTGGAATTCCTATGCAATGGACCGCAAAAATCACAGTAAAAATGGTTTTGGATAAAAGCAAAGTCTTTTCTTTAGGCAACTGCATAAAATGTCATCTATAGAAATAGTAAGATCATGTTTGTTTGCTGCAGTTCCTCTTGCTTTCTTTCTAGAAAATACGAGTATGTAGAGCTTAAGTCTCCAAGTGGAACCAATTACTGTATGCAAGTTCAAAATAAAATGTTCCCCTAAACAAACATTCAAAACTATAAAGTCCGTTAAAATATCAAAAAACACACACAGAGCGGCTGTAGCAATATCTGGGACTGAGTTAGCCAAAACACAACCGGATATTTCTGGTTTCATCCAGTCATATCCGGACAAACTGGTGTGGAATTCATATGAAATGGACCGAGAAAACACAGTACAAATGGTTTTGGAGAAAAGCAAAGTCTTTTCGTTAGGCAAGTGCATAAAATGTCATCTATAGAAACAGAAGTATCATGTTTATTTGTCCCAGTTCCTCTAGCTTTCTCCCTACAATATACTAATGTGTAGAGCTGGTGTGTCCAGGTGGAACCAGTTAGTGTTTCTAAGCACAAAATAAATTTTCCCTAAAAAAAACATTGAAAAATATAAAGTCCATGCATAATATATGGAATACACAAACACAGAGGCTGTAGCAATATTTCGGATTGAGGTAGCGAAAACACAACCAGATTTTTCTGGTTTCATCCAGTCATATCCGGACAAACTGGTGTGGAATTCGTATGCAATGGACCAAGAAAATCACAGTAAAAATGGTTTTGGAGAACAGCAAAGTTTTTTCATTAGGTAAGTGCATAAAATGTCATCGATACAAACAGAAATATCATGTTGTTTGTCGCAGTTCCTCTAGCTTTCTCCCTAGAAAATACACATATGTAGAGCTGGTGTCTCCATGTTGAACCAATTAGTGTTTCCAAGATAAAAATAAAATGTTCCTTGATAAAAAACATTCAATACAATAAAGTCCATCTATAATATCCAGAAAACACAAACACAGAGGCTTTCACAATATTTTGGATTGAGTTAGCCAAAACACAACAGGATATTTCTGTTTTCATCCAGTCATATCCGGAAAACTGGTGTGGATTTCATTTGCAAAGACCGAGAAAATCATAGTAAAAATGGTTTTGGAGAAAAGCAAAGTCTTTTCGTTAGGCAAGTGCATAAAATGTCATCTATACAAACAGAAATATCTTGTTTGTTTGCCGCAGTTCCTCTAGATTTCTCCCTAGAAAATACGAATATGTTCAGCTGGTGTCTCCATGTGGAACCAATTACTGTATCCAAGCTCAAAATGAAATGTTCCCCCATAAAAAAAACATTCAAAAAATAAATTCCGTGGATAATACCAGGAATACACAAACACAGAGGCTGTAGCAATAACTGGGATTGAGTTAGCCAAAACAAAACCGGATATTTCCAGTTTCATCCAGTCATATCTGGACAAACTGGTGTGGAATTCGGATGCAATGCACCGAGAAAATCACAGTAAAAATGGTTTTGAAGGAAAGCAAAGTCTTCTCGTGAGGCAAGTGCATAAAATGTCATCGATACAAACAGAAATATCATGTTTGTTTCCCGCAGTTTCTCCAGCAGTATCCCTAGACAACACGAATGTGTAGAGCTGGTGTCTCCAGTGGAAACACTTAGTGTTTCATGGAACAAAATTAAATGTTCCCTAATAAAAACATTCAAAACAATAAAGTCTGTGGATAATATCAGGACTACACAAACACAGAAGCTGTAGCAATATCTGGGTTTGAGTTAGCCAAAACTAAACCGAATATTTCTGCTTTCATCCAGTCATATCCCGACAAAGTGGTGTGGAATTCGTATGCAATCGACTGAGAAAATCACTGTAAAAATGGTTTTGGAGAAAAGCAATGTCTTTACGTTAGGCAATTGCATAAAATGTCATCTATAGAAACAGAAATATCATGTTTGTTTCCCGCAGTTCCTCTAGCTTTCTCCCTAGAAAATATGAATATGTATAGCTTGTGTTCCCATGATAAACCAATTAGTGTTTCAACTGTACAAAATAAAATGTTCCCTGATAAAGAACATTCTAAACAATAAATCCATAGAAAATATCCAGAAAACACAAACACTGAGTCTGTAGCAATATTTTGGATTAGTTTGCCAATACACAACCGGATATTTCTGGTTTCATCCAGTTATATTCTGACAAACTAGTGTGGAATTCGTATGCAATGGACCGAGAAAATCACAGTAAAAATGGTTTTGGAGAAAGGCAAAGTCTTTTCGTTAGGCAAGTGCATAAAATGTCATCTATACAAACAGAAACATCATGTTTATTTGTTGCAGTTCCTCTTGCTTTCTCCCTAGAAAATATGAATGTGTAGAGCTGGTGTCTCCATGTGGAAACAATTAGTGTTTTCAAGCACAAAATTAAATGTTCCCGGATAAAAAACATTCAAAAAAATAAAGTCCGTGGATAATATCAGGAATATACAAACACAGTGGCTGTAGCAATATCTGGGTTTGAGTTACCCAAAACACAACCTGATATTTCTGGTTTCATCCAATCATATCCGGACAAACTGGTGTGGAATTCGTATGCAATGGACCGGGAAAATCACAGTAAAAATGTTTTTTGAGAAAAGCCAAGGTTTTAGTTAGGCAAGTGCATAAAATGTCATCTATACAAACAGAAATATCATATTTGTTTGCTGCAGTTCCTCTAGCTTTCTCCCTACAACATATGAAAGTGTAGAGCTGGTGTTCCCATTATGAACCAATTAATGTTTCAACTGTAAAAAATTAAATGTTTTCTTATAAAACCATTCAAAACAATAAGTCCCTCGATAATATCCAGAAGCACAAACACAGAGACTTTCACAATATTTCGGATTTAGTTAGCCAAAACACAACCGGATATTTCTGGTTTCATCCAGTCATATCCGGAAAAACTGGTGTGCAATTCGTATGCAATGGACCGGGAAAATCACTGTACAAATGGTTCTGGAGAAAAGCAAAGTCTTTTCATTAGCCAAGTGCATAAAATTTCATCTGGACAAACATAATTATCATGTTTGTTTGCTGCAGTTCCTCTAGCTTTCTGCCTAGAAAATACAAATATGCAGAGCTGGTGTATCCATGTGAAACCAATTAGTGTTTCAAGAACAAAATTAAATGTTCCCTTATAGAAAACATTCAAAACGATAAAGTCTGTGGATAATATCAGGAATACACAAACACAGAGGCTGTAGCAATATCTGGGAATGTGTTAACCGAAACACAACTGGATATTTCTGGTTTCATCCAGTCATATCTTGACAAACTGGTGTGGAATTCATATGCAATGGACCGAGAAAATCACAGTAAAATGGTTTTGGAGAATAGCAAAGTCTTTTCGTTAGGCAAGTGCATAAAATGTCATCTATACAAACAGAAATATCATGTTTGTTTGCCGCAGTTCCTCTAGCTTTCTCCCTAGAAAATACGAATGTGTAGAACTGGTGTTCCCATGATAAACCAATTACTGTTTCAACGGTACAAAATGAAATGTTCCCTGATTAAAAGATTCAAAACAATAAAGTTCATTGATAATATCCAGAAAACACAACACAGAGGCTTTCACAATATTTCAGATTGAGTTAGCCAAAAGACAACCGGATATTTCCAGTTTCATCCAGTCATATCCGGACAAAATGGTGTGGAATTCGTATGCAATGGACCGAGAACATCACAGTAAAAATGGTTTTGGAGAAAAGCAAAGTCTTTTCGTTAGGCAACTGCATAAAATGTCATCTATACAAACAGAAATATCATGTTTGTTTGCCACAGTTCTTCTGGATTTGTCCCTAGCTAATACGAATGTGTGGAGCTTGTGTCTCCATGTGGAAACAATTACTGTATCCAAGTTCAAAATAAAATGTTCAACGATAACAAACATTAATACAATAAAGTCCGCTGATAATATCCAGAAAACACAAACACAGAGGCTGTAGCAACAATTGGGATTCAGTTAGCCAAAAAAAACACGCATATTTCCGTTTACATCGAGTCATATCCGGACAAACTGGTGTGGAATTCGTATGCAATGGACTGAGAAAATCAGAGTAAAAATGGTTTTGGAGAAAAGCAACGTATTTCGTTAGGCAAGTGGATAAAATGTCATCTATACAAACAGAAATATAATGTTTGTTTGCCGCAGTTCTTCTAGCTTTCTCCCTAGAAAATACAAATATGTAGAGCTGGTGTCTCCATGTGGAACCAATAATGTATCGAAGCACAAAATTAAATATTCCCCGATAAAAAACATTCAAAACAATAAAAACAGTGGATAATATCCGGAAAATAGAAACACAGAGGATTTCACAAGATTTCGGATTGAGTTAGCCAAAACACAACCGGATATTTCTCGTTTCATCCAGTCATATCCGGACAAAGTCGTGTGGAATTCGTATGCAATGGACTGAGAAAATCACAGTAAAAATGGTTTTAGGGAAAAGCAAAGTCTTTTCGTTAGGCAAGTGCATAAAATGTCATCTATGGAAACAGAAATATCATGTTTGTTTGCCGTAGTTCCTCTAGCTATCACCCTAGAAAATACGAATGTGTAGAGTTGGTGTCTCCATGTGGAAGCAATTAGTGATTCCAAGCACAAAATTAAATGTTCCCTGATAAAAAACATTCAAAACATTAAAGTTGGTGGACAATATCCAGAAAACAAAAAAACAGAGGTGGTGAAAATATCTGGGATTGAGTTAGCCAAAACACAACAGGATATTTGTGGTTTCATCCTGTCATATCCAGACAAACTGGTGTGGAATTCCTATACAATGGTCCGAGAAAATCACAGTAAAAATGGTTTTGGAGAAAAGCAACGTCTTTTCGTTAGGCAAGTGCATACAAGGTCATCTATACAAACAGAAATATCATGTTTGTTTGCCGCAGTTCCTCTAGCTTTCATCCTAGAAAATACGATTGTGTGGAGCTGGTGTCCCCATGATGAACTAATTTGTGTTTCAACGGTACAAAATAAAATGTTCCCCGATAAAAAACATTCAAACCAATAAAGTCCGTCGATAATATCCAGAAAACACAAATACAGAGGCTTTCACAATATTTCGGATTGAGTTAGCCAAAACGCATCTGGATATTTATGCTTTCATACAGTCATATCCGGACAAAGTGTTGTGGAATTCGTATGCAATGGACTGAGAAAATCACAGTAAAAATGGTATTGGAGAAAAGCAAAGTCTTTTCGTTACTCAAGTGCATACAATGTCATCTATACAAACAGAAATATCATGTTTGTATGCCACAGTTCATCTAGCTTTCTCCCTAGGAAATACGCATATGTACAGCTGGTGTCTACATGTGGAACCAATTAGTGTAACCAAGCTCAAAATAAAATATTCCCAACGAAAAACCTTCAAAAAAATAAAGTCCGTTGAGAATATCCAGAAAACACAAACACAGAGGCTGTAACTATATCTGGGATTGTGTTAGCCTAAGAAAACCGGATATTTTTGTTTTCATCCAGTCACATCCGGACAAAGTCATGTGGAATTCGTATGCAAAGGACCAAGGAAATCACAGTACAAATGGTTTTGGAGAAAAGTAAAGTCTTTTCATTAGGAAAGTGCATAAAATGTCATCTATACAAACAGAAATATCATGTTTGTTTGTCGCAGTTCCTCTAGCTTTCTCCCTAGAAAATATGAATGTGTAGAGCTGGTATCTGCATGTGGAACCAATTAGTGATTCCTAGCACAAAATTAAATGTTCCCTGAAAAAAACATTCAAAACCATAAAGTCCATGGATAATATCAGGGATACACAAACACAGAGGCTGTAGCAATATTTCGGATTGAGTTAGCCACAACACAACCGGATATTTCTGGTTTCATCCAGTCATATCCGGTGAACTGGTATGGAATTCGAATGCAATGGACCGAGAAAATCTCAGTACAAAGGGTTTTGGGGAAAAAAAGTCTTTTCGTTAGGCAAGTGCATAAAATGTCATCTATACAAACAGAAACATCATGTTTGTTTGCCGCAGTTCCTCTAGCTTTCTCCCTAGGAAATACGCTTATGTACAGCTGGTGTCTCCGTGTGGAACCAATTAGTGTTTCCAGGAACAAAATTAAATATTCCCTGATAAAAAAAATGAAAACAATAAAGTCCGTGGATAATATCAGGAATACACAAACACAGAGGCTGTAGCAATATCTGGGATTGAGTTAGCCAAAACACAAAAGGATATTTCTGATTTCATCCAGTCATATCTGGACAAACAGGTATGGAATTCGTATGCAATGGACGGAGAAAATCACAGTAAAAATGGTTTTGGGGAAAAGCAAAGTCTTTTCGTTAGGCAAGTGAATAAAATGTCATCTATACAAACAGAAATATCATGTTTGTTTGCCGCAGTTCCTCTAGATTTCTCCCTAAAAAATTCGAATATGTAGAGCTGGTATCCCCATGATGAAACAATTACTGTTTCAATGGTACAAAATTAAATGTTCCCTGATAAAAACATTCAAAACAATAAAGTCCATTGATAATATCAGGAATACACAAACACTGAGTCTTTCACAATATTTCGGATTGAGTTAGCCAAAGCACAACCGGATATTTCTGGTTTCATCCAGTCATATCCGGACAACGTGGTGTGGAATTCGAATGGAATGGACCAAGAAAATCACAGTAAAAATGGTTTTGGATAAAACCAAAGTCTTTTCCTTAGTCAAGTGCATAAAATGTCATCTATACAAACAGAAATATCACGTTTGTTAGTCGCAGTTCTTCTAGCTTTCTCCCTAGAAAATAGGAATGTGTAGAGCTGGTGTCCCCATGTGGAACCAATTAGTGATTCCAACCATAAAATTAAATGTCCCCTGATAAAAATATTCAAAACAATAAAGTCCATCGATAATATCCAGAAAGCGCAAACACAGAGACTTTCACAATATTTCAGATTGAGTTAGACAAAACACAACCGGATACTTCTGTTTTAATCCAGTGATATCTGGACAAACTGGGGTGGAATTCGTATGCAATGGACCAAGAAAATCACAGTACAAATGGTTTTGGAGAAAAGCAAATCTTTTCGTTAGGCACGTGCATAAAATGTCATCTATACAAACAGAAATATCATGTTTCCTTGTCACAGTTCCTCTTTCTCCCTAGAAAATACGAACATGTTCAACTGGTGTCTCCTTGTGGAACCAATTACTGTATCCAAGCTCAACATAAAATATTCCCTGATAAAAAACATTCAATACAATAAAATCCGTGGATAATATCAGGAATACACAAACACAGAGGCTGTAGCAATATCTGGGATTGAGTTAGCCAAAACAAAACCAGATATTTCAGGTTTCATCCAGTCATATCCGGACAAACTGGTGTGGAATTCATATGCAATGGACCGAGAAAATCACAGTAAAAATCGTTTTGGAGAAAAGCAAAGTCTTTTCTTTAGGCAAGTGCATAAAATGTCATCTCCACAAACAGAAATATCATGTTTGTTTGCCACAGTTCCTCTAGGTTTCTCCCTAGAAAATACGAATGTGTAGAGCTGGTGTCCCCATGATGAACCAATTAGTGTTTCTATGGCACAAAATTAAATGTTCCCTCACAAAAATATTCAAAACAATAAAGTCCATCAATAATATCCAGAAAACACAAACACAGAGGCTTTCACAATATTTTGGATTGAGTTAGCCAAAACACAACCGGACATTTCCTGTTTCATCCAGTCATATCCGGACAAACTGGTGTGGAATTCGTATGCAATGGACCGAGAAAATCACTGTACAAATGGTTCTGGAGAAAAGCAAAGCCTTTTCGTTAGGCAAGTGCATAAAATGTCATCTATACAAACAGAAACATCATGTTTGTTTGCCGCAGTTACTCTAGCTTTTTCCCTAGAAAATACGAATGTGTAGAGCTGGTGTCCCCAAGTGGAACCAATTAGTGTTTGTACGGTACAAAATTAAATGTTCCCTGATAAAAACATTCAAAACAATAAAGTCCATCGATAATATCCAGAAAACACAAACACAGAGGCTGTAGCAATATCTGGGATTGAGTTAGCCAAAACACAACCGGATATTTCTGGTTTCATCCAGTCATATCCGGACAAACTTGTGCGGAATTCGTATGCAATGGACCGAGAAAATAACAGTTTAAAATGATTTTTGGTAAAAAACAAAGTCTTCTTCTTAGGCAAGCGCATAAAATGTCATCTATACAAAATGAAATGTCATGTTTGTTTGCCCCCGTTCCTCTAGCTTTCTCCCTAGAAAATACGAATGTGTAGAGCTGGTGTCACCATGATGAACCAATTAGTGTTTCCATGGTATAAATTGAAATGTTCCCTGATAAAAACATTCAAAACAATAAAGTCCATTGATAATATCATGAATACACAAACACTGAGTCTTTCACAATATTTCGGATTGAGTTAGCCAAAACACAACCGGATATTTCTGGTTTCATCCAGTCAAAACAATAAAGTCCATTGATAATATCCAGAAAGCACACAGAACCTTTCACAATATTTCGCATTGACTTAGCCAAAACACAACCGGATATTTCTGTTATCATCCAGTCATATCCGGACCAAGTGGTTTGGAATTCGTATGCAATGGATCGAGAAAATCACAGTAAAAATGGTTTAGGAGGAAAACAGTCTTTTCGTTCGGCAACTGCATAAAATGTCATCTATACAAACAGGAATATCATGTTTAATTGTAGCAGTTCCTCAAGCTATCTCCCTAGAAAATACGAATGTGTAGTGCTGTTGTCTCCATGTGGAACCAATTAATGTTTCCAAGAAAAAATTAAATGTTCCCTGATAAAAAAAATTGAAAACAATAAAGTCCATGGATAGTATCAGGAATACACAAACACAGAAGCTGTAACAATATCTGGGATTGAGTTAGCCAAAAAAACCCGGATATTTCCTGTTTCATCCAGTCATATCTGGAAAAACTGGTGTGGAATTCGTATGCAATGGACAGAGAAAATCACAGTACAAATAGTTTGGAGAGAAGTAAATTCTTCTATTTAGGTAAGTGCATAGAATGTCATCTACACAAACAGAAATATCATGTTTCTTTGTCACAGTTCCTCTAGCTTTATCCCTAGAAAATACGAATGTGTAGAGCTGGTGTCTCCAGGTGGAACCAACTAGTGTTTCCAAGTACAAAATTAAATGTTCACTGGTAAAACATTCAAAACAATAAAGTCCATCAATAATATCCAGAAAACACAAACACAGAAACTTTCACAATATTTCGGGTTGAATTAGCCAAAACACAACCAGATATTTCTGGTTTCATCCAGTCATATCCAGAAAAAGTCGTTTGGAATTCAGATGCAATGGACCGATAAAATCACTGTAAAAATTCTTTGGAGAAAAGCAAAGTCTTTTCGTTAGGCAAGTGCATAAAATGTCATCGATACAAACAGAAACATCATCTTTGTTTGCACTGTTCCTACGGCTTTCTCCCTAGAAAATACAAATATGTAGAGCTGGTGTCTCCATGTGGAACCAATTAGTGATTCCAAGCACTAAATAAAATGTTCCCTGAAAAAAAGGCATGGAAAACAATAAAGTCCGTGGATAATATCAGGAATACACAAACACAGAGGCGGTAGCAATATCTGGCATTGAGTTAGCTAAAACAAAACTGGATATTTCTGGTTACATCCAGTCATATCCGGACAAAGAGGTTTGGAATCGTATGCAATGGACCGAGAAAATCACAGTAAAAATGGTTTTGGAGCAAAGCAAAGTCTCTTCGTTAGGCAAGTGCATAAAATGTCATCTATAGAAACAGAAATATCATGTTTGTTTCCCACAGTTCCTTTAGCTTTCTCCCTAGAAAATACGAATGTGTAGAGCTTGTGTCTCTATGTGGAACCAGTTAGTATTTCTAAGCAAAAAATTAAATGTTCCCCGATAAAAAACATTCAAAACAATAAAAAGAGTGGATAATATCCAGCAAATAGAAACACAAAGGATTTGAGGATATTTCGGATTGACATAGCCAAAGAACACCAGATAATTCCGGTTTCATCCAGTCACATCTGGACACACTGGTGTGGAATTCTTATGCAATGGAACGAGAAAATCACAGTAAAAATGGTTTTGGAGAAAAGCAAAGTCTTTTCATAAGGCACCTGCATAAAATGTCATCTATACAAACAGAAATATCATGTTTCTTTGCCGCAGTTCCTCTAGCTTTCTCCCTAGAAAATACAAATGTGTAGAGCTGGTGTCTCCATGTGGAAACAATTAGTGATTCCAAGCACAAAATTAAATGTCCCCTGATAAAAAACATTCAAAACAATAAACTCCATGGATAATAACAGGAATACACACACCCAGAGCCTGTAGCAAATCTGGGACTGAGTTAGCCAAAACAAAACCGGATATTTCCGGTTTCATCCAGTCATATCCGGACTAACTGGTGTGGAATTCCTATGCAATGGACCAAGAAAATCACAGTAAAAATGGTTTTGGAGAAAAGCAAAGTCTTTTCGTTAGGCAATGCATAAAATGTCATCTATACAAACAGAAATATCATTTTTGTTGGCTGCAGTTCCTCTAGCTTAATACCTAGAAAATACGAATACCTAGACCTGGTGTCTCCATGTGGAAACAATTACTGTACCCAAGCTCAATATATAATGTTCTCCGATAAAAAACCTTCAAAACAATAAAGTCCGTTGATGATATAGAGAAAACACAAACACAGAGGCTGTAGCAATATCTGGGATTGAGTTAGCCAAAACAAAACCAGATATTTCCGGTTTCATTCAGTCATATCCGGACAAACTGGTGTGGAATTCGTATGCAATGGACTAGGAAAATCACAGTATAAATGGTTTTGGAGAAAAGCAACGTCTTTTCGTTAGGCAAGTGCATAAAATGTCATCTATACAAACAGAAATATCATGTTTGCCGCAGTTCCTCTAGGTTTCTCCCTAGAAAATACAAATTTGTAGTGCTGGTGTCCCCATGATGAACCAATTAGTGTTTTTATGGTACAAAATTAAATGTTCCCTGATAAAAATATTCAAAACAATAAAGTCCATCACTAATATCCGAAAAACACAAACACAGAGGTTTTCACAATATTTTGGATTGAGTTAGCCAAAACACAACCGGATATTTCCAGTTTCATCCAGTCATATCCGGACAAACAGGTGTGGATTTCGTATGAAGTGTACCGAGAAATCACAGAAAAATGGTTTTGGAGAAAAGCAAAATCTTTTCGTTAGGCAAGTGCATACAATGTCATCGATAGAAACAGAAATATCATGTTTGTTTGCCACAGTTCCTCTAGCTTTCTCCCTAGAAAATACGAATATGTAGAGCAGGTGTCCTCATGATGAAACAATTAGTGTTTCTATGGTACAAAATTAAATGTTCCCTGAAAAAAATATTCAAAACAATAAAGTCCATCGATAATATCCAGAAAACACAAACATAGAGGATTTCACAATATTTTGGATTCAGTTAGCAAAAACACAACTGGATATTTCTGGTTTCTTCCAGTCATATGCAGACAAACCTGTGTGCAATTCGTATGCAATGGACCGAGAAAATCACAGTTCAAATGGTTTTGGGGAAAAGCAAAGTCTTTTCGTTAGGCAAGTGCATAAAATGTCATCTATACAAACAGAAATATCATGTTTGTTTGCCGCAGTTCCTCTAGGTTTCTCCCTAGAAAATACAAATGTGTAGAGCTGGTGTCCCCATGATGAACCAATTAGTGTTTTTACGGTACAAAATTAAATGTTCCCTGATAAAACCATTCAAAACAATAAAGTCCATCGATAATATCCAGAAAACACAAACACACAGGCTGTAGCAATATTTTGGATTGAGATAGCCAAAACACAACCGGATTTTTCCAGTTTCATCCAGTCATATCCGCAGAAAGTGGTGTGGAATTCGTATGCAATGGACCGAGAAAATCACAGTAAAAATTGTTTTGGAGAAGAGCAACGTCTTTTCATTAGGCAAGTGCATAAAATGTCATCGATACAAACAGAAATATCATGTTTCTTTGCCACAGTTCATCTAGCTTTCTTCCTAGAAAATACGAATATGTAGAGCTGGTGTCCCCATGATGAACCAATTAGTTTTTCCAAGGACAAAATTAAATGCTCCCTGAAAAAAAAAACATTCAAAAAAATAAGTCCGTGGATAATATCAGGAATACACAAACACAGAGGCTGTAGCAATATTTCAGATTGAATTAGCCAACACACAACCGGATATGTCTGGTTTCATCCAGTCATATCCGGACAAAGTGGTGTGGAATTCGTATGCAATGGACCAAGAAAATCACAGTACAAATGGTTTTGGAGAAAACCAAAGTCTTTTCGTTAGGAAATGCATAAAATGTCATCTATACAAACAGAAATATCATGTTTGTTTGCGGCAGTTCCTCTAGCATTCTCCCAAGAAAATACGAATGTGTAGAGCTGGTGTCCCCATGATGAACCAGTTAGTGTTTGTACGGTACAAAATGAAATGTTCCCTGAGAAAAACATTCAAAACAATAAAGTCCATCGATAATATCCAGAAAACACAAAGACAGAGGCTTTCACAATATTTCGGATTGAGTTAGCCAAAACACAACCGGATATTTCTGGTTTGATCCAGTCATATCCGGACAAAGTGGTGTGGAATTCGTATGCAATGGACCGAGAAAATCACAGTAAAATGGTTTTGGAGAAAAGCAAAGTCTTTTCATTAGGCAAGTACATAAAATGTCATCTATACAAACAGAAATATGATGTTTGTTTGTAGCAGCTCCTCTAGCTTTTTTAGTAGAAAATATGAATGTGTAGAGCTGGTGTCCCCATGATGAACCAATTAGTTTTTCCAAGGACAAAATTAAATGCTCCCTGAAAAAAAAAACATTCAAAAAAATAAGTCCGTGGATAATATCAGGAATACACAAACACAGAGGCTGTAGCAATATTTCGGATTGAATTAGCCAACACACAACCGGATATTTCTGGTTTCATCCAGTCATATCCGGACAAAGTGGTGTGGAATTCGTATGCAATGGACCAAGAAAATCACAGTACAAATGGTTTTGGAGAAAAGCAAAGTCTTTTCGTTAGGCAAAAGCATAAAATGTCATCTATACAAAGAGAAATATCATGCTTGTTTGCCACAGTTCCTCTAGCATTCTCCCTAAAAAATACGAATGTGTAGAACTGGTGTCCCCATGATGAACCAGTTAGTGTTTCTATGGTACAAAATTAATGTTCCCTGATAAAAACATTCAAAACAATAAAGCCCATCGATAACATCCAGAAAACACAAACACAGAGGCTTTCACAATATTTCGGATTGAGTTAGCCAAAACACAACCGGATATTTCTGGTTTCATCCAGTCATATCCGGACAAAGTCGTGTGGAATTCCTATGCAATGGACCGAGAGAATCGCAGTACAAATGGTTTTGGAGAAAAGCAAAGTCTTTTCATTAGGCAAGTGCATAAAATGTCATCTATACAAAGAGAAATATCATGTTTGTTTGCCACAGTTCCTCTAGCTTTTTCAGTAGAAAATATGAATGTGTAGAGCTGGTGTCCCCATGATGAACCAATTAGTTTTTCCAAGCAAAAAATTAAATGCTCCCTTAAAAAAAAACATTCAAGTAAATTAAGTCCGTGGATAATATCAGGAATACAGAAACACAGAGGCTGTAGCAATATTTCGTATTGAGATAGCCAAAACACAACCGGATTTTTCCAGTTTCATCCAATTATATCTGCACAAAGTGGTGTGGAATTCGTATGCAATGGACCGAGAAAATCACAGTACAAATGGTTTTGGAGAAAAGCAAAGTCTTTTCGTTAGGCAAGTGCATGAAATGTCATCTATACAAACAGAAATATCATGCTTGTTTGCAGCAGTTTTTCTAGCTTTCTCCCTAGAAAATACGAATGTGTAGAGCTGGTGTCTCCATGTGGAACCTATTACTGTATCCAAGCTCAAAATAAAATGTTCTCCGATAATAAACATTCAAAACAATAAAGTCTGTTGATAATATCCAGAAAACACAAACACAGAGGCAGTATCAATACCTGGGATTGATTTAGCCAACACACAACCGGATATTTCTGGTTTCATCCAGTCATATCCGGACAAAGTGTTGTGGAATACATATGCATTGGAACGAGAAAATAAAAGTAAAAATGGTTTTCGAGAAGAGCAAAGACTTTCGTTAGGCAAGTGCATAAAATGTCATCTATACAAACAGAAATATCATGTTTGTTTGCCGCAGTTCCTCTAGGTTTCTCCCTAGAAAATACAAATGTGTAGAGCTGGTGTCCCCATGATGAACCAATTAGTGTTTTTACGGTACAAAATTAAATGTTCCCTGATAAAACCATTCAAAACAATAAAGTCCATCGATAATATCCAGAAAACACAAACACACAGGCTGTAGCAATATTTTGGATTGAGATAGCCAAAACACAACCGGATTTTTCCAGTTTCATCCAGTCATATCCGCAGAAAGTGGTGTGGAATTCGTATGCAATGGACCGAGAAAATCACAGTAAAAATTGTTTTGGAGAAGAGCAACGTCTTTTCGTTAGGCAAGTGCATAAAATGTCATCTATACAAACAGAAATATCATGTTTCTTTGCCACAGTTCATCTAGCTTTCTTCCTAGAAAATACGAATATGTAGAGCTGGTGTCCCCATGATGAACCAGTTACTGTTTCTACGGTACAAAATGAAATGTTCCCCGATAATAAACATTCAAAACAATAAAGTCCGTTGATAATATCCAAAAAACACAAACACAGAGGCCGTAGCAATATTTCGGATTGAGTTAGCCAACACACAACCAGATATTTCTCGTTTCATCCAGTCATATCCGGACAAACTGGTGTGGAATTCGTATGTAATGGACTGAGAAAATTACAGTAAAAATTGTTTTGCAGGAAAGCAAACTCTTTTCGTTAGGCAAGTGCATAAAATGTCATCTATACAAACAGAAATATCATGTTTGTTTGCAGCAGTTCCTCTAGCTTTCTACCTAGAAAATACGAATGTGTAGAGCTGGTGGCTCCAAGTGGAACCAATTACTGTATCCAAGCTCAAAATAAAATGTTCCCCGATAAAAAACATTCAAAACATTAAAGTCCATTGATAATATGCAGAAAACACAAACACAGAGGCCGTATCAATACCTGGGATTGAGTTAGCCAAAAGAAAACCGGATATTTCTGGTTTCTTCCAGTCACATCCGGACAAACTGGTGTGGAATTCGTATGCAATGGACCCAGAAAATCACAATAAATATGGTTTTTGAGAAAAGCAAAGTCATTTCGTTAGGCAAGTACAAAAAATGTCATCTATACAAACAGAAATATCATGTTTGTTTGCCGTAGTTCCTCTAGCTTTCTCCCTAGAAAATACGAATGTGTAGAGCTGGTGTCCCCATAATGAACCAATTAGTGTTTGTACGGTACAAAATGAAATGTTCCCTGAGAAAACCATTCAAAACAATAAAGTCCATCGATAATATCCAGAAAACACAAACACAGAGGCTTTCACAATATTTCGGATTGAGTTAGCCAAAACACAACCGGATATTTCTGGTTTGATCCAGTCATATCCGGACAAAGTGGTGTGGAATTCGTATGCAATGGATCAAGAAAATCACAGGAAAAATGGTTTTGGAGAAAAGCAAAGTCTTTTCATTAGGCAAGTACATAAAATGTCATCTATACAAACAGAAATATCATGTTTGTTTGTAGCAGCTCCTCTAGCTTTTTTAGTAGAAAATATGAATGTGTAGAGCTGGTGTCCCCATGATGAACCAATTAGTTTTTCCAAGGACAAAATTAAATGCTCCCTGAAAAAAAAAACATTCAAAAAAATAAGTCCGTGGATAATATCAGGAATACACAAACACAGAGGCTGTAGCAATATTTCGGATTGAATTAGCCAACACACAACCGGATATTTCTGGTTTCATCCAGTCATATCCGGACAAAGTGGTGTGGAATTCGTATGCAATGGACCAAGAAAATCACAGTACAAATGGTTTTGGAGAAAAGCAAAGTCTTTTCGTTAGGCAAATGCATAAAATGTCATGTATACAAACAGAAATATCATGCTTGTTTGCCACAGTTCCTCTAGCATTCTCCCTAAAAAATACGAATGTGTAGAACTGGTGTCCCCATGATGAACCAGTTAGTGTTTCTATGGTACAAAATTAATGTTCCCTGATAAAAACATTCAAAACAATAAAGCCCATCGATAACATCCAGAAAACACAAAGACAGAGGCTTTCACAATATTTCGGATTGAGTTAGCCAAAACACAACCGGATATTTCTGGTTTCATCCAGTCATATCCGGACAAAGTCGTGTGGAATTCCTATGCAATGGACCGAGAGAATCGCAGTACAAATGGTTTTGGAGAAAAGCAAAGTCTTTTCCTTAGTCAAGTGCATAAATGTCATCTATACAAACAGAAATATCATGTTTGTTTGCTGCAGTTCCTCTACCTTTCTCCCAAGAAAATACGAATGTGTAGAGCTGGTGTCCCCATGATGAACCAATTGCTGTATCCAAGCTCAAAATAAAATGTTCCCTGATAAAAAGCTTTCAAAACAATAAAGTCTGTTGATAATATGCAGAAAACACAAACACAGAGGCCGTATCAATACCTGGGATTGAGTTAGCCAAAAGAAAACCGGATATTTCTGGTTTCATCCAGTCACATACAGACAAACTGGTGTGGAATTCGTATGCAATGGACCGAATAAATCACAATAAATATGGTTTTGGAGAAAAGCAAAATCTTTTCGTTAGGCAAGTGCATAAAATGTCATCTATACAAACAGAAATATCATGTTTGTTTGCCGCAGTTCCTCTAGCTTTCTCCCTAGAAAATACGAATGTGTAGAGCTGCTGACCCCATTATGAACCAGTTAGTTTTTGTACGGTACAAAATGAAATGTTCCCTGAGAAAAACATTCAAAACAATGAAGTCCATCGATAATATCCAGAAAACACAAATACAGAGGCTTTCACAATATTTCGGATTGTGTTAGCCAAAACACAACCGGATATTTCTGGTTTCATCAAGGGATATCCAGACAAAGTGGTGTGGAATTCGTATGCAGTGGACCGAGAAAATCACAGTAAAAATGGTTTTGGAGAAAAGCAAAGTCTTTTCATTAGGCAAGTGCATAAAATGTCATCTATACAAAGAGAAATATCATGTTTGTTTGCCACAGTTCCTCTAGATTTTTCAGTAGAAAATATGAATGTGTAGAGCTGGTGTCCCCATGATGAACCAATTAGTTTTTCCAAGCAAAAAATTAAATGCTCCCTTAAAAAAAACATTCAAGTAAATTAAGTCCGTGGATAATATCAGGAATACAGAAACACAGAGGCTGTAGCAATATTTCGTATTGAGATAGCCAAAACACAACCGGATTTTTCCAGTTTCATCCAATTATATCTGGACAAAGTGGTGTGGAATTCGTATGCAATGGACCGAGAAAATCACAGTACAAATGGTTTTGGAGAAAAGCAAAGTCTTTTCGTTAGGCAAGTGCATGAAATGTCATCTATACAAACAGAAATATCATGCTTGTTTGCAGCAGTTTTTCTAGCTTTCTCCCTAGAAAATACGAATGTGTAGAGCTGGTGTCTCCATGTGGAACCTATTACTGTATCCAAGCTCAAAATAAAATGTTCTCCGATAATAAACATTCAAAACAATAAAGTCCGTTGATAATATCCAGAAAACACAAACACAGAGGCAGTATCAATACCTGGGATTGATTTAGCCAACACACAACCGGATATTTCTGGTTTCATCCAGTCATATCCGGACAAAGTGTTGTGGAATACATATGCATTGGAACGAGAAAATAAAAGTAAAAATGGTTTTCGAGAAGAGCAAAGACTTTCGTTAGGCAAGTGCATAAAATGTCATCTATACAAACAGAAATATCATGTTTGTTTGCCGCAGTTCCTCAAGCATTCTTTCAAGAAAATGCGAATGTGTAGAGCTGGTGTCCCTATGATGAACCAATTAGTTTTTCCAAGCACAAAATTAAATGCTCCCTGAAAAAGAGACATACAAAAAAATTAAGTCCGTGGATAATGTCAGGAATACACAAAGACAGACGCTTTTACAATATTTCAGATTAAGTTAGCCAAAACACAACCGGATATTTCTGGTTTCATCGAGTCATATCCGAACAAACTGGTGTGGAATTCGTATGCAATGGACGGAGAAAATCACAGGAAAAATCGTTTTGGAGAAAACTAAAATCTTTTCGTTAGGCAAGTGCATAAAATGTCATCTATACAAACAGAAATATCATGTTTGTTTGCAGCAGTTCCTCTAGCTTTCTCAGTAGAAAATACGAATGTGTAGAGCTGGTGTCCCCATTTTTAACCATTTTTTTCCAAGTACAAAATTAAATGTTCCCTGAAAAAAATATTCAAAAAAATTAAGTCCGTGGATAATATCAGGAATACACAAACACAGAGGCTGTAGCAATATTTCGGATTGAGTTAGCCAACACACAACCAGATATTTCTGGTTTCATCCAGTCTTATCCGGACATAGTGGTGAGGAATTCGTATGCAATGGCCGACAAAATCACAATAAAAATGGTTTGGGAGAAAAGCAAAGTCTTTTCGGTAGGCAAGAGCATAAAATGTCATCTATACAAACAGAAATATCATGTTTGTTTGCAGCAGTTCCTGTAACTTTCTCCCTAGAAAATACGAATGTGTAGAGCTGGTGTCTCCATGTGGAACCAATTACTGTATCCAAGCTCAAAATAAAATGTTCCCCGATAAAAAACATTCAAAAAAATAAAGTGCGTTGACAATATCCAGAAAACACAAACACAGAGGCCGTAGCAATATCTGGGATTGAGTTAGCCAAAAGAAAACCGGATATTTCTGGTTTCATCCAGTCATATCCAGACAAAGTGTTGTGGAATTCTTATGCAATGGACCGAGAAAATCACAGTACAAATGGTTTTGGAGAAAAGGAAAGTCTTTTCATTAGGCAAATGCATAAAATGTCATCTATACAAACAGAAATATCATGTTTGTTTGCCGCAGTTCCTCTAGCTTTCTACCTAGAAAATACGAATGTGTAGAGCTGGTGTCCCCATGATGAACCAATTAGTGATTCTATGGTACAAAATTAAATGTTCCCTGATAAAAAACATTCAAAACAATAAAGCCCATTGATAATATCCATAAAACACAAAGACAGAGGATTTCACAATATTTCGGATTGAGTTAGCCAAAACAAAACCAGATATTTCTGGTTTCATCCAGTCATATCCGGACAAAGTGGTGTGGAATTCGTATGCAATGGACCGACAAAAACACAGTAAAATGGTTTTGGAGTAAAGCAAATTCTTTTCGTTAGGCAAGTGCATAAAATGTCATCGATACAAACAGAAATATCATGTTTGTATTCCGCAGTTCCTCTAGCATTCGAAGTAGAAATTACGAATGTGTAGAGCTGGTGTCCCCACGATGAACCAATTAGTTTTTCCAAGTACACAATTAAATGCTCCCTGAAAAAAAAACATTCAAAAAAATAAATTCCGTGGATAAAATCAGGAATACACAAACACAGAGTCTGTAGCAAGATTTCTGATTGAGATAGCCAAAATCAAACCGGATTTTTTAAGTTTCATCCAGTCATATCCGGACAAACTGGTGTGGACTCCGTATGCAATGGACCGAGAAAATCACAATAAAAATGGTTTTGGAGAAAATCAAAGTCTTTTCGTTAGGCAAGTGCATAAAATGTCATCTATACAAACAGAAATATCATGTTTGTTTGCAGCAGTTCCTCTACCTTTCTCCCAGGAAAATTCGAATGTGTAGAGCTGGTGTCTCCATGTGGAACCAATTACTGTATCCAAGCTCAAAATAAAATGTTTCCTGATAAAAAACATTCGAAACAATAAAGTCCTTGGATAATATCCAGAAAACACAAACACAGAGGCTGTAGCAATATCTGGGATTGAGTTAGCTAAAACAAAACCGGATATTTCTGGTTTCATCCAATCGTATCCGGACAAACTGATGTGGAATTCGTATGCAATGGACCGAGAAAATCACAGTAAAAATGGTTTTGGAGAAAAGCAATGTCTTTTCATTAGGCAAGTGCATAAAATGTAATGTAAACAAACAGAAATATCATGTTTGTTTGCCACAGTTCCTCTAGCTTTCTTCCTAGAAAATACGAATATGTAGAGCTGGTGTCTCATGTGGAACCAATTGCTGTATCCAAGCTCAAAATAAAATATTCCCCGATAAAAAACATTCAAAACAATAAAGCCCATTGATAATATCCAGAAAGCACAAACACAGAGGCCGTAGCAATATCTGGGATTGAGTTAGCCAAAACAGAACTGGATATTTCTGGTTTCATCCAGTCATAACTGGACAAAGTGGTGTGGAATTCGTATGCAATGGACCAAGAAAATCACAGTACAAATGGTTTTGGAGAAAAGTAAAGTCTTTTCGTTAGGCATGTGCATAAAATGTCATCGATACAAACAGAAATATCATGTTTGTTTGCCGGTGTTCCTCTAGCTTTCTAAGTAGAAAATACGAATGTGTAGAGCTGGTGTCCCCATTTTTAACCATTTTTCTTTCCAAGCACAAAGGTAAATGTTCCCTGAAAAAAACATTAAAAAAAATAAAGTCCGTGGAAAATATCAGGAATACACAAACACAGAGGCTTTCACAATATTTCGGATTCAGTTAGCCAAAACACAACCAGATATTTCTGGTTTCATCCAGTCATATCCGGAAAAACTGGTGTGGAATTCGTATGCAAAGGACCGAGAAAATCACAGTAAAAATGGTTTTGCAGAAAAGCAAAATCTTTTCATTAGGCAAGTGCATAAAATGTCATCTATAGAAACAGAAATATCATGTTTGTTTGTCGTAGATCCTCTAGCTTTCTCCCTAGAAAATACGAATGTGTAGAGCTGGTGTCCCCATTTTTAACTATTTTTCTTTCCAAGCACAAAGGTAAATGTTCCCTGAAAAAAAAATTCAAAAAAATAAAGTCCGTGTATAATATCATGAATACACATACACAGAGGCTTTCACAATATTTCGGATTGATTTAGCGAAAACACAACCGGATATTTCTGGATTCATCCAGTCATATACGGACAAAGTGTTGTGGAATTCGTATGCAATGGACCAAGAAAATCACAGTAAAAATGGTTTTGGAGAAAAGCAAAGTCTTTTCATTAGGCAAGTGCATAAAATGTCATCTATAAAAACAGAAATATCATTTTTGTTTGCCGGTGTTCCTCTAGCTTTCTAAGTAGAAAACACGAATGTGTAGAGCTGGTGTCCCCATTTTTAACCATTTTTTTTCCAAGCACACAATTAAATGTTCCCTGAAAAAAAACATTGAAAAAAATAAAGTTCGTGGGTAATATCAGGAATACACAAACACAGAGGCTGTAGCAATATCAGGGATTGAGTTAGCCAAAACAAAGCCGGATATTTCTGGTTTCATCCAGTCATATCCAGACAAACTGGTGTGGAATTCGTATGCAATGGACCGAAAAAATCAAAGTAAAAATGGTTTTGGAGAAAAGCAAAGTTTTTTCATTAGGCAAGTGCATAAAATGTCATCGATACAAACAGAAATATCATGTTTGTTTGCCACAGGTCCTCTAGCTTTCTCCCTAGAAAATACGAATGTGTAGAGCAGGTGTTCTCATAATGAACGAAATAGTTTTGCAACAGTACAAAATTCAATATTCCCTGAAAAAAATTTTCAAAACAATAGTCCATGGATAAAATCAGGAATACACAAAAACAGAGGCTGTAGCAATATCTGGGATTGAGTTAGCCAAAATAAAACCGGATATTTCTGGTTTCATCTAGTCATATCCGGACAAAGTGGTGTGGAATTCGTGTGCAATGGACCGAGAAAATCACAGTAAAAATGGTTTTGGAGAAAAGCAAAGTCTTTTCCTTAGGCAAGTGCATAACATGTCATCTATACACACAGAAATACCATGTTTGTTTGCCGCAGTTCCTCTAATTTTCTCCATAGAAAATACGAATGTGTTGAGCTGGTGTCTCCATGTGGAAACAATTAGTGTTTCTAAGGTACAAAATTAAATGTTCCTTGAAAAAAAAACATTCAAAAAATTAAGTCCGTGGATAATATCAGGAATACACAAACACAGAGGCTGTAGCAATATTTCAGATTGAGTTAGCCAAAACACAACCAGATATTTCTAGTTTCATCCAGTCATATCCAGACAAACTGGTGTGGAATTCGTATGCAATGGACCGAGAATATCACAGGAAAAATGTTTTTGGAGAAAAGCAAAATCTTTTCGTTAGGCAACTGCATAAAATTTCATCTATACAAACAGAAATATCATGTTTGTTTTCCGCAGTTCCTAGGCTTTCTCCCTAGAAAATACGAATGTGTAGAGCTGGTGTCCCCATGATGACCCAATTAGCGATTCAACGGTACAAAATTAAATGTTCCCTGATAAAAACATTCAAAACAATAAAGTCCATCGATAATATCTAGAAAACACAAACACAGAGGCTTTCACAATATTTCGGATTGAGTTAGCCAAAACACAACCGGATAGTTCTGATTTCATCCAGTCATATCCGGACAAACTGGTGTGGAATTCGTATGCAATGGACCGAGAAAATCACAGTAAAAATGGTTTTGGAGAAAAGCAAAGTCTTTTCATTAGGCAAGTGCCTAAAATGTCATCTATACAAACAGAAATATCATGTTTGTTTGCTGCAGTTCCTCTACATTTCCCGTAGAAAATACGAATATTTAGAACTGGTGTCTCCATGTGGAACCAATTACTGTATCCAAGCTCAAAATAAAATGTTCCCCGATAAAAAAAATTCAAAACAATAAAGTCCGTTGACTATATCCAGAAAACACAAACAAAGGGGCCGTAGCAATATCTGGGATTGAATTAGCCAAAATAAAACCGGATATTTCTGGTTTCATCCACTCACATCCGGACAAAGTTGTGTGAAATTCGTATGCAATGGACAGAGAAAATCACAGTAAAAATGGTTTTGGAGAAAAGCAAAGTCTTTTCGTTAGGCAAGTGCATAACTTGTCATCTATACACACAAAAATACCATGTTTGTTACCGCGGATACTCCAATTTTCTTCATAGAAAATACGAATGTGTTGAGCTGGTGTCTCCATGTGGAAACAATTAGTGTTTCTAAGGTACAAAATTAAATGTTCCCTGAAAAAAAAAAACATTCAAAAAAATAAAGTCCGTGGATAATATCAGGAATACACAAACACAGAGGCTGTAGCAATATCAGGGATTGAGTTAGCCAAAACAATGCCGGATATTTCCTGTATCATCCAGTCATATCCAGACAAACTGGTGTGGAATTCATATGCAATGGACCGAGAAAATCACAGTAAAAATGGTTTTGGAGAAAAGCAAAGTCTTTTCCTTAGGCAAGTGCATAAAATGTCATCGATACAAACAGAAATATCATGTTTGTTTGCCACAGGTCCTCTAGCTTTCTCCCTAGAAAATACGAATGTGTAGAGCGGGTGTTCCCATAATGAACGAAATAGTTTTTCAACAGTACAAAATTCAATATTCCCTGAAAAAAAATTCAAAACAATAGTCCATGGATAAAATCAGGAATACACAAAAACAGAGGCTGTAGCAATATCTGGGATTGAGATAACCAAAATAAAACCGGATATTTCTGTTTTCATCCAGTCATATCTGGACAAAGTGGTGTGGAATTCGTGTGCAATGGACCGAGAAAATCACAATAAAAATGGTTTTGGAGAAAAGCAAAGTCTTTTCATTAGGCAAGTGCATAACATGTCATCTATAAACACAGAAATACCATGTTTGTTTGCCGCAGTTCCTCTAATTTTCTCCATAGAAAAAACGAATGTGTTGAGCTGGTGTCTCCATGTGGAAACAATTAGTGTTTCTAAGGTACAAAATTAAATGTTCCTTGAAAAAAAAAAACATTCAAAAAATAAAGTCCGTGTATAATATCAGGAATTCACAAACACAGAGGCTGTAGCAGTATTTTGGATTAGGTTGGCCAAAACAAATCCAGATATTTCCTGTTTCATCCAGTCATATCCGGACAAAGTGGTGTGGAATTCGTATGCAATGGACGGAGAATATCACAGTAAAAATTGTTTTGGAGAAAAGCAAAGTCTTTTCGTTAGGCAAGTGCATAAAATGTCATCTATACAAACAGAAATATCATGTTTCTTTGCTGCAGTTCCTCTACCTTTCCCGTAGAAAATACGAATATGTAAAGCTGGTGTCTCCATGTGGAACCAATTACTGTATCCAAGCTCAAAATAAAATGTTCCGTGATAAAAATCATTCAAAACAATAAAGTCCGTTGACAATATCCAGAAAACACAAACAAAGGGGCCGTAGCAATATCTGGGATTGAATTAGCCAAAACGAAACCGGATATTTCTGGTTTCATCCAGTCACATCCGGACAAACTGGTGTGAAATTCGTATGCAATGCACAGAGAAAATCACAGTAAAAATGGTTTTGGAGAAAAGCAAAGTCTTTTCATTAGGCAAGTGCATAAAATGTCATCGATACAAACAGAAATATCATGTTTGTTTCCCGCAGTTCCTCTAGCTTTCTCAGTAGAAAATAGGAATCTGTAGAGCTGGTATCCCCATGATGAACCAATTAGTTTTTCCAAGCACAAAATTAAATGTTCCCTGAAAAAAATACATTGAAAACAATAAAGTCCGTGGATAATATCAGGAATACACAAACACAGAGGCTGTAGCAATATTTCGGATTGAGTTATCCATAACACAACCGGATATTTCCAGTTTCATCCAGTCATATCCGGACACAGTGGTGTGGAATTCGTATGCAATGGACCGAGAAAATCACAGTAAAAATGGTTTTGGAGAAAAGCAAAATCTTTTTGTTAGGCAAGTGCATAAAATGTCATCGATACAAACAGAAATATCATGTTTGTTTTCCGCAGTTCCTCTAGCTTTCTCCCTAGAAAATACAAATGTGTAGAGCTGGTGTCCCCATGATGAACCAATTACTGTTTCTACGGTGCAAAATTAAATGTTCCCTGATAAAAACATTCAAAACAATAAAGTCCATCGTTAATATCCAGAAAACACAAACACAGAGGCTTTCACAATATTTCGTATTGAAGGACCCTTATGGGGGAGAGGAACAAGAAACTAGGCCTGGGCAGATATCAGGGGCTTCTTAAGAGGTTAGATGTTCCCCAGAGTCCAGCGGGCAGGACGTTCTCTGGGAAGGAAAAGTCAATCCCCTTCAGATAACCTCTAGGTATGCCCAGAGCAGAGCTGCCACTCCCCTTCAGAGAACCTCAGCACTCTCCTCAGCACTCTCCTCAGCTGGTTCCCTCAGCACTCTCCTCAGCACTCTCCTCAGCTGGTTCCCTCAGCACTCTCCTCAGCACTCTCCTCAGCTGGTTCCCTCAGCACTCTCCTCAGCACTCTCCGGTATGCTAATTGTCCCTCCGAACCAGCCAATCCCGTGTCACCTCTGCATTCCATATGCTAATTCGTTGCCTATATAACATGTGTGAAACTGCCGCTCAGGGCTCCTCACCGCCTGAGGTGGGGGCCCGTTTGCGCAAACGTTCAATAAAAACCTCGTGCTTTTTGCATCAACTGGTCTGGATCTTTGGGCGTCCTCCCGAGTAAGTGGGCATCTCTGCAACTCAGAGGTCCAACAGTATTGAGTTAGACAAAATACAACCGGAAATTTCCGGTTTCATCCAGTCATATCCGGACAAAGTGGTGTGGAATTCGTAAGCAATGGAGCGAGAAAATCACAGTAAAAATGGTCTTATAGAAAAGCAAAGTCTTTTCGTTAGGCAAGTGCATAAAATGTCATCTATACAAACAGAAATATCATGTTTGTTTGCCACAGTTCCTGTAGATGTCATCCATAAAAACAGAAATATCATGTTTCTCGCGGTTCCTCTAGCTTTCTCCCTAGAAAATACGAATGCGTAGAACTGGTGTCTCCATGAGGGACCAATTAGTGTTTCCAAGAACAAAATTAAATGTTCCCTGATAAAAACATTCAAAACAATATAGTCCATCGATAATATCCAGAAAACACAAACAGAGAGGCTTTCACAATATTTCACATTGAATTATGCAAAACACAACCGGATATTTCTGGTTTCATCCAGTCATATCCGGACAAACTGGTTTGGACTTCATATGCAATGGACCGAGAAAATCACAATAATAATGCTTTTGGAGAAAAGCAAAGTCTTTTCATTAGGAAAGTGCATAAAATGTCATCTATACAAACAGAAATATCATGTTTGTTTGCCGCAGTTTTTCTAGCTTTCTCCCTAGAAAATACGAATGTGTAGATCTGGTGTCTCCATGTGGAACCAATTACTGTATCCAAGCTGAAAATATAATGTTCTCTGATAAAAAACATTCAAAACAATAAAGTCCGTGGATAATATCAGGAATACACATACGCAGAGGCTGTAGCAATATCTGTGATTGAGTTAGCCAAAACAGAACCGGATATTTCCGCTTTCATCCAGTCATATTCAGACAAACTGGTGTGGAATTCGTATGCAATGGATCGAGAAAATCACAGTAAAAATGGTTTTGGAGAAAAGCAAAGTCTTTTCGTTATGCAAGTGCATACAATGTCACTGCTACAAACAGAAATATCATGTTTCTTTGCCACAGTTCCTCTAGCTTTCTCCCTAGAAAATACGAATGTGTAAAGCTGTTGTCTCCATGATGAACCAATTATTGATTCAAAGTACAAAATTAAATGTTCCCTGATAAAAAACATTCAAAACAATAAAGTCCATCGATAATATCCAGAAAACACAAACACAGAAGCTCTAGCAAAGCGGATGTTTCCGCTTCCATCCAGTCATATCTGACAAAGCGGTGTGGAATTCGTATGCAATGGACTGAGAAAAATCACAGTACAAATGGTTTTGGAGAAAAGCAAATCATTTCGTTAGGCAACTGAATAAAATGTCATCTATACAAACAGAAATATCATGTTTGTTTGCCGCAGTTCCTCTAGCTTTCTCCCTAGAAAATACGAATGTGTGGACCTTGCATCTCCATGTGGAACCAATTACTGTATCCATGCTCAAAATCAAATGTTTGCCGATAAAAAAACATTGAAAACAATAAAGTCCATCGATAATATCCAGAAAACACAAACACAGAGGCTTTCACAATAATTCAAATTGAGTTAGCCAAAACACAACCGGATATTTCTGGTTTCTTCCAGTCATATCCGGACAAATTGGTGTGGAATTCGTATGCAATGGACCAGAAAATCACAGTAAATTCGTTTTGGAGAAAAGCAAATTCTTTTCGTGATACAAGTACATGAAATGTCATTTATACAAACAGAAATATCATGTTGTTTGCCGCAGTTCTTCTAGCTTTCTTCGTAGAAAATACGAATATGTAGAGGTGGTGTCTCCATGTGGAACCAATTACTGTATCCAAGCACAAAATTCAATGTTCCCTGATAAAAAACATTCAAAACAATAAAATCAGTGGATAATATCAGGAATACACAAACACAGAAACTCTAGGAAACCGGATATTTCCGGTTTCATCCAGACATATCTGGACAAGGTGGTGTGGAATTCGTATGCAATGGACCGAGAAAATCACAGTACAAATGGTTTTGGAGAAAACCAAAGTCTTTTCGTTAGGCAACTGAATAAAATGTCATCCACACAAACAGAAATATCATGTTTGTTTGCTGCAGTTCCTCTAGCTTTCTCTCTAGAAAATACAAATATATACAGTGGTGTCTCAATGTGGAACCAACTAGTGTTTCGCGGCACAAAATTAAATGTTCCCTGATAAAAAAAACTTCAAAACAATAAAGTCTGGGGATAATATCATGAATACTCAAACCAGAGTCTGTCGCAATATCTGGGATTGAGTTATCCAAAACTAAACCGGATATTTCTGGTTTCATCCAGTCATATCAGGACAAACTGGTGTGGAACTCGAATGCAATGGACTGAGAAAATCAGAGTGAAAATGGTTTTGGAGAAAAGCAAAGTCTTTTCATTAGGCAAGTGCATAAAATGTCATCGAAACAAACAGAAATATCATGTTTGTTTGCCACAGTTAATCTAGCTTTCTCCCTAGAAAATACGAATGTGTAGAGCTGGTGCCTCCATGTGGAACCAAATACTGTATCAAAGCTCAAAATAATACGTTCCCTGACAAAAAACATTCAAAACAATAAAGTCCATTGATAGTATCCAGAAAAAAAAAAAAACCCAGGGGCAATAGCAATATCTGGGATTGAGTTAGCCAAAACAAAACCAGATATTTCCGGTTTCATTCAGTCATATCCGGACAAACTGGTGTGGAATTGGTATGCAATGGACCGAGAAAATCACAGTAAATAGGTTTTGGAGAAAAGCAAAGTCTTTTCATTAGGCAAGTAGATAGAATGTCATCTATACAAACAGAAATATCATGTTTGTTTGCCACAGTTCCTCTAGCTTTCTCTCTAGAAAATACGAATTTGTAGAGCTGGTGTTCCCATGATGAACCAATTAGTGTTTCAGCGGTACAAAATTAAATGGTCCCTGATAAAAACATTCAAAACAAAAAAGTCCATTGATAATATCCAGAAAACTCAAACACAGAGGCTGTAGCAATATTTCAGATTGAGTTAGCCAAAGCACAACCGGATATTTCTGGTTTCATCCAGTCATATCCAGACAAAGTGGTGTGGTATTCCTTTGCAATGCACCGAGAAAATCACCGAAAAAATGGCTTTGGAGAAAAGCAAAGTCTTTTCATTAGGCAAGTAGATAGAATGTCATCTATACAAACAAAAATATCATGTTTGTCGCAGTTCCTCTAGCTTTCTCTCCAGAAAATACAAATATGTAGAGCTGGTGTCTCAATGTGGAACCAACTAGTGTTTCGCGGCACAAAATTAAATGTTCCCTGATAAAAAAAACATACAAAACAACAAAGTCTGCGGATAATATCATGAATGCTCAAACACAGAGTCTGTAGCAATATCAGGGATTGAGTTAGCCAAAACAAAACCGGATATTTCCGGTTTCATCCAGTCATATCCGGACAAACTGGTGTGGAATTCGTATGCAATGGATCGAGAAAATAACAGTAAAAATGGTTTTGGAGAAAAGCAAAGTCTTTTCGGTATGCAAGTGCATACAATGTCATCGATACAAACAGAAATATCATGTTTGTTTGCCACAGATCCTCTAGCTTTCTCCATAGAAAATACGAATATGGAGAGCTGGTGTCTCCATGTGGAACCAGTTACTGTATCCAAGCTCAAAATAAAATGTTCCCTGATAAAAAACATTCAAAACAATAAAGTCCATCGATAATATCCAGAAAACACAAACACAGAGGCTTTCCAATATTTCGGATTGAGTTAGCCAAAACACAGACCGATATTTCTGGTTTCATTCAGTCAGATCTGGACAAACTGGTGTGGAATTCGTATGCAATGGACCGAGAAAATCACAGTAAAAATGGTTTTGGAGAAAAGCAAAATCTTCTCCTTAGGGAAATGCATAAAATGCCATCGATACAAACAGAAATATCATATTTATTTGGGGCACTTCCTCTAGCTTTCTCCCTAGAAAATACGAATGTGTAGATCTGGTGTCTCCATGTGGAAACAATTAGTGTTCCACAGCACAAAATTAAATGTTCCCTTATAAAAAACATTCAAAACAATAAAGTCTGTGGATAATATCAGGAATTCACAAACACAGAGGCTTCGACAATATTTCGGATTGGGTTAGCCAAAACAAAACCAGATATTTCTGGTATCATCCAGTCATATCCGGACAAACTGGAGTGGACTTCATATGCAATGGACCGAGAAAATCACAATAAAAATGCTTTTGGAGAAAAGCAAAGTCTTTTCCTAGGCAAGTGCATAAAATGTCATCTATACAAACAGAAATATCATGTTGGTTTGCTGCAGTTCCTCTAGATGTCATCTATACAAACAGAAATATCATGTTTGTTTGTTGCAGTTCCTCTAGCTTTCTCCCTAGAAAATACGAATGTGTAGATCTGGTGTCTCCATGTGGAACCAATTACTGTATCCAAGCTGAAAATATAATGTTCTCTGATAAAAAACATTCAAAACAATAAAGTCCGTGGATAATATCAGGAATACACATACGCAGAGGCTGTAGCAATATCTGTGATTGAGTTAGCCAAAACAGAACCGGATATTTCCGCTTTCATCCAGTCATATTCAGACAAACTGGTGTGGAATTCGTATGCAATGGATCGAGAAAATCACAGTAAAAATGGTTTTGGAGAAAAGCAAAGTCTTTTCGGTATGCAAGTGCATACAATGTCACCGCTACAAACGGAAATATGATGTTTCTTTGCCACAGTTCCTCTAGCTTTCTCCCTAGAAAATACGAATGTGTAAAGCTGTTGTCTCCATGATGAACCAATTATTGATTCCAAGTACAAAATTAAATGTTCCCTGATAAAAAACATTCAAAACAATAAAATCGGTGGATAATATCAGGAATACACAAACACAGAAGCTCTAGCAAACCGGATGTTTCCGCTTCCATCCAGTCATATCTGACAAAGCGGTGTGGAATTCGTATGCAATGGACCGAGAAAAATCACAGTACAAATGGTTTTGGAGAAAAGCAAATCATTTCGTTAGGCAACTGAATAAAATGTCATCTATACAAACAGAAATATCATGTTTGTTTGCCGCAGTTCCTCTAGCTTTCTCCCTAGAAAATACGAATGTTTGGACCTTGCATCTCCATGTGGAATCAATTACTGTATCCATGCTCAAAATCAAATGTTTGCCGATAAAAAAAACATTGAAAACAATAAAGTCCATCGATAATATCCAGAAAACACAAACACAGAGGCTTTCACAATAATTCAAATTGAGTTAGCCAAAACACAACCGGATATTTCTGGTTTCTTCCAGTCATATCCGGACAAATTGGTGTGGAATTCGTATGCAATGGACCAGAAAATCACAGTACAATTCGTTTTGGAGAAAAGCAAAGTCATTTCGTGATACAAGTACATGAAATGTCATTTATACAAACAGAAATATCATGTTGTTTGCCGCAGCTCTTCTAGCTTTCTTCGTAGAAAATACGAATATGTAGAGGTGGTGTCTCCATGTGGAACCAATTACTGTATCCAAGCACAAAATTCAATGTTCCCTGATAAAAAACATTCAAAACAATAAAATCAGTGGATAATATCAGGAATACACAAACACAGAAACTCTAGGAAACCGGATATTTCCGGTTTCATCCAGACATATCTGGACAAGGTGGTGTGGAATTCGTATGCAATGGACCGAGAAAATCACAGTACAAATGGTTTTGGAGAAAACCAAAGTCTTTTCGTGAGGCAACTGAATAAAATGTCATCCACACAAACAGAAATATCATGTTTGTTTGCTGCAGTTCCTCTAGCTTTCTCACTAGAAAATACAAATATATACAGTGGTGTCTCAATGTGGAACCAACTAGTGTTTCGCGGCACAAAATTAAATGTTCCCTGATAAAAAAACTTCAAAACAATAAAGTCTGGGGATAATATCATGAATACTCAAACCAGAGTCTGTCGCAATATCTGGGATTGAGTTATCCAAAACTAAACCGGATATTTCTGGTTTCATCCAGTCATATCAGGACAAACTGGTGTGGAACTCGAATGCAATGGACTGAGAAAATCAGAGTGAAAATGGTTTTGGAGAAAAGCAAAGTCTTTTCATTAGGCAAGTGCATAAAATGTCATCGAAACAAACAGAAATATCATGTTTGTTTGCCACAGTTAATCTAGCTTTCTCCCTAGAAAATACGAATGTGTAGAGCTGGTGCCTCCATGTGGAACCAAATACTGTATCAAAGCTCAAAATAATACGTTCCCTGACAAAAAACATTCAAAACAATAAAGTCCATTGATAGTATCCAGAAAAAAAAAAAAAACCCAGGGGCAATAGCAATATCTGGGATTGAGTTAGCCAAAACAAAACCAGATATTTCCGGTTTCATTCAGTCATATCCGGACAAACTGGTGTGGAATTGGTATGCAATGGACCGAGAAAATCACAGTAAATAGGTTTTGGAGAAAAGCAAAGTCTTTTCATTAGGCAAGTAGATAGAATGTCATCTATACAAACAGAAATATCATGTTTGTTTGCCACAGATCCTCTAGCTTTCTCCATAGAAAATACGAATATGGAGAGCTGGTGTCTCCATGTGGAACCAGTTACTGTATCCAAGCTCAAAATAAAATGTTCCCTGATAAAAAACATTCAAAACAATAAAGTCCATCGATAATATCCAGAAAACACAAACACAGAGGCTTTCCAATATTTCGGATTGAGTTAGCCAAAACACAGACCGATATTTCTGGTTTCATTCAGTCAGATCTGGACAAACTGGTGTGGAATTCGTATGCAATGGACCGAGAAAATCACAGTAAAAATGGTTTTGGAGAAAAGAAAAATCTTCTCCTTAGGGAAATGCATAAAATGTCATCGATACAAACAGAAATATCATATTTATTTGGGGCACTTCCTCTAGCTTTCTCCCTAGAAAATACGAATGTGTAGATCTGGTGTCTCCATGTGGAAACAATTAGTGTTCCACAGCACAAAATTAAATGTTCCCTTATAAAAAACATTCAAAACAATAAAGTCTGTGGATAATATCAGGAATTCACAAACACAGAGGCTTCGACAATATTTCGGATTGGGTTAGCCAAAACAAAACCAGATATTTCTGGTATCATCCAGTCATATCCGGACAAACTGGAGTGGACTTCATATGCAATGGACCGAGAAAATCACAATAAAAATGCTTTTGGAGAAAAGCAAAGTCTTTTCCTAGGCAAGTGCATAAAATGTCATCTATACAAACAGAAATATCATGTTGGTTTGCTGCAGTTCCTCTAGATGTCATCTATACAAACAGAAATATCATGTTTGTTTGTTGCAGTTCCTCTAGCTTTCTCCCTAGAAAATACGAATGTGTAGATCTGGTGTCTCCATGTGGAACCAATTACTGTATCCAAGCTGAAAATATAATGTTCTCTGATAAAAAACATTCAAAACAATAAAGTCCGTGGATAATATCAGGAATACACATACGCAGAGGCTGTAGCAATATCTGTGATTGAGTTAGCCAAAACAGAACCGGATATTTCCGCTTTCATCCAGTCATATTCAGACAAACTGGTGTGGAATTCGTATGCAATGGATCGAGAAAATCACAGTAAAAATGGTTTTGGAGAAAAGCAAAGTCTTTTCGGTATGCAAGTGCATACAATGTCATCGATACAAACAGAAATATCATGTTTGTTTGCCACAGATCCTCTAGCTTTCTCCATAGAAAATACGAATATGGAGAGCTGGTGTCTCCATGTGGAACCAGTTACTGAATCCAAGCTCAAAATAAAATGTTCCCTGATAAAAAACATTCAAAACAATAAAGTCCATCGATAATATCCAGAAAACACAAACACAGAGGCTTTCCAATATTTCGGATTGAGTTAGCCAAAACACAGACCGATATTTCTGGTTTCATTCAGTCAGATCTGGACAAACTGGTGTGGAATTCGTATGCAATGGACCGAGAAAATCACAGTAAAAATGGTTTTGGAGAAAAGAAAAATCTTCTCCTTAGGGAAATGCATAAAATGTCATCGATACAAACAGAAATATCATATTTATTTGGGGCACTTCCTCTAGCTTTCTCCCTAGAAAATACGAATGTGTAGATCTGGTGTCTCCATGTGGAAACAATTAGTGTTCCACAGCACAAAATTAAATGTTCCCTTATAAAAAACATTCAAAACAATAAAGTCTGTGGATAATATCAGGAATTCACAAACACAGAGGCTTCGACAATATTTCGGATTGGGTTAGCCAAAACACAACCAGATATTTCTGGTATCATCCAGTCATATCCGGACAAACTGGAGTGGACTTCATATGCAATGGACCGAGAAAATCACAATAAAAATGCTTTTGGAGAAAAGCAAAGTCTTTTCCTAGGCAAGTGCATAAAATGTCATCTATACAAACAGAAATATCATGTTGGTTTGCTGCAGTTCCTCTAGATGTCATCTATACAAACAGAAATATCATGTTTGTTTGTTGCAGTTCCTCTAGCTTTCTCCCTAGAAAATACGAATGTGTAGATCTGGTGTCTCCATGTGGAACCAATTACTGTATCCAAGCTGAAAATATAATGTTCTCTGATAAAAAACATTCAAAACAATAAAGTCCGTGGATAATATCAGGAATACACATACGCAGAGGCTGTAGCAATATCTGTGATTGAGTTAGCCAAAACAGAACCGGATATTTCCGCTTTCATCCAGTCATATTCAGACAAACTGGTGTGGAATTCGTATGCAATGGATCGAGAAAATCACAGTAAAAATGGTTTTGGAGAAAAGCAAAGTCTTTTCGGTATGCAAGTGCATACAATGTCACCGCTACAAACGGAAATATGATGTTTCTTTGCCACAGTTCCTCTAGCTTTCTCCCTAGAAAATACGAATGTGTAAAGCTGTTGTCTCCATGATGAACCAATTATTGATTCCAAGTACAAAATTAAATGTTCCCTGATAAAAAACATTCAAAACAATAAAATTGGTGGATAATATCAGGAATACACAAACACAGAAGCTATAGCAAACCGTATGTTTCCGCTTCCATCCAGTCATATCTGACAAAGCGGTGTGGAATTCGTATGCAATGGACCGAGAAAAATCACAGTACAAATGGTTTTGGAGAAAAGCAAATCATTTCGTTAGGCAACTGAATAAAATGTCATCTATACAAACAGAAATATCATGTTTGTTTGCCGCAGTTCCTCTAGCTTTCTCCCTAGAAAATACGAATGTGTGGACCTTGCATCTCCATGTGGAACCAATTACTGTATCCATGCTCAAAATCAAATGTTTGCCGATAAAAAAAACATTGAAAACAATAAAGTCCATCGATAATATCCAGAAAACACAAACACAGAGGCTTTCACAATAATTCAAATTGAGTTAGCCAAAACACAACCGGATATTTCTGGTTTCTTCCAGTCATATCCGGACAAATCGGTGTGGAATTCGTATGCAATGGACCAGAAAATCACAGTACAATTCGTTTTGGAGAAAAGCAAAGTCATTTCGTGATACAAGTACATGAAATGTCATTTATACAAACAGAAATATCATGTTGTTTGCCGCAGTTCTTCTAGCTTTCTTCGTAGAAAATACGAATATGTAGAGGTGGTGTCTCCATGTGGAACCAATTACTGTATCCAAGCACAAAATTCAATGTTCCCTGATAAAAAACATTCAAAACAATAAAATCAGTGGATAATATCAGGAATACACAAACACAGAAACTCTAGGAAACCGGATATTTCCGGTTTCATCCAGACATATCTGGACAAGGTGGGGTGGAATTCGTATGCAATGGACCGAGAAAATCACAGTACAAATGGTTTTGGAGAAAACCAAAGTCTTTTCGTGAGGCAACTGAATAAAATGTCATCCACACAAACAGAAATATCATGTTTGTTTGCTGCAGTTCCTCTAGCTTTCTCTCTAGAAAATACAAATATATACAGTGGTGTCTCAATGTGGAACCAACTAGTGTTTCGCGGCACAAAATTAAATGTTCCCTGATAAAAAAACTTCAAAACAATAAAGTCTGGGGATAATATCATGAATACTCAAACCAGAGTCTGTCGCAATATCTGGGATTGAGTTATCCAAAACTAAACCGGATATTTCTGGTTTCATCCAGTCATATCAGGACAAACTGGTGTGGAACTCGAATGCAATGGACTGAGAAAATCAGAGTGAAAATGGTTTTGGAGAAAAGCAAAGTCTTTTCATTAGGCAAGTGCATAAAATGTCATCGAAACAAACAGAAATATCATGTTTGTTTGCCACAGTTCCTCTAGCTTTCTCTCTAGAAAATACGAATGTGTAGAGCTGGTGTTCCCATGATGAACGAATTAGTGTTTCAGCGGTACAAAATTAAATGGTCCCTGATAAAAACATTCAAAACAAAAAAGTCCATTGATAATATCCAGAAAACTCAAACACAGAGGCTGTAGCAATATTTCAGATTGAGTTAGCCAAAGCACAACCGGATATTTCTGGTTTCATCCAGTCATATCCAGACAAAGTGGTGTGGTATTCCTTTGCAATGCACCGAGAAAATCACCGAAAAAATGGCTTTGGAGAAAAGCAAAGTCTTTTCATTAGGCAAGTAGATAGAATGTCATCTATACAAACAAAAATATCATGTTTGTTTGTCGCAGTTCCTCTAGCTTTCTCTCCAGAAAATACAAATATGTAGAGCTGGTGTCTCAATGTGGAACCAACTAGTGTTTCGCGGCACAAAATTAAATGTTCCCTGATAAAAAAAAAACATACAAAACAACAAAGTCTGCGGATAATATCATGAATGCTCAAACACAGAGTCTGTAGCAATATCAGGGATTGAGTTAGCCAAAACAAAACCGGATATTTCCGGTTTCATCCAGTCATATCCGGACAAACTGGTGTGGAATTCATATGCAATGGACCGAGAAAATCACAGTAAAAATGGTTTTGGAGAAAAACAAAGTCTTTTCTTTAGGCAAGTGCATAAAATGTCATCTACACAAACAGAAATATCATGTTTGACACAGTTCCTCTAGCTTTCTCCCTAGAAAATACGAATGTGTAGAGCTGATGTCCCCATGATGAACGAATTAGTGTTTCCAAGCTCAAAATTAAATGTTCCCTGATAAAAAACATTGAAAACAATAAACTTGGTGGATAATATCATGAATACACATACACAGAGCTGGTAGCAATATCTGGGATTGAGTTAGCCAAAAAAGAACAGGATATTTCCGGATTAATCCAGTCATATCCGGACAAACTGGTGTGGAATTCGTATGCAGTGTATCGAGCAAATCACAGAAAAATGGTTTTGGAGAAAAGCAAAGTCTTTTCGTTAGGCAAGTGCATAAAATGTCATCTAGACAAACAGAAATATCATGTTTGTTTGCCGCAGTTCCTCTAGCTTTCTAATTAGAAAACACGAAGGTGTAGAGCTGGTGTCCATATGATGAATGAATTGGTGTTTCCAAGAACAAAATTAAATGTTCCCTGATAAAAAAATTCAAACAATCAATTACATCGATAATATCCAGAAAACACAAACACAGAGGCTGTAGCAATATTTCAGATTGAGTTAGCCAAAACACAACTGGATATTTCCGGTTTCATCCAGTCATATCCGGACAAACTGGTGTGGAATTCGTATGCACTGGACTGAGAAAATCATATTAAAAATGGTTTTGGAGAACAGCAAAATCTTTTCATTAGGCAAGTGCATAAAATGTCATCTATACAAACAGAAATACCATGTTTGTTTGCAGCAGTTCCTCTAGCTTTCTCCCTAGAAAATAGAAATATGATCTTATTGGCTCTAAGCTGAAAAGCCCTTCACTCAGCCCAACTTCCAAAGTGACCACTGCAGCTGAGGGGATGGTCAAGTAGGGTCAGCAACATTGCAGGCAGAACTGTAAATTTCTTGTTAGAGATGCCCCCTGCCTTTCCCTGGCCAGCTCTCCTCCCAGGCCAGCCAAGTAATGAAAGTCAACAGAGTGCCTTCCCCTAGGAGGTTCACACCTCCCTTAGGATATACCCCATGTGAAGAGATAGATAGGTCTGGGCCTCTGAATTTACAAGGCCTAAAGCCCACCAGATTATTATCAAGCCCCTTCTATCAGGTTCTATTTGTCTCTCAATCAGAAAACTTAATTGTAGCTCAGACAGCACCTTTCTTAGCTCCTCTAATAATGACTCTGTCCTTTGTTCTAGGCCCTGTCTAGTGCACTTGGGCCTCATTCCTTCCTAATCATAACCTCTACCACCAATGGCTCTACTCCCAACATGTGTGTACTGATGGTCCTCTTCCCCACTTAATGCTGTATAATTGTTCAAACCTGGTAAATGCCACTCTTAGGATCATTGGTTACTATCCTCACTCTGTCTTTTATGACCTTGTCTAAATATGATCAGAGTCGGCAAACTTGGAAGGCTTCCATAGCCTTGGCAACTCATGACGACAGCCTAGGATGGTTACTGGCGCCATAAACTAGAGTGTCAATTTGTTGTGTCAACAACAGGAGCCACTGTGCACTTGCTCCTCATGTGGGATCTCTGTCCTTAATGTGCTGTACATTGTGATTTAATGCTATAACTAGTACTCAAACAGTATGTTTCACTTTGTGTTTCTATGTGGGTGCAAACTGTTGAAATCTTTATACTAAATTGATCTTCTGTATATAAAGAGAATTGAAAATGAATCTTGATGCAAATGGAAGGGGAGAGGGAGCGGGAGGGGGGAGGGTTGCGGGTGGGAGGGAAGTTATGGGAGGGGGAAGCCATTGTAATCCATAAGCTGTACACTGGAAATTTATATTCATTAAATAAAAGTTAAAAAAAAAGAAAGAAAATAGAAATATGGAGAGCTGGTGTCCCCATGATGAAAAATTACTGTATCCAAGCTAAAAATAAAATGTTCCCTGATAAAAAACATTCAAAACAATAAAGTCTGTGGATAATATCAGGAATACACAAACACAGATTCTTTCACAATAATTCGGATTGTGTTAGCCAAAACACAACCGGATATTTCCGGTATCATCCATTCATATCTGACAAACTGGTGTGGAATTCCTACGCAATGGACTGAGAAAATCACAGTAAAAATGGTTTTGCAGTAAAGCAAAGTCTTTTCGTTAGGCAAGTGCATAAAATGCCATCTATACAAACCGAAATATTGTGTTTGTTTGTCGCAGTTCCTCTAGCTTTCTCCCTAGAAAATACGAATGTGTAGAGCTGGTGTCTCCATGATGAACCAATTAGTTTTTCTATGGTACAAAATTAAATTTTCCCTGATAAAAACAATCAATACAATAAAAAGCATCGATAATATCCAGAAAATACAAACACAGAGGTTTCACAATATTTCGGATTGAGTGGGCCAAAAAAAAATAGATATTTCTGGTTTCATCCAGACATGTGCAGAAAAAGTGGATTGGAATTCGTATGCAATGGACCGAGAAAATCAGAGTAAAAATGGTTTTGGAGAAAAGCAAAGTCTTTTCATTAGGAAAGTGCATAAAATGTCATCTATACAAACAGAAATATCATGTTTGTTTGCCACAGTTCCTCTAGCTTTATCCCTAGAAAATAGGAGTATGTTCGAACTGGTGTCTCCATGTGGAACGAATTACTGTATCCAAGCTCAAAAAAAATGTTCCCTGATAAAAAACATTCAAAAAAATAAAGTCCGCTGATAATATCCAGAAAACACAAACACAGTGGCTGTAGCAATATCTGGGTTTCAGTTAGGCAAAACAAAACCAGATATTTCTGGTTTCATCCAGTCATATGGGGACAAACTGGTGTGGAATTCGAATGCAATGGACTGAGAAAATCACAGTACAAATGGTTTTTGGAGAAAAGCAAAGTCTTTCCGTTAGGCAAGTGCATAAAATGTCATCTATACAAACAGAAATATCATGTATGTTTGTCGTAGTTCCCCTAGCTTTCTCCATTGAAAAAACGAATGTGTAGAGCTGGTGTCCCCATGATGAACCAATTAGTGTTTCTACAGTTCAAAATTAAATGTTCCCTTATAAAAATTTTCAAAACAATGAAGTCCATCGATAATATCCAGAACACAAACACAGAAACTTTCACAATATTTCACATTGAGTTAGCCAAAGAGCAACCGGATATTTCTGGTTTCTTCCAGTCATATCCGGACAAAGTGGTGAGGAATTCGTATGCAATGGACCGAGAAAATCGCAGTAAAATTGGTTTTGGAGAAAAGCAAAGTCTTTTCATTAGGCAAGTGCATAAAATGTCATCGATACAAACAGAAATATCATGTTTGTTTGCCGCAGTTCCTCTAGCTTTCTCCCTAAAAAATATGAATATGTTCAACTGGGGTCTCCATATGGAAGCAATTACTGTATCCAAGCTCAAAATAAAATATTCCCCGATAAAAAAACTTTCAAAAAAATATAGTCCAACGATAATATCCAGAAAACACAAACGCAGATGCTGTAGCAATATCTGGGATTGAGTTAGCCATAACAAAACCGGATATTTCCGGTTTCATCCAGTCAAATCTGGTAAACTGTTGTGGAATTCGTATGCAATGGACCGAGAAAATCACAGTAAAAATGGTTTTGGAGAAAAGTAAAGACTTTTCGTTAGGCAAGTGCATAAAATGCCATCTATACAAAGAGAAATATCATGTTTGTTTTCCGCAGTTCCTCTAGCTTTCTCCCTAGAAAATACGAATGTGTAGAGCTCGTTTCCCCATGATGAAACAATCAGTGTTTCAACGGTAGAAAATTAAATGTTCCCTGATAAAAATATTCAAATCAAGAAAGTCCATCGATAATATCCAGAAAACACAAACACAGAGGCTTCACAATATTTCGCATTGAGTTAGCCAAAACACAACCGGATATTTCTGGTTTCATCCAGGCAGAGTCAAAATGGTTGTGCAGAAAAGCAAAGTCTTTTCATTAGGCAAGTGCATAAAATGTCATCTAGACAAACAGAAATATCATGTTTGTTGGCCGCAGTTCCTCTAGCTTTCTCCGTAGACAATTAGAATGTTTAGAGCTGGTGTCCCCATGATGACCGAATTAGTGTTTCAACGGTACAAAATTAAATGTTCCCTGATAAAAAACATTCAAAACAATAAAGTCCATCGATAATATCCAGAAAACACAAACACAGAGGCTTTCACAATATTTCGGATTGACTTAGCCAAAACACAACCAGATATTTCTGGTTTCATCCAGTCATATCCGGACAAAGTGGTGAGGAATTCCTATGCAATGGACCGAGAAAATCGCAGTAAAAATGGTTTTGGAGAACAGCAAAGTCTTTTCCTTAGGCAGTGCATAAAATATCATGTACACAAACAGAAATATCATGTTTGTTTGCCGGTTTTTCTCTAGCTTTCCCACTAGGAAATATGAGTGTGTAGAGCAGGTTTCTCCATGTGGAACCAATTACTGTATGCAAGCTGAAAATTAAATGTTCCCCGATAAAAAACATTCAAAATAATAAATTCCGTTGATAATATCAGGAATACACAAACACAGAGGCTCTAGCAATATCTGGGATTGAGTTAGCCAAAAAAAAAAAAAAAAACCCAGATATTTCCGGTTTCATCCAGTCATATCTGGACAAAGTGGTTTGGAATTCATATGCAGTGTATCGAGAAAATCACAGAAAAATGGTTTTGGAGAAAATCAAAGTCTTTTCTTTAGGCAAGTGCATAAAATGTCATCTATACGAACAGAAATATCATGTTTGTTTGCCGCAGTTCCTCTAGCTTTCTCCCTAGAAAATACGAATGTGTAGAGCTCGTATCCCCATGATGAACCAATCAGTGTTTCAACGGTACAAAATTAAATGTTCCCTGATAAAATATTCAAATCAAGAAAGTCCATCGATAATATCCAGAAAACATAAACACAGAGGCTTCACAATATTTCATATTGAGTTAACCAAAACAGAACCAGATATTTCTGGTTTCACCCAGTCTGAGCAAAAATTATTGTGCAGAAAAGTAAAGATTTTTCATTAGGCAAGTGCATAAAATATCATCTACACAAACAGAAATATCATGTTTGTTTGCCGCAGTTCCTCTAGCTTTCTCCGTAGACAGTAAGAATGTTTAGAGCTGGTGTCCCCATGATGACCGAATTAGTGTTTCAACGGTACAAAATTAAATGTTCCCTGATAAAAAAAAAACATTCAAAACAATAAAGTCCATCGATAATATCCAGAAAACACAAACACAGAGGCTTTCACAATATTTCGGATTGAGTTAGCCAAAATACAACCAGATATTTCTGGTTTCATCCAGTCATATCCGGACAAAGTGGTGTGGAATTCATATGAAATGGACCGAGATAATGACAGTACAAATGGTTTTGGCGAATAGCAAAGTCTTTTCATTAGGCAAGTGCATAAAATGTCATCTACACAAACAGAAATATCATGTTTGACGCAGTTCCTCTAGCTTACTCCCTAGAAAATACGAATGTGTAGAGCTGATGTCTCTATGTGGAACCAACTAGTGTTTCCAAGCTCAAACTTAAATGTTCCCTGATAAAAAACATTGAAAACAATAAACTTGGTGGATAATATCAGGAATACACATACACAGAGCTGGTAGCAATATCTGGGATTCAGTTAGCCAAAAAAGAACCGGATATTTCCGGTTTCATAGAGTCATATCCGGACAAACTGGTGTGGAATTCGGATGCAGTGTATCGAGCAAATCACAGAAAAATGGTTTTGGAGAAAAGCAAAGTCTTTTCGTTAGGCAAGTGCATAAAATGTCATCCATACAAACAGAAATATCATGTTTGTTTGCCGCAGTTCCTCTAGCTTTCTACTTAGAAAATACGAAGGTGTAGAGCTGGTGTCCCCATATTGAATGAATTAGTGTTTCCAAGAACAAAATTAAATGTTCCATGATAAAAAAATTCAAAACAATCAATAACATCGATAATATCCAGAAAACACAAACACATAAGCTGTAGCAATATTTCAGATTGGGTTAGCCAAAACACAACCGGATATTTCCGGTTTCATCCAGTCATATCCTGACAAACTGGTGTGGAATTCGTATGCAATGGACCGAGAAAATCACCGTACAAATGGTTTTGGAGAAAAGCAAAGTCTTTTCGTTAGGCAAGTGCATAAAATGTCATCAATACAAACAGAAATATCATGTTTGTTTGCCGCAGTTCCTCTAGCTTTCTCTGTAAAAATAGGAATGTGTAGAGCTGGTGTTTCTATGTGGGACCAGTTAGTGTTTCCAACCACAAAATTAAATGTTCCCTGAAATAAAAATTCAAAACAATAAAGTCCTTGGATAATATCCGAAAAACACAAGCGCAGAGGCTGTAGGAATATCTGGGATTGAGTTTTCCAGAACGAAACCGATATTTCCAGCTTCATCCAGTCAGATTCAGACCCACTGGTGTGGAATTCGTATGCAATGGACCGAGAAAATCACAGTACAAATGGTTTGGAGAAAAGCAGTCTTTTTGTTAGGAAAGTGAATCAAATGTCATGTATACAAACAGAAATATCATGTTTGTTTGCCGCATTTCCTCTAGCTTTCTCCCTAAAAAATATGAATGTGTAGAGCTGGTGTCCCCATCATGAACCAATTAGTGTTTCAAGGGTACAAAATTAAATGTTCCCTGATAAAAACATTCAAAACAATAAAGTCCGTAGATAATATTAGGAATACACAAACACAGAGGCTGTAGCAATATCTGGGATTGAGTTAGCCAAAACAAAACCGGATATTTCCATTTTAATACACTCATATCTGGACAAAGTGGTGTGGAATTCGTATGAAGTGTACCGAGAAATCACAGAAAAATGGTTTTGGAGAAAAGCAAAGTCTTTTCGTTAGGCAAGTGCATAAAATGTCATCTATACAAACAGAAATATCATGTTTGTTTGCAGCAGTTCCTCTACCTTTCCCCTAGAAAATACGAATGTGTAGAGCTGGTGTCTCCATGTGGAACCAATTACTGTATCCAAGCTCAAAATAAAATGTTTCCCGATAAAAAAACATTCAAAACAATAAAGCCCGTTGATAATATCCAGAAAGCACAAACACAGAGGCCATAGCAATATACGGGATTTAGTTAGAAAAAACAAAACCGGATATTTCTGGTTTCATCCAGTCATATCCCGACAAACTGGTGTGGAATTCGTATGCAATGGACTGAGAAATTCACAGTAAAAATGGTTTTGGAGAAAAGCAAAGTCTTTTCATTAGGCAAGTGCATAGAAAGTCATCGATACAAACAGAAATATCATGTTTGTTTGCCGGTGTTCCTCTAGCTTTCTTCCTAGAAAATACGAATATGTAGAGCTGGTGTCTCCATGTGGAACCAATTACTGTATCCAAGCTCAAAATAAAATGTTCCCCGATAATAAACTTTCAAAACAATAAAGTCCGTTGATAATATCCAGAAAACACAAACACAGAGGCTGTAGCAATATTTCGCATTGAGTTAGCCAAAACACAACTGGATATTTGCGGTTTCATCCAGTCATATCCGGACAAAGTGGTGTGGAATTCGTATGCTATGGACGGAGAATATCACAGTAAAAATGGTTTTGGAGAAAAGCAAAGTCATTTCCTTAGTCAAGTGCATAACTTGTCATCTATAAACACAGAAATATCATGTTTGTTTGCCGCAGTTCCTAGGCTTTCTCCCTAGAAAATACGAATGTGTAGAGCTGGTGTCCCCATGATGAAAAAATTAGTGTTTCTGCAGTACAAAATTAAATGTTCCCTGATAAAAAGCATTGAAAACACTAAAGTCCTTCGATAATATCCAGAAAACACTAACACAGAGGTTGTAGCAATATCTGGGATTGAGTTAGCCAAAACAAAACCGGATATTTCCGGTTTCATCCAGTCATATCCGGACAAACAGGTGTGGAATTCGTATGCAATGGACCGAGAAAATCACAGTAAAAATGGTTTTTGAGAAAAACAAGGTCTTTTCGTTAGGCAAGTGCATAGTATGTCATCGATACAAACAGAAATATCATGTTTGTTTGCTGCAGTTCCTCTAGCTTTCTCCCTAGAAAATACAAATGTGTAGAGCTGGTGTCCCCATTTTTAACAATTTTTCTTTCCAGGCGCAAAATTAAATGTTCCCTGAAAAAAAAAACATTCAAAAAAATAAAGTCCGTGGATAATATCATGAATACACAAACACAGAGGCTTTCACAATACTTCGGATTGATTTAGCCAAAGCACAACCGGATATTTCTGGTTTCATCCAGTCATATCCAGACAAAGTGGTGTGGAATTCGTATGCAATGGACCGAGAAAATCACATTAAAAACGGTTTTGGAGGAAAGCAATGTCTTTTCATTAGGCAAGTGCATAAAATGTCATCTATAAAAACAGAAATATCATGTTTGTTTGCCGGTGTTCCTCTAGCTTTCTGCCTAGAAAATACGAATGTGTAGAGCTGGTGTCCCCATTTTTAACCATTTTTTTTCCAAGCACAAAATTAAATGTTCCCTGAAAAAAAATTCAAAAAAACAAAGTCCGTGGATAATATCATAAATACACAAACACAGAGGCTTTCACAATATTTCGGATTGAGTTAGCCAAAACACAACCGGATATTTCTGGTTTCATCCAGTCATATCCGGACAAACTGGTGTGGAATTCGTATGCAATGGACCGAGAAAATCACAGTAAAAATGGTTTTGGATAAAAGCAAAGTCTTTTCATTAGGCAAGTGCATACAATGTCATCTATACAAACAGAAATATCATGTTTGTTTGCCGCAGGTCCTCTAACTTTCTTCCTAGAAAATAAGAATATGTAGAGCTGGTGTCTCCATGTAGAACCAATTAGTGTTTCCAAGAACAAAATTAAATATTTCCCGATAATGAACATTCAAAACAATAAAGTCCATCGATAATATCCAGAAAACACAAACACAGAGGCTGTAGCAATATCTGGAATTCAGTTAGCCAAAACAAAACCGGATATTTCTGGTTTCATCCAGTCATATCCGGACAAAGTGGTGTGGAATTCGTATGCAATGGAGCAAGAAAATCACAGTAAAAACGGTTTTGGAGAAAAGCAAAGTCTTTTAGTTAGGCAAGTGCATAAAATGTCATCGATACAAACAGAAATATCATGTTTCTTTTCCGCACTTCCTCTAGCTTTCTCCCTAGAAAATACGAATGTGTAGAGCTGGTGTCCCCATGATGAACCAATTAGTTTTTCCAAGCACAAAATTAAATGCTCCCTGAAAAAAAAACATTCAAAAAAATTAAGTCCGTGGATAATATCAGGGATACACAAACACAGAGGCTGTAGCAATATTTTGGATTGAGTTAGCCAAAACACAAACGGATATTTCTATTTACATCCAGTCACATCTGGACAAACTGGTGTGGAATTCGTATGTCATGGACCGAGAAAATCACAGTAAAAATGGTTTTGGAGAATAGCAAAATCTTTTCGTTAGGCAAGTGCATAAAATGCCATCTATACAAACAGAAATATCATGTTTGTTTTCCACAGTTCCTTTAGCTATCTCCCTAGAAAATATGAATGTGTAGAGCTGGAGTCCCCATGATGAACGAATTACTGTTACTACGGTACAAAATTAAATGTTCCTTGATAAAAACATTCAAAACTATAAAGTCCGTTGATAATATCCAGAAAACACAAACACAGAGGCTTTCACAATATTTCGGATTGTGTTAGACAAAACAAAACCGGATATTTCTGGTTTCATCCAGTCATATCCAGACAAAGTGGTGTGGAATTCGAATGCAATGGACCGAGATAATCACAGTAAAAATGGTTTTGGAGAAAAGCAAAGTCTTTTCGTTAGGAAAATGCATAAAATGTCATCTCTACAAACATAAATATCATGTTTGTTTGCCGCAGTTCCTCTACTTTTTCCTAGAAAAAACGAATGTGGAGAGCTGATGTCTCCATGTGGAATCAATTACTGTATCCAAGCTCAAAATAAAATGTTCCGTGATAATGAACATTCAAAACAATAAAGTCCGTTGATCATATCCAGAAAACACAAACACAGAGGCCTTAGCAATATCTGGGATTGAGTTAGCCAAAACAAAACCGGATATTTCTGGTTTCATCCAGTCACATCCAGAAAAAGTGGTGTGGAATTCGTATGCAATGGACCGAGAAAATCACAGTAAAAATGGTTTTGGAGAAGAGCAAAGAATTTTCGTTAGGCAAGTGCATAAAATGTCATCTATGCAAACAGAAATATCATGTTTGTTTGCCGCAGTTCCTCTAGCTTTCTCCCTAGAAAATACGAAAGTGTAGAGCTGGTGTTCCCATGATGAACCAATTTTTTTTCCAAGCACAAAATCAAATGTTCCCGGAAAAAAAACCTTCATAACAATAAAGTCCGTTGATAATATCCAGAAAACACAAACACAGAGGCTGCAGCAATATTTTTGATGGAGTTAGCAAAAAAAAAAAAAAAAACAAATATTTCCGGTTTCATCCAGTCATACCTGGAAAAACTGGTGTGGAATTCGTATGCAATGGACTGAGAAAATCAGAGTAAAAATGGTTTTGGGGAAAATCAAAGTCCTTTCGTTAGGCAAGTGCATAGTATGTCATCTATACAAACAGAAATATCATGTTTGTTTGTCGCACTTAAATGTTCCCTGATAAAAAACATTCAAAAAAATAAAGTCCGTGGACAATATCAGGAATACACAAACACAGAGGCTGTAGCAATATCTGGGTTTGAGTTAGCCAAAAAAAAAAAAAAAACAGATATTTCTGGTTTCATCCAGTCATATCCGCACAAACTGGTTTGGAATTCGTATGAAATGTACAGAAAAAATCACAGAAAAATAGTTTTGGAGAAAAGCAAGTGCGTAAAATGTCATTCATACAAACAGAAATATCATGTTTGTTTGCTGCAGTTCCGCTAATTTCTCCCTAGAAAATACGAATATATAGAGCTGGTGTCTACATGTGGAACCAATTACTGTATCCAAGCTCAAAATAAAATATTCTCCGATAAAAAACTTTCAAAACCATAAAGTCTGTGGATAATATCAGGAATACACAAACCCAGAGGCTGTAGCAATATCTGGGATTGATTTAGCCAAAACAAAACCGGATATTTCTGGTTTCATCCAGTCATATCCGGAAAAAGTCATTTGGAATTCGGATGCAATGGACCAAGCAAATCAGTGTAAAAATGGTTTTGGAGAAAAGCAAAGTCTTTTCGTTAGGCAAGTGCATCAAATGTCATCTATACAAACAGAAATATCATGTTTGTTTGCCGCAGTTCCTCTAGCTTTATCCCTAGAAAATATGAATATGTTCAGCTGGTGTCTCCATGTGGAACAAATTACTGTATCCAAGCTCAAAATAAAATGTTCCCCGATAAAAAACATTCAAAACAATAAAGTCCAGATAGGAAATTAGGAGAGCGGCAGGATGGCGGAATAGGCACGGAGCACACTATTAGTCTGGGGGAGAGACAGTTTAATATAAGTGGAGATACTGCAGGGTCAAGGAAGAGTAGGGGATGAAACAGCAGATGCAACAGTTCTGGAACTAGTGATTCACAGTGTACCTGCGTGGAGAACGTGGGAGCCCAAGTTCGGGACACCAGCGGCAGACTCAACACACCAGCACTGGAATGTGAGGTGAGCCGAACCTCAATAGCCCGAGACACCAGCGGGCAAGTGGAAAGAGGAGGCTAGAGGGAACGAGGTTTGAAACTCCGTGGGGAAAAATTCACCAGGCTAACTAGAAGAGAGAGAGGAAAAAAATAAAAAAGTGACCGATACGGACACAAGTTTCTCTCTCTCCGCTCACCACTCAAAGGCGAGCAAGACAGAGCAGGCACCATTTTGGACATACGTCATAGGCAGGGCGACCTCAGGTCTGCACCAGCCCTGAGCCTAGCAGAAACACGAGACTCTGGGGGGAGGGGTGAAATAACAGGAGGTTAGGATCTAACTTGGCAACCCAGTGGGAGACTGCAGGAGAATTGGAGCCCACACTGAGGGCAGCACAGATTTCCTGTGCAGTCCTTGGAAAAGAGCTTCTGATCTCTGGCTCCTGTGGGTATATCATTTGCCTTCTAACTACCTCCAATTACGTTCAGCTGTGTGGAATTATTTCCCTTTTGAATCAAAAAAAGAAAGAGACATTTACCACACCTAACCTGGGAGTGTCATTTTTGACACACCCTCAAACCTGAGGAACCAAACACAGCTCTCAGTCCACACTCATCTCAAGCCTCTAAGACTCCACTGAAAGCAGACAGTCCACTTAATATAGAGCCATAGTGTAACAAGAAAAACACCACAGTGAAGAAACCAAATATCTCCAACATGCCAAACAACAAACGCAAAAACCAAACTAACGAGAACAAGGAAGATACTATGATGCCCCAAATGAAAAAGACACCCAAATTCAAGATTATGAAGATGATGAGATCGAAGAAATGCAAGAAGCGGATCTCAAAAAATTGATAAGAACATTAAGAAGTTCTCAAAACCAAATTCTTGAACTACAGAAATCCTTAATGGACAAGATAGAAAATCTCTCTCGTGAAAATGAAATATTAAGGAGGAATCCAAATGAAATGAAACAACTAGTGGAACAAGAAACTGTGATAGTGACGAGAAATCATAATGAAATGAAGAATTCAATAGATCAAATGACAAACACATTAGAGAGCCTTAAGAGCAGAATGGGCGAAGCAGAAGAGAGAATATCAGACTTAGAAGACGGAGAACAGGAAAGGAAACAGGCAAACCAAAGAAAAGAAGAAGAAATCAGAAATCTAAAACATATTGTCAGGAATCTACAGGATACTATTAAAAAACCCAACATTCGGGTTCTAGGAGTTCCTGAAGGCATGGAGAGGGAGAAAGCATTAGAAGGCATTTTCAGTGAGATACTAGCAGAAAATTTCCCAGGTTTGGAGAAGGACAGAGGCATCTTAGTACAGGAAGCTTATAGAACCCCTAATAAACATGACCAAAAAAGAGATCCTCACCACGACATGTTGTAATCAAACTCACCACAATGAAACACAAAGAAAAGATCCTAAAATGTGCAAGAGAGAAACGTCAGATTACTCTTAGAGGATCTCCAATTAGACTCACAGCAGACTTCTCATCAGAAACCCTACAAGCTAGAAGGGAATGGCGAGACATAGCTCAGGTATTAAGAGCGAAAAACTGCCAGCCCAGAATACTATATCCTGCAAAGCTCTCATTTGTGAATGAAGGTGAAATTAAGACTTTTCATAGCAAACAGAAACTGAAAGAATTTGTTGCCACTCATCCTGCCCTGCAAAAGATGCTTAAAGATGTGTTACACACACAAACACAGAAACATGGTCACCAATATGAAAGAAGGTAAAGGAAGGAAACCTCACAGCAAAAGATCACAGGAAGCTCAATTTCTCTTTGACATAGAATTAAACTCTGATGCTCGGTTAAAGCAATGTGTTAAAGTAATCTATTATGTGCTCTTGATGTCTGTTCAATTCTAATTGTTCAAAAACAGCTGAATTTTTATTAAGAGCTATGGGTTATTTAAATATGTGCTTATTTTCAAAGATTTGAATAGTCACCTTGTAACAATGATCAAATTGGGTCTATGTTATGTCATGATTTTAAGGAATCTTATTTCAAGCAGATATTTTGGATTTTGAGCCTTCTTGGCATTCTTGACAGGCATTCAAAAAATCAAAGTTTCAAACAATCTGGTCTCTAAAATTTCCAGTAAATCCTGGACTTTGGTTTTTCCAGTTTGGGCCCAACTGAAAAAATCCAAGGACCTATATCTCTCATCTTATAGATACACCAACTAAGCAGGCTATTTGGATTATATTAGAAGGACTGTCAGGATGTGATGTGGTACCAGACTTTCAGTTTCTATAATGGAAAATGCTATTAATACAAATGTTGGAGAATTAAAACGTCTAATGATCTCGTGTTACTAGACATGATAGTTATCTTAATGAGAAAGCCCCAGAGGCCTAAAGGGTTAAATACTTGTAAAATCCTACAGGTGCTTTCAAAAATACTGTGAAGTAAGCAAGTGCCTCTTGTTGGTTGATGAGTTTATAATTTTAAACATGGCGACTTAAAGTCTTTTGTCATCCATAGTTATATATGGTGTGCTGCTCATAAAACTAAAGCATTGTTGGTTCTGTGTTTAGCTGTCCTCCTATAGGTTCCTATGGACTTTTTCCAGCCACTTCTATTGTATTCCGTACTTTGGGATGGCTCTGTAAACAGATGAAGCCAATAATGTATTAACAGTACCAACTGAGAGAAAGTATGGTTAACTGAGGTTACTAAAAACAAAAAGCAATTCAAATCCATTGGTAATCTAGAAAAAGAGTTAAAGATTTTAAAAGCTATTATTAAAATTGCTATATTGGTCTATTATGCTATGTTATATGTGTGTACATATTGTATGTCCACATGGGTAATTTTATTAAGAGTTTTATTTTAAATGGCTTATAGATAAAATTTTGCATAAATTTAAGCTGCTAAAATCAATCAAAGATACATTTTAAGTTGTGTGACCTGAATCTGTGTATCATATGTTTTAAACGTGTTGGTAGAAAGAAACTAAAAACATTTTAGATGGTTGTGCTTAAGTTTACTGGCTAAACAATCTACACCATGTTAGATATTTAAGAGGTGTTTTCAAATACATGATTCTAAAAATTTCTAGATGGCATTGGACCTTCTGGTAAATGTTTTCTTAAGTTGTTATCTAATGGTTGAAACTATTTGCTAAGTATTCATGTAATATTGCTATTGTCAGCAAGTGATCTAGGACTTGCTCCCTCATTTCTCTATTCTAAGCCCAACTTGTTCTTTCACTTCTCTATTCTCTTCAAGGCAGGAAACTAATTCTATTATAAAGGAATCTGTAGGATGAACAATTTAATCTTTAGACCTTATAAAAGAGATGGCTAACATTTTTCTGTAATAGAATAGCCAAAATAAGAACTTCATTAATAATCTCATAGCTAGATTCACTTTGCCATCAGCGAAGTATACAGTAAGTAGATAAAACCTCCCTTTCAGACCAAAGGGAAAGAGCGTTTTAAAGTGAGAATATAATTTTCCTCATGGGCATTGTCTACCTTAGAAAAACTACTACAGAACATGCCTGTGACTATAGACTTGTAGTTCATGCCACAGAAGATTAGAGATGGGACTTGGGCACTCCCTTGACTTCCATCCTCTGGTCTGCTTTAACACAAACCAGGAGGAAAGGAAAGCTAGGCATCAGAAGCAATGGGTGGCAGGCCTATTAATGGCTGATCTGTACAGTGATCTGCCCTCAAGGAGACCCAACATGCCAGTCCACTGCAGTGGCTTTCAATGTGGTAAGCCCCATGTTCCCATGTGGAACCAATTAGTGTTGCTACTGTACAAAAATAATTGTTCCCTGATAAAAATATTCAAAACAATTAGTCCATCGATAATATCCAGAAAACACAAACAGAGAGGCTTTCAAAATACTTCGGATTGAGTTAGCCAAAACACAACCGGATATTTCTGGTTTCATCCAGTCATATCCGGACAATGTGGTGTCGAATTCGTATGCAATGGACCGAGAAAATCAGAGTAAAAATGGTTTTGGAGAAAAGCAAAGTCTCTTCATTAGGGAAGTGCATAAAATGTCATTTATACAAACAGAAATATCATGTTTGTTTGCCGCAGTTCCTCTAGCATTCTCCCTAGAAAATACGAATGTGTAGAGCTAGTGCCCCCATGATGAACCAATTAGTGTTTTAACGGTACAAAATTAAATGTTCCCTTTTAAAAAAACATTTAAAAAAATAAAGTCTGTGGATAATATCAGAAATACACAAACACAGAGCCTGTAGCAATATCTGGGATTGAGTTAGCCTAAACAAAACCGGATATTTCTTGTTTCATCCAGTCATATCCCAACAAACTGGTGTGGAATTCGTATGCAATGGACCAAGAAAATCACAGTAAAAATGATTTTGGAGAAAAGCAAAGTCTTTCCATTAGGCAAGTGCGTAAAATGCCATCGATACAAACAGAAATATCATGTTTGTTTGCCGCAGTTCCTCTAGCATTCTCCCTAGAAAATACGAATGTGTAGAGCTGTTGTCTCCATGTGGAAACAATTATTGTTTCGCAGCACAAAATTAAATGTTCCCTGTGAAAAAACATTCAAAACAATAAAGTCTGTGGATAATATCAGCAATAAACAAACACAGAGGCTGTCGCAATATCTTGGATTGAGTTAGCCAAAACAAAACCAGATATTTCCGGTTTAGTCCAGTCATATCCGGTCAAACTTTTGTTGAATTCGTATGCAATGGACCGAGAAATTCACAGTACAAATGATTTTGGAGAAAAGCAAAGCCTTTCGTTAGGCAAGTGCATAAAATGCCATCTATACAAACAGAAATATCATGTTTCTTTGCCACAGTTCCTCTAGCTTTCTCCCTGGAAAATAAGAATGTGTAGAGCTGGTGTCCCCATGATGAAAAAATTAGTGTTTCTACAGTACAAAATTAAATGTTCCCTTATAAAAACACTCAAAACAATAAAATACATCGATATTATCCAGAAAACACAAACAGAGAGGTTTTCAGAATATTTCGGATTGAGTTAGCCAAAACACAACCTGATATTTCTGGTTTCATCCAGTGATATCTGGACAAAGTGGTGTGGAATTCGTATGCAATGGACCGAGAAAATCAGAGTAAAAATGGTTTTGGAGAAAACCAAAGTTTTCCCTTAGGTAAGTGCATAAAATGCCATCTATACAAACAGAAATATCATGTTTTTTTTGCCACAGTTCCTCTTACTTTATCCCTAGAAAATATGAATATGTAGACCTGGTGTCTCCATGTGGAAACAATTAGTGATTCGCAGCACAAAATTAAAAGTTCCCAGATAAAAAATATTCAAATCAATAAAGTCTGTGGATAATATCAGGAATACACAAACACAGAGGCTGTAGCAATATTTCGGATTGAGTTAGCCAAAAAAAAAAAAAACCTGATAATTCCGGTTTCATCCAGTCATATCCGGACAAACTAGTGTGGAATTCTTATGTAATGTACTGAGAAAATCACAGTACAAATGGTTTTGGAGAAAAGCAAAGTCTTTTCATTAGGAAGTGCATAAAATATCATCGATACAAACAGAAATATCGTGTTTGTTTGCCGCAGTTCCTCTAGCTTTCTCCCTAGAAAATACGAATGTGTAGAGCTGGTGTCTGTGTTTGGAACCCATTAGTGTTTCCAAAAAAATTAAATGTTCCTGAAAAAAAAAACATTCAAAACAATAAAATCCTTGGATAATGTCAGGAATACACAAACACAGAGGCTTTACCAATATTTTGGATTGAGTCAGCCAAAAAACAACCATATATTTCTAGTTTTATCCAGTTATATCCGGACAAAGTGGTGTGGAATTCGTATGCAATGGACCGAGAAAATCACAGTAAAAAATGGTTTAGGAGAAAAGCAAAGTCTTTTCGTTAGGCAAGTGCGTAAAATGTCATCTATACAAACAGAAATATGATGGCTAACATTTTTCTGTAATAGCATAGCCAAAATAAGAACTTAACTAATAATCTCATAGCTAGATTCACATCACCATCAGCTAAGTATACAGTAAGTAGAAAAAAAAACCTCCCTTTCAGACCAAAGGGAAAGAAAGTTTTTAAGTGAGAATATAATTTTCCTCATGGGCATTGTCTACCTTAGAAAAACTACTACAGAACATGCCTGTGACTATAGACTTGTAGTTCAGGCCACCGAAGATTAGAGATGGGACACGGGCACTCCCTTGACTTGCATCCTCTGGTCTGCTTTAACACAAACCAGGAGGAAAAGAAAGCTAGGCATCAGAAGCAATGGGTGGCAGGCCTATTAATGGCTGATCTGTACAGTGATCTGCCCTCAAGGAGACCCAACATGCCAGTCCACTGCAGTGGCTTTCAATGTGGTAAGCCTGGGCTTCAGCAGAAGTCAGCTTGTGAAGAGCCCTGGCAGCTCTGCCAAGAGTTGGATCACTGGAAATGGACCTGCCCTGGAATCGAAGGATGCCCAGGTCAGAGCCACAGATCTTATTGGCTCTAAGCTGAAAAGCCCTTCACTCAGCCCAACTTCCAAAGTGACCACTGCAGTTAAGGGGACAGCCAAGTAGGGTCAGCAACATTGCAGGCAGAACTGTAAATTTCTTGTTAGAGATGCCCCCTGCCTTTACCTGGCCAGCTCTCCTCCCAGGCCAGCCAAGTAATGAAAGTCAACAGAGTGCCTTCCCCTAGGAGGTTCACACATCCCTTAGGATATACCCCATGTGAAGAGATAGATAGGTCTGGGCCTCTTAACTTACAAGGCCTAAAGCCCAACAGATTATTATCAAGCCCCTTCTATCAGGTTCTATTTGCCTCTCAATCAGAAAAATTACTTGTAGCTTAGACAGCACCTTTCTTAGCTCCTCTAATAATGACTCTGTCCTTTGTTCTAGATCCTGTCTAGTGCACTTGGGCCTCATTCCTTTGTAATCAGAACCTCTACTCTACCACCAATGGCTCTACTCCCAACCTGTGTGTACTGATGGTCCTCTTCCCCACTTAATGCTGTATAATTGTTCAGACCTGGTTAAGGCCACTCTTAGGATCATTGGTTACTATCCTCACCCTGTCTTTTATGACCTTGTCTAAATATGATCAGAGTCGGGGAACTTGGAAGGCTTCCATAGCCTTGGCAACTCATGACGACAGCCTGGGTGGTTACTGGCGCCATAAACTAGAGTATCAATTTGTTGGGTCAACAATAGGAGCCACTGTGCGCTTGCTCCTGATGTGGGATCTCTGTCCTTAATGTATTGTACATTTTGATTTAATGCTATAACTAGTACTCAAACAGTATGTTTCACTTTGTGTTTCTGTGTGGGTGCAAACTGTTGAAGTATTTATACTAAATTGATCTTCTGTGTATAAATAGAATTGAAAATGAATCTTGATGTGAATGGAAAGGGAGAGGGAGCGGGAGAGGGGAGGGTTGCGGGTGGGAGGGAAATTATGGGAAGGGGAAGCCATTGTAATCCATAAGCTGTATACTGGAAATTTATATTCATTAAATAAAAGTTAAAAAAATAAAATTAAATTAAATATTCTAGCAATTAAAAAAATCTCTCTTTATGAAAAAAAAAGTTTAATAAAAAAATTACGAATGTGTAGAGCTGGCGTCACCATGTGGAAACAATTAGTGTTACAACGGTACAAAATTAAATGTTCCCTGATAAAAAACATTCAAACAATAAAGTCTGTGTATAACATCAGGAATACACAAACACAGAGGCTGTAGCAATATTTCGGATTGAGTTAGCCATAACACAACCAGATATTTCTGGTTTCATCCAGTCATATCCGGACAAACTGGTGTGAAATTCGTACGCAATGGACCGAGAAAAATCACAGTAAAAATGGTGTTGGAGAAAAGCAAAGTCTTTTCGTTAGGCAAGTGCATAAAATGTCATCGATACAAACAGAAATATCATGTTTGTTTGCTACAGTTCCTCTAGCTTTCTCCCTAGAAAAATCGAATGTGTAGAGCTGGTGTCTCCATGTGGAACAAACTAGCTTTTCCAAGCACAAAATTAAATGTTCCCTGATAAAAAACATTCAAAACCATATAGTCTGTGGATAATATCAGGAATACACAAACACAGAGTCTACAGCAATATCTGGGATTGAGTTAGGCAAAACACAACCAGATATTTCCGGTTTCATGCTGTCATATCCGGACAAACTGGTGTGGAATTCGTATGCAATGGACCGAGAAAATCACAGTAAAAATGGTTTTGGAAAAAAGCAAAGTCTTTTCATTTGGCAAGTAGATAAAATATCATCGATACAAACAGAAATATCATGTTTATTTGCCGCAGATCCTCTAGCTTTCTCCCTAGAAAATACGAATGTGTAGAGCTGGTGTCTCCATTATGAGACAAATAGTGTTGCAACGGTACAAAATTAAATGTTCCCTGAAAAAAAAATTCAGAAAAATAAGTCCATCGATAAAATCCAGAAAACACAAACACAGAGGCTTTCACAATCTTTCGGATTGAGATAGCCAAAACACAACCGGATATTTCTGGTTTCATTGAGTCATATTCGGACAAGCTGGTGTCTCCATGTGTTACCAATTAGTGTTTGCAAGCAAAAATTAAATGTTCCCTGAAAAAAACATTGAATAATATAAAATCCATGAATAATATCCAGAAATCACAAAGATAGAGGCTTTCACAATATTTCGGATTGAGTTAGCCAAAACACAACTGGATATTTCTGGTTTCATCTAGTCATATCCGGACAAAGTGGTGTGGAATTTGTATGCAATGGACTGACAAAATCACAGTAAAAATGGTTTTGGAGAAAAGCAAAGTCTTTTCATTAGGCAAGAGCATAAAATGTCATCCATACAAACAGAAATATCATGTTTGTTTGCTGCAGTTCCTCTATCTTTCTCCCTAGAAAAAACGAATGTGTAGAGCTGGTGTCTCCATGTGGAACCAATTACTATATCCAAGCTCAAAATAAAATGTTCCCCGATAGAAAATATTCAAAAAAATAAAGTCTGTGGATAATATCCAGAAAAAAAGAAACACAGAATTTGTAGCAATATCTGGGATTGAGTAGGCAAAATAAAACCAGATATTTCCGGTTACATCCAGTAATATACGGACAAAGTGGTGTGGAATTCGTATGCAAAGGACCGAAAAAATCACAGTACAAATGGTTTTGGAGAAAAGCAAAGTCTTTTCGTTAGGCAAGTGCATAAAATATCATCTATACAAACAGAAATATCATATTTGTTTTCCGCAGTTCCTCTATCTTTCTCAGTGGAAAATACGAATGTGTAGAGCTGGTGTCCCCATGATGAACCAAGTTGTGTTTCAACGGTACAAAATTAAATGTTTTCTGATAAAACTTTCAAAACAATAAGTTCATCGATAATATCCAGAATACACAAACACAGAGGCTGTAGCAATATTTCGGATTGAGTTAGCCAAAACACAACCAGATATTTCTTTTTTCATCCAGTCGTATCCAGAAAAGTGGTGTGGAATTCATATGCAATGGACCTAGAAAATCACAGTACAAATGGTTTTGGAGAAAAGCAAGTATTTTCGTTAGGCAAGTGCATAAAATGTCAGCTATAGAAACAGAAATATCATGTTTGTTTGCCGCAATTCCTATAGGTTTCTCCGTAGAAATTACGAATGTAATTACTGATTCCATGAACAAGAGTGTCAAATTGTTAAGTCAGCAACAGGAGTCACTGTGTACTTACATCCCATGTGGGATCTGTCCTTAATGTGTTGTCCAATGTGCAGTGATGCTATAACTAGCACTGAAACAGTATTTTTACAATTTGTGTTTCTGCATGGGTACAAAGTGATGAGATCTTTACTAATTATATACTGAATCGATCATCTGTATATAAAGATAAATGGAAATGAAAAAAAAAAAACACCTGGTATTAAATTGGAAATGGCATAGAAAATTAATTATTTTATTAAAAAAATATTATGTAGGATCTCTGCCTTTAATGTGCTGTACACTAGTATTTAATGCTATAACTAGTACTCCAACAGTATTTTTTTTTTACTTTGTGTTGCTATATCGGTGCAAATTGTTGAAATCTTTACCTGATTTATACTAAACTAATCTTTTGTATATAAAGATAATTGAAAATGAATCATGATGTGATTGAAAGGGGAGAGGGAACAGGAAAGGGGAGGGTTATGGGTAGGAGGGAAGTTTTGGGAGAGGGAAGCCATTGTAACGCATGAGCTGTACTTTGGAAATTTATATTCATTAAATAAAGTTTAATAAAAAAAATTACGAATGTGTAGAGCTGGCGTCGCCATGTGGAAACAATTAGTGTTTCAATGGTACAAAATTAAATGTTCCCTGATAAAAAACATTCAAAACAATAAAGTCTGTGGATAATATCAGGAATACAGAAAAACAGAGGCTGTAGCAGTATCTGGGATTGAGTTAGCCAAAACAAAACCACATATTTGAGGTTTCATCCAGTCATATCCGGTAAACTGGTGTGCAGTTCGCCTGCAATGGACCAAGAAAATTACACTAAAAATGGTTTTGGATAAAGCAAAGATTTTCGTTAGGCAAGTGCATAAAATGTCATCTATACAAACAGAAATATCATGTTTGTTTGCCGCAGTTCCACTAGCTTTCTCCCGAAAAAATATAAATGTGTAGAGCTGGTGTCCCCATGATGAATCAATTAGAGTTTCTAACGTACAAAATGAAATGTTCCCTGATAAAAACATTCAGAACAATAAAGTAAATCGATAATATCCAGAAAACACAAACACAGAAACTTTCAGAATATTTCGCATTCAATTAGCCAAAACAGTCCCGGATATTTCCAGTTTCATCCAGTCATATCCGGACACAGTGGTATGGAATTCGTATGCAATGGGCTGAGAAAATCAGAGTGAAAATGGTTTTGGAGTAAAGCAAAGTCTTTTCGTTAGGCAAGTGCATAACATATCATCGATACAAAAAGAAATATCATGTTTGTTTGTCGCAGTTCGTCTAGCTTTCTCCCTGGAAAATATGAATGTGTAGAACTTGTGTCTCTATGTGGAACCAATTAGTGATTCCAAGGACAAAATTAAATGTTCCCTGATAGAAACATTCAAAACAATAAAAACCGAAATAATATCAGGAATACACAAACACAGAGGCTGTAGCAATATCTGGGATTGAGTTAGCCAAAACAAAACCGGATATTTCTGGTTTCATCCAGTCATATCCGGTAAACTGTTGTGGAATTCGTATACAAAGGACCGAGTTATTCACAGTAAAAAAAGGTTTTGGATAAAAGCAAAGTCTTTTCGTTAGGCAAGTGCATAAAATGTCATCTAGACAAACAGAAATATCATGTTTGTTTGTCGCAGTTCCTCTAACTTTCTACCTAGAAAATATGAACATGTTCAGCTGGTGTCTCCATGTGGAACCAATTAGTGATTCTAAGCACAAAATTAAATATTCCCCGATAAACAACATTGAAAACAATAAAGTCCGTGTATAATATCAGGAATACAGAAACACAGAGGCTGTAGCAATATCTGGGATTGAGTTAGTCAAAACAAAACCAGATATTCCCGGTTTCATCCAGTCATCTCCGGACAAACTGGTGTGGAATTCATATGCAATGGACTGAGAAAATCACAGTGAAAATGCTTTTGGAGAAAAGCAAAGTCTTTTCGTTAGGCAAGTGCATAAAATGTGATCGATACAAACAGAAATATCATGTTTGTTTGCCGCAGTTCCTCTAGCTTTCTGCCTAGAAAATATGAATGTGTAGAGCTGGTGTCCCCATGATGAACCAATTGGTGTTTCAACGGTACAAAATTAAATGCTACATGATAAAAACTTTCAAAACAATAAAGTCCATCTATAATATCCAGAAAACACAAACACAGAGGCATTCACAATATTTCGGATTGAGTTAGCCAAAACACAACCGGATATTTCTGGTTTCATCCAATCATATCCGTACAAAGTGGTGTGGAATTCGTATGCAATGGGCTGAAAAAATCCGAATAAAAATGGTTTTGGAGAAAAGCAAAGTCTTTACGTTAGGCAAGTGCATAAAATATCATCGATATAAACAGAAACATCATGTTTTTTGCCGCAGTTCCTCTAGCTTTCTCCCTAGAAAATACGAATATGTTCAGCTGGTGTCTCCATGTGGAACCAATTACTGTATCCAAGCTCAAAATAAAATGTTCCCCGATAAAAAACATTCAAACAATAAAGTCTGTGGATAATATCCGGAAAACACAAACACAGAGGCTGTAGCAATATGTGGGATTGAGTTAGCCAAAACCAAACCGGATATTTCCGGTTTCATCCAGTCATATCCGGTCAAACTGGTGTGGAATTCGTATGCAATGGACCGAGAAAATTACAAAAAAATGGTTTCGGTGAAAAGCAAAGTATTTTCGTTAGGCAAGGGCATAAAATGTCATCTATACAAACAGAAATATCATATTTGTTTGTCGCAGTTCCTCTAGCTTTCTCCCTAGAAAATACGAATATGTTCAGCTGGTGTCTCCATGTGCAAGCAATTACTGTATCCAAGCTCAAAATAAAATGTTCCCCGATAAAAAACATTCAAAAGAATAAAGTCCAGATAGGAAATTAGGAGAGCGGCAAGATGGCAGAATAGGCAGGGAGTACACTATTAGTCTGGGGAGAGACAGTTTAATATAAGTGGAGATACTGCAGGGTCAAGGAAGAGTAGGGGATGAAACAGCAGAGGAAACAGTTCTGGAACTAGTGATTCACAGTGTACCTGCGTGGAGAGCGTGGGAGCCCAAGTTCGGGACACCAGCGGCAGACTCAACACACCAGCGCTGGAACGTGAGGTGAGCCGAACCTCAATAGCCCGAGACACCAGCGGGCAAGTGGAAAGAGGAGGCTAGAGGGAACAAGGTTTGAAACTCCGTGGGGAAAAATTCACCAGGCTAACTAGAAGAGAGAGAGGAAAAAAATAAAAAGGTGACCGATACGGACACAAGTTTCTCTCTCTCTGCTCACCTCTCAAAGTTGAGCAAGACAGAGCAGGCGCCATTTTGGACATACGTCATAGGCAGGGTGACCTCAGGTCTGCACCGGCCCTGAGCCTAGCAGAAACACCAGACTCTGGGGGGATGGGTGAAATAACAGGAGGTTAGGATCTAACTTGGCAACCCAGTGGGAGACTGCAGGATAATTGGAGCCCACACTGAGGGCAGCACAGATTTCCTGTGTGGTCCTTGGGAAAGAGCTTCCAATCTCTGGCTCCTGTGGGTATATCATTTGTCTGCTAACTACCTCCAATTACGTTCTGCTGTGCAGAATTACTTCCCTTTTGAATCAAAAAAAGAAAGAGACATTTACCACACCTAACCTGGTAGTGTCATCTTTGACACACCCTCAACCCTGAGGAACCAAACACAGCTCTCAGTCCACACTCATCTCAAGCCTCTAAGGCTCCACTGAAAGCAGACAGTCCACTTAATATAGAGCCATAGTGTAACAAGAAAAACACCACAGTGAAGAAACCAAATATCTCCAACATGCCAAACAACAAACACAAAAACCAAGCTAACGAGAACAAGGAAGACACTATGACGCCCCAAATGAAAAAGACACCCCAATTCAAGACTATGAAGATCTTGAGATCGAAGAAATGCAAGAAGCGGCTCTCAAAAAATTGAAAAGAACATTAAGAAGTTCTCAAAAACAAATTCTTGAACTACAGAAATCCTTAATGGACAAGATAGAAAATCTCTCTCGTGAAAATGAAATATTAAGGAGGAATCCAAATGAAATGAAACAACTAGTGGAACAAGAAACTGTGATAGTGATGAGAAATCATAATGAAATGAAGAATTCAATAGATCAAATGACAAACACATTAGAGAGCCTTAAAAACAGAATGGGCGAAGCAGAAGAGAGAATATCAGACTTAGAAGACAGAGAACAGGAAAGGAAACAGGCAAACCAAAGAAAAGAAGAAGAAATTAGAAATCTAAAACATATTGTCAGGAATCTACAGGATACTATTAAAAAACCCAACATTCGGGTTCTAGGAGTTCCTGAAGGCATGGAGAGGGAGAAAGGATTAGAAGGCATTTTCAGTGAGATACTTGCAGAAAATTTCCCAGGTTTGGAGAAGGACAGAGGCATCTTAGTACAGGAAGCTTATAGAACCCCTAATAAACATGACCAAAAGTGATCCTCACCACGACATGTTGTAATCAAACTCACCACAGTGAAACATAAAGAAAAGATCCTAAAAGGTGCAAGAGAGAAACGTCAGATCACTCTTAGAGGATCTCCAATTAGACTCACAGCAGACTTCTCATCAGAAACCCTACAAGCTAGAAGGGAATGGCGAGACATAGCCCAGGGACTAAGAGAGAAAAACTGCCAGCCCAGAATACTATATCCTGCAAAGCTCTCATTTGTGAATGAAGGTGAAATTAAGACTTTTCATAGCAAACAGAAACTGAAAGAATTTGTTGCCACTCATCCTGCCCTGCAAAAGATGCTTAAAGATGTGTTACACACAGAAACACAGAAACACGGTCACCAATATGAAAGAAGGTAAAGGAAGGAAACCTCACAGCAAAAGATCACAGGAAGCTCAATTTCTCTTTGACATAGAATTAAACTCTGATGCTCGGTTAAAGCAATGTGTTAAAGTAATCTATTATGTGCTCTTGATGTCTGTTCAATTCTAATTGTTCAAAAACAGCTGAATTTTTATTAAGAGCTATGGGTTATTTAAATATGTGCTTATTTTCAAAGATTTGAATAGTCACCTTGTAACAATGATCAAATTTGCTCTATATAATGTCATGATTTTAAGGAATCTTATTTCAACCAGATATGTTGGATTTTGAGCCTTCTTGGCATTCTTGACAGGCATTCAAAAAATCAAAGTTTCAAACAATCTGGTCTCTAAAATTTCAAGTAAATCCTGGACTTTGGTTTTTCCAGTTTGGGCCCAACTGAAAAAATCCAAGGACCTATGTCTCTCATCTTATAGAGACACCAACTAAGCAGGCTATTTGGATTATATTAGAAGGACTGTCAGGATGTGATGTGGTACCAGACTTTCAGTTTCTATAATGGAAAATGCTATTAATACAAATGTTTGAGAATTAAAATGTCTAATGATCTTGTGTTACTAGACATGATAGTTATCTTAATGAGAAAGCCCCAGAGGCCTAAAGGGTTAAATACTTGTAAAATCCTACAGGTGCTTTCAAAAATACTGTGAAGTAAGCAAGTGCCTCTTGTTGGTTGATGAGTTTATAATTTTAAACATGGCGACTTAAAGTCTTTTGTCATCCATAGTCATATATGGTGTGCTGCTCATAAAACTAAAGCGTTGTTGGTTCTGTGTTTAGCTGTCCTCCTATAGGTTCCTATGGACTTTTTCCAGCCACTTCTATTGTATTCAGTACTTTGTGAAGGCTCTGTAAACAGATGAAGCCAATAATGTATTAACAGTACCAACTGAGAGAAAGTATGGTTAACTGAGGTTACTAAAAACAAAAAGCAATTCAAATCCATTGGCAATCTAGAAAAAGAGTTAAAGATTTTAAAAGCTATTATTAAAATTGCTATATTGGTCTATTATGTTATGTTATATGTGTGTACATATTGTATGTCCACATGGGAAAATTTTATTAAGAGTTTTATTTTAAATGGCTTATGGATAAAATTGTCCATAAATTTAAGCTGCTAAAATCAATCAAAGATACATTTTAATTGGTGTGACCTGAATCTCTGTATCATGTTTTAAACGTGTTGGTAGAAAGAAACTAAAAACATTTTAGATGGTTGTGCTTAAGTTTACTGGCTAAACAAACTACACCATGTTAGATATTTAAGAGGTGTTTTCAAATACATGATTCTTAAAATTTCTAGAAGGCATTGGACCCTCTGGTAAATGTTTTCTTAAGTTGTTATCTAATGGTTGAAAGGGTTTGCTAAGTATTCATGTAATATTGCTATTGTCAGCAAGTGATCTAGGACTTGCACCCTCATTTCTCTATTCTAAGCCCAACTTGTTCTTTCATTTCTCTATTCTCTTCAAGGTAGGAAACTAATTCTATTATAAAGGAATCTGTAGGACGCACAATTTAATCTTTAGACGTTATAAAAGTGATGGCTAACATTTTTCTGTAATAGCATAGCCAAAATAAGAACTTAAATAATAATTTCATAGTAGATTCACTTGCCATCAGCGAAGTATACAGTAAGTAGAAAAAACCTCCCTTTCAGACCAAAGGGAAAGAAAGTTTTAAAGTGAGAATATAATTTTCCTCATGGGCATTGTCTACCTTAGAAAAAATACTGCAGAACATGCCTGTGACCATAGACTTGTAGTTCAGGCCGCAGAAGATTAGAGATGGGACTTGGGCACTCCCTTGACTTCCATCCTCTGGTCTGCTTTAACACAAACCAGGAGGAAAAGAAAGCTCGGCATCAGAAGCAATGGGTGGCAGGCCTATTAATGGCTGATCTGTACAGTGATCTGCCCTCAAGGAGACCCAACAGGCCAGTCCACTGCAGTGGCTTTCAATGTGGTAAGCCTGGGCTTCAGAAGAAGTCAGCCTGTGAAGAGCCCTGGCAGCTCTGCCAAGAGTTGGATCACTGGAAATGGACCTGCCCTGGAGTCGAAGGATGCCCAGGTCAGAGCCACAGATCTTATTGGCTCTAAGCTGAAAAGCCCTTCACTCAGCCCAACTTCCAAAGTGACCACTGCAGCTGAGGGGATGGTCAAGTAGGGTCAGCAACATTGCAGGCAGAACTGTAAATTTCTTGTTAGAGATGCCCCCTGCCTTGACCTGGCCAGCTCTCCTCCCAGGCCAGCCAAGTAATGAAAGTCAACAGAGTGCCTTCCCCTAGGAGGTTCACACATCCCTTAGGATATACCCCATGTGAAGAGATAGATAAGTCTGGGCCTCTTAACTTACAAGGCCTAAAGCCCAACAGATTATTATCAAGCCCCTTCTATCAGGTTCTATTTGCCTCTCAATCAGAAAAATTACTTGTAGCTTAGACAGCACCTTTCTTAGCTCCTCTAATAATGACTCTGTCCTTTGTTTTAGGCCCTGTCTAGTGCACTTGGGCCTCATTCCTTTGTAATCAGAACCTCTACTCTACCACCAATGGCTCTACTCCCAACCTGTGTGTACTGATGGTCCTCTTCCCCACTTAATGCTGTATAATTGTTCAAACCTGGTAAATGCCACTCTTAGGATCATTGGTTACTATCCTCACCCTGTCTTTTATGACCTTGTCTAAATATGATCAGAGTCGGGGAACTTGGAAGGCTTCCATAGCCTTGGCAACTCATGATGACAGCCTAGGATGGTTAATGTCGCCATAAACTAGGGTGTCAATTTGTTGGGTCAACAACAGGAGCCACTGTGCACTTGCTCCTCATGTGGGATCTCTGTCCTTAATGTGCTGTACATTGTGATTTAATGCTATAACTAGTACTCAAACAGTATGTTTCACTTTGTGTTTCCATGTGGGTGCAAACTGTTGAAATCTTTATACTAAAATGATCTTCTGTATATAAAGAGAATTGAAAAAGGATCTTGATGTGAATGGAAGGGGAGAGGCAGCGGGAGAGGGGAGGGTTGCGGGTAGGAGGGAAGTTATGGGAGGGGGAAGCCATTGTAATCCATAAGCTGTACACTGGAAATTTATATTCATTAAATAAAAGTTAAAACAAAACAAAAAAAAAACAAAAATAAATGTTCCCTGATAAAAATATTCAAAACAATAAAGTCCATCGATAATATCCAGAAAACACAAACACAGAGGCTTTCAAAATATTTTGGATTGAGTTAGCCAAAACAAAACCGGATATTTCCGGTTTCATCCCAGTCATACCCGGACAAACTGGTGTGGAATTCGTATGCAATGGACCGAGAAAATCACAGTAAAAATGGTTTTGGAGAAAACCAAAGTCTTTTACTTAGGCAATTCATAAAATGTCATCTATAGAAACAGAAATATCATGTTTGTATGCCACAGTTCCTCTAGCTTTCTCCCTAGAAAATACGAATGTGTAGAACTGGTGTTCCCATGATGAACCAATTAGTATTTCCACGGTACAAAATTAAATGTTCCCTGATAAAAACATTCAAAACAACAAAGTTCATCGATAATATCCAGAAAACACAAACAGAGAGGCTGTAGCAATATCTGGGATTGAGTTAGCCAAAGCAAAACCGGATATTTCTGGTTTCATCCAGTGATATCCGGACAAAGTGGTTTAAGGAATTCATATGCAATGGACCGAGAAAATCAGAGTAAAATTGGTTTTGGAGAAAAGCAAAGTGTTCTTTGGGGAGTGCATAAAATGTCATCTATACAAACAGAAATATCAAGTTTATTTGTTGCAGTTCCTCTAGCTTTCTCCAAAGAAAATACGAGTATGTAGAGCTGGTGTCTCCATGTGAGACCAATTAGTGTTTCCACGAACAAAATTAAATGTTCCCCGAAAAAAAAATTCAAAACAATAAAGTCCTTCGTTAATATCCGAAAAACACAAACACAGAGGCTGTAGCAATATCTGGGATTGAGTTAGCCAGAACAAAACCGATATTTCCGGCTTCATCCAGTCAGATTCAGACCCACTGTTGTGGAATTCGTATGCAATGGACCGAGAAAATCACAATAAAAATGGTTTGGAGAAGAGCAAAGACTTTTCGTTAGGATAGTGAATCAAGTGTCATCTATACTAACAGAAATATCGTGTTTGTTTGCCTCATTTCCTCTAGCTTTCTCCCTAGAAAATATGAATGTGTAGAGCTGGTGTCCCCATCCTGAACCAATTAGTGTTTCAAGGGTACAAAATTAAATGTTCCCTGATAAAAACATTCAAAACAATAAAGGCCGTAGATAATATCAGGAATACACAAACACAGAGGCTGTAGCAATATCTGGGATTGAGTTAGCCAAAACAAAACCGGATATTTCTGGTTTCATCGACTCATATCTCTACAAAGTGGTGTGGAATTCGTAGGAAGTGTACCTAGAAAACACTGAAAAATGGTTTTGGAGAAAAGCAAAGTCTTTTCGTTAGGAAAGTGCATAAAATGTCATCTGGACAAACAGAAATATCATGTTTGTTTGCTGCAGTTCCTCTAGATTTTCCCTAGAAAATACGAATGTGTAGAGCTGGTGTCCCCATGATGAACCAATTAGAGTTTCTACAGTACACAATGAAATGTTCCCTGATAAAAACATTCAAAACAATAAAGTCCATCGATAATATCCAGAAAACACAAACACAGAGGCTGTAGCAATATGTAGGATTGAGTTAGCCAAAACACAACCAGATATTTCTGGTTTCATCCAGTCATATCCGGACAAACTGGTGTGGAATTCCTATGCAATGGACCATGAAAATCACAGTAAAATGGTTTTGGAGAAAAGCGAAGTCTTTTCTTTAGGCAAGTGCATAAACTGTCATCTATACAAACCGAAATATTGTGTTTGTTTGTCGCAGTTCCTCTAGCTTTCTCCCTAGAAAATACGAATGTGTAGAACTGATGTCTCCATGTGGAACCAATTAGTGTTTCCAAGCTCAAAATTAAATGTTCCCTGATAAAAAACATTGAAAACAATAAACTTGGTGGATAATATCAGGAATACACATACACAGAGCTGGTAGCAATATCTGGCATTGAGTTAGCCAAAAAAGAACCAGATATTTCCGGTTTCATCCAGTCATATCCGGACAAACTGGTGTGGAATTCGTATGCAGTGTATCGTGCAAATTACAGAAAAATCGTTTTGGAGAAAAGCAAAGTCTTTTCGTTAGGCAAGTGCATAAAACGTCATCTAGATAAACAGAAATATCATGTTTGTTTGCCACAGTTCCTCTAGCTTTCTACTTAGAAAATACGAAGGTGTAGAGCTGGTGTCCACATGATGAACAAATTAGTGTTTCCAAGAACAAAATCAAATGTTCCCTGATAAAAAATTCAAACCAATCAATTCCATCGATAATATTCAGAAAACACAAACACATAGGCAGTAGCAATATTCAAGATTGAGTAAGCCAAAATACAACCGGATATTTCCAGGTTCGTCCAGTCATATCCGGACAAACTGGTGTGGAATTCGTATGCAATGGACTGAGAAAATCACATTAAAAATGGTTTTGGAGAAAAACAAAATCTTTTCATTAGGCAAGTGCATAAAATGTCATCTATACAAACAGAAATACCATGATTGTTTGCCGCAGTTCCACTAGCTTTCTCCCTAGAAAATACGAATATGTAGAGCTGGTGTCCCCATGATGAAACAATTACTGTATCCAAGTTAAAAATAAAATGTTCCCTGATAAAAAACATTCAAAACAATAAAGTCTGTGGATAATATCAGGAATACACAAAGACAGATTCTTTCACAATAATTCGGATTGTGTTAGCCAAAAAACAACCGGATATTTCTGGTTTCATCCATTCATATCTGACAAACTGGTGTGGAATTCATATGCAATGGACCGAGAAAATCACAGTAAAAATGGTTGTGCAGTAAAGCAAAGTCTTTTCGTTAGGCAAGTGCGTAAAATGTCATCTATACAAACCGAAATATTGTGTTTGTTTGTCGCAGTTCCTCTAGCTTTCTCCCTAGAAAATACGAATGTGTAGAGCTGGTGTCTCCATGATGAACCAATTAGTTTTTCTACGGTACAAAATTAAATGTTCCCTGATAAAAACATTCAAAACAATAAAAACCATCGATAATATCCAGAAAATACAAACACAGAGGATTTCACAATATTTCGGATTGAGTGGGCCAAAAAAAAACCCAGATATTTCTGGTTTCATCCAGAAATATGCAGACAAATTGGATTGGAATTCGTATGCAATGGACCGAGGAAATCACAGTACAAATGGTTTTGGAGAAAAGCAAAGTTTTTTCATTAGGCAAGTGCATAAAATGTCATCTATACAAACAGAAATATCATGTTGTTTGCCACAGTTCCTCTAGCTTTCTCCCTAGAAAATACGAGTATGTTCAACTGGTATCTCCATGTGGAACGAATTACTGTATCCAAGCTCAAAAAAAAATGTTCCCTGATAAAAAACATTCAAAACAATAAAGTCCGTTGATAAAATATCCAGAAAACACAAACACAGTGGCTGTAGCAATATCTGGGTTTCAGTTAGGCAAAACAAAACCAGATATTTCTGGTTTCATCCAGTCATATCCGGACAAAGTGGTGTGGAATTCGTATGTAATGGACCAAGAAAATCACAGTACAAATATTTAAGGAAAAGCAAAGTCTTTTCGTTAGGCAAGTGCATAAAATGTCATCGATACAAACAAAAATATCGTGTTTGTTGCCACAGTTCCTCTAGCTTTCTTCATATAAAATATGAATATGTTCAACTGGGGTCTCCATGTGGAACCAATTACTGTATCTAAGCTCAAAATAAAATGTTCCCTTATAAAAAAACATTCAAAAAATAAAGTCCATCGATAATATCCAGAAAACACAAACACAGAGGCTGTAGCAATATCTGGGATTGAGTTAGCCAAAACACAACCAGATATTTCTGGTTTCATCCAGTCATATCCGGACAAACTGGTGTGGAATTCTTATGCAATGGGCTGAGAAAATCACAGTACAAATGGTTTTGGAGAAAAGCAAAGTCTTTTTGTTAGGCAAGTGCATAAAATGTCATCTATACAAACAGAAATATCATGCATGTTTGTCGTAGTTCCTCTAGCTTTCTCCCTTGAAAAAACGAATGTGTAGAGCTGGTGTCCCCAAGATGATCCCATTAGTGTTTCTACGGTTCAAAATTAAATGTTCCCTTATAAAAATTTTCAAAACAATGCATTCCATCGATAATATCCAGAACACAAACACAGAAACTTTTACAATATTTCACATTGAGTTAGCCAAAGAACAACCGGATATTTCTGGTTTCTTCCAGTCATATCCAGACAAAGTGGTGTGGAATTCGTATGTAATGGACCGAGAAAATCACAGTACAAATGGTTTTGGGGAAAAGCAAAGTCTTTTCATTAGGGAAGAGCATAAAATGTCATCGATACAAGCAGAAATATCATATTTGTTTGCCGCAGTTCCTCGAGCTTTCTTTCTAGAAAATATGAATATGTTCACCTGATGTCTCCATATGCAACCAATTACTGTATCCAAGCTCAAAATAAAATGTTCCCCGATTAAAAACTTTCAAAAAAATATAGTCCATCGATAATATCCAGAAAACACCAATGCAGATGCTGTAGCAATATTTGGGATTGAGTTAGCCAAAACAAAACCGGATATTTCCGGTTTCATCCAGTCATATCCGGACAAACTCTTGTGGAATTTGTATGCAATGGACCGAGAAAATCACAGTAAAAATGGTTTTGGAGAAAAGCAAAGTCTTTCGTTAGGCAAGTGCATAAACTGTCATCTATACAAACAGAAATATCGTGTTTGTTTGCCGCATTTCCTCTAGCTTTCTCCCTAGAAAATATGAATGTGTAGAGCTGGTGTCCCCATCCTGAACCAATTAGTGTTTCAAGGGTACAATATTAAATGTTCAATGATAAAAACATTCAAAACAATAAAGTCCGTAGATAATATGAGGAATACACAAACACAGAGGCTGTAGTGATATCTGGGATTGAGTTAGCCAAAACAAAACCGGATATTTCTGGTTTCATCGACTCATATCTGGACAAAGTGGTGTGGAATTCGTATGAAGTATACCGAGAAATCACAGAAAAATGGTTTTGGATAAAAACAAAGTCTTTTCATTAGGAAAGTGTATAAAATGCCATCTAGACAAACAGAAATATCATGTTTGTTTGCCGCAGTTCCTCTAGCTTTCTCCCTAGAAAATACGAATGTGTAGAGCTGGTGTCCACATGATGAACCAATTAGAGTTTCTATAGTACACAATGAAATATTCCCTGTTAAAAACATTCAAAACAATAAAGTCCATCGATAATATCCAGAAAACACAAACACAGAGGCTGTAGTAATATCTGGGATGGAGTTAGCCAAAACAAAATTGGATATTTCTGGTTTCATCCAGTCATATCCGGACAAACTGGTGTGGAATTCGTATGCAATGGACCGAGAAAATCAGAGTAAAATTGTTTTGGAGATAAGCAAACTCTTTTCGTTAGGAAAGTGCATAAAATGTCATCTAGACAAACAGAAATATCATGTATGTTTTTTTCGTAGTTCCTCTAGCTTTCTCCCTTGAAATAACGAATGTGTAGAGATGGTGTCCCCATGATGATCCAATTAGTGTTTCTACGATTCAAAATTAAATATTCCCTTATGAAATCTTTCAAAACAATGAAGTCCATCGATAATATCCAGAACACAACCACAGAAACTTTCACAATATTTCGCATTGAGTTACCCAAAGAACAACTGGATATTTCTGGTTTCATCCAGTCATATCCGGACAAACTGGTGTGGAATTCGTATGCAATGGACCGAGAAAATCACAGTAAAAATGGTTTTGGAGAAAACCAGTCTTTTCGTTAGGCAAGTGCATAAAATGTCATCGATACAAACAGAAATATCATGTTTGTTTGCCGCAGTACCTCTAGATTTCTCCCTAGAAAATATGAATATGTTCACCTGATGTCTCCATGTGGAACCAGTTACTGCATCCAAGCTCAAAATAAAATGTTCCCTGATAAAAAACTTTCAAAAAATATAGTCCACTGAAAATATCCAGAAAACACAAACGTAGATGCTGCAGCTACATCTGGGATTGAGTTAGCTAAAACAAAACTGGATATTTCCAGTTTCATCCAGAAATATCCGGTCAAACTGGTGTGGAATTCGTATGCAATAACCGAGAAAATCACAGTAAATATGGTTTCGGAGAAAAGCAAAGTCTTTTCGTTAAGAAAGTGCATAAAATGTCATCGATACAAACAGAAATATCATGTTTGTTTGCCACAGTTCCTCTAGCTTTCTCCCTAGAAAATACGAATGTGTAGAGCTGGTGTTTCCATGTGAGACCAATTAGTGTTTCCACGAACAAAATTAAATGTTCCCCGAAAAAAAAATTCAAAACAATAAAGTCCTTCGTTAATATCCGAAAAACACAAACACAGAGGCTGTAGCAATATCTGGGATTGAGTTAGCCAGAACAAAACCGATATTTCCGGCTTCATCCAGTCAGATTCAGACCCACTGTTGTGGAATTCGTATGCAATGGACCGAGAAAATCACAATAAAAATGGTTTGGAGAAGAGCAAAGACTTTTCGTTAGGATAGTGAATCAAGTGTCATCTATACTAACAGAAATATCGTGTTTGTTTGCCTCATTTCCTCTAGCTTTCTCCCTAGAAAATATGAATGTGTAGAGCTGGTGTCCCCATCCTGAACCAATTAGTGTTTCAAGGGTACAAAATTAAATGTTCCCTGATAAAAACATTCAAAACAATAAAGGCCGTAGATAATATCAGGAATACACAAACACAGAGGCTGTAGCAATATCTGGGATTGAGTTAGCCAAAACAAAACCGGATATTTCTGGTTTCATCGACTCATATCTCTACAAAGTGGTGTGGAATTCGTAGGAAGTGTACCTAGAAAACACTGAAAAATGGTTTTGGAGAAAAGCAAAGTCTTTTCGTTAGGAAAGTGCATAAAATGTCATCTGGACAAACAGAAATATCATGTTTGTTTGCTGCAGTTCCTCTAGATTTTCCCTAGAAAATACGAATGTGTAGAGCTGGTGTCCCCATGATGAACCAATTAGAGTTTCTACAGTACACAATGAAATGTTCCCTCATAAAAACATTCAAAACAATAAAGTCCATCGATAATATCCAGAAAACACAAACACAGAGGCTGTAGCAATATGTAGGATTGAGTTAGCCAAAACACAACCAGATATTTCTGGTTTCATCCAGTCATATCCGGACAAACTGGTGTGGAATTCCTATGCAATGGACCATGAAAATCACAGTAAAATGGTTTTGGAGAAAAGCGAAGTCTTTTCTTTAGGCAAGTGCATAAACTGTCATCTATACAAACCGAAATATTGTGTTTGTTTGTCGCAGTTCCTCTAGCTTTCTCCCTAGAAAATACGAATGTGTAGAACTGATGTCTCCATGTGGAACCAATTAGTGTTTCCAAGCTCAAAATTAAATGTTCCCTGATAAAAAACATTGAAAACAATAAACTTGGTGGATAATATCAGGAATACACATACACAGAGCTGGTAGCAATATCTGGCATTGAGTTAGCCAAAAAAGAACCAGATATTTCCGGTTTCATCCAGTCATATCCGGACAAACTGGTGTGGAATTCGTATGCAGTGTATCGTGCAAATTACAGAAAAATCGTTTTGGAGAAAAGCAAAGTCTTTTCGTTAGGCAAGTGCATAAAACGTCATCTAGATAAACAGAAATATCATGTTTGTTTGCCACAGTTCCTCTAGCTTTCTACTTAGAAAATACGAAGGTGTAGAGCTGGTGTCCACATGATGAACAAATTAGTGTTTCCAAGAACAAAATCAAATGTTCCCTGATAAAAAATTCAAACCAATCAATTCCATCGATAATATTCAGAAAACACAAACACATAGGCAGTAGCAATATTCAAGATTGAGTAAGCCAAAATACAACCGGATATTTCCAGGTTCGTCCAGTCATATCCGGACAAACTGGTGTGGAATTCGTATGCAATGGACTGAGAAAATCACATTAAAAATGGTTTTGGAGAAAAACAAAATCTTTTCATTAGGCAAGTGCATAAAATGTCATCTATACAAACAGAAATACCATGATTGTTTGCCGCAGTTCCACTAGCTTTCTCCCTAGAAAATACGAATATGTAGAGCTGGTGTCCCCATGATGAAACAATTACTGTATCCAAGTTAAAAATAAAATGTTCCCTGATAAAAAACATTCAAAACAATAAAGTCTGTGGATAATATCAGGAATACACAAAGACAGATTCTTTCACAATAATTCGGATTGTGTTAGCCAAAAAACAACCGGATATTTCTGGTTTCATCCATTCATATCTGACAAACTGGTGTGGAATTCATATGCAATGGACCGAGAAAATCACAGTAAAAATGGTTGTGCAGTAAAGCAAAGTCTTTTCGTTAGGCAAGTGCGTAAAATGTCATCTATACAAACCGAAATATTGTGTTTGTTTGTCGCAGTTCCTCTAGCTTTCTCCCTAGAAAATACGAATGTGTAGAGCTGGTGTCTCCATGATGAACCAATTAGTTTTTCTACGGTACAAAATTAAATGTTCCCTGATAAAAACATTCAAAACAATAAAAACCATCGATAATATCCAGAAAATACAAACACAGAGGATTTCACAATATTTCGGATTGAGTGGGCCAAAAAAAAACCCAGATATTTCTGGTTTCATCCAGAAATATGCAGACAAATTGGATTGGAATTCGTATGCAATGGACCGAGGAAATCACAGTACAAATGGTTTTGGAGAAAAGCAAAGTTTTTTCATTAGGCAAGTGCATAAAATGTCATCTATACAAACAGAAATATCATGTTGTTTGCCACAGTTCCTCTAGCTTTCTCCCTAGAAAATACGAGTATGTTCAACTGGTATCTCCATGTGGAACGAATTACTGTATCCAAGCTCAAAAAAAAATGTTCCCTGATAAAAAACATTCAAAACAATAAAGTCCGTTGATAAAATATCCAGAAAACACAAACACAGTGGCTGTAGCAATATCTGGGTTTCAGTTAGGCAAAACAAAACCAGATATTTCTGGTTTCATCCAGTCATATCCGGACAAAGTGGTGTGGAATTCGTATGTAATGGACCAAGAAAATCACAGTACAAATATTTAAGGAAAAGCAAAGTCTTTTCGTTAGGCAAGTGCATAAAATGTCATCGATACAAACAAAAATATCGTGTTTGTTGCCACAGTTCCTCTAGCTTTCTTCATATAAAATATGAATATGTTCAACTGGGGTCTCCATGTGGAACCAATTACTGTATCTAAGCTCAAAATAAAATGTTCCCTTATAAAAAAACATTCAAAAAATAAAGTCCATCGATAATATCCAGAAAACACAAACACAGAGGCTGTAGCAATATCTGGGATTGAGTTAGCCAAAACACAACCAGATATTTCTGGTTTCATCCAGTCATATCCGGACAAACTGGTGTGGAATTCTTATGCAATGGGCTGAGAAAATCACAGTACAAATGGTTTTGGAGAAAAGCAAAGTCTTTTTGTTAGGCAAGTGCATAAAATGTCATCTATACAAACAGAAATATCATGCATGTTTGTCGTAGTTCCTCTAGCTTTCTCCCTTGAAAAAACGAATGTGTAGAGCTGGTGTCCCCAAGATGATCCCATTAGTGTTTCTACGGTTCAAAATTAAATGTTCCCTTATAAAAATTTTCAAAACAATGCATTCCATCGATAATATCCAGAACACAAACACAGAAACTTTTACAATATTTCACATTGAGTTAGCCAAAGAACAACCGGATATTTCTGGTTTCTTCCAGTCATATCCAGACAAAGTGGTGTGGAATTCGTATGTAATGGACCGAGAAAATCACAGTACAAATGGTTTTGGGGAAAAGCAAAGTCTTTTCATTAGGGAAGAGCATAAAATGTCATCGATACAAGCAGAAATATCATATTTGTTTGCCGCAGTTCCTCGAGCTTTCTTTCTAGAAAATATGAATATGTTCACCTGATGTCTCCATATGCAACCAATTACTGTATCCAAGCTCAAAATAAAATGTTCCCCGATTAAAAACTTTCAAAAAAATATAGTCCATCGATAATATCCAGAAAACACCAATGCAGATGCTGTAGCAATATTTGGGATTGAGTTAGCCAAAACAAAACCGGATATTTCCGGTTTCATCCAGTCATATCCGGACAAACTCTTGTGGAATTTGTATGCAATGGACCGAGAAAATCACAGTAAAAATGGTTTTGGAGAAAAGCAAAGTCTTTCGTTAGGCAAGTGCATAAACTGTCATCTATACAAACAGAAATATCGTGTTTGTTTGCCGCATTTCCTCTAGCTTTCTCCCTAGAAAATATGAATGTGTAGAGCTGGTGTCCCCATCCTGAACCAATTAGTGTTTCAAGGGTACAATATTAAATGTTCAATGATAAAAACATTCAAAACAATAAAGTCCGTAGATAATATGAGGAATACACAAACACAGAGGCTGTAGTGATATCTGGGATTGAGTTAGCCAAAACAAAACCGGATATTTCTGGTTTCATCGACTCATATCTGGACAAAGTGGTGTGGAATTCGTATGAAGTATACCGAGAAATCACAGAAAAATGGTTTTGGATAAAAACAAAGTCTTTTCATTAGGAAAGTGTATAAAATGCCATCTAGACAAACAGAAATATCATGTTTGTTTGCCGCAGTTCCTCTAGCTTTCTCCCTAGAAAATACGAATGTGTAGAGCTGGTGTCCACATGATGAACCAATTAGAGTTTCTATAGTACACAATGAAATATTCCCTGTTAAAAACATTCAAAACAATAAAGTCCATCGATAATATCCAGAAAACACAAACACAGAGGCTGTAGTAATATCTGGGATGGAGTTAGCCAAAACAAAACCGGATATTTCCGGTTTCATCCAGTCATATCCGGACAAACTGGTGTGGAATTCGTATGCAATGAACGGAGAAAATCAGAGTAAAAATGGTTTTGGAGAAAAGCAAAGTCTTTTCGTTAGGAAAGTGCATAAAATGTCATCTATACAAACAGAAATATCATGTATGTTTTTTTAGTAGTTCCTCTAGCTTTTAGTTCCTCTAGCTTTCTCCCTTGAAAAAACGAATGTGTAGAGCTGGTGTCCCCAAGATGATCCCATTAGTGTTTCTACGGTTCAAAATTAAATGTTCCCTTATGAAAACTTTGAAAACAATGAAGACCATCGATAATATCCAGAACACAAACACAGAAACTTTCACAATATTTCGCATTGAGTTAACCAAAACACAACCGGATATTTCTGGTTTCATCCAGTCATATCCGGACAAACTGGTGTGGAATTCGTATGCAATGGACCGAGAAAATCACAGTAAAAATGGTTTTGGAGAAAAGCAAAGTCTTTTACTTAGGCAATTCATAAAATGTCATCTATAGAAACAGAAATATCATGTTTGTATGCCACAGTTCCTCTAGCTTTCTCCCTAGAAAATACGAATGTGTAGAACTGGTGTTCCCATGATGAACCAGTTAGTGTTTGTACGGTACAAAATGAAATGTTCCCTGATAAAAACATTCAAAACAATAAAATCCATCGATAATATCCAGAAAACACAAACACAGAGGCTGTAGCAATATTACGGATTGAGTTAACAAAAAAAAAAAACCGGATATTTCTGGTTTTATCCAGTCATATCCTGACAAACTGGTGTGGAATTCGTATGCAATGGACCGTGAAAATCACAGTACAAATGATTTTGGAGAAAAGCAAAGTCTTTTCGTTAGGAAAGTGCATGAAATGTCATTTATACAAACAGTAATTTCATGTTTGTTTGCTGCAGTTCCTCTTGAATTCTTTCTAGAAAATACGAATATGTAGAGCTGGTGTCTCCAAGTGGAACCAATCACTGTATCCAAGCTCAAAATAACACGTATCCCGAAAAAAACATTCAGAACAATAAAGTCCGTTAAAATATCTAGAAAACACAAACACAGAGGCTGTAGCAATATCTGGGATTGACTTAGGCAAAACAAAACCGGATAATTCCGGGTTTATATAGTCATATCCGGACAAAGTCGTGTGGAATTCATATGCAATGGACTGAGAAAAACATAGTAAAAATGGTTTGGAGAAAAGCAAAGTCTTTTCGTTAGGCAAGTGCATAAAATGTCATATATTCAAACAGAAATATCATGCTTGTTTGACGCAGTTCCTCTAGCTTTCTCCCTAGAAAATACGAATATGTAGAGCTGGTGTCTCCATGTGGAACCAATTGCTGTATCGAAGCTCAAAATAAAATGTTCCCTAATAAAAAACATTCAAAACATTAAAGTCCATTGATGGTATCCAGAAAAAAAAAACACAGAGGCTGTAGCAATATCCGCGAATGATTTAGCCAAAACAAAACCGGAAATGACCGGTTTCATGCAGCCATACCAGGACAAACTGGTGTGGAATTCGTATGCAATGGACCGAGAAAATCAAAGTAAAAATGGTTTTGGATAAAAGCAAAGTCTTTGCGTTAGGAAAGTGCATAAAATGTCATCGATACAAACAGAAATATCATATTTGTTTGCCGCAGTTCCTCTAGCAGTCTCCCTAAAAATACGAATGTGTAGAGCTGGTGTTCCCATGATGAACCAATTAAGGTTGCAACGGTACAAAATTAAATGTTCCCTGATAAAAACTTTGAAAACAATAAAGTCCATCGATAATATCCAGAAAACACAAACACAGGGGCTTTCACAATATTTTGGGAATGAGTAAGCCAAAACACAACCGGATATTTCTGTTTTCATCCAGTATATCCTGAGAAGTTGTTTGGAATTCGTATGCAATGGACCGAGAATATCACAGTACACATGGTTTTGGAGAAAATCAAAGTCTTTTCGTTAGGCAAGTGGATAAAATGTCATCTATACAAAAAGAAATATCATGTTTGTTTGCCCCATTTCCTCTAGCTTTCTCCCTAGAAAATATGAATATGTAGAGCTTGTGTTCCCATGATGAACCAATTAGTGTTTCAATGGTACAAAATGAAATATTCCCTGATAAATGCATTCAAAACAATAAAGTCCATCGATAATATCCAGAAAACACAAACACAGAGGCTTTCACAATATTTCGGATTGAGTTAGCCAAAACACAACCGCACATTTCAGTTTTCATTCAGTCATATCCGGAAACACTGGTGTAGAATTCGTATGCAATGGACTGAGAAAATCACAGTACAAATGGTTTTAAGGAAAAGCAAAATCTTTTCGTAAGGCAAGTGCATAAAATGTAATCTATACAAACAGAAATATCATGTTTGTTTGCCGCAGTTCCTGTAGCTTTCTCCCTAGAAAATACGAATGTGTGGAGCTGGTGTTCCCATGATGAACTAATTACTGTAGGCAAGCTCAAAATAAAATGTTCCCTGATAAAAACCTTCAAAATAATTAAGTCCATCGATAATATCCAGAAAAAACAAACACAGAGGCTGTAGCAATATCTGCGATTGAGTTAGCCAAAACACAACCGGATATTTCTGGTTTCATCCAGTCATATCTAGACAAACTGGTGTGTAATTCGTATGCAATGGATGGAGAAAATCACAGTACAAATGGTTCGGAGAAAAACAAAGTCGTTTTGTTAGGCAAGTGCATAAAATGCCATCTATACATACAGAAATATCATGTTTGTTTGCCGCAGTTCCTCTAACTTTTTCCCTAGAAAATAAGAATGTGTAGAGCTGGTGTCCCCATGATGAACCAATCAGTGTTTCTACGGTACAAAATTAAATGTTCCCTGATAAAAACATTCAAAATAATAAAGTCCATCGATCATATCCAGAAAACACAAACACAGAGGCTTTCACAATATTTCGGATTGAGTTAGCCAAAACAAAACCGGATATTTCTGGTTTCATCCAGTCATATCCGGAAAACGTAGTTTGGAATTCATATGCAATGGATCGAAAAATCACAGTAAAAATAGTTTTGGAGAAAAGCAAAGTATTTTCATTAGGCAAGTGCATACAATGTCATCTATACAAATAGCAATATCGTGTTTGTTTGCCGCAGTTCCTTTAGCTTTCTGCCTAGAAAATACAAATATGTAGAGCTGGTGTCTTCATGTGGAACCAATTAGTTTTTCAAGAACAAAATTAAATGTTCCCTTATAAAAAACATTCAAAACAATAAAGTCCGTGGATAATAGCAGGAATATACAAGCACAGATGCTGTAGCAATATCTGGGATTGAGTTAACCAAAACAGAACTGGATATTTCTGGTTTCATCCAGTCATATCTGGACAAAGTCATTTGGAATTCGTATGCAATGGACCGAGAAAATCACAGTAAAAATGGTTTTGGAGAAAAGCAAAGACTTTTCATTACAAAAGTGAATAAAATGTCGTTGATAGAAACAGAAATATGTTTGTTTGCCGCAGTTCCTCTAGCTTTCTCCCTAGAAAATACGAATGTGTAGAGCTGGTGTTCCCATGATGAACCAATTAGTGTTTCAACGGTACAAAATGAAATGTTCCCTGATAAAAACATTCAAAACAATAAAGTCCATCGATAATATCCACAAAACACAAATACAGAGTCTTTTAAAATATTTCGGATTGAATTAGCCAAAACACAACCGGATATTTCTTTTTTTTTAACTTTTATTTAATGAATATAAATTTCCAGTGTACAGCTTATGGATTACAATGGCTTCCCCCTCCCATAACTTCCCTCCCACCCGCAACCCTCCCCTCTCCCACTCCCTCTCCCCTTCCATTTGCATCAAGATTCATTTTCAATTCTCTTTATATACAGAAGATCAATTTAGTATAAAGATTTCAACAGTTTGCACCCACATAGAAATACAAAGTGAAACATACTATTTGAGTACTAGTTATAGCATTAAATCACAATGTACAGCACATTAAGGACAGAGATCCCACATGAGGAGCAAGTGCACAGTGGCTCCTGTTGTTGACCCAACAAATTGACACTCTAGTTTATGGCACCAGTAACCATCCTAGGCTGTCGTCATGAGTTCCCAAGGCTATGGAAGCCTTCCAAGTTTACCGACTCTGATCATATTTAGACAAGGTCATAAAAGATAGAGTGAGGATAGTAACCAATGATCCTAAGAGTGTAATTTACCAGGTTTGAACAATTATACAGCATTAAGTGGGAAAGAGGACCATCAGTACACCGAGGTTTGTGGTAGAGCCATTGGTGGTAGAGTAGAGGTTATGATTACAAAGAAATGAGGCCCAAGTGCACTAGACAGGGCCTAGAACAAAGGACAGAGTCATTATTAGAGGAGCTAAGAAAGGTGCTGTCTAAGCTACAAGTAATTTTTCTGATTGAGAGGCAAGTAAGAACCTGATAGAAGGGGCTTGATAATAATCTGGTGGGCTTTAGGCCTTCTAAATTCAGATGCCCAGACCTATCTATCTCTTCACATGGGGTATATCCTAAGGGAGGTGTGAACCTCCTAGGGGAAGGCACTCTGTTGACTTTCATTACTTGGCTGGCCTGGGAGGAGCGCTGGCCAGGTCAAGGCAGGGGGCATCTCTAACAAGAAATTTACAGTTCTGCCTGCAATGTTGCTGACCCTACTTGACCATCCCCTCAGCTGCAGTGGTCACTTTGGAAGTTGGGCTGAGTGAAGGGCTTTTCAGCTTAGAGCTAATAAGATCTGTGGCTCTGACCTGGGCATCCTTCAACTCCAGGGCAGGTCCATTTCCAGTGATCCAACTCTTGGCAGAGCTGCCAGGTCTCTTCACAAGCTGACTTCTGCTGAAGCCCAGGCTTACCACAATGAAAGCCACTGCAGTGGACTGGCCTGTTGGGTCTCCTTGAGGGCAGATCACTGTACAGATCAGCCACTAATAGGTCTGCCACCCATTGCTTCTGATGCCGAGCTTTCCTTTCCTCCTGGTTTGTGTTAAAGCAGACCAGAGGATGCAAGTCAAGGGAGTGCCCAAGTCCCATCTCTAATCTTCGGTGGCCTGAACTACAAGTCTATAGTCACAGGCATGTTCTGTAGTAGTTTTTCTAAGGTAGACAATGCCCATGAGGAAAATTATATTCTCACTTAAAAACTTTCTTTCCCTTTAGTCTGAAAGGGAGGTTTTTTCTACTTACTGTATACTTCGCTGATGGCAATGTGAATCTACTATGAGATTATTATTTAAGCTATTATTTTGGCTATGCTATTACAGAAAAATGTTATCCATCCTTTATAATAGAATTAGTTTCCTACCTTGAAGAGAATAGAGAAATGAAAGAACAAGTTGGGCTTAGAATAGAGAAATGAGGGAGCAAGTCCTAGATCGCTTGCTGACAATAGCAATATCACATGAATACTTAGCAAACAGTTTCAACCATTAGATAACAACTTAAGAAAACATTTACCAGAAGGTCCAATGCCTTCTAGAAATTTTAAGAATCATGTATTTGAAAACACCTCTTAAATATCTAACATGGTGTAGTTTGTTTAGCCAGTAAACTCAAGCACAACCATCTAAAATGTTTTTAGTTTCTTTCTACCAACAAGTATAAAATATATGATACAGAGATTCAGGTCACACCAATTAAAATGTATCTTTGATTGATTTTAGCAGCTTAAACTTATGGACAATTTTATCTATAAGCCATTTAAAATAAAACTCTTAATAAAATTTCCCCATGAGGACATACAATATGTACACACATATAACATAGCATAATAGACCAATATAGCAATTTTAATAATAGCTTTTAAAATCTTTAACTCTTTTTGTAGATTGCCAATGGATTTGAATTGCTTTTTGTTTTTAGTAACCTCAGTTAACCATACTTTCTCTCAGTTGGTACTGTTAATACATTATTGGCTTCATCTAATTACATAGCCATCCCAAAGTACGGAATGCAATAGAAGTGGCTGGAAAAAGTCCATAGGAACCTATAGGAGGACAGCTAAACACAGAACCAACAATGCTTTAGTTTTATGAGCAGCAAATCATATATAACTGTGGATGACGAAAGACTTTAAATTGCCATGTTTAAAATTATAAACTCATCAACCAACAAGAGGCACTTGCTTACTTCACAGTATTTTTGAAAGCATCTGTAGGATTTTACAAGTATTTAACCCTTTAGGCCTCTGGGGCTTTCTCATTAAGATAACTATCATGTCTAGTAACACAAGATCATTAGACGTTTTAATTCTCCAACATTTGTATTAATAGCATTTTCCATTATAGAAACTTAAAGTCTGGTACCACATCACATCTTGACAGTCCTTCTAATATAATCTAAATAGACTGATTAGTTGGTGTCTCTATAAGATGAGAGACATAGGTCCTTCGATTTTTTCAGTTGGGCCCAAACTGGAAAAACCAAAGTCCAGGATTTACTGGAAATTTTAGAGACCAGATTGTTTGAAACTTTGATTTTTTGAATGCCTGTCAAGAATGCCATGAAGGCTCAAAATCCAAAATATCTGGTTGAAATAAGAATCCTTAAAATCATGACATAACATAGACCAAATTTGATCATTGTTACAAGGTGACTGTTCCAATCTTTGAAAATAAGCACATATTTAAATAACCCATAGCTCTTAATAAAAATTCAGCTGTTTTTGAACAATTAGAATTGAACAGACATCAAGAGCACATAATCGATTACTTTAACACATTGCTTTAACCGAGCATCAGAGTTTAATTGTATGTCAAAGAGAAATTGAGCTTCCTGTGATCTTTTGCTGTGAGGTTTCCTTCCTTTACCTTCTTTCATATTGGTGACCGTGTTTCTGTGTTTCTGTGTGTAACACATCTTTAAGCATCTTTTGCAGGGCAGGATGAGTGGCAACAAATTCTTTCAGTTTCTGTTTGCTATGAAAAGTCTTAATTTCACCTTCATTCACAAATGAGAGCTTTGCAGGATATAGTATTCTGGGCTGGCAGTTTTTCGCTCTTAGTCCCTGGGCTATGTCTCGCCATTCCCTTCTAGCTAGTAGGGTTTCTGATGAGAAGTCTGCTGTGAGTCTAATTGGAGATCCTCTAGGAGAAATCTGACGTTTCTCTCTTGCACATTTTAGGATCTTTTCTTTATGTTTCACTGTGGTGAGTTTGATTACAACATGTCGTGGTGAGGATCTCTTTTGGTCATGTTTATTAGGGGTTCTATAAGCTTCCTGTACTAAGATGCCTCTGTCCTTCTCCAAACCTGGGAAATTTTCTGCTAGTATCTCACTGAAAATGCCTTCTAATGCTTTCTCCCTCTCCATGCCTTCAGGAACTCCTAGAACCCGAATGTTGGGTTTTTTAATAGTATCCTGTAGATTCTTGACAATATGTTTTAGATTTCTAATTTCTCCTTCTTTTCTTTGGTTTGCCTGTTTCCCTTCCTGTTCTCCGTCTTCTAAGTCTGATATTCTCTCTTCTGCTTCGCCCATTCTGCTCTTAAGGCTCTCTAATGTGTTTGTCATTTGATCTATTGAATTCTTCATTTCATTATGTTTTCTCGTCACTATCACAGTTTCTTGTTCCACTAGTTTTTCATTTCATTTTGATTCCTCCTTAATATTTCATTTTCACGAGAGAGATTTTCTATCTTGTCCATTAAGGATTTCTGTAGTTCAAGAATTTGTTTTTGAGAACTTCTTAATGTTCTTATCAATTTTTGGAGATCCGCTTCTTGCATTCCTTCAATCTCATCGTCTTCATAATCTTGAATTGGGGTGTCTTTTTCATTTGGGGGCGTCATAGTGTCTTCCTTGTTCTTGTTACCTCGGTTTTTGCATTTGTTGTTTGGCATGTTGGAGATATTTGGTTTCTTCACTATGGTGTTTTTTCTTGTTACACTATGGCTCTATATTAAGTGGACTGTCTGCTTTCGGTGGAGCCTTAGAGGCTTGAGATGAGTGTGGCCAGAGAGCTGTGTTTGGTTCCTCAGGGTTGAGGGTGTGTCAAAGATGACACTCCCAGGTTAGGTGTGGTAAATCTCTATTTCTTTCTTTTTTTGATTCAAAAGGGAAGTTATTCTGCACAGCAGAACGTAATTGGAGGTACTTAGCAGGCAAATGATATACCCACAGGAGCCAGAGATTGGAAGCTCTTTCCCAAGGACCACACAGGGAATCTGTGCTGCCCTCAGTGTGGGCTCCAATTCTCCTGCAGTCTCCCACTGGGTTGCCAAGTTAGATGCTAATCTCCTGTTATTTCACCCCTCCCCCCAGAGTCAGGTTTTTCTACTAGGCTCAGGGCTGGTGCAGACCTGAGGTTGCCCTGCTGATGACGTATGTCCAAAATGGCGCCTGCTCTGTCTTGCTCGCCTTTGAGAGGTGAGCAGAGAGAGAGAAACTTGTGTCCGTATCGGTCACTTTTTTTATTTTTTTCCTCTCTCTCTTCTAGTTAGCCTGGTGAATTTTTCCCCACGGAGTTTCAAGCCTCATTCCCTCTAGCCTTCTCTTTCTGCTTGCCCACTGGTGTCTTGGGCTATTGAGGTTCGGCTCACCTCACATTCCAGCGCTGGTGTGTTGAGTCTGCCGCTTGCGTCCCGAACTTGGGTTCCCAAGCTCTCCACACAGGTACACTGTGAATCACTAATTCCGGAAGAGTTTCCTCTGCTGAATCTTACCCTACACTTCCTTGACCCTGCATTATCTCCACTTATATAAAACTGTCTCTCCCCCGGACTAATATTGTGCTCCCTGCCTATTCCGCCATCTTGCTGCAATAAAACCGGATATTTCTGGTTTCATCCAGTCATGTCCAGACAAACTGGTGTGGAATTCGTATGCAATGGACTGAGAAAACCACAGTAAAATGGTTTTGGAGAAAAGCAAAGTCTTTTCGTTAGGCAAGTGCATAAAATGTCATCTATACAAACAGAAATATGATGTTTGTTTGCCCCAGTTCCTCTAGCTTTCTGCCTAGAAAATACAAATATATAGAGCTGGTGTATCCATGTGGAACCAATTATTGTTCCAAGAACAAAATTAAATGTTCCCTGATAAAACACATTCAAAACAATAAAGTCTGTGGATAATATCAGGAATACACAAACACAGAGGCTGTAGCAATATCTGGGATGGAGTTAGCCAAAACACAACCAGATATTTATGGTTTCATCCAGTCATATCCGGACAAATTGGTGTGGATTTCGTATGCAATGGACCGAGAAAATCACAGTACAAATGGTTTTGGAGAAAAGCAAAGTCTTTTCGTTAGGCAAGAGCATAAATGTCATCAATACAAACATAAATATCATGTTTGTTTGTCGCAGTTCCTCTAGCTTTCTCCCCAGAAAATACGAATGTGTAGAGCTGGTGTCTCCATGATGAACCAATTAGTGTTTGAAAGCTCATAATAAAATGTTCCCTGATAAAAAACATTCAAAACAATAAAGTCCATGGATAATATTCAGAAAACACAAACACAGAGTCTTTCACAATATTTCGGATTGAGTTAGCCAAAACACAACCGGATATTTCTGTTTTCAACCAGTCATATAGGGACAAAGTGGTGTGGAATTCATATGCAATGGACTGAGAAAATCACAGCAAAAATGGTTTTCGAGAAAAGCAAAGTCTTTTTGTTAGGCAAGTGCATAAAATGTTATCTCTACAAACAGAAATAACATTTTTGTTTGTCACAGTTCCTCTAGCTTTCTCCCTAGAAAATACGAATATTTAGAGCTGGTGGCTCCATGTGGAACCAATTAGTGATTCCAAGCACAAAATGAAATGTTCCCTGATAAAAAACATTCAAAACAATAAAGTCCGTGGATAATATCCATAAAACACAAACACAGAGGCTGCAGCAATATCTGGGATTGAGTTAGTCAAATCAAAACTGGATATTTTCCGCTTACATCCAGTCATATCCGGAGAAAGAGGTGTGAAATCATATGTAATGGACCGAGAAAATCAGAGTACAAATGGTTTTTGAGAAAAGCAAAGTCTTTTTGTTAGGCAAGTGCATAAAATGTCATCTATACAAACAGAAATATCATGTTTGTTTGCCACAATTCCTCTAGCTTTCTCCCTAGAAAATACGACTGTGTAGAGCTGGTGTCCCCATGTTGAACCAATTAGTGTTTCAATGGTACAAAATTAAATGTTCCTTGATAAATACATTCAAAACAATAAAGTCCATTGATAATATCCAGAAAACACAAACACAGAATATTTCAAAATATTTCGGATTGTGTTAGCCAAAACACAACCGATTATTTCCGGTCTCATCCAGGCATATCCTGACAAACTGGTCTGGAATTCATATGCAATGGTCCTAGAAAATCACAGTAAAAATGGTTTTGGAGATAAGTAGTCTTTTCATTAGGCAACTGAATAAAATGTCATCTATACAAACAGAAATATCATGTTTGTTTGCTGCAGTTCTTCTAGCTTTCTCCCTAGAAAATACAAATGTGTAGAGCTGGTGTCTCCATGTGGAAACAATTACTGTATCCAAGCTCAAAATAAATGTTCCCCGATAATAAACTTTCAAAACAATAAAGTCCCTGGATAATATCCAGAAAACACAAACACAGAGCCCGTAGCAATATCTGGGATTGAGTTAGCCAAAAAAAAAAACTGGATATTTTCGGTTTCATCCAGTCATATCCGGACAAAGTGGTGTGGAATTCATATTCAATGGACCGAGAAAATAACAGTAAAAATGGTTTTAGAAAAAAGCAAAGTCTTTTCGCTAGGCAACTGCATAAAATGTCATCTATACAAACAGTAATATCATGTTTGTTTGCCGCAGTTCCTCTAGCTTTCTCCCTAGAAAATACGAATGTGTAGAGCTGGTGTCCCCATGATGAACCAATTAGTGTTTCAACGGTACAAAATTAAATGTTCCCTGATAAAAACATTCAAAACTATAAAGTCCATCGATAATATCCAGAAAACACAAACTCAGATTCTTTCACAATATTCGTATTGAGTAAGCGAAAACACAAACTTATATTTTTGTTTTCTTCCAGTCATATCCGGACAAACTGGTGTGGAATTCGCATGAAATGGCTCGAGAAAATCAGAGTAAAAATGGTTTTGGAGAAAAGCAAAGTCTTTTAGTTAGGCGAGTGCATAAAATGTCATCGATACAAACAGAAATATCATATTTGTTTGTCGCAGTTCATCTACTTTCTACCTATAAAATACGAATGTGTAGAGCTGGTGTCTCCAGGTGGAACCTATTACTGTGTCCAAGCACAAAATAAAATGTTCCCCGATAAAAAACATTAAATCAATAAAGTCCATGGATAATATCCAGAAAACACAAACACAGAGGCTTTCACAATATTTCGGATTGAGTTAGCAAGTGCATAAAATGTCATCTATACAAACAGAAATTTCATGTTTGTTTGCCACAGTTCCTCTAGCTTTCTCCCTAGGCAATACGAATGTGTCCCCATGTTGAACCAATTAGTGTTTCAATGGTACAAAATTAAATGTTCCTTGATAAAAACATTCAAAACAATAAAGTCCATCGATAATATCCAGAAAACACAAATACAGAGGCTTTTATAATATTTCGGATTGAGTTAGCCAAAAGACAACCGGATATTTCCAGTTTCATCCAGACATATCCGCAAAAAAGTTGTGTGGAATTCCTATGCAATGGACTGAGAAAATCACAGTAAAAGTGGTTTTCGAGAAGAGCAAAGTATTTTCATTAGGAACGTGCATAAAATGTCATCGATACAAACAGAAATATCATGTTTGTTTGCTGCAGTTCTTCTAGCTTTCTCCCTAGAAAATACGAATTTGCAGAGCTGGTGTCCCCATGTTGAACCAATTGGTGTTTCTAAGGTACAAAATTATATGTTCCCTGATAAAAATATTTAAAACCATAAAGTCCATCGATAATATCCAGAAAACACAAACACAGAGGCTTTCACAATATTTCGGATTGATATAGCCAAAACACAACCAGATATTTCTGTTTTCATCCAGTTATATCGGAACAAAGTGGTGTGGAATTTGTATGCAATGGACCGAGAAAATCACAGTACAAATGGTTTTGGAGAAAAGCAAATTCTTTTCCTTAGGCAAGTGCAAAAAATGTCATCGATACAAACAGAAATATCAAGTTTGTTTGACGCAGTTCCTCTAGATTTCTCCCTAGAAAATACGAATATGTAGAGCTGGTGTCTCGATGTGGAACCAATTACTGTAACCAAGCAGAAAATTAAATATTCCCAGATAAAATCATTCAAAACAATAAAAACAGTGGATAATATCCGGAATATACAAACACAGAGGCTTTCACAACATTTCGGATTGAGTTAGCCAAACAAAACCAGATATTTCCGGTTTCATCCAGTCACATCCGGGCAAACTGGTGTGTAAATCGTATGCAGTGGTCCGAGAAAATCAGAGTACAAATGGTTTTGGAGAAAAGCAAAGTCTTTTCGTTAGGCAAGTGCATAAAATAGCATCTATACAAACAGAAATATCATGTTTGTTTGCCGCAGTTTCTCTATCTTTCTCAGTGGAAAATACGAATGTGTAGAGCTGGTGTCCCAATGATGAACCAAATTGTGTTTCAACGGTACAAAATTAAATATTCCCCGATAAAAAAACATTCAAAACAATAAAGTCCGTTGATAATATCCAGAAAAACAAACACAGAGTCTGTAGCAATATCTGAGATTAAGTTAGCCAAAACAAAACCACATATTTCTGGTTTCATGTAGTCATATCTGGTGAACTGGTGTGGAATTCGTATGCAATGGACCGAGAAAATCACAGTAAAAATGGTTATGGAGAAAAGCATAGTCTTTTTGTTAGGCAAGTGTATAAAATGTCATCTATACAAACAGAAATATCATGGTTGTTTACCGCAGTTCCTTTAGCTTTCTCCATAGAAAATAGGAATTTGTAGAGGAGGTGTCACCATGATGAACCAATTAGTGCTTCAATGGTACAAAATTAAATGTTCCCTGATAAAAAACATTCAAACAATAAAGTCCATCGATAATATCCAGAGAACACAAACACAGAGGATTTCGCAATATTTCGGATTGAGTTAGCGAAAACACAACCGGATATTTCTGGTTTCATCCAGTCATATCCAGACAAACTGGTGCGCAATTTGTATGCAAAGGACCAAGAAAATCAGAGTAAAAATGGATTTGGAGGAAAGCAAAGTCTTTTCGTTAGGCAAGTACATAAAATATCATCTATACAAAAAGAAATATCATGTTTGTTTGCCGCATTTCCTCTAGCTTTCTCCCTAGAAAATACGAATGTGTAGAGCTGGTGTCTCCATGTGGAACCAATTACTCTATCCAAGCTCAAAATATAATGTTCCCTGATAAAAAAATTTCAAAACAAAAAAGTCCATGGATAATATCAGGAATAGACATACACAGAGGCTGTAGCAATATAAGTGATTGAGTTAGCCAAAACAGACCGGATATTTCCGGTTTCATCCAGTCATATCCGGACAAACTGGTGTGGAATTCGTATGCAATGGACCGAGAAAATCACAATAAAAATGATTTTGGAGAAAAGCAAAGTCTTTTCGTTAGGCAAATGCATAAAATGTCATCGCTACAAACAGAAATATCATGTTTGTTTGCTGCAGCTCCTCTAGCTTTCTCCCTAGAAAATATGAATCTGTAGAGCTGGTGTCCACATGAAGAACCAATCAGTCTTTCAATGGTACACAGTTAAATGTTTCCTGATAAAAACATTCAAAACAATAAACTACATCGATAATATCCAGAAAACACAAACACAGAGTCTGTAGCAATATTACAGATTGAATTAACAAAAAAAAACCGGATATTTCTGGTTTCATCCAGTCATATCCAGACAAACTGGTGTGGAATTTGTATGCAATGGACCGAGAGAATCAGAGTAAAAATGGTTTTGGAGAAAAGCCAAGTCTTTTCGTTATGCAAGTGCATAAAATGTCATCTATACAAACAGAAATATCATGTTTGTTTGCCACAGTTCCTCTAGCTTTCTCCCTAGAAAACACGAATATGTAGAGCTGGTGTCTCCATGTGGAACCAATTACTGTATCCAAGCTCAAAATAAAATGTTCCCTGATAAAAAACATGCAAAACAATAAAGTCCATCGATAATATCCAGAAAACACAAACACAGAGAATGTAGCAATATCTGGGATTGTGTTAGCCAAAACACAAAGGAATATTTCTGGTTTCATCCAGTCATATCCGGAAAAAATGGTGTGGAATTCGTATGCAATGGACAGAGAAAATCACATTAAAAATGTTTTTGCAGAAAAGCAAAGTCTTTTCGTTAGGCAAGTGCATAACATGTCATCTATGCAAACAGAAATGTCATGATTCATTCCCACAGTTCCTCTAGTTTTCCCCATAGAAAATATGAATGTGTTTCGCTGGTGTCTCCATGATGAACCAATTAGTGTTTCTACGGTACAAAAATAAATGTTCCCTGATAAAAACATTCAAAACAATAAAGTCCACCGATAATATCCAGATAACACAAACACAGAGGCTTTCACAATATTTCGGATGGTGTTAGCCAAAACACAGCGAGATATTTCTGTTTTCATCCAGTAATATCCGGAAAAACTAATGTGGAATTATTATGCAATGGACTGAGAAAACCAAGTAATAATGGTTTTGAAAAAGGCATCTTTTCGTTAGGCAAGTGCATAAAATGTCATCTATAAAAACAGAAATATCATGTTTGTTTGCAGCAGTACCTCCAGCTTTCTCCCTAGAAAATACAAATGTGTAGAACTGGTGTTCCCATGATGAACCACTTAGTGTTTCAAAGGTACAAAATTAAATGTTCCCTGCATTCATCTAGTCATATCCGGACAAAGGGTGTGGAATTCGTATGCAATGGAACGAGAAAATCACAGTACAAATGGTTTTGGAGAAAAGCAAAGTTTTTTCGTTAGGCAATTGCAAAAATGTCATCTATACAAACAGAAATCTCATGTTTGTTTGCCGCAGTTCCTCTAGCTTTCTCCCTACAAAATACGAATGTGTAGAGCTGGTGTTTCTATGATGAACCAATTAGGGTTTCTAAGGTACAAAATTAAATGTTCAATGATAAAAACATTCAAAACAATAAAGTCCATCGATAATATCCAGAAAACACAAACACAGAGGCTTTCACAATATTTCGGATTGACTTAGCCAAAACACAATCTGATATTTCTGGTTCCATCCAGTCAAATCCGGACAAAGGGTGTGGAATTCCTATGCAATGGACCGAAAAATCACAGTACAAATGGTTTTGGAGAAAAGCAAAGTCTTTTTGTTAGGCAAGTGCTAAAATGTCATCTATACAAACAGAAATGTCATGTTTCATTGCCGCTGTTCCTCTAGTTTTCCCCATAGAAAATATGAATGTGTAGAGCTGGTGCCTCCATGTGGAACCAGTTACTGTGTCCCAGCACAAAATTTAATGTTCCCTATAAAATACATTCAAAACAATAAAGTCCATGGATAATATCAGGAATACACAAACACAGAGGCTTTTATAATATTTCGGAATGAGTTAGCCAAAACACAACCGGATATTTCTGGTTCCATCCAGTCAAATCCGGACAAACTGGTGTGGAATTCGTATGGAATGGACCGAAAAAATAACAGTAAAAAATGGTTTTGGAGAAAAGCAAAGTCTTTTCATTAGGCAAGTGCATAAAATGCCACCTATACAAACAGAAATACTATGTTTGTTTGTCGCAGTTCCTCCAGCTTTCTCCCTAGAAAATACGATTGTGTAGAGTTGGTGTCTCCATGTGGAACCAATCAGTGATTCCAAGCAGAAAATTAAATATTTCCTGATAAAAAACATTCAAAACAATAATTTCTGTGGATAATATCAGGAATACACAAAGAGGATGTAGAGATATCTGGGATTGAGATAGCCAAAACAAAACCGGAAACATCCGGACATCATTACCGGACAAAGTGCTGTGGATTTCAGATGCAAAGGACTGAGAAAATCAAAGTAAAAATGGTTTTGGAGAAAAGCAAAGACTTTTGGTAAGGCAAGTGCATAAAATGTCATCGATACAAATAGAAATATCATATTTATTTGCCGCAGATCCTCTAGCTTTCTCCCTAGAAAATAAGATTGTGTAGAGCTGGTGTTGCCATGATGAACCAATTAGTGTTTCAATGGTACAAATTAAATGTTCCCTGATAAAAACATTCAAAACAGTAAAGTCCATCAATAATATCCAGAAAACACAAACACAAAAGCTGTAACAATATCTGGGATTGAGTTAGCCAAAATAAAACCGGATATTTCATATTTCATCCAGTCCTATTCGGTTAAAGTGGTATGGAATTCATATGCAATGGACCGAGAAAATCACAGTACACATGGTTATGGAGAAAGGCAAAGTCTTTTCGTTAGGCAAGTGCATAAAATGTCATCTATACAAACAGAAATATCATGTTTGTCTTAGTTCCTCTGGCTTTCTACCTAGAAAATACGAATGTGTAGAGCTGGTGTCCCCATCATGAACCAATTAGTGTTTCAACAGTAAAAAATTAAATGTTTCCTGATAAAAACATTCAAAACAATAAACTCCATCGATAATCTCCAATAAACACAATACAGAGACTGTAGCAATATCTGGGATTGAGTTAGCCAAAACAAAACCGGATATTTCCGGTTTCATCCAGTCATACCCGGACAAAGTGTTGTGGAATTCGTATGCAATTGACCGAGAAATACACAGTGAAAATGGTTTTGGAGAAAAGCAAAGTCTTTTCGTTAGGCAAGTGCATAAAATGTCATCTATACATATAGAAATAATATGTTTGTTTGCCACAGTTCCTCTAGTTTTCTCCTTAGAAAATATGAATGTGTAGAGCTGGTGTCTCCAAGTGGAACCAATTAGTGTTTCCAAGCATAAAATTAAATGATCCCTGAAAAGAAAATTTCAAAAAAATAAAGTCCATGGATAATATCAGGAATACACAAAGACAGAGGCTGTAGCAATATTTTGGATTGAGTTAGCCAAAACATAACCAGATATTTCTTGTTTCATCCAGTCATATCCGGAAAAGTGGTGTGGAATTCGTATACAATGGATTGAAAAAATCACAGTACAAATTGTTTTTAGAAAAGCAAAGTCTTTTCATTAGGCAAGTGCATAAAATGTCATCTATACATATAGAAATAATATGTTTGTTTGCCACAGTTCCTCTAGTTTTCTCCTTAGAAAATATGAATGTGTAGAGCTGGTGTCTCCAAGTGGAACCAATTAGTGTTTCCAAGCATAAAATTAAATGATCCCTGAAAAGAAAATTTCAAAAAAATAAAGTCCATGGATAATATCAGGAATACACAAAGACAGAGGCTGTAGCAATATTTTGGATTGAGTTAGCCAAAACATAACCAGATATTTCTTGTTTCATCCAGTCATATCCGGAAAAGTGGTGTGGAATTCGTATACAATGGATTGAAAAAATCACAGTACAAATTGTTTTTAGAAAAGCAAAGTCTTTTCATTAGGCAAGTGCATAAAATGTCATCTATACAAACAGAAATATCATGTGTGTTTGCCGCAGTTCCTCTAGCTTTCTCCCTAGAAAATAAGAATATGTGGAGCTGGTGTCCCCATGATGAACCAATTAGTGTTTCAATGGTACAAAATGAAATGTTCCCTGATAAAAACATTCAAAACAATAAAGTCCATAGATAATATCCAGAAAACAAAAACGCAGAGGCTTTCACAATATTTCAAATTGAGTTTGCCAAAACACAACCTGATATTTCTGTTTCAATCCAGTCATTTCGGGAAAAGTTGTGTGGAATTCGTATGCAGTGGACTGAGAAAATCAGAGTACAAATGTTTTGGAGAAAAGCAAAGTCTTTTCGTTAGGCAAGTGCATAAAATGTCATCTATACAAACAGAAATATCATGTTTATTTGCCGCAGTTCCTCTTGTTTTCCCCCTAGAAAATGCGAATGTGTAGAGCTCGTATCTCCATGTGGAACCAATTACAGTATCCAAGCACAAAATTAAATGTTCTCCGACAAATAACATTTAAAACAAGAAAGTCCGTTGATAATATCCAGAAAACACAAACACAGAATCTGTAGCAATATCTGGGATTGAGTTAGCCAAAACAAAACCGGATATTTCTGGTTTCATCCAGTCATATCCGGAGAAACTAGTGTGGAATTTGTATGCAAAGGACCGAGAAAATCACAGTAAAATGATTTTGGAGAAAACCAAAGTCTTTTCTTTAGGCATGTGGATAAAATGTCATCGATAGAAACAGAAATATCATGTTTGTTTGCCACAGTTCCTCTAGCTATCTCCCTAGAAAATATGAATCTGTAGAGCTGGTGTTCCCATGATGAACCACTTAGTGTTTCAACGATACAAAATTAAATGTTCCCTGATAAAAACATTGAAAACAATAAAGTCAATGGACAATATCCAGAAAACCCAAACACGGAGGCTGTAACAATAACTGGGTTTGAGTTAGCCAAAACAAAACCGGATATTTCCGGTTTCATCCAGTCATATCCGGACAAACTAGTGTGGAATTCGTATGGAATGGTCCGAGAAAATCAGAGTACAAATGGTTTTGGAGAAAAGCAAAGTCTTTTCGTTAGGCAAATGCATAAAATGTCATCTATACAAACAGAAAGATCATGTTTGTTTGCGCAGTTCCTCTAGCTTTCTCCATAGAAAATACGAATGTGTGGAGCTGGTGTCTCCACGTGGAACTAATTAGTGATACTACGGTACGTTAATAAAAATTCCGTGATAAAAACATTCAAACCAATAAAGTCCATCGATAATATCCAGAAAACACAAACACAGAGGCTGTATCAATATTTCGGATTGAGTTAGCCAAACAAAACCAGATATTTCTGGTTTCATCCAGTCATATCGGGACAAAGTGCTGTGGAATTCGTATGCAATGGACCGAGAAAATCACAGTACATATGGTTTCGGAGAGAAGCAAAGTCTTTTCCTTAGGCAAGTGCATCAAATGTCATCTATACAAACAGAAATATCATGTTTGTTTGCCGCAGTTCCTCTAGCTTTCTCCCTAGAAAATACGAATATGTAGAGCTGGTGTCTCGATGTGGAACCAATTACTGTATCCAAGCACAAAATTAAATATTCCCCGATAAAAAACATTCCAAACAATAAAAACAGTTTATAATATCTGGAAAACACAAACACAGAGGCTTTCACAATATTTCGGATTGAGTTAGCCAAACAAAACCAGATATTTCTGGTTTCATCCAGTCATGTCGGGACAAAGTGCTGTGGAATTCGTATGCAATGGACCGAGAAAATCACAGTAAAAATTGATTTGGAGTAAAGGAAAATCTTTTCGTTAGGAAAGTGCATAAAATGTCATCGATACAAAGAGAAATATCATGTTTGTTTGCCACATGTCCTCTAGCGTTCAACCTAAAAAATGCAAATGTGTAGAGGTGATGTCTCCATGTGGAACCAATTATTGTGTCCAAGCACAAAATTATTGTTCCCCGATAAAAAAACATTCAAAACAATAAAATCCGCTCATAATATCCAGAAAAGACAAACACAGAGTCTGTAGCAATATTCCGGATTGAGTTAGCCAGAACACAACCGCCTATTCTGGTTTCATCCAGTCATATCCGGAAAAAGTGGTGTGGAATTCGTATGCAATGGGTCGAGAAAATCAGAGTAAAATGGTTTTAGAGAAAAGCAAAGTCTTTTCGTTAGGCAAGTGCATAAAATGTCATCTATACAAACAGAAATATCATGCTTGTTTGCCGCAGTTCTTCTAGCTTTCTCCCTAGAAAATACGAATGTGTAGAGCTGGTGTCCCCACGATGAACCAATTAGTGTTTCATCGGTACAAATTGAAATGTTCGCTGATAAAAACATTCAAAACAATAAAGTCCATCGATAATATCCAGAAAACCCAAACACAACAGCTTTCACAATATTTCTAATTGAGTTACCCAAACACAACCGGATATTTCTGGTTTCATCAAGTCATATCCGGACAAAGTTGCGTGGAATTCGTTTACAATAGACAGAGAAAATGACAGTAAATGGTTTTGGAGAAAATCAAAGTCTTTTCGTTAGGCAAGTGCATAAAATATCATCCATACAAACAGAAATATCATGTTTGTTTGTCGATTTGAAGCACAAAATTAAATGTTCCCTAATAAAAAGCATTCAAAACCATGAAGTCCGTGGATAAAACACAAACACAGAGGCTGTAGCAATATCTGGGATGGAGTTAGCCAAAACAAAACCGGATATTTCCGGTTTCATCCAGTCATATCCTTACAAACTGTGTGGAATTCGTATGCAATGGACCGAGAAAATCACAGTAAAAATGGTTTTGGAGAAATGCAAAGTCTTTTCGTTAGGCAACTGCATAAAATGTCATCAATACACACAGAAATATCATGTTTGTTTGCCGCAGTTCCTCTACCTTTCCCCTAGAAAATTCGAATGTGTAGAGCTGCTGTCCCCATGATGAACCAATTAGTGTTTCTATGGTACAAAATTAAATGTTCCCTGATAAAAACATTCAGAACACTAAAGTTCATCGCTAATATCCATAAAACACAAACACAGAGGCTTTCACAATATTTCGGGTTGAGTTAGCCAATACACAACCGGATATTTCTGGTTTCATCAAGTCATATCATGACAAAGTGGTGTGGAATTCGGTTGCAATGCACCGAGAAAATCACAGTAAAAATTCTTTGGAGAGAAGCAAAGTCTTTTCGTTAGGCAAGTGCAAAAAATATCATTGATAAAAACAGAAACATCATGTTTGTTTGCCGCAGTTCCTCTAGCTTTCCCCCTAGAAAATACGAATGTGTAGAGCTGGTGTCCCCATGATGAACCAATTAGTGTTTCAACGGTACAAAATTAAATGTTCCCCGATTAAAACATTCAAAACATTAAAGTCCATCGATAACATCCAGAAAACACAAACACAGAGGCTTTCACAATATTTCGGATTGAGTTAGCCAAAACAAAGCCGGATATGTCTTGTTTCATCCAGTCATATCCGGACAAAGTTGTGTAGAATTCATATGCAATGGGCTAAGAAAATCAGAGTAAAAATGGTTTTGGAGAAAAGCAAAGTCTTTTCGTTAGGCAAGTGCATAAAATGTAATCTATACAAAGAGAAATATCATGTTTGTTTGTCGCAGTTCGTCTAGCTTTCTCCCTATAAAATACGAATGTGTAGAGCTGGTGTCCCCATGTGGAACCAATTAGTGATTCCAAGCACAAAATTAAATGTTCCCTTATAAAAAAACATTCAAAACAATGAAGACCGTGGATAATATCAGGAATACACAAACACAGAGGCTGTAGCAATATTTGGCATTGAGTAAGACAAAACAAAACCAGATATGTCTGGTTTCATCCAGTCATATCCGGACAAAGTCGTGTGGAATTCGTATGCAATGGACCGAGAAAATCACAGTAAAAATTGTTTTGGAGAAGAGCAACGTCTTTTCGTTAGGCAAGTGCATAAAATGTCATCTATACGAACAGAAATATCATGTTTCTTTGCCACAGTTCATCTAGCTTTCTTCCTAGAAAATACGAATGTGTAGAGCTGGTGTCCCCACGATGAACCAATTAGTGTTTCATCGGTACAAATTGAAATGTTCGCTGATAAAAACATTCAAAACAATAAAGTCCATCGATAATATCCAGAAAACCCAAACACAATAGCTTTCACAATATTTCTGATTGAGTTACCCAAACAAAACCGGATATTTCTGCTTTCATCAAGTCATATCCAGACAAAGTTCCGTGGAATTCGTTTACAATAGACAGAGAAAATGACAGTAAATGGTTTTGGAGAAAATCAAAGTCTTTTCGTTAGGCAAGTGCATAAAATATCATCCATACAAACAGAAATATCATGTTTGTTTGTCGATTTGAAGCACAAAATTAAATGTTCCCTAATAAAAAGCATTCAAAACCATGAAGTCCGTGGATAAAACACAAACACAGAGGCTGTAGCAATATCTGGGATGGAGTTAGCCAAAACAAAACCGGATATTTCCGGTTTCATCCAGTCATATCCTTACAAACTGTGTGGAATTCGTATGCAATGGACCGAGAAAATCACAGTAAAAATGGTTTTGGAGAAATGCAAAGTATTTTCGTTAGGCAACTGCATAAAATGTCATCGATACACACAGAAATATCATGTTTGTTTGCCGCAGTTCCTCTACCTTTCCCCTAGAAAATTCGAATGTGTAGAGCTGCTGTCCCCATGATGAACCAATTAGTGTTTCTATGGTACAAAATTAAATGTTCCCTGATAAAAACATTCAGAACACTAAAGTTCATCGCTAATATCCATAAAACACAAACACAGAGGCTTTCACAATATTTCGGATTGAGTTAGCCAAAACAGAACCGGATATTTCTGGTTTGATCCAGTCATATCCGGGAAAAGTCGTTTGGAATTCGGATGCAATGGACCAAGAAAATGACAGTAAAAATGGTTTTGGAGAAACGCAAAGTCTTTTCGTTAGGCAAGGGCATAAAATGTCATCTATACAAACAGAAATATCATGTTTGTTTCCCGCAGTTCCTCTAGTTTTCTCCCTAGAAAATACGAATATGTTCAGCTGGTGTCTCCATGTGGAACCAATTAATGTATCAAAGCTCAAAAAAAAAATCTTCCCCGATAAAACACATTCAAAAAAATAAAGTCCATTGATAATATCCAGAAAACACAAACACAGAGGCTGTAGCAATATTTTGGATTGAGTTAGCAAAAAAAAAAAAAAAAAAACACCAAATATTTCCGGTTTCATCCAGTCATATCCAGACAAACTGGTGTGGAATTTGTATGCAATGGACTGAGAAAATCACAGTAAAAATGGTTTTGGAGAAAAGCAGTCTTTTCGTTAGGCAAGTGTATAAAATCTCATCTATACAAAGAGAAATATCATGTTTGTTTGTCGCAGTTCCTCTAGCTTACTGCCTAGAAAATAGGAATGTGTAGAGCTGGTGTCGCCATGAGAAACGAATTAGTGATTCTATGGACAAAAATTGAATATTCCCAGATAAAAAATATTAAAATCAATAAAGTCCGTGGATAATATCAGGAATACAAAAACAAATAGGCTGTAGCAATATCTGTGACTGAGTTAGCCTAAACAAAACTGGATATTTCTGGTTTCATTGAGTCAGATCTGGACAAACTGGTGTGGAATTCCTATGAAGTCTATTGAGAAAAACACAGAAAAATGGTTTTGGAGAAAGGCAAAGTCTTTTCGTTAGGCAAGTGCATAAAATGTCATCTATACATCAGAAATATCATGTTTCTTTGTCGCAGTTCCTCTAGCTTTCTCCCCAGAAAATACGAATGTGTAGAGCTGGTGTCCCCATGATGAACCAATTAGTGTTTCTATGGTACAAAATTAAATGTTCCCTGATAAACACATTCAAAACAATAAAGTCCATCGATAATATCCAGAAAACACAAACACAGAGGCTTTCACAATATTTCGGATTGAGTTAGCCAAAACACAAATGGATATCTTTGTTTTCATCCAGTCATATCTGGACAAAGTGGTGTGGAATTCGTATGCAATGGGTTGAGAAAATCAGAGTAAAATGGTTTTGGAGAAAAGCAAAGTCTTTTCGTTAGGCAAGTGCATAAAATATCATCAATACAAACAGAAATATCATGATTGTTTGCCACCGTTCCTCTAGCTTACTGCCTAGAAAATAGGAATGTGTAGAGCTGGTGTCGCCATGAGAAACGAATTAGTGATTCTATGGACAAAAATTGAATATTCCCAGATAAAAAATATTAAAATCAATAAAGTCCGTGGATAATATCAGGAATACAAAAACACAGAGGCTGTAGCAATATCTGTGACTGAGTTAGCCTAAACAAAACTGGATATTTCTGGTTTCATTGAGTCAGATCTGGACAAACTGGTGTGGAATTCCTATGAAGTCTATTGAGAAAAGCACAGAAAAATGGTTTTGGAGAAAGGCAAAGTCTTTTCGTTAGGCAAGTGCATAAAATGTCATCTATACAAACAGAAATATCATGTTTCTTTGTCGCAGTTCCTCTAGCTTTCTCCCCAGAAAATACGAATGTGTAGAGCTGGTGTCCCCATGATGAACCAATTAGTGTTTCAAAAGTACAAAATTAAATGTTCCCTGATAAACACATTCAAAACAATAAAGTCCATCGATAATATCCAGAAAACACAAACACAGAGGCTTTCACAATATTTCGGATTGAGTTAGCCAAAACACAAACGGATATTTTTGTTTTCATCCAGTCATATCTGGACAAAGTGGTGTGGAATTCGTATGCAATGGGTTGAGAAAATCAGAGTAAAATGGTTTTGGAGAAAAGCAAAGTCTTTTCGTTAGGCAAGTGCATAAAATATCATCAATACAAACAGAAATATCATGATTGTTTGCCACAGTTCCTCTAGCTTACTGCCTAGAAAATAGGAATGTGTAGAGCTGGTGTCTCCATGTGGAACCAATTAGTGTTTCCAATATCAAAATAAAGTATTTCCTGAAAAAAAACATTCAAAACAATAAAGTCCGTGGATAATATCAGGAATACACAAACACAGAGGCTGTAGCAATATCTGTGACTGAGTTAGCCAAAACAAAACTGGATATTTCCGGTTTCATCCAGTCATATCCGGACAAACTGGTGTGGAATTGCTATGAAGTGTACCGAGAAAACCACAAAAAAATGGTCTTGGAGAAAAGGAAATTCTTTTCGTTAGGCAAGTGCATAAAATGTCATCTATACAAACGGAAATATCATGTTTGTTTGCCGCAGTTCCTCTAGCTTTCTCCCTAGAAAATACGATTGTGTAGAGCTGGTGTCCCCATGATGAACCAATTAGTGTTTTTACAGTACAAAATTAAATGTTCCCTGACAAAAACATTAAAAACAATAAAATCTGTGGATAATATCCAGAAAACACAAGCACAGAGTCTTTCACAATATTTCGGATTGAGTTAGCCAAAACAGAACCAGATATTTCCGTTTTCATCCAGGCATATCCGGACAAACTGGTGTGGAATTCGTATGCAATGGACCGAGAAAATTACAGTAAAAGTGGTTTTGGAGAAAAGCAAAGACTTTTCGTTAGGCAAGTGCATAAAATGTCATTGATACAAACAGAAATATCATGTTTGTTTGCCGCAGTTCCTCTAGCTTTTTCCCTAGAAAATACGAATCTCTAGAGCTGGTGTCTCCATGCAGAACCAATTAGTGTTTCCAAGAACAAAATTAAATGTTCCTTGATAAAAAAATATAAAACAATAAAATCTATTGCTAATATCAGGAATACACAAACACAGAGACTGTTGCAATATCTGGGATTGAGTTAGCCAAAACAAAATCGGATATTTCTGGTTTCATCCAGTCATATACGGACAAACTGGTGTGGAATTCGTACGCAATGGGCTGAGAAAATCACAGTAAAAATGGTTTTGGAGAAAAGCATAGTCTTTCCATTAGGAAGCAGATAAAATATCATCAATACAAACAGAAATATCATGTTTGTTTGCTGCAGTTCCTCTAGATTTCTTTCTGAAAATAAAAATATGTAGAGCTGATGTCTCCATGTGGAACCAGTTAGTGTTTCCAAGCACAAAATTAAATGTTCCTTGATAAAAAAACATTCAAAAAAATAAAGTCCGTGGATAATATCAGGAATACACAACACAGAGGCTGTAGCAATATTTCGGATTGAGTTAAGCAAAACACAACCAGATATTTCTGGTTTAATCCAGTCATATCCGGACAAACTGGTGTGGAATTCGAATGCAATGGACCGAGAAAATAACAGTAAAAATGGTTTTGGAGAAAAGCAGTCTTTTCGTTAGGAAAGCACATAAAATGTCATCTATACATCAGAAATATCATGTTTCTTTGCCACAGTTCAGCTAGCTTTCTCCCTAGAAAATACGAATGTGTAGAGCTGGTGTCCCCATGATGAACCAATTAGGTTTTCTACGGTACAAAATTAAATGTTCCCTGATAAAAACATTCAAAACAATTAGTCCATCAATAATATCCAGAAAACACAAACACAGAGGCTTTCACAATATTTCGGATTGTGTTAGCCTAAACACAACTGGATATTTCTGGTTTCATCCAGTCATATCCGGACAAAGTGGTGTGGAATTCGTTTGCAATGTACCGAGAAAATCAGTGTAAAAATGGTTTTGGAGAAAAGCAAAGTCTTTTCGTTAGGCAAGTGCATAAAATCTCATCTATACAAATTGAAATATCATGTTTGCTGCAGTTCCTCTAGCTTCTCCCTTGAAAATATGAATGTGTAGAGCTGGTGTCTCCATGTGGAACAAATTAGTGTTTCCAAGCAGAAAATAAAATGTACACTGATAAAAAACATTCAAAACAATATAGTCCGTGGATAATATCTGGAAAACACAAACTCAGAGGCTGTAGCAATATCTGGGATTGAGGTAGCCAAAACAAAACCGGATATTTCTTGTTTCATCCAGTCATATCCGGAAAAAGTCATTTGGAATTCGGATGCAATGGACCGAGCAAATCAGTGTAAAAATGGTTTTGGAGAATAGCAAAGTCTTTTCGTTAGGCAAGTGCATCAAATGTCATCTATAGAAACAGAAATATCATATTTGTTTGCCGCAGTTCCTCTAGCTTTCTCCCTAGAAAAAACGAATATGTTCAGCTGGTGTCTCCATGTGGAACAAATTACTGTATCCTAGCTCAAAATAAAATGTTCCCCGATAGAAAACTTTCAAAACAATAAAGTCCAGATTGGAAATTAGGAGAGCGGCAGGTTGGCAGAATAGGCACGGAGCTCACTATTAGTCCGGGGGAGAGACATTTTAATATAAGTGGAGATACTGCAGGGTCAAGGAAGAGTAGGGGATGAAACAGCAGAGGAAACAGTTCTGGAACTTGTGATTCACAGTGTACCTGCGTGGAGAGTGTGGGAGCCCAATTCGGGACACCAGCGGCAGACTCAACACACCAGCGCTGGAACGTGAGGTGAGCCGAAACTCAATAGCCCGAGACACCCTCGGGCAAGTGGAAAGAGGAGGCTAGAGGGAGCGAGGCTTGAAACTCCGTGGGGAAAAATTCACCAGGCTAACTAGAAGAGAGAGAGGAAAAAAAGAAAAAAAGGTGACCGATAAGGACACAAGTTTCTCTCTCTCCGCTCACCTCTCAAAGGCGAGCAAGACAGAGCAGGCGCCATTTTGGACATACATCATAAGCAGGGCGACCTCAGGTCTGCACCAGCCCTGAGCCTAGCAGAAACACGAGACTCTGGGGGGAGGGGTGAAAAAACAGGAGGTTAGGATCTAACTTGGCAACCCAGTGGGAGACTGCAGGAGAATTGGAGCCCACACTGAGGGCAGCACAGATTCCCTGTGTGGTCCTTGGGAAAGAGCTTCTGATCTCTGGCTCCTGTGGGTATATTATTTGCCTGCTAACTACATCCAATTACGTTCAGCTGTGCAGAATTACTTCCCTTTTGAATCAAAAAAAGAAAGAGAGATTTACCACACCTAACCTGGGATTGTCATCTTTGACACACCCTCAACCCTGAGGAACCAAACACAGCTCTCAGTCCACACTCATCTCAAACCTCTAAGACTCCACTGAAAGCAGACAGTCCACTTAATATAGAGCCATAGTGTAACAAGAAAAAGCACCACAGTGAAGAAACCAAATATCTCCAACATGCCAAACAACAAACGCAAAAACCAAGCTAACGAGAAAAAGGAAGACACTATGACGCCCCAAATGAAAAAGACACCCCAATTTAAGAGTATGAAGACGATGAGATCGAAGAAATGAAAGAAGCGGATCTCAAAAAATTGATAAGAACATTAAGAAGTTCTCAAAAACAAATTCTTGAACTACAGAAATCCTTAATGGACAAGATAGAAAATCTCTCTCGTGAAAATGAAATATTAAGGAGGAATCCAAATGAAATGAAACAACTAGTGGAACAAGAAACTGTGATAGTGATGAGAAATCATAATGAAATGAAGAATTCAATAGATCAAATGACAAACACATTAGAGAGCCTTAAGAGCAGAATGGGCAAAGCAGAAGAGAGAATATCAGACTTAGAAGACAGAGAACAGGAAAGGAAACAGGCAAACCAAAGAAAAGAAGAAGAAATCAGAAATCTAAAACATATTGTCAGGAATCTACAGGATACTATTAAAAAACCCAACATTCGGGTTCTAGGAGTTCCTGAAGGCATGGAGAAGGAGAAAGGATTAGAAGGCATTTTCAGTGACATACTAGCAGAAAATTTCCCAGGTTTGGAGAAGGACAGAGGCATCTTAGTACAGGAAGCTTATAGAACCCCTAATAAACATGACCAAAAGAGATCCTCACCACGACATGTTGTAATCAAACTCACCACAGTGAAACATAAAGAAAAGATCCTAAAATGTTCAAGAGAGTAACATCAGATTACTCTTAGAGGATCTCCAATTAGACTCACAGAAGACTTCTCATCAGAAACCCTACAAGCTAGAAGGAAATGGCGAGACATAGCCCAGGTATTAAGAGAGAAAAACTGCCAGCCCAGAATACTATATCCTGCAAAGCTCTCATTTGTGAATGAAGGTGAAATTAAGACTTTTCATAGCAAACAGAAACTGAAAGAATTTGTTGCCACTCATCCTGCCCTGCAAAAGATGCTTAAAGATGTGTTACACACAGAAACACAGAAACACGGTCACCAATATGAAAGAAGGTAAAGGAAGGAAACCTCACAGCAAAAGATCACAGGAAGCTCAATTTCTCTTTGACATACAATTAAACTCTGATGCTCGGTTAAAGCAATGTGTTAAAGTAATCGATTATGTGCTCTTGATGTCTGTTCAATTCTAATTGTTCAAAAACAGCTGAATTTTTATTAAGAGCTATGGGTTATTTAAATATGTGCTTATTTTCAAAGATTTGAATAGTCACCTTGTAACAATGATCAAATTTGGTCTATGTTATGTCATGATTTTAAGGAATCTTATTTCAACCAGATATGTTGGATTTTGAGCCTTCTTGGCATTCTTGACAGGCATTCAGAAAATCAAAGTTTCAAACAATCTGGTCTCTAAAATTTCCAGTAAATCCTGGACTTTGGTTTTTCCAGTTTGGGCCCAACTGAAAAAATCCAAGGACCTATGTCTCTCATCTTATAGAGACACCAACTAAGCAGGCTATTTGGATTATATTAGAAGGACTGTCAGGATGTGATGTGGTACCAGACTTTAAGTTTCTATAATGGAAAATGCTATTAATACAAATGTTTGAGAATTAAAACGTCTAATGATCTTGTGTTACTAGACATGATAGTTATCTTAATGAGAAAGCCCCAGAGGCCTAAAGGGTTAAATACTTGTAAAATCCTACTAGTGCTTTCAAAAATACTGTGAAGTAAGCAAGTGCCTCTTGTTGGTTGATGTGTTTATAATTTTAAACATGGTGTGGAATTCATGTGAAGTGTATCGAGAAAATCACAGAAAAATGGTTTTGGAGAAAAGCGAAGACTTTTCGTTAGGAAAGTGCATAAAATGTCATCGATACAAACAGAAATATGATGTTTGTTTGCCACAGTTCCTCTAGCTTTCTCCCTAAAAAATACGAATGTGGAGAGCTGGTGTCCCCATGATGAACCAATTAGTGTTTCTACAGTACAAATTGAAATGTTCCCTGATAAAAACAGTCAAAACAATAGACTCCATCGATAATATCCAGAAAACACAAACAAAGAGTCTGCAGCAATATCTGGGATTGAGTTACCAAAACACAACCGGATATTTTTCGGATTTCATCCAATCATATCCGGAAAATGTCGTTTGGAATTCGGATGCAATGGACTGAGAAAAGCACTGGTAAAATGGTTTTGGAGAAAAGCAAAGTCTTTTTGTTAGGGAAGAGCATAAAATGTCATCGATACAAGCAGAAATATCATGTTTGTTTGCCACAGTTCCTCTAGCTTTCTCCCTAGAAAATACGAATGTGTAGAGCTGGTGTTTCTATGTGGGACCAGTTAGTGTTTCCAAGCACAAAATTAAATGTTCCCTGAAAAAAAAATTCAAAACAATGAAGTCCTTGGATAATATCCGAAAAAAACAAGCACAGAGGCAGTAGCAATATCTGGGATTGAGTTAGCCAGGACGAAACTGATATTTCCAGCTTCATCCAGTCAGATTCAGACCCACTGGTATGGAATTCGTATGCAATGGACCGAGAAAATCACAGTACAAATGGTTTGGAGAAAAGCAAAGTCTTTTCGTTAGGATAGTGAATCAAGTGTCATCTATACAAACAGAAATATCGTGTTTGTTTGCCGCATTTCCTCTAGCTTTCTCCCTAGAAAATATGAATGTGTAGAGCTGGTGTCCCCATCATGAACCAATTAGTGTTTCAAGGGTACAAAATTAAATGTTCCCTGATAAAAACATTCAAAACAATAAAGTCCGTAGATAATATCAGGAATACACAAACACAGAGGCTGTAGCAATATCTGGGATTGAGTTAGCCAAAACAAAACCGGATATTCCTGGTTTCATCGACTCATATCTCTACAAAGTGGTGTGGAATTCGTATGAAGTGTACCGAGAAATCACAGAAAAATGGTTTTGGAGAAAAGCAAAGTCTTTTCGTTAGGAAAGTGCATAAAATGTCATCTATACAAACAGAAATATCATGTTTGTTTGCCGCAGTTCCTCTAGCTTTCTCCCTAGAAAATATGAATGTGTAGAGCTGGTGTCCCCATGATGAACCAATTAGAGTTTCTACAGTACACAATGAAATGTTCCCTGATAAAAATATTCAAAACAATAAAGTCCATCGATAATATCCAGAAAACACAAACACAGAGGCTGTAGCAATATCTAGGATTGAGTTAGCCAAAACAAAACCGGATATTTCTGGTTTCATCCAGTCATATCCGGACAAACTGGTGTGGAATTCGTATGCAATGGACCGAGAAAATCAGAGTAAAAATGGTTTTGGAGAAAAGCAAAGTCTTTTCGTTAGGAAAGTGCATAAAATGTCATCTATACAAACAGAAATATCATGTATGTTTTTTTCGTAGTTCCTCTAGCTTTCTCCCTTGAAAAAACGAATGTGTAGAGCTGGTGTCCCCAAGATGATCCAATTAGTGTTTCTGCGGTTCAAAATTAAATGTTCCCTTTTGAAAACTTTCAAAACAATGAAGTCCATCGATAATATCCAGAACACAAACACAGAAACTTTCACAATATTTCGCATTGAGTTAGCCAAAGAACAACTGGATATTTCTGGTTTCATCCAGTCATATCCGGACAAACTGGTGTGGAATTCGTATGCAATGGACCGAGATAATCACAGTAAATATGGTTTTGGAGAAAAGCAAAGTCTTTTCATTAGGCAACTGCATAAAATGTCATCTATACAAACAGAAATATCATGTTGTTTGCCACAGTTCCTCTAGCTTTCTCCCTAGAAAATACGAGTATGTTCAACTGGTGTCTCCATGTGGAACGAATTACTGTATCCAAGCTCAAAAAAAAATGTTCCCTGATAAAAAACATTCAAAACAATAAAGTCCGTTGATAATATCCAGAAAACACAAACACAGTGGCTGTAGCAATATCTAGGTTTCAGTTAGACAAAACAAAACCAGCTATTTCTGGTTTCATCCAGTCATATCCGGACAAAGTTGTGTGGAATTCGTATGCAATGGACCAAGAAAATCACAGTACAAATGGTTTTGGAGACAAGCAAAGTCTTTTCGTTAGGCAAGTGCATAAAATATCATCTATATAAACAAAAATATCGTGTTTGTTGCCACAGTTCCTCTAGCTTTCTCCATAGAAAATATGAATATGTTCAACTGGGGTCTCCATGTGGAACCAATTACTGTATCTAAGCTCAAAATAAAATGTTCCCCTATAAAAACATTCAAAAAAATAAAGTCCATTGATATTATCCAGAAAACACAAACACAGAGGCTGTAGCAATATCTGGGATTGAGTTAGCAAAAACACAAGCAGATATTTCTGGTTTCATCCAGTCATATCCGGACAAACTGGTGTGGAATTTGAATGCAATGGATGGAGAAAATCAGAGTAAAAATGGTTTTGGAGAAAAGCAAAGTCTTTTCGTTAGGCAAGTGCATAAAATGTCATCTATACAAACAGAAATATCATGTATGTTTGTCGTAGTTCCTCTAGCTTTCTCCCTTGAAAAAACGAATGTGTAGAGCTGGTGTCCCCATGATGAACTAATTAGTGTTTGTACGGTTCAAAATTAAATGTTCCCTTATACAAATTTTCAAAACAATGAAGTCCATCGATAATATCCAGAACACAAACACAGAAACTTTCACAATATTTCGCATTGAGTTAGCCAAAGAACAACCGGATATTTCTGGTTTCTTCCAGTCATATCCGGACAAACTGGTGTGGAATTCGTATGTAATGGACCGAGAAAATCACAGTAAAAATGGTTTTGGAGAAAAGCAAAGTCTTTTCGTTAGGGAAGAGCATAAAATGTCATCGATACAAGCAGAAATATCATGTTTGTTTGCCACAGTTCCTCTAGCTTTCTCCCTAGAAAAACGAATGTGTAGAGCTGGTGTCCCCATGATGAACCAATTAGTGTTTGTACGGTTCAAAATTAAATGTTCCCTTATACAAATTTTCAAAACAATGAAGTCCATCGATAATATGCAGAACACAAACACAGAAACTTTCACAATATTTCGCATTGAGTTAGCCAAAGAACAACCGGATATTTCTGGTTTCTTCCAGTCATATCCGGACAAAGTGGTGTGGAATTCGTATGTAATGGACCGAGAAAATCACAGTAAAAATGGTTTTGGAGAAAAGCAAAGTCTTTTTGTTAGGGAAGAGCATAAAATGTCATCGATACAAGCAGAAATATCATGTTTGTTTGCCACAGTTCCTCTAGCTTTCTCCCTAGAAAATACGAATGTGTAGAGCTGGTGTTTCTATGTGGGACCAGTTAGTGTTTCCAAGCACAAAATTAAATGTTCCCTGAAAAAAAAATTCAAAACAATGAAGTCCTTGGATAATATCCGAAAAAAACAAGCACAGAGGCAGTAGCAATATCTGGGATTGAGTTAGCCAGGACGAAACCGATATTTCCAGCTTCATCCAGTCAGATTCAGACCCACTGGTATGGAATTCATATGCAATGGACCGAGAAAATCACAGTACAAATGGTTTGGAGAAAAGCAAAGTCTTTTCGTTAGGATAGTGAATCAAGTGTCATCTATACAAACAGAAATATCGTGTTTGTTTGCCGCATTTCCTCTAGCTTTCTCCCTAGAAAATATGAATGTGTAGAGCTGGTGTCCCCATCATGAACCAATTAGTGTTTCAAGGGTACAAAATTAAATGTTCCCTGATAAAAACATTCAAAACAATAAAGTCTGTAGATAATATCAGGAATACACAAACACAGAGGCTGTAGCAATATCTGGGATTGAGTTAGCCAAAACAAAACCGGATATTCCTGGTTTCATCGACTCATATCTCTACAAAGTGGTGTGGAATTCGTATGAAGTGTACCGAGAAATCACAGAAAAATGGTTTTGGAGAAAAGCAAAGTCTTTTCGTTAGGAAAGTGCATAAAATGTCATCTATACAAACAGAAATATCATGTTTGTTTGCCGCAGTTCCTCTAGATTCCTCCCTAGAAAATACGGATGTGTAGAGCTGGTGTCCCCATGATGAACCAATTAGAGTTTCCACAGTACACAATGAAATGTTCCCTGATAAAAACATTCAAAACAATAAAGTCCATCGATAATATCCAGAAAACACAAACACAGAGGCTGTAGCAATATCTAGGATTGAGTTAGCCAAAACACAACCAGATATTTCTGGTTTCATCCAGTCATATCCGGACAAACTGGTGTGGAATTCCTGTGCAATGGACCGAGAAAATCACAGTAAAAATGGTTTGGAGAACAGCAAAGTCTTTTCGTTAGGCAAGTGCATAAAATGTCATCTACACAAACAGAAATATCATGTTTGTTTGCCGCTTTTCCTCTAGATTTCCCCCTAGGAAATACGAATGTGTAGAGCAGGTTTCTCCATGTGGAACCAATTACTGTATACAAGCTCAAAGTTAAATGTTCCCCGATAAAAAACATTAAAAATAATAAAGTCCGTGGATAATATCAGGAATACTCAAACACAGAGTCTGTACCAATATCATGTTTGTTTGCCGCAGTTCCTCTAGCTTTCTTCTTAGAAAATACGACTGTGTAGAGCTGATGTCTCCATGTGAAAGCAATTAGTGTTTCCAAGCTCAAAGTTAAATGTTCCCTGTTAAAAAATATTCAAAACAATAAAGTCCGTGGAAAATATCAGGAATACACAAACACAGAGGCAGTAGCAATATCTGGGATTGAGTTAGCCAAAAGAAAACCAGATATTTCCGGTTTCATCCCATCATATCCTGACAAACTGTTGTGGAACTCGTATGCAGTGTATCAAGAAAATCACAGTATAAATGGTTTTGGAGAAAAGCGAAGTCTTTTCTTTAGGCAAGTGCATAAAATGTAATCTACACAAACAGAAATATCATGTTTGACGCAGTTCCTCTAGCTTTCTCCCTAGAAAATACGAATGTGTAGGACTGATGTCTGCATGTGGAACCAATTAGTGTTTCCAAGCCCAAAATTAAATGTTCCCTGATAAAAAAAAAGAAAACAATAAACTTGGTGGATAATATCAGGAATACACATACACAGAGCTGGTTGCAATATCTGGGATTGAGTTAGCCAAAAAAGAACCGGATATTTCCGGTTTCATCCAGTCATATCCAGACAAACTGGTGTGGAATTCGTATGCAGTGTATCGTGCAAATTACAGAAAAATCGTTGTGGAGAAAAGCAAAGTCTTTTCATTAGGCAAGTGCATAAAATGTCATCTAGATAAACAGAAATATCATGTTTGTTTGCCACAGTTCCTCTAGCTTTCTACTTAGAAAATACGAAGGTGTAGAGCTGGTGCCCCCATGATGAACGAATTAGTGTTTCCAAGAACAAAATTAAATGTACCCTGATAAAAAATTCAAACCAATCAATTCCATCGATAATATTCATAAAACACAAACACATAGGCTGTAGCAATATTTCAGATTGAGTTAGCCAAAACACAACCGGATATTTCCAGTTTCATCCAGTCATATCCGGACAAACTGGTGTGGAATTCGTATGCAATGGAATGAGAAAATCACATTAAAATGGTTTTGGAGAAAAGCAAAATCTTTTCATTAGGCAAGTGCATAAAATGTCATCTATACAAACAGAAATACCATGTTTGTTTGCCGCAGTTCCACTAGCTTTCTCCCTAGAAAATACGAATATGTAGAGCTGGTGTCCCCATGATGAAACAATTACTGTATCCAAGCTAAAAATAAAATGTTCCCTGATAAAAAAATTTCAAAACAATAAAGTCTGTGGATAATATCGGGAATACACAAAAACAGATTCTTTCACAATAATTCGGATTGTATTAGCCAAAACACAACCGGGTATTTCCGGTTTCATCCATTCATATCTGACAAACTGGTGTGGAATTTGTATGCAATGGACCGAGAAAATCACAGTAAAAATGATTTTGGAAAAATGCAAAGTCTTTTCGTTAGGCAAGTGCGTAAAATGTCATCTATACAAACAGAAATATCGTGTTTGTTTGTCGCAGTTCTTCTAGCTTTCTCCCTAGAAAATACGAATGTGTAGAGCTGGTGTCTCCATGATGAACCAATTAGTTTTTCTACGGTACAAAATTAAATGTTCCCTGATAAAAACATTCAAAACAATAAAAACCATCGATAATATCCAGAAAATACAAACACAGAGGATTTCACAATATTTTGGATTGAGTGGGCCAAAAAAAAAAAAACCAGGTATTTCTGGTTTCATCCAGACATATGCAGACAAATTGGATTGGAATTCGTATGCAATGGACCGAGGAAATCACAGTTAAAATGGTTTTGGAGAAAAGCAAAGTCTTTTCATGAGGCAAGTGCATAAAATGTCATCTATAAAAACAGAAATATCATGTTGTTTGCCACAGTTCCTCTAGCTTTCTCCCTAGAAAATACGAGTATGTTCAACTGGTGTCTCCATGTGGAATGAATTACTGTATCCAAACTCAAAAAAAAAATGTCTCTGATAAAAAACATTCAAAACAATAAAGTCCGTTGATAATATCCAGAAAACACAAACACAGTGGCTGTAGCAATATCTGGGTTTCAGTTAGGCAAAACAAAACCAGATATTTCTGGTTTCATCCAGTCATATCCGGACAAAGTGGTGTGGAATTCGTATGCAATGGACCGAGAAAATCACAGTACAAATGGTTTGGAGAAAAGCAAAGTCTTTTCGTTAGGATAGTGAATCAAGTGTCATCTATACAAACAGAAATATCGTGTTTGTTTGCCACATTTCCTCTAGCTTTCTCCCTAGAAAATATGAATGTGTAGAGCTGGTGCCCCATCATGAACCAATTAGTGTTTCAAGAGTACAAAATTAAATGTTCAATGATAAAAACATTCAAAACAATAAAGTCCGTAGATAATATCAGTAATACACAAACACAGAGGCTGTAGCAATATCTGGGATTGAGTTACCCAAAACAAAACCGGATATTTCTGGTTTCATCGACTCATATCTGGACAAAGTGGTGTGGAATTCGTATGAAGTATACCGAGAAATCACAGAAAAATGGTTTTGGAGAAAAGCAAAGTCTTTTCGTTAGGAAAGTGCATAAAATGTCATCTATACAAACAGAAATATCATGTTTGTTTGCCGCAGTTCCTCTAGCTTTCTCCCTAGAAAATACGAATGTGTAGAGCTGGTGTCCCCATGATGAACCAATTAGAGTTTCTACAGTACACAATGAAATGTTCCCTGATAAAAACATTCAAAACAATAAAGTCCATCGATAATATCCAGAAAACAAAAACACAGAGGCTGTAGTAATATCTGGGATTGAGTTAGCCAAAACAAACCCGGATATTTCTGGTTTCATCCAGTCATATCCGGACAAACTGGTGTGGAATTCGTATGCAATGGACCGAGAAAATCAGAGTAAAAATGGTTTTGGAGAAAAGCAAAGTCTTTTCCTTAGGAAAGTGCATAAAATGTCATCTATACAAACAGAAATATCATGTATGTTTTTTTCGTAGTTCCTCTAGCTTTCTCCCTTGAAAAAACGAATGTGTAGAGCTGGTGTCCCCAAGATGATCCAATTAGTGTTTCTACGGTTCAAATTTAAATGTTCCCTTATGAAAACTTTCAAAACAATAAAGACCATCGATAATATCCAGAACACAAACACAGAAACTTTCACAATATTTCGCATTGAGTTAGCCAAAAACAACCGGATATTTCTGGTTTCATCCAGTCATATCCGGACAAACTGGTGTGGAATTCGTATGCAATGGACCGAGAAAATCATAGTAAATTGGTTTTGGAGAAAAGCAAAGTCTTTTTGTTAGGCAAGTGCATAAAATGTCATCGATACAAACAGAAATATCATGTTTGTTTGATTCAGTTCCTCTGGCTTTCTCCCTAGAAAATACGAATATGTTCACCTGATGTCTCCATGTGGAACCAATTACTGTATCCAAGCTCAAAATTAAATGTTCCCCGATAAAAAACATTTAAAAAAACAAAGTCCATTGATATATCCAGAAAACACAAACACAGAGGCAGTTGCAATATCTGGGATTGAGTTAGCCAAAACAAAACCGGATATTTCCAGTTTCATACAGTCATATCCAGAAAAACTGGTGTGGAATTCGTATGCCTTGGACTGAGTAAATCACAGTCCAAATGGTTTTGGCGAACAGCAAAGTCTTTTCTTTAGGCAAGTGCATAAAATGTCATCGATACAAACAGAAATATCATGATGTTTGTCGCAGTTCCTCTAGCATTCTCCCTAGAAAAAACGACTGTGTAGAGCAGGTGTCCCGATGATGAACCAATTAGTGTTTCCACTGTACAAAATTAACTGTTCCCCAATAAAAAGCATTCAAAATAATAAAGTCCGTGGATAATATCAGGAATACACAAACACAGAGGCTGTAGCAATATCATGTTTGTTTGTCACAATTCCTCTAGCTTTCTTCTTAGAAAATATGACTGTGTAGAGCTGATGTCTCCATGTGAAACCAATTAGTGTTTCCAAGATCAAAATAAAATGTTCCCTGATAAAAAACATTCAAAACAGTAAAGTCCGTGGATAATATTAGGAATACACAAACACAGAGGCTGTAGCAATATCTGGGATTGAGTTAGCCAAAGCAAAACCGGATATTTCCGGTTTCATCCAGTCATATCCGGTAAACTGGTGTGGAATTCGTATGCAATGGACCTAGAAAATCACAGTAAAATTGGTTTTGGAGAAAAGCAAAGTCTTTTCGTTGGGCAAGTGCATAAAATGACATCGATACAAACAGAAATATCATGTTTGTTTGTCGCAGTTCCTCTACTATTCTCCCTAGAAAATAGGAATGTGTAGAGCTGGTGTCTCCTTGTAGAAGCAATTAGTGTTTCCAGGAACAAAAGTAAATGTTCTCCGATAAAAAAAATTGAAAACAGTAAAGTCCGTTGATAATATCAGGAATACACAAAAACAGAGACTGTAGCAATATCTGGGATTCAGTTAGCCAAAACAAAACCGGATATTTCCGGTTTCATCCAGTCATATCCGGACAAACTGGTTTGGAATTCGTATTCAATGGACGGAGAAAATCACAGTCAAAATGGTTTTGGAGAAAAGCAAAGTCTTTTCCTTAGGCAAGTGCATAGAATGTCGTCTATACAAACAGAAATATTATGTTTATCTGCCGCAGTTCCTCTAGCTTTCTCCCTAGAAAATATGAATGTGTAGAGCTGGTGTCCCCATGATGAAGCAATTAGTGTTTCTATGCTACAAAATTAAATGTTCCCTGATAAAAACATTCAAAACAATAAAGTCCATCGATAATATCCAGTAAACACAAACACAGAAACTCACAATATTTTGCATTGAGTTAGCCAAAGAACAACCGGATATTTCTGTTTTCATCCAGTCATATCCGGAAAAACTGGTGTGGAATTCGTAAGCAATGGGCTGAAAAAATCAGAGTAAAATCGTTTTGGAGAAAAGCAAAGTGTTTTCTTTAGGCAAGTGCATAAAATATCATCGATACAAACAGAAACATCATGTTTGTTACCGCAGTTCGTCTAGCTTTCTCCCTAGAAATACGAGTATATAGAGGTGGTGTCTCCATGTGGAACCAATTACTTTATCCAAGCTCAAAATAAAATATTCCCCGATAATAACATTCAAAACAATAAAGTCCATTGATAATATGAGGAATACACAAACACAGAGGCTGTAGCAATATCTGGGATTGAGTGAGCCAAAACAAAACCGGATATTTCTGGTTTCATGCAGTCAGATCCGGACAATCTGGCGTGCAATACGTATGTAATGGACCGTTAAAATCAGAGTAAAAATGGTTTTGGAGAAAGCAAAGATTTTCGATAGGCAAGTGCATAAAATGTCATTTATACAAACAGAAATACCATGTTTGTTTACCAAGTTCCTCTAGCTTTCTCCCTAGAAAATATGAATGTGTAGAGCTGGTGTCCCCATGATGAACCAATTAGAGTTTCTGTGGTAAAAAATTAAATGTTCCCTGATAAAAACTTTCAAAACAATAAAGTCCATCGATAATATCCAGAAAACACAAACACACAGGCTGTAGCAATATTTCGGATTGAGTTAGCCAAAACACAACCAGATACTTCTGGTTTCATCCAGTCATATCCGGATAAAGTGGTGTGGAATTTGTATGCAATGGACCGAGAAAATCACAGTAAAAATGGTTTTGGAGAAAAGCAAAGTCTTTTCGTTACGAAAGTGCATAAAATGTCATCTATACAAACAGAAATATCATGTTTGTTTGCCACAGTTCCTCTAGCTTTCTCCTTAGAAAATACGAACATATAGAGCTGGTGTCTCCATGTGGAACCATTTACTGTATCTAAGCTCAAAAGAAAATGTTCCCTGATAAAAAACATTCAATAATAAAGTCCGTTGATAATATCAGGAATACACAAACACAGAGGCTGTAGCAATATCTGGGTTTGAGTGACCCTAAAAACAAGCGGATATTTCCGGTTTCACCCAGACATTTCCGGATAAATTAGTGTGGAATTCGTATGCAATGGACCGAGAAAATTAGAGTAAAAATGGTTTTGGAGAAAAGCAGTCTTTTCGTTAGGAAAGTGCATAAAATGACATCGATACAAAAAGAAATATCATGTTTGTTTGCCGCAGTTCCTCTAACTTTCTCCCTAGAAAATACGAATGTGTAGAGCTGGTGTCTCCATGTGGAATGCATTAGTGTATCCAAGCTCAAAATAAAATGTTCCCCAATAAAAAACATTGAAATCAATAAAGTCTGTGGATAATATCAGGAATACACAAACAGAGAGTCTGTAGCAATATCTGGGATTGAGTTAGCCAAAACACAACCGGATACTTCCTGTTTCATCCAGTCATGTCCGGACAAACATGTGTGGAAATCATATGCAATGGACCGAGAAAATCACAGTAAAAATGGTTTTGGAGAAAAGCAAAGTCTTTTCGTTAGGCAAGTGCACACAATGTCATCTAGACAAACATAAATATCATGTTTGTTTTCCACAGTTCCTCTAGCTTTCTCCCTAGAATATACGAATGTGTAGAGCTCGTGTCCCCATGATGAACCAATGAGTGTTTCTACGGTATAAAAATAAATGTTCACTAAAAAAAATATTCAAAACAATAAAGTCCATCGATAATATCCAGACAACACAAACACAGAGTCTGTAGCAATATCTGGGTTTGAGTTAGCCAAAACACAACCGTATATTTCTGGTTTCTTCCTGTCATATCCGGACAATGGTGTGGAATTCGTATGCAATGGCCCGAGAAAATCACAGTAAAAATGATTTTGGAGAAAAGCAAAGTATTTTCATTAGGCAATTGCAAAAATGTCATCGATACAAACAGAAATATCATGTTTGTTTTCCACAGTTCATCTAGCTTTCTCACTTGAATGTACGAATATGTATAGCTGGTGTCTCCATGTGGAAAAAATTATTGTTTCGAAGTACAAAATTAAATGTTCCCTGTTAAAAAACATTCAAAACAATAAAGTCTGTGGATATTATCAGGAATACACAAACACAGAGGCTGTAGCAATATCTGGGATTAAGTTGTCCAAAACAAAACCGGATATTTCTGGTTTCATCCAGTCATATCCGGACAAACAGGTGTGGAATTCGTCTGCAATGGACCGAGAAAATCACAGTAGAAATGGTTTTGGAGAAAAGCAAAGTCTTTTCGTTAGGCATGTGCATAAAATGTCATCTATACAAACAGAAATATCATGTTTGTTTGCCACAGTTCCTCTAGATTTCTCCCTAGAAAATACGAATATGTAGAGCTGGTGTCTCCATTAGGAAACAATTAGTCTTTCGCAGCACAAAATTAAATGATCCCAGATAAAAAACATTCAAATCAATAAAGCTGTGGAAATATCATGTTTGTTTGCCGCAGTTCCTCTAGCATTCTCCCTATAAAATACGAATGTGTAGAGCTGGTGTCCCCATGATGAACCAATTAGTGTTTCTACAGTACAAAAATAAATGTTCCCGAGCAAGCAGTAAGATGGCGGAATAGGCAGGGAGCACACTATTAGTCCGGGGGAGAGATAGTTTAATATAAGTGGAGATACTGCCGGGTCAAGGAAGAGTAGGGGAAGAAACAGCCGAGAAAACTCTTCCGGAACTAGTGATTCACAGTGTACCTGCGTGAATAGCGTGGGAGCCCAAGTTTGGGACACCAGTGGCAGCCTCAACGCACCAGCATTGGAACGCGAGGTGAACCAAACCTCAATAACCCAAGACACCAGCGAGCAGGCGGAAAGTGGAGGCTAGAAGGAATGAGGCTTGATACTCCGTGGGGAAAAATTCACCAGGCTAACTAGAAGAGAGAGAGGAAAAAAATAAAAAAAGTGACCGATACGGACACAAGCTTCTCTCTCTCCGCTCATGTCTCAAAGGTGAGCAAGACAGAGCAGCGCCATTTTGGACATACATCATAGGCAGGGTGACCTCAGGTCTGCACCAGCCCTGAGCCTAGAAGAAAAACCTGACTCTGGGGGGAGGGGTGAAATAACAGGAGATTAGCATCTAACTTGGCAACCCAGTGGGAGATTGCAGGAGAATTGGAGCCCATACTGAGGGCAGCAGAGATTCCCTGTGTGGTCCTTGGGAAAGAGCTTCCGATCTCTGGCTCCAGTGGGCATATCATTTGCCTGCTAACTACCTCCAATTACATTCAGCTGTGCGGAATTACTTCCATTTTGATCAAAAAAAAGAAAGAAAGAGAGATTTACCACACCTAACCTGGGATTGTCATCTTTGACACACCCTCAACCCTGAGGAACCAAACACAGCTCTCAGTCCACACTCATCTCAAACCTCTAAGGCTCCACTGAAAGCAGACAGTCCACTTAATATAGAGCCATAGTGTAACAAGAAAAAACACCACAGTGAAGAAACCAAATATCTCCAACATGCCAAACAACAAACGCAAAAAACAAGCTAACAAGAACAAGGAAGACACTATGACGCCCCCAAATGAAAAAGACACCCCAATTCAAGATTATGAACACGATGAGATTGAAGCAATGCAATAAGTGGATATCAAAAAAATTGATAAGAACATTAAGAAGTTCTCAAAAACAAATTCTTGAACTACAGAAATCCTTAATGGACAAGATAGAAAATCTCTCTTGTGAAAAGGAAATATTAAGGAGGAATCCAAATGAAATGAATCAACTAGTGGAACAAGAAACTGTGATAGTGACGAGAAATCATAATGAAATGAAGAATTCAATAGATCAAATGACAAACACATTAGAGAGCCTTAAGAGCAGAATGGGCGAAGCAGAAGAGAGCATATCAGACTTAGAAGAGGGAGAACAGGAAAGGAAACAGGCAAACCAAAGAAAAGAAGAAGAAATCAGAAATCTAAAACATATTGTCAGGAATCTACAGGATACTATTAAAAAACCCAATATTCGGGTTCTAGGATTTCCTGAAGGCATGGAGAGGGAGAAAGGATTAGAAGGCATTTTCAGTGAGATACTAGCAGAAAATTTCCCAGGTTTGGAGAAGGACAGAGGCATCTTAGTACAGGAAGCTTATAGAACCCCTAATAAACATGACCAAAAGAGATCCTCACCATGACATGTTGTAATCAAACTCACCACAGTGAAACATAAAGAAAAGATCCTAAAATGTGCAAGAGAGAAACGTCAGATTACTCTTAGAGGATCTCCAATTAGACTCACAGCAGACTTCTCATCAGAAACCCTACTAGCTAGAAGGGAATGGCGAGACATAGCCCAGGGACTAAGAGCGAAAAACTGCCAGCCCAGAATACTATATCCTGCAAAGCTCTCATTTGTGAATGAAGGTGAAATTAAGACTTTTCATAGCAAACAGAAACTGAAAGAATTTGTTGCCACTCATCCTGCCCTGCAAAAGATGCTTAAAGATGTGTTACACACAGAAACACAGAAACACGGTCACCAATATGAAAGAAGGTAAAGGAAGGAAACCTCACAGTGAAAGATCACAGGAAGCTCAATTTCTCTTTGACATACAATTAAACTCTGATGCTCGGTTAAAGCAATGTGTTAAAGTAATCGATTATGTGCTCTTGATGTCTGTTCAATTCTAATTGTTCAAAAACAGCTGAATTTTTATTAAGAGCTATGGGTTATTTAAATATGTGCTTATTTTCAAAGATTTGAATAGTCACCTTGTAACAATGATCAAATTTGGTCTATGTTATGTCATGATTTTAAGGAATCTTATTTCAACCAGATATGTTGGATTTTGAGCCTTCTTGGCATTCTTGACAGGCATTCAGAAAATCAAAGTTTCAAACAATCTGGTCTCTAAAATTTCCAGTAAATCCTGGACTTTGGTTTTTCCAGTTTGGGCCCAACTGAAAAAATCCAAGGACCTATGTCTCTCATCTTATAGAGACACCAACTAAGCAGGCTATTTGGATTATATTAGAAGGACTGTCAGGATGTGATGTGGTACCAGACTTTAAGTTTCTATAATGGAAAATGCTATAATACAAATGTTTGAGAATTAAAACGTCTAATGATCTTGTGTTACTAGACATGATAGTTATCTTAATGAGAAAGCCCCAGAGGCCTAAAGGGTTAAATACTTGTAAAATCCTACAGGTGCTTTCAAAAATACTGTGAAGCAAGCAAGTGCCTCTTGTTGGTTGATGAATTTATAATTTTAAACATGGCGACTTAAAGTCTTTTGTCATCCATAGTTATATATGCTGTGCTGCTCATAAAACTAAAGCGTTGTTGGTTCTGTGTTTAGCTGTCCTCCTATAGGTTCCTATGGACTTTTTCCAGCCACTTCTATTGTATTCAGTACTTTGGGATGGCTCTGTAAACAGAGGAAGCCAATAATGTATTAACAGTACCAACTGAGAGAAAGTATGGTTAACTGAGGTTACTAAAAACAAAAAGCAATTCAAATCCATTGGCAATATACAAAAAGAGTTAAAGATTTTAAAAGCTATTATTAAAATTGCTATATTGGTCTATTATGCTATGTTATATGTGTGTACATATTGTATGTCCACATGGGGAAATTTTATTAAGAGTTTTATTTTAAATGGCTTATAGATAAAATTGTCCATAAATTTAAGCTGCTAAAATCAATCAAAGATACATTTTAATTGGTGTGACCTGAATCTCTGTATCATATGTTTTAAACGTGTTGGTAGAAAGAAACTAAAAACATTTTAGATGGTTGTGCTTAAGTTTACTGGCTAAACAAACTACACCATGTTAGATATTTAAGAGGTGTTTTCAAATACATGATTCTTAAAATTTCTAGAAGGCATTGGACCTTCTGGTAAATGTTTTCTTAAGTTGTTATCTAATGGTTGAAACTGTTTGCTAAGTATTCATGTGATATTGCTATTGTCAGCAAGCGATCTAGGACTTGCTCCCTCATTTCTCTATTCTAAGCCCAACTTGTTCTTTCATTTCTCTATTCTCTTCAAGGTAGGAAACTAATTCTATTATAAAGGAATGTGTAGGACGCACAATTTAATCTTTAGACCTTATAAAAGAGATGGCTAACATTTTTCTGTAATAGCATATCAAAATAAGAACTTCATTAATAATCTCATAGTAGATTCACTTTGCCATCAGCGAAGTAAACAGTAAGTAGAAAAAACCTCCCTTTCAGACCAAAGGGAAAGAATGTTTTAAAGTGAGAATATAATTTTCCTCATGGGCATTGTCTACCTTAGAAAAACTACTACAGAACATGCCTGTGACTATAGACTTGTAGTTCAGGCCGCAAAGATTAGAGATGGGACTTGGGCACTCCCTTGACTTGCATCCTCTGGTCTGCTTTAACACAAACCAGGAGGAAAAGAAAGCTTGGCATCAGAAGCAATGGGTGGCAGGCCTATTAATGGCTGATCTGTACAGTGATCTGCCCTCAAGGAGACCCAACAGGCCAGTCCACTGCAGTGGCTTTCAATGTGGTAAGCCTGGGCTTCAGCAGAACTCAGCCTGTGAAGAGCCCTGGCAGCTCTGCCAAGAGTTGGATCACTGGAAATGGACCTGCCCTGGAGTCGAAGGATGCCCAGGTCAGAGCCACAGATCTTATTGGCTCTAAGCTGAAAAGCCCTTCACTCAGCCCAACTTCCAAAGTGACCGCTGCAGCTGAGGGGATGGTCAAGTAGGGTCAGCAACATTGCAGGCAGAACTGTAAATTTCTTGTTAGAAATGCCACTTGCCTTGACCTGGCCAGCTCTCCTCCCAGGCCAGCCAAGTAATGAAAGTCAACAGAGTGCCTTCCCCTAGGAGGTTCACACCTCCCTTAGGATATACCCCATGTGAAGAGATAGATAGGTCTGGGCCTCTTAACTTACAAGGGCTAAAGCCCACCAGATTATTATCAAGCCCCTTCTATCAGGTTCTATTTGCCTCTCAATCAGAAAAATTACTTGTAGCTTAGACAGCACCTTTCTTAGCTCCTCTAATAATGACTCTGTCCTTTATTCTAGGCCCTGTCTAGTGCACTTGGGTCTCATTCCTTTGTAATCATAACCTCTACTCTACCACCAATGGCTCTACTCCCAACCTGTGTGTACTGATGGTCCTCTTCCCCACTTAATGCTGTATAATTGTTCAAACCTGGTAAATTCAACTCTAAGGATCATTGGTTACTATCCTCACTCTATCTTTTATGACCTTGTCTAAATATGATCAGAGTCGGTAAACTTGGAAGGCTTCCATAGCCTTGGCAACTCATGACGACAGCCTAGGATGGTTACTGGTGCAATAAACTAGAGTGTCAATTTGTTGGGTCAACAACAGGAGCCACTGTGCACTTGCTCCTCATATGGGATCTCTGTCCTTAATGTGCTGTACATTTTGATTTAATGCTATAACTAGTACTCAAACAGTATGTTTCACTTTGTGTTTCTATGTGGGTGCAAACTGTTGAAATCTTTATACTAAAATGATCTTCTGTATATAAAGTGAATTGAAAATGAATCTTGATGCAAATGGAAGGGGAGAGGGAGCGGGAGAGGGGAGGGTTGAGGGTGGGAGGGAAGTTATGGGAGGGGAAAGCCATTGTAATCCAAAAGCTGTACACTGGAAACTTATATTCATTAAATAAAAGTTAAAACAAAACAAAGCAAAACAAAATAAATGTTCCCTGATAAAAACATTCAAAACAATAAAGTCCGTTGATAATATCCAGAAAACACAAACAGAGAGGCTGTAGTAATATTTCAGATTGAGTTAGCCAAAACAGAACCGGATATTTCTGGTTTCATCCAGTCATATCCGGACAAACTGGAGTGGAATTTGTAAGCAATGGACCAAGAAAGTCACAGTAAAAATGGTTTTGGAGAAAAGCAAAGTCTTTTCCTTAGGCAAGTGCTTAAAATGTCATCTATACAAAAAGAAATATCATGTGTGTTTGTCACAGTTCCTCTAGCTTTCTCCCTAGAAAATAGGAATGTGTAGAGCTGGTGTCTCCATGTGGAACCAATTAGTGTTTCCAAGATCAAAATAAGATGTTCCCTGATAAAAAAAAAACATTCAAAACAATAAAGTACATGGATAATATCAGGAATACACAAACACAGAGGCTGTAGCAATATCTGGGATTGAGTTAGCCAAAACAAAACCGGATATTTCCGGTTTCATCCAGTCATATCTGGACAAACTGGTGTGGAATTCATGCGAAGAGTACCGAGAAAATCACAGAAAAATGGTTTTGTAGAACAGCAAAGTCTTTTCGTTAGGCAAGTGCATAAAATGTCATCTGTACAAACAGAAATATCATGTTTGTTTGCCGCAGTACCTCTAGCTTTCTCCCTAGAAAATATGAATGTGTAGAGCTGGTGTCTCCATTTGGAAAAAAATTAGTGTTTCTACGGTACAAAATTAAATGTTCCGTGATAAACATATTCAAAACAATAAAGTCCATCGATAATATCCAGAAAACACAAACACAGAGGCTTTCCAATATTTCAGATTGAGTGAGCCAAAACATAACCAGATACTTCTGGATTCATCCAGTCATATCCGGACAAAGTGGTGTGGAATTCGTATGAAATGGACAGAGAAAATCACAGTACAAATGGTTTTGGAGAAAAGCAAAGTCTTTTCATTAGGCAAGTGCATAAAATGTCATCTATACAAAAAGAAATATCATGTGTGTTTGTCACAGTTCCTCTAGCTTTCTCCCTAGAAAATAGGAATGTGTAGAGCTGTTGTCTCCATGTGGAACCAATTAGTGTTTCCAAGATCAAAATAAGATGTTCCCTGATAAAAAACATTCAAAACAATAAAGTACATGGATAATATCAGGAATAAACAAACACAGAGGCTGTAGCAATATCTGGGATTGAGTTAGCCAAAACAAAACCGGATATTTCCGGTTTCATCCAGTCATATCTGGAAAAACTCATGTGGAATTCATAAGAAGAGTACCGAGAAAATCACAGAAAAATGGTTTTGTAGAAAAGTAAAGTCTTTTCGTTAGGCAAGTGCATAAAATGTCATCTGTACAAACAGAAATATCATGTTTGTTTGCCGCAGTACCTCTAGCTTTCTCCCTAGAAAATACGAATGTGTAGAGCTGGTGTCTCCATTTGGAAAAAAATAGTGTTTCTACGGTACAAAATTAAATGTTCCCTGATAAACATATTCAAAACAATAAAGTCCATCGATAATATCCAGAAAACACAAACACAGAGGCTTTCCAATATTTCAGATTGAGTGAGCCAAAACATAACCAGATACTTCTGGTTTCATCCAGTCATATCCGGACAAAGTGGTGTGGAATTCGTATGAAATGGACAGAGAAAATCACAGTACAAATGGTTTTGGAGAAAAGCAAAGTCTTTTCATTAGGCAAGTGCATAAAATGTCATCGACACAAACAGAAATATCATGTGTGTTTGCCGCAGTTCCTCTAGCACTCTCCCAAGAAAATATGAATGTGTACAGCTAGTGTCCCCATGATGAACCAGTTAGTGTTTGTACGGTACAAAATGAAATGTTCCCTGATAAAAACATTCAGAAGAATAAAGTCCATCGATAATATCCAGAAAACACAAACACCGAGGCTGTAGCAATATTTTGGATTGAGTTAGCCAAAACACAAGCAGATATTTCTGGTTTCATCCAGTCATATCCGGAAAAAGTGGTGTGCAATTTGTATGTAATGGACAGAGAAAATCACGGTACAAATGGTTTTGGAGTAAAGTAAATTCTTTTCGTTAGGCAAGTGCATAAAATGTCATCTATACAAACAGAAATATCATGTTTCTTTGCCACAGTTCCTCTAGCTTTCTCCCAAAAAAATACGAATGTGTAGAGCTGGTGTCTCCATGTGGAAACAATTAGTGTTTCGCAGCACAAAATTAAATGTTCCGTGATAAAAAACATTCAAAACAATAAAGTCTTTGGATAAATCAGAAATACACAAACAAAGAGGCTGTAGAAATATCTGGATTCAGTTAGCCAAAACAAAACCCGATATTTCCGATTTCATCCAGTCATATCCTTACAAACTGCTGTGGAATTCGTATGCAATGGACCGAGAAAATCACACTAAAAATTGTTTTTGTAGAACAGCAAAGTCTTTTGGTTAGGCAAGTGCATAAAATGTAATCGATACAAACAGAAATATCATGTTTGTTTGTTGCAGTTCCGGTAGCTTTCTCCCTAGAAAATACGAATGTGTAGAGATCGTGTCTCCATGTGGAACCAAAGTTTTTCCAAGCACAAACTTAAATGCTCCCTGAAAAAAAATTCAAAAAAATAAAGTCCATGGATAATATCAGGAATACACAAACACAGAGGCTGTAGCAGTATTTCGGATTGAGTTAGCCAAAACACAACTGGATATTTATGGTTTCATCCAGTCATATCCGGACAAAGTGGTGTGGAATTCGTATGCAATGGACCGAGAAAATGACAGTAAAAATGGTTTTGGCGAAAAGCAAAGTCTTTTCATTAGGCAAGTGCATAAAATGTCATCGATACAAACAGAAATATCATGTTTGTTTGTCGCAGTTCCTCTAGCTCTCTCCCTAGAAAATACGAATATGTAGAGCTGGTGTCTCCATGTGGAAACAAATAGTTTTTCTCAGCACAAAATTTAATGTTCCCAGATAAAAAACATTCAAATCAATAAAGCTGTGAAAAATATCAGGAATACACAAACACAGAGGCTGTAGCAATATCTGGCATTGAGTTAGCCAAAAAAAAAAAAAAACGGATAATTCCGGTTTCATCCATTCATATCCGGACAAACTGGTGTGGAATTCATATGAAATGGATTTAGAAAATCACAGTAACACTAGTTATGGAGAAAAGCAAAGTCTTTTTGTTTGGCAAGTGCATAAAATATCATCTACACAAACATAAATATCATGTTTGTTTGCCGCAGGTCCTCTAGCTTTCTGCCTAGAAAATACGAATGTGTAGAGCTGGTGTCTCCATGTGGAACCAATAAGTGATTCCAAGCACACATTTAAATTTTCACTAATAAAAAACTTTCAAAACAATAAAGTCCGTGGATAATATCAGGAATACACAAACACAGAGGCTGTAGCAATATTTCGGATTGAGTTAGCCAAAACACAACTGGACATTTCCGGTTTCATCCCGTCATATCCGGTAAACTGGTGTGGAATTCGTATGCAAGGGACCGCGAAAATCACAGTAATAATGATTTTGGAGAAAAGCAAAGTCTTTTCGTTAGGCAAGTGCATTAAATGTCATCTATACAAACAGAAATATCATGTTTGTTTGCCGCAGTACCTCTAGCTTTAATCCTAGAAAATACGAATATGTTCAGCAGGTGTCTCCATGTCGAACCAGTTACTGTATCAAAGCTCAAAATAAAATGTTCCCCGATGAAAAACATTAAAAAAAAAAGTCCATTGATAACTCCAGAAAATACAAACATAGAGGCTGTACCAATATTTCGGAATGAGTTAGCCAAAACACAACCCGATATTTCTGTTTTCATCCAGTCATATCCGGACAAACTGGAGTGGAATTCGTATGCAATGGACCGAGAAAATCACAGTACAAATGGTTTTGGAGAAAAGCAGTCTTTTCGTTAGGCAAGTGCATAAAATGTCATCTATACAAACAGAAATATCATGTTTGTTTGCCACAGTTCCTCTAGCTTTCTCCCTAGAAAATACGAATGTGTAGAGCTGTTGTCTCCATGTGGAAACAATTAGTGTCTCCAAGCACAAATTACATGTTCCCTGATAAAAAACTTTCAAAACAATGAAGACCATTTATAATATTAGGAATACACAAACACAGAGGCTGTAGCAATATCTGGGATTGAGTTACCCAAAACAAAACCGGATATTTCCGGTTTCATCCAGTCATATCTGGTAAACTGCTGTGGAACTCGTATGCAATGGACTGAGAAAATCACAGTAAAAATGGTTTTAGAGAAAAGCAAATTCTTTTCGTTGGGCAAGTGCATAAAATGTCATCTATACAAACAGAAATATCATGTTTGTTTGCCCCAGTTCCTCTAGCTTTCTCCTTAGAAAATAGGAATGTGTAGTACTGGTGTTTCCTTGATGAACCAATTAGTGTTTCTATGGTACAAAATTAAATGTTCCCTGATAAAAACATTCAAAACAATAAAGTCCATCAGTAATATCCCCAAAAAACAAACACAGAGGCTTTCACAATATTTCGGATTGAGTTAGCCAAAACACAACCGGATATTTCTGGTTTCATCCAGTCATGTCCGGAGAAACTGGTGTGGAATTCGTATGCAATGGACCGAGAAAATCACAGTAAAAATGGTTTTGGAGAAAAGCAAAGTGTTTTCATTAGTCAAGTGCATAAAATGTCATCTATACAACAGAAATATCATGTTTGTTTGCCGCAGTTCCTCTAGCTTTCTTCCTAGAAAATACAAATATGTAGAGCTCGTGTCTCCAAATGGAACCAATTAGTGTATCTAAGTTCAAAATTAAATGTTCCCCGATAAAAAACATTCAAAACAATAAAGTCCGTGGATAATATCCGGAAAACACAAACACAGAGTCTGTAGCATTATCTGGGACTGAGTTAGGCAAAACAAAACCAGATATTTCCAGTTCCATCCAGTCATTTCCGGACAAACTGGTGTGGAATTTGTATGCAATGGACCGAGAAAAATCACAGTAAAAATGGTTTTGGAGAACAGTAAAGTCTTTTGGTTAGGCAAGTGCATAAAATGTCATCTATACAAACAGAAATATCATGTTTTTTGCCGCAGTTCTTCTAGCTTTCTCCCTAGAATATACGAATGTGTGGAGCTGGTGTCCCCATGATGAACCAATTAGTGTTTCTACGGTACAAAATTAAATGTTCCCTGATAAAAACATTCAAAACAATAAAGCCCATCGATAATATCCAGAAAACACAAACACAGAGGCTTTCACAATATTTCAGATTGAATTAGCCAAAACACAACGGGATATTTCTGGTTTAATCCAGTCATATCCGGACAAAGTGGTGTGGAATTCGTATGCAATGGACCGAGAACATCACAGTAGAAATGGTTTTAGAGAAAAGCAAAGTCTTTTCATTAGGCAATGTATAACATGCCATCTATACAGTCAGAACTATCATGTTTGTTTGTCATAGTTCCTCTAGCTTTCTCCCTAGAATATACGAATGTGTAGAGCTGGTATGTCCATGTGGAACCAATTAGTGTTTCCAAAAGCCAAATTAAATGTTCCCTGATAAAAAACATTCAAAACTGCAAAGTCCGTGGATAATATCAGGAATGCACAAACACAGAGGCTGTAGAAATATCTGGGATTGAGCTAGCCATAACACAACCGGATATTTCCGGTTTCATCCAGTCATATCCGGACAAACTGGTATGGAATTCGTATGCAATGGACCGAGAAAATCACAGTAAAAATGGTTTTGTGGAAAAGCAAAGTCATTTCGGTACGCAAATACATAAAATGTCATATATACAAAGAGAAATATCATGTTTGTTTGCCACAGTTCCTCTAGCTTTCTCCCTAGAAAATACGATTGTGTTGAGCTGGTGTCTCCATGTGCAACCAATCAGTGATTCCAAGCACAAAATTAAATGTTCCCTGATAAAAAACATTCAAAACAATAAAGTCCGTGGATAATATCAGGAATACACAAACACAGAGGCTGTAGCCATATCTGGGATTGAGTTAGCCAAAAGACAACCAGATATTTCTGGTTACTTCCAGTCAAATGTGGAAAAATTGGTCTGGAATTTGTATGCCATGGACCAAAAAAATCACAGTAAAAACGGTTTTGGAGAAAAGCAAAGTCTTTTCATTATCAAGTACATAAAATATCATCGATACAAACAGAAATATCATGTTTGTTTGCGGCAGTTCCTCTAGCTTTCTCCCTAGAATATACGAATGTGTAGAGCTGCTGTCTCCATGATGAACCAATTAGTGTTTCAACGGTACAAAATGAAATGTTCCCTGATAAAAACATTCAAACCAATAAAGTACATAGATAATATCTAGAACACACAATTACAGAGGGTTTTACAATATTTAGGATTGAGTTAGCCAAAAGACAACCGGATATTTCCGGTTTCACCCAGTCATGTCCAAACTGCTGTGTTATTCATATGCAATGTACCGAGAAAATCACAGTAAAAATGGTTTTGGAGAAAAGCAAAGTCTTTTCGTTTGGCAAGTGCATAAAATGTCATCGCTAAAAACGGAAATATCATGTTTGTTTGCCGCAGTTGCTCTACCTTTCTCCCTAGAAAATACGAATATGTAGAGCTGGTGTCTCCATGTGGAACCAATTAGTTATTCAAGAACAAAATTAAATGTTCCTTGATAAAAAACTTTCAAAACAATAATGTCCGTGGATACTATCAGGAATACACAAACACAGAGCTGTAGCAATATCTGGGATTGAGTTAACCAAAACACAACTGGATATTTCTGGTTTCATCCAGTCATATCTGGACAAAGTCATTTGGAATTCGTATGCAATGAACCGAGAAATTCACAGTAAAAATGGTTTTGGAGAAAGCAAAGTCTTTTCGTTAGGAAAGTGCATGAAAAGTCAACTATACAAACAGAAATATCATGTTTGTTTGCCACAGTTCCTCTAGCTATCCCCCTAGAATATACCAATATGTAAAGCTGGTGTCTCCATGTTTAACCAATTAGTGTATCTAAGCTCAAAATTAAAAGTTCCCTGATTAAAAAAAAACATTCAAAACAATAAAGTCCGTGGATAATATCCAGAAAACACAAACACAGAGGCTGTAGCAATATCTGGGATTGAGTTAGCCAAAACACAACTAGATATTTCTGGTTTCATCCAGTCATAACTGGACAAAGTGGTGTGGAATTTGTATGTAATGGATGGAGAAAATCACAGTACAAATGGTTCTGGAGAAAAGCAAAATCTTTTCATTAGGCAAGTGCATAAAATGTCATTGATACAAACAGAAATATCATGTTTGTTTGCCGCAGTTCCTCTAGCTTTCTCTGTAGAAAATACGAATGTGTGGAGCTGGTGTCTTCTTGTGGAACCAATTACTATATCCAACCTGAAAATAAAATGTTCCCCGATAACAAATATTAAAACAATAAAATCAGTGGTTAATATCCACAAAAAACACAAGCACAGAAGCTATAGCAACATCTGGGATTGAGTTAGCCAAAACACAACCGGATATTTTTGTTTTCATCCACTCATATCCGGACAAACTGGTGTGGAATTCGTATGCAATGGTCGAGAAAATCACAGTAAAAATGGTTTTGGAGAAAAGCAAAGTCTTTTCCTTAGGCAAGTGTATAAAATGTCATCGATACAAACAGAAATATCATGTTTCTTTGCCACAGTTCCTCTAGCTTTCTCCCTAGAAAAAACGAATGTGTAGAGCTGGTGTCTCCATGTGGAACCAATTAGTGATTCCAAGCACAAATTTAAATGCTCCCTGAAAAAAACATTCAAAAAAATAAAGTCCATGTATACTATCAGGAATACACAAACACAGAGGCTGTAGCAATATCTCGGATTGAGTTAGCCAAAACAAAACCGGATATTTCCGGTTTCATCCAGTCATATCCGGACAAACTGGTGTAGAATTCATATGAAGTGTACGGAGAAAGCCACAGAAAAATGGTTTTGGAGAAAAGCAAAGTATTTTCGTTAGGCAAGTGCATAAAATGTCATCTATACAAACAGAAATATCATGTTTGTTTGCCTCAGTTCCTCTTGCTTTCTCCCTAGAAAATAAGAATGTGCAGAGCTGTTGTCCCTATGATGAACCAATTAGTGTTTCTACACTACAAAATTAAATGTTCCCTGATAAAAATATTCAAAACAATAAAGTCCATCGATAATATCCAGAAAACACAAACACAGATGCTTACACAATATTTCAGATTGAGTTAGCCAAAGCAAAACCAGATATTTCTGGTTTCATCCAGTCATATCCGGAAAAAGTCGTCTGGAATTCCGACGCAATGGACCGAGAAAATCAGAGTGAAAATGGTTTTGGATAAAAGCAAAGAGTTTTCGTTAGGCAAGTGCATAAAATGTCATCTATACAAACAGAAATATCATGTTTGTTTTTGGCAGTTCCTCTAGCTTTCTCCCTAGAAAATACGAATGTGTAGAGCTGGTGTCCCCATGATGAACCAATTAGTGTTTCCACGGTACAAAATTAAATGTTCCCTGATAAAAAACAATCAAAACAATAAACTCCGTGTATAATATCAGGAATACCCAACACAGAGGCTGTAGCAATATCTGGGATTGAGTTAGCCAAAACAAAACCGGATATTTCCGGTTTCATCCAGTCATATCCGGATAAACTGGTTTGGAATTCGTATGAAGTGTACAGAGAAAAATCACAGAAAAAATGGTTTTGGAGAAAAGCAATGTCTTTTCATTAGGCAAGTGCTTAAAATGTCATCTATACAATTAAAATATCATGTGTGTTTGCCGCAATTCCGCTAGCTTTCTCCCTAGAAAATACTAAGGTTTAGAGCTGGTGTCTCCATGTGGAACCAATTAGTGTTTCCAAGGACAAAATTAAATGTTCCCTGATAAAAAATATTCAAAACAATAAAGTCCATGTATAATATCAGGAATACACATACACAGAGGCTGTAGCAATATCTGGGATTGAGTTAGCCAAAACAAAACCGGATATTTCCGGTTTCTTCCAGTCATATCCGGATAAACTGGTTTGGAATTCGTATGAAGTGTACAGAGAAAAATCACAGAAAAATGGTTTTGGAGAAAAGCAATGTCTTTTCATTAGGCACCTGCATAAAATGTCATCTATACAAACAGAAATATCATGTTTGTTTGCCACAGTTCCTCTAGCTTTCTCCCTTGAAAATATGAATGTGTAGAGCTGGTGTCCCCATGATGAACCAATTAGTGTTTCTATGGTACAAATGTTCCCTGATAAAAATATTGAAAACAATAAGTCCATCCATAATATCCAGCTAACACAAACACAGAGGCTGTAGCAATATTTCGGATTTAGTTAGCCAAAACACAACAATATATATCTGGTTTCATTCACTCATATCCGGACAAAGTGGTTTCGAATTCGTATGTAATGGACCGAGAAAATCACAGTAAAAATGTTTTTGGAGACAAGCAAAGTCTTTTCATTAGGCAAGTAGATAGAATGTCATCTATACAAACAGAAATATCATGTTTGTTTGTCACAGTTCCTCTAGCTTTCTCTCTAGAAAATACGAATGTGTAGAGCTGGTGTTCCCATGATGAACCAATTAGTGTTTCTACAGTACAAAATGAAATGTTCCCTGATAAAAACATTCAAAACAATAAAGTCCATCGATAATATCCAGAAAACACAAACACAGAGGCTGTAGCAATATTTCAGATTGCGTTAGCCAAAACAAAACCGGATATTTCTGGTTCCATCCAGTCATATCCGGACAAAGTGGTGCGGAATTCGTATGCAATGGACAGAGAAAATTAGAGTAAAAATGGTTTTGGTAAAAGCGAAGTATTTTCGTTAGGCAAGTGCATAAAATGTCATCTATACAAACAGAAATATCATGTTTGTTTGTCGCAGTTCCTCTAGCTTTCTCCCTAGAAAATACGAATGTGTAGAGCTGGAGTCCCCATGATGAACCAATTAGTGTTTCCAAGCACAAAATTAAATGTTCCCTGAAAAAAACTTTGAAAACAATAAATTCTGTGGGTAATATCCAGAAAACACAAACACAGAGGCTGTAGAAATATTTAGGATTGAGTTAGCCAAAACACAACCGGATATTTGTGGTTTCATCCAGTCATATCCAGACAAAGTGGTGTGGTATTCCTTTGCATTGCACCGAGAAAATCACCGAAAACATGGCTTTGGAGAAAAGCAAAGTCTTTTCGTTAGGCAAGTAGATAGAATGTCATCTATACAAACAAAAATATCATGTTTGTTTGTCACAGTTCCTCTAGCTTTCTCTCCAGAAAATACAAATATGTATAGCTGGTTCTCAATGTGGAGCCTACTTGTGTTTCGCGGCACAAAATTAAATGTTCCCTGATAAAAAAACTTCAAAACAATAAAGTCTGGGGATAATATCCTGAATACTCAAACACACAGGCTGTAGCAATATCTGGGATTGAGTTAGCCAAAACAAAACCGGATATTTCCGGTTTCACCCAGTCATATCTGGACAAACGGGTGTGGAATTCATATGCAATGGACCAAGAAAATCACAGTAAAAATGGTTTTGGAGAAAAACAAAGTCTTTTACTTAGGCAACTGCATAAAATGTCATCTATAGAAACAGAAATACCATGTTTGTTTGCCGCAGTTCCTCTAGCTTTCTACCTATAAAATACGCATACGTAGAGTTGGTGTCTCCATGTGGAAACAATTACTGTATCGAAGCTCAAAATAAAATGTTCCCCGATAAAAAACATTCAAAAGAATAAAGTCCATTGATAATATCAAGAAAACACAAACACAAACCAGAGGCTGTACAAATATCAGGGATTGTGTTAGCCAAACAAACCTGGATATTTGGGGTTTCATCCAGTCATATCCGGACAAACTGGTGTGGAATTCGTATGCAATGGACCAAGAAAATCACAGTAAAAATGGTTTTGGAGAAAAGCAAAGTCTTTTCCTTAGGCAAGTGTATAAAATGTCATCGATACAAACAGAAATATCATGTTTCTTTGCCACAGTTCCTCTAGCTTTCTCCCTAGAAAAAACGAATGTGTAGAGCTGGTGTCTCCATGTGGAACCAATTAGTGATTCCAAGCACAAATTTAAATGCTCCCTGAAAAAAACATTCAAAAAAATAAAGTCCATGTATACTATCAGGAATACACAAACACAGAGGCTGTAGCAATATCTCGGATTGAGTTAGCCAAAACAAAACCGGATATTTCCGGTTTCATCCAGTCATATCCGGACAAACTGGTGTAGAATTCATATGAAGTGTACGGAGAAAGCCACAGAAAAATGGTTTTGGAGAAAAGCAAAGTATTTTCGTTAGGCAAGTGCATAAAATGTCATCTATACAAACAGAAATATCATGTTTGTTTGCCTCAGTTCCTCTTGCTTTCTCCCTAGAAAATAAGAATGTGCAGAGCTGTTGTCCCTATGATGAACCAATTAGTGTTTCTACACTACAAAATTAAATGTTCCCTGATAAAAATATTCAAAACAATAAAGTCCATCGATAATATCCAGAAAACACAAACACAGATGCTTACACAATATTTCAGATTGAGTTAGCCAAAGCAAAACCAGATATTTCTGGTTTCATCCAGTCATATCCGGAAAAAGTCGTCTGGAATTCCGACGCAATGGACCGAGAAAATCAGAGTGAAAATGGTTTTGGATAAAAGCAAAGAGTTTTCGTTAGGCAAGTGCATAAAATGTCATCTATACAAACAGAAATATCATGTTTGTTTTTGGCAGTTCCTCTAGCTTTCTCCCTAGAAAATACGAATGTGTAGAGCTGGTGTCCCCATGATGAACCAATTAGTGTTTCCACGGTACAAAATTAAATGTTCCCTGATAAAAAACAATCAAAACAATAAACTCCGTGTATAATATCAGGAATACCCAACACAGAGGCTGTAGCAATATCTGGGATTGAGTTAGCCAAAACAAAACCGGATATTTCCGGTTTCATCCAGTCATATCCGGATAAACTGGTTTGGAATTCGTATGAAGTGTACAGAGAAAAATCACAGAAAAAATGGTTTTGGAGAAAAGCAATGTCTTTTCATTAGGCAAGTGCTTAAAATGTCATCTATACAATTAAAATATCATGTGTGTTTGCCGCAATTCCTCTAGCTTTCTCCCTAGAAAATACTAAGGTTTAGAGCTGGTGTCTCCATGTGGAACCAATTAGTGTTTCCAAGGACAAAATTAAATGTTCCCTGATAAAAAATATTCAAAACAATAAAGTCCATGTATAATATCAGGAATACACATACACAGAGGCTGTAGCAATATCTGGGATTGAGTTAGCCAAAACAAAACCGGATATTTTTCGGGTTTCATCCAATCATATCCGGTAAATGTCATTTGGAATTCAGATGCAATGGACTGAGAAAAGCACTGGTAAAATGGTTTTTGAGAAAAGCAAAGTCTTTTCGTTATTCAACTGCATAAAATGTCATCTCTACAAACAGAAACATCATGTTTGTTTGCCGCATTTCCTCTAGATTTCTCCCTAGAAAATACGAATACGTAGCGCTGGTGTCTCCATGTGGAACCAATTACTGTATCCAAGCTCAATATAAAATGCTCTCTGATAAAAAACCTTCAAAACAATAAAGTCCGTTGATAATATTGAGAAAACACAAACACAGAGGCTGTAGCAATATCTGGGATTGACTTAGCCAAAACAAAACCAGATATTTCTGTTTTCATCCAGTCATACTGGACAGAGTGGTGTTGAATTCGTATGCTGTGGACCGAGAAAATTACAGTAAAAATGGTTTTGGAGAAAAGCAAAGTCTTTTCGTTAGGCAAGTGCATAAAATGTCATCTATACAAACAGAAATATCATGTTTGTTTGCTGCAGTTCCTATAGGTATTTCCCTAGAAAATACGAATGTGTAGAGCTGGTGTCCCCATGGTGAACCAATTAGTGTTTCTATGGTACAAAATTAAATGTTCCCTGATAAAAATATTCAAAACAATAAAGTCCATCAATAATATCCAGAAAACACAAACACAGAGGCTTTCACAATATTTCGGATTGAGTTAGCCAAAACACAACCGGATATTTCTGGTTTCATGCAGTCATATCCGGAAAAAGTCATTTGGAATTCGGATGCAATGGACCGAGAGAATCACAATAAAAATGGTTTTGGAGAAAAGCAAACTCTTTTCGTTAGGCAAGTGCATAAAATGTCATCTACACAAACAGAAATATCATGTTTGTTTACCGCAATTCCTCTAGCTTTCTACCTAGAAAATACGAATATGTTCAGCTGGTGTCTCCATGTGGAACCAATTACTATATCCAAGCTCAAAATAAAATATTCCCCGATGAAAAATATTCAAAACAATAAAGTCCGTGGATAATATCAGGAATGTAGAAACACAGAGGTTTTCACAATATTTCGGATTGAGTTAGCCAAAACAAAACCGGATACTTCCGGTTTCATCCAGACTAATTCGGACAAAATTGTGTGGAATTCGTATGCAATGGACCGAGAAAATCACAGTAAAAAGGGTTTTGGGGAAAAGCAAAGTCTTTTTGTTAGGCAAGTGCATAAAATGTCATCTATACAAACAGAAATATCATGTTTGTGTGCCGCAGTTCCTCTAGCAGTCTCCCTCGAAAATACAAATGTGTAGAGCTGGTCTCCCCATGATGAACCAATTTGTGTTTCAACGGTACAAAATTAAATGTTCCCTGATAAAAAGATTCAAAACAATAAAATCCATCGATAATTTGCCGAAAACACAAACACAGAGGCTTTCACAATATTTCGGATTGAGTTAGCCAAAACACAACCGGATATTTCTGGTTTCATCCAGTCATATTCGGACAAACTGGTGTGGAATTCATATGCAATGGATTGAGAAAATCACAGTAAAAATGGTTTTGGAGAAAAGCAAAGTCTTTTCATTAGGCAAGTGCATAAAATGTCATCTATACAAACAGAAATATCATGTTTGTTTGCGGCAGTTCCTCTAGCAGTCTCCCTAGACAATACGAATGTGTAGAGCTGGTGTCTCCATTTGGAACCAAGAAGTGATTCCAAGCACACATTTAAATTTTCCCTGATAAAAAACATTCAAAACAATAAAGTCCGTGGATAATATCCAGAAAACACAAACACAGAAAGTGTAGCAATATCTTGGAGTGAGTTAGCCAAAACACAACCGGATATTTCCGGTTAGATCCAGTCATATCCGGACAAACTGGTGTGGAATTCACATGCAAAGGAATGAGAAAATCACAGTAAATATGGTTTTGGAGAAAAGCAAAGTCTCTTCGTTAGGCAAGTGCCTAAAATGTCATCTATAGAAACAGAAATATCATGTTTGTTTGCCACAATTCCTCTAGCTTTCTCCCAAGAAAATAGGAATGTGTAGAGCTGGTGTCTCCATGTGGAATCAATTAGTGTTTCCAAGATCAAAATAAAATGTTCTCCGATAAAAAACATTCAAAACAATAAAGTCCATCGATGATATCCAGAAAACGCAAACACAGAGGCTTTCACAATATTTCGGATTGAGTTAGCCAAAACACAACCGGATATTTCTGGTTTCATTCAGTCATATCCGGACAAAGTGGTTTGGAATTCCTATGCAATGGACCGCGAAAATCACAGTAAAAATGGTTTTGGATAAAAGCAAAGTCTTTTCTTTAGGCAACTGCATAAAATGTCATCTATAGTAATAGTAAGATCATGTTTGTTTGCTGCAGTTCCTCTTGCTTTCTTTCTAGAAAATACGAGTATGTAGAGCTTAAGTCTCCAAGTGGAACCAATTACTGTATGCAAGTTCAAAATAAAACGTTCCCCTAAACAAACATTCAAAACTATAAAGTCCGTTAAAATATCAAAAAACACAAACAGAGCGGCTGTAGCAATATCTGGGACTGAGTTAGCCAAAACACAACCGGATATTTCCGGTTTCATCCAGTCATATCCGGACAAACTGGTGTGGAATTCATATGGAATGGACCGAGAAAACACAGTACAAATGGTTTTGGAGAAAAGCAAAGTCTTTTCGTTAGGCAAGTGCATAAAATGTCATCTATACAAACAGAAATATCATGCTTGTTTGCCATAGTTCCTCTAGATGTCATCTATAAAAACAGAAATATCATGTTTGTTTGTCACAGTTCCTCTAGCATTCTCCCTAGAAAATACGAATGTGTAGAGCTGGTGTCTCCATGTGGGACCAAATAGTGTTTCCAAGAACAAAATTAAATGTTCCCCGAAAAAAAAATTCATAACATAAAGTCCGTGGATAATATCAGGAATACACAAACACAGAGGATGTAGCAATATCTGGGATTGAGGTAGCCAAAACAAAACGAGATATTTCCTGCTTCATCCAGTCATATCCGGACAAACTGGTGTGGAATTCGAATGGAATGGACCGAGCAAATCACAGTAAAAATGATTTGGAGAAAAGCAAAGTCTTTTCGTTAGGCAAGTGCATTAAATGTCATCTATACAAACAGAAATATCATGTTTGTTTGCCGCAGTTCCTCTAGCTTTCTCCTTAGAAAATACGAATGTGTAGAGCGGGTGTCCACATGATGAAACATTTAGTGTTTCAACGGTACAAAATTAAATGTTCCCTGATAAAAACATTCAAAACAATAAAGTCCATCGATAATTTCCAGAAAACACAAACACAGAGGCTTTCACAATATTTCGGTTTGAGTTAGCCAAAACACGACCGGATATTTCTGGTTTCATCCAGCCATATCCGGAAAAAGTCATTTGGAATTCGGATGCAATGGACCAAGAAAATCACAGTAAAAATGGTTTTGGAGAAAAGCAAAGTCTTTTCGTTAGGCAAGTGCATAAAATGTCATCTATAGAAACAGAAGTATCATGTTTATTTGTCCCAGTTCCTCTAGCTTTCTCCCTACAATATACTAATATGTAGAGCTGGTGTGTCCAGGTGGAACCAATTAGTGTTTCCAAGCACAAAATAAATTTTCCCTAAAAAAAAAAAAACATTGAAAAATATAAAGTCCATGCATAATATATGGAATACACAAACACAGAGGCTGTAGCAATATTTCGGATTGAGGTAGCGAAAACACAACCAGATATTTCTGGTTTCATCCAGTCATATCCGGACAAACTGGTGTGGAATTCGTATGCAATGGACCAAGAAAATCACAGTAAAAATGGTTTTGGAGAAAAGCAAAGACTTTTCGTTAGGAAAGTGCTTAAAATCTCATTGATAGAAACAGAAATATCATGTTTGTTTGCCGCAGTTCCTCTAGCTTTCTCCCTAAAAAATACGAATGTGTAGAGCTGGTGTCCCCATGATGAACCAATTAGTGTTTCTATGGTACAAAATGAAATGTTCCCTGATAAAAACAGTCAAAACTATAGTCTCCATTGATAATATCCAGAAAACACAAACAAAGAGTCTGTAGTAATATCTGGGATTGAGTTAGCCAAAACAAAACCGGATATTTTTCGGGTTTCATCCAATCATATCCGGTAAATGTCATTTGGAATTCAGATGCAATGGACTGAGAAAAGCACTGGTAAAATGGTTTTTGAGAAAAGCAAAGTCTTTTCGTTATTCAACTGCATAAAATGTCATCTCTACAAACAGAAACATCATGTTTGTTTGCCGCATTTCCTCTAGATTTCTCCCTAGAAAATACGAATACGTAGCGCTGGTGTCTCCATGTGGAACCAATTACTGTATCCAAGCTCAATATAAAATGCTCTCTGATAAAAAACCTTCAAAACAATAAAGTCCGTTGATAATATTGAGAAAACACAAACACAGAGGCTGTAGCAATATCTGGGATTGACTTAGCCAAAACAAAACCAGATATTTCTGTTTTCATCCAGTCATACTGGACAGAGTGGTGTTGAATTCGTATGCTGTGGACCGAGAAAATTACAGTAAAAATGGTTTTGGAGAAAAGCAAAGTCTTTTCGTTAGGCAAGTGCATAAAATGTCATCTATACAAACAGAAATATCATGTTTGTTTGCTGCAGTTCCTATAGGTATTTCCCTAGAAAATACGAATGTGTAGAGCTGGTGTCCCCATGGTGAACCAATTAGTGTTTCTATGGTACAAAATTAAATGTTCCCTGATAAAAATATTCAAAACAATAAAGTCCATCAATAATATCCAGAAAACACAAACACAGAGGCTGTAGCAATATTTCAGATTGAGAAGGTCAAAACACAACCGGATATTTCTGGTTTCATGCAGTCATATCCGGAAAAAGTCATTTGGAATTCGGATGCAATGGACCGAGAGAATCACAATAAAAATGGTTTTGGAGAAAAGCAAACTCTTTTCGTTAGGCAAGTGCATAAAATGTCATCTACACAAACAGAAATATCATGTTTGTTTACCGCAATTCCTCTAGCTTTCTACCTAGAAAATACGAATATGTTCAGCTGGTGTCTCCATGTGGAACCAATTACTATATCCAAGCTCAAAATAAAATATTCCCCGATGAAAAATATTCAAAACAATAAAGTCCGTGGATAATATCAGGAATGTAGAAACACAGAGGTTTTCACAATATTTCGGATTGAGTTAGCCAAAACAAAACCGGATACTTCCGGTTTCATCCAGACTAATTCGGACAAAATTGTGTGGAATTCGTATGCAATGGACCGAGAAAATCACAGTAAAAAGGGTTTTGGGGAAAAGCAAAGTCTTTTTGTTAGGCAAGTGCATAAAATGTCATCTATACAAACAGAAATATCATGTTTGTGTGCCGCAGTTCCTCTAGCAGTCTCCCTCGAAAATACAAATGTGTAGAGCTGGTCTCCCCATGATGAACCAATTTGTGTTTCAACGGTACAAAATTAAATGTTCCCTGATAAAAAGATTCAAAACAATAAAATCCATCGATAATTTGCCGAAAACACAAACACAGAGGCTTTCACAATATTTCGGATTGAGTTAGCCAAAACACAACCGGATATTTCTGGTTTCATCCAGTCATATTCGGACAAACTGGTGTGGAATTCATATGCAATGGATTGAGAAAATCACAGTAAAAATGGTTTTGGAGAAAAGCAAAGTCTTTTCATTAGGCAAGTGCATAAAATGTCATCTATACAAACAGAAATATCATGTTTGTTTGCGGCAGTTCCTCTAGCAGTCTCCCTAGACAATACGAATGTGTAGAGCTGGTGTCTCCATTTGGAACCAAGAAGTGATTCCAAGCACACATTTAAATTTTCCCTGATAAAAAACATTCAAAACAATAAAGTCCGTGGATAATATCCAGAAAACACAAACACAGAAAGTGTATCAATATCTTGGAGTGAGTTAGCCAAAACACAACCGGATATTTCCGGTTAGATCCAGTCATATCCGGACAAACTGGTGTGGAATTCACATGCAAAGGAATGAGAAAATCACAGTAAATATGGTTTTGGAGAAAAGCAAAGTCTCTTCGTTAGGCAAGTGCCTAAAATGTCATCTATAGAAACAGAAATATCATGTTTGTTTGCCACAATTCCTCTAGCTTTCTCCCAAGAAAATAGGAATGTGTAGAGCTGGTGTCTCCATGTGGAATCAATTAGTGTTTCCAAGATCAAAATAAAATGTTCTCCGATAAAAAACATTCAAAACAATAAAGTCCATCGATGATATCCAGAAAACGCAAACACAGAGGCTTTCACAATATTTCGGATTGAGTTAGCCAAAACACAACCGGATATTTCTGGTTTCATTCAGTCATATCCGGACAAAGTGGTTTGGAATTCCTATGCAATGGACCGCGAAAATCACAGTAAAAATGGTTTTGGATAAAAGCAAAGTCTTTTCTTTAGGCAACTGCATAAAATGTCATCTATAGAAATAGTAAGATCATGTTTGTTTGCTGCAGTTCCTCTTGCTTTCTTTCTAGAAAATACGAGTATGTAGAGCTTAAGTCTCCAAGTGGAACCAATTACTGTATGCAAGTTCAAAATAAAACGTTCCCCTAAACAAACATTCAAAACTATAAAGTCCGTTAAAATATCAAAAAACACAAACAGAGCGGCTGTAGCAATATCTGGGACTGAGTTAGCCAAAACACAACCGGATATTTCCGGTTTCATCCAGTCATATCCGGACAAACTGGTGTGGAATTCATATGGAATGGACCGAGAAAACACAGCACAAATGGTTTTGGAGAAAAGCAAAGTCTTTTCGTTAGGCAAGTGCATAAAATGTCATCTATACAAACAGAAATATCATGCTTGTTTGCCATAGTTCCTCTAGATGTCATCTATAAAAACAGAAATATCATGGTTGTTTGTCACAGTTCCTCTAGCATTCTCCCTAGAAAATACGAATGTGTAGAGCTGGTGTCTCCATGTGGGACCAAATAGTGTTTCCAAGAACAAAATTAAATGTTCCCCGAAAAAAAATTCATAACATAAAGTCCGTGGATAATATCAGGAATACACAAACACAGAGGATGTAGCAATATCTGGGATTGAGGTAGCCAAAACAAAACGAGATATTTCCTGCTTCATCCAGTCATATCCGGACAAACTGGTGTGGAATTCGAATGAAATGGACCAAGCAAATCACAGTAAAAATGATTTGGAGAAAAGCAAAGTCTTTTCGTTAGGCAAGTGCATTAAATGTCATCTATACAAACAGAAATATCATGTTTGTTTGCCACAGTTCCTCTAGTTTCACCTAGAAAATATGAATATGTAGAGCTGGTGTCCCCATGATGAACCAATTAGTGTTTCTATGGTACAAAATTAAGTGTTCCCTGATAAAAATATTCAAAACAATAAAGTCCATCGATAATATCCAGAAAACAAAAACACAGAAACTTTCACAATATTTCACATTTAGTTAGCAAAAACACAACTGGATATTTCTGGTTTCATCCAGTAATATCTGGAAAAAGTCTTTGGAATTCAGATGCAATGGACCCAGAAAATCACTGTAAAAATGGTTTTGGAGAAAAGCAAAGGCTTTTCGTTAGGCAAGTGCATAAAATGTCATCTATACAAACAGAAATATCATGTTTGTTTGCCACAGTTCCTCTAGCTTTCTCCTTAGAAAATACGAATGTGTAGAGCGGGTGTCCAAATGATGAAACATTTAGTGTTTCAACGGTACAAAATTAAATGTTCCCTGATAAAAACATTCAAAACAATAAAGTCCATCGATAATTTCCAGAAAACACAAACACAGAGGCTTTCACAATATTTCGGTTTGAGTTAGCCAACACACAACCAGATATTTCACGTTTCATCCAGTCATATCCGGACAAACTGGTGTGGAATTTGTATGTAATGGACCGAGAAAATTACAGTAAAAATGGTTTTGGAGAAAAGCAAACTCTTTTCGTTAGGCAAGTGCATAAAATGTCATCTATACAAACAGAAATATCATGTTTGTTTCCAGCAGTTCCTCTAGCTTTTTCCCTAGAAAATACGAATGTGCAGAGCTGGTGGCTCCAAGTGGAACCAATTACTGTATCCAAACTCAAAATAAAATGTTCCCTGATAAAAAACATTCAAAACAATAAAGTCCATTGATAATATGCAGAAAACACAAACACAGAGGCCGTATCAGTACCTGGGATTGAGTTAGCCAAAAGAAAACCGGATATTTCTGGTTTCTTCCAGGCACATCCGGAAAAAACTGGTGTGGAATTCGTATGCAATGGTCCCAGAAAATCACAATAAATATGGTTTTTGAGAAAAGCAAAGTCATTTCGTTAGGCAAGTGCATAAAATGTCATCTATACAAACAGAAATATCATGTTTGTTTGCCGTAGTTCCTCTAGCTTTCTCCCTAGAAAATACGAATGTGTAGAGCTGGTATCCCCATAATGAACCAGTTAGTGTTTGTACGGTACAAAATGAAATGTTCCCTGAGAAAACCATTCAAAACAATAAAGTCCATCGATAATATCCAGAACACACAAACACAGAGGCTTTCACATTATTTTGGATTGAGTTAGCCAAAACACAACCGGATATTTCTGGTTTCATCGAGTCATATCCGGACAAAGTGGTGTGGAATTCGTATGCAATGGACCGAGAAAATTGCAGTAAAAATGGTTTTGGAGAAAAGCAAAGTCTTTTCATTAGGCAAGTACATAAAATGTCATCTATACAAACAGAAATATCATGTTTGTTTGTAGCAGTTCCTCCAGCTTTTTTAGTAGAAAATATGAATGTGTAGAGCTGGTGTCCCCATGATGAACCAATTAGTTTTTCCAAGGACAAAATTAAATGCTCCCTGAAAAAAAAACATTCAAAAAAATAAGTCCGTGGATAATATCAGGAATACACAAACACAGAGGCTGTAGCAATATTTCGGATTGAATTAGCCAACACACAACCGGATATTTCTGGTTTCATCCAGTCATATCCGGACAAAGTAGTGTGGAATTCGTATGCAATGGACCAAGAAAATCACAGTACAGATGGTTTTGGAGAAAAACAAAGTCTTTTCTTTAGGAAATGCATAAAATGTCATCGATACAAACAGAAATATCATGTTTGTTTGCGGCAGTTCCTCTAGCTTTCTCCCTAGAAAATACGAATGTGTAGAGCTGGTGTCCCCATTTTTAACCAATTATTTTTCCAAGCACAAAATTAAAGGTTCCCTGAAAAAAAAAACATTCAAAAAAATAAACTCCGTGGATAATATCAGGAATACACAAACACAGAGGCTGTAGCAATATTTCGGATTGAGTTAGCCAACACACAACCGGATATTTCTGGTTTCATCCAGTCATATCCGGACAAAGTGGTGTGGAATTCGTATGTAATGGACCGAGAACATCACAGTAAAAATGGTTTTGGAGAAAAGCAAAGTCTTTTCGTTAGGCAAGTGCATAAAATGTCATCTATACAAACAGAAATATCATGTGTGTTTGCAGCAGTTCCTCTACCTTTCCCCTAGAAAATACGAATGTGTAGAGCTGCTGTCTCCATGTGGAACCAATTACTGTATCCAAGCTCAAAATAAAATGTTCCCCGATAAAAAACATTCAAAATAATAAAGTCCGTTGATAATATCCAGAAAACACAAACACAGAGGCCGTAGCAATATCTGGGATTGAGTTAGACAAAACAAAACCGGATATTTCTGGTTTCTTCCAGTCATATCCGTACAAAGTGGTGTGGAATTGTATGCAATGGACCGAGAAAATCACAGTACAAATGGTTTTGGAGAAAAGCAAAGTCTTTTCGTTAGGCAAATGCATAAAATGTCATGTATACAAACAGAAATATCATGCTTGTTTGCCACAGTTCCTCTAGCATTCTCCCTAAAAAATATGAATGTGTAGAGCTGGTGTCCCCATGATGAACCAATTAGTGTTTCTATGGTACAAAATTAATGTTCCCTGATAAAACCATTCAAAACAATAAAGCCCATCGATAACATCCAGAAAACACAAAGACAGAGGCTTTCACAATATTTCGGATTGAGTTAGCCAAAACACAACCGGATATTTCTAGTTTCATCCAGTCACATCCGGACAAAGTGGTGTGAAATTCGTATGCAATGGACCAAGAAAATCACAGTACAAATGGTTTTGGAGAAAAACAAAGTCTTTTCTTTAGGAAATGCATAAAATGTCATCGATACAAACAGAAATATCATGTTTGTTTGCGGCAGTTCCTCTAGCTTTCTCCCTAGAAAATACGAATGTGTAGAGCTGGTGTCCCCATTTTTAACCAATTATTTTTCCAAGCACAAAATTAAAGGTTCCCTGAAAAAAAAACATTCAAATAAATAAACTCCGTGGATAATATCAGGAATACACAAACACAGAGGCTGTAGCAATATTTCGGATTGAGTTAGCCAACACACAACCGGATATTTCTGGTTTCATCCAGTCATATCCGGACAAAGTGGTGTGGAATTCGTATGTAATGGACCGAGAACATCACAGTAAAAATGGTTTTGGAGAAAAGCAAAGTCTTTTCGTTAGGCAAGTGCATAAAATGTCATCTATACAAACAGAAATATCATGTGTGTTTGCAGCAGTTCCTCTACCTTTCCCCTAGAAAATACGAATGTGTAGAGCTGCTGTCTCCATGTGGAACCAATTACTGTATCCAAGCTCAAAATAAAATGTTCCCCGATAAAAAACATTCAAAATAATAAAGTCCGTTGATAATATCCAGAAAACACAAACACAGAGGCCGTAGCAATATCTGGGATTGAGTTAGACAAAACAAAACTGGATATTTCTGGTTTCTTCCAGTCATATCCGTACAAAGTGGTGTGGAATTGTATGCAATGGACCGAGAAAATCACAGTACAAATGGTTTTGGAGAAAAGCAAAGTCTTTTCATTAGGCAAGTGCATACAAGGTCATCTATACAAACAGAAATATCATGCTTGTTTGCCACAGTTCCTCTAGCATTCTCCCTAAAAAATACGAATGTGTAGAGCTGGTGTCCCCATGATGAACCAATTAGTGTTTCTATGGTACAAAATTAATGTTCCCTGATAAAAACATTCAAAACAATAAAGCCCATCGATAACATCCAGAAACACAAAGACAGAGGCTTTCACAATATTTCGGATTGAGTTAGCCAAAACACAACCGGATATTTCTGGTTTCATCCAGTCACATCTGGACAAACTGGTGTGAAATTCGTATGCAAAGGACTGAGAAAATCACAGTAAAAATGGTTTTGGAGAAAAGCAAAGTCTTTTCATTAGGCAAGTGCATACAAGGTCATCTATACAAACAGAAATATCATGTTTGTTTGCCGCAGTCCCTCTAGCTTTCTTCCTAGAAAATACTAATATATAGAGCTGGTGTCTCCATGTGGAACCAATTACTGTATCCAAGCTCAAAATAAAATGTTCCCCTATAATAAACATTCAAAACAATAAATTCCATTGATAATATCCAGAAAACACAAACACAGAGGCCGTAGCAATATCTGGAATTGAGTTAGCCAAAACAAAACCGGATATTTCTGGTTTCATCCAGTCATAACCGGACAAAGTGGTGTGGAATTCGTATGCAATGGACCGAGAAAATCACAGTACAAATGGTTTTGGAGAAAAGTAAACTGTTTTCGTTAGGCATGTGCATAAAATGTCATCGATACAAACAGAAATATCATGTTTGTTTGCCGGTGTTCCTCTAGCTTTCTAAGTAGAAAATACGAATGTGTAGAGCTGGTTTCCCCATTTTTAACCATTTTTCTTTCCAAGCACAAAGGTAAATGTTCCCTGAAAAAAAACATTCAAAAAAATAAAGTCCGTGGAAAATATCAGGAATACACAAACACAGAGGCTTTCACAATATTTCGGATTCAGTTAGCCAAAACACAACCAGATATTTCTGGTTTCATCCAGTCATATCCGGACAAACTGGTGTGGAATTCCTATGCAAAGGACCGAGAAAATCACAGTAAAAATGGTTTTGCAGAAAAGCAAAGTCTTTTCATTAGGCAAGTGCATAAAATGTCATCTATAAAAACAGAAATATCATGTTTGTTTGTCGTAGATCCTCTAGCTTTCTCCCTAGAAAATACGAATGTGTAGAGCTGGTGTCCCCATTTTTAACTATTTTTCTTTCCAAGCACAAAGGTAAATGTTCCCTGAAAAAAAAATTCAAAAAAATAAAGTCCGTGTATAATATCATGAATACACATACACAGAGGCTTTCACAATATTTCGGATTGATTTAGCAAAAACACAACCGGATATTTCTGGATTCATCCAGTCATATCCGGACAAAGTGGTGTGGAATTCGTATGCAATGGACCAAGAAAATCACAGTAAAATGGTTTTGGAGAAAAGCAAAGTCTTTTCATTAGGCAAGTGCATAAAATGTCATCTATAAAAACAGAAATATCATTTTTGTTTGCCGGTGTTCCTCTAGCTTTCTAAGTAGAAAACACGAATGTGTAGAGCTGGTGTCCCCATTTTTAACCATTTTTTTCCAAGCACACAATTAAATGTTCCCTGAAAAAAAAATTGAAAAAAATAAAGTCCGTGGGTAATATCAGGAATACACAAACACAGAGGTTGTAGCAATATCAGGGATTGAGTTAGCCAAAACAAAGCCGGATATTTCTGGTTTCATCCAGTCATATCCAGACAAACTGGTGTGGAATTCGTATGCAATGGACCGAAAAAATCACAGTAAAAATGGTTTGGGAGAAAAGCAAAGTTTTTTTCCTTAGGCAAGTGCATAAAATGTCATCTATACAAACAGAAATATCATGTTTGTTTGCCACAGGTCCTCTAGCTTTCTCCCTAGAAAATACGAATGTGTAGAGCAGGTGTTCTCATAATGAAGGAAATAGTTTTTCAACAGTACAAAATTCAATATTCCCTGAAAAAAAATTCAAAACAACAGTCCATGGATAAAATCAGGAAATCACAAAAAAAGAGGCTGTAGCAATATCTGGGATTGAGTTAGCCAAAATAAAACCGGATATTTCTGGTTTCATCTAGTCATATCCGGAAAAACTGGTGTGGAATTCGTGTGCAATGGACCGAGAAAATCACAGTAAAAATGGTTTTGGAGAAAAGCAAAGTCTTTGCCTTAGGCAAGTGCATAACATGTCAACTATACACAGAAATACCATGTTTGTTTGCTGCAGTTCCTCTAATTTTCTCCATAGAAAATACGAATGTGTTGAGCTGGTGTCTCCATGTGGAAACAATTAGTGTTTCTAAGGTACAAAATTAAATGTTCCTTGAAAAAAAAAACATTCAAAAAATTAAGTCCGTGGATAATATCAGGAATACACAAACACAGAGGCTATAGCAATATTTCAGATTGAGTTAGCCAAAACACAACCAGATATTTCTAGTTTCATCCAGTCACATCCGGACAAAGTGGTGTGAAATTCGTATGCAATGGACCAAGAAAATCACAGTAAAAATGGTTTTGGAGAAAAGCAAAGTCTTTTCGTTAGGCAAGTGCATAACATGTCATCTATACACACAGAAATACCATGTTTGTTTTCCGCAGGCCCTCTAATTTTCTCCATAGAAAATACGAATGTGTTGAGCTGGTGTCTCCATGTGGAAACAATTAGTGTTTCTAAGGTACAAAATTAGATGTTCCCTGAAAAAAAAAAAACATTCAGTAAATAAAGTCCGTGGATAATATCAGGAATACACAGAGAGGCTTTCACAATATTTCAGATTGATTTAGCCAAAACACAACCAGATATTTCTGGTTTCATCCAGTCATATCCGGACAAAGTGTTGTGGAATTCGTATGCAATGGACCGAGAAAATCACAGTAAAAATGGTTTTGGACAAAAGCAAAGTCTTTTCATCAGGCAAGTGCATAAAATGTCATCTATAAAAACAGAAATATCATGTTTGTTTGCCGGTGTTCCTCTAGCTTTCTAAGTAGAAAATACGAATGTGTAGAGCTGGTGTCCCCATATTTAACCATTTTTTTTCCAAGCACACAATTAAATGTTCCCTGAAAAAAAACATCGAAAAAAATAAAGTCCGTGGATAATATCAGGAATACACAAACACAGAGGCTGTAGCAATATCAGGGATTGAGTTAGCCAAAACAATGCCGGATATTTCCTGTTTCATCCAGTCATATCCAGACAAACTGGTGTGGAATTCATATGCAATGGACCGAGAAAATCACAGTAAAAATGGTTTTGGAGAAAAGCAAAGTTTTTTTCCTTAGGCAAGTGCATAAAATGTCATCTATACAAACAGAAATATCATGTTTGTTTGCCACAGGTCCTCTAGCTTTCTCCCTAGAAAATACGAATGTGTAGAGCAGGTGTTCCCATAATGAACGAAATAGTTTTTCAAAAGTACAAAATTTAATATGCCCTGAAAAAAAAATTCAAAACAATAGTCCATGGATAAAATCAGGAATACACAAAAGAAGTGGCTGTAGCAATATCTGGGATTGAGATAGCCAAAATAAAACCGGATATTTCTGTTTTCATCCAGTCATATCCGGACAAAGTGGTGTGGAATTCGTGTGCAATGGACCAAGAAAATCACAGTAAAAATGGTTTTGGAGAAAAGCAAAGTCTTTTCCTTAGGCAAGTGCATAACATGTCATTTATAAACACAGAAATACCATGTTTGTTTGCGGCAGTTCCTCTAATTTTCTCCATAGAAAAAACGAATGTGTTGAGCTGGTGTCTCCATGTGGAAACAATTAGTGTTTCTAAGGTACAAAATTAAATGTTTCTTGAAAAAAAAAACATTCAAAAAATAAAGTCCTTGGATAATATCAGGAATTCACAAACACAGAGGCTGTAGCAGTATTTCGGATTAGGTTAGCCAAAACAAATCCAGATATTTCCTGTTTCATCCAGTCATATACGGACAAAGTGGTGTGGAATTCGTATGCAATGGACCGAGAATATCACAGTAAAAATTGTTTTGGAGAAAAGCAAAGTCTTTTCGTTAGGCAAGTGCATAAAATGTCATCTATACAAACAGAAATATCATGTTTGTTTGCTGCAGTTCCTCTACCTTTCCCGTAGAAAATACGAATATGTAGAGCTGGTGTCTCCATGTGGAACCAATTACTGTATCCAAGCTCAAAATAAAATGTTCCGCGATAAAAAACATTCAAAACAATAAAGTCCGTTGACAATATCCAGAAAACAAAAACAAAGGGGCCCTAGCAATATCTGGGATTGAATTAGCCAAAATGAAACCGGATATTTCTGGTTTCATCCAGTCACATCCGGACAAACTGCTGTGAAATTTGTATGCAATGCACAGAGAAAATCACAGTAAAAATGGTTTTGGAGAAAAGCAAAGTCTTTTCATTAGGCAAGTGCATAAAATGTCATTGATACAAACAGAAATATCATGTTTGTTTCCCGCAGTTCCTCTAGCTTTCTCAGTAGAAAATAGGAATCTGTAGAGCTGCTATCCCCATGATGAACCAATTAGTTTTTCCAAGCACAAAATTAAATGTTCCCTGAAAAAAAACATTGAAAACAATAAAGTCCGTGGATAATATCAGGAATACACAAACACAGAGGCTGTAGCAATATTTCGGATTGAGTTATCCATAACACAACCGGATTTTTCCGGTTTCATCCAGTCATATCCGGACACAGTGGTGTGGAATTCGTATGCAATGGACCGAGAAAATCACAGTAAAAATGGTTTTGGAGAAAAGCAAAATCTTTTTGTTAGGCAAGTGCATAAAATGTCATCTATACAAACAGCAATATCATGTTTGTTTTCCGCAGTTCCTCTAGCTCTCTCCCTAGAAAATACGAATGTGTAGAGCTGGTGTCCCCATGATGAACCAATTACTGTTTCTACGGTGCAAAATTAAATGTTCCCTGATAAATCATTCAAAACAATAAAGTCCATCATTAATATCCAGAAAACACAAACACAGAGGCTTTCACAATATTTCGGATTGAGTTAGCCAAAACACAACCGGAAATTTCTGTTTTCATCCAGTTATATCCGGACAAAGTGGTGTGGAATTCGTATGCAATGGAGCGAGAAAATCACAGTAAAAATGGTTTTGGAGTAAAGCAAAGTCTTTTCGTTAGGCAAGTGCATAAAATGTCATCTATACAAACAGAAATATCATGTTTGTTTGCCGCAGTTCCTCTAGCTTTCTCCCTAGAAAATACGAATGTGTAGAGCTGCTGACCCCATGATAAACCAGTTAGTGTTTGTACGGTACAAAATGAAATGTTCCCTGAGAAAAACATTCAAAACAATAAAGTCCATCGATAATATCCAGAAAACACAAATACAGAGGCTTTCACAATATTTCAGATTGAGTTAGCCAAAACACAACCGGATATTTCTGGTTTCATCCAGTCATATCCAGACAAAGTGGTGTGGAATTCGTATGCAGTGGACCGAGAAAATCACAGTAAAAATGGTTTTGGAGAAAAACAAAGTCTTTTCATTAGGCAAGTGCATAAAATGTCATCTATACAAAGAGAAATATCATGTTTGTTTGCCACAGTTCCTCTAGCTTTCTCAGTAGAAAATATGAATGTGTAGAGCTGGTGTCCCCATGATGAACCAATTAGTTTTTCCAAGCAAAAAATTAAATGCTCCCTTAAAAAAAACATTCAAATAAATTAAGTCCGTGGATAATATCAGGAATACAGAAACACAGAGGCTGTAGCAATATTTCGGATTGAGATAGCCAAAACACAACCGGATTTTTCCAGTTTCATACAATCATATCTGGACAAAGTGGTGTGGAATTCGTATGCAATGGACCGAGAAAATCACAGTACAAATGGTTTTGGAGAAAAGCAAAGTCTTTTCGTTAGCCAAGTGCATGAAATGTCATCAATAGCAACAGAAATATAATGCTTGTTTGCAGCAGTTCTTCTAGCTTTCTCCCTAGAAAATACGAATGTGTAGAGCTGGTGTCTCCATGTGGAACCTATTACTGTATCCAAGCTCAAAATAAAATGTTCCCCGATAAAAAACATTCAAAACAATAAAGTCCATTGATAATATCCAGAAAACACAAACACAGAGGCCGTATCAATACCTGGGATTGATTTAGCCAACACACAACCGGATATTTCTGGTTTCATCCAGTCATATCCGGACAAAGTGTTGTGGAATACGTATGCATTGGAACGAGAAAATAACAGTAAAAATGCTTTTGGAGAAGAGCAAAGACTTTCGTTAGGCAAGTGCATAAAATGTCTTCTATACAAACAGAAATATCATGTTTGTTTGCTGCAGTTCCTCAAGCATTCTTTCAAGAAAATGCGAATGTGTAGAGCTGGTGTCCCTACAATGAACCAATTAGTTTTTCCAAGCACAAAATTAAATGCTCCCTGAAAAAGAGACATACAAAAAAATTAAGTCCGTGGATAATATCAGGAATACACAAAGACAGACGCTTTTACAATATTTCAGATTGAGTTAGCCAAAACACAACCGGATATTTCTGGTTTCATCGAGTCATATCCGGACAAACTGGTGTGGAATTCGTATGCAATGGACGGAGAAAATCACAGTAAAAATGGTTTTGGAGAAAACCAAAATCTTTTCGTTAGGCAAGTGCATAAAATGTCATCTATACAAACAGAAATATCATGTTTGTTTGCAGCAGTTCCTCTAGCTTTCTCAGTAGAAAATACGAATGTGTAGAGCTGGTGTCCCCATTTTTAACCATTTTTTTTCCAAGCACAAAATTAAATGTTCCCTGAAAAAAAATTTTCAAAAAAATTAAGTCCGTGGATAATATCAGGAATACACAAACACAGAGGCTGTAGCAATATTTCGGATTGAGTTAGCCAACACACAACCAGATATTTCTGGTTTCATCCAGTCTTATCCGGACATAGTGGTGAGGAATTCGTATGCAATGGCCGACATAATCACAGTAAAAATGGTTTTGGAGAAAAGCAAAGTCTTTTCCGTAGGCAGGAGCATAAAATGTCATCTATACAAACAGAAATATCTTGTTTGCAGCAGTTCCTGTAACTTTCTCCCTAGAAAATACGAATGTGTAGAGCTGGTGTCTCCATGTGGAACCAATTACTGTATCCAAGCTCAAAATAAAATGTTCCCCGATAAAAAACATTCAAAAAAATAAAGTGAGTTGATAATATCCAGAAAACACAAACGCAGAGGCCATAGCAATATCTGGGATTGAGTTAGACAAAACAAAACCGGATATTTCTGGTTTCATCCAGTCATATCCAGACAAAGTGTTGTGGAATTCTTATGCAATGGACCGAGAAAATCACAGTAAAAATTGTTTTGGAGAAAAGGAATGTCTTTTCGTTAGGAAAATGCATAAAATGTCATCTATACAAACAGAAATATCATGTTTGTTTGCCGCAGGTCCTCTAGCTTTCTACCTAAAAAATACGAATGTGTAGAGCTGGTGTCCCCATGATGAACCAATTAGTGATTCTATGGTACAAAATTAAATGTTCCCTGATAAAAACATTCAAAACAATAATGTCCATCGATAATATCCAGAAAACACAAACAGAGAGGCTTTCACAATATTTCACATTGAATTATGCAAAACACAACCGGATATTTCTGGTTTCATCCAGTCATATCCGGACAAACTGGTTTGGACTTCATATGCAATGGACCGAGAAAATCACAATAATAATGCTTTTGGAGAAAAGCAAAGTCTTTTCGTTAGGCAAGTGCATAAAATGTCATCTATACAAACAGAAATATCATGTTTGTTTGCCGCAGTTCCTCTAGCTTTCTCCCTAGAAAATACAAATATATAGAGGTTGTGTCTCCATGTGGAACCAGTTGGTGTATCTAAGTTCAAAATTAAATGTTTCCCGATAAAAACATTGAAAACAATAAAGTCCATTGATAATTTCCAAAAATCAAAACACAGAGGTCATAGAAATATCTGGGATTGAGTTAGCCAAAACAAAACCGGATATTTCCGGTTTCATCCCATCATATTCAGACAAACTGGTGTGGAATTCGTATGCAATGGACCGAGAAAATCACAGTAAAAATGGTTTGAGAGAAAAGCAAAGTCTTTTCGTTAGGCAAGTGCATACAATGTCATCGATACAAACAGAAATATCATGTTTCTTTGCCGCAGATCCTCTAGCTTTCTCCCTAGAAAATAGGAATATGTAGAGCTGGTGTCTCAATGTGGAACCAATTACTATATCCAAGCTCAAAATAAAATGTTCCCCGATAAAAAACATTCAAAACTATAAATTCTATCGATAATATCCAGAAAACACAAACACAGAGGCTGTAGCAAATTTTCAGATTCAGTTAGCCAAAACACAATCGGATATTTCTGGTTTCATCCAGTGATTTCCGGACAAAGTGGTTTGGAATTCGTATGCAATAACCGAAAAAATCAGAGTAATAATGGTTTTGCAGAAAAGCAAAGTCTTTTCCTTAGGCAAGTGCATAAAATGTTATCGATGCCAAAAGAAATATCATGTTTGTTTGCCACAGTTCCTCTAGCTTTCTCCCTAGAAAATACGAATGTGTAGATCTGGTGTCTCCATGTGGAAACAATTAGTGTTTCACAGCACAAAATTAAATGTTCCCTGATAAAAAACATTCAAAACAATAAAGTCTGTGGATAATATCAGGAATACACAAACACAGAGGCTTTCAAAGTATTTCGGATTGAGTTAGCCAAAACAAAACCGGATATTTCCTGTTTCATCCAGTCATATCCGAACAACCTGGTGTGGAATTCGCATGCAATGGACCGAGAAAATCACAGAAAAAATTGTTTTGAAGAAAAGCAAAGTCTTTTCGTTAGGCAAGTGCATAAAATGTCATCGATATAAACAGAAATATCATGTTTGTTTGCCACAGTTCCTTTGGCTTTCTCCCTAGAAAATACGAATGTGTGGAGCTGGTGTTCCCATGATGAACTAATTAGTGTTTCAACGGTACAAAATTAAAAATTCCCTGATAAAAAACATTCAAAACAATAAAGTACATCGATAATATCCAGAAAACACAAACACAGAGGCTTTCACAATATTTGAGATTGAATTAGCCAAAACACAACCGGATATTTCTGGTTTCATCCAGTCATATCCGGATAAACTGATGTGGAACTCGTATGCAATGGACCGAGAACATCACAGAAAAATGGTATTGGGGAACAGTAAAGTCTTTTCCTTAGGCCAGTGCATAAAATGTCATCTATACAAACAGAAATATCATGTTTGTTTGCTGCAGTTCTTCTAGCTTTCTCCCTAGAAAATACGAATGTGTGGAGCTGGTGTCCCCATGATGAACCAATTAGTGATTCTACGGTACAAAATTAAATGTTCCCTGATAAAAACATTCAAAACAATAAAGTCCATCTGTAATATCCAGAAAACACAAACACAGAGGCTGTAGCAATATTTCGCATAGAGTTAGCCAAAACAAAACCGGATATTTCTGGTTTCATCCAGGCATATCCGGACAAACTGGTGTGGACTTCGTATGCAATGGACCGAGAAAATCACAATAAAAATGCTTTTGGAGAAAAGCAAAGTCTTCTCATTAGGCAAGTGCATAAAATTCATCTATACAAACAGGAATATCATGTTTGTTTGGCACAGTTCCTCTAGCTTTCTCCCTAGAAAATACAAGTATGTAGAGGTGCTGTCTCCATGTGGAACCAATTAGTGTATCTAAGTTGAAATTTAAATGTTTCCCGATAAAAAACATTGAAAACAATAAAGTCCGTTGATAATATCCGAAAAACCAAAACACAAAGGCCATAGCAATATCTGGGATTGAGTAAACCAAAACAAAACCAGATATTTCCGGTTTCATCCCGTCATATTCAGACAAACTGGTGTGGAATTCGTATGCAATGGATCGAGAAAATCACAGTAAAAATGGTTTTGGAGAAAAGCAAAGTCTTTTCAGTATGCAAGTGCATACAATGTCATCGATACAAACAGAAATATCATGTTTGTTTGCCGCAGTTCCTCTAGCTTTCTCCCTAGAAAATAGGAATGTGTAGAGCTGGTGTCTCCATGTGGAACCAATTACTGTATCGAAGCTCAAAATAAAATGTTCCCCGATAAAAAACATTCAAAACAATAAAGTCCATCGATAATATCCAGAAAACACAAACACAGAGGCTTTCCAATATTTCGGATTGAGTTAGCCAAAACACAGACCGATATTTCTGGTTTCATTCAGTCAGATCTGGACAAACTGGTGTGGAATTCGTATGCAATGGACCGAGAAAATAACAGTAAAAATGGTTTTGGAGAAAAGCAAAATCTTCTCCTTAGGGAAATGCATAAAATGTCATCGATACAAACAGAAATATCATATTTATTTGGGGCACTTCCTCTAGCTTTCTCCCTAGAAAATACGAATGTGTAGATCTGGTGTCTCCATGTGGAAACAATTAGTGTTTCACAGCACAAAATTAAATGTTCCCTGATAAAAAACATTCAAAACAATAAAGTCTGTGGATAATATCAGGAATTCACAAACACAGAGGCTTCGACAATATTTCGGATGGGTTAGCCAAAACAAAACCGGATATTTCTGGTATCATCCAGTCATATCCGGACAAACTGGAGTGGACTTCATATGCAATGGACCGAGAAAATCACAATAAAAATGCTTTTGGAGAAAAGCAAAGTCTTTTCCTAGGCAAGTGCATAAAATGTCATCTATACAAACAAAAATATCATGTTGGTTTGCTGCAGTTCCTCTAGATGTCATTTATACAAACAGAAATATCATGTTTGTTTGTTGCAGTTCCTCTAGCTTTCTCCCTAGAAAATACGAATGTGTAGATCTGGTGTCTCCATGTGGAACCAATTACTGTATCCAAGCTGAAAATATAATGTTCTCTGATAAAAAACATTCAAAACAATAAAGTCCGTGGATAATATCAGGAATACACATACGCAGAGGCTGTAGCAATATCTGGGATTGAGTTAGCCAAAACAGAACCGGATATTTCCGCTTTCATCCAGTCATATTCAGACAAACTGGTGTGGAATTCGTATGCAATGGATCGAGAAAATCACAGTAAAAATGGTTTTGGATAAAAGCAAAGTCTTTTCGTTAGGCAAGTGCATACAATGTCACCGCTACAAACGGAAATATCATGTTTCTTTGCCACAGTTCCTCTAGCTTTCTCCCTAGAAAATACGAATATGTAAAGCTGTTGTCTCCATGATGAACCAATTATTGATTCCAAGTACAAAATTAAATGTTCCCTGATAAAAAACATTCAAAACAATAAAATCGGTGGATAATATCAGGAATACACAAACACAGAAGCTCTAGCAAACCGGATGTTTCCGCTTCCATCCAGTCATATCTGACAAAGCGGTGTGGAATTCGTATGCAATGGACCGAGAAAAAGCACAGTACAAATGGTTTTGGAGAAAAGCAAATCATTTCGTTAGGCAACTGAATAAAATGTCATCTATACAAACAGAAATATCATGTTTGTTTGCCGCAGTTCCTCTAGCTTTCTCCCTAGAAAATACGAATGTGTGGACCTTGCATCTCCGTGTGGAACCAATTACTGTATCCATGCTCAAAATCAAATGTTTGCCGATAAAAAAACATTGAAAACAATAAAGTCCATCGATAATATCCAGAAAACACAAACACAGAGGCTTTCACAATAATTCAAATTGAGTTAGCCAAAACACAACCGGATATTTCTGGTTTCTTCCAGTCATATCCGGACAAATTGGTGTGGAATTCGTATGCAATGGACCAGAAAATCACAGTACAATTCATTGTGGAGAAAAGCAAAGTCTTTTCGTGATACAAGTACATGAAATGTCATTTATACAAACAGAAATATCATGTTGTTTGCCGCAGTTCTTCTAGCTTTCTTCGTAGAAAATACGAATATGTAGAGGTGGTGTTTCAATTTGGAACCAATTGCTGTATCCAAGCACAAAATTAAATGTTCCCTGATAAAAAACATTCAAAACAATAAAATCAGTGGATAATATCAGGAATACACAAACACAGAAACTCTAGGAAATCGGATATTTCCGGTTTCATCCAGAATATCTGGACAAGGTGGTGTGGAATTCGTATGCAATGGACCGAGAAAATCACAGTACAAATGGTTTTGGAGAAAACCAAAGTCTTTTCGTGAGGCAACTGAATAAAATGTCATCCACACAAACAGAAATATCATGTTTGTTTGCTGCAGTTCCTCTAGCTTTCTCTCTAGAAAATACAAATGTATAGAGTGGTGTCTCAATGTGGAACCAACTAGTGTTTCACGGCACAAAATTAAATGTTCCCTGATAAAAAAACTTCAAAACAATAAAGTCTGGGGATAATATCATGAATACTCAAACCAGAGTCTGTAGCAATATCTGGGATTGAGTTAATCAAAACTAAACCGGATATTTCTGGTTTCATCCAGTCATATCAGGACAAACTGGTGTGGAACTCGAATGCAATGGACTGAGAAAATCAGGTGAAAATGGTTTTGGAGAAAAGCAAAGTCTTTTCATTAGGCAAGTGCATAAAATGTCATCGAAACAAACAGAAATATCATGTTTGTTTGCCACAGTTAATCTAGCTTTCTCCCTAGAAAATATGAATGTGTAGAGCTGGTGTCTCCATGTGGAACCAAATACTGTATCAAAGCTCAAAATAATACGTTCCCTGACAAAAAACATTCAAAACAATAAAGTCCATTGATAGTATCCAGAAAAAAAAAAAACACAGGGGCAATAGCAATATCTGGGATTGAGTTAGCCAAAACAAAACCAGATATTTCCGGTTTCATTCAGTCATATCCGGACAAACTGGTGTGGAATTGGTATGCAATGGACCAAGAAAATCACAGTAAATAGGTTTTGGAGAAAAGCAAAGTCTTTTCATTAGGCAAGTAGATAGAATGTCATCTATACAAACAGAAATATCATGTTTGTTTGCCACAGTTCCTCTAGCTTTCTCTCTAGAAAATACGAATGTGTAGAGCTGGTGTTCCCATGATGAACGAATTAGTGTTTCAGCGGTACAAAATTAAATGGTCCCTGATAAAAACATTCAAAACAAAAAAGTCCATTGATAATATCCAGAAAACTCAAACACAGAGGCTGTAGCAATATTTCAGATTGAGTTAGCCAAAGCACAACCGGATATTTCTGGTTTCATCCAGTCATATCCAGACAAAGTGGTGTGGTATTCCTTTGCAATGCACCGAGAAAATCACCGAAAAAATGGCTTTGGAGAAAAGCAAAGTCTTTTCATTAGGCAAGTAGATAGAATGTCATCTATACAAACAAAAATATCATGTTTGTTTGTCGCAGTTCCTCTAGCTTTCTCTCCAGAAAATACAAATATGTAGAGCTGGTGTCTCAATGTGGAACCAACTAGTGTTTCGCGGCACAAAATTAAATGTTCCCTGATAAAAAAACATACAAAACAACAAAGTCTGCGGATAATATCATGAATGCTCAAACACAGAGTCTGTAGCAATATCAGGGATTGAGTTAGCCAAAACAAAACCGGATATTTCCGGTTTCATCCAGTCATATCCGGACAAACTGGTGTGGAATTCGTATGCAATGGACCGAGAAAATCACAGTACAAATGGTTTTGGAGAAAAGCAAAGTCTTTTTGTTAGGAAAGTGAATCAAATGTCATGTATACAAACAGAAATATCGTGTTTGTTTTCTGCATTTCCTCTAGCTTTCTCCCTAAAAAATATGAATGTGTAGAGCTGGTGTCCCCATCATGAACCAATTAGTGTTTCAAGGGTACAAAATTAAATGTTCCCTGATAAAAACATTCAAAACAATAAAGTCCGTAGATAATATTAGGAATACACAAACACAGAGGCTGTAGCAATATCTGGGATTGAGTTGGCCAAAACAAAACCGGATATTTCCATTTTAATACACTCATATCTGGACAAAGTGGTGTGGAATTCGTATGAAGTGTACCGAGAAATCACAGAAAAATGGTTTTGGAGAAAAGAAAGTCTTTTCGTTAGGCTAGTGCATAAAATGTCATCTATACAAACAGAAATATCATGTTTGTTTGCAGCAGTTCCTCTACCTTTCCCCTAGAAAATACGAATGTGTAGAGCTGGTGTCTCCATGTGGAACCAATTACTGTATCCAAGCTCAAAATAAAATGTTCCCCGATAAAAAAACATTCAAAACAATAAACCCCGTTGATAATATCCAGAAAGCACAAACACAGAGGCCGCAGCAATATATGGGATTTAGTTAGAAAAAACAAAACCGGATATTTCTGGTTTCATCCAGTCATATCCCGAAAAACTGGTGTGGAATTCGTATGCAATGGACCGAGAAATTCACAGTAAAAATGGTTTTGGAGAAAAGCAAAGTCTTTTCATTAGGCAAGTGCATAGAATGTCATCGATACAAACAGAAATATCATGTTTGTTTGCCGGTGTTCCTCTAGCTTTCTTCCTAGAAAATACGAATATGTAGAGCTGGTGTCTCCATGTGGAACCAATTACTGTATCCAAGCTCAAAATAAAATGTTCCCCGATAATAAACATTCAAAACAATAAATTCCATTGATAATATCCAGAAAACACAAACACAGAGGCTGTAGCAATATTTCGGATTGAGTTAGCCAAAACACAACCGGATATTTGCGGTTTCATCCAGTCGTATCCGGACAAAGTGGTGGGGAATTCGTATGCTATGGACGGAGAATATCACAGTAAAAATGGTTTTGGAGAAAAGTAAAGTCTTTTCTTAGGCGAGTGCATAAAATGTCATTGATACAAAGAGAAACATCATGTTTGTTTGCCGGTGTTCCTATAGCTTTCTAAGTAGAAAATACGAATGTGTAGAGCTGGTGTCCCCATTTTTAACAATTTTTCTTTCCAGGTGCAAAATTAAATGTTCCCTGAAAAAAAAAACATTCAAAAAAATAAAGTCCGTGGATAATATCATGAATACACAGACAAAGAGGCTTTCACAATATTTCGGATTGATTTAGCCAAAGCACAACTGGATATTTCTGGTTTCATCCAGTCATATCCGGACAAACTGGTGTGGAATTCGTACGCAATGGACCGAGAAAATCACATTAAAAACGGTTTTGGAGGAAAGCAATGTCTTTTCATTAGGCAAGTGCATAAAATGTCATCTATAAAAACAGAAATATCATGTTTGTTTTCCACAGTTCCTTTAGCTATCTCCCTAGAAAATACGAATATGTAGAGCTGGAGTCCCCATGATGAACGAATTACTGTTGCTATGGTACAAAATTAAATGTTCCTTGATAAAAACATTCAAAACTATAAAGTCCATTGATAGTATCAAGAAAACACAAACACAGAGGCTTTCACAATATTTCGGATTGTGTTAGACAAAACAAAACCGGATATTTCTGGTTTCATCCAGTCATATCCGGACAAAGTGGTGTGGAATTCGTATGCAATGGACCGAGATAATCACAGTAAAAATGGTTTTGGAGAAAAGCAAAGTCTTTTCGTTAGGCAAATGCATAAAATGTCATCTCTACACACATAAATATCATGTTTGTTTGCCGCAGTTCCTCTACCTTTTTCCTAGAAAAAACGAATGTGGAGAGCTGGTGTCTCATAGTGGAACCAATTACTGTATCCAAGCTCAAAATAAAATGTTCCCCGATAATGAACATTCAAAACAATAAAGTCCGTTGATAATATCCAGAAAACACAAACACAGAGGCCTTAGCAATATCTGGGATTGAGTTAGCCAAAACAAAACCGGATATTTCTGGTTTCATCCAGTCATATCCGGACAAAGTGGTGTGCAATTCGTATGCAATGGACCTTGAGAATCACAGTAAATATGGTTTTGGAGAAGAGCAAAGACTTTTCGTTAGGCAGGTGCATAAAATGTCATCTATTCAAACAGAAATATCATGTTTGTTTGCCGCAGTTCCTCTACCTTTCCCCTAGAAAATACGAATGTGTAGAGATGGTGTCCCCATTATGAACCAAGTAGTTTTTCCAAGCACAAAATTAAATGCTCCCTGAAAAAAAAAAACATTCAAAAAATAAAGCCCGTGGATAATATCAGGAATACACAAACACAGAGGCTGTAGCAATATTTCGGATTGAGATAGCGAAAACACAACCGGATTTTTCCAGTTTCATCCAGTCATATCCGCAGAAAGTGGTGTGGAATTCGTATGCAATGGACTGATAAAATCACAGTAAAAATGGTTTTGGAGAAAAGCAAAGTCTTTTCGTTAGGCAAGTGCATAAAATGTCATCTATAAAAACAGAAATATCATGTTTGTTTGCAGCAGTTCCTCTAGCTTTCTTCCTAGAAAATACGAATGTGTAGAGCTTGTGTCCCCATGATGAACCAATTTTTTTTTATAAGCACAAATTCAAATCATCCCGGAAAAAAAAACATTCAAAACAATAAAGTCCATTGATAATATCCAGAAAACACAAACACAGAGGCCGTAGCAATATCTGGGATTGAGTTCGCCAGAAGAAAACTGAATATTTCTGGTTTCATCCAGTCATCTCCGTACAAAGTGGTGTGGAATTCGTATGCAATGGACCGAGAAAATCACAGTAAAAATGGTTTTGGAGAAGAACAAAGACTTTTCGTTAGGCAAGTGCATAAAATGTCATCTATACAAACAGAAATATCATGTTTGCTTGCCGCAGTTCCTCTAGCATTCTTTCAAGCAAATACGAATGTTTAGAGCTGGTGTCTCCATGTGGAAACAATTAGTGATTCGCAGCACAAAATTAAAAGTCCCCAGAAAAAAAACATTCAAATCAATAAACTGTGGATAATATCAGGAATACACAAACAAAGAGGCTGTAGCAATATTTCGGATTGAGTTAGCCAACACACAACCAAATATTTCTGGTTTCATCCAGTCATATCCGGACAAAGTGGTGTGGAATTCGTATGCAATGGATGGAGAAAATCACAGTAAAAGTGGTTTTGGAGAAAAGCAAAGTCTTTTCATTAGGCAAGTGCATAAAATGTCATCTATACGAACAGAAATATCATGTTTGTTTGCCGCAGTTCCTCTAGCTTTCTCACTAGAAAATACGAATGTGTAGAGCTGGTGTCCCCATGTTGAACCAAGTAGTTTTTCCTAGCACAAAATTAAATGCTCCCTGAACAAAAAAACATTCAAAAAATAAAGCCCGTGGATAATATCAGGAATACACAAACACAGAGACTGTAGCAATATTTCGGATTGAGATAGCCAAAACACAACCGGATTTTTCCAGTTTCATCCAGTCATAACCGCAGAAAGTGGTGTGGAATTCGTATGCAATGGAGTGATAAAATCACAGTAAAAATGGTTTTGGAGTAAAGCAAAGTCTTTTCGTTAGGCAAGTGCATAAAATATCATCTATAAAAACAGAAATATCATGTTTGTTTGCAGCAGTTCCTCTAGCTTTCTTCCTAGAAAATACGAATGTGTAGAGCTGGTGTCCCCATGATGAACCAATTTTTTTTTTCCAAGCACAAAATCAAATGATCCCGGAAAAAAAACATTCAAAACAATAAAGTCCATCGATAATAACAAGAAAACACAAACACAGAGGACGTAGCAATATCTGGGATTTAGTTTGCCAAAACAAAACCGGATATTTCCGGTTTCATCCAGTCATATCCGTACAAAGTGTTGTGGAATTCGTATGCAATGGAGCGAGAAAATCACAGTAAAAAATGGTTTTAGAGAAAAGCAAAGTCTTTTCGTTAGGCAAGTGCATAAAATGTCACCTATACAAACAGAAATATCATGTTTGTTTGTCGCAGTTCCTCTAGCTTTCTCCCTAGAAAATAGGAATGTGTAGAGCTGGTGTCGCCATGTGGAACCAATTAGTGATTCAAAGCACAAAATTAAATGTTCCCTGATAAAAACATTCACAACAATAAAGCCCATCTGTAATATCCAGAAAACACAAAGATAGAGGCTTTCACAATATATCGGATTGAGTTAGCCAAAACACAACCGGATATTTCTGGTTTCATCCAGTCATATCCGGACAAAGTGGTGTGGAATTCGTATGCAATGGACTGAGAGAATCACAGTAAAAATGGTTTTCGAGAAAAGCAAAGTCTTTTCATTAGTCAAGTGCATAAAATGTCATCTATACAAACAGAAATATCATGTTTGTTTGCCGCAGTTCCTCTACCTTTCCCCTAGAAAATATGAATGTGTAGAGCTGGTGTCCCCATGATGAACCAATTAGTTTTTCCAAGCAGAAAATTAAATGCTCCCTGAAAAAAAAACATTCAAAAAAATAAATCCGTGGATAATATCAGGAATACACAAACACAGAGGCTGTAGCAATATTTCGGATTGAGTTAGCCAAAACACCACCGTATTTTTCCAGTTACATCCACTCATATCCGGACAAACTGATGTGGAATTCCTATGCAATGGACCGAGAAAATCACAGTAAAAATGGTTTTGGAGAAAAGCAAAGTCTTTTCGTTAGGCAAGTGCATAAAATGTCATCTATACAAACAGAAATATCATGTTTATTTGCAGCAGTTCCTCTACCTTTCCCCTAGAAAATACGAATGTGTAGAGCTGGTGTCTCCATGTGGAACCAATTAGTGTTTCCAAGCACAAAATAAAATGTTCCCTGATAAAAAACATTCAAAACAATAAAGTCCGTTGAAAATATCCAGAAAGCACAAACATAGAGGCCGTAGCAATATCTGGGATTGAGTTAGAAAAAACAAAACCAGATATTTCTTTTTCATCAAGTCATATCCCGACAAACTGGTGGAATTCGTATGCAATGGACCGAGAAATTCACAGTAAAAATGGTTTTGGAGAAAAGCAAAGTCTTTTCATTAAGCAAGTGCATAGAATGTCATCGATACAAACAGAAATATCATGTTTGTTTGCCGGTGTTCCTCTAGCTTTCTAAGTAGAAAATACGAATGTATAGAGCTGGTGTCCCCATTTTTAACAATTGTTTTTTCCAAGCACAAAATTAAATGTTCCCTGAAAAAAAAAACATTCAAAAAAATAAAGTCCGTGGATAATATCAGGAATACACAAACACAGAGGCTTTCACAATATTTCAGATTGAGTTAGCCAAAACACAACCTGACATTTCTGGTTTCATCCAGACATATCCGGACAAACTGGTGTGGAATTCGTATGCAAAGGACCGAGAAAATCACAGTAAATATGGTTTTGGAGAAAAGCAAAGTCTTTTCATTAGGCAAGTGCATACAATGTCATCTATACAACAGAAATATCATGTTTGTTTGCAGCAGTTCCTCTACCTTTCCCATAGAAAATACGAACATGTAGAGCTGGTGTCTCCATGGGGAAGCAATTACTGTATCCAAGCTCAAAATAAAATGTTCCCCGATAAAAAACATTCAAAAGAATAAAGTCCGTTGACAATATCCAGAAAACACAAACAAAGGGCCGTAGCAATATCTGGGATTGAATTAGCCAAAACGAAACCGTATATTTCTGGTTTCATCCAGTCACTTCCGGACAAAGTGGTGTGAAATTCATATGCAATGGACCGAGAAAATCACAGTAAAAATGTTTTTGGAGAAAAGCAAAGTCTTTTTGTTAGGCAAGTGCATAAAATGTCATCTATACAAACAGAAATATCATGTTTGTTTCCGCAGTTCCTCTAGCTTTCTCCTTAGAAAATACGAATCTGTAGAGCTAGTGTCCCCATGATGAACCAATTACTGTTTCAACGGCACAAAATTAAATGTTCCCTGAAAAAAAACATTCAAAAAAATAAAGTCCATCGATAATATCCAGAAAACACAAACACTGAGGCTTTCACAATATTTCGGATTGAGTTAGCCAAAACACAACCGGATATTTCCGGTTTCATCCAGTCATATCCAGACAAAGTGGTGTGGAAATCGTATGCAATGGACCGAGACGATCACAGTAAAAATGGTTTTGGAGAAAAGCAAAGTCTTTTCATTAGGCAAGTGCATACAATGTCATCGATACAAACAGAAATATCATGTTTGTTTGCCGCAGGTCATCTAGCTTTCTCCCTAGAAAATACGAATGTGTAGAGCTTGTGTTCCCATAATGAACGAAATACTGTTTCAACGGTACAAAATTAAATATTCCCCGAAAAAAAAATTCAAAACAATAGTCCATCGATAAACTCAGGAATACACAAACACAGATGCTGTAGCAATATCTGGAATTGAGTTAGCCAAAACAAAACCGGATATTTCTGGTTTCATCCAGTCATATCCGGACAAAGTGGTGTGGAATTCGTGTGCAATGGACCGAGAAAATCACAGTAAAAATGGTTTTGGAGAAAAGCAAAGTCTTTTCCTTAGGCAAGTGCATAACATGTCATCTATACACACAGAAATACCATGTTTGTTTTCCGCAGGTCCTCTAATTTTCTCCATAGAAAATATGAATGTGTTGAGCTGGTGTCTCCATGTGGAAACAATTAGTGTTTCTACGGTAAAAAATTAAAGGTTCCCTGAAAAAAAAATTCAAAAAAATAAAGCCCATGGATAATATCAGGAATACACAAAAACAGATGCTGTAGCAATATTTTGGATTGAGTTGGCCAAAATGAAACTGGATATTTCTGGTTTCATCCAGTCATATCGGACAAAGTGGTGTGGATTTCGTATGCAATGGACCGAATATATCACAGTCAAAATGGTTTTAGAGAAAAGCAAAGTCTTTTTGTTAGGCAAGTTCATAACATGTCATCTATACACACAGAAATACCATGTTTGTTTGTCACAGTTCCTCTAATTTTCTCCATAGAAAATACGAATGTGTTGAGCTGGTGTCTCCATGTGGAAACAATTAGTGTTTCTACGGTACAAAATTAAATGTTCCCTGAAAAAAAACATTCAAAACAATAAAGTCTGTGGATAATATCAGGAATACACAAACACAGATGCTGTAGCAATATTGCGGATTGAGTTAGCCAAAACAAAACCGGATACTTCCGGCTTCATCCAGTTATACCTGGACAAAGTGGTGTGGAATTCGTATGCAATGGACCGAGAAAATCACAGTAAAAATGGTTTTGGAGAAAAGCAAAGTCTTTCGTTAGGCAAGTACATAAAATGTCATATATACAAACAGAAATATCATGTTTGTTTGCCACAGGTCCTCTAGCATTCTCCCTAGAAAATATGAATGTGTAGAGCTGGTGTCTCCATGTGTTACCAATTATTGTTTCCAAGCAAAAATTAAATGATCTCTGAAAAAAAATATTGAATAATATAAAATCCATGAATAATATCCAGAAATCACAAACACAGAGGCTTTCACAAAATTTCGGTTTGAGTTAGCCAAAACACAACCGGATAGTTCTGGTTTCATCCAGTCATATCCAGACAAACTGGTGTGGAATTCATATGCAAAGAACCGAGAAAATCACAGTACAAGTGGTTTTCGAGAAAAGCAAAGTCTTTTCGTTAGGCAAGTGCATAAACTGTCATCGATACAAACAGAAATATCATGTTTGTTTGCCGCAGTTCCTAGGCTTTCTACGTAGAAAATATGAGTCTGTAGAGCTGGTGTCTCCTTTTGGAAACAATTTATGTTTTGCAGCACAAAATTAAATGTTCCCTGATAAAAAACATTCAAAACACTAAAGTCCATCGATAATATCCAGAAAACACAAACACAGAGGCTGTGGCAATATTTCGGATTTAGTTAGCCAAAACACAACCGGTATTAGTGGTTTCATCCAGTTATATCCGGACAAACTGGTGTGGAATTCGTATGCAATGGACCGAGAAAATCACAGTAAAAATGGTTTTGGAAAAAATCAGTCTTTTCGTTAGGCAACTGCATAAAATATCATGTATACAAACAGAAATATCATGTTTGTTTGCTGCAGTTCCTCTAGCTTTCTCCCTAGAAAATACGAATGGATACAGCTGGTGTCTCCATGTGGACCAAGTAGTGTTTCCAAGAACAAAATTAAATGTTCCCTAAGAAAAAAACTTTCAAAAAAATAAAGTCCGTGAATAAGATCAGGAACACACAAACACAGAGGCTGTAGCAATATTTCAGATGGAATTAGCATAAAATATCATCGAATTTTCTCCATAGAAAATACGAATGTGTAGAGCTGGTGTCTCCATGTGGAAACAATTAGTGTTTCAATGGTACAAAATTAAATGTTCCCTGATAAAAAACATCCAAAACAATAACGTCTGTGGATAATATCAGGAATACACAAACACAGAGACTGTAGCAATATCTGGGATTGAGTTAGGCAAAACACAACCAGATATTTCTGGTTTCATCCAGTCATATCCGTCAAACTGGTGTGGAACTCGTATGCAAGGAACCGAGAAAATTACAGTAAAAATGGTTTTGGAAAAAAGCAAAGTCTTTTCATTAGGCAAGTAGATAAAATATCATTGATACAAACAGAAATATCATGTTTGTTTGCCGTAGTTCCTCTAGCTTTCTCCCTAGAAAATACAAATCTGTAGAGCTGGTGTCTCCACGTGGACCAATTATTGTTTCCAAGCGCAAAAATAAATGTTCCCTGATAAAAACATTCAAAACAATAAGTCCATCGATAATATCCAGAAAACACAAACACAGAGGCTTTCACAATATTTCGGTTTGAGTTAGCCAAAACACAACAGGATATTTCTGGTTTAATCCAGTCATATAAAGACAAAGTGGTGTGGAATTCGTATGCAATGAACCGAGAAAATACAGTACCAGCGGTTTTGGAGAAAAGCAAAGTCTTCTCGTTAGGCAAGTGCATAAAATGTCATCGATACAAACAGAAATATCATGTTTGTTTGCCGTATTTCCTCTAGCTTTCTCCCTAGAAAATACGAATGTGTAGAGATGGTGTCTCCATGTGGAAACAATTAGTGTTTTGCAGCACAAAATTAAATGTTCCCTGATAAAAAACATTCAAAACAATAAAGTCCGTGGATAATATCAGGAATACAGAAACACAGAGGCTTCACCATATTTCTGATTGAGTTAGCCAAAACAGACCCGGATATTTCCGGTTTCTTCCAGTCATACCCGGACAAACTGGTGTGGAATTCTTGTGCAATGCACTGAGAATATCACTGTAAAAATGGTTTTGGAGAAAAGCAAAGTCTTTTGTTAGGCAAGTGCATAAAATGTCATTTACACAAACAGAAATATCATGTTTGTTTGCCACAGTTCCTTTAGCTTTCTCCCTAGAAGATACGAATGTGTAGAGCTGGTGTCTCCATGTGGAACCAATTAGTGTTTCTACGGTACAAAATGAAATGCTCCCTGACAAAAACATTCAAAACAATAAGTCCATAGATAATATCCAGAAAACACGAACACTGAGTTTGTAGCAATATTTCATATTGAGTTAGCCAAAACACAACCGGATATTTCTCATTTCAGCCAGTCATATCTGGACAAACTGGTGTGGAATTCGTATGCAATTGACCGAAAAAATCACATTAAAAATGGTTTTGGAGAAAAGCAAAGTCTTATCATTAGGCAAGTGCATAAAATGTCATCGATACAAACAGAAATATCATGTTTGTTTGCCGCAGTTCCTCTAGCTTTCTCCCTAGAAAATACGAATGTGTAGATCTGCTGTCTCCATGTGGAACCAACTAGTGGTTCACAGCACAAAATTAAATGCTCCGTGATAAAAAACATTCAAAACAATAAAATCCGTGTATAATATCAGGAATACACAAACACAGAGGCTGTAGCAATATTTGGGATTGAGTTAGCCAAAACACAACCGGATCAATCTGATTTCGTCCATTCATATCCGGACAAACTGTTGTGGAATTCGTATGCAATTGACCGAGAAAATCACAGTAAAAAATGGTTTTGGAGAAAAGCAAAGACTTTTTGTTAGGCAAGTGCATAAAATGTCATCTATAGAAACAGAAATATCATGTTTGTTTGCTGCAGTTTTCTAGCTTTCTCCTTAGAAAATACGAAAGTGTAGAGCTGGTGTCCCCATGATGAACCAATTAGTGTTTCAACGGCACAAAATGAAATGTTCCCTGATAAAAACATTGAAAACAATAAAGTTCATCTATAATATCCAGAAAACACAAACACAGAGACTTTCAAAATATTTCGGATTGAGTTAGCCAAAACACAACCAGATATTTCTGGTTTCATCCAGTCATATCCAGACAAAGTGGTGTGGAATTCGTATGCGATGGACCAAGAAAATCAAAGTAAAAATGGTTTTGGAGAAAAGCAAAGTCTTTTCGTTAGTCAAATGCATAAAATGTCATCGATACAAACAGAAATATCATGTTTGTTTACGGCAGTTTCTCTAGCTTTCTCCCTAGAAAATAAGAATGTGTAGAACTGGTGTCTCCATGTGGAACCAATTAGTGTGTCCAAGCACAAATTAAATGTTCCCTGATAAAAAACATTCAAAAAAATAAAGTCTGTGGATAATATCAGGAATACACAAACAGAGATGCGGTAACAATATCTGGGATTGAGTTAGCCAAAACAAAACCGTATATTTCCGGTTTCATCCAGTCATATCCGGACAAAGTGTTGTGGAATTCCTATGCAATGGGCCGAGAAAATCACAGTAAAAATGGTTTTGGAGAAAAGCAAATGCTTTTCATCAGGCGAGTGCATAAAATGTCATCTATACAAACAGAAATATCATGTTTGTTTGCCGCAGTTCCTCTAGCTAACTCCCTAGAAAATATGAATGTGTAGAGCTGGTGTCTCCATGTGGAACCAATTAATATTTCAATGGTACAAAATCAAATGTTCCCTGATAAAAACATTCAAAACAATAAAGTCCATCGTTAATATCCAGAAAACACAAACACAGAGGCTGTAACAATATTTCGTTTTGAGTTAGCCAAAAAAAAAAAAAAGAATATTTCCGGTTTCATCCAGTCATATCCGGACTACGTGGTGTGGAATTCGTATGCAATCGACCGAGAAAATCACAGTAAAAATGGTTTTGGAGAAAAGCAAAGTCTTTTCCTTAGGCAAGTAGATAAAATGTCATCTATACAAATATAAATATCAAGTTTGTTTGTCACAGTTCCTCTAGCTTTCTCTCTAGAAAATACAAATATGTATAGCTGCTGTCTCCATGTGGAAACAATTAGTGTATCCAAGCACAAAATTTAATGTTCCCTGATAAAAAAACATTGAAAACAATAAAGTATGTGGATAATATCAGGAATACACAGATACAGAGGCTGTAGAAGTATCTGGTATTGAGTTAGCCAAAACAAAACCAGATATTTCTGGTTTCATCCAGTCATATCCGGACAAACTGGTGTGGAATTCGTATGCAATGGACCGAGAAAATCACAGTAAAAATGGTTTTTGAGAAAACCAAAGTCTTTTCGTTAGGCAAGTGCATAAAATGTCATCTATACAAACAGAAATATCATGTTTGTTTGCTGCAGTTCCTCTAGCATTCTCCCTAGAATATATGAAACTGTAGAGCTGGTGTTCCCATTATGAACCAATTAGTGTTTTCAAGCACAAAATTAAATGTTTTCTCATAAATACATTCAAAAGAATAAGTCCCTCGATACTATCCAGAAAACACAAACACAGAGGCTTTCACAATATTTCGGATTGAGTTAGCCAAAACTCAACCGGATATTTCTGGTTTCATCCAGTCATATCCTCACCAACTGGTGTGGAATTCATATGCAATGGATCGAGAAAATCACAGTAAAAATGGTTTTGGAGAAAAGCAAAGACTTCTCCTTAGGCAAGTGCATAAAATGTCATCTATACAAACAGAAATATGTTTCTTTGCCGCAGTTCCTCTAGCTTTCTCCCTAGAAAATATGAATATGTTCAGCTGTTGTCTCCATGTCGAATGAATTACTGTATCCAAGCTCAAAGTAAAATGTTCCCCGATAAAAAACATTCAAAAAAAAATAAAGTCCGTTGATAATATCCAGAAAAAACAAACACAGAGGCTTTAACAATATTTCAGATTGAGTTAGCCAAAACAAAACCAGATATTTCTGTTTTCATCCAGTCATACCCGGTAAACTGGTGTGGAATTCGTATGCAATGGAGCGAGAAAATCACAGTAAAAACAGTTTTGGAGAAAAGCAGTCTTTTCTTTAGGCAAGTGCATAAAATATCATGTATATAAACAGAAATATCATGTTTCTTTGCCGCAGTTCCTCTAGCTTTCTCCCTAGAAAATAAAAATTTGTTCAGCTTGTGTCTCCATGTGGAATCAATTAATGTATCCAATCTCAAAATAAAATGTTCCCTGATAAAAAGCATCCAAAAATAATAAAGTCCGTTGATAATATCCAGAAAACACAAACACAGAGGCTGCAGCAATATTTTTGATGGAGTTAGAAAAAAAAAATATTTCCGGTTTCATCCAGTCATACCTGGAAAAACTGGTGTGGAATTCGTATGCAATGGACTGAGAAAATCAGAGTAAAAATGGTTTTGGAGAAAAGCAAAGTCTTTTCGTTAGGCAAGTGCATAGTATGTCATCTATACAAACAGAAATATCATGTTTGTTTGTCGCACTTAAATGTTCCCTGATAAAAAACATTCAAAAAAATAAAGTCCGTGGACAATATCAAGAATACACAAACACAGAGGCTGTAGCAATATCTGGGTTTGAGTTAGCCAAAAAAAAACCAGATATTTCTGGTTTCATCCAGTCATATCCGCACAAACTGGTTTGGAATTCGTATGAAATATACAGAAAAATTCACAGAAAAATAGTTTTGGAGAAAAGCAAGTGCGTAAAATGTCATTGATACAAACAGAAATATCATGTTTGTTTGCTGCAGTTCCTCTAATTTCTCCCTAGAAAATACGAATATATAGAGCTGGTGTCTACATGTGGAACCAATTACTGTATCCAAGCTCAAAATAAAATATTCTCCGATAAAAAACTTTCAAAACCATAAAGTCTGTGGATAATATCAGGAATACACAAACACAGAGGCTGTAGCAATATCTTTGATTGAGTTAGCCAAAACAAAACCGTATATTTCCGGTTTCATCCAGTCATATCCGGACAAACTGGTTTGGAATTCGTATATAGTGTACAGAGAAAATCACAGAAAAATGGTTTTGGAGAAAAGCAAAGTCTTTTCGTTAGGCAAGTGTATAAAATATCATCGATACAAACAGAAATATCATGTTTGTTTGCCGCAGTTCCTCTAATTTCTCTCTAGAAAATACGAATATATAGAGCTGGTGTCTACATGTGGAACCAATTACTGTATCCAAGCTCAAAATAAAATATTCTCCGATAAAAAACTTTCAAAACCGTAAAGTCTGTGGATAATATCAGGAATACACAAACCCAGAGGCTGTAGCAATATCTGGGATTGATTTAGCCAAAACAAAACCGGATATTTCTGGTTTCATCCAGTCATATCCGGAAAAAGTCATTTGGAATTCGGATGCATTGGACCAAGCAAATCAGTGTAAAAATGGTTTTGGAGAAAAGCAAAGTATTTTCGTTATGCAAGGGCATTAAATGTCATCTATACAAACAGAAATATCATGTTTGTTTGCCACAGTTCCTCTAACTTTATCCCTAGAAAATATGAATATGTTCAGCTGGTGTCTCCATGTGGAACAAATTACTGTATCCAAGCTCAAAATAAAATGTTCCCCGATAAAAAACATTCAAAACAATAAAGTCCAGATAGGAAATTAGGAGAGCGGCAGGATGGCGGAATAGGCACGGAGCACACTATTAGTCTGGGGAAGAGACAGTTTAATATAAGTGGATATACTGCAGGGTCAAGGAAGAGTAGTGGATGAAACAGCAGATGCAACAGTTCCGGAACTAGTGATTCACAGTTTACCTGCGTGGAGAACGTGGGAGCCCAAGTTCGGGATACCAGCAGCAGACTCAACACACCAGCGCTGGAACGTGAGGTGAGCCGAACCTCAATAGCCCGAGACACCAGTGGGCAAGTGGAAAGAGGAGGCTAGAGGGAACGAGGTTTGAAACTCCGTGGGGAAAAATTCACCAGGCTAACTAGAAGAGAGAGAGGAAAAAAATAAAAAAAATGACCGATACGGACACAAGTTTCTCTCTCTCCGCTCACCTCTCAAAGGCGAGCAAGACAGAGCAGGCGCCATTTTGGACATACGTCATAAGCAGGGCGACCTCAGGTCTGCACCAGCCCTGAGCCTAGCAGAAACACCAGACTCTGGGGGGAGGGGTGAAATAACAGGAGGTTAGGATCTAACTTGGCAACCCAGTGGGAGACTGCAGGAGAATTGGAGCCCACACTGAGGGCAGCACAGATTTCCTGTGTAGTCCTTGGGAAAGAGCTTCTGATCTCTGGCTCCTGTGGGTATATCATTTGCCTGCTAACTACCTCCAATTACGTTCAGCTGTGTGGAATTACTTCCCTTTTGAATCAAAAAAGAGATATTTACCACACCTAACCTGGGAGTGTCATTTTTGACACACCCTCAACCCTGAGGAACCAAACACAGCTCTCAGTCCACACTCATCTCAAGCCTCTAAGGCTCCACTGAAAGCACACAGTCCACTTAATATAGAGCCATAGTGTAACAAGAAAAACACCACAGTGAAGAAACCAAATATCTCCAACATGCAAAAACAAACGCAGAAACCAAACTAACGAGAACAAGGAAGATACTATGGCGCCCCAAATGAAAAAGACACCCAAATTCAAGATTATGAAGATGATGAGATCGAAGAAATTCAAGAAGCGGATCTCAAAAAATTGATAAGAACATTAAGAAGTTCTCAAAAACAAATTCTTGAACTACAGAAATCCTTAATGGACAAGATAGAAAATCTCTCTCGTGAAAATGAAATATTAAGGAGGAATCCAAATGAAATGAAACAACTAGTGGAACAAGAAACTGTGATAGTTACGAGAAATCATAATGAAATGAAGAATTCAATAGATCAAATGACAAACACATTAGAGAGCCTTAAGAGCAGAATGGGCGAAGCAGAACAGAGAATATCAGACTTAGAAGACGGAGAACAGGAAAGGAAACAGGCAAACCAAAGAAAAGAAGAAGAAATCAGAAATCTAAAACATATTGTCAGGAATCTACAGGATACTATTAAAAAACCCAACATTCAGGTTCTAGGATTTCCTGAAGGCATGGAGAGGGAGAAAGCATTAGAAGGCATTTTCAGTGAGATACTAGCAGAAAATTTCCCAGGTTTGGAGAAGGACAGAGGCATCTTAGTACAGGAAGCTTATAGAACCCCTAATAAACATGACCAAAAGAGATCCTCACCACGACATGTTGTAATCAAACTCACCACAGTGAAACATAAAGAAAAGATCCTAAAAGGTGCAAGAGAGAAACGTCAGATCACTCTTAGAGGATCTCCAATTAGACTCACAGCAGACTTCTCATCAGAAACCCTACAAGCTAGAAGGGAATGGCGAGACATAGCCCAGGTATTAAGAGAGAAAAACTGCCAGCCCAGAATACTATATCCTGCAAAGCTCTCATTTGTGAATGAAGGTGAAATTAAGACTTTTCATAGCAAACAGAAACTGAAAGAATTTGTTGCCACTCATCCTTCCCTGCAAAAGATGCTTAAAGATGTGTTACACACAGAAACACAGAAACACGGTCACCAATATGAAAGAAGGTAAAGGAAGGAAACCTCACAGCAAAAGATCACAGGAAGCTCAATTTCTCTTTGACATAGAATTAAACTCTGATGCTCAGTTAAAGCAATGTGTTAAAGTAATCTATTATATGCTCTTGATGTCTGTTCAATTCTAATTGTTCAAAAACAGCTGAATTTTTATTAAGAGCTATGGGTTATTTAAATATGTGCTTATTTTCAAAGATTTGAATAGTCACCTTGTAACAATGATCAAATTGGGTCTATGTTATGTCATGATTTTAAGGAATCTTATTTCAACCAGATATTTTGGATTTTGAGCCTTCTTGGCATTCTTGACAGGCATTCAAAAAATCAAAGTTTCAAACAATCTGGTCTCTAAAATTTCAAGTAAATCCTGGACTTTGGTTTTTCCAGTTTGGGCCCAACTGAAAAAATCCAAGGACCTATGTCTCTCATCTTATAGAGACACCAACTAAGCAGGCTATTTGGATTATATTAGAAGGACTGTCAGGATGTGATGTGGTACCAGACTTTCAGTTTCTATAATGGAAAATGCTATTAATACAAATGTTTGAGAATTAAAATGTCTAATGATCTCGTGTTACTAGACATGATAGTTATCTTAATGAGAAAGCCCCAGAGGCCTAAAGGGTTAAATACTTGTAAAATCCTACAGGTGCTTTCAAAAATACTGTGAAGTAAGCAAGTGCCTCTTGTTGGTTGATGTGTTTATAATTTTAAACATGGCGACTTAAAGTCTTTTGTCATCCACAATTATATATGATTTGCTGCTCATAAAACTAAAGCATTGTTGGTTCTGTGTTTAGCTGTCCTCCTATAGGTTGATATGGACTTTTTCCAGCCACTTCTATTGTATTCAATACCTTGGAATGGATCTGTAAACAGATGAAGCCAATAATGTATTCACAGTACCAACTGAGAGAAAGTATGGTTAACTGAGGTTACTAAAAACAAAAAGCAATTCAAATCCATTGGCAATCTACAAAAAGAGTTAAAGATTTTAAAAGCTATTATTAAAATTGCTATATTGGTCTATTATGCTATGTTATATGTGTGTACATATTGTATGTCCACATGGGGAAATTTTATTAAGAGTTTTATTTTAAATGGCTTTTAGATAACATTGTCCATAAATTTAAGCTGCTAAAATCAATCAAAGATACATTTTAAGTTGTGTGACCTGAATCTGTGTATCATATGTTTTCAACGTATTGGTAGAAAGAAACTAAAAACATTTTAGATGGTTGTGCTTAAGTTTACTGGCTAAACAAACTACACCATGTTAGATATTTAAGAGGTGTTTTCAAATACATGATTCTTAAAATTTATAGAAGGCATTGGACCTTCTGGTAAATGTTTTCTTAAGTTGTTATCTAATGGTTGAAACGGTTTGCTAAGTATTCATGTGATATTGCTATTGTCAGCAAGTGATCTAGGACTTGCTCCCTCATTTCTCTATTCTAAGCCCAACTTGTTCTTTCACTTCTCTATTCTCTTCAAGGTAGGAAACTAATTCTATTATAAAGGAATCTGTAGGATGCACAATTTAATCTTTAGACCTTATAAAAGAGATGGCTAATATTTTTCTGTAATAGCATAGCCAAAATAAGAACTTAAATAATAATCTCATAGCAGATTCACTTTGCCATCAGCGAAGTATACAGTAAGTAGAAAAATCCTCCCTTTCAGACCAAAGGGAAAGAAAGTTTTAAAGTGAGAATATAATTTTCCTCATGGGCATTGTCTACCTTAGAAAAACTACTGCAGAACATGCCTGTGACTATAGACTTGTAGTTCAGGCCACTGAAGATTAGATATGGGACTTGGGCACTCCCTTGACTTGCATCCTCTGGTCTGCTTTAACACAAACCAGGAGGAAAGGAAAGCTAGGCATCAGAAGCAATGGGTGGCAGGCCTATTAATGGCTGATCTGTACAGTGATCTGCCTTCAAGGAGACCCAACAGGCCAGTCCACTGCAGTGGCTTTCAATGTGGTAAGCCTGGGCTTCAGCAGAACTCAGCCTGTGAAGAGCCCTGGCAGCTCTGCCAAGAGTTGGATCACTGGAAATGGACCTGCCCTGGAGTCGAAGGATGCCCAGGTCAGAGCCACAGATCTTATTGGCTCTAAGCTGAAAAGCCCTTCACTCAGCCCAACTTCCAAAGTGACCACTGCAGCTGAGGGGATGGTCAAGTAGGGTCAGCAACATTGCAGGCAGAACTGTAAATTTCTTGTTAGAGATGCCCCCTGCCTTTACCTGGCCAGCTCTCCTCCCAGGCCAGCCAAGTAATAAAAGTCAACAGAGTGCCTTCCCCTAGGAGGTTCACACCTCCCTTAGGGTATACCCCATGTGAAGAGATAGTTATGGGCCTCTTAACTTACAAGGCCTAAAGCCCACCAAATTATTATCAAGCCCCTTCTATCAGGTTCTATTTGCCTCTCAATCAGATACATTACTTGTAGCTTAGACAGCACCTTTCTTAGCTCCTCTAATAATGACTCTGTCCTTTATTCTAGGCCCTGTCTAGTGCACTTGGGCCTCATTCCTTTGTAATCATAACTTCTACTCTACCACCAATGGTTCTACTCCAAACCTGTGTGTACTGATGGTACTCTTCCCCACTTAATGATGTATAATTGTTCAAACCTGGTAAATGCTACTCTTAGGATCATTGGTTACTATCCTCACTCTATCTTTTATGAGCTTGTCTAAATATGATCAGAGTCAGTAAACTTGGAAGGCTTCCATAGCCTTGGCAACTCATGATGACAGCCTAGGATGGTTACTTTCACCATAAACTAGGGTGTCAATTTGTTGGGTCAACAACAGGAGCCACTGTGCACTAGCTCCTCATAAGGGATCTCTGTCCTTAATGTTCTGTACATTGTGATTTAATGCTATAATTAGTACTAAAACAGTATGTTTCACTTTGTGTTTCTATGTGGGTGCAAACTGTTGAAATCTTTATACTAAAATGATCTTCTGTATATAAAGAGAATTGAAAATCAATCTTGATGTGAATGGAAGGGGAGAGGGAGCGGGAGAGGGGAGGGTTGAGGGTGGGAGGGAAGTTATGGGAGGGGAAAGCCATTGTAATCCATAAGCTGTACACTGCAATATTATATTCATTAAATAAAAGTTAAAACAAAACAAAACAAAAAAATAAATGTTCCCTGATAAAAACATACAAAACAATAAAGTACATCAATAATATCCAGAAAACACAAACACAGAGGCTATCAAAATATTTCGTATTGAGTTAGTCAAAACACAACGGGATATTTCTGGTTTCATCCAGGCATATCCGGAAAAAGTGGTGTGGAATTCGTATGCAATGGACCAAAAAAATCACAGTAAGAATGATTTTGGAGAAAAGCAAACTCTTTTAATTAAGCAAGTGCATAAAATGTCATCTATACAAACAGAAATATCATGTTTGTTTGCCGCAGTTCCTCAAGCTTTCTCCCTAGAAAATACGAATGTGTAGAGCTGTTGTATCCATGTGGAAACAATTATTGTTTCGCAGCACAAAATTAAATATTCCCTGTGAAAAAACATTCAAAACAATAAAGTCTGTGGATAATATCAGCAATAAACAAACACATAGGCTGTAGCAATATCTTGGATTGAGTTAGCCAAAACAAAACCGGATATTTCCGGTTTAGTCCAGTCATATCCGGTCAAACTTGTGTTGAATTCGTATGCAATGGACCGAGAAATTCACAGTACAAATGGTTTTGGAGAAAAGCAAAGCCTTTCGTTAGGCAAGTCCATAAAATGCCATCTATACAAACAGAAATATCATGTTTCTTTGCCACAGTTCCTCTAGCTTTCTCCCTGGAAAATACGAATGTGTAGAGCTGGTGTCCCCATGTTCCCTTATAAAAACACTCACAACAATAAAATACATCGATATTATCCAGAAAACACAAACAGAGAGGTTTTCAGAATATTTCGGATTGAGTTAGCCAAAACACAACCTGATATTTCTGTTTCATCCAGTGATATCTGGACAAAGTGGTGTGGAATTCGTATGCAATGGACCGAGAAAATCAGAGTAAAAATGGTTTTGGAGAAAACCAAAGCTTTCCCTTAGGTAAGTGCATAAAATGCCATCTATACAAACAGAAATATCATGTTTTTATTGCCACAGTTCCTCTAGCTTTATCCCTAGAAAATATGAATATGTAGAGCTGGTGTCTCCATGTGGAAACAATTAGCGATTCGCAGCACAAAATTAAAAGTTCCCAGATAAAAAACATTCAAATCAATAAAGTCTGTGGATAATATCAGGAATACACAAACACAGAGGCTGTAGCATTATTTCGGATTGAGTTAGCCAAAAAAAAAAAAAAAAACGGATAATTCCGGTTTCATCCAGTCATATCCGGACAAACTACTGTGGAATTCGTATGCAATGTACTGAGAAAATCACAGTACAAATGGTTTTGGAGAAAAGCAAAGTCTTTTCATTAGGAAGTGCATAAAATATCATCGATACAAACAGAAATATCGTGTTTGTTTGCCGCAGATCCTCTAGCTTTCTCCCTAGAAAATACGAATGTGTAGAGCTGGTGTCTGCATTTGGAACCCATTAGTGTTTCCAAAAAAATTAAATGTTCCTGCAAAAAAACCATTCAAAACAATAAAATCCTTGGATAATGTCAGGAATACACAAACACAGAGGCTTTCACAATATTTTGGATTGAGTCAGCCAAAAAACAACCATATATTTCTAGTTTCATCCAGTTATATACGGACAAAGTGGTGTGGAATTCGTATGCAATGGACCGAGAAAATCACAGTAAAAAATGGTTTAGGAGAAAAGCAAAGTCTTTTCGTTAGGCAAGTGCGTAAAATATCATCGATACAAACAGAAATATGATGTCTGTTTGCCACAGATCCTCTAGCTTTGTCCCTAGAAAATACGAATGTGTAGAGCTGGTGTCTCCATGTGAAACCAATTAGTGTTTCCAAGCACAAAATTAAATGTTCCCTGAAAAAAAAACATTGAAAAATATAAAGTCCGTTGTTAATATCAGGAATACACAAACACAGAGGCTGTAGGAATACTTCGGATTGAGTTAGCCAAAACACAATCAGATATTTCTGGTTTCTTCCAGTCATATCCGGACAAACTGGTGTGGAATTCTTATGCAATGGACTGAGAAAATCAGAGTAAAAATGGTTTTGGAGAAAAGCAAAGTCTTTTCGTTAGGCAAGTGCGTAAAATGTCATCTATACAAACAGAAAAATCATGCTTGTTTGCCGCAGTTCCTCTAGCTTTCTCCCTAGAAAATACGAATGTGTGGAGCTGGTGTCCCCTGGTGAACCAATTAGTGTTTCTACGGTACAAAATTAAATGTTCCCTGATAAAAAATCATTCAAAAAAATAAAGTTCATCGATAATATCCAGAAAACACAAACACAGTGGCTTTCACAATATTTTGGATTGAGTTAGCCAAAACACAACCAGATATTTCTGGTTTCATCTAGTAATATCGGGACAAATTGGTGTGGAATTCATATGCAATGGACCGAGAAAATCACAGTAGAAATTGTTTTGGAGAAAAGCAAAGTTGTTTCGTTAGGCAAGTGCGTAAAATGTCATCGATACAAACAGAAATATCATGTTTGTTTGCCGCAGTTCCTCTAGCATTCTCCCTAGAAAACACGAATGTGTAGAGCTGGTGTCTCCATGTGGAACCAATTAGTGTTTCCCAGCACAAAACTAAATGTTCCCTGAAAAAAAAACATTGAAAAATATAAAGTCCGCGGATAATATCAGGAATACACAAACACAAAGGCTGTAGCAATATTTCAGATTGAATTAGCCAAAACAAAACAGGATATTTCCGGTTTCATCCAGTCATATCCAGACAAAGTGGTGTGGAATTTTATGCAATGTACCGAGAAAATCAGAGTAAAAGCGGTTTTGGAGAAAAGCAAAGTCTTTTCATTAGGCAAGTGCATAAAATGTCATCTATAGAAACAGTAATATCATGTTTGTTTGCCGCATTTCCTCTAGCTTTCTCCCTAGAAAATACGAATGTGTAGAGCTGGTGTCCCATGATGAAACAATTAGTGTTTCTACGGTGCAAAATTAAATGTTCCCTGATAAAAACATTCAAAACAATAAAGTTCCCCGACAATGTCCAGAAAACACAAACACAGAGGCTTTCACAATATTTCGGATTGAGTTAGCCAAAACACAACCAGATATTTCTGGTTTCATCCAGTCATATCCGGACAAACTGGTGTGGAATTCGTATGCAATGGACCGAGAAAATCACAGTACAAATGCTTTTGGAGAAAAGCAAAGTCTTTTCGTTAGGCAAGTGCATAAAATGTCATTGATACAAACAGAAATTTCGTGTTTGTTTGCCGCAGTTCCGGTAGCTTTCTCCCTAGAAAATACGAATGTGTAGAGCTGGTGTCACCATGTGAAACCAATTAGTGTTTCCAAGCAAAAAATTAAATGTTCCCTGAAAAAAAATATTGAAAAATATAAAGTCCATTGTTAATATCAGGAATACACAAACACAGAGGCTGTAGCAATATTTCGGATTGAGTTAGCCAAAACACAACCAGATATTTCCGGTTTCATCCAGTCATATCCGGACAAACTGGTGTGGAATTCGTATGCAATGGACCGAGAAAATCACAGTAAAAATGGTTTTGGAGAAAAGCAAAGTCTTTCCGTTAGGCAAGTGCATAAAATGTCATCTATACAAACAGAAATATCATGTTTGTTTGCCACAGTTCCTCTAGCTTTCTCCGAAGAAAATACGAATGTGTAGAGCTTGTGTCTCCATGATGATCCAATTAGTGTTTCTAAGGTACAAAATTAAATGTTCCCTGATGAAAACATTCAAAACAATTAAGTCTGTGGATAATATCAGGAATGCAAAATCACAGAGGCTGTAGCAATATCTGAGATTGAGTTAGCCAAAACAAAACCAGATATTTCTCGTTTCATCCAGTCATATCCGGACAAAGAAGTGTGGAATTCGGATGCAATGGACAGAGAATATCACAGTAAAAATGGTTTTGGAGAAAAGCAAAATCTTTTCCTTAGGAAAGTGCTTAAATTGTCGTTGATAGATACAGAAATATCATGTTTGTTGCCGCAGTTCCTCTAGCTTTCTCCCTAGAAAATACAAATATGCAGAGCTGGTGTCTACATATGGAAACAATTAGTGTTTCCAAGCACAAAATTAAATGTTCCCTGATAAAAAAATTTAAAAACAATAAAGTCCTTTGATAATAGTCGGAAAACATAAACACAGAGGCTGTAGAAATATCTGAGATTGATGAGCCAAAACACTACCGGATATTTCCGGTTTCATCCAGTCATATCTGGAAAAACTGGTGTGGAATTCGTATGCAATGGACCGAGAAAATCACAGTAAAAATATTTTGGAGAGAAGGCAAATTCTTTTCTTTAGGTAAGTGCATAAAATGTCATCTATACAAACAGAAATATCATGTTTGTTTGCCGCAGTTCCTCTAGCTTTCTCCCTAGAAAATACGAATGTGTGGAGCTGGTGTCCCCATGATTTTCCAATTAGTGTTTCTAGGGTACAAAATTAAATGTTCCCAGATAAAAAACATTCAAAACAATAAAGTCCATCGATAAAATCCAGAAAACACAAACACAGATGCTTTCACCATATTTCGGGTTGAGTTAGCCAAAACACAACCGGATATTTCTGTTTTCATCCAGTCATATCAGGAAAAAGTCATCTCGAATTCGTATGCAATGGACCAATAAAATCACTCTAAAAATTGTTTGGAGAAAAGCAAAGTCTTTTCGTTAGGCAAGTGCATAAAATGTCATCGATACAAACAGAAACTTCATGTTTGTTTGATGCAGTTCTGTAAGACCCCCGAAAGGTGCCTCACACTTCTACCGACCCCAGAAACACGAATTCCATTCCACCAATCGCTGTAAAGAACATGAGGAAGTTTATTTCATCTGCGCAGATGGGCCAACTCTTAAGCACAACAGTGCGAGAAGAGAGGCACCAATCATCAACTGCCCAAAGTATTTAAGGCTAAAAACCACAACATTAGCATATCTCCACAGTATGACACAAAGGATCACAAGATAAACCGCAGCATGACAAATTCTCATAAGATGCATGACAAATTCTCATAAGACACAGGGTTTTTCCAGGGTAAGGGGACAGAAGACCTTGAGCAAGCATAAACACGGGGTCATCATGACCAAAAACTTGTCATATGCTCAATTATCTCATAAACCGCATTAGCACAATCATCACATGTTACAAGGTCAGCTAAAGTCTAGTTATCTTAAACAAATGCATTTCGCAAGCCAAAGCACTTTGTACAGAAGCAAAATAATATGCAGTCAGCTCAGCAGCTCCATTTAACCCCATCCTATCTTATTTTCACATTCCAATTTCACATTCCAATTTAACCCTATCCTACCTTAATTTCACATTCCCACCTTTTCTTTTGGTTAAATTTTAATCTTAAAATTTTAAAGCATATTTGCATACACTTCTTCACTTTGGGCCTGCCTTTGGTTCTTTGATTTTAAACTTTGGTGTTGTAGGGTTAGCATTAAGGCGTGAGTAACAGACAGTCTATCGTTAACAAACTGAAGAAGCCTATTTATTATGCAGGGTCCAATGGTTAAAATTAAGAGTATTATTACTAGGGGCCCTGCTATAGAGGAAACTAGAGTTGTGAGCCAAGGGGATGAATTAAACCAGCCCTGAAACCAAGACTGTTCTGTCTTAAAATAGCTCTCTCGCTGTTTTAGTCTTTCCCTTAATTTTGCCATGTTATCTCTGACTACTCCAGTGTGGTTTACATAGAAACAACATTCTTCTTTTAAGGCTGCACAAAGTCCCCCCTCTTTTAGAAAAACTAAATCCAGTCCCCTTCTATTTTGCAACACTACCTCAGAAAGTGAGGTTAAGGATTTTTCCAAAGCACTAACAGATTCTTCTAGGGCTCGTAAATCTGAATGCATAGCTTCTTGTAGCAGGTGAAATTGATTTGTCTTATGTAACGCAGCAGTCCCGGTACCTATGCCTGCCCCAATACCCCCGACTGTGAGTCCTCCTAAGATAAGAGCTAGTGTTATGGAGACGGGTTCCCTACGGAACCGGAGATTTCCCTCATAGTGTTGGTAGATTTCTTCAGAGCTATGTAACGTGACCCGAGGCCATATTTCAATCAAGACACACCATTCATGAGTTAGTTGATTATGGACTATTCCATGGACACAGGGGGTCAGGCCAGTATTACATGCCCAATATGACCCATCTGGCCCTGCTAAGTAATGGTCGCCTGGTTTAAGGGTCATGGTTTTGTTACAGAGGCCCTGGTATCGAGGGGGTACGGAACCCACACAGAGCCCTTGTCCTGTTACTTCAGTGAGAGTTAGCCGATGGGATGACAAATGAAGGCACTGGGGAGGGACAGTAGTATGGATAGTCCAGTTTCCAATGACAGCCACTCCCTCATAATAAGGGGGCGGTAGGGCAAGGCACATCCAGCAATCCTGGGTCCTATTGGGGTCAGAACTATTTAATGCCTGGTAGGCCCCATATATTAGGTTTAAGAGGCGACCACCCGTGCCCGGCCATGATGAAACCGGTCGTGGGGCAAGAGACGGATTAAGACTCACAGCTGCCCCTATCGTCCGGGAGGGTGAAGTGGGCCTCGGCCACTGAGACGAATTAAAACTCACAGCCGCCCCTGTCGTCCGGGAGGGTGAAGTGGGCCTCGGCCACTGATCTACCAGTCGAATTGTAAATTGGAACCCAGGGTCGCTGCCAGGGTCGCTGCCAGCAAGATAAAACCGTAAACCCCAAGTCCTTCCCCTTTTCCAGTCAGTGAGGTTGGCTTTTTTTTCCTTCATCTGTGAAGGAAATATTAAGGGGCACAGAGCAGTGGGGATCTTTTCCAGGAATAGAATTACGGTGTACAGTAATCCAATCCCAACTAGAGGAGGGTTTCCAATATGTGTGACCTGTGGTCGCACATTTCCAGGTTTTACAGTAAAAGGATTTTGGTCCCCCGCACCGCCGCCTTTCTTCCCTGGACCTGCCATTCTTAGGACACACATAAAACTCAACTTGTCGAAGAGGGCATCTAAATCTGGGATTCTTACACCCGGTCCATAGGGCTGCTTGTTTACGAGACATGTTAGGGATGTCTCGGGGGTTTAGTCCTGCAACCAAGTGACAGACATCAGGGTGTAATGAAGGCCACCACGTCCCAGAAGGGGCCACGTGGGTAACAGACCACACGACCTTGTTAGTTCCAGATTTTACCTCCCACGTTAGCCTCCTTGGGACAGGTGGGCTGCCCTTAATCGGGGTAAGAAGGATTAAAATTATGACAAATACTAGACAGTCTTTAAAAATCTTATCTTGAGTGAGTTTTGGGTGCGTTGTAGTCTCCATTTTGGTGTCGGCTTGTCAGCAGAACTGCCGGTCCCTTGACTCTGTTCAGCTGCCGCCCCCCTCGAGTGCGACACGTGAACCCAGGCGGCGATCCCGACCACCTTTATTGTTGTTGGTGTGGTCAGTACTTCAGCACGGTTCAGGAGTCTCGGTCAGATGCTTACGAGTGTAAACGATGTCCCAGCCTGGAACGAGTGTGGGAGCACAGGGCACTTGGACTGGTACACGGCAGCCAGCTACTTCCCTATGTGCTCGTGTGTCAGCTACAAGGTACAAAAGCAAGTCAGCAGGGTAGGGAAAGTTGCAAAAGAATTAATACTTGGCCCCAGCCGATCTACCGCGAGTGTGGGTTTCCATACGCAGTTTATATACAGAAGCCTGAACGCAGCGCAAGCCAGCACTGCCTAATTTGTTATAGTGCTGTGCCTGTCGCTGCATCCACGCCTCCACATCCAGCCCAGACCAGATCAATTGGGAAAACAAATATAGTCCACCACCCATGGTATTATAAACCCCCAAATAAAAACCGTCGGCAGCATCTCGACCCAGTCCCCAGTGCCAGTTCTCCGTTATGGTTAAAGATTCCCCTAGCTGAATAAAGCTTTCTTTAGCTAAACCCCCTGCACCCTGGCCACCTCTGGCTTGCCCGGGAGACAAAGCTGGGTCCATTATCTGACCCCAGTACCTTTGGTTGTCCAAATCGGGGAAACATTGGCGCTTCGTCGGAAAAGCCTTTATCTGTTCTGAGTTCCCCATGGGTAGTGGCGAAAGCGTACCTGCTGTTCTTATGCATTTTCACCCACTCCTTTTTCTTGGCTGCACGGAGTGCTTGGTCCATAGCGATCAGCTCTGCCCGCCGAGCAAAGTTCTCAGGAGGGGGGGTTTGAGATAGAAACCCAGACCACTGACCTCGTTCGACCGCCTCTCACTGTTGTCCCCGTTGTACTCCGGAAGCTAGGGGGATGTCGGCTCACGCGGGCCCGTCCCGGACACCGCAGGAGGTGATAGAGTGTTATCCACAGGAACCTGGGCAGGGCCTGCATCCCCAACACTACCCCCAGCCGTGTGACGGACCACACGTATCCCAGCGAGGGAGGGGCCGCTGTCGCCCAGCCTCACCGCTCCGCTGCCGTCTTTCCTCTCGCTGGCTTGCAGAGGCCGTTTTTGGTCTGCTCAGTCCCGTGTGGCAGACGTGCACCACTGGATTCCCGTTGTTAGTCGGATCTTAAGCAGACCTGTCCTTCTGGGCACTTCTCTGTGCTTTTGTCGGTCTCCCGGGGTCCCTGCCTATTCTGATTGTCCCTTACTCTGCTTCCCTTTAACTGTGGTGGCCAGGATCCTAATTAGTTTCTGTTTCTTAGCCCATCTTAAACTTCCCCTTTTGTTTTTAACTAAATAACTTTAACCCCTTCAGCTAATCTCTTCAGGAGAGTCTGGCAGTAGAGTCTGATTCTCCTACAGAATTTCATTTAAATATAGTAAAATTAATGTTAGTAAAACAGGCCCTGCAAGTCCTGTCAGGGCTTATGATCCCAGTTATAAGGTGGTGAAGGGCAGCCAGTTAGAACGGGCCGGGGGTCCTCCCCTCTCCATTTCATCGGATTCTTCCTCCTCCACTTCTCTTCTGGTTTCCAAAAAGGGCACCGCGGGTCTCTTTGGGAAGCGGGGGATATAAGGTGTCCTCCTAAGGAGGCGAGGGGAATAAGGTGGTGGAATATCAAAAAGGTCTTCCTGCCTGCCTGGAGGAGTTGAGGGTTTTTCAGGTTTGAGGGTGTCCAATTCCTGTAATTGATCTGCAATTTCCGATACTAGAGGTGTTGCGGGTAGGATCAGAGGGGGTTTGGGGCTCGACATCACCCCCAAAGCAACTGCTGACAATCCAGAACTGGGCTTTATCCTCAGGGCGGCGGTGGGCATAGCAGGATCGAGCTCTTGCACCGCCCTGTTAGAAAGGAGGAAAGGTTTTACCCAGTCTGGGGGGTTTTTTGCCAGATCCTCCCACACAAAGATGTAGGGCACTTGTTTCAGGCGCCCTTCTTTACCTCCTCTGCAGACCTGGCTCTTCACCTGTAAGATAATTCGAGAGTCAAAAGTCCCATCCCGTGGCCACCCGATGTTTAAGGCTGGCCACTCGGACGTACAAAAACTTGTCCAGTTCTTCTTCTGCACTCTTATAGACAAGTTTTGGGCCCGTTCCCGGACCTCTCTCCAATGACCTAGAGTAACGCTCAAAGGTGTAGTTAATTCCTGTCCCATGTTGGAGGGGAAAGGCAAGTAAGGTTAGTATATTAGAACACAGAAACAATCACAAGACTCACAAATCACAAGACTTCACAAAGACACTGCGCGCAAAACCAAGACAAAACCGAAACCACAACTTCCGACGGGAGTGGCTGCTGCCACAAGCCCTTCTCCTGGGGAAGAAGACCGAGACAAAACTGAAACCAAGGCTTCCGACGGGAGTGGCTGCTGCCACCAGCCCTCTTCTCCCGGGAAAAAAAACCTTGTACCTGGTGGGGGAGCGGCCTAGCCAGCCTCCCCCGAAACACCGCCACTGGAGCGTCCCCCAGGGCCCGAGCCAGGGGTCGTGGACACGTCTGTCCTTTCCTACTACTGGCTCAACTCTTTCGGCGCCTAGCGCCCGGACGCCTAGCGCCCGTACAACATAAACCTCTGGTACGTCAAGCGCCCCGGGAAAAAATAAAAAAATCAACAGAACACACAAAAACACTTAAAACAGCAAAAACTTACCTCCGATTGGAAAATGGAGCGTGGGTCTGGGGTCTTCAAATCCCGGACGAGCCCCCAAGATGTAAGACCCCCGAAAGGTGCCTCACACTTCTACCGACCCCAGAAACACGAATTCCATTCCACCAATCGCTGTAAAGAACATGAGGAAGTTTATTTCATCTGCGCAGATGGGCCAACTCTTAAGCACAACAGTGCGAGAAGAGAGGCACCAATCATCAACTGCCCAAAGTATTTAAGGCTAAAAACCACAACATTAGCATATCTCCACAGTATGACACAAAGGATCACAAGATAAACCGCAGCATGACAAATTCTCATAAGATGCATGACAAATTCTCATAAGACACAGGGTTTTTCCAGGGTAAGGGGACAGAAGACCTTGAGCAAGCATAAACACGGGGTCATCATGACCAAAAACTTGTCATATGCTCAATTATCTCATAAACCGCATTAGCACAATCATCACATGTTACAAGGTCAGCTAAAGTCTAGTTATCTTAAACAAATGCATTTCGCAAGCCAAAGCACTTTGTACAGAAGCAAAATAATATGCAGTCAGCTCAGCAGCTCCATTTAACCCCATCCTATCTTATTTTCACATTCCAATTTCACATTCCAATTTAACCCTATCCTATCCTAATTTCACAGTTCCTCCTGCTTTCTCCCTAGAAAATGCAAATATGTAGAGCTGGTGTCTCCATGTGGAACCAATTACTGTATTCAAGCTCAAAATAAAATGTTCCCCGATAAACAAACATTCAAAACAATAAAGTCTGTGGATAAGATCCAGAAAACACAAACAAAGAGGCTGTGGCAATATCTGGGATTGAGATAGCCAAAATAAAACCGGATATTTCCGGTTTCATCCAGTCATATCCGGACAAACTGGTGTGGAATTCGTATGCAATGGACCGAGAAAATCACAGTAAAAATGGTTTTGGAGAAAAGCAAAGTCTTTTCGTTAGGCAATGCATAAAATCTCATCTATACAAACAGAAATATCATGTTTGTTTGCCGCAGTTCCTCTAGCTTTCTCCCTAGAAAATACGAATGTGTAGAGCTGGTGTCCCCATGTGGAACCAATTAGTGTTTCTATGGTACAAAGTTAAATGTTCCTGATAAAAACATTGAAAACAATAAAGTCCATCGATAATATCTAGAAAACACAAACACAGAGGCTGTAGCAATATCTGGGATTGAGTTAGCCAAAACAAAACGGGATATTTCCGGTATCATCCAGTCATATCCGGACAAAGTGGTGTGGAATCGTATGCAATGGACCAAGAAAATCACAGTATAAATGGTTTTGGGGAAAAGCAAAGTCTTTTCGTTAGGCAAGTGCATAAAATGTCATCTTTACAAACAAAATATCATATTTGTTTGGCGCAGTTCCTCTAGCTTTCTCCCTAGAAAATACGAATGTGTAGAGCTGGTGTCTCCATGTGGTAACAGTTAGTGTTTCAATGGTACAAAATGAAATCTTCCCTGATAAAATCATTCAAAACAATAAAGTCCGTGGATAATATCAGGAATACACAAACACAGAGGCTTTAGCAATATTTTGGATTGAGTAAGCCAAAAGAAAACCGGATATTTCTGGTTTCATCCAGTCATATCCGGAGAAACTGGTGTGGAATTCGTATTCAATGGACAGAGAAAATCACAGTAAAAATTGTTTTGGAAAAAATCAAAGTCTTTTCGTTAGGCAAGTGCATAAAATATCATCTATACAAACAGAAATATCATGTTTGTTTGCTGTCGTTCCTCTAGCTTTCTCCCTAGAAAATATGAATGTGTAGAGCTGGTGTCTCATGTGGACCAATTAGTGTTTCCAAGCACAATATTAAATGTTCCCTGAAAAAAAAATATTGAAAAAAATTAAGTCCGTGGATAATATCAGGAATACACAAAAACAGAGGCTGTAGCAATATTTTGGATTGAGTTAGCCAAAACACAACCAGATATTTCTTTTTTCAACCACTCATATCCGGACAAAGTCGTGTGGAATTCATATGCAATGCACCTAGAAAATCAGAGTACAAATGGTTTTGGAGAAAAGCAAGTATTTTCGTTAGGCAAGTGCATAAAATGTCAGCTATAGAAACAGAAATATCATGTTTGTTTGCCGCAATTCCTATAGGTTTCTCCGTAGAAATTACGGATGTAATTACTGATTCCATGAACAAGAGTGTCAAATTGTTAAGTCAGCAACAGGAGTCACTGTGTACTTACATCCTATGTGGCATCTGTCCTTAATGTGTTGTCTAATGTGCATTGATGCTATAACTAGAACTGAAACAGTATTTTTACACTTTGTGTTTCTGCGTGGGGACAAACTGATGAGATCTTTACTAATTATATACTGAATAGATTTCCTGTATATAAAGATAATTGGAAATGAAAAAAAAAAACCTGGTGTTAAATTGGAAATGGCATAGAAAATTAATTAATTTTTAAAAAAATAATATGTAGGATCTTTGCCTTTAATGTAATGTAATGTACACTCTTATTTAATGCTATAACTAGTACTCCAACATTATTTTTTCTTTCACTTTGTGTTGCTATATGGGGGCAAACTGTTGAAATCATTACCTAATTTATACAAAACCGAACTTTTGTATATAAAGAGAATTGAAAATTAATCATAATGTGATTGGAAGGGGAGAGGTAGCGGGAAAGGGGAGGGTTATGGATAGGAGGGAAGTTTTGGGAGAGGGAAGCCATTGTAACCCATGAGCTGTATTTTGGAAATTTATATGTGCGTACATATTGTATGTCCACATGGGGAAATTTTATTAAGAGTTTTATTTTAAATGGCTTTTAGATAAGATTGTCCATAAATTTAAGCTGCTAAAATCGATCAAAGATACATTTTAATTTGTATGACCTGAATCTGTGTATCATATGTTTTAAACTTGTTGGTAAAAAGAAACTAAAAACATTTTATATGGTTGTGCTTAAGTTTACTGGTTAAACAAACTACACCATGTTAGATATTTAAGACATGTTTTCAAATACATGATTCTTAAAATTTATAGAAGGCATTGGACCCTCTGGTAAATGTTTTATTAAGTTCTTATCTAAGGGTTGAAACGGTTTGCTAAGTATTCATGTAATATTGCTATTGTCAGCAAGTGATCTAGGACTTGCTCCCTCATTTCTCTATGCTAAGCCCAACTTGTTCTTTCACTTCTCTATTCTCTTCAAGGTAGGAAACTAATTCTATTCTAAAGGAATCTGTAGGATGCACAATTTAATCTTTAGACCTTATAAGAGATGGCTAACATTTTTCTGTAATAGCATAGCCAAAATAAGAACTTAACTAATAATCTCATAGCTAGATTCACATCACCATCAGCGAAGTATACAGTAAGTAGAAAAAAAAAAAACCTCCCTTTCAGACCAAAGGGAAAGAAAGTTTTAAAGTGAGAATATAATTTTCCTCATGGGCATTGTCTACCTTAGAAAAACAACTACAGAACATGCCTGTGACTATAGACTTGTAGTTCAGGCCGCAGAAGATTAGATTTGATTAGAGATGGGACTTGGGCACTCCCTTGACTTGCATCCTCTGGTCTGCTTTAACACAAACCAGGAGGAAAAGAAAGCTAGGCATCAGAAGCAATGGGTGGCAGGCCTATTAATGGCTGATCTGTACAGTGATCTGACCTCAAGGAGACCCAACATGCCAGTCCACTGCAGTGGCTTTCAATGTGGTAAGCCTGGGCTTCAGCAGAAGTCAGCTTGTGAAGAGCCCTGGCAGCTCTGCCAAGAGTTGGATCACTGGAAATGGACCTGCCCTGGAATCGAAGGATGCCCAGGTCAGAGCCACAGATCTTATTGGCTCTAAGCTGAAAAGCCCTTCACTCAGCCCAACTTCCAAAGTGACCACTGCAGTTGAGGGGACAGCCAAGTAGGGTCAGCAACATTGCAGGCAGAACTGTAAATTTCTTGTTAGAGATGCCCCCTGCCTTTACCTGGCCAGCTCTCCTCCCAGCCCAGCCAAGTAATGAAAGTCAACAGAGTGCCTTCCCCTAGGAGGTTCACACCTCCCTTAGGATATACCCCATGTGAAGAGATAGATAGTTCTGGGCCTCTTAACTTACAAGGCCTAAAGCCCAACAGATTATTATCAAGCCCCTTCTATCAGGTTCTATTTGCCTCTCAATCAGAAAAATTACTTGTAGCTTAGACAGCACCTTTCTTAGCTCCTTTAATAATGACTCTGTCCTTTGTTCTAGATCCTGTCTAGTGCACTTGGGCCTCATTCCTTTGTAATCATAACCTCTACTCTACCACCAATAGCTCTACTCCCAACCTGTGTGTACTGATGGTCCTCTTCCCCACTTAATGCTGTATAATTGTTCAGACCTGGTTAGGGCCACTCTTAGGATCATTGGTTACTATCCTCACCCTGTCTTTTATGACCTTGTCTAAATATGATCAGAGTCGGGGAACTTGGAAGGCTTCCATAGCCTTGGCAACTCATGACGACAGCCTGGGTGGTTACTGGCGCCATAAAATAGAGTGTCAATTTGTTGGGTCAACAATAGGAGCCACTGTGCGCTTGCTCCTGATGTGGGATCTCTGTCCTTAATGTATTGTACATTTTGATTTAATGCTATAACTAGTACTCAAACAGTATGTTTCACTAAGTGTTTCTGTGTGGGTGCAAACTGTTGAAGTATTTATACTAAATTGATCTTCTATGTATAAATAGAATTGAAAATGAATCTTGATGTGAATGGAAAGGGAGAGGGAGTGGGAGAGAGGAGGGTTGCGGGTGGGAGGGAAATTATGGGAAGGGGAAGCCATTGTAATCCATAAGCTGTATACTGGAAATTTATATTCATTAAATAAAAGTTAAAAAAATAAAATTAAATTAAATATTCTAGCAATTAAAAAAAAATCTCTCTTTATGAAAAAAAAAGTTTAATAAAAAAAATTACGAATGTGTAGAGCTGGCGTCACCATGTGGAAACAATTAGTGTTTCAACGGTACAAAATTAAATGTTCCCTGATAAAAAACATTCAAACAATAAAGTCTGTGGATAACATCAGGAATACACAAACACAGAGACTGTAGCAATATCTGGGATTGAGTTTGGCAAAACACAACCAGATATTTCCGGTTTCATGTAGTCATATCCGGACAAACTGGTGTGGAATTCATATGCAATGGACCGAGAAAATCACAGTAAAAATGGTTTTGGAAAAAAGCAAAGTCTTTTCATTAGGCAAGTAGATAAAATATCATCGATACAAACAGAAATATCATGTTTATTTGCCGCAGTTCCTCTAGCTTTCTCCGTAGAAAATACGAATGTGTAGAGATGGTGTCCCCATGATGAACCAATTAGTGTTTTCAAGCACAAATTAAATGTTCCCTGATAAAAACATTCAAAACAGTAAAGTCCGTGGATAATATCAGGAATACACAAACACAGAGGCTGTAGCAATATTTCGGATTGAGTTAGCCATAACACAACCAGATATTTCTGGTTTCATCCAGTCATATCCGGACAAACTGGTGTGAAATTCGTATGCAATGGACCGAGAAAAATCACAGTAAAAATGGTGTTGGAGAAAAGCAAAGTCTTTTCATTAGGCAAGTGCATAAAATGTCATCTATACAAACAGAAATATCATGTTTACTTGCCACAGTTCCTCTAGCTTTCTCCCTAGAAAAATCGAATGTGTAGAGCTGGTGTCTCCATGTGGAACAAACTAGCTTTTCCAAGCACAAAATTAAAAGTTCCCTGATAAAAAACATTCAAAACAATATAGTCTGTGGATAATATCAGGAATACACAAACACAGAGACTGCAGCAATATCTGGGATTCAGTTAGGCAAAACACAACCAGATATTTCCGGTTTCATGCTGTCATATCCGGACAAACTGGTGTGGAATTCGTACACAATGGACCGAGAAAAATCACAGTAAAAATCGTTTTGGAGAAAAGCAAAGTCTTTTCATTAGGCAGGTAGATAAAATATCATCGATACAAACAGAAATATCATGTTTATTTGCCGCAGATCCTCTAGCTTTCTCCCTAGAAAATACGAATGTGTAGAGCTGGTGTCTCCATTATGAGACAAATAGTGTTGCAACGGTACAAAATTAAATGTTCCCTGAAAAAAAAAGCATTCAGAAAAATAAGTCCATCGATAAAATCCAGAAAACACAAACACAGAGGCTTTCACAATATTTCGGATTGAGTTAGCCAAAACACAACTGGATATTTCTGGTTTCATCGAGTCATATTCGGACAAGCTGGTGTCTCCATGTGTTACCAATTAGTGTTTGCAAGCAAAAATTACATGTTCCCTGAAAAAAACATTGAATAATATAAAATCCATGAATAATATCCAGAAATCACAAACACAGATGCTTTCACAATATTTCGGATTGAGTTAGCCAAAACACAACCGGATATTTCTGGTTTCATCTAGTCATATCCGGACAAAGTGGTGTGGAATTTGTATGCAATGGACTGACAAAATCACAGTAAAAATGGTTTTGGAGAAAAGCAAAGTCTTTTCATTAGGCAAGAGCATAAAATGTCATCCATACAAACAGAAATATCATGTTTGTTTGCTGCAGTTCCTCTATCTTTCTCCCTAGAAAAAACGAATGTGTAGAGCTGGTGTCTCCATGTGGAACCAATTACTATATCCAAGCTCAAAATAAAATGTTCCCCGATAGAAAATATTCAAAAAAATAAAGTCTGTGGATAATACCCAGAAGAAAAGAAACACAGATTTTGTAGCAATATCTGGGATTGAGTAGGCAAAATAAAACCAGATATTTCCGGTTACATCCAGTAATATACGGACAAAGTGGTGTGGAATTCGTATGCAAAGGACCGAAAAAATCGCAGTACAAATGGTTTTGGAGAAAAGCAAAGTCTTTTCGTTAGGCAAGTGCATAAAATGTCATCTATACAAACAGACATGTCATGTTTGTTTGTCGCAATTCCTCTAGCTTTCTCCCTAGAAAATACGAATTTGTAGAGCTGGTGTTCCCATTATGAACCAATTAGTGTTTCAACGGTACAAAATTAAATGTTTTCTGATAAAAACTTTCAAAACAATAAGTTCATCGATAATATCCAGAATACACAAACACAGAGGCTGTAGCAATATTTCGGATTGAGTTAGCCAAAACACAACCAGATATTTCTTTTTTCATCCAGTCGTATCCGAAAAGGTGGTGTGGAATTCATATGCAATGGACCTAGAAAATCACAGTACAAATGGTTTTGGAGAAAAGCAAGTATTTTCGTTAGGCAAGTGCATAAAATGTCAGCTATAGAAACAGAAATATCATGTTTGTTTGCCGCAATTCCTATAGGTTTCTCCGTTGAAATTACGAATGTAATTACTGATTCCATGAACAAGAGTGTCAAATTGTTAAGTCAGCAACAGGAGTCACTGTGTACTTACATCCCATGTGGGATCTGTCCTTAATGTGTTGTCTAATGTGCAGTGATGCTATAACTAGTACTGAAACTGTATTTTTACAATTTGTGTTTCTGCATGGGTACAAAGTTATGAGATCTTTACTAATTATATACTGAATCGTTCTTCTGTATATAAAGATAAATGGAAATGAAAAAAAAACACCTGGTATTAAATTGGAAATGGCATAGAAAATTAATTATTTTATTAAAAAAATATTATGTAGGATCTCTGCCTTTAATGTGCTGTACACTAGTATTTAATGCTATACTAGTACTCCAACAGTATTTTTTTTTACTTTGTGTTGCTATATCGGTGCAAATTGTTGAAATCTTTACCTGATTTATACTAAACTAATCTTTTGTATATAAAGATAATTGAAAATGAATCATGATGTGATTGAAAGGGGAGAGGGAGCGGGAAAGGGGAGGGTTATGGGTAGGAGGGAAGTTTTGGGAGATGGAAGCCATTGTAATGCATGAGCTGTACTTTGGAAATTTATATTCATTAAATAAAGTTTAATAAAAAAATTACAAATGTGTAGAGCTGGCATCGCCATGTGGAAACAATTAGTGTTTCAACGGTACAAAATTAAATGTTCCCTGATAAAAAACATTCAAAACAATAAAGTCTGTGGATAATATCAGGAATACACAAACACAGAGACTGTAGCAATATCTGGGATTGAGTTAGGCAAAACACAACCGGATATTTCCTGTTTCATGCAGTCATATCCGGACAAATTGGTGTGGAATTCGTATGCAATGGAACGAGAAAATCACAGTAAAAATGGTTTTGGAAAAAAGCAAAGTCTTTTCATTAGGCAAGTAGATAAAATATCATCGATACAAACAGAAATATCATGTTTGTTTGCCGCAGATCCTATAGCATTCTCCGTAGAAAATACGAATGTGTAGAGCTGGTGTCTCCATGTGGAACCAATTAGTGTTTCCAAGCACAAATTAAATGTTCCCTGAAAAAAAAATTCAAAACAATAAAGTCCATGGATAATATCAGAAATACAAAAACACAGAGGTTATAGCAATATTTCGGATTGAGTTAGCCAAAAGACAATCAGATATTTCTGGTTTCAACCACTCATATCCGGACAAAGTGGTGTGGAATTCGTATGCAATGGACCGAGAAAATCACAGTAGAAATTGTTTTGGAGAAAAGCAAAGTTTTTCGTTAGGCAAGTGCATCAAATGTCATCTAGACAAACAGAAATATCATGTTTGTTTGTTGCAGTTCCTCTAGCTTTCTCCATAGAATATATGAATGTGTAGAGCTGGTGGCTCCATGTGGAACCAACTAGTGTTTCCAAGCACAAAATTAAATGTTCCCTGAAAAAAAAATTCAGAAAAATAAAGTCCGTGGATAATATCAGCAATACACAAACACAGAGGCTGTAGCAATATTTGGGATTCAGTTAGCCAAAACAAATCCGGATATTTCTGGTTTCATCCTGTCATATAAGGAAAAAGTCATTTGGAATTCCTATGCAATGGACCGAGAAAATCACAGTAAAAATGGTTTTGGAGAAAAGCAAAGTCTTTTCTTTAGGCAAGTGCATAAAATGTCATCTATACAAACAGAAATATCATGTTTTTTTGCAGCAGTTCCTCTAGCTTTCTCCCTAGAAAATACGAATGTGTAGAGCTGGTGTCTCCATTATGAGACAAATAGTGTTGCAACGGTACAAAATTAAATGTTCCCTGAAAAAAAAAGCATTCAGAAAAATAAGTCCATCGATAAAATCCAGAAAACACAAACACAGAGGCTTTCACAATATTTCGGATTGAGTTAGCCAAAACACAACCAGATATTTCTGGTTTTATTGAGTCATATTCGGACAAGCTGGTGTCTCCATGTGTTACCAATTAGTGTTTGCAAGCAAAAATTACATGTTCCCTGAAAAAAACATTGAATAATATAAAATCCATGAATAATATCCAGAAATCACAAACACAGAGGCTTTCACAATATTTCGGATTGAGTTAGCCAAAACACAACCGGATATTTCTGGTTTCATCTAGTCATATCCGGACAAAGTGGTGTGGAATTTGTATGCAATGGACTGACAAAATCACAGTAAAATTGGTTTTGGAGAAAAGCAAAGTCTTTTCATTAGGCAAGAGCATAAAATGTCATCCATACAAACAGAAATATCATGTTTGTTTGCTGCAGTTCCTCTATCTTTCTCCCTAGAAAAAACGAATGTGTAGAGCTGGTGTCTCCATGTGGAACCAATTACTATATCCAAGCTCAAAATAAAATGTTCCCCGATAGAAAATATTCAAAAAAATAAAGTCTGTGGATAATACCCAGAAGAAAAGAAACACAGATTTTGTAGCAATATCTGGGATTGAGTAGGCAAAATAAAACCAGATATTTCCGGTTACATCCAGTAATATACGGACAAAGTGGTGTGGAATTCGTATGCAAAGGACCGAAAAAATCGCAGTACAAATGGTTTTGGAGAAAAGCAAAGTCTTTTCGTTAGGCAAGTGCATAAAATGTCATCTATACAAACAGACATGTCATGTTTGTTTGTCGCAATTCCTCTAGCTTTCTCCCTAGAAAATACGAATTTGTAGAGCTGGTGTTCCCATTATGAACCAATTAGTGTTTCAACGGTACAAAATTAAATGTTTTCTGATAAAAACTTTCAAAACAATAAGTTCATCGATAATATCCAGAATACACAAACACAGAGGCTGTAGCAATATTTCGGATTGAGTTAGCCAAAACACAACCAGATATTTCTTTTTTCATCCAGTCGTATCCGAAAAGGTGGTGTGGAATTCATATGCAATGGACCTAGAAAATCACAGTACAAATGGTTTTGGAGAAAAGCAAGTATTTTCGTTAGGCAAGTGCATAAAATGTCAGCTATAGAAACAGAAATATCATGTTTGTTTGCCGCAATTCCTATAGGTTTCTCCGTTGAAATTACGAATGTAATTACTGATTCCATGAACAAGAGTGTCAAATTGTTAAGTCAGCAACAGGAGTCACTGTGTACTTACATCCCATGTGGGATCTGTCCTTAATGTGTTGTCTAATGTGCAGTGATGCTATAACTAGTACTGAAACCGTATTTTTACAATTTGTGTTTCTGCATGGGTACAAAGTGATGAGATCTTTACTAATTATATACTGAATCGATCTTCTGTATATAAAGATAAATGGAAATGAAAAAAAACACCTGGTATTAAATTGGAAATGGCATAGAAAATTAATTATTTTATTAAAAAAATATTATGTAGGATCTCTGCCTTTAATGTGCTGTACACTAGTATTTAATGCTATACTAGTACTCCAACAGTATTTTTTTTTTACTTTGTGTTGCTATATCGGTGCAAATTGTTGAAATCTTTACCTGATTTATACTAAACTAATCTTTTGTATATAAAGATAATTGAAAATGAATCATGATGTGATTGAAAGGGGAGAGGGAGCGGGAAAGGGGAGGGTTATGGGTAGGAGGGAAGTTTTGGGAGAGGGAAGCCATTGTAACGCATGAGCTGTACTTTGGAAATTTATATTCATTAAATAAAGTTTAATAAAAAAATTACAAATGTGTAGAGCTGGCGTCGCCATGTGGAAACAATTAGTGTTTCAACGGTACAAAATTAAATGTTCCCTGATAAAAAACATTCAAAACAATAAAGTCTGTGGATAATATCAGGAATACACAAACACAGAGACTGTAGCAATATCTGGGATTGAGTTAGGCAAAACACAACCGGATATTTCCTGTTTCATGCAGTCATATCCGGACAAATTGGTGTGGAATTCGTATGCAATGGAACGAGAAAAGCACAGTAAAAATGGTTTTGGAAAAAAGCAAAGTCTTTTCATTAGGCAAGTAGATAAAATATCATCGATACAAACAGAAATATCATGTTTGTTTGCCGCAGATCCTATAGCATTCTCCGTAGAAAATACGAATGTGTAGAGCTGGTGTCTCCATGTGGAACCAATTAGTGTTTCCAAGCACAAATTAAATGTTCCCTGAAAAAAAAATTCAAAACAATAAAGTCCATGGATAATATCAGAAATACAAAAACACAGAGGTTATAGCAATATTTCGGATTGAGTTAGCCAAAAGACAACCAGATATTTCTGGTTTCAACCACTCATATCCGGACAAAGTGGTGTGGAATTCGTATGCAATGGACCGAGAAAATCACAGTAGAAATTGTTTTGGAGAAAAGCAAAGTTTTTCGTTAGGCAAGTGCATCAAATGTCATCTAGACAAACAGAAATATCATGTTTGTTTGTTGCAGTTCCTCTAGTTTTCTCCATAGAATATATGAATGTGTAGAGCTGGTGTCTCCATGTGGAACCAATTAGTATTTCCAAGCACAAAATTAAATGTTCCCAGAAAAAAAAACACATTGAAAAATATAAAATCCATGGATAAAATCCAGAAAACACAAACAAAGAGGCTTTCACAATATTTCGGATTGAGTTAGCCAAAACACAACCGGATATTTCTGGTTTCATCCATTCATATCGGGACAAAGTGCTTTGGAATTCGTATGAAATGGACCGAGAAAATCAGAGTAAAAATGGTTTTGCAGAAAAGCAAAGTCTTTTCATTAGCCAACTTTATAAAATGTCATCTATACTAACAGAAATATCATGTTTGTTTGCCGCACTTCCTCAAGCTTTCTCCCTAGAAAATAGGAATATGTAGACCTGATGTCTCCATGTGGAACCAATTACTGTATCCAAGCTCAAAATAAAATATTCCCGGATAAAAAACATTCGAAACAATAAAGTCTGTGGATAATCCCCAGAAAAACAAACACAGAGGCTGTAGCAATATTTGGGATTGAGGTAGCCAAAACAATACCAGATATTTCCAGTTTCATCCAGTCATATCCAGACAATCAGGTGTGCAATTCGTATGCAATGGACCAAGAAAATCACAGTACAAATGGTTTTGGAGAAAAGCAAAGACTTTTCGTTAGGCAAGTGCATAAAGTGTTATCTATACAAACAGAAATATCATGTTTCTTTGCCACAGTTCCACTAGATTTCTCCCTAGAAAATACGAATGCGTAGAGCTGGTGTCTCCATGTGTTACCAATTAGTGTTTGCAAGCAAAAATTAAATATTCCCTGAAAAAAAACATTGAATAATATAAAATCCATGAATAATATCCAGAAATCACAAACACAGAGGCTTTCACAATATTTCGGATTGAGTTAGCCAAAACACAACCGGATATTTCTGGTTTCATCTAGTCATATCCGGACAAAGTGGTGTGGAATTCGTATGCAATGGACCGAGAGAATCAGAGTAAAGATGGTTTTGGAGAAAAGCAGTTTTTTTTGTTAGGCAAGAGCATAAAATGTCCACGATACAAATAGAAATATCATGTTTGTTTGCTGCAGTCCCTCTAGCTTTCTCCCTAGAAAATACGAATGTGTGGAGCTGGTGTCTCCTAGTGGAACCAATTACTGTAGCCAAGCTCAAAATAAAATGTTCCCCGATAATAAACATTCAAAACAATAAAGTGCGTTGATAATATGCAGAAAACACAAACACAGAAACACACAATATTTCGCATTGTGTTAGCAAAAAAAAAAAACAGATATTTCTGGTTTCATCCAATCATATGCGGACAACATCGTATGGAATTCGTATGCAATGGACAGAGAAAATCACAGTAAAAATGGTTTTGGAGAAAAGCAAAGTCTTTTCGTTAGGGAACTGCATAAAATGTCATCTATACAAACAGAAATATCATGTTTTTTTGTTGCATTTCCTCTAGCTTTCTCCCTAGAAAATACGAATGTGTAGAGCTGGTGTCCCCATTTTTAACCAATTATTTTTCCAAGCACAAAATTAAAGGTTCCCTGAAAAAAAAACATTCAAATAAATAAACTCCGTGGATAATATCAGGAATACACAAACACAGAGGCTGTAGCAATATCTGGGATTGAGTTAGCCAAAACACAACCGGATATTTCCGGTTTCATCCAGTCATATCCGGACAAACTGGTGTGGAATATATGTAATGGGACGAGAAAATCGCAGTAAAAATGGTTTTGGAGAAAAGCAAAGATTTTCGTTAGGCAAGTGCATAAAATGTCATCTATACAAACAGAAATATCATGTTTGTTTGCAGCAGTTCCTCTAGCTTTCTCCCTAGAAAATACGAATTTGTAGAGCTGGTGTCTCCATGTGGTACCAATTAGATTTTCCAAGATTAAAATAAAATGTTCCCTGATAAAAACATTCAAAACAATAAAGATCATCGATAATATCCAGAAAACACAAACACAGAGGCTTTTCACAACTCTCTTCCTTAGACAAGTGTATAAAATGTCATCTATACAAACAGAAATATCATATTTGTTTGTCATAGTTCCTCTAACTTTCTCCCTAGAAAATACGAATGTGTAGAGCTGGTGTATGCATGTGGAACCAATTAGTGTTTCCAAGCACAAAATAAAATGTACACTGATAAAAAACATTCAAAACAATAAAGTCCGTGGATAATATCAGGAATACAGAAAAACAGAGGCTGTAGTAATATCTGGGATTGAGTTAGCCAAAACAAAACCACATATTTCAGGTTTCATCCAGTCATACCGGTAAACTGGTGTGCAGTTCGCCTGCAAGGGACCAAGAAAATTACACTAAAAATGGTTTCGGATAAAGCAAAGATTTTCGTTAGGCAGGTGCATAAAATGTCACCTATAGAAACAGAAATATCATGTTTGTTTGCCGCAGTTCCTCTAGCTTTCTCCCGAAAAAATATAAATGTGTAGAGCTGGTGTCCCCATGATGAATCAATTAGAGTTTCTAACGTACAAAATGAAATGTTCCCTGATAAAAACATTCAGAACAATAAAGTAAATTGATAATATCCAGAAAACACAAACACAGAAACTTTCAGAATATTTCACATTCAATTAGCCAAAACAGTCCCGGATATTTCTAGTTTCATCCAGTGGTATGGAATTCGTATGCAATGGGCTGAGAAAATCAGAGTGAAAATGGTTTTGGAGAAAAGCAAAGTCTTTTCGTTAGGCAAGTGCATAACATATCATCGATACAAACAGAAATATCATGTTTGTTTGTCACAGTTCGTCTAGCTTTCTCCCTAGAAAATATGAATGTGTAGAACTTGTGTCTCTATGTGGAACCAATTAGTGATTCCAAGGACAAAATTAAATGTTCCCTGATAGAAACATTCAAAACAATAAAAACTGAAATAATATCAGGAATACACAAACACAGAGGCTGTAGCAATATCTGGGATTGAGTTAGCCAAAACAAAACCGGATATTTCTGGTTTCATCCAGTCATATCTGGTAAACTGTTGTGGAATTCGTATACAAAGGACCGAGTTATTCACAGTAAAAAAAGGTTTTGGATAAAAGCAAAGTCTTTTCGTTAGGCAAGTGCATAAAATGTCATCTAGACAAACAGAAATATCATGTTTGTTTGTCGCAGTTCCTCTAAATTTCTACCTAGAAAATATGAACATGTTCAGCTGGTGTCTCCATGTGGAACCAATTAGTGATTCTAAGCACAAAATTAAATATTCCCCGATAAACAACATTGAAAACAATAAAGTCCGTGTATAATATCAGGAATACAGAAACACAGAGCCTGTAGCAATATCTGGGATTGAGTTAGTCAAAACAAAACCACATATTTCCGGTTTCATCCAGTCATCTCTGGACAAACTGGTGTGGAATTCATATGCAATGGACTGAGGAAATCACAGTGAAAATGGTTTTGGAGAAAAGCAAAATCTTTTCGTTAGGCAAGTGCATAAAATGTGATCGATACAAACAGAAATATCATGTTTGTTTGCCGCAGTTCCTCTAGCTTTCTGCCTAGAAAATATGAATGTGTAGAGCTGGTGTCCCCATGATGAACCAATTGGTGTTTCAACGGTACAAAATTGAATGCTACCTGATAAAAACTTTCAAAACAATAAAGTCCATCTATAATATCCAGAAAACACAAACACAGAGGCATTCACAATAATTCGGGTTGAGTTAGCCAAAACACAACCGGATATTTCTGGTTTCATCCAATCATATCCGTACAAAGTGGTGTGGAATTCGTATGCAATGGGCTGAAAAAATCAGAATAAAAAATGGTTTTGGAGAAAAGCAAAGTCTTTACGTTATGCAAGTGCATAAAATATCATCGATATAAACAGAAACATCATGTTTTTTGCCGCAGTTCCTCTAGCTTTCTCCCTAGAAAATACGAATATGTTCAGCTGGTGTCTCCATGTGGAACCAATTACTGTATCCAAGCTCAAAATAAAATGTTCCCCAATAAAAAACATTCAAACAATAAAGTCTGTGGATAATATCCGGAAAACACAAACACAGAGGCTGTAGCAATATGTGGGATTGAGTTAGCCAAAACAAAACCGGATATTTCCGGTTTCATCCAGTCATATCCGGTCAAACTGGTGTGGAATTCGTATGCAATGGACCGAGAAAATTACAATAAAAATGGTTTTGGTGAAAAGCAAAGTATTTTCGTTAGGCAAGGGCATAAAATGTCATCTATACAAACAGAAATATCATGTTTGTTTGTCGCAGTTCCTCTAGCTTTCTCCCTAGAAAATACGAATATGTTCAGCTGGTGTCTCCATGTGCAACCAATTACTGTATCCAAGCTCAAAATAAAATGTTCCCCGATAAAAAACATTCAAAACAATAAAGTCCAGATAGGAAATTAGGAGAGCGGCAAGATGGCAGAATAGGCAGGGAGTACACTATTAGTCCGGGGAGAGACAGTTTAATATAAGTGGAGATACTGCAGGGTCAAGGAAGAGTAGGGGATGAAACAGCAGAGGAAACAGTTCTGGAACTAGTGATTCACAGTGTACCTGCGTGGAGAGCGTTGGAGTCCAAGTTCGGGACACCAGCGGCAGACTCAACACACCAGCACTTGAACGTGAGGTGAGCCGAACCTCAATAGCCCGAGACACCAGCGGGCAAGTGGAAAGAGGAGGCTAGAAGGAACGAGGCTTGAAACTCCGTGGGGAAAAATTCACCAGGCTAACTAGAAGAGAGAGAGGAAAAAAATAAAAAAAGTGACCGATACGGATACAATTTTCTCTCTCTCTGCTCACCTCTCAAAGGTGAGCAAGACAGAGCAGGCGCCATTTTGGACATACGTCATAGGCAGGGCGACCTCAGGTCTGCACCGGCCCTGAGCCTAGCAGAAACACCAGACTCTGGGGGGATGGGTGAAATAACAGAGGGTTAGGATCTAACTTGGCAACCCAGTGGGAGACTGCAGGATAATTGGAGCCCAATGAGGGCATCACAGATTTCCTGTGTGGTCCTTGGGAAAGAGCTTCCAATCTCTGGCTCCTGTGGGTATATCATTTGCCTGCTAACTACCTCCAATTACGTTCTGCTGTGCAGAATTACTTCCCTTTTGAATCAAAAAAGAAAGAGACATTTACCACACCTAACCTGGGAGTGTCATCTTTGACACACCCTCAACCCTGAGGAACCAAACACAGCTCTCAGTCCACACTCATCTCAAGCCTCTAAGGCTCCACTGAAAGCAGACAGTCCACTTAATATAGAGCTATAGTGTAACAAGAAAAAACACCACAGTGAAGAAACCAAATATCTCCAACATGCCAAACAACAAACACAAAAACCAAGCTAACGAGAACAAGGAAGACACTATGATGCCCCAAATGAAAAAGACACCCTAATTCAAGACTATGAAGATCTTGAGATCGAAGAAATGCAAGAAGCGGCTCTCAAAAAATTGAAAAGAACATTAAGAAGTTCTCAAAAACAAATTCTTGAACTACAGAAATCCTTAATGGACAAGATAGAAAATCTCTCTCGTGAAAATGAAATATTAAGGAGGAATCCAAATGAAATGAAACAACTAGTGGAACAAGAAACTGTGATAGTGACAAGAAATCATAATGAAATGAAGAATTCAATAGATCAAATGACAAACACATTAGAGAGCCTTAAAAACAGAATGGGCGAAGCAGAAGAGAGAATATCAGACTTAGAAGACAGAGAACAGGAAAGGAAACAGGCAAACCAAAGAAAAGAAGAAGAAATCAGAAATCTAAAACATATTGTCAGGAATCTACAGGATACTATTAAAAAGCCCAACATTCGGGTTCTAGGAGTTCCTGAAGGCATGGAGAGGGAGAAAGGATTAGAAGGCCTTTTCAGTGAGATACTTGCAGAAAATTTCCCAGGTTTGGAGAAGGACAGAGGCATCTTAGTACAGGAAGCTTATAGAACCCCTAATAAACATGACCAAAAGAGATCCTCACCACGACATGTTGTAATCAAACTCACCACAGTGAAACATAAAGAAAAGATCCTAAAATGTGCAAGAGAGAAACATCAGATCACTCTTAGAGGATCTCCAATTAGACTCACAGCAGACTTCTCATCAGAAACCCTACAAGCTAGAAGGGAATGGCGAGACATAGCCCAGGTACTAAGAGACAAAAACTGCCAGCCCAGAATACTATATCCTGCAAAGCTCTCATTTGTGAATGAAGGTGAAATTAAGACTTTTCATAGCAAACAGAAACTGAAAGAATTTGTTGCCACTCATCCTGCCCTGCAAAAGATGCTTAAAGATGTGTTACACACAGAAACACAGAAACACGGTCACCAATATGAAAGAAGGTAAAGGAAGGAAACGTCACAGCAAAAGATCACAGGAAGCTCAATTTCTCTTTGACATAGAATTAAACTCTGATGCTCGGTTAAAGCAATGTGTTAAAGTAATCTATTATGTGCTCTTGATGTCTGTTCAATTCTAATTGTTCAAAAACAGCTGAATTTTTATTAAGAGCTATGGGTTATTTAAATATGTGCTTATTTTCAAAGATTTGAATAGTCACCTTGTAACAATGATCAAATTTGGTCTGTGTTATGTCATGATTTTAAGGAATCTTATTTCAACCAGATATTTTGGATTTTGAGCCTTCTTGGCATTCTTGACAGGCATTCAAAAAATCAAAGTTTCAAACAATCTGGTCTCTAAAATTTCCAGTAAATCCTGGACTTTGGTTTTTCCAGTTTGGGCCCAACTGAAAAAATCCAAGGACCTATGTCTCTCATCTTATAGAGACACCAACTAAGCAGGCTATTTGGATTATATTAGAAGGACTGTCAGGATGTGATGTGGTACCAGACTTTCAGTTTCTATAATCGAAAATGCTATTAATACAAATGTTTGAGAATTAAAACGTCTAATGATCGTGTGTTACTAGACATGATAGTTATCTTAATGAGAAAGCCCCAGAGGCCTAAAGGGTTAAATACTTGTAAAATCCTACAGGTGCTTTCAAAAATACTGTGAAGTAAGCAAGTGCCTCTTGTTGGTTGATGAGTTTATAATTTTAAACATGGCGACTTAAAGTCTTTTGTCATCCATAGTTATATATGGTGTGCTGCTCATAAAACTAAAGCGTTGTTGGTTCTGTGTTTAGCTGTCCTCCTATAGGTTCCTATGGACTTTTTCCAGCCACTTCTATTGTATTCAGTACTTTGGGATGGCTCTGTAAACAGATGAAGCCAATAATGTATTAACAGTACCAACTGAGAGAAAGTATGGTTAACTGAGGTTACTAAAAACAAAAAGCAATTCAAATCCATTGGCAATCTACAAAAAGAGTTAAAGATTTTAAAAGCTATTATTAAAATTGCTATATTGATCTATTATGCTATGTTATATGTGTGTACATATTGTATGTCCACATGGGGAAATTTTATTAAGAGTTTTATTTTAAATGGCTTATAGATAAAATTGTCCATAAATTTAAGCTGCTAAAATCAATCAAAGATACATTTTAATTGGTGTGACCTGAATCTCTGTATCATGTTTTAAACGTGTTGGTAGAAAGAAACTAAAAACATTTTAGATGGTTGTGCTTAAGTTTACTGGCTAAACAAACTACACCATGTTAGATATTTAAGAGGTGTTTTCAAATACATGATTCTTAAAATTTCTAGAAGGCATTGGACCCTCTGGTAAATGTTTTCTTAAGTTGTTATCTAATGGTTGAAAGGGTTTGCTAAGTATTCATGTAATATTGCTATTGTCAGCAAGTGATCTAGGACTTGCTCCCTCATTTCTCTATTCTAAGCCCAACTTGTTCTTTCATTTCTCTATTCTCTTCAAGGTAGGAAACTAATTCTATTATAAAGGAATCTCTAGGACGCACAATTTAATCTTTAGACCTTATAAAATAGATGGCTAACATTTTTCTGTAATAGCATAGCCAAAATAAGAACTTAAATAATAATCTCATAGTAGATTCACTTGCCATCAGCGAAGTATACAGTAAGTAGAAAAATCCTCCCTTTCAGACCAAAGGGAAAGAAAGTTTTTAAGTGAGAATATAATTTTCCTCATGGGCATTGTCTACCTTAGAAAAACTACTGCAGAACATGCCTGTGACCATAGACTTGTAGTTCAGGCCGCAGAAGATTAGAGATGGGACACGGGCACTCCCTTGACTTGCATCCTCTGGTCTGCTTTAACACAAACCAGGAGGAAAGGAAAGCTAGGCATCAGAAGCAATGGGTGGCAGGCCTATTAATGGCTGATCTGTACAGTGATCTGCCCTCAAGGAGACCCAACAGGCCAGTCCACTGCAGTGGCTTTCAATGTGGTAAGCCTGGGCTTCAGCAGAACTCAGCCTGTGAAGAGCCCTGGCAGCTCTGCCAAGAGTTGGATCACTGGAAATGGACCTGCCCTGGAGTCGAAGGATGCCCAGGTCAGAGCCACAGATCTTATTGGCTCTAAGCTGAAAAGCCCTTCACTCAGCCCAACTTCCAAAGTGACCACTGCAGCTGAGGGGATGGTCAAGTAGGGTCAGCAACATTGCAGGCAGAACTGTAAATTTCTTGTTAGAGATGCCCCCTGCCTTTACCTGGCCAGCTCTCCTCCCAGGCCAGCCAAGTAATGAAAGTCAACAGAGTGCCTTCCCCTAGGAGGTTCACACCTCCCTTAGGATATACCCCATGTGAAGAGATAGATAGGTCTGGGCCTCTTAACTTACAAGGCCTGAAGCCCACCAGATTATTATCAAGCCCCTTCTATCAGGTTCTATTTGCCTCTCAATCAGAAAAATTACTTGTAGCTTAGACAGCACCTTTCTTAGCTCCTCTAATAATGACTCTGTCCTTTGTTTTAGGCCCTGTCTAGTGCACTTGGGCCTCATTCCTTTGTAATCAGAACCTCTACTCTACCACCAATGGCTCTACTCCCAACCTGTGTGTACTGATGGTCCTCTTCCCCACTTAATGCTGTATAATTGTTCAAACCTGGTAAATGCCACTCTTAGGATCATTGGTTACTATCCTCACTCTGTCTTTTATGACCTTGTCTAAATATGATCAGAGTCGGTAAACTTGGAAGGCTTCCATAGCCTTGGCAACTCATGATGACAGCCTAGGATGGTTAATGTCGCCATAAACTAGGGTGTCAATTTGTTGGGTCAACAACAGGAGCCACTGTGCACTAGCTCCTCATGTGGGATCTCTGTCCTTAATGTGCTGTACATTGTGATTTAATGCTATAACTAGTACTCAAACAGTATGTTTCACTTTGTGCTTCCATGTGGGTGCAAACTGTAGAAATCTTTACTTCATATATACTAAATTGATCTTCTGTATATGAAGAGAATTGAAAATGAATCTTGATGCAAATGGAAGGGGAGAGGGAGTGGGAGAGGGGAGGGTTGCATGTGGGAGGGAAGTTATGAGAGGGGGAAGCCAATGTAATCCATAAGCTGTACACTGGGAATTTATATTCATTAAATAAAACCTAAAAAATAAATAAAGTCCATTGATAATATCCAGAAAACACAAACACAGAGGCTTTCACAATATATCGGATTGAGTTAGCCAAAATACATCTGGATATTTCTGGTTTCATACAGTCATATCCGGACAAAGTGGTGTGAAATTCGTACGCAATGGACCGAGAAATATCAGAGTAAAAATGGTTTTGGATAAAAGCAAAGTCTTTTCATTAGGAAACTGCATAAAATATCATTGATACAAAAAGAGATATCATGTTTGTTTGCCACAGTTCCTCTAGCTTTCTCCCTAGAAAATACGAATGTGTAGAGCTGGTGTCCTCATGATGAACCAATTAGTGTTTCTAAGGTACAAAATTAAATGTTCCCTGATAAAAATATTCAAAACAATACAGTCCATCGATAATATCCAGAAAACACAGATACAGAGGGTTTTACAATATTGCGGATTGAGTTAGCCAAAAGACAACCGGATATTTCCGGTTTCACCCAGTCATGTCCAGACAAACTGTTGTGTTATTCATATGCAATGGACCGAGAAAATCACAGTAAAAATGGTTTTGGAGAAAAGCAAAGTCTTTTAGTTAGGCAAGTGCATAAAATGTCATATAGACAAACAGAAATATCATGTTTGTTTGCTGCAGTTGCTCTAGCCTTCTCCCTAGAAAATACGAATATGTAGAGCTGGTGTCTCCATGTGGAACCAATTAGCTTTTCAAGAACAAAATTAAATGTTCCCTGATAAAAAAATTTCCAAACAATAAAGTCCGTGATTATATCAGGAATACACAAACACGGAGACTGTAGCAATATCTGGGATTGAGTTAACCAAAACACAACTGGATATTTTTGGTTTCATCCAGTCATATCTGGACAAAGTCATTTGGAATTCGTATGCAATGGACCGAGAAAATCACAGTAAAAATGGTTTTGGAGAAAAGCAAAGTCTTTTCGTTAGGCAAGTGCATAAAAAGTCATCTATACAAACAGAAATATCATGTTTGTTTGCCACAGTTCCTCTAGCTATCCCCCTAGCAAATACCAATATGTAAAGCTGGTGTCTCCATGTTTAACTAATTAGTGTATCTAAGCTCAAAATTAAAAGTTCCCTGACGAAAAAAAAATTCAAAAAAATAAAGTCCGTGGATTTTATCCAGAAAAAACAAACACAGAGGCTTTCACAATATTTCGGATTCAATTAGCTAAAACACAACCGGATACTTCTGGTTTCATCCAGTCATATCCGGACAAACTGGTGTGGAATTCGTATGCAATGGACCAAGAAAATCACAGTAAATTGGTTTTGCAGAAAAGCAAAGTCTCTTTGTTAGGCAAGTGCATAAAATGTCATCGATACAAACAGAAATATCACGCTTGTTTGCCGAAGTTCCTCTAGCTTTCTCCCTAGAAAATACGAATGTGTGGAGCTGGTGTCCCCATGATGATCCAATTAGTGTTTCAACGGTACAAAATGTAATGGTCCCTGATAAAAACATTCACAACAATAAAGTCCATTGATAATATCCTAAAAACACAAACACAGAGGCTTTCACAATTTTTCAGATTGTATTAGCCAAAACACAACTGGATATTTCTGGTTTCATCCAGTCATATCCGGACAAACTGGTGTGGAATTCGTATGCAATGGCCGAGAAAATCACAGCACAATTGGTTTTGGAGAAAAGCAAAGTCTTTTCGTGATACAAGTACATAAAATGTCATTTATACAAACAGAAATATCATGTTGTTTGCCACAGTTCATCTAGCTTTCTTTGTAGAAAATACGAATATGTAGAGCTGGTGTCTCCATGTGGAACCAATTACTATAACCAAGCACAAAATGAAATGTTCCCCGATAAAAAACATTCAAAACAATAAAAACCGTGGATAATATCCGGAAAACACAAACACAGAGGCTTTCACAATATTTCTGATAGAGTTAGCCAAACAAAACTGGTTATTTCCGGTTTCATCCAGTCATATCCGGACAAACTGGTGTGGACTTCGTATGCAATGGACCGAGAAAATCACAGAAAAAAAAGCTTTTGGAGAAAAGTAAAGTCTTTTCATTAAGCAAATGCATAAAATGTCATCTATACAAACAGAAACATCATGTTTGTTTGCCGTAGTTCCTCTAGATTTCTCCCTAGAAAATACGAATGTGTAGAGCTGGTGTCTCCATGTGGAAACAATTAGTGTTTCTATGGTAGAAAGTCAAATGTTCCCTGATAAAAAACATTCAAAAAAATAAATTTTGTGGATAATATCAGGAATACACAAACACAGAGGCTTTCTCAATATCTGGGATTGAGTTAGCCAAAACAAAACCGGATACATCTGTTTTCATCCAGTCATATCCGGACAAACTGTTGTGGAATTCGTATGCAATGGTCCGAGAAAATCACAGTAAAAACGGTTTTGGGGAAAAGCAAAGTCTTTTCGTTAGGCAAGAGCATAAAATATCATCTATACAAACAGAAATATCATGTTTGTTTGCCGCAGTTCATCTAGCTTTCTCCCTAGAAAATACGAATATATAGAGCTGGTGTCACCATGTGGAACCAATTACTATATCCAACCTGAAAATAAAATGTTCCCTGATAATAAATATTAAAACAATAAAGTCCGTGGAAAATATCCACAAAACACAGACACAGAGGCTCTAGCAATATCTGGGATTGAGTTAGCCAAAACCCAAACGGATTTTTCCGGTTTCATCCAGTTATATCGGGACAAAGTCGTTTGGAATTCATATGCAATGGACCGAGAAAATCACAGTAAAAATGGTTTTGGATAAAAGCAAAGTCTTTTCGTTCAGCAAATGCATAAAACGTCATGTACACAAACATAAATATCATGTTTGTTTGCCGCAGTTCCTCTAGCTTTCTCCCTAGAACATACGAATGTGTAGAGCTGGTGTCCTCATGATGAACCTATTAGTGTTTCCATGGTACAAAAATAAATGTTCCCTAATAAATATATTGAAAACAATAAGTCTATCGATAATATCCAGAAAACACAAACACAGAGGCTGTAGCAATATTTCGGATTGAGTTAGCCAAAACACAACAGGATATTTCTGGTTTCATCCAGGCATTTCGGGACAAAGTGGTGTGGAACTCGTATGCAATGGACCGAGAAAATCACAGTAAAAATGGTTTTGCAGCAAAGCAAGGTAATTTCGTTAGGCAAGTGCATCAAATGTCACCTACACAAACAAAATATCATGTTTGTTTTCCGCAATTCCTCTAGCTTTCTCCCCAGAAAATACGAATATGTAGAGCTGGTGTCTCTATGGGCAACCAATTACTGTATACACGCTCAAAATAAAATGTTCCCTGATAAAGAAACATTCAAAACAATAAAGTCCATTGATAATATCCAGAAAACACAAACACAGAGGCTGTAGCAGTATCTGGGATTGAGTTAGCCAAAACAAAACCGGATATTTCCGGTTTCATCCAGTCATATCCGGACAAACTGGTGTGGACTTCGTATGCAATGGACCGAGAAAATCACAGAAAAAAAAGCTTTTGGAGAAAAGTAAAGTCTTTTCATTAAGCAAATGCATAAAATATCATCTATACAAACAGAAACATCATGTTTGTTTGCCGTAGTTCCTCTAGCTTTCTCCCTAGAAAATACGAATGTGTAGAGCTGGTGTCTCCATGTGGAAACAATTAGTGTTTCTATGGCACAAAGTCAAATGTTCCCTGATAAAAAACATTCGAAAAAATAAATTCTGTGGATAATATCAGGAATACACAAACACAGAGGCTTTCTCAATATCTGAGATTGAGTTAGCCAAAACAAAACCGGATATATCTGTTTTCATCCAGTCATATCCGGACAAACTGGTGTGGAATTCGTATGCAATGGTCCGAGAAAATCACAGTAAAAATGGTTTTGGGGAAAAGCAAAGTCTTTTCGTTAGGCAAGAGCATAAAATATCATCTATACAAACAGAAATATCATGTTTGTTTGCCGCAGTTCATCTAGCTTTCTCCCTAGAAAATACGAATATGTAGAGCTGGTGTCTCCATGTGGAACCAATTACTGTATCCAAGCTCAAAATAATACGTTCCCAAACAAAAAACATTCAAAACAATAAAGTCCATTGATAGTATCCAGAAAACACAAATACAGAGGCTGTAGCAGTATCTGGGATTGAGTTAGCCAAAACACAACCGGATATTTCCAGTTTCATCCAGTCATATCCGGATAAACTGATGTGGGATTCGTATGCAATGGACCGAGAAAATCACAGTACAAATGATTTTGGAGAAAAGCAAAGTCTTTTCGTTAGGCAAGTGCATAAAATGTCATCTATACAAACCGAAATACCATGTTTGTTTGCTGCAGTTCCTCTAGCTTTCTCCCTAGAAAATACGAATGTGTAGAGCTGGTGTCCCCATGATGAACCAATTAATGTTTCAACATTACAAAATTAAATGTTCCCTGATAAAAACATTCAAAACAATAAAGTCCCTCGATAATATCCAGAAAACACAAACACAGAGGCTTCACCATATTTCGGATTGAGTTAGCCAAAACACAGACCGATATTTCTGGTTTCATCCAGTCATATCCCGACAAACTGGTGTGGAATTCATATGTAATGGACCGGGAAAATCAGAGTAAAAATTGTTTTGGAGAAAAGCAAAGTCTTTATGTTAGGCAAGTGCATAAAACGTCATCTACACAAACATAAATATCATGTTTGTTTGCCACAGTTCCTCTAGCTTTCTCCCTAGAAAATAAGAAAGTGTAGAGCTGGTGTCCCCATCATGAACCAATTCATGTTTCTACGGTACAAAATGAAATGTTACCTGATAAAAATATTCAAAGCAATAAGTCCATCGAGAATTTCTATAAAACACAAACACAGAGGCTGTAGCAATATCTGGTATTTAGTTAGCCAAAACACAACCGGATATTTATGGTTTCATCCAGTCATATCCGGACAAAGTGGTTTTTAATTCGTATGTAATGGACCGAGAAAATCACAGTAAAATGGTTTTGGAGAAAAGCAAAGTCTTTTCGTTAGGCAAGTGCATAAAATGTCATCTATACAAACAGAAATATCATGTTTGTTTGCCACAGTTCCTCTAGCTTTCTCCCTAGAAAATACGAATATGTAGAGCTGGTGTCTCCATGTGGAACAGTTTACTGAATCCAAGCTCAAAATAAAATGTTCCCCGATAAAAAACATTCACTATAATAAAGTCTGTGAATAATATCAGGAATACACAACACAGTGGCTGTAGCAATATCTGGGATTGAGTTAGCCAAAACACAACCAGATAATTCCAGTTTCAACCAGTCATATCCGGAAAAAGTGGTGTGGAATTCGTATGCAATGGACCAAAAAAATCACAGTAAATATGGTTTTGGAGAAAAGCAAAGTCTTTTCGTTAGGCAAGTGCATAAAATGTCATCGATACAAACAGAAATATCATGTTTCTTTGCCGCAGTTCCTGTAGGTTTATCCCTAGAAAATACAAATATGTAGATCTGGTGTCTCCATGTAGAACCAGTTAGTATATCCAAGCTCAAAATAAAATGTTCCCCGATAAAAAACATTCAAATCAATAAAGTATGTGGATAATATCAGGAATACACAAACACAGAGGCTGTAGAAATATCTAGGATTGAGTTAGCCAAAACACAAAATTATATTTCGGTTTCCATCCAGTCAAATACGGACAAACTGGTGTGGAATTCGTATGCAATGGACCGGGAAAATCACCGTAAAAATGGTTTTGGAGAAAAGCAAAATCTTTTCGTTAGGCAAGTGCATAAAACGTCGTCTACACAAATATAAATAACATGTTTGTTTGCCACAGTTCCTCTAGCTTTCTCCCTAGAAAATACGAATGTGTAGAGCTGGTGTCTCCAGGTGGAACCAATTAGTGCTTCCAAGCTCAAAATTAAATGTTCCCCGATAAAAAACATTCAAAACAATAAAAACCGTGGATAATATCCGGAAAACACAAACACAGAGGCTTTCACAATATTTCTGATAGAGTTAGCCAAACAAAACTGGTTATTTCCAGTTTTACCCAGTCATATATGGACAAACTGGTGCGGAATTCATATGCAATGGACATAGAAATCACAGGACAAATGGTTTTGGAGAAAAGCAAAATCTTTTCCTTAGGCAAGTGCACAAAATATCATCTACACAATCAGAAATATCATGTGTGTTTGCCACAGTTCCCCTAGCTTTCTCCCTACAAAATACGAATGTGTAGAGCTGGTGTCCCCATGATGAACCAATTAGTGTTTCCAATCACAAAATTAAATGTTCCCTGATAAAATCATTCAAAACAATAAAGTCCATCCATAATATCCAGAAAATACAAACACAGAGGCTTTCACAATATTTCATATTGAGTTAGCCAAAACAAAACCGGATATTTCTGGTTTCATCCAGTCATATCCGGTGAACTGGTGTGGAATTCGTATGCAATGGATCGAGAAAATCACAGTAAAAATGGTTTTGGGGAAAAGCAAAGTCTTTTCGTTAGGCAAGTGCATAAAATGTCATCGCTACAAACGGAAATATCATATTTGTTTGCTGCAGTTGCTCTACCTTTCTCCCTATAAAATACTAATGTTTAGAGCTGGTGTCTCCATGTGGAACCAATTAGTGTTTCCAAGCACACAATTAAATGTTCCCTGATAAAAAACATTCAAATCAATAAAGTTCGTAAATATTATCAGGAATACACAAACACAGAGGCTCTAGCAATATCTGGGATTGAGTTAGCCAAAACACAACCGGATATTTCCGGTTTCATCCAGTCATATCCGGATAAACTGATGTGGAACTCGTATGCAATGGACTAATAAAATCACTGTAAAAATTGTTTTGGAGAAAAGCAAAGTTTTTTCGTTAGGCAAGTGCATAAAATGTCATCTAGACAAACAGAAATATCATGTTTGTTTTCCGCAGTGACTCTAGCTTTCTGCTTAGAAAATATGAATGTGTAGACCTGGTGTTCCCATGATGAACCAATTAGTGTTTCTACGGTACAAAATGAAATGTTCCCTGATAAAAACATTCAAAATAAAAGTCCATCGATAATATCCAGAACACAAATACAGAGGCTGTAGCAATATCTGGGATTGAGTTAGCCAAAACCAACCGGATATTTCCGGTTTCATTCAGTCATATCCGGATAAACTGATGTGGAACTCGTATGCAATGGACCAATAAAATCACAGTAAAAATTGTTTTGGAGAAAAGCAAAGTCTTTTCGTTAGGCAAGTGCATAAAACGTCATCTAGACAAACAGAAATATCATGTTTGTGTGCCACAGTGACTCTAGATTTCTGCTTAGAAAATACGAATATGTAGAGCTGGTGTCTCCATGTGGAACAGTTTACTGTATCCAAGCTCAAAATAAAATGTTCCCTGATTAAAACATTCAAAACAATAAAGTCTGTTGATAACATCCAGAAAACACAAACACAGAGACTTTCACAATATTTCGGATTGAGTTAGCCAAAACACAACCGGATATTTCCGGTTTCATCCAGTCATATCTGGACAAAGTGGTGTGGAATTCGTATGCAATGGACCGAGAAAATCACAGAAAAAATGGTTTTGGGGAAAAGCAACGTCTTTTCATTAGGCAAGTGCATAAAATGTCATCGATACAAACAGAAATATCATGTTTCTTTGCCGCAGTTCCTGTAGGTTTCTCCCTAGAAAATACAAATATGTAGATCTGGTGTCTCCATGTAGAACCAGTTACTATATCCAAGCTCAAAATAAAATGTTCCCCGATAAAAAAACATTCAAATCAATAAAGTATGTGGATAATATCAGGAATACATAAACACAGAGGCTGTAGAAATATCTAGGATTGAGTTAGCCAAAACACAAAATTATATTTCTTTTTTCATCCAGTCAAATCCGGACAAACTGGTGTGGAATTCGTATGCAATGGACCGGGAAAATAACAGTAAAAAAGGTTTTGGAGAAAAGCAAAGTCTTTTCATTAGGCAAGTGCATAAAACGTCATCTACACAAATATAAATAACATGTTTGTTTGCCACAGTTCCTCTAGCTTTCTCCCTAGAAAATACGAATGTGTAGAGCTGGTGTCTCCATGTGGAACCAATTAGTGCTTCCAAGCTCAAAATTAAATGTTCCCCGATAAAAAACATTCAAAACAATAAAGTCCATTGATAATATCCAGAAAACACAAACACAGAGGCTGTAGCAATATTTCGGATTGAGTTAGCCAAAACACAACCGGATATTTCTGGTTTCATCCAGTCATATCCAGACAAAGTGGTGTGGAATTCGTATGCAATGGACTGAGAAAATCACAGAAAAAATGGTTTTGGAGAAAAGCAAAGTCTTTTCATTAGGCAAGTAGATAGAATGTCATCTATACAAACAGTAATATCATGTTTGTTTGTCGCAGTTCTTCTAGCTTTCTCTCCAGAAAATACAAGTATGTAGAGCTGGTGTCTCAATGTGGAACCAACTAGTGTTTCACGGCACAAAATTAAATGTTCCCTGATAAAAAAAAACTTCAAAAGAATAAAGTATGGGTATAATATCATGAATACTCAAAGACTGAGGCTGTAGCAATATCTGGGATGGAGTTATCCAAATAAAACCGGATATTTTGGTTTCATCCAGTCATATCCGGACAAACTGGTGTGGACTTCGTATGCAATGGACCGAGAAAATCACAGAAAAAAAAGCTTTTGGAGAAAAGTAAAGTCTTTTCATTAAGCAAATGCATAAAATATCATCTATACAAACAGAAACATCATGTTTGTTTGCTGTAGTTCCTCTAGCTTTCTCCCTAGAAAATACGAATGTGTAGAGCTGGTGTCTCCATGTGGAAACAATTAGTGTTTCTATGGCACAAAGTCAAATGTTCCCTGATAAAAAACATTCGAAAAAATAAATTCTGTGGATAATATCAGGAATACACAAACACAGAGGCTTTCTCAATATCTGAGATTGAGTTAGCCAAAACAAAACTGGATATATCTGTTTTCATCCAGTCATATCCGGACAAACTGGTGTGGAATTCGTATGCAATGGTCCGAGAAAATCACAGTAAAAATGGTTTTGGGGAAAAGCAAAGTCTTTTCGTTAGGCAAGAGCATAAAATATCATCTATACAAACAGAAATATCATGTTTGTTTGCCGCAGTTCATCTAGCTTTCTCCCTAGAAAATACGAATATGTAGAGCTGGTGTCTCCATGTGGAACCAATTACTGTATCCAAGCTCAAAATAATACGTTCCCAAACAAAAAACATTCAAAACAATAAAGTCCATTGATAGTATCCAGAAAACACAAATACAGAGGCTGTAGCAGTATCTGGGATTGAGTTAGCCAAAACACAACCGGATATTTCCAGTTTCATCCAGTCATATCCGGATAAACTGATGTGGGATTCGTATGCAATGGACCGAGAAAATCACAGTACAAATGATTTTGGAGAAAAGCAAAGTCTTTTCGTTAGGCAAGTGCATAAAATGTCATCTATACAAACCGAAATACCATGTTTGTTTGCTGCAGTTCCTCTAGCTTTCTCCCTAGAAAATACGAATGTGTAGAGCTGGTGTCCCCATGATGAACCAATTAATGTTTCAACATTACAAAATTAAATGTTCCCTGATAAAAACATTCAAAACAATAAAGTCCCTCGATAATATCCAGAAAACACAAACACAGAGGCTTCACCATATTTCGGATTGAGTTAGCCAAAACACAGACCGATATTTCTGGTTTCATCCAGTCATATCCCGACAAACTGGTGTGGAATTCATATGTAATGGACCGGGAAAATCAGAGTAAAAATTGTTTTGGAGAAAAGCAAAGTCTTTATGTTAGGCAAGTGCATAAAACATCATCTACACAAACATAAATATCATGTTTGTTTGCCACAGTTCCTCTAGCTTTCTCCCTAGAAAATAAGAAAGTGTAGAGCTGGTGTCCCCATCATGAACCAATTCATGTTTCTACGGTACAAAATGAAATGTTACCTGATAAAAATATTCAAAGCAATAAGTCCATCGAGAATTTCTATAAAACACAAACACAGAGGCTGTAGCAATATCTGGTATTTAGTTAGCCAAAACACAACCGGATATTTATGGTTTCATCCAGTCATATCCGGACAAAGTGGTTTTTAATTCGTATGTAATGGACCGAGAAAATCACAGTAAAATGGTTTTGGAGAAAAGCAAAGTCTTTTCATTAGGCAAGTGCATAAAATGTCATCTATACAAACAGAAATATCATGTTTGTTTGCCACAGTTCCTCTAGCTTTCTCCCTAGAAAATACGAATATGTAGAGCTGGTGTCTCCATGTGGAACAGTTTACTGAATCCAAGCTCAAAATAAAATGTTCCCCGATAAAAAACATTCAAAATAATAAAGTCTGTGAATAATATCAGGAATACACAACACAGTGGCTGTAGCAATATCTGGGATTGAGTTAGCCAAAACACAACCAGATAATTCCAGTTTCAACCAGTCATATCCGGAAAAAGTGGTGTGGAATTCGTATGCAATGGACCAAAAAAATCACAGTAAATATGGTTTTGGAGAAAAGCAAAGTCTTTTCGTTAGGCAAGTGCATAAAATGTCATCGATACAAACAGAAATATCATGTTTCTTTGCCGCAGTTCCTGTAGGTTTCTCCCTAGAAAATACAAATATGTAGATCTGGTGTCTCCATGTAGAACCAGTTAGTATATCCAAGTTCAAAATAAAATGTTCCCCGATAAAAAACATTCAAATCAATAAAGTATGTGGATAATATCAGGAATACACAAACACAGAGGCTGTAGAAATATCTAGGATTGAGTTAGCCAAAACACAAAATTATATTTCGGTTTTCATCCAGTCAAATACGGACAAACTGGTGTGGAATTCGTATGCAATGGACCGGGAAAATCACCGTAAAAATGGTTTTGGAGAAAAGCAAAATCTTTTCGTTAGGCAAGTGCATAAAACGTCGTCTACACAAATATAAATAACATGTTTGTTTGCCACAGTTCCTCTAGCTTTCTCCCTAGAAAATACGAATGTGTAGAGCTGGTGTCTCCATGTGGAACCAATTAGTGCTTCCAAGCTCAAAATTAAATGTTCCCCGATAAAAAACATTCAAAACAATAAAAACCGTGGATAATATCCGGAAAACACAAACACAGAGGCTTTCACAATATTTCTGATAGAGTTAGCCAAACAAAACTGGTTATTTCCGGTTTTACCCAGTCATATATGGACAAACTGGTGCGGAATTCATATGCAATGGACATAGAAATCACAGGACAAATGGTTTTGGAGAAAAGCAAAATCTTTTCCTTAGGCAAGTGCACAAAATATCATCTACACAATCAGAAATATCATGTGTGTTTGCCACAGTTCCCCTAGCTTTCTCCCTACAAAATACGAATGTGTAGAGCTGGTGTCCCCATGATGAACCAATTAGTGTTTCCAATCACAAAATTAAATGTTCCCTGATAAAATCATTCAAAACAATAAAGTCCATCCATAATATCCAGAAAATACAAACACAGAGGCTTTCACAATATTTCATATTGAGTTAGCCAAAACAAAACCGGATATTTCTGGTTTCATCCAGTCATATCCGGTGAACTGGTGTGGAATTCGTATGCAATGGATCGAGAAAATCACAGTAAAAATGGTTTTGGGGAAAAGCAAAGTCTTTTCGTTAGGCAAGTGCATAAAATGTCATCGCTACAAACGGAAATATCATATTTGTTTGCTGCAGTTGCTCTACCTTTCTCCCTATAAAATACTAATGTTTAGAGCTGGTGTCTCCATGTGGAACCAATTAGTGTTTCCAAGCACACAATTAAATGTTCCCTGATAAAAAACATTCAAATCAATAAAGTTCGTAAATATTATCAGGAATACACAAACACAGAGGCTCTAGCAATATCTGGGATTGAGTTAGCCAAAACACAACCGGATATTTCCGGTTTCATCCAGTCATATCCGGATAAACTGATGTGGAACTCATATGCAATGGACTAATAAAATCACTGTAAAAATTGTTTTGGAGAAAAGCAAAGTTTTTTCGTTAGGCAAGTGCATAAAATGTCATCTAGACAAACAGAAATATCATGTTTGTTTTCCGCAGTGACTCTAGCTTTCTGCTTAGAAAATATGAATGTGTAGACCTGGTGTTCCCATGATGAACCAATTAGTGTTTCTACGGTACAAAATGAAATGTTCCCTGATAAAAACATTCAAAATAAAAGTCCATCGATAATATCCAGAACACAAATACAGAGGCTGTAGCAATATCTGGGATTGAGTTAGCCAAAACCAACCGGATATTTCCGGTTTCATTCAGTCATATCCGGATAAACTGATGTGGAACTCGTATGCAATGGACCAATAAAATCACAGTAAAAATTGTTTTGGAGAAAAGCAAAGTCTTTTCGTTAGGCAAGTGCATAAAACGTCATCTAGACAAACAGAAATATCATGTTTGTGTGCCACAGTGACTCTAGATTTCTGCTTAGAAAATACGAATATGTAGAGCTGGTGTCTCCATGTGGAACAGTTTACTGTATCCAAGCTCAAAATAAAATGTTCCCTGATTAAAACATTCAAAACAATAAAGTCTGTTGATAACATCCAGAAAACACAAACACAGAGACTTTCACAATATTTCGGATTGAGTTAGCCAAAACACAACCGGATATTTCCGGTTTCATCCAGTCATATCCGGACAAAGTGGTGTGGAATTCGTATGCAATGGACCGAGAAAAATCACAGAAAAAATGGTTTTGGGGAAAAGCAACGTCTTTTCATTAGGCAAGTGCATAAAATGTCATCGATACAAACAGAAATATCATGTTTCTTTGCCGCAGTTCCTGTAGGTTTCTCCCTAGAAAATACAAATATGTAGATCTGGTGTCTCCATGTAGAACCAGTTACTATATCCAAGCTCAAAATAAAATGTTCCCCGATAAAAAACATTCAAATCAATAAAGTATGTGGATAATATCAGGAATACATAAACACAGAGGCTGTAGAAATATCTAGGATTGAGTTAGCCAAAACACAAAATTATATTTCTTTTTTCATCCAGTCAAATCCGGACAAACTGGTGTGGAATTCGTATGCAATGGACCGGGAAAATAACAGTAAAAAAGGTTTTGGAGAAAAGCAAAGTCTTTTCATTAGGCAAGTGCATAAAACGTCGTCTACACAAATATAAATAACATGTTTGTTTGCCACAGTTCCTCTAGCTTTCTCCCTAGAAAATACGAATGTGTAGAGCTGGTGTCTCCATGTGGAACCAATTAGTGCTTCCAAGCTCAAAATTAAATGTTCCCCGATAAAAAACATTCAAAACAATAAAGTCCATTGATAATATCCAGAAAACACAAACACAGAGGCTGTAGCAATATTTCGGATTGAGTTAGCCAAAACACAACCGGATATTTCTGGTTTCATCCAGTCATATCCGGACAAAGTGGTGTGGAATTCGTATGCAATGGACTGAGAAAATCACAGAAAAAATGGTTTTGGAGAAAAGCAAAGTCTTTTCATTAGGCAAGTAGATAGAATGTCATCTATACAAACAGTAATATCATGTTTGTTTGTCGCAGTTCCTCTAGCTTTCTCTCCAGAAAATACAAGTATGTAGAGCTGGTGTCTCAATGTGGAACCAACTAGTGTTTCACGGCACAAAATTAAATGTTCCCTGATAAAAAAAAAACTTCAAAAGAATAAAGTATGGGTATAATATCATGAATACTCAAAGACTGAGGCTGTAGCAATATCTGGGATGGAGTTATCCAAATAAAACCGGATATTTTGGTTTCATCCAGTCATATCCAGACAAACTGGTGTGGAATTCAAATGCAATGGACTGAGAAAATCACAGTACAAATGGTTTTGGAGAAAAGCAAAGTCTTTTCGTTAGGCAAGTGCATAAAATGTTATCTACAGAAACAGAAATACCATGTTTGTTTGCTGCAGTTCACTAGCTTTCGCCCTAGAAAATGTGAATGTGTAGAGCTGGTGTTCCCATGATGAACCAATTAGTGTTTCAGCGATACACAATGAAATGTTCCCAGATAAAAACATTCAAAACAATAAAGTCCATCGATAATATCCAGTAAACACAAATACAGAGGCTGTAGCAATATCTGGGATTGAGTAAGCCAAAACAAAACCGGATATTTCCGGTTTCATCCAGTCATATCCGGATAAACTGATGTGGAACTCGTATGCAATGGACCAATGTAATCACAGTAAAAATTGTTTTGGAGAAAAGCAAAGTCTTTTCGTTAGGCAAGTGCATAAAATGTCATCTAGACAAACTGAAATACCATGTTTGTTTGCCGCAGTTCCTCTAGATTTCTCCCTAGAAAATACGAAATGTGTAGAGCTGGTGTCCCCATGATGAACAATTAATGTTTCAACATTACAAAATTAAATGTTCCCTTATAAAAACATTCAAAACAATAAAGTCCCTCGATAACATGCAGAAAACACAAACACAGAGGCTTTCCAATATTTCGGATTGAGTTAGCCAAAACACAGACCGATAGTTCTGGTTTCATCCAGTCATATCCGGAAAAAGTGGTGTGGAGTTCGTATGCAATGGACCGAGAAAATCTCAGTACAAATGGTTTTGGCAAACAGCAAAGTCTTTTGTTCAGGCAAGTGCATAAAATGTCATCGATACTAACAGAAATATCATTATGTTTGTCGCAGTTCCTCTAGCATTCTCCCTAGAAAAAACGAATGTGTAGAGCTGGTGTCCCCATGATGAACCAATTAGTGTTTCAACATTACAAAATTAAATGTTCCCCAATAAAAAACATTCAAAATAATAAAGTCCGTGGATAATATCAGGAATACACAAACAAAGAGACTGTAGCAATATCATGTTTGTTTGCCAAAGTTCCTCTAGCTTTCTCCTTAGAAAATATGACTGTGTAGAGCTGATGTCTCAAGGTGAAACCAATTAGTGTTTCCAAGATCAAAATAAAATGTTCCCTGATAGAAAACATTCAAAACAATAAATTCCGTGGATAATTTTAGGAATACACAAACACAGAGGCTGTAGCAATATCTGGGATTGAGTTAGCCAAAGCAAAACTGGATATTTTCGTTTCATCCAGTCATATCCGGACAAACTGTTGCATAATTCGTATGTAATGGACCGAGAAAATCACAGTAAAAATGGATTTGGAGAAAAGCAAAGTCTTTTCGTTAGGCATATGCATAAAATGTCATCTATAGAAACAGAAATATCATGTTTGTTTGCCGCAGTTCCTCTAGCTTTCTCCCTAGAAAATACGAATGTGTAGAGATGGTGTCCCCATGATGAACCAGTTAATGTTTCAACATTACAAAATTAAATGTTCCCTGATAAAAACATTCAAAACAATAAAGTCCATCGATAACATCCAGAAAACACTAACATAGAGGCTTTCACAATATTTCGGATCGAGTTAGCCAATACACAACCAGATATTTCTGGTTTCATCCAGTCATATCCGGACAAAGTGGTGTGGAATTCGTATGAAATGGACTGAGAAAATCACAGAAAAATGGTTTTGGAGAAAAGCAAAGTCTTTTCATTAGGCAAGTAGATAGAATGTCATCTATACAAACTAAAATATCATGTTTGTTTGTCGCAGTTCCTCTAGGTTTCTCCCTAGAAAATACAAATATGTAGAGCTGGTATCTCAATGTGGAACCAACTAATGTTTTGCAGCACAAACTTAAATGCTCCCTGATAAAAAAAAAAACTTCAAAAGAATAAAGTCTGGGGATAATATCATGAATACACAAACACAGAGGCTGTAGCAATATCTGGGATTGAGTTAGCCAAAACCCAACCGGATATTTTTGGTTTCATCCAGTCATATCCAGACAAAGTGGTGTGGTATTCCTTTGCAATGCACCGAGAAAATCAACGAAAAAATGGCTTAGGAGAAAAGCAAAGTCTTTTCATTAGGCAAATAGATAGAATGTCATCTATACAAACAAAAATATCATGTTTGTTTTTCGCAGTTCCTCTAGCTATCTCTCCAGAAAATACAAATATGTAGAGCTGGTGTCTCAATGTGGAACCAACTAGTGTTTCGTGGCGCAAAATTAAATGTTCCCTGATTAAAAAAACCTCAAAAGAATAAAGTCTGGGGATAATATCTTGAATACACAAACACAGAGGCTGTAGCAATATCTGGGATTGAGTTAGCCAAAATTAAACCGGATATTTCTGGTTTCATCCAGTCATATCCAGACAAAGTGGTGAGGTATTCCTTTGCAATGCACCAAGAAAATCACCGATAAAATGGCTTTGGAGAAAAGCAAAGTCTTTTCATTAGGCAAGTAGATAGAATGTCATCTATACAAACAAAAATATCATGTTTGTTTGTCGCAGTTCCTCTAGCTATCTCTCCAGAAAATACAAATATGTAGAGCTTGTGTCTCAATGTGGAACCAACTAGTGTTTCGTGGCGCAAAATTGAATGTTCTCTGATAAAAAAAACTTCAAAACAATAAAGTCTGGGGATAATTTCATGAATACTAAAAAACACAGAGGCTGTACCAATATCATGTTTGTTACCCGCAGTTCCTCTAGCTTTCTCCTTAGAAAATATGACTGTGTAGAGCTGATGTCTCCATGTGAAAGCAATTAGTGTTTCCAAGCTCAAAGTTAAATGTTCCCTGATAAAAATATTCAAAACAATAAATCCGTGGAAAATATCAGGAATACACAAACACAGAGGCAGTAGCAATATCTGGGATTGAGTTAGCCAAAAGAAAACCAGATATTTCCGGTTTCATCCAGTCATATCCGGACAAACTGTTGTGGAATTCGTATGCAGCGTATCAAGATATTCACAGTAAAAATGGTTTTGGAGAAAGCGAAGACTTTTCTTTAGGCAAGTGCATAAAAGGTCATCTACACAAACAGAAATATCACGTTTGACGCAGTTCCTCTAGCTTTCTCCCTAGAAAATATGAATGTTTAGAGCTGATGTCTCCATGTGGAACCAATTAGTGTTTCAAAGCTCAAAATTAAATGTTCCCTGATAAAAAACATTGAAAACAATAAACTTGGTGGATAATATCAGGAATACACATACACAGAGCTGGTAGCAATATCTGGGATTGAGTTAGCCAAAAAAGAACCGGATATTTCCGGTTTCATCCAGTCATATCCGGACAAACTGGTGTGGAATTCGTATGCAGTGTATCGAGCAAATCACAGAAAAATTGTTTTGGAGAAAAGCAAAGTCTTTTCGTTAGGCAAGTGCATAAAATGTCATCTATGGAAACAGAAATATCATGTTTGTTTGCCGCAGTTCCTCTAGCTATCTCCCTAGAAAATACGAAGGTGGTTCCTGGAGAGCGGCAAGATGGCGGAATAGGCAGGGAGAAACACTATTAGTCTGGGGGGAAAGAAAGTTTAATATAAGTGGAGATACTGCTGTGAAATTAAGATAGGTTGGGGTTAAATTGGAATGTGAAATTAAGATAGGATGAGGTTAAATTGGAATGTGAAATTAAGATAGGAAGAGTTAAAATGGAGTGCTGAGCTGACTGCATATTATTCTGCTTCTGTACAAAGTGCTTTGGCTTGCGAAATGCATTTTTTTAAGATAACTAGACTTTAGCTGACCTTGTAGCATGTGATGATTGTGCTAATGCGTTTATGAGATAATGGAGCATATGACAAGTTTTTGGTCATGATGACCCCGTGTTTATGCTTGCTCAAGGTCTTTTGTCCCCAGTCATGCATCTTATGAGAATTTGTCATGCTGCGGTTTATCTTGTGATCCTTTGTGAAATGCTGTGGAGATATGCTAATGTTGTGGTTTTTAGACTTAAATACTCTGAGCAGTTGATGGTCGGGGCCTCTCTTCTCACACTGCACCAGAGGGTGTTGTTGTGCTTAGAGTTGGCCCATCTGCGCAGATGAAATAAACTTCCTCATGTTCTTTACAGCGATTGGTGGAATGGAATTCGTGTTTCTGGGGTCGGTAGAAGTGTGAGGCACCTTTCGGGGGTCTTACACTGCAGGGTCAAGGAAGAGTAGGGGATGAAACAGCAGAGGAAACTCTTCCGGAACTAGTGATTCACAGTGGACCTGCGTGGAGAGTGTGGGAGCCCAAGTTCGGGACACCAGCGGCAGACTCAACACACCAGCGCTGGAACATGAGGTGAGCCGAACCTCAATAGCCCGAGATACCAGCGGGCAAGAGGAAAGAGGAGGTTAGTGGGAACGAGGCTTGAAACTCCATGGGGAAAAGTTCACCAGGCTAACTAGAAGAGAGATAGGAAAAAAATAAAAAAAGTGACCGATACAGACACAAGTTTTTCTCTCTCCGCTCACCTCTCAAAGGCGAGCAAGACAGAGCAGGTGGCATTTTGGACATACGTCATAAGCAGGGCGACCTTAGGTCTGCACCAGACCTGAGCCTAGCAGAAAAACTTGACTCTGGGGGGAGGGGTGAAATAACAGGAGATTAGGATCTAACTTGGCAACCCAGTGGGAGACTGCAGGAGAATTGGAGCCCACACTGAGGGCAGCAGTGATTCCCTGTGTGGTCCTTGGGAAAGAGCTTCCGATCTCTGGCTCCTGTGGGTATATCATTTGCCTGCTAACTACCTCCAATTACGTTCAGCTGTGCAAAATTACTTCCCTTTTGAATCAAAAAAAAGAAAGAGAGGTTTACCACACCTAACCTGCGAGTGTCATCTTTGACACACCCTCAGCCCTGAGGAACCAAACACAGCTCTCAGTCCACACTCATCTCAAGCCTCTAAGGCTCCACTGAAAGCAGACAGTCCACTTAATATAGAGCCATAGTGTAACAAGAAAAAACACCACAGTGAAGAAACCAAATATCTCCAACATTCCAAACAACAAACGCAAAAACCAAGCTAACTAGAACAAGGAAGACACTAGGACAACCCCAAATGAAAAAGACACCCCAATTCAAGATTATGAACACGATGAGATTGAAGCAATGCAATAAGCGGATCTCAAAAAATTGATAAGAACATTAAGAAGTTCTCAAAAACAAATTCTTGAACTACAGAAATCCTTAATGCACAAGATAGAAAATCTCAATCTTGAAAGTGAAATATTAAGGAGGAATCCAAATGAAATGAAACAACTAGTGGAACAAGAAACTGTGCTAGTGACGAGAAATCATAATGAAATGAAGAATTCAATAGATCAAATGACAAACACATTAGAGAGCCTTAAAAACAGAATGGGTGAAGCAGAAGAGAGAATATCAGACTTAGAAGACAGAGAACAGGAAAGGAAACAGGCAAACCAAAGAAAAGAAGAAGAAATTAGAAATCTAAAACATATTGTCGTGAATCTACAGGATACTATTAAAAAACCCAACATTCGGGTTCTAGGAGTTCCTGAAGGCATGAAGAGGGAGAAAGGATTAGAAGGCATTTTCAGTGAGATACTAGCAGAAAATTTCCCAGGTTTGGAGAAGGACAAAGGCATCTTAGTACAGGAAGCTTATAGAACCCCTAATAAACATGACCAAAAGAGATCCTCACCACGACATGTTGTAATCAAACTCACCACAGTGAAACATAAAGAAAAGATCCTAAAAGGTGCAAGAGAGAAATGTCAGATTACTCTCAGAGGATCTCCAATTAGACTCACAGCAGACTTCTCATCAGAAACCCTACAAGCTAGAAGGGAATGGCGAGACATAGCCCAGGTATTAAGAGAGAAAAACTGCCAGCCCAGAATACTATATCCTGCAAAGCTCTCATTTGTGAATGAAGGTGAAATTAAGACTTTTCATAGCAAACAGAAACTGAAAGAATTTGTTGCCACTCATCCTGCCCTGCAAAAGATGCTTAAAGATGTGTTACACACAGAAACACAGAAACACGGTCACCAATATGAAAGAAGGTAAAGGAAGGAAACGTCACAGCAAAAGATCACAGGAAGCTCAATTTCTCTTTGACATAGAATTAAACTCTGATGCTCGGTTAAAGCAATGTGTTAAAGTAATCTATTATGTGCTCTTGATGTCTGTTCAATTCTAATTGTTCAAAAACAGCTGAATTTTTATTAAGAGCTATGGGTTATTTAAATATGTGCTTATTTTCAAAGATTTGAATAGTCACCTTGTAACAATGATCAAATTTGGTCTATATTATGTCATGATTTTAAGGAATCTTATTTCAACCAGATATTTTGGATTTTGAGCCTTCTTGGCATTCTTGACAGGCATTCAAAAAATCAAAGTTTCAAACAATCTGGTCTCTAAAATTTCCAGTAAATCCTGGACTTTGGTTTTTCCAGTTTGGGCCCAACTGAAAAAATCGAAGGACCTATGTCTCTCATCTTATAGAGACACCAACTAAACAGGCTATTTGGATTATATTAGAAGGACTGTCAAGATGTGATGTGGTACCAGACTTTAAGTTTCTACAATGGAAAATGCTATAATACAAATGTTTGAGAATTAAAATATCTAGTGATCTTGTGTTACTAGACATGATAGTTATCTTAATGAGAAAGCCCCAGAGGCCTAAAGGGTTAAATACATGTAAAATCCTACAGGTGCTTTCAAAAATACTGTGAAGTAAGCAAGTGCCTCTTGTTGGTTGATGAGTTTATAATTTTAAACATGGCAATTTAAAGTCTTTTGTCATCCATAGTTATATATGGTGTGCTGCTCATAAAACTAAAGTGTTGTTGGTTCTGTGTTTAGCTGCCCTCCTATAGGTTCCTATGAGACTTTTTCCAGCCACTTCTATTGTATTCAGTACTTTGGGATGGCTCTGTAAACAGATGAAGCCAATAATGTATTAACAGTACCAACTGAGAGAAAGTATGGTTAACTGAGGTTACTAAAAACAAAAAGCAATTCAAATCCATTGGCAATCTACAAAAAGAGTTAAAGATTTTAAAAGCTATTATTAAAATTGCTATATTGGTCTATTATGCTATGTTATATGTGTGTACATATTGTATGTCCACATGGGGAAATTTTATTAAGAGTTTTATTTTAAATGGCTTATAGATAACATTGTCCATAAATTTAAGCTGCTAAAATCAATCAAAGATATATTTTAAGTTGTGTGACCTGAATCTGTGTATAATATGTTTTAAACGTGTTGGTAGAAAGAAACTAAAAATATTTTAGATGGTTGTGCTTAAGTTTACTGGTTAAACAAACTACACCATGTTAGATATTTAAGAGGTGTTTTCAAATACATGATTCTTAAAATTTCTAGAAGGCATTGGACCTTCTGGTAAATGTTTTCTTAAGTTGTTATCTAATGGTTGAAACGGTTTGCTAAGTATTCATGTAATATTGCTATTGTCAGGAAGTGATCTAGGACTTGCTCCCTCATTTCTCTATTCTAAGCCCAACTTGTTCTTTCATTTCTCTATTCTCTTCAAGGTAGGAAACTAATTCTATTATAAAGGAATCTGTAGGACACACAATTTAATCTTTAGACCTTATAAAAGAGATGGCTAACATTTTTCTGTAATAGCATAGCCAAAATAAGAACTTAAATAATAATCTCATAGTAGATTCACTTTGCCTTCAGCGAAGTATACAGTAAGTAGAAAAAATCTCCCTTTCAGACCAAAGGGAAAGAAAGTTTTAAAGTGAGAATATAATTTTCCTCATGGGCATTGTCTACCTTAGAAAAACTACTACAGAACATGCATGTGACTATAGACTTGTAGTTCAGGCCGCAGAAGATTAGATTAGATTAGAGATGGGACTTGGGCACTCCCTTGACTTGCATCCTCTGGTCTGCTTTAACACAAACCATGAGGAAAGGAAAGCTCGGCATCGGAAGCAATGGTGAGGAATTCGTATGCAATGGACCGAGAAAAAAATAGTACAAATGGTTTTGGAGAAAAGCAAAGTCTTTTCGTTAGGCAACTGTATAAAATGTCATCTATGCAAACAGAAATATCATGTTTGTTTGCCGAAATTCCTCTAGATGTCATCTATAAAAACAGAAATAGCATGTTTGTTTGTCGCGGTTCCTCTAGCGTTCTCCCTAGAAAATACGAATGTGTAGAACGGGTGTCTCCATGAGGGACCAATTAGTGTTTCCAAGAAAAAAATCAAATGTCCCCTGATAAAAAAATAATTCAAAACAATAAAGTCCGTGGATTATATCAGGAATACACAAACACAGAGGCTGTAGCAATATCTGGGAATGAGTTAGCCAAAATAAAACCAGATATTTCCAGCTTCATCCAGTCATATCCGGACTAACTGGTGTGGAATTCGTATGGAATATACCGAGAAAATCACAGTAAAATGATTTGGAGAAAAGAAAAGTCTTTTCGTTAGGCAAGTGTATAAAATATCCTCTATACAAACAGAAATATCATGTTTGTTTGCCGCAGTTCCTCTAGCGTTCTCAGTAGAAAATACAAATATGTAGAGGTGGTGTCTCCATGTGGAACAAATTAGTGTATCTAAGTTCAAAATTAAATGTTTCCCGATATAAAACATTGAAAACAATAAAGTCCGTTGATAATATCCGAAAAACCCAAACACAGAGGCCGTAGCAATATCTGGGATTGAGTTAGCCAAAACAAAACTGGATATTGCCGGTTTCATCCCATCATATTCGGACAATCTGGTGTGGAATTCGTATGCAATGGATCAAGAATATCACAGTACAAATGGTTTTGGAGAAAAGCAAAGTCTTTTCGTTAGGCAAGTGCATAAAATGTCATCTATGCAAACAGAAATATCATGTTTGTTTGCCGCAGTTCCTCTAGCTTTCTCCCTAGAAAATACGAATATGTAGAGCTGGTGTCTTCATGTGGAACCAATTACTGTATCCAAGCTCAAAATAAAATGTTCCCCGATAAAAAACATTCAAAACAATAAAGTACATCAACAATTTCCAGAAAACACAAACACAGAGGCTGTAGCAATATCTGGGATTGAGTTAGCCAAAAGAGAACCTGATATTTCCGGTTTCATCCAGTCATATCCAGAGAACGTGGTTTGGAATTCGTATGGAATGTACCGAGAAAATCACAGTACAAATGGTTTTGGAGAAAAGCAAAGTCTTTCCTTAGGCAAGTGCATAAAATGTCATCGATACAAACAGAAATATCATGTTTGTTTCCCACAGTTCCTCTAGCTTTCTCCCTGGAAAATAGGAATATGTAGAGCTGGTGTCTCCATGTGGAACCAATTACTGTATCCAAGCTCAAAATGTAATGTTCCCTAATAAACAACATTCAAAACAATAAAGTCCATTGGTAATATCCGGAAATCACAAACACAGAGGCTGTAGTAATATCTGGGATTGAGTTAGCCAAAACAAAAGCGGATATATCCGGTTTCATCCAGGCATATCCGCTCAAATTGGTGTGGAATTTGAATGTAATGGACCGAGAACATCACAGTAAAAATGGTTTTGGAGACAAGCAAAGTCTTGTCGTTAGGCAAGTGCATAAAATGTCATCTTTACAAACATAAATATCATGTCTGTTTTTCGCAATTCCTCTAGCTTTCTCCCAAGAAAATACGAATGAGTAGAGCTGGTGTCTCCATGTGGAAACTATTACCGTATTCAAGCTCAAAATTAAATGTTCCCTGATAAAAAACTTTCCAAACTATAAAGCCCATTGATAATATCCAGAAAACACAAACACAGAGGCTGTAGCAATATCTGGGATTGATTTAGCCAAAAAAAGCAGATATTTCCGGTTTCATCCAGTCATATCTGGACAAACTGGTGCGGAATTCGTATGCAATGGACCGACAAAATCACAGAACAAATGGTTTTGGAGAAAAGCAAAGTCATTTCTTTAGGCAAGTGCATATAATGTCATCTATAGAAACAGAAATATCATGTTTGTTTGCCGCAGTTCCTCTAGCTTTCTCCCTAGAAAATACGAATGTGTAGAGCTGGTGTCTCCATGTGGAACCAATTAGTGATTCCAAGCACAAAATTAAATGTTCCCTGATAAAAAAACATTCAAAACAATAAAATCAGTGGATAATATCAGGAATACACAAACACGGAACCTTTAGCAAACCGGATGTTTCCGGTTTCATCCAGTCATATCCGGACAAAGTGGTGTGGAATTCGTATGCAATGGACTGAGAAAATCACAGTAAAAATGGTTTTGGAGAAAAGCAAAGTCTTTTCGTTAGGCAACTGAATAAAATGTCATCTACACAAACAGAAATATCATGTTTGTTTGCTGCGGTTCCTCTAGCTTTCTCCCTAGAAAATACGAATGTGTGGAGCTGGTGTCTTCTTGTGGAACCAATTACTGTATCCAACCTGAAAATAAAATGTTCCCCGAAAACAAATATTAAAACAATAAAATCAGTGGATAATATCCACAAAAAGCCCAAGCACAGAGGCTATAGCAATATCTGGGATTGAGTTAGCCAAAACACAACCGGATATTTTTTTTCATCCAGTCATATCCGGACAAACTGGTGTGGAATTCGTATGCAATGGACCGAGAAAATCACAGTAAAAATGGTTTTGGAGAAAAGCAAAGTCTTTTCCTTAGGCAAGTGCATAAAATGTCATCGACACAAACAGAAATATCATGTTTGTTTGCCACAGTTCCTCTAGCTTTCTCCCTAGAAAATACAAATGTGTAGAGCTGGTGTCTCCATGTGAAACCAATTAGTGTTTCTAAGCACAAAATTAAATGTTCCCTGAAAAAAAATATTCAAAAAAATAAAGTCCGTGGATAATATCAGGAATACACAAACACAGAGGCTGTAGCAATATCTCCGATTGAGTTAGCCAAAACAAAACCGGATATTTCAGGTTTCATCCAGTCATATCCAGACAAACTGGTGTAGAATTCGTATGAAGTGTACCGAGAAAACCACAGAAAAATGGTTTTGGATAAAAGCAAAGTATTTTCATTAGGCAAGTGCATAAAATGTCATCTATAAAAACAGAAATATCATGTTTGTTTGAAGCAGTTCCTCTCGCTTTCTCCCTAGAAAATACGAATGTGTAGAGGTGGTGTCCCCATGATGAACCAATTAGTGTTTCTACAGTATAAAATTAAATGTTCCCTGATAAAAATGTTCAAAACAATAAAGTCCATCAACAATTTCCAGAAAACACAAACACAGATGCTTTCAAAATATTTCGGATTGAGTTAGCCAAAACATAACCGGATATTTCTGGTTTTATCCAGTCATATCCGGAAAAAGTCGTCTGGAATTCCGATGCAATGGACCGAGAAAATCAGAGAGAAAATGGTTTTGGAGAAAAGCCAAGACTTTTCGTTAGGCAACTACATAAAATGTCATCTATACAAACAGAAATAGCATGTTTGTTTGCCGCAGTTCCTCTAACTTTCTCCCTAGAAAATACGAATGTGTAGAGCTGGTGTCTCCATGTGGAAAATATTACTGTATTCAAGCTCAAAATTAAATGTTCCCTGATAAAAAACTTTCAAAACCATAAAGCCCATTGATAATATCCTGAAAACACAAACACAGAGGCTGTAGCAATATCTGGGATTGAGTTAGCCAATAAAAGCGGATATTTCCGGTTTCATCCAGTCATATCTGGACAAACTGGTGCGGAATTCATATGCAATGGACCGACAAAATCACAGAACAAATGGTTTTGGAGAAAAGCAAAGTCATTTCTGTAGGCAGGTGCATAAAATGTCATCTATAGAAACAGAAATATAATGTTTGTTTGCCGCAGTTCCTCTAGCTTTCTCCCTAGAAAATATGAATGTGTAGAGCTGGTGTCTCCATGTGGAACCAATTAGTGTTTCCAAGCACAAAATTAAAGGTTTCCTGATAAAAAACATTCAAAACGATAAAGTCTGTCGATAATATCCCGAAATCACAAACACAGAGGCTGTCACAATATCTGTCATTGAGTTAGCCAAAACAAAACCGGATATTTCTAGTTTCATCCAGTCATATCCTGACAAAGTGGTGTGGAAATCATATATAATGACACCGACAATCACAGTAAAAACGGTTTTAGAGAAAAGCAAAGTCATTTCTTTAGGCAAGTGCATAAAATGTCATCGATACAAACAGAAATATCATGTTGTTTTGCCGCACTTCCTATAGCTTTCTCCCTAGAAAATACGGATGTGTAGAGCTGGTGTCTCCATGAGGAACCAATTGGTGTTTCCAAGCACAAAATTAAATGTTCCCTGATTAAGAACATTCAGAACAATAAGGTCCATCGTTAATATCCAGAATTCACAAACACAGAGGCTGTAGCAATATCTGGGATTGAGTTAGCCAAAATCCAACCGGATTTTTCCAGATTCATCCAGTCATATCGGTACAAAGTCATTTGGAATTCATATGCAATGGACCGAGAAAATCACAGTAAAATTGTTTTGGATAAAAGCAAAGTCTTTTCGTTCCGCAATGCATAAAACGTCATGTACACAAACATAAATATCATGTTTGTTTGCCGCAGTTCCACTAGATTTCTCCCTAGAAAATACGAATGTGTAGAGCTGGTGTCCTCAAAATGAACCTATTAGTGTTTCCACGGTACAAAAATAAATGTTCCCTGATAAAAATATTGAAAACAATAAGTGTATCGATAATATCCAGAAAACACAAACACAAAGGCTGTAGCAATATTTCAGATTTAGTTAGCCAAAACACAACCGGATATTTCTGGTTTCATCCAGTCATTTCGGGGAAAAGTGGTGTGGAATTCGTATGCAATGGACCAACAAAATCACAGTACAAATGGTTTTGGAGAAAAGCAAAGTCATTTCTTTAGGCAAGTGCATAAAATGTCATCTATACAAACAAAATATCATGTTTGTTTGTCGCAGATCCTCTAGCATTCTCTACAGAAAATACGAATATGTAGAGCTGGTGTCTCAATGTGGAACCAACTAGTGTTTCGCGGCACAAAATTAAATGTTCCCTGATAAAAAAAACTTCAAAACAATAAAGTCTGGGGATAATATGTGAAATTAAGGTAGGATGAGGTTAAATTGAAATGTAAAATTAAGATAGGAAGAGTTAAAATGGAGCTGCTGAGCTGACTGCATATTATTTTGCTTCTGTACAAAGTGCTTTGGCTTGCGAAATGCATTTTTTTTTAAGATAACTAGACTTTAGCTGACCTTGTAACATGTGATGATTGTGCTAATGCGTTTATGAGATAACTGAGCATATGACAAGTTTTTGGTCATGATGACCCCGTGTTTATGCTTGCTCAAGGTCTTCTGTCCCCTTACCCTGGAAAAACCCTGTGTCTTATGAGAATTTGTCATGCATCTTATGAGAATTTGTCTTGCTGCGGTTTATCTTGTGATCCTCTGTGTCAGGCTGTGGAGATATGCTAATGTTGTGGTTTTTAGCCTTAAATACTTTGAGCAGTTGATGATCAGTGCCTCTCTTCTCGCACTGTTGTGCTTAGGAGTTGGCCCATCTGCGCAGATGAAATAAACTTCCTCATGTTCTTTACAGCGATTGGTGGAATGGAATTCGTGTTTCTGGGGTCGGTAGAAGTGTGAGGCACCTTTCGGGGGTCTTACATCTTGGGGGCTCGTCCGGGATTTGAAGACCCCAGACCCACGCTCCATTTTCCAATCGGAGGTAAGTTTTTGCTGTTTTAAGTGTTTTTGTGTGTTCTGTTGATTTTTTTATTTTTTCCCGGGGCGCTTGACGTACCAGAGGTTTATGTTGTACGGGCGCTAGGCGTCCGGGCGCTAGGCGCCGAAAGAGTTGAGCCAGTAGTAGGAAAGGACAGACGTGTCCACGACCCCTGGCTCGGGCCCTGGGGGACGCTCCAGTGGCGGTGTTTCGGGGGAGGCTGGCTAGGCCGCTCCCCCACCAGGTACAAGGTTTTTTTTCCCAGGAGAAGAGGGCTGGTGGCAGCAGCCACTCCCGTCGGAAGCCTTGGTTTCAGTTTTGTCTCGGTCTTCTTCCCCAGGAGAAGGGCTGGTGGCAGCAGCCACTCCCGTCGGAAGTTGTGGTTTCGGTTTTGTCTTGGTTTTGCGCGCAGTGTCTTTGTGAGTCTTGTCATTTGTGAATCTTGTGACTGTTTCTGTGTTCTAATATACTCTCCTGATTTGCCTTTCCCCCCCAACATGGGACAGGAATTAACTACACCTTTGAGTCTTACTTTAGATCATTGGAGAGAGGTCCGGGAGCGGGCCCAAAATGATGAAGATCTTTTCAAAGTTATGTCCATGTTTCCTGTCCAGGAGGAGTTATTCTTATGTTACTTAACAGCATGGAAATGTAATTTTGACTTTTAATTCAGATAATGGTGTGGTATTCAGTAATAACTCAGTGTCTTAAGCCATCTAGGCATCAATGCTAAGTAAAATGTGGAAAAATGTATTGTACTTTTCACATCTTAAATTCGATAAGAGAGACTGTTTGAGTTTGTTATACATAACAATTCAAGACTATGTAAAAGTAACTACAGGTATAAAGTTTCAGAAAATGTGAGCAAGTCATAAAAAGTTTTAAAAGGTTTGCAACTTTGAAATTGTTTACAGAGTTTTCTTTAAGTTAAGTGCTAATGCCAAAATTACATTGACCTAAAGTTAAAGTCTGATCTTCTGTTACAACAAAATACCTAAAAATGGTCTAAGTTTTAAAATCTGTTTTTGCAAAAATTGTAATGTTTATTTTAACAGTAAAAATCACCCTGACTAATAAATGGCTATCATTTCAGGATGTTAAGGAATTCTATTTTGACCAGATACTTTAAGTTCTCTCGGCACCTTTTAACAGACTTTCTAAAAATCCAAGTTCTAAATTATCCGAACTTTTGACACCCCCAGAGGGCCCCTGGAGATGTCAAAAAGAGATCTCTCATCTTGCAGAGATAATAACCAATCGGTTGTTTAAATTAAAAGTGGTGCCAAGATGTAAAATGATGCTAAACTTCAGCTATAAACATGTTTCTTTCTAGCTGCTCCAGTCTCTGGCTCAGAAGCCAGATCCTTTAAAGAGGGACCGAGGAAGTCTCCGTCCAGCTAACGCTAAACAACCAGGCGTTGCTAGTTCAAATATATTGCTAGTTCAAATGTGGATCAAACGGGAGGTCTAGCCAAAAGGGAAACAAATAGTTAAGATTAGAAGGAAAAATCCGATAAAACAGAGGAGGATGAAGCAGAGGAGGGAGGACCCCCGGCCTGTTCTAACTGGCCGTCCTCCTCCTCCATATAACTGGGAAGGCAAGCCCTGACAGGACTTGCAGGGCCTGTTTTACTAACATTAATTTTACTACACTTGAATGAAATTCTGTAAAAGATTCAGTCTCTACTGCCAGACTCCCCTGAGGAGTTTAGCTGAAGGGGTTAAAGTTATTTAGTTAAAAAAGGGGAAGTTTAAGATGGGCTGAGAAAGAGGAACTAACTAGAATCTTGGCCACCACAGTTAACAGGAAGCAGAGTAAGGGAGAATCAGGGTAAGCAGGGACCCCCGGAGACTGGCAAAAGCACAGAGAAGTGCCCAAAAGGACAAGTCTGCCTAAGGTCCGACTAACAACGATAATCTAGTGGTGCACATCTGCCACACGAGACTGAACTGACCGAAAACGGCCTCTGCAAGCCAGCAGGAGAAAAGAAGACAGCAGCGGAGTGGTGAGACTGGGCAACAGCGGCCCCTCGGCCCCTCCCTCATTGGGACAATAGTGGGAGACGGCCGAACGAGAACAGTGGTCTGGGTTTCCACCTTCAACCCCCCGAGGACTCTGCTCGGCAGGCAGGGCTGATCGCTATGGACCATGCACTCCGTGCAACTAAGAAAAAGGAGCGGGTGGCAATGCACAAGAACAGCAGGTACGCTCTCGCCACTACCCACGGGGAACTCAAAATGGACAGAGGCTTTACCGACCAGGAAGAAGAATTGCGCCAATGTTTCCCTGATTTGGACTATCAAAGGTACTGGGGTCAGACACCGGGCCGGCCTTCGTCTCCAGGGTAAGTCAGATGGTGGCACAGGTGTTGGAAATAGAAAGTTACATTGTGTTTAAGTCAGATGGTGGTAGCGGTGGCCAGGGTACTGGGGATATAGTTAGGTAAAACATATAATTAATGGTGGAGACTGGCACTAGAGACTGGGTCAAATTGCTGCTACATATTTTTATAACGCTACATATTTTTTATATGCTGCTGCACTTTTGCAACTTCCCTATTTTGCCAGGCTTTGCTTAAATGTCTGCCTTTTAGGGCTTTTTTAAAGGCTTCCTGAAGAAGCAGTCCTTGGCTCTGCTCTCCGAGCAGCGGAAGATGAGTGACTGCGAGTTTGCCTATGTACATATGCTGGCTTAGGACTATTTGCTGTATATCCTGAAGACGCCGCAGCCTGGACAGGGATTGAGCAAGACGTCCAGAGTGCTGCAGAACGTCACCTTTTCCATCCAGCAAGAAGTGGAAGAGGCTTTGCTTTATATATATTTCTGGTTAAAAGACTTTTAAAATTGTTTATCACTCACGCCTTGGTCCTGACCCAGCAGTGCCAAAGTTTAAAAATGAAGGACATAAAAGAAAAAAGTATTGTTGGTGAAAAGGGTTAAAAAGAGAGAGAGCTTTTTATATAAGGAAAGGACATGGTTTGTCAGAATGACTTTATCCGGATGGCTAGTTTACTCTAGACTGAAATGAAATTGGTAAAATGTTTACAGTAAGTCGAAGAGGGTGTGTGAAAGTCACAAAGAGTATTCGGGTCAATTCAGCTGAACAGGCACCAGGTATTAACCCAAATTTGTATGACTTCTTCAGGGATGTGTTTTCTGTTATTGTCTCTGTTGTATTTTAAACTCTGATGCCTTTTTGTAACTTTTTATTTTGCGGGGCGGGGCATACTTCCCCTACCCCGCAGACTTGCTTCTGTGCTCATAGGATTGGCTGTAAGGCACAGAGATGTGCTTGCAATACTTTTATCCAAATTTGTATGACTTCTTCAGGGATGTGTTTTCTGTTATTGTCTCTGTTGTATTTTAAACTCTGATGCCTTTTTGTAACTTTTTATTTTGCGGGGCGGGGCATACTTCCCCTACCCCGCAGACTTGCTTCTGTGCTCATAGGATTGGCTGTAAGGCACAGAGATGTGCTTGCAATACTTTTATTTTGTTTTACCCTGGTGATGAGCAGCCCACATATCCCAATGAAGATCACGTGGGAGGTAAGATCTGGTACCGCTGAGGCTGTGTGGTCCGTTACCCGCGTGGCCCCTTCTGGGATATGGTGGCCCTCCTTGCATCCCAATGTCTGTTAATTGGTTGTAAAAAAGACACCTGGGATATCTCCGGCCTGTTTTATGATCAGACTCCCCTATGAAACAAAGGACCGGGCGGAAGCGTATTTTAAACACCCTGCTTCCTTATTTTTATTTCAGGCCTTTACAAAATTTAAAAAGTAATTCCTAAAATTTTAAGATTAAAATTTGACGGAAAGAAAAGGGGGGAATGAAGGAAATTAGACAGGTTTAAAGAAAGAAATAAGACGGCCTGGGTTTAGAAAATAAGATGGCCTGGGTTTAAAATGGAGTCGCTTGGCTAACTGCATATTGTTCTGCTTTTGTACAAAATAGCTGGGCTTGCAAAATGCTTTCATGTGCTAGTTGAACTTTAGTTAAACTTGTAGCATGTGATGATTGTGCTAATGCGTTTATGAGATAGTTGAGCATATGACAAGTTTTTGGTCATGCTGACCCCGTGTTTTTGCTAGCTTAAGGTCTTCTGTCCCCCTCACCCTGGAAAAATCCCGTGTCTCATGAGAATTCGTCATGCATCTTATGATAATTCGTCATGCTGCGGTTTATCTTGTGATTCTTGGAAATGCTGTGGAGATATGCTAATGTTGTGGTTTTTAGTCTTAAATACCCTGGGCAGTTGATGATTAGTGCCTCTCTTCTCGCACTGCACCAGAGAGTGTTGTTGTGCTTAGAGTTGGCCCATCTGCGCAGATGAAATAAACTTCCTCTTGTTCTTTACAGCGATTGGTGGAATGGAATTCGTGTTTCTGGGGTCGGTAACAGTGTGAGGCACCTTTCGGGGGTCTTACAGAACCAATTACTGTATCCAAGCTCAAAATAAAATGTTCCCCGATGAAAAACATTCAAAACAATAAAGTCCATAGATAATTTCCAGAAAACACAAACACAGGGGCTGTAGCAATATCTGGGATTGAGTTATCCAAAACACAACCAGATATTTCCGGTTTCATCCAGTCTTATCTGGACAAACTGGTGTGGAATTCGTATGCAATGGACCGAGAAAATCACAGTACAAATGGTTTCGGAGAAAAGCAAAGTCTTTTCGTTAGGCAAGTGCATAAAATGTCATCTATACAAACAGAAATATCAAGTTTGTTTGCTGCGGTTCCTCTAACATATTCCCTAGAAAATAGGAATGTGTAGAGCTGGTGTCTCCATGTGGAACCAATTAGTGTTTTGCAGCACAAAGTTAAATGTTGCCTGATAAAAAAACATTCAAAACAATAAAGTCCGTTGATAATATCCAGAAAACACAAACACAGAGACTGTAGCAATATCTGGGATTGAGTTAGCCAAAACAAAACCGGAAATTTCCGGTTACATCCAGTCATATCCGGACAAACTGTTGTAGAATTCGTGTGCAATGGACTGAGAACATCACAGTAAATATGGTTTTGGAGAAAAGCAAAGTCTTTTCGTTAGGCAAGTGCATAAAATGTCATCTATACAAACAGAAATATCATGTTTATTTGCCGCATTTCCTCTAGCTTTCTCCCTAGAAAATACGAATATGTTCAGCTGGTGTCTCCATGTGCAACCAATTACTGTATCCAAGCTCAAAATAAAATGTTCCCCTATAAAAAACATTGAAAAGAGTAAAGTCCAGATAGGAAATTAGGAGAGCGGCAAGATGGCAGAATAGGCAGGGAGTACACTATTAGTCCGGGGAGAGACAGTTTAATATAAGTGGAGATACTGCAGGGTCAAGGAAGAGTAGGGGTTGAAACAGCAGAGGAAACAGTTCCGGAACTAGTGATTCACAGTGTACCTGCGTGGAGAGCGTGGGAGTCCAAGTTCGGGACACCAGCGGCAGACTCAACACACCAGCGCTGGAACGTGAGGTGAGCCGAACCTCAATAGCCCGAGACTCCAGCGGGCAAGTGGAAAGAGGAGGCTAGAGGGAACGAGGCTTGAAACTCCGTGGGGAAAAATTCACCAGGCTAACTAGAAGAGAGAGAGGAAAAAAATAAAAAAGTGACCGATACGGACACAAGTTTCTCTCTCTCCGCTCACCTCTCAAAGGGGAGCAAGACAGAGCAGGCGCCATTTTAGACATACGTCATAAGCAGGGCGACCTCAGGTCTGCACCAGCCCTGAGCCTAGTAGAAAAACCTGACTCTGGGGGGAGGGGTGAAATAACAGGAGATTAGCATCTAACTTGGCAACCCAGTGGGAGACTGCAGGAGAATTGGAGCCCACACTGAGGGCAGCAGAGATTCCCTGTGTGGTCCTTGGGAAAGAGCTTCCAATCTCTGGCTCCTGTGGGTATATCATTTGCCTGCTAACTACCTCCAATTACATTCAGCTGTGTGGAATTTCTTCCCTTTTGAATCAAAAAAAGAAAGAGAGAAACATTTACCACACCTAACCTGGGAGTGTCATCTTTGACACACCCTCAACCCTGAGGAACCAAACACAGCTCTCAGTCCACACTCATCTCAAGCCTCTAAGGCTCCACTGAAAGCAGACAGTCCACTTAAGATAGAGCCATAGTGTAACAAGAAAAAACACCACAGTGAAGAAACCAAATATCTCCAACATGCCAAACAACAAACGCAAAAACCAAGCTAACAAGAACAAGGAAGACACTATGACACCCCCAAATGAAAAAGACAACCCAATTCAAGATTATGAAGACGATGAGATCGAAGAAATGCAATAAGTGGATCCCAAAAAATTGATAAGAACATTAAGAAGTTCTCAAAAACAAATTCTTGAACTACAGAAATCCTTAATGGACAAGATAGAAAATCTCTCTCGTGAAAATGAAATATTAAGGAGGAATCCAAATGAAATGAAACAACTAGTGGAACAAGAAACTGTGATAGTGACGAGAAATCATAATGAAATGAAGAATTCAATAGATCAAATGACAAACACATTAGAGAGCCTTAAAAACAGAACGGGCGAAGCAGAAGAGAGAATATCAGACTTAGAAGACGGAGAACAGGAAAGGAAACAGGCAAACCAAAGAAAAGAAGAAGAAATCAGAAATCTAAAACATATTGTCAGGAATCTACAGGATACTATTTAAAAAACCCAACATTCTGGTTCTAGGAGTTCCTGAAGGCATGGAGAGGGAGAAAGGATTAGAAGGCATTTTCAGTGAGATACTAGCAGAAAATTTCCCAGGTTTGGAGAAGGACAGAGGCATCTTAGTACAGGAAGCTTATAGAACCCCTAATAAACATGACCAAAAGAGATCCTCACCACGACATGTTGTAATCAAACTCACCACAGTGAAACATAAAGAAAAGATCCTAAAATGTGCAAGAGAGAAACGTCAGATTACTCTTAGAGGATCTCCAATTAGACTCACAGCAGACTTCTCATCAGAAACCCTACAAGCTAGAAGGGAATGGCGAGACATAGCCCAGGTACTAAGAGAGAACAACTGCCAGCCCAGAATACTATATCCTGCAAAGCTCTCATTTGTGAATGAAGGTGAAATTAAGACTTTTCATAGCAAACAGAAACTGAAAGAATTTGTTGCCACTCATCCTGCCCTGCAAAAGATGCTTAAAGATGTGTTACACACAGAAACACAGAAACACGGTCACCAATATGAAAGAAGGTAAAGGAAGGAAACCTCACAGCAAAAGATCACAGGAAGCTCAATTTCTCTTTGACATAGAATTAAACTCTGATGCTCGGTTAAAGCAATGTGTTAAAGTAATCTATTATGTGCTCTTGATGTCTGTTACATTCTAATTGTTCAAAAACAGCTGAATTTTTATTAAGAGCTATGGGTTATTTAAATATGGGCTTATTTTCAAAGATTTGAATAGTCACCTTGTAACAATGATCAAATTTGGTCTATGTTATGTCATGATTTTAAGGAATCTTATTTCAACCAGATATTTTGGATTTTGAGCCTTCTTGGCATTCTTGACAGGCATTCAAAAAATCAAAGTTTCAAACAATCTGGTCTCTAAAATTTCCAGTAAATCCTGGACTTTGGTTTTTCCAGTTTGGGCCCAACTGAAAAAATCGAAGGACCTATGTCTCTCATCTTATAGAGACACCAACTAAGCAGGCTATTTGGATTATATTAGAAGGACTGTCAGGATGTGATGTGGTACCAGACTTTAAGTTTCTATAATGGAAAATGCTATTAATACAAATGTTTGAGAATTAAAACATCCAATGATCTTGTGTTACTAGACATGATTGTTATCTTAATGAGAAAGCCCCAGAGGCCTAACGGGTTAAATACTTGTAAAATCCTACAGGTGCTTTCAAAAATACTGTGAAGTAAGCAAGTGCCTCTTGTTGGTTGATGAGTTTATAATTTTAAACATGGCGACTTAAAGTCTTTTGTCATCCATAGTTATATATGGTGTGCTGCTCATAAAACTAAAGTGTTGTTGGTTCTGTGTTTAGCTGTCCTCCTATAGGTTCCTATGGACTTTTTCCAGCTACTTTTATTGTATTCAGTACTTTGGGATGGCTCTGTAAACAGATGAAGCCAATAATGTATTAACAGTACCAACTGAGAGAAAGTATGGTTAACTGAGGTTACTAAAAACAAAAAGCAATTCAAATCCATTGGCAATCTACAAAAAGTGTTAAAGATTTTAAAAGCTATTATTAGAATTGCTATATTGGTCTATTATGCTATGTTATATGTGTGTGCATATTGTATGTCCACATGGGGAAATTTTATTAAGAGTTTTATTTTAAATGGCTTATAGATAACATTGTCCATAAATTTAAGCTGCTAAATCAATCAAAGATACATTTTAATTGGTGTGACCTGAATCTGTGTATCATATGTTTTAAACGTGTTGGTAGAAAGAAACTAAAAACATTTTAGATGGTTGTGCTTAAGTTTACTGGCTAAACAAACTACATCATGTTAGATATTTAAGAGGTGTTTTCAAATACATGATTCTTAAAATTTCTAGAAGGTATTGGACCCTCTGGTAAATGTTTTCTTAAGTTGTTATCTAATGGTTGAAACGGTTTGCTAAGTATTCATGTAATATTGCTATTGTCAGCAAGTGATCTAGGACTTGCTCCCTCATTTCTCTATTCTAAGCCCAACTTGTTCTTTCATTTCTCTATTCTCTTCAAGGTAGGAAACTAATTCTATTATAAAGGAATCTGTAGGACGCACAATTTAATCTTTAGACCTCATAAAATAGACAGCTAACATTTTTCTGTAATAGCATAGCCAAAATAAGAACTTAAATAATAATCTCATAGTAGATTCACTTTGCCATCAGCGAAGTATACAGTAAGTAGAAAAAACCTCCCTTTCAGACCAAAGGGAAAGAAAGTTTTAAAGTGAGAATATAATTTTCCTCATGGGCATTGTCTACCTTAGAAAAACTACTACAGAACATGCCTGTGACTATAGACTTGTAGTTCAGGCCGCAGAAGATTAGAGATGGGACTTGGGCACTCCCTTGACTTGCATCCTCTGGTCTGCTTTAACACAAACCACGAGGAAAAGAAAGCTTGGCATCAGAAGCAATGGGTGGCAGGCCTATTAATGGCTGGGCTGTACAGTGATCTGCCCTCAAGGAGACCCAACAGGCCAGTCCACTGCAGTGGCTTTCAATGTGGTAAGCCTGGGCTTCAGCAGAACTCAGCCTGTGAAGAGCCCTGGCAGCTCTGCCAAGAGTTGGATCACTGGAAATGGACCTGCCCTGGAGTCGAAGGATGCCCAGGTCAGAGCCACAGATCTTATTGGCTCTAAGCTGAAAAGCCCTTCACTCAGCCCAACTTCCAAAGTGACCACTGCAGCTGAGGGGATGGTCAAGTAGGGTCAGCAACATTGCAGGCAGAACTGTAAATTTCTTGTTAGAGATGCCCCCTGCCTTTACCTGGCCAGCGCTCCTCCCAGGCCAGCCAAGTAATGAAAGTCAACAGAGTGCCTTCCCCTAGGAGGTTCACACCTCCGTTAGGATATACCCCATGTGAAGAGATAGATAGGTCTGGGCCTCTTAACTTACAAGGCCTAAAGCCCACCAGATTATTATCAAGCCCCTTCTATCAGGTTCTATTTGCCTCTCAATCAGAAAAATTACTTGTAGCTTAGACAGCACCTTTCTTAGCGCCTCTAATAACGATTCTGTCCTTTATTCTAGGCCCTGTCTAGTGCACTTGGGCCTCATTCCTTTGTAATCAGAACCTCTACTCTACCAACAATGGCTCTACTCCCAACCTGTGTGTACTGATGGTCCTCTTCCCCACTTAATGCTGTATAATTGTTCAAACCTGGTAAATGCCACTCTTAGGATCATTGGTTACTATCCTCACTCTATCTTTTATGACCTTGTCTAAATATGATCAGAGTCGGTAAACTTGGAAGGCTTCCATAGCCTTGGCAACTCATGACGACAGCCTAGGATGGTTACTGGCGCCATAAACTGGGGTTTCAATTTTGGGTCAAAAACAGGAGCCATTGTGCACTTGCTCCTCATGTGGGATCTCTTTCCTTAATGTGCTTTACAGTTTGATTTAATGCTATAACTAGTACTCAAACAGTATGTTTCACTTTGTGTTTCTATGTGGGTGCAAACTGTTGAAATCTTTATACTAAAATGATCTTCTGTATATAAAGAGAATTGAAAATGAATCTTGATGTGAATGGAAGGGGAGAGGGAGAGGGAGAGGGGAGGGTTGCAGGTGGGTGGGAAGTTATGGGAGGGGAATCCCATTGTAATCAATAAGCTGTACACTGGAAATTTATATTCATTAAAAAAAAGTTAAAACAGAACAAAACAAAACAAAATAAATGTTCCCTGATAAAAACATTCAAAACAATAAAGTCCATTGAAAATATCCATAAAACACAAACACAGAGGCTGTCCCAATAATTCGGATTGATATAACAGAAAGACAACCGGATATTTCTGGTTTTATCCAGTCATATCAGGACAAACAGGTGTGGAATTCCTATGCAATGGACCGAGAAAATCACAGTAAAAACGGTGTTGGAGAAAAGTAAAGTCTTTTCGTTAGGCGAGTGCATAAATACAAAGAGAAATATCATGTTTGTTTGCCACAGTTCCTCTACTTTCTACCCATAAAATACGAATGTGTAGAGCTGGTGTCTCCAGGTGGAACCAATTACTGTGTCCAAGCACAAAATAAAATGTTCTCCAATAACAAATATTAAAACAGTAAAGTGCTTGTAAAATATCCAGAAAACAGAAACACAGAGGCTTTCACAATATTTCGGATTGAGTTAGCCAAACAAAACAAGATATTTCCGGTTTCATCCAGTCATATCCGGACAAACTGGTGTGGAATTCCTATGCAATGGACCAAGAAAATCACAGTAAAAATGGTTTTGAAGAAAAGCAAAGTCTTTTCATTAGGCAAGTGCATAAAATGTCATGTATACAAACAGAAATATCATGTTTGTTCGCCGCAGTTCTTATAGCTTTCTCCCCAGAAAATACGAATGTGTAGAGCTGGGGTCCCCATAATGAACCAATTAGTGTTTCAACGGTACAAAATTAACTACTCCCTGATAAAAACATTGAAAACAATAAAGTCCATCGATAATATCCAGAAAACACAAACACAGAGGCCTTTACAATATTTCGGATTGAGTTAGCAAAAAGACAACCAGATATTTCTGGTTTCATTCAGTCATATCGGGACAAACTGGTGTGGAATTCGTATGCAATGGACCGAGAAAATCACAGTAAAAATTTTTTTGAGAAAAGCAAAGTCTTTTCATTAGGCAAGTGCATAAAATGTCATCTATAGAAACAAAAATATCATGTTTGCTTGCCGCAGTTCCTCTAGCTTTCTCCATAGAAAATACGAATTTGTAGAGCTGCTGTCTGCATGTGAAACCAATTAGTGTTTCAACGGTACAAAATTAAATGTTCCCTGATAAAAGACATTGAAAACAAGGAAGTCCGTTGATAATATCCAGAAAACACAAACACAGAGGCTGTAGCAATATCTGGGATTGAGTTAGCCAAAACAAAACCGGATATTTCTGGTTTCATCCAGTCATAACCGGACAAAGTGGTGTGGAATTCGTATGCAATGGACCGAGAAAATCACAGTAAAAAATGTTGTTGGAGAAAAGCAAAGTCTTTTCATTAGGCAAGTGCATAAAATGTCATCTATACAAACAGAAATATCATGTTTGTTTGCCGCAGTTTCTCTAGTTTTCTCCCTAGAAAACAGGAATTTGTAGAGCTGGTGTCCCCATGATGAACCAATTAGTGTTTCTATGGTACAAAATTAAATGTTCCCTGATAAAAACATTCAAAACCATAATGTCCATCGATAATATCCAGAAAACACAAACACAGATTCTTTCACAATATTTCAGATTGAGTTAGCCAAAACACCACCGGATATTTCTGTTTTCATCTAGTCATATCCGTACAAACTCTGTGGAATTCATATGCAATGGACCCAGAAAATCACAGTAAAAATGGTTTTGGAGAAAAGCAAAGTCTTTTCATTAGGCAAGTGGTTAAAATGTCATTTATACAAAGAGAAATATCATGTTTGTTTGCCGCAGTTCCTCTAGCTTTCTCCCTAGAAAATACGAATTTGTAGAGCTGGTTTCCCCATGTTGAAACAATTAGAGTTTCTATGGTACAAAATTAAATGTTCCCTGATAAAAACATTCAAAACCATAAAGTCCATCGATTATATCCAGAAAACACAAACACAGAGGCTTTCACAATATTTCGGATTGAGTTAGCCAAAACACAACCGGATATTTCCGGTTTCAACCACTCATATCCAGAAAAACTGGTGTGGAATTCCTATGCAATGGTCCGAGACAATCACAGTAAAAATGGTTTGGAGAAAAGCAAAGTCTTTCCATTAGTCCAGTGCATAAAATGTCATCTATACAAACAGAAATATCATGTTTGTTGGCCGCAGTTCCTCTAGCTTTCTCCCTAGAAAATACGAATGTGTGGAGCTGGTGTCCCCTTGATGAACCAATTAGTGTTTCAATGGTACAAAATTAAATGTTCCCTGATAAAAACATTCACAACAATAAAGTCCGTCAATAATATCCAGAAAACACAAACACAGAGGCTTTCAAAATATTTTGGATTGAGCTAGCTAAAACACAACCGTATATTTCCGGTTTCATCCAGTTGTATCAGGACAAACTGGTGTGGTATTCGTATGCAATGGACCAAGAAAATCAGAGTACAAATGGTTTTGGAGAAAAGCAAAGTCTCTTCGTTAGTTAAGTGTATAAAATGTCATCTATACAAACAGAAATATCATGTTTGTTTGAGGCAGTTCCTCTAGCTTTCTCGCTATAAAATACTAATGTGTAGAGCTGGTGTCTGCATGTGGAACTCATTAGTGATTCCAAGCACAAAATTAAATATTCCCTGATAAAAAACATTTAAAACAATAAAGTCCGTGGATAATATCAGGAATACACAAACACAGACGCTGTAGCAATACCTGGGATTGAGTTAGCCAAAACAAAACCGGATATTTCCGGTTTCATCCAGTCATATCCGGACAAAGTAGTGTGGAATTCGTATGCAATGGACCGAGAAAATCACAGTAAAAATGGTTTTAGAGAAAAAGCAAGTCTTTTCGTTAGGCAAATGCATAAAATGTCATCTATACAAACAGAAATATCATGTTTGTTTGCCGCAGTTCCTCTAGCTTTCTCCCTAGAAAATATGAATATGTAGAGCTGGTGATTTCTTTTGGATGGAACAAATTAGTGATTACAAGCACAAAATTAAATATTCCCAGGTTAAAAAAAATTCAAAACTATAAAATCCGGGGATAATGTCAGGAATACACAAACACAAAGGCTGTAGCAATATCTGGGATTCAGTTAGCCAAAACAAAACTGGATATTTCTGGTTTCATCCAGTCATATCCGGACAAACTGGTGTGGAATTCATATGCAATGCACCAAGAAAATCAGAGTAAAAATGGTTTTGGAGAAAAGCAAAGTCTTTTCGTTAGGCAACTGCATAGAATGTCATCTATACAAACAGAAATATCATGTTTGTTTGCCGCAGACCTCTAGCTTTCTCCCTAGAAAATACGAATGTGTAGAGCTGGTGTCTCCATGTGGAACCAATTAGTGTTTCCAAGCACTAAATTAAATGTTCCCTGATAAAAAAACATTCAAAACAATAAAGTCCATGGATAATATCAGGAATACACAAACACAGAGGCTGTAGCAATATCTGGGATTGAGTTAGCCACAACAAAACCGGATATTTCCGGTTTCATCCAGTCATATTCGGACAAAGCAGTGTGGAATTCGTATGCAATGGACCGAGAAAATCACAGTGAAAATGGTTTTAGAGAACAGGAAAGTCTTTTCGTTAGGCAAGTGCATAAAATGTCATCTATACAAACAGAAATATCACGTTTGTTTGCCGCAGTTCCTCTAGCTTTCTCCATATAATATATGAATGTGCAGAGCTGGTGTCTCCATGTGGAAATAATTAGTGTTTCAACAGTACACAATTAAATGTTCCCTGATAAAAAACATTCAAAACAATAAAGACTGTGCATAATATCAGGAATACACAAACACAGAGGCGGTAACAATATCTGGGATTGAGTTCGCCAAAACAAAACCGGATATTTCCGGTTTCATTCAGTTATATCCGGACAAACTGGAGTGGAATTCGTATTCAATGGATGGAGAAAATCACAGTACAAATGGCTCAGAGAAAAACAAAGACGTTTTGATAGGCAAGTGCATAAAATGTCATCGATACAAACAGAAATATCATGTTTGTTTCCTGCAGTTCCTCTAGCTATCCCCCTAGAAAATACAAATATGTAGAGCTGGTGTCTCTATGTGGAACCAATTAGTGTATCTAAGCTCAAAATTAAAAGTTCGCCGATAAAAAAACATTCAAAATAATAAAATCCGTCGATAATATCCAGAAAACACAAACACAGAGGCAGTAGCAATATCATGGATTGAGTTAGCCATAACACAAGCAGATATTTCTGGTTTCATCCAGTCATATCCGGACAAACTGGTGTGGAATTCGTATGCAATGGTCAGAGAAAATCACAGTACAAAAGTTGCTGGAGAAAAGCAAAGTCTTTTCGTTAGGCAAGTGCATAAAATGTCATGTATACAAACAGAAATATCATGTTTGTTTGCCGCAGTTCCTCTAGATTTCTCGCTAGAAAATACGAATGTGTAGAGCTGGTGTTCCCATGATGAACCAATAAGTGTTTCAACGGTACAAAATGAAATGTTCCCTGATAAAAACTTTCAAAACAATGAAGTCCATCGATAATATCCAGAAAACACAAACAAGAGGCTTTCACAATATTTCGGATTGAGTTAGCCAAAACACAACCGGATATTTCTGGTTTCATCCAGTCGTGTCCCGACAAACTGGTATGTTATTCGTATGCAATGGACCGAGAAAATCAGAGTAAAAATGGTTTGGAGAAAAGCAAAGTCTTTCCATTAGTCCACTGCATAAAATGTCATCTATACAAACAGAAATATCATGTTTGCTGGCCGCAGTTCCTCCAGTTTCTGCTTAGAAAATACAAATATGTAGAGCTGGTGTATCCATGTGGAACCAATAGTGTTCCAAGAATAAAATCAAATGTTCCCTGATAAAAAACATTCAAAACAATAAAGTCCGTGGATGATACAGGAAACACAAAAACAGAGGCTGTAGCAATATCTGGGATAGAGTTAGCCAAAACAAAACCGGATATTTCCGGTTTCATCCAGTCATATCCGGACAAACTTGTATGGAATTCGTATGCAATTTACTGAGAAAATCACAGTAAAAATGGTTTTGGGTAAAATCAAACTCTTTTTGTTAGGCAAGTGCATAAAATGTCATCTATACAAACAGAAATATCATGTTTGTTTCCTGAAGTTCCTCTAGCTATCCCCCTAGAAAATACAAATATGTAGAGCTGGTGTCTCTATGTGGAACCAATTAGTGTATCTAAGCTCAAAATTAAAAGTTCGCCGATAAAAAAACATTCAAAATAATAAAGTCCGTGGATAATATCCAGAAAACACAAACACAGAGGCAGTAGCAATATCGTGCATTGAGTTAGCCATAACACAAGCAGATATTTCTGCTTTCATCCAGTCATATCCGGACAAACTGGTGTGGAATTCGTATGCAATGGACAGAGAAAATCACAGTACAAATGTTGCTGGAGAAAAGCAAAGTCTTTTCGTTAGGCAAGTGCATAAAATGTCATCTATACAAACAGAAATGTCATGTGTGTTAGTCGCAGTTCCTCTAGATTTCTCGCTAGAAAATACGAATGTGTAGAGCTGGTGTTCCCATGATGAACCAATAAGTGGTTCACGGTACAAAATGAAATGTTCCCTGAAAAAAACATTCAAAAGAATAAAGTCCATCGATAATATCCAGAAAACACAAACAAGAGGCTTTCACAATATTTCGGATTGAGTTAGCCAAAACACAACCGGATATTTCTGGTTTCATCCAGTCATGTCCGGACAAACTGGTATGTTATTTGTATGCAATGGACCGAGAAAATCAGAGTAAAAATGGTTTTGGAGAAAAGCAAAGTGTTTCCATTAGTCCAGTGCATAAAATGTCATCTATACAAACAGAAATATCATGTTTGTTGGCCGCAGTTCCTCTAGTTTCTGCCTAGAAAATACAAATATGTAGAGCTGGTGTATCCATGTGGAACCAATTAGTGTTCCAAGAATAAAATGAAATGTTCCCTGATAAAAAACATTCAAAACAATAAAGTCCGTGGATGATCTCAGGAAACACAAATACAGAGGCTGTAGCAATATCTTGGATAGAGTTAGCCAAAACAAAACCGGATATTTCCGGTTTCATCCAGTCATATCCGGACAAACTGGTATGGAATTCGTATGCAATTTACTGAGAAAATCACAGTAAAAATGGTTTTGGGTAAAAGCAAAGTCTTTTTGTTAGGCAAGTGCATAAAATGTCATCTATACAAACAGAAATATCATGTTTGTTTTCCACAGTTTCTCTATCTTTCTCTCTAGAAAATACGATTGTGTAGAGCTGGTGTCTCCATGTGCAACCAATCAGTGATTCGAAGCACAAAATTAAATGTTCGCTGATAAAAAACATTCAAAACAATAAAGTCCGTGGATAATATCAGAAATACACAAACACAGAGGCTGTAGCCATATCTGGGATTGAGTTAGCCAGAGGACAACCAGATATTTCTGGTTTAATCCAGTCAAATCTGGACAAACTGGTGTGGAATTCATATGCAATGCACCGAAAATTCACAGTAAAAATAGTTTTGGAGAAAAGCAAAGACTTTTCGTTAGGCAAGTGCATAAAATATCATCGATACAAACAGAAATATCATGATTGTTTGCCGCAGTTCCTCTATCTTTCTCCCTAGAAAATACGAATGTGTTGAACTGGTGTCTCCATGTTGAACCAATTAGTGTTTCCAAGCACAAAATTAATGTTCCCTGATAAAAAACATTCAAAACAATAAAGACTGTGCATAATATCAGGAATACACAAACACAGAGGCGGTAACAATATCTGGGATTGAGTTCGCCAAAACAAAACCGGATATTTCCGGTTTCATCCAGTCATATCCACACAAGTGGTGTGGAATTCGTATGCAATGGACCGAGAAAATCACAGTAAAAATGGTTTTGCAGAAAAGCAATGTCTTTACGTTAGGTAAGTGCATAAAATGTCATCTATACAAACAGAAATATCATGTTTGTTTGCCGAAGATCTTCTAGCTTTCTCCCTAAAAAATACGAATGTGTATAGATTGTGTCCCCATGATGAACCAATTAGTGTTTCGACGGTACAAAATGAAATGTTCCCTGATTAAAACATTCAAAACAATAAATTCCATCGATAATATCCAGAAAACCCAAACACAGAGGCTTTCACAATATTTCGGTTTGAGATAACCAAAACACAACCGGATATTTCTGTTTTCATCCAGTCATATCCGGAAAAAGTCGTTTGGAATTCGTATGCAATGGACCGAGAAAATTACAGTACAAATGTTGCTGGAGAAAAGCAAAGTCTTTTCGTTAGGCAAGTGCATAAAATGTCATGTATACAAACAGAAATATCATGTTTGTTTGCCGCAGTTCCTCTAGATTTCTCGCTAGAAAATACGAATATGTAGAGCTGGTGTTCCCATGATGAACCAATAAGTGTTTCAACGGTACAAAATGAAATGTTCCCTGATAAAAACTTTCAAAACAATGAAGTCCATCGATAATATCCAGAAAACACAAACAAGAGGCTTTCACAATATTTCGGATTGAGTTAGCCAAAACACAACCGGATATTTCTGGTTTCATCCAGTCGTGTCCCGACAAACTGGTATGTTATTCGTATGCAATGGACCGAGAAAATCAGAGTAAAAATGGTTTGGAGAAAAGCAAAGTCTTTCCATTAGTCCACTGCATAAAATGTCATCTATACAAACAGAAATATCATGTTTGCTGGCCGCAGTTCCTCCAGTTTCTGCTTAGAAAATACAAATATGTAGAGCTGGTGTATCCATGTGGAACCAATAGTGTTCCAAGAATAAAATCAAATGTTCCCTGATAAAAAACATTCAAAACAATAAAGTCCGTGGATGATACAGGAAACACAAAAACAGAGGCTGTAGCAATATCTGGGATAGAGTTAGCCAAAACAAAACCGGATATTTCCAGTTTCATCCAGTCATATCCGGACAAACTGGTATGGAATTCGTATGCAATTTACTGAGAAAATCACAGTAAAAATGGTTTTGGGTAAAATCAAACTCTTTTTGTTAGGCAAGTGCATAAAATGTCATCTATACAAACAGAAATATCATGTTTGTTTTCCACAGTTTCTCTATCTTTCTCTCTAGAAAATACGATTGTGTAGAGCTGGTGTCTCCATGTGCAACCAATCAGTGATTCGAAGCACAAAATTAAATGTTCGCTGATAAAAAACATTCAAAACAATAAAGTCCGTGGATAATATCAGAAATACACAAACACAGAGGCTGTAGCCATATCTGGGATTGAGTTAGCCAGAGGACAACCAGATATTTCTGGTTTAATCCAGTCAAATCTGGACAAACTGGTGTGGAATTCATATGCAATGCACCGAAAATTCACAGTAAAAATAGTTTTGGAGAAAAGCAAAGACTTTTCGTTAGGCAAGTGCATAAAATATCATCGATACAAACAGAAATATCATGATTGTTTGCCGCAGTTCCTCTATCTTTCTCCCTAGAAAATACGAATGTGTTGAACTGGTGTCTCCATGTTGAACCAATTAGTGTTTCCAAGCACAAAATTAATGTTCCCTGATAAAAAACATTCAAAACAATAAAGACTGTGCATAATATCAGGAATACACAAACACAGAGGCGGTAACAATATCTGGGATTGAGTTCGCCAAAACAAAACCGGATATTTCCGGTTTCATCCAGTCATATCCACACAAGTGGTGTGGAATTCGTATGCAATGGACCGAGAAAATCACAGTAAAAATGGTTTTGCAGAAAAGCAATGTCTTTACGTTAGGTAAGTGCATAAAATGTCATCTATACAAACAGAAATATCATGTTTGTTTGCCGAAGATCTTCTAGCTTTCTCCCTAAAAAATACGAATGTGTATAGATTGTGTCCCCATGATGAACCAATTAGTGTTTCGACGGTACAAAATGAAATGTTCCCTGATTAAAACATTCAAAACAATAAATTCCATCGATAATATCCAGAAAACCCAAACACAGAGGCTTTCACAATATTTCGGTTTGAGATAACCAAAACACAACCGGATATTTCTGTTTTCATCCAGTCATATCCGGAAAAAGTCGTTTGGAATTCGTATGCAATGGACCGAGAAAATTACAGTACAAATGTTGCTGGAGAAAAGCAAAGTCTTTTCGTTAGGCAAGTGCATAAAATGTCATGTATACAAACAGAAATATCATGTTTGTTTGCCGCAGTTCCTCTAGATTTCTCGCTAGAAAATACGAATATGTAGAGCTGGTGTTCCCATGATGAACCAATAAGTGTTTCAACGGTACAAAATGAAATGTTCCCTGATAAAAACTTTCAAAACAATGAAGTCCATCGATAATATCCAGAAAACACAAACAAGAGGCTTTCACAATATTTCGGATTGAGTTAGCCAAAACACAACCGGATATTTCTGGTTTCATCCAGTCGTGTCCCGACAAACTGGTATGTTATTCGTATGCAATGGACCGAGAAAATCAGAGTAAAAATGGTTTGGAGAAAAGCAAAGTCTTTCCATTAGTCCACTGCATAAAATGTCATCTATACAAACAGAAATATCATGTTTGCTGGCCGCAGTTCCTCCAGTTTCTGCTTAGAAAATACAAATATGTAGAGCTGGTGTATCCATGTGGAACCAATAGTGTTCCAAGAATAAAATCAAATGTTCCCTGATAAAAAACATTCAAAACAATAAAGTCCGTGGATGATACAGGAAACACAAAAACAGAGGCTGTAGCAATATCTGGGATAGAGTTAGCCAAAACAAAACCGGATATTTCCAGTTTCATCCAGTCATATCCGGACAAACTGGTATGGAATTCGTATGCAATTTACTGAGAAAATCACAGTAAAAATGGTTTTGGGTAAAATCAAACTCTTTTTGTTAGGCAAGTGCATAAAATGTCATCTATACAAACAGAAATATCATGTTTGTTTCCTGAAGTTCCTCTAGCTATCCCCCTAGAAAATACAAATATGTAGAGCTGGTGTCTCTATGTGGAACCAATTAGTGTATCTAAGCTCAAAATTAAAAGTTCGCCGATAAAAAAACATTCAAAATAATAAAGTCCGTGGATAATATCCAGAAAACACAAACACAGAGGCAGTAGCAATATCGTGCATTGAGTTAGCCATAACACAAGCAGATATTTCTGCTTTCATCCAGTCATATCCGGACAAACTGGTGTGGAATTCGTATGCAATGGACAGAGAAAATCACAGTACAAATGTTGCTGGAGAAAAGCAAAGTCTTTTCGTTAGGCAAGTGCATAAAATGTCATCTATACAAACAGAAATGTCATGTGTGTTAGTCGCAGTTCCTCTAGATTTCTCGCTAGAAAATACGAATGTGTAGAGCTGGTGTTCCCATGATGAACCAATAAGTGGTTCACGGTACAAAATGAAATGTTCCCTGAAAAAAACATTCAAAAGAATAAAGTCCATCGATAATATCCAGAAAACACAAACAAGAGGCTTTCACAATATTTCGGATTGAGTTAGCCAAAACACAACCGGATATTTCTGGTTTCATCCAGTCATGTCCGGACAAACTGGTATGTTATTTGTATGCAATGGACCGAGAAAATCAGAGTAAAAATGGTTTTGGAGAAAAGCAAAGTGTTTCCATTAGTCCAGTGCATAAAATGTCATCTATACAAACAGAAATATCATGTTTGTTGGCCGCAGTTCCTCTAGTTTCTGCCTAGAAAATACAAATATGTAGAGCTGGTGTATCCATGTGGAACCAATTAGTGTTCCAAGAATAAAATGAAATGTTCCCTGATAAAAAACATTCAAAACAATAAAGTCCGTGGATGATCTCAGGAAACACAAATACAGAGGCTGTAGCAATATCTTGGATAGAGTTAGCCAAAACAAAACCGGATATTTCCGGTTTCATCCAGTCATATCCGGACAAACTGGTATGGAATTCGTATGCAATTTACTGAGAAAATCACAGTAAAAATGGTTTTGGGTAAAAGCAAAGTCTTTTTGTTAGGCAAGTGCATAAAATGTCATCTATACAAACAGAAATATCATGTTTGTTTTCCACAGTTTCTCTATCTTTCTCTCTAGAAAATACGATTGTGTAGAGCTGGTGTCTCCATGTGCAACCAATCAGTGATTCGAAGCACAAAATTAAATGTTCGCTGATAAAAAACATTCAAAACAATAAAGTCCGTGGATAATATCAGAAATACACAAACACAGAGGCTGTAGCCATATCTGGGATTGAGTTAGCCAGAGGACAACCAGATATTTCTGGTTTAATCCAGTCAAATCTGGACAAACTGGTGTGGAATTCATATGCAATGCACCGAAAATTCACAGTAAAAATAGTTTTGGAGAAAAGCAAAGACTTTTCGTTAGGCAAGTGCATAAAATATCATCGATACAAACAGAAATATCATGATTGTTTGCCGCAGTTCCTCTATCTTTCTCCCTAGAAAATACGAATGTGTTGAACTGGTGTCTCCATGTTGAACCAATTAGTGTTTCCAAGCACAAAATTAATGTTCCCTGATAAAAAACATTCAAAACAATAAAGACTGTGCATAATATCAGGAATACACAAACACAGAGGCGGTAACAATATCTGGGATTGAGTTCGCCAAAACAAAACCGGATATTTCCGGTTTCATCCAGTCATATCCACACAAGTGGTGTGGAATTCGTATGCAATGGACCGAGAAAATCACAGTAAAAATGGTTTTGCAGAAAAGCAATGTCTTTACGTTAGGTAAGTGCATAAAATGTCATCTATACAAACAGAAATATCATGTTTGTTTGCCGAAGATCTTCTAGCTTTCTCCCTAAAAAATACGAATGTGTATAGATTGTGTCCCCATGATGAACCAATTAGTGTTTCGACGGTACAAAATGAAATGTTCCCTGATTAAAACATTCAAAACAATAAATTCCATCGATAATATCCAGAAAACCCAAACACAGAGGCTTTCACAATATTTCGGTTTGAGATAACCAAAACACAACCGGATATTTCTGTTTTCATCCAGTCATATCCGGAAAAAGTCGTTTGGAATTCGTATGCAATGGACCGAGAAAATTACAGTACAAATGTTGCTGGAGAAAAGCAAAGTCTTTTCGTTAGGCAAGTGCATAAAATGTCATGTATACAAACAGAAATATCATGTTTGTTTGCCGCAGTTCCTCTAGATTTCTCGCTAGAAAATACGAATATGTAGAGCTGGTGTTCCCATGATGAACCAATAAGTGTTTCAACGGTACAAAATGAAATGTTCCCTGATAAAAACTTTCAAAACAATGAAGTCCATCGATAATATCCAGAAAACACAAACAAGAGGCTTTCACAATATTTCGGATTGAGTTAGCCAAAACACAACCGGATATTTCTGGTTTCATCCAGTCGTGTCCCGACAAACTGGTATGTTATTCGTATGCAATGGACCGAGAAAATCAGAGTAAAAATGGTTTGGAGAAAAGCAAAGTCTTTCCATTAGTCCACTGCATAAAATGTCATCTATACAAACAGAAATATCATGTTTGCTGGCCGCAGTTCCTCCAGTTTCTGCTTAGAAAATACAAATATGTAGAGCTGGTGTATCCATGTGGAACCAATAGTGTTCCAAGAATAAAATCAAATGTTCCCTGATAAAAAACATTCAAAACAATAAAGTCCGTGGATGATACAGGAAACACAAAAACAGAGGCTGTAGCAATATCTGGGATAGAGTTAGCCAAAACAAAACCGGATATTTCCAGTTTCATCCAGTCATATCCGGACAAACTGGTATGGAATTCGTATGCAATTTACTGAGAAAATCACAGTAAAAATGGTTTTGGGTAAAATCAAACTCTTTTTGTTAGGCAAGTGCATAAAATGTCATCTATACAAACAGAAATATCATGTTTGTTTCCTGAAGTTCCTCTAGCTATCCCCCTAGAAAATACAAATATGTAGAGCTGGTGTCTCTATGTGGAACCAATTAGTGTATCTAAGCTCAAAATTAAAAGTTCGCCGATAAAAAAACATTCAAAATAATAAAGTCCGTGGATAATATCCAGAAAACACAAACACAGAGGCAGTAGCAATATCGTGCATTGAGTTAGCCATAACACAAGCAGATATTTCTGCTTTCATCCAGTCATATCCGGACAAACTGGTGTGGAATTCGTATGCAATGGACAGAGAAAATCACAGTACAAATGTTGCTGGAGAAAAGCAAAGTCTTTTCGTTAGGAAAGTGCATAAAATGCCATCTATACAAACAGAAATATCATGTTTGTTTGCCGCAGTTCCTCTAGCTTTCTCCCTAGAAAATACGAATGTGTAGAGCTGGTGACTCCATGATGAACCACTTAGTGTTTCTATGGTACAAAATTAAATGTTCCCTGATAAAAACATTCAAAACAATAAAGCCCATCGATAATATCCAGAAAACACAAACACAGAGTCTGTAGCAATATCTGGGATTGAGTTAGCCAAAACAAATCCGGATATTTCCGGTTTCATCCAGTCATATCCGGACAAACTGGTGTGGAATTCGTATGCAATGGACAGAGAAAATTACAGTACAAATGTTGCTGGAGAAAAGCAAAGTCTTTTCGTTAGGCAAGTGCATAAAATGTCATGTATACAAACAGAAATATCATGTTTGTTTGCCGCAGTTCCTCTAGATTTCTCGCTAGAAAATACGAATATGTAGAGCTGGTGTTCCCATGATGAACCAATAAGTGTTTCAACGGTACAAAATGAAATGTTCCCTGAAAAAAACATTCAAAAGAATAAAGTCCATCGATAATATCCAGAAAACACAAACAAGAGGCTTTCACAATATTTCGGATTGAGTTAGCCAAAACAGAACCGGATATTTCTGGTTTCATCCAGTCATGTCCGGACAAACTGGTATGTTATTCGTATGCAATGGACCGAGAAAATCAGAGAAAAAATGGTTTTGGAGAAAAGCAAAGTGTTTCCATTAGTCCAGTGCATAAAATATCATCTATACAAAGAGAAATATCATGTTTGCTAGCCGCAGTTCACTAGTTTCTGCCTAGAAAATGCAAATATGTAGAGCTGGTGTATCCATGTGGAACCAGTGTTCCAAGAATAAAATGAAATGTTCCCTGATAAAAAACATTCAAAACAATAAAGTCCATGGATAATATCAGGAATACACAACCACAGAGGCTGTAGCAATATCTGGGATTGAGTTAGCCAAAACAAAAACGGATATTTCCGGTTTCATCCAGTCATATCCGGACAAACTGGTGTGGAATTCGTATGCAATGGTCCCATAAAATCACAGTAAAAATGGTTTTGAGTAAAAGCAAAGTCTTTTTGTTAGGCAAGTGCATAAAATGTCATCTATACAAACAGAAATATCATGTTTGTTTCCTGCAGTTCCTCTAGCTATCCCCCTAGAAAATACAAATATGTAGAGCTGGTGTCTCTATGTGGAACCAATTAGTGTATCTAAGCTCAAAATTAAAAGTTCGCCGATAAAAAAACATTCAAAATAATAAAATCCGTCGATAATATCCAGAAAACACAAACACAGAGGCAGTAGCAATATCGTGGATTGAGTTAGCCATAACACAAGCAGATATTTCTGGTTTCATCCAGTCATATCCGGACAAACTGGTGTGGAATTCGTATGCAATGGTCAGAGAAAATCACAGTACAAAAGTTGCTGGAGAAAAGCAAAGTCTTTTCGTTAGGCAAGTGCATAAAATGTCATGTATACAAACAGAAATATCATGTTTGTTTGCCGCAGTTCCTCTAGATTTCTCGCTAGAAAATACGAATGTGTAGAGCTGGTGTTCCCATGATGAACCAATAAGTGTTTCAACGGTACAAAATGAAATGTTCCCTGATAAAAACTTTCAAAACAATGAAGTCCATCGATAATATCCAGAAAACACAAACAAGAGGCTTTCACAATATTTCGGATTGAGTTAGCCAAAACACAACCGGATATTTCTGGTTTCATCCAGTCGTGTCCCGACAAACTGGTATGTTATTCGTATGCAATGGACCGAGAAAATCAGAGTAAAAATGGTTTGGAGAAAAGCAAAGTCTTTCCATTAGTCCACTGCATAAAATGTCATCTATACAAACAGAAATATCATGTTTGCTGGCCGCAGTTCCTCCAGTTTCTGCTTAGAAAATACAAATATGTAGAGCTGGTGTATCCATGTGGAACCAATAGTGTTCCAAGAATAAAATCAAATGTTCCCTGATAAAAAACATTCAAAACAATAAAGTCCGTGGATGATACAGGAAACACAAAAACAGAGGCTGTAGCAATATCTGGGATAGAGTTAGCCAAAACAAAACCGGATATTTCCGGTTTCATCCAGTCATATCCGGACAAACTGGTATGGAATTCGTATGCAATTTACTGAGAAAATCACAGTAAAAATGGTTTTGGGTAAAATCAAACTCTTTTTGTTAGGCAAGTGCATAAAATGTCATCTATACAAACAGAAATATCATGTTTGTTTCCTGAAGTTCCTCTAGCTATCCCCCTAGAAAATACAAATATGTAGAGCTGGTGTCTCTATGTGGAACCAATTAGTGTATCTAAGCTCAAAATTAAAAGTTTGCCGATAAAAAAACATTCAAAATAATAAAGTCCGTGGATAATATCCAGAAAACACAAACACAGAGGCAGTAGCAATATCGTGCATTGAGTTAGCCATAACACAAGCAGATATTTCTGCTTTCATCCAGTCATATCCGGACAAACTGGTGTGGAATTCGTATGCAATGGACAGAGAAAATCACAGTACAAATGTTGCTGGAGAAAAGCAAAGTCTTTTCGTTAGGCAAGTGCATAAAATGTCATCTATACAAACAGAAATGTCATGTGTGTTAGTCGCAGTTCCTCTAGATTTCTCGCTAGAAAATACGAATGTGTAGAGCTGGTGTTCCCATGATGAACCAATAAGTGGTTCACGGTACAAAATGAAATGTTCCCTGAAAAAAACATTCAAAAGAATAAAGTCCATCGATAATATCCAGAAAACACAAACAAGAGGCTTTCACAATATTTCGGATTGAGTTAGCCAAAACACAACCGGATATTTCTGGTTTCATCCAGTCATGTCCGGACAAACTGGTATGTTATTTGTATGCAATGGACCGAGAAAATCAGAGTAAAAATGGTTTTGGAGAAAAGCAAAGTGTTTCCATTAGTCCAGTGCATAAAATGTCATCTATACAAACAGAAATATCATGTTTGTTGGCCGCAGTTCCTCTAGTTTCTGCCTAGAAAATACAAATATGTAGAGCTGGTGTATCCATGTGGAACCAATTAGTGTTCCAAGAATAAAATGAAATGTTCCCTGATAAAAAACATTCAAAACAATAAAGTCCGTGGATGATCTCAGGAAACACAAATACAGAGGCTGTAGCAATATCTTGGATAGAGTTAGCCAAAACAAAACCGGATATTTCCGGTTTCATCCAGTCATATCCGGACAAACTGGTATGGAATTCGTATGCAATTTACTGAGAAAATCACAGTAAAAATGGTTTTGGGTAAAAGCAAAGTCTTTTTGTTAGGCAAGTGCATAAAATGTCATTTATACAAACAGAAATATCATGTTTGTTTTCCACAGTTTCTCTATCTTTCTCTCTAGAAAATACGATTGTGTAGAGCTGGTGTCTCCATGTGCAACCAATCAGTGATTCGAAGCACAAAATTAAATGTTCGCTGATAAAAAACATTCAAAACAATAAAGTCCGTGGATAATATCAGAAATACACAAACACAGAGGCTGTAGCCATATCTGGGATTGAGTTAGCCAGAGGACAACCAGATATTTCTGGTTTAATCCAGTCAAATCTGGACAAACTGGTGTGGAATTCATATGCAATGCACCGAAAATTCACAGTAAAAATAGTTTTGGAGAAAAGCAAAGACTTTTCGTTAGGCAAGTGCATAAAATATCATCGATACAAACAGAAATATCATGATTGTTTGCCGCAGTTCCTCTAGCTTTCTCCCTAGAAAATACGAATGTGTTGAACTGGTGTCTCCATGTTGAACCAATTAGTGTTTCCAAGCACAAAATTAATGTTCCCTTATAAAAAACATTCAAAACAATAAAGACTGTGCATAATATCAGGAATACACAAACACAGAGGCGGTAACAATATCTGGGATTGAGTTCGCCAAAACAAAACCGGATATTTCCGGTTTCATCCAGTCATATCCACACAAGTGGTGTGGAATTCGTATGCAATGGACCGAGAAAATCACAGTAAAAATGGTTTTGCAGAAAAGCAATGTCTTTACGTTAGGTAAGTGCATAAAATGTCATCTATACAAACAGAAATATCATGTTTGTTTGCCGAAGATCTTCTAGCTTTCTCCCTAAAAAATACGAATGTGTATAGATTGTGTCCCCATGATGAACCAATTAGTGTTTCGACGGTACAAAATGAAATGTTCCCTGATTAAAACATTCAAAACAATAAATTCCATCGATAATATCCAGAAAACCCAAACACAGAGGCTTTCACAATATTTCGGTTTGAGATAACCAAAACACAACCGGATATTTCTGTTTTCATCCAGTCATATCCGGAAAAAGTCGTTTGGAATTCGTATGCAATGGACCGAGAAAATTACAGTACAAATGTTGCTGGAGAAAAGCAAAGTCTTTTCGTTAGGCAAGTGCATAAAATGTCATGTATACAAACAGAAATATCATGTTTGTTTGCCGCAGTTCCTCTAGATTTCTCGCTAGAAAATACGAATATGTAGAGCTGGTGTTCCCATGATGAACCAATAAGTGTTTCAACGGTACAAAATGAAATGTTCCCTGAAAAAAACATTCAAAAGAATAAAGTCCATCGATAATATCCAGAAAACACAAACAAGAGGCTTTCACAATATTTCGGATTGAGTTAGCCAAAACAGAACCGGATATTTCTGGTTTCATCCAGTCATGTCCGGACAAACTGGTATGTTATTCGTATGCAATGGACCGAGAAAATCAGAGAAAAAATGGTTTTGGAGAAAAGCAAAGTGTTTCCATTAGTCCAGTGCATAAAATGTCATCTATACAAACAGAAATATCAGGTTTCCTAGCCGCAGTTCACTAGTTTCTGCCTAGAAAATACAAATATGTAGAGCTGGTGTATCCATGTGGAACCAATTAGTGTTCCAAGAAAAAAATGAAATGTTCCCTGATAAAAAACATTCAAAACAATAAAGTCCATGGATAATATCAGGAATACACAACCACAGAGGCTGTAGCAATATCTGGGATTGAGTTAGCCAAAACAAAACCGGATATTTCCGGTTTCATCCAGTCATATCCGGACAAACTGTTATGGAATTCTTATGCAATTTACTGAGAAAATCACAGTAAAAATGGTTTTGGAGAAAAGCAAAGTCTTTTCGTTAGGCAATGCATAAAATGCCATCTATACAAACAGAAATATCAGGTTTGTTTTTCGTAGTTCCTCTAGCTTTCTCCCTAGAAAATAAGTTTGTGTAGAGCTGGTGTGTCCATGTGGAACCAATTAGTGTTTACAAGAGCAAAATTAAGTGTTCCCTGATAAAAAACATTCAAAACAGTAAAGTCCATGGATAATATCAGGAATGCACAAACACAGAGGCTGTAGCAATATCTGGGATTGAGTTAGCCACAACAAAACCGGATATTTCCAGTTACATCCAGTCATATCTAGACAAACTGGTGTATAATTCGTATGCAATGGATGGAGAAAATCACAGTACAAATGATTCAGAGAAAAACAAAGACGTTTTGATAGGCAAGTGCATAAAATGCCATCTATACAAACAGAAATATCATGTTTGTTTGCCGCAGTTCCTCTAGCTTTCTCCCTAGAAAATACGAATGTGTAGAGCTGGTGACTCCATGATGAACCACTTAGTGTTTCTATGGTACAAAATTAAATGTTCCCTGATAAAAACATTCAAAACAATAAAGCCCATCGATAATATCCAGAAAACACAAACACAGAGTCTGTAGCAATATCTGGGATTGAGTTAGCCAAAACAAATCCGGATATTTCCGGTTTCATCCAGTCATATCCGGACAAACTGGTGTGGAATTCGTATGCAATGGACAGAGAAAATTACAGTACAAATGTTGCTGGAGAAAAGCAAAGTCTTTTCGTTAGGAAAGTGCATAAAATGTCATGTATACAAACAGAAATATCATGTTTGTTTGCCGCAGTTCCTCTAGATTTCTCGCTAGAAAATACGAATATGTAGAGCTGGTGTTCCCATGATGAACCAATAAGTGTTTCAACGGTACAAAATGAAATGTTCCCTGAAAAAAACATTCAAAAGAATAAAGTCCATCGATAATATCCAGAAAACACAAACAAGAGGCTTTCACAATATTTCGGATTGAGTTAGCCAAAACAGAACCGGATATTTCTGGTTTCATCCAGTCATGTCCGGACAAACTGGTATGTTATTCGTATGCAATGGACCGAGAAAATCAGAGAAAAAATGGTTTTGGAGAAAAGCAAAGTGTTTCCATTAGTCCAGTGCATAAAATATCATCTATACAAAGAGAAATATCATGTTTGCTAGCCGCAGTTCACTAGTTTCTGCCTAGAAAATGCAAATATGTAGAGCTGGTGTATCCATGTGGAACCAGTGTTCCAAGAATAAAATGAAATGTTCCCTGATAAAAAACATTCAAAACAATAAAGTCCATGGATAATATCAGGAATACACAACCACAGAGGCTGTAGCAATATCTGGGATTGAGTTAGCCAAAACAAAAACGGATATTTCCGGTTTCATCCAGTCATATCCGGACAAACTGGTGTGGAATTCGTATGCAATGGTCCCATAAAATCACAGTAAAAATGGTTTTGAGTAAAAGCAAAGTCTTTTTGTTAGGCAAGTGCATAAAATGTCATCTATACAAACAGAAATATCATGTTTGTTTCCTGCAGTTCCTCTAGCTATCCCCCTAGAAAATACAAATATGTAGAGCTGGTGTCTCTATGTGGAACCAATTAGTGTATCTAAGCTCAAAATTAAAAGTTCGCCGATAAAAAAACATTCAAAATAATAAAATCCGTCGATAATATCCAGAAAACACAAACACAGAGGCAGTAGCAATATCGTGGATTGAGTTAGCCATAACACAAGCAGATATTTCTGCTTTCATCCAGTCATATCCGGACAAACTGGTGTGGAATTCGTATGCAATGGACAGAGAAAATCACAGTACAAATGTTGCTGGAGAAAAGCAAAGTCTTTTCGTTAGGCAAGTGCATAAAATGTCATGTATACAAACAGAAATATCATGTTTGTTTGCCGCAGTTCCTCTAGATTTCTCGCTAGAAAATACGAATGTGTAGAGCTGGTGTTCCCATGATGAACCAATAAGTGTTTCAACGGTACAAAATGAAATGTTCCCTGAAAAAAACATTCAAAAGAATAAAGTCCATCGATAATATCCAGAAAACACAAACAAGAGGCTTTCACAATATTTCGATTGAGTTAGCCAAAACACAACCGGATATTTCTGGTTTCATCCAGTCATGTCCGGACAAACTGGTATGTTATTCGTATGCAATGGACCGAGAAAATCAGAGTAAAAATTGTTTGGAGAAAAGCAAAGTCTTTCCATTAGTCCAGTGCACAAAATGTCATCTATAGAAACAGAAATATCATGTTTGTTGGCCGCAGTTCCTCTAGTTTCTGCCTAGAAAATACAAATATGTAGAGCTGGTGTATCCAAGTGGAACCAATTAGTGTTCCAAGAATAAAATGAAATGTTCCCTGATAAAAAACATTCAAAACAATAAAGTCCGTGGATGATCTCAGGAAACACAAACACAGAGGCAGTAGCAATATCTGGGATTGAGCTAGCCAAAACACAACCGGATATTTCTGGTTTCATCCAGTCATATCCGGACAAACTGGTGTGGAATTTGTATGCAATGGACCGAGAAAATCACAATACAAATGGTTCTGCAGAAAAGCAAAGTCTTTTCATCAGGCTAATGCATAAAATGTCATCTATACAAACAGAAATATCATGTTTGTTTGCCGCAGTTCCTCTAGATTTCTCGCTAGAAAATATGAACATGTAGAGCTGGTGTCCCCATGATGAACCAATTAGTGTTTCAATGGTACAAAATGAAATGTTCCCTGATAAAAACATTCAAAACAATAAAGTCCATCGATAATATCCAGAAAACACAAACACAGAGGCTTTCACAATATTTCGGATTGAGTTAGCCAAAAGACAACTGGATATTCCTGTTTTCATCCAGTCATATCTGAACAACCTGGTGTGGAATTCCTATGCAATGGACCGAGAAAATCACAGTACAAATGGTTTTGCAGAAAAGCAATGTCTTTACGTTAGGCAAGTGCATAAAATGTCATCTATACAAACAGAAATATCATGTTTGTTTGCCGAAGATCTTCTAGCTTTCTCCCTAAAAAATACCAATGTTTATAGATTGTGTCCCCATGATGAACCAATTAGTGTTTCGACGGTACAAAATGAAATGTTCCCTGATAAAAACATTCAAAACAATAAAGTCCATCGATAATATCCAGAAAACACAAACACAGAGGCTTGCACAATATTTCGGATTGAGTTAGCCAAAACACAACCGGATATTTCTGGTTTCATCCAGTCATGTCCGGACAAACTGGTATGTTATTCGTATGCAATGGACCGAGAAAATCAGAGTAAAAATGGTTTGGAGAAAAGCAAAGTGTTTCCATTAGTCCAGTGCATAAAATGTCATCTATACAAACAGAAATATCATGTTTGTTGGTCGCAGTTCCTCTAGTTTCTGCCTAGAAAATACAAATATGTAGAGCTGGTGTATCCATGTGGAACCAATTAGTGTTCCAAGAATAAAATGAAATGTTCCCTGATAAAAAACATTCAAAACAATAAAGTCCGTTGATGATCTCAGGAAACACAAACAGAGAGGCAGTAGTAATATCTGGGATTGAGCTTGCCAAAACACAACCGGATATTTCTGGTTTCATCCAGTCATATCCGGACAAACTGGTGTGGAATGTGTATGCAAGGGACCGAGAAAATCACAGTACAAATGGTTCTGCAGAAAAGCAAAGTCTTTTCATCAGGCTAATGCATAAAGTGTCATCTATACAAACAGAAATATCATGTTTGTTTGCCGCGGTTCCTCTAGATTTCTCGCTAGAAAATATGAATATGTAGAGCTGGTGTCCCCATAATGAACCAATTAGTGTTTCAATGGTACAAAATGAAATGTTCCCTGATAAAAACATTCAAAACAATAAAGTCCATCGATAATATCCAGAAAACACAAACACAGAGGCTTTCACAATATTTCGGATTGAGTTAGCCAAAAGACAACTTGATATTTCTGTTTTCATCCAGTCATATCCGAACAACCTGGTGTGGAATTACTATGCAATGGACCGAGAAAATCACAGTACAAATGGTTTTGGAGAAAAGCAAAGTCTTTTGTTAGGCAAGGGCATAAAATGTCATCTATACAAACAGAAATATCATGTTTGTTTTCCACAGTTTCTCTATCTTTCTCCCTAGAAAATACGATTGTGTAGAGCTGGTGTCTCCATGTGCAACCAATCAGTGATTCGAAGCACAAAATTAAATGTTCGCTGATTAAAAACATTCAAAACAATAAAGTCCGTGGATAATATCAGAAATACACAAACACAGAGGCTGTAGCCATATCTGGGATTGAGTTAGCCAGAGGACAACCAGATATTTCTGGTTTAATCCAGTCAAATCTGGACAAACTGGTGTGGAATTCGTATGCAGTGGACCAAAAATTCACAGTAAAAATGGTTTTGGAGAAAAGTAAAAGACTTTTGATTAGGCAAGTGCATAAAATATCATCAATACAAACAGAAATATCATGATTGTTTGCCGCAGTTCCTCTAGCTTTCTCCCTAGAAAATACAAATGTGTAGAGCTGGTGTCTCCATGTGGAACCAATTAGTGTTTCCAAGCACAAAATTAAATGTTCCCTGATAAAAACATTCAAAACAATAAAGTCCATCGACAATATCCAGAAAACACAAACACAGAGGCTTTTACAATATTTCGGATTGAGTTAGCCAAAACAAAACCGGATATTTCTGGTTTCATCCAGTCATGTCCGGACAAACTGCTGTGTTGTTCGTATACAATGGACCGAGAAAATCACAGTAAAAATGGTTTTGGAGAAAAGCAAAGACTTTTCCTTAGGCAAGTGAATAAAATGTCATCTATACAAACAGAAATATCATATTTGCTTGCCACAGTTCCTCTAGCTTTCTGCTTAGAAAATACAAATATGTAGAGCTGGTGTCTCTAGGTGAAAGAAATTAGAGTATCTAAGCTCAAAATTAAAAGTTCGCCGATAAAAAAACATTCAAAACAATAAAGTCCATAGATAATATCCAGAAAACACAAACACAAAGGTTTTCACAATAATTCGGATTGATATAACAGAAAGACAACCGGATATTTCTGGTTTCATCCAGGCATATCAGGACAAACAGGTGTGGAATTCGTATGCAATGGTCTGAGAAAATCGCAGTAAAAATGGTTTTGGAGAAAAGCAAAGTCTTTTCGTTAGGTGAGTGCATAAAACAAACAGAAATATCATATTTTTTTGCCACAGTTCCTCTACTTTCTACCCATAAAATACGAATGTGTAGTGCCGGTGTCTCCAGGTGGAACCAATTACTGTGTCCAAGCACAAAATAAAATGTTCCCCCAAAACAAATATTAAAACAGTAAAGTCCTTGGAAAATATCCAGAAAACACAAACACAGAGGCTTTCACAATATTTCAGATAGAGTTAGCCAAACAAAACAAGATATTTCCGGTTTCATCCAGTCATATCCGGACAAACTGGTGTGGAATTCCTATGCAATGGACCAAGAAAATCACATAAAAATGGTTTTGGAGAAAAGCAAAGTCTTTTCGTTAGGCAAGTGCATAAAATGTCATCTATACAAACAGAAATATCATGTTTGTTTGCCGCAGTTCCTCTAGCTTTCTCCCTAGAAAATACGAATGTTTAGAGCTGGTGTTCCCATGAGGAACTACGTAGTGTTTCAACGGTACAAAATTAAATATTCCCTGATAAAAACATTGAAAACAATAACGTCCATCGATAATATCCAGAAAACACAAACGCAGAGGCCTTTACAATATTTCAGATTTTCTTAGCCAAAAGACAACCGGATATTTCTGGTTTCATTCAGTCATATCGAGACAAACTGGTGTGGAATTCGTATGCAATGGACTGAGAAAATCACAGTAAAAATTTTTTCGAGAAAAGAAAAGTCTTTTTGTTAGGCAAGTGAATAAAATATCATCTATACAAACAGAAATATCATGTTTGTTTGCCACAGTTCCTCTAGCTTTCTCCCAAGAAAATACGAATGTGTAGAGCTGGTGTCTCCATGATAAACCAATTAGTGTTTCAACGGTACAAAATTAAATGTTCCCTGATAAAAGACATTGAAAACAAGGAAGTCCGTTGATAATATCCAGAAACACAAACAAAGCGGCTGTAGCAATATCTGGGATTGAGTTAGCCAAAACAAAACCGGATATTTCCGGTTTCATCCAGTCATATCTGGACAAACTGGTGTGGAATTTGTATGCAATGGACCGAGAAAATCACAGTAAAAATGGTTTTGGAGAAAAGCAAAGTCTTTTCGTCAGGCAAGTGCATAAAATGTCATCTATACAAACAGAAATATCATGTTTGTTTGCCGCAGTTTCTCGAGCTTTCTCCCTAGAAAACAGGAATTTGTAGAGCTGGTGTCCCCATGATGAACCACTTAGTGTTTCTATGGTACAAAATTAAATGTTCCCTGATAAAAACATTCAAAACCATAATGTCCGTCGATAATATCCAGAAAACACAAACACAGAGTCTTTCACAATATTTCAGATTGAGTTAGCCAAAACACCACCGGATATTTCTGTTTTCATCTAGTCATATCCGTACAAACTGGTGTGGAATTCATATGCAAAGGACCGAGAAAATCACAGTAAAAATGGTTTTGCAGAAAAGCAAAGTCTTTTCGTTAGGAAAGTGCATAAAATCTCATCTATTCAAACAGAAATATCATGTTTGTTTGCCGCAGTTCCTCTAGCTTTCTCCCTAGAAAATACAAATATGTAGAGCTGGTGTCTCCTTGTGGAACAAATTAGTGATTACAAGCATAAAATTAAATATTCCCTGGTTAAATAAAAAATTCAAAACTATAAAATCCGTGGATAATGTCAGGAATACACAAAGACAAAGGCTGTAGCAATATCTGGGATTCAGTTAGCCAAAACAAAACTGGATATTTCCAGTTACATCCAGTCATATCCGGACAAACTGGTGTGGAATTCGTATGCAATGGACCAAGAAAATTAGAGTAAAAATGGTTTTGGAGAAAAGCAAAGTCTTTTCATTAGGAAAGTGCATAGAATGTCATCTATACAAACAGAAATATCATGTTTGTTTGCCGCAGACCTCTAGCTTTCTCCCTAGAAAATACAAATTTGTAGAGCTGGTTTCCCCACGTTGAAACAATTAGAGTTTCTATGGTACAAAATTAAATGTTCCCTGATAAAAACATTCAAAACCATAAAGTCCATCGATAATATCCAGAAAACACAAACACAGAGGCTTTCACAATATTTCGGATGGAGTTAGCCAAAACACAACCGGATATTTCTGGTTTCAACCACTCATATCCAGACAAACTGGTGTGGAATTCGTATGCAATGGTCCGAGACAATCACAGTAAAAATGCTTTTGGACAAAAGCAAAATCTTTTCGTAAGGCAAGGGCATAAAATGTCATCTATACAAACAGAAATATCATGTTTGTTTGCCTCAGTTCCTCTAGCTTTCTCCCTAGAAAATACGAATGTCTGGAGCTGGTGTCCCCTTGATGAACCAATTAGTGTTTCAATGGTACAAAATTAAATGTTCCCTGATAAAAACATTCACAATAATAAAGTCCGTCAATAATATCCAGAAAACACAAACACAGAGGCTTTCAAAATATTTCGGATTGAGTTAGCTAAAACACAACCAGATATTTCCGGTTTCATCCAGTTGTATCAGGAGAAACTGGTGTGGTATTCGTATGCAATGGACCAAGGAAATCACAGTAAAAATGGTTTTGGAGAAAAGCAAAGTCTCTTCGTTAGTTAAATGTATAAAATGTCATCTACACAAACAGAAATATCATGTTTGTTTGCCGCAGTTCCTCTAGCTTTCTCTCTAGAAAATACTAATGTGTAGAGCTGGTGTCTCCATGTGGAACCAATTAGGATTTCCAAGTACAAAATTAAATGTTCCCTGATAAAAAAACATTAAAAACAATAAAGTCCGTGGATAATATCAGGAATACACAAACACAGACACTGTAGCCATATCTGGGATTGAGTTAGCCAAAACAAAACCGGATATTTTCGGTTTCATCCAGTCATATCCAGACAAAGTAGTTTGGAATTCGTATGCAATGGAAGGAGAAAATCACAGTAAAAATGGTTGTGGAGAAAAGCAAAGTTTTTCATTAGGCAAATGCATAAAATGTCATCTATACAAACATAAATATCAAGTTTGTTTGCCACAGTTCCTCTAGCTTTCTCCCTAGAAAATACAAATATGTAGAGCTGGTGTCTCCTTGTGGAACAAATTAGTGATTACAAGCATAAAATTAAATATTCCCTGGTTAAATAAAAAATTCAAAACTATAAAATCCGTGGATAATGTCAGGAATACACAAAGACAAAGGCTGTAGCAATATCTGGGATTCAGTTAGCCAAAACAAAACCGGATATTTCCAGTTACATCCAGTCATATCCGGACAAACTGGTGTGGAATTCGTATGCAATGGACCAAGAAAATTAGAGTAAAAATGGTTTTGGAGAAAAGCAAAGTCTTTTCGTTAGGAAAGTGCATAGAATGTCATCTATACAAACAGAAATATCATGTTTGTTTGCCGCAGACCTCTAGCTTTCTCCTTAGAAAATACGAATGTGTAGAGCTGGTGTCTCCATGTGGACCCAATTAGTGTTTCCAAGCACAAAATTAAATGTTCCCTGATTAAAAACATTCAAAACAATAAAGTCCATGGATAATATCAGGAATACACAAACACAGAGTCTGTAGCAATATCTGGGATTGAGTTAGCCACAACAAAACCGGATATTTCCGGTTTCAACCAGTCATATTCGGACAAAGTAGTGTGGAATTTGTATGCAATGGACCGAGAAAATCACGGTGAAAATGGTTTTGGAGAACAGGAAAGTCTTTTCATAAGGCAAGTGCATAAAATGTCATCTATACAAACATAAATATCATGTTTGTTTATCGCAGTTCCTCTAGGTTTCTTCCTAGAATATACGAAAGTGTGGAGCTGGTGTCCCCATGATGAACCAATTAGTGTTTCAGCGGTACAAAATTAAATGTTCCCTGATAAAAAGCATTCAAAACACAAAAGTCCATCAATAATATCAGGAATACAAAAACACAGAGGCTGTAGCAATATTTCGGATTGAGTTAGCCAAAACAAAACCAGATATTTCTGGTTTCATCCAATCATATCCGGACAAAGTGGTTTGTAATTCGTATGCAATGGACCGAGAAAATCACAGTAGAAATGATTTTGGAAAAAAGCAAAGTCTTTTTGTTAGGCAAGTGCATAAAATGTCATCTATACAAACAGAAATATCATGTTTGTTTGCCGCATTTCCTCTAGCATTCTCCATAGAATATATGAATGTGTAGAGCTTTTGTCTCCATGTGGAAACAATTAGTGTTTCAATAGTACAAAAATAAATCTTCCCTGATAAGAAACATTCAAAACAATAAAGTCTGTGCATAATATCAGGGATACACAAACACAGAGGCGGTAACAATATCTGGGATTGAGTTAGCCAATAAAAAACCGGATATTTCCGGTTTCATCCAGTCATATCCGGACAAAGTGGTGTGGAATTCGTATGCAATGGACCGAGAAAATCACAGTAAAAATGGTTTGGAGAAAAGCAAAGTCTTTACGTTAGGAAAGTGCATAAAATGTCATCTAGACAAACAGAAATATCATGTTTGTTTGCCATAGTTCTTCTAGCTTTCTCCCTAAAAAATACGAATGTGTGCAGATGGTGTCACCATGATGAATCAATTAGTGTTTCAATGGTACAAAATGAAATGTTCCCTGATAAAAATATTCAAAACAATAAATTCCATCCATAATATCCAGAAAACCCAAACACAGAAGCTTTCACAATATTTCTGAATGAGTTATCCAAAACACAACCGTATATTCCGGTTTCATCCAGTCATATCCAGACAAAGTGGTGTGGAATTCCTATGCAATGGACCGAGAAAATCACAGTACAAATGGTTTTGGAGAAAAGCAAAGTCTTTTCGTTAGGCAAGTGCATAAAATGTCATCTATACAAACAGAAATATCATGTTTGTTTATCGCAGTTTCTCTAGGTTTCTCCCTAGAATATACGAAAGTGTGGAGCTGGTGTCCCCATGATGAACGAATTAGTGTTTCAACGGTACAAAATTAAATGTTCCCTGATAAAAAGCATTCAAAACACAAAAGTCCATCGATAATATCCAGAAAACACAAACAGAGAGGCTGTAGCAATATCTGGGATTGAGTTAGTCAAAACAAAACCGGATATTTCCGGTTTCATCCAGTCATATCCGGTCAACCTGGTGTGGAATTTGTATGCAATGGACCGAGAAAATCACAGTAAAAATCGTTTTGGAGAAAAGCAAAGTCTTTTCGTCAGGCAAGTGCATAAAATGTCATCTATACAAACAGAAATATCATGTTTGTTTGCCGCAGTTCCTCTAGCATTCTCCATAGAATATATGAATGTGTAGAGCTTTTGTCTCCATGTGGAAACAATTAGTGTTTCAACAGTACAAAATTAAATGTTCCCTGATAAAAAACATTCAAAACAAAAAAGTCTGTGCATAATATCAGGAACACAAAAACACAGAGGCGGTAACAATATCTGGGATTGTGTTAGCCAATACAAAACCGGATATTTCTGGTTTCATCCAGTCATATCCGGACAGGGTGGTGCGGAATTCGTAGGCAATGGACCGAGAAAATCACAGTACAAATGGTTTTGGAGAAAAGCAAAGTCTTTTCTTTAGGCAAGTGCATAAAATGTCATCGATACAAACAGAAATATCATGTTTGTTTGCCGTAGTTCTTCTAGCTTTCTCCCTAGAAAATACGAATGTGTATAGATGGTGTCCCCATGATGAACCAATTAGTGTTTGAACAGTACAAAATTAAATGTTCCCTGATAAAAACATTCATAACAAGAAAGTCCATCGTTAATATCCAGAAAACACAAACACAGAGGCTTTCACAATATTTTGGATTTACTTAGCCAAAACACAACCGGATATTTCTGGTTTCATCCAGTCATATCCGGACAAATCATTTGGAATTCGTATGGAATGGACAGAGAAAATCACAGTAAAAATGGTTATGGAGAAAAGCAAAGTCTTTTCGTTAGGCAAGTGCATAAAATGTCATCTATACAAACAGGAATATCATGTGTGTTTGCCGCAGTTCCTCTAGCTTTCTCCCTAGAAAATAGGACTGTGTAGAGCTGGTCTCTCCGTGTTGAACCAATTAGTGTTTCCAAGCACTAAATTAAATGTTCCCTGATTAAAAACATTCAAAACAATAAAGTCCATGGATAATATCAGGAATACACCAACACAGAGGCTGTAGCAATATCTGGGATTGAGTTAGCCAAAACAAAACCGGATATTTCTGGTTTCATCCAGTCATATCCGGACAGGGTGGTGCGGAATTCGTAGGCAATGGACCGAGAAAATCACAGTACAAATGGTTTTGGAGAAAAGCAAAGTCTTTTCTTTAGGCAAGTGCATAAAATGTCATCGATACAAACAGAAATATCATGTTTGTTTGCCGCAGTTCCTCGAGCTTTCTCCCTAGAAAATACGAATGTGTGGAGCTGGTGTCCCCATGATGAACCAATTAGTGTTTCAATGGTACATAATGTAATGTTCCCTGATAAAAACACTCAAAAAATAAAGTCCATCGATAGTATCCAGAAAACACAAACACAGAGGCTTTCACAATATTTCAGATTGAGTTAGCCTCAACACAACGGGATATTTTTGTTTGCATCCAGTCATATCCGGACAAACTGGTGCGGAATTCCTATGCAATGGACCGAGAAAATCACAGTACAAATGGTTTTGGAGAAAATCAACGTGTTTTCTTTCGACAAGTGCATAAAATCTCATCTATTCAAACAGAAATATCATGTTTGTTTGCCGCAGTTCCTCTAGCTTTCTCCCTAGAAAATAGGAATGTGTAGAGCTGGTGTCTCCGTGTGGAACCAATTAGTGTTTCCAAGCACAAAATTAAATGTTCCCTGATTAAAAACATTCAAAACAATAAAGTCCATGGATAATATCAGGAATACACAAACACAGAGGCTGTAGCAATATCTGGGATTGAGTTAGCCAAAACAAAACCGGATATTTCCGGTTTCATCCAGTCATATCCGGACAAAGTGGTGCGGAAGTCGTATGCAATGGACCGAGAAAATCACAGTAAAAATGGTTTTAGAGAGGAGCAAAGTCTTCTCATTAGGCAAGTGCATAAAATGTCATCTATACAAAAAAATATATCATTTTAGTTTGCCGCAGTTCCTCTAGCTTTCTCCCTAGAAAATACGAATATGTTCGCTGGTGTCTCCATGCCGAACCAATTACTGTATCCAAGCTCAAAATAAAATGTTCCCCAATAAAAAACATTCAAAAAAATAAAGTCCATGGATAATATCAGGAATACACCAACACAGAGGCTGTAGCAATACTTCGGATTGAGTTAGCCAAAACACAACCAGATATTTCTGGTTTCATCCAATCATATCCGGACAAAGTGGTGTGTAATTCATATGCAATGGACCGAGAAAATCACAGTACAAATGGTTTTGGAGAAAAGCAAAGTCTTTTCGTTAGGCAAGTGCATAAAATGTCATCTATACAAACAGAAATATCATGTTTGTTTGCCGCAGTTCCTCTAGCATTCTCCATAGAATATATGAATGTGTAGAGCTTTTGTCTCCATGTGGAAACAATTAGTGTTTGAACAGTACAAAATTAAATGTTCCCTGATAAAAAACATTCAAAACAAAAAAGTCTGTGCATAATATCAGGAACACAAAAACACAGAGGCGGTAACAATATCTGGGATTGTGTTAGCCAATACAAAACCGGATATTTCTGGTTTCATCCAGTCATATCCGGACAAAGTGGTGTGGAATTCGTATGCAATGGACCGAGAAAATCACAGTAAAAATGGTTTTGGAGAAAAGCAAAGTCTTTTCGTCAGGCAAGTGCATAAAATGTCATCCATACAAACAGAAATATCATGTTTGTTTGCCGTAGTTCTTCTAGCTTTCTCCCTAGAAAATACGAATGTGTATAGATGGTGTCCCCATGATGAACCAATTAGTGTTTGAACAGTACAAAATTAAATGTTCCCTGATAAAAACATTCATAACATGAAAGTCCATCGTTAATATCCAGAAAACACAAACACAGAGGCTTTCACAATATTTTGGATTTACTTAGCCAAAACACAACCGGATATTTCTGGTTTCATCCAGTCATATCCGGACAAATCATTTGGAATTCGTATGGAATGGACAGAGAAAATCACAGTAAAAATGGTTATGGAGAAAAGCAAAGTCTTTTCGTTAGGCAAGTGCATAAAATGTCATCTATACAAACAGGAATGTCATGTGTGTTTGCCGCAGTTCCTCTAGCTTTCTCCCTAGAAAATAGGACTGTGTAGAGCTGGTCTCTCCGTGTTGAACCAATTAGTGTTTCCAAGCACTAAATTAAATGTTCCCTGATTAAAAACATTCAAAACAATAAAGTCCATGGATAATATCAGGAATACACAAACACAGAGTCTGTAGCAATATCTGGAATTGAGTTAGCCAAAACAAAACCGGATATTTCCGGTTTTCTCCAGTCATATCCGGACAGGGTGGTGCGGAATTCGTAGGCAATGGACCGAGAAAATCACAGTACAAATGGTTTTGGAGAAAAGCAAAGTCTTTTCTTTAGGCAAGTGCATAAAATGTCATTGATACAAACAGAAATATCATGTTTGTTTGCCGCAGTTCCTCGAGCTTTCTCCCTAGAAAATACGAATGTGTGGAGCTGGTGTCCCCATGATGAACCAATTAGTGTTTCAATGGTACATAATGTAATGTTCCCTGATAAAAACACTCAAAAAATAAAGTCCATCGATAGTATCCAGAAAACACAAACACAGAGGCTTTCACAATATTTCAGATTGAGTTAGCCTCAACACAACGGGATATTTTTGTTTGCATCCAGTCATATCCGGACAAACTGGTGCGGAATTCCTATGCAATGGACCGAGAAAATCACAGTACAAATGGTTATGGAGAAAATCAACGTGTTTTCTTTCGACAAGTGCATAAAATCTCATCTATTCAAACAGAAATATCATGTTTGTTTGCCGCAGTTCCTCTAGCTTTCTCCCTAGAAAATAGGAATGTGTAGAGCTGGTGTCTCCGTGTGGAACCAATTAGTGTTTCCAAGCACAAAATTAAATGTTCCCTGATTAAAAACATTCAAAACAATAAAGTCCATGGATAATATCAGGAATACACAAACACAGAGGCTGTAGCAATATCTGGGATTGAGTTAGCCACAACAAAACCGGATATTTCCGGTTTCATCCAGTCATATCCGGACAAAGTGGTGCGGAAGTCGTATGCAATGGACCGAGAAAATCACAGTAAAAATGGTTTTAGAGAGGAGCAAAGTCTTCTCATTAGGCAAGTGCATAAAATGTCATCTATACAAAAAAATATATCATTTTAGTTTGCCGCAGTTCCTCTAGCTTTCTCCCTAGAAAATACGAATATGTTCAGCTGGTGTCTCCATGCCGAACCAATTACTGTATCCAAGCTCAAAATAAAATGTTCCCCAATAAAAAACATTCAAAAAAATAAAGTCCATGGATAATATCAGGAATACAATAACACAGAGGCTGTAGCAATACTTCGGATTGAGTTAGCCAAAACACAACCAGATATTTCTGGTTTCATCCAATCATATCCGGACAAAGTGGTGTGTAATTCATATGCAATGGACCGAGAAAATCACAGTACAAATGGTTTTGGAGAAAAGCAAAGTCTTTTCGTTAGGCAAGTGCATAAAATGTCATCTATACAAACAGAAATATCATGTTTGTTTGCCGCAGTTCCTCTAGCATTCTCCATAGAATATATGAATGTGTAGAGCTTTTGTCTCCATGTGGAAACAATTAGTGTTTCAACAGTACAAAATTAAATGTTCCCTGATAAAAAACATTCAAAACAAAAAAGTCTGTGCATAATATCAGGAACACAAAAACACAGAGGCGGTAACAATATCTGGGATTGTGTTAGCCAATACAAAACCGGATATTTCTGGTTTCATCCAGTCATATCCGGACAAAGTGGTGTGGAATTCGTATGCAATGGACCGAGAAAATCACAGTAAAAATGGTTTTGGAGAAAAGCAAAGTCTTTTCGTCAGGCAAGTGCATAAAATGTCATCCATACAAACAGAAATATCATGTTTGTTTGCCGTAGTTCTTCTAGCTTTCTCCCTAGAAAATACGAATGTGTATAGATGGTGTCCCCATGATGAACCAATTAGTGTTTGAACAGTACAAAATTAAATGTTCCCTGATAAAAACATTCATAACAAGAAAGTCCATCGTTAATATCCAGAAAACACAAACACAGAGGCTTTCACAATATTTTGGATTTACTTAGCCAAAACACAACTGGATATTTCTGGTTTCATCCAGACATATCCGGACAAATCATTTGGAATTCGTATGGAATGGACAGAGAAAATCACAGTAAAAATGGTTATGGAGAAAAGCAAAGTCTTTTCGTTAGGCAAGTGCATAAAATGTCATCTATACAAACAGGAACATCATGTGTGTTTGCCGCAGTTCCTCTAGCTTTCTCCCTAGAAAATAGGAATGTGTAGAGCTGGTCTCTCCGGGTTGAACCAATTAGTGTTTCCAAGCACTAAATTAAATGTTCCCTGATTAAAAACATTCAAAACAATAAAGTCCATGGATAATATCAGGAATACACAAACACAGAGGCTGTAGCAATATCTGGGATTGAGTTAGCCAAAACAAAACCGGATATTTCCGGTTTCATCCAGTCATATCCGGACAGGGTGGTGCGGAATTCGTAGGCAATGGACCGAGAAAATCACAGTACAAATGGTTTTGGAGAAAAGCAAAGTCTTTTCTTTAGGCAAGTGCATAAAATGTCATCGATACAAACAGAAATATCATGTTTGTTTGCCGCAGTTCCTCGAGCTTTCTCCCTAGAAAATACGAATGTGTGGAGCTGGTGTCCCCATGATGAACCAATTAGTGTTTCAATGGTACATAATGTAATGTTCCCTGATAAAAACACTCAAAAAATAAAGTCCATCGATAGTATCCAGAAAACACAAACACAGAGGCTTTCACAATATTTCAGATTGAGTTAGCCTCATCACAACGGGATATTTTTGTTTGCATCCAGTCATATCCGGACAAACTGGTGCAGAATTCCTATGCAATGGACCGAGAAAATCACAGTACAAATGGTTTTGGAGAAAATCAACGTGTTTTCTTTCGACAAGTGCATAAAATCTCATCTATTCAAACAGAAATATCATGTTTGTTTGCCGCAGTTCCTCTAGCTTTCTCCCTAGAAAATAGGAATGTGTAGAGCTGGTGTCTCCGTGTGGAACCAATTAGTGTTTCCAAGCACAAAATTAAATGTTCCCTGATTAAAAACATTCAAAACAATAAAGTCCATGGATAATATCAGGAATACACAAACACAGAGGCTGTAGCAATATCTGGGATTGAGTTAGCCAAAACAAAACCGGATATTTCCGGTTTCATCCAGTCATATCCGGACAAAGTGGTGCGGAAGTCGTATGCAATGGACCGAGAAAATCACAGTAAAAATGGTTTTAGAGAGGAGCAAAGTCTTCTCATTAGGCAAGTGCATAAAATGTCATCTGTACAAAAAAATATATCATTTTAGTTTGCCGCAGTTCCTCTAGCTTTCTCCCTAGAAAATAGGAATGTGTAGAGCTGGTGTCTCCGTGTGGAACCAATTAGTGTTTCCAAGCACAAAATTAAATGTTCCCTGATTAAAAACATTCAAAACAATAAAGTCCATGGATAATATCAGGAATACACAAACACAGAGGCTGTAGCAATATCTGGGATTGAGTTAGCCACAACAAAACCGGATATTTCCGGTTTCATCCAGTCATATCCGGACAAAGTGGTGCGGAAGTCGTATGCAATGGACCGAGAAAATCACAGTAAAAATGGTTTTAGAGAGGAGCAAAGTCTTCTCATTAGGCAAGTGCATAAAATGTCATCTATACAAAAAAATATATCATTTTAGTTTGCCGCAGTTCCTCTAGCTTTCTCCCTAGAAAATACGAATATGTTCAGCTGGTGTCTCCATGCCGAACCAATTACTGTATCCAAGCTCAAAATAAAATGTTCCCCAATAAAAAACATTCAAAAAAATAAAGTCCATGGATAATATCAGGAATACAATAACACAGAGGCGGTAGCAATACTTCGGATTGAGTTAGCCAAAACACAACCAGATATTTCTGGTTTCATCCAATCATATCCGGACAAAGTGGTGTGTAATTCATATGCAATGGACCGAGAAAATCACAGTACAAATGGTTTTGGAGAAAAGCAAAGTCTTTTCGTTAGGCAAGTGCATAAAATGTCATCTATACAAACAGAAATATCATGTTTGTTTGCCGCAGTTCCTCTAGCATTCTCCATAGAATATATGAATGTGTAGAGCTTTTGTCTCCATGTGGAAACAATTAGTGTTTCAACAGTACAAAATTAAATGTTCCCTGATAAAAAACATTCAAAACAAAAAAGTCTGTGCATAATATCAGGAACACAAAAACACAGAGGCGGTAACAATATCTGGGATTGTGTTAGCCAATACAAAACCGGATATTTCTGGTTTCATCCAGTCATATCCGGACAAAGTGGTGTGGAATTCGTATGCAATGGACCGAGAAAATCACAGTAAAAATGGTTTTGGAGAAAAGCAAAGTCTTTTCGTCAGGCAAGTGCATAAAATGTCATCCATACAAACAGAAATATCATGTTTGTTTGCCGTAGTTCTTCTAGCTTTCTCCCTAGAAAATACGAATGTGTATAGATGGTGTCCCCATGATGAACCAATTAGTGTTTGAACAGTACAAAATTAAATGTTCCCTGATAAAAACATTCATAACAAGAAAGTCCATTGTTAATATCCAGAAAACACAAACACAGAGGCTTTCACAATATTTTGGATTTACTTAGCCAAAACACAACTGGATATTTCTGGTTTCATCCAGACATATCCGGACAAATCATTTGGAATTCGTATGGAATGGACAGAGAAAATCACAGTAAAAATGGTTATGGAGAAAAGCAAAGTCTTTTCGTTAGGCAAGTGCATAAAATGTCATCTATACAAACAGGAACATCATGTGTGTTTGCCGCAGTTCCTCTAGCTTTCTCCCTAGAAAATAGGAATGTGTAGAGCTGGTCTCTCCGTGTTGAACCAATTAGTGTTTCCAAGCACTAAATTAAATGTTCCCTGATTAAAAACATTCAAAACAATAAAGTCCATGGATAATATCAGGAATACACAAACACAGAGTCTGTAGCAATATCTGGGATTGAGTTAGCCAAAACAAAACCGGATATTTCCGGTTTCATCCAGTCATATCCGGACAGGGTGGTGCGGAATTCGTAGGCAATGGACCGAGAAAATCACAGTACAAATGGTTTTGGAGAAAAGCAAAGTCTTTTCTTTAGGCAAGTGCATAAAATGTCATCGATACAAACAGAAATATCATGTTTGTTTGCCGCAGTTCCTCGAGCTTTCTCCCTAGAAAATACGAATGTGTGGAGCTGGTGTCCCCATGATGAACCAATTAGTGTTTCAATGGTACATAATGTAATGTTCCCTGATAAAAACACTCAAAAAATAAAGTCCATCGATAGTATCCAGAAAACACAAACACAGAGGCTTTCACAATATTTCAGATTGAGTTAGCCTCATCACAACGGGATATTTTTGTTTGCATCCAGTCATATCCGGACAAACTGGTGCGGAATTCCTATGCAATGGACCGAGAAAATCACAGTACAAATGGTTTTGGAGAAAATCAACGTGTTTTCTTTCGACAAGTGCATAAAATCTCATCTATTCAAACAGAAATATCATGTTTGTTTGCCGCAGTTCCTCTAGCTTTCTCCCTAGAAAATAGGAATGTGTAGAGCTGGTGTCTCCGTGTGGAACCAATTAGTGTTTCCAAGCACAAAATTAAATGTTCCCTGATTAAAAACATTCAAAACAATAAAGTCCATGGATAATATCAGGAATACACAAACACAGAGGCTGTAGCAATATCTGGGATTGAGTTAGCCAAAACAAAACCGGATATTTCCGGTTTCATCCAGTCATATCCGGACAAAGTGGTGCGGAAGTCGTATGCAATGGACCGAGAAAATCACAGTAAAAATGGTTTTAGAGAGGAGCAAAGTCTTCTCATTAGGCAAGTGCATAAAATGTCATCTATACAAAAAAATATATCATTTTAGTTTGCCGCAGTTCCTCTAGCTTTCTCCCTAGAAAATAGGAATGTGTAGAGCTGGTGTCTCCGTGTGGAACCAATTAGTGTTTCCAAGCACAAAATTAAATGTTCCCTGATTAAAAACATTCAAAACAATAAAGTCCATGGATAATATCAGGAATACACAAACACAGAGGCTGTAGCAATATCTGGGATTGAGTTAGCCACAACAAAACCGGATATTTCCGGTTTCATCCAGTCATATCCGGACAAAGTGGTGCGGAAGTCGTATGCAATGGACCGAGAAAATCACAGTAAAAATGGTTTTAGAGAGGAGCAAAGTCTTCTCATTAGGCAAGTGCATAAAATGTCATCTATACAAAAAAATATATCATTTTAGTTTGCCGCAGTTCCTCTAGCTTTCTCCCTAGAAAATACGAATATGTTCAGCTGGTGTCTCCATGCCGAACCAATTACTGTATCCAAGCTCAAAATAAAATGTTCCCCAATAAAAAACATTCAAAAAAATAAAGTCCATGGATAATATCAGGAATACAATAACACAGAGGCTGTAGCAATACTTCGGATTGAGTTAGCCAAAACACAACCAGATATTTCTGGTTTCATCCAATCATATCCGGACAAAGTGGTGTGTAATTCATATGCAATGGACCGAGAAAATCACAGTACAAATGGTTTTGGAGAAAAGCAAAGTCTTTTCGTTAGGCAAGTGCATAAAATGTCATCTATACAAACAGAAATATCATGTTTGTTTGCCGCAGTTCCTCTAGCATTCTCCATAGAATATATGAATGTGTAGAGCTTTTGTCTCCATGTGGAAACAATTAGTGTTTGAACAGTACAAAATTAAATGTTCCCTGATAAAAAACATTCAAAACAAAAAAGTCTGTGCATAATATCAGGAACACAAAAACACAGAGGCGGTAACAATATCTGGGATTGTGTTAGCCAATACAAAACCGGATATTTCTGGTTTCATCCAGTCATATCCGGACAAAGTGGTGTGGAATTCGTATGCAATGGACCGAGAAAATCACAGTAAAAATGGTTTTGGAGAAAAGCAAAGTCTTTTCGTCAGGCAAGTGCATAAAATGTCATCCATACAAACAGAAATATCATGTTTGTTTGCCGTAGTTCTTCTAGCTTTCTCCCTAGAAAATACGAATGTGTATAGATGGTGTCCCCATGATGAACCAATTAGTGTTTGAACAGTACAAAATTAAATGTTCCCTGATAAAAACATTCATAACAAGAAAGTCCATCGTTAATATCCAGAAAACACAAACACAGAGGCTTTCACAATATTTTGGATTTACTTAGCCAAAACACAACTGGATATTTCTGGTTTCATCCAGTCATATCCGGACAAATCATTTGGAATTCGTATGGAATGGACAGAGAAAATCAGAGTAAAAATGGTTATGGAGAAAAGCAAAGTCTTTTCGTTAGGCAAGTGCATAAAATGTCATCTATACAAACAGGAATATCATGTGTGTTTGCCGCAGTTCCTCTAGCTTTCTCCCTAGAAAATAGGAATGTGTAGAGCTGGTCTCTCCGTGTTGAACCAATTAGTGTTTCCAAGCACTAAATTAAATGTTCCCTGATTAAAAACATTCAAAACAATAAAGTCCATGGATAATATCAGGAATACACAAACACAGAGGCTGTAGCAATATCTGGGATTGAGTTAGCCAAAACAAAACCGGATATTTCCGGTTTCATCCAGTCATATCCGGACAGGGTGGTGCGGAATTCGTAGGCAATGGACCGAGAAAATCACAGTACAAATGGTTTTGGAGAAAAGCAAAGTCTTTTCTTTAGGCAAGTGCATAAAATGTCATCGATACAAACAGAAATATCATGTTTGTTTGCCACAGTTCCTCGAGCTTTCTCCCTAGAAAATACGAATGTGTGGAGCTGGTGTCCCCATGATGAACCAATTAGTGTTTCAATGGTACATAATGTAATGTTCCCTGATAAAAACACTCAAAAAATAAAGTCCATCGATAGTATCCAGAAAACACAAACACAGAGGCTTTCACAATATTTCAGATTGAGTTAGCCTCAACACAACGGGATATTTTTGTTTGCATCCAGTCATATCCGGACAAACTGGTGCGGAATTCCTATGCAATGGACCGAGAAAATCACAGTACAAATGGTTTTGGAGAAAATCAACGTGTTTTCTTTCGACAAGTGCATAAAATCTCATCTATTCAAACAGAAATATCATGTTTGTTTGCCGCAGTTCCTCTAGCTTTCTCCCTAGAAAATAGGAATGTGTAGAGCTGGTGTCTCCGTGTGGAACCAATTAGTGTTTCCAAGCACAAAATTAAATGTTCCCTGATTAAAAACATTCAAAACAATAAAGTCCATGGATAATATCAGGAATACACAAACACAGAGGCTGTAGCAATATCTGGGATTGAGTTAGCCAAAACAAAACCGGATATTTCCGGTTTCATCCAGTCATATCCGGACAAAGTGGTGCGGAAGTCATATGCAATGGACCGAGAAAATCACAGTGAAAATGGTTTTAGAGAGGAGCAAAGTCTTTTCATTAGGCAAGTGCATAAAATGTCATCTATACAAAAAAATATATCATTTTAGTTTGCCGCAGTTCCTCTAGCTTTCTCCCTAGAAAATACGAATATGTTCAGCTGGTGTCTCCATGCCGAACCAATTACTGTATCCAAGCTCAAAATAAAATGTTCCCCAATAAAAAACATTCAAAAAAATAAAGTCCATGGATAATATCAGGAATACAATAACACAGAGGCTGTAGCAATACTTCGGATTGAGTTAGCCAAAACACAACCAGATATTTCTGGTTTCATCCAATCATATCCGGACAAAGTGGTGTGTAATTCATATGCAATGGACCGAGAAAATCACAGTACAAATGGTTTTGGAGAAAAGCAAAGTCTTTTCGTTAGGCAAGTGCATAAAATGTCATCTATACAAACAGAAATATCATGTTTGTTTGCCGCAGTTCCTCTAGCATTCTCCATAGAATATATGAATGTGTAGAGCTTTTGTCTCCATGTGGAAACAATTAGTGTTTCAACAGTACAAAATTAAATGTTCCCTGATAAAAAACATTCAAAACAAAAAAGTCTGTGCATAATATCAGGAACACAAAAACACAGAGGCGGTAACAATATCTGGGATTGTGTTAGCCAATACAAAACCGGATATTTCTGGTTTCATCCAGTCATATCCGGACAAAGTGGTGTGGAATTCGTATGCAATGGACCGAGAAAATCACAGTAAAAATGGTTTTGGAGAAAAGCAAAGTCTTTTCGTCAGGCAAGTGCATAAAATGTCATCCATACAAACAGAAATATCATGTTTGTTTGCCGTAGTTCTTCTAGCTTTCTCCCTAGAAAATACGAATGTGTATAGATGGTGTCCCCATGATGAACCAATTAGTGTTTGAACAGTACAAAATTAAATGTTCCCTGATAAAAACATTCATAACAAGAAAGTCCATCGTTAATATCCAGAAAACACAAACACAGAGGCTTTCACAATATTTTGGATTTACTTAGCCAAAACACAACCGGATATTTCTGGTTTCATCCAGTCACATCCGGACAGGTTGGTGCGGAATTCGTAGGCAATGGACCGAGAAAATCACAGTACAAATGGTTTTGGAGAAAAGCAAAGTCTTTTCTTTAGGCAAGTGCATAAAATGTCATCGATACAAACAGAAATATCATGTTTGTTTGCCGCAGTTCCTCGAGCTTTCTCCCTAGAAGATACGAATGTGTGGAGCTGGTGTCCCCATGATGAACCAATTAGTGTTTCAATGGTACATAATGTAATGTTCCCTGATAAAAACACTCAAAAAATAAAGTCCATCGATAGTATCCAGAAAACACAAACACAGAGGCTTTCACAGTATTTCAGATTGAGTTAGCCTCAACACAACGGGATATTTTTGTTTGCATCCAGTCATATCCGGACAAACTGGTGCGGAATTCCTATGCAATGGACCGAGAAAATCACAGTACAAATGGTTTTGGAGAAAATCAACGTGTTTTCTTTCGACAAGTGCATAAAATCTCATCTATTCAAACAGAAATATCATGTTTGTTTGCCGCAGTTCCTCTAGCTTTCTCCCTAGAAAATAGGAATGTGTAGAGCTGGTGTCTCCGTGTGGAACCAATTAGTGTTTCCAAGCACAAAATTAAATGTTTCCTGATTAAAAACATTCAAAACAATAAAGTCCATGGATAATATCAGGAATACACAAACACAGAGGCTGTAGCAATATCTGGGATTGAGTTAGCCACAACAAAACCGGATATTTCCGGTTTCATCCAGTCATATCCGGACAAAGTGGTGCGGAAGTCGTATGCAATGGACCGAGAAAATCACAGTAAAAATGGTTTTAGAGAGGAGCAAAGTCTTCTCATTAGGCAAGTGCATAAAATGTCATCTATACAAAAAAATATATCATTTTAGTTTGCCGCAGTTCCTCTAGCTTTCTCCCTAGAAAATACGAATATGTTCAGCTGGTGTCTCCATGCCGAACCAATTACTGTATCCAAGCTCAAAATAAAATGTTCCCCAATAAAAAACATTCAAAAAAATAAAGTCCATGGATAATATCAGGAATACAATAACACAGAGGCTGTAGCAATACTTCGGATTGAGTTAGCCAAAACACAACCAGATATTTCTGGTTTCATCCAATCATATCCGGACAAAGTGGTGTGTAATTCATATGCAATGGACCGAGAAAATCACAGTACAAATGGTTTTGGAGAAAAGCAAAGTCTTTTCGTTAGGCAAGTGCATAAAATGTCATCTATACAAACAGAAATATCATGTTTGTTTGCCGCAGTTCCTCTAGCATTCTCCATAGAATATATGAATGTGTAGAGCTTTTGTCTCCATGTGGAAACAATTAGTGTTTCAACAGTACAAAATTAAATGTTCCCTGATAAAAAACATTCAAAACAAAAAAGTCTGTGCATAATATCAGGAACACAAAAACACAGAGGCGGTAACAATATCTGGGATTGTGTTAGCCAATACAAAACCGGATATTTCTGGTTTCATCCAGTCATATCCGGACAAAGTGGTGTGGAATTCGTATGCAATGGACCGAGAAAATCACAGTAAAAATGGTTTTGGAGAAAAGCAAAGTCTTTTCGTCAGGCAAGTGCATAAAATGTCATCCATACAAACAGAAATATCATGTTTGTTTGCCGTAGTTCTTCTAGCTTTCTCCCTAGAAAATACGAATGTGTATAGATGGTGTCCCCATGATGAACCAATTAGTGTTTGAACAGTACAAAATTAAATGTTCCCTGATAAAAACATTCATAACAAGAAAGTCCATCGTTAATATCCAGAAAACACAAACACAGAGGCTTTCACAATATTTTGGATTTACTTAGCCAAAACACAACCGGATATTTCTGGTTTCATCCAGTCATATCCGGACAAATCATTTGGAATTCGTATGGAATGGACAGAGAAAATCACAGTAAAAATGGTTATGGAGAAAAGCAAAGTCTTTTCGTTAGGCAAGTGCATAAAATGTCATCTATACAAACAGGAATATCATGTGTGTTTGCCGCAGTTCCTCTAGCTTTCTCCCTAGAAAATAGGACTGTGTAGAGCTGGTCTCTCCGTGTTGAACCAATTAGTGTTTCCAAGCACTAAATTAAATGTTCCCTGATTAAAAACATTCAAAACAATAAAGTCCATGGATAATATCAGGAATACACAAACACAGAGTCTGTAGCAATATCTGGGATTGAGTTAGCCAAAACAAAACCGGATATTTCCGGTTTCATCCAGTCATATCCGGACAGGGTGGTGCGGAATTCGTAGGCAATGGACCGAGAAAATCACAGTACAAATGGTTTTGGAGAAAAGCAAAGTCTTTTCTTTAGGCAAGTGCATAAAATGTCATCGATACAAACAGAAATATCATGTTTGTTTGCCGCAGTTCCTCGAGCTTTCTCCCTAGAAGATACGAATGTGTGGAGCTGGTGTCCCCATGATGAACCAATTAGTGTTTCAATGGTACATAATGTAATGTTCCCTGATAAAAACACTCAAAAAATAAAGTCCATCGATAGTATCCAGAAAACACAAACACAGAGGCTTTCACAATATTTCAGATTGAGTTAGCCTCAACACAACGGGATATTTTTGTTTGCATCCAGTCATATCCGGACAAGCTGGTGCGGAATTCCTATGCAATGGACCGAGAAAATCACAGTACAAATGGTTTTGGAGAAAATCAACGTGTTTTCTTTCGACAAGTGCATAAAATCTCATCTATTCAAACAGAAATATCATGTTTGTTTGCCGCAGTTCCTCTAGCTTTCTCCCTAGAAAATAGGAATGTGTAGAGCTGGTGTCTCCGTGTGGAACCAATTAGTGTTTCCAAGCACAAAATTAAATGTTCCCTGATTAAAAACATTCAAAACAATAAAGTCCATGGATAATATCAGGAATACACAAACACAGAGGCTGTAGCAATATCTGGGATTGAGTTAGCCACAACAAAACCGGATATTTCCGGTTTCATCCAGTCATATCCGGACAAAGTGGTGCGGAAGTCGTATGCAATGGACCGAGAAAATCACAGTAAAAATGGTTTTAGAGAGGAGCAAAGTCTTCTCATTAGGCAAGTGCATAAAATGTCATCTATACAAAAAAATATATCATTTTAGTTTGCCGCAGTTCCTCTAGCTTTCTCCCTAGAAAATACGAATATGTTCAGCTGGTGTCTCCATGCCGAACCAATTACTGTATCCAAGCTCAAAATAAAATGTTCCCCAATAAAAAACATTCAAAAAAATAAAGTCCATGGATAATATCAGGAATACAATAACACAGAGGCTGTAGCAATACTTCGGATTGAGTTAGCCAAAACACAACCAGATATTTCTGGTTTCATCCAATCATATCCGGACAAAGTGGTGTGTAATTCATATGCAATGGACCGAGAAAATCACAGTACAAATGGTTTTGGAGAAAAGCAAAGTCTTTTCGTTAGGCAAGTGCATAAAATGTCATCTATACAAACAGAAATATCATGTTTGTTTGCCGCAGTTCCTCTAGCATTCTCCATAGAATATATGAATGTGTAGAGCTTTTGTCTCCATGTGGAAACAATTAGTGTTTCAACAGTACAAAATTAAATGTTCCCTGATAAAAAACATTCAAAACAAAAAAGTCTGTGCATAATATCAGGAACACAAAAACACAGAGGCGGTAACAATATCTGGGATTGTGTTAGCCAATACAAAACCGGATATTTCTGGTTTCATCCAGTCATATCCGGACAAAGTGGTGTGGAATTCGTATGCAATGGACAGAGAAAATCACAGTAAAAATGGTTTTGGAGAAAAGCAAAGTCTTTTCGTCAGGCAAGTGCATAAAATGTCATCCATACAAACAGAAATATCATGTTTGTTTGCCGTAGTTCTTCTAGCTTTCTCCCTAGAAAATACGAATGTGTATAGATGGTGTCCCCATGATGAACCAATTAGTGTTTGAACAGTACAAAATTAAATGTTCCCTGATAAAAACATTCATAACAAGAAAGTCCATCGTTAATATCCAGAAAACACAAACACAGAGGCTTTCACAATATTTTGGATTTACTTAGCCAAAACACAACCGGATATTTCTGGTTTCATCCAGTCATATCCGGACAAATCATTTGGAATTCGTATGGAATGGACAGAGAAAATCACAGTAAAAATGGTTATGGAGAAAAGCAAAGTCTTTTCGTTAGGCAAGTGCATAAAATGTCATCTATACAAACAGGAATATCATGTGTGTTTGCCGCAGTTCCTCTAGCTTTCTCCCTAGAAAATAGGAATGTGTAGAGCTGGTCTCTCCGTGTTGAACCAATTAGTGTTTCCAAGCACTAAATTAAATGTTCCCTGATTAAAAACATTCAAAACAATAAAGTCCATGGATAATATCAGGAATACACAAACACAGAGGCTGTAGCAATATCTGGGATTGAGTTAGCCAAAACAAAACCGGATATTTCCGGTTTCATCCAGTCATATCCGGACAGGGTGGTGCGGAATTCGTAGGCAATGGACTGAGAAAATCACAGTACAAATGGTTTTGGAGAAAAGCAAAGTCTTTTCTTTAGGCAAGTGCATAAAATGTCATCGATACAAACAGAAATATCATGTTTGTTTGCCGCAGTTCCTCGAGCTTTCTCCCTAGAAGATACGAATGTGTGGAGCTGGTGTCCCCATGATGAACCAATTAGTGTTTCAATGGTACATAATGTAATGTTCCCTGATAAAAACACTCAAAAAATAAAGTCCATCGATAGTATCCAGAAAACACAAACACAGAGGCTTTCACAATATTTCAGATTGAGTTAGCCTCAACACAACGGGATATTTTTGTTTGCATCCAGTCATATCCGGACAAACTGGTGCGGAATTCCTATGCAATGGACCGAGAAAATCACAGTACAAATGGTTTTGGAGAAAATCAACGTGTTTTCTTTCGACAAGTGCATAAAATCTCATCTATTCAAACAGAAATATCATGTTTGTTTGCCGCAGTTCCTCTAGCTTTCTCCCTAGAAAATAGGAATGTGTAGAGCTGGTGTCTCCGTGTGGAACCAATTAGTGTTTCCAAGCACAAAATTAAATGTTCCCTGATTAAAAACATTCAAAACAATAAAGTCCATGGATAATATCAGGAATACACAAACACAGAGGCTGTAGCAATATCTGGGATTGAGTTAGCCACAACAAAACCGGATATTTCCGGTTTCATCCAGTCATATCCGGACAAAGTGGTGCGGAAGTCGTATGCAATGGACCGAGAAAATCACAGTAAAAATGGTTTTAGAGAGGAGCAAAGTCTTCTCATTAGGCAAGTGCATAAAATGTCATCTATACAAAAAAATATATCATTTTAGTTTGCCGCAGTTCCTCTAGCTTTCTCCCTAGAAAATACGAATATGTTCAGCTGGTGTCTCCATGCCGAACCAATTACTGTATCCAAGCTCAAAATAAAATGTTCCCCAATAAAAAACATTCAAAAAAATAAAGTCCATGGATAATATCAGGAATACAATAACACAGAGGCTGTAGCAATACTTCGGATTGAGTTAGCCAAAACACAACCAGATATTTCTGGTTTCATCCAATCATATCCGGACAAAGTGGTGTGTAATTCATATGCAATGGACCGAGAAAATCACAGTACAAATGGTTTTGGAGAAAAGCAAAGTCTTTTCGTTAGGCAAGTGCATAAAATGTCATCTATACAAACAGAAATATCATGTTTGTTTGCCGCAGTTCCTCTAGCATTCTCCATAGAATATATGAATGTGTAGAGCTTTTGTCTCCATGTGGAAACAATTAGTGTTTCAACAGTACAAAATTAAATGTTCCCTGATAAAAAACATTCAAAACAAAAAAGTCTGTGCATAATATCAGGAACACAAAAACACAGAGGCGGTAACAATATCTGGGATTGTGTTAGCCAATACAAAACCGGATATTTCTGGTTTCATCCAGTCATATCCGGACAAAGTGGTGTGGAATTCGTATGCAATGGACCGAGAAAATCACAGTAAAAATGGTTTTGGAGAAAAGCAAAGTCTTTTCGTCAGGCAAGTGCATAAAATGTCATCCATACAAACAGAAATATCATGTTTGTTTGCCGTAGTTCTTCTAGCTTTCTCCCTAGAAAATACGAATGTGTATAGATGGTGTCCCCATGATGAACCAATTAGTGTTTGAACAGTACAAAATTAAATGTTCCCTGATAAAAACATTCATAACAAGAAAGTCCATCGTTAATATCCAGAAAACACAAACACAGAGGCTTTCACAATATTTTGGATTTACTTAGCCAAAACACAACCGGATATTTCTGGTTTCATCCAGTCATATCCGGACAAATCATTTGGAATTCGTATGGAATGGACAGAGAAAATCACAGTAAAAATGGTTATGGAGAAAAGCAAAGTCTTTTCGTTAGGCAAGTGCATAAAATGTCATCTATACAAACAGGAATATCATGTGTGTTTGCCGCAGTTCCTCTAGCTTTCTCCCTAGAAAATAGGACTGTGTAGAGCTGGTCTCTCCGTGTTGAACCAATTAGTGTTTCCAAGCACTAAATTAAATGTTCCCTGATTAAAAACATTCAAAACAATAAAGTCCATGGATAATATCAGGAATACACAAACACAGAGGCTGTAGCAATATCTGGGATTGAGTTAGCCAAAACAAAACCGGATATTTCCGGTTTCATCCAGTCATATCCGGACAGGGTGGTGCGGAATTCGTAGGCAATGGACCGAGAAAATCACAGTACAAATGGTTTTGGAGAAAAGCAAAGTCTTTTCTTTAGGCAAGTGCATAAAATGTCATCGATACAAACAGAAATATCATGTTTGTTTGCCGCAGTTCCTCGAGCTTTCTCCCTAGAAGATACGAATGTGTGGAGCTGGTGTCCCCATGATGAACCAATTAGTGTTTCAATGGTACATAATGTAATGTTCCCTGATAAAAACACTCAAAAAATAAAGTCCATCGATAGTATCCAGAAAACACAAACACAGAGGCTTTCACAATATTTCAGATTGAGTTAGCCTCAACACAACGGGATATTTTTGTTTGCATCCAGTCATATCCGGACAAACTGGTGCGGAATTCCTATGCAATGGACCGAGAAAATCACAGTACAAATGGTTTTGGAGAAAATCAACGTGTTTTCTTTCGACAAGTGCATAAAATCTCATCTATTCAAACAGAAATATCATGTTTGTTTGCCGCAGTTCCTCTAGCTTTCTCCCTAGAAAATAGGAATGTGTAGAGCTGGTGTCTCCGTGTGGAACCAATTAGTGTTTCCAAGCACAAAATTAAATGTTCCCTGATTAAAAACATTCAAAACAATAAAGTCCATGGATAATATCAGGAATACACAAACACAGAGGCTGTAGCAATATCTGGGATTGAGTTAGCCACAACAAAACCGGATATTTCCGGTTTCATCCAGTCATATCCGGACAAAGTGGTGCGGAAGTCGTATGCAATGGACCGAGAAAATCACAGTAAAAATGGTTTTAGAGAGGAGCAAAGTCTTCTCATTAGGCAAGTGCATAAAATGTCATCTATACAAAAAAATATATCATTTTAGTTTGCCGCAGTTCCTCTAGCTTTCTCCCTAGAAAATAGGAATGTGTAGAGCTGGTGTCTCCGTGTGGAACCAATTAGTGTTTCCAAGCACAAAATTAAATGTTCCCTGATTAAAAACATTCAAAACAATAAAGTCCATGGATAATATCAGGAATACACAAACACAGAGGCTGTAGCAATATCTGGGATTGAGTTAGCCACAACAAAACCGGATATTTCCGGTTTCATCCAGTCATATCCGGACAAAGTGGTGCGGAAGTCGTATGCAATGGACCGAGAAAATCACAGTAAAAATGGTTTTAGAGAGGAGCAAAGTCTTCTCATTAGGCAAGTGCATAAAATGTCATCTATACAAAAAAATATATCATTTTAGTTTGCCGCAGTTCCTCTAGCTTTCTCCCTAGAAAATACGAATATGTTCAGCTGGTGTCTCCATGCCGAACCAATTACTGTATCCAAGCTCAAAATAAAATGTTCCCCAATAAAAAACATTCAAAAAAATAAAGTCCATGGATAATATCAGGAATACAATAACACAGAGGCTGTAGCAATACTTCGGATTGAGTTAGCCAAAACACAACCAGATATTTCTGGTTTCATCCAATCATATCCGGACAAAGTGGTGTGTAATTCATATGCAATGGACCGAGAAAATCACAGTACAAATGGTTTTGGAGAAAAGCAAAGTCTTTTCGTTAGGCAAGTGCATAAAATGTCATCTATACAAACAGAAATATCATGTTTGTTTGCCGCAGTTCCTCTAGCATTCTCCATAGAATATATGAATGTGTAGAGCTTTTGTCTCCATGTGGAAACAATTAGTGTTTCAACAGTACAAAATTAAATGTTCCCTGATAAAAAACATTCAAAACAAAAAAGTCTGTGCATAATATCAGGAACACAAAAACACAGAGGTGGTAACAATATCTGGGATTGTGTTAGCCAATACAAAACCGGATATTTCTGGTTTCATCCAGTCATATCCGGACAAAGTGGTGTGGAATTCGTATGCAATGGACCGAGAAAATCACAGTAAAAATGGTTTTGGAGAAAAGCAAAGTCTTTTCGTCAGGCAAGTGCATAAAATGTCATCCATACAAACAGAAATATCATGTTTGTTTGCCGTAGTTCTTCTAGCTTTCTCCCTAGAAAATACGAATGTGTATAGATGGTGTCCCCATGATGAACCAATTAGTGTTTGAACAGTACAAAATTAAATGTTCCCTGATAAAAACATTCATAACAAGAAAGTCCATCGTTAATATCCAGAAAACACAAACACAGAGGCTTTCACAATATTTTGGATTTACTTAGCCAAAACACAACTGGATATTTCTGGTTTCATCCAGTCATATCCGGACAAATCATTTGGAATTCGTATGGAATGGACAGAGAAAATCACAGTAAAAATGGTTATGGAGAAAAGCAAAGTCTTTTCGTTAGGCAAGTGCATAAAATGTCATCTATACAAACAGGAATATCATGTGTGTTTGCCGCAGTTCCTCTAGCTTTCTCCCTAGAAAATAGGACTGTGTAGAGCTGGTCTCTCCGTGTTGAACCAATTAGTGTTTCCAAGCACTAAATTAAATGTTCCCTGATTAAAAACATTCAAAACAATAAAGTCCATGGATAATATCAGGAATACACCAACACAGAGGCTGTAGCAATATCTGGGATTGAGTTAGCCAAAACAAAACCGGATATTTCCGGTTTCATCCAGTCATATCCGGACAGGGTGGTGCGGAATTCATAGGCAATGGACCGAGAAAATCACAGTACAAATGGTTTTGGAGAAAAGCAAAGTCTTTTCTTTAGGCAAGTGCATAAAATGTCATCGATACAAACAGAAATATCATGTTTGTTTGCCGCAGTTCCTCGAGCTTTCTCCCTAGAAAATACGAATGTGTGGAGCTGGTGTCCCCATGATGAACCAATTAGTGTTTCAATGGTACATAATGTAATGTTCCCTGATAAAAACACTCAAAAAATAAAGTCCATCGATAGTATCCAGAAAACACAAACACAGAGGCTTTCACAATATTTCAGATTGAGTTAGCCTCAACACAACGGGATATTTTTGTTTGCATCCAGTCATATCCGGACAAACTGGTGCGGAATTCCTATGCAATGGACCGAGAAAATCACAGTACAAATGGTTTTGGAGAAAATCAACGTGTTTTCTTTCGACAAGTGCATAAAATCTCATCTATTGAAACAGAAATATCATGTTTGTTTGCCGCAGTTCCTCTAGCTTTCTCCCTAGAAAATAGGAATGTGTAGAGCTGGTGTCTCCGTGTGGAACCAATTAGTGTTTCCAAGCACAAAATTAAATGTTCCCTGATTAAAAACATTCAAAACAATAAAGTCCATGGATAATATCAGGAATACACAAACACAGAGGCTGTAGCAATATCTGGGATTGAGTTAGCCACAACAAAACCGGATATTTCCGGTTTCATCCAGTCATATCCGGACAAAGTGGTGCGGAAGTCGTATGCAATGGACCGAGAAAATCACAGTAAAAATGGTTTTAGAGAGGAGCAAAGTCTTCTCATTAGGCAAGTGCATAAAATGTCATCTATACAAAAAAAATATATCATTTTAGTTTGCCGCAGTTCCTCTAGCTTTCTCCCTAGAAAATAGGAATGTGTAGAGCTGGTGTCTCCGTGTGGAACCAATTAGTGTTTCCAAGCACAAAATTAAATGTTTCCTGATTAAAAACATTCAAAACAATAAAGTCCATGGATAATATCAGGAATACACAAACACAGAGGCTGTAGCAATATCTGGGATTGAGTTAGCCACAACAAAACCGGATATTTCCGGTTTCATCCAGTCATATCCGGACAAAGTGGTGCGGAAGTCGTATGCAATGGACCGAGAAAATCACAGTAAAAATGGTTTTAGAGAGGAGCAAAGTCTTCTCATTAGGCAAGTGCATAAAATGTCATCTATACAAAAAAATATATCATTTTAGTTTGCCGCAGTTCCTCTAGCTTTCTCCCTAGAAAATACGAATATGTTCAGCTGGTGTCTCCATGCCGAACCAATTACTGTATCCAAGCTCAAAATAAAATGTTCCCCAATAAAAAACATTCAAAAAAATAAAGTCCATGGATAATATCAGGAATACAATAACACAGAGGCTGTAGCAATACTTCGGATTGAGTTAGCCAAAACACAACCAGATATTTCTGGTTTCATCCAATCATATCCGGACAAAGTGGTGTGTAATTCATATGCAATGGACCGAGAAAATCACAGTACAAATGGTTTTGGAGAAAAGCAAAGTCTTTTCGTTAGGCAAGTGCATAAAATGTCATCTATACAAACAGAAATATCATGTTTGTTTGCCGCAGTTCCTCTAGCATTCTCCATAGAATATATGAATGTGTAGAGCTTTTGTCTCCATGTGGAAACAATTAGTGTTTCAACAGTACAAAATTAAATGTTCCCTGATAAAAAACATTCAAAACAAAAAAGTCTGTGCATAATATCAGGAACACAAAAACACAGAGGCGGTAACAATATCTGGGATTGTGTTAGCCAATACAAAACCGGATATTTCTGGTTTCATCCAGTCATATCCGGACAAAGTGGTGTGGAATTCGTATGCAATGGACCGAGAAAATCACAGTAAAAATGGTTTTGGAGAAAAGCAAAGTCTTTTCGTCAGGCAAGTGCATAAAATGTCATCCATACAAACAGAAATATCATGTTTGTTTGCCGTAGTTCTTCTAGCTTTCTCCCTAGAAAATACGAATGTGTATAGATGGTGTCCCCATGATGAACCAATTAGTGTTTGAACAGTACAAAATTAAATGTTCCCTGATAAAAACATTCATAACAAGAAAGTCCATCGTTAATATCCAGAAAACACAAACACAGAGGCTTTCACAATATTTTGGATTTACTTAGCCAAAACACAACTGGATATTTCTGGTTTCATCCAGTCATATCCGGACAAATCATTTGGAATTCGTATGGAATGGACAGAGAAAATCACAGTAAAAATGGTTATGGAGAAAAGCAAAGTCTTTTCGTTAGGCAAGTGCATAAAATGTCATCTATACAAACAGGAATATCATGTGTGTTTGCCGCAGTTCCTCTAGCTTTCTCCCTAGAAAATAGGAATGTGTAGAGCTGGTCTCTCCGTGTTGAACCAATTAGTGTTTCCAAGCACTAAATTAAATGTTCCCTGATTAAAAACATTCAAAACAATAAAGTCCATGGATAATATCAGGAATACACAAACACAGAGGCTGTAGCAATATCTGGGATTGAGTTAGCCAAAACAAAACCGGATATTTCCGGTTTCATCCAGTCATATCCGGACAGGGTGGTGCGGAATTCGTAGGCAATGGACCGAGAAAATCACAGTACAAATGGTTTTGGAGAAAAGCAAAGTCTTTTCTTTAGGCAAGTGCATAAAATGTCATCGATACAAACAGAAATATCATGTTTGTTTGCCGCAGTTCCTCGAGCTTTCTCCCTAGAAAATACGAATGTGTGGAGCTGGTGTCCCCATGATGAACCAATTAGTGTTTCAATGGTACATAATGTAATGTTCCCTGATAAAAACACTCAAAAAATAAAGTCCATCGATAGTATCCAGAAAACACAAACACAGAGGCTTTCACAATATTTCAGATTGAGTTAGCCTCAACACAACGGGATATTTTTGTTTGCATCCAGTCATATCCGGACAAACTGGTGCGGAATTCCTATGCAATGGACCGAGAAAATCACAGTACAAATGGTTTTGGAGAAAATCAACGTGTTTTCTTTCGACAAGTGCATAAAATCTCATCTATTGAAACAGAAATATCATGTTTGTTTGCCGCAGTTCCTCTAGCTTTCTCCCTAGAAAATAGGAATGTGTAGAGCTGGTGTCTCCGTGTGGAACCAATTAGTGTTTCCAAGCACAAAATTAAATGTTCCCTGATTAAAAACATTCAAAACAATAAAGTCCATGGATAATATCAGGAATACACAAACACAGAGGCTGTAGCAATATCTGGGATTGAGTTAGCCAAAACAAAACCGGATATTTCCGGTTTCATCCAGTCATATCCGGACAAAGTGGTGCGGAAGTCATATGCAATGGACCGAGAAAATCACAGTGAAAATGGTTTTAGAGAGGAGCAAAGTCTTCTCATTAGGCAAGTGCATAAAATGTCATCTATACAAAAAAATATATCATTTTAGTTTGCCGCAGTTCCTCTAGCTTTCTCCCTAGAAAATACGAATATGTTCAGCTGGTGTCTCCATGCTGAACCAATTACTGTATCCAAGCTCAAAATAAAATGTTCCCCAATAAAAAACATTCAAAAAAATAAAGTCCATGGATAATATCAGGAATACAATAACACAGAGGCTGTAGCAATACTTCGGATTGAGTTAGCCAAAACACAACCAGATATTTCTGGTTTCATCCAATCATATCCGGACAAAGTGGTGTGTAATTCATATGCAATGGACCGAGAAAATCACAGTACAAATGGTTTTGGAGAAAAGCAAAGTCTTTTCGTTAGGCAAGTGCATAAAATGTCATCTATACAAACAGAAATATCATGTTTGTTTGCCGCAGTTCCTCTAGCATTCTCTATAGAATATATGAATGTGTAGAGCTTTTGTCTCCATGTGGAAACAATTAGTGTTTCAACAGTACAAAATTAAATGTTCCCTGATAAAAAACATTCAAAACAAAAAAGTCTGTGCATAATATCAGGAACACAAAAACACAGAGGCGGTAACAATATCTGGGATTGTGTTAGCCAATACAAAACCGGATATTTCTGGTTTCATCCAGTCATATCCGGACAAAGTGGTGTGGAATTCGTATGCAATGGACCGAGAAAATCACAGTAAAAATGGTTTTGGAGAAAAGCAAAGTCTTTTCGTCAGGCAAGTGCATAAAATGTCATCCATACAAACAGAAATATCATGTTTGTTTGCCGTAGTTCTTCTAGCTTTCTCCCTAGAAAATACGAATGTGTATAGATGGTGTCCCCATGATGAACCAATTAGTGTTTGAACAGTACAAAATTAAATGTTCCCTGATAAAAACATTCATAACAAGAAAGTCCATCGTTAATATCCAGAAAACACAAACACAGAGGCTTTCACAATATTTTGGATTTACTTAGCCAAAACACAACCGGATATTTCTGGTTTCATCCAGTCACATCCGGACAGGGTGGTGCGGAATTCGTAGGCAATGGACCGAGAAAATCACAGTAAAAATGGTTTTGGAGAAAAGCAAAGTCTTTTCTTTAGGCAAGTGCATAAAATGTCATCGATACAAACAGAAATATCATGTTTGTTTGCCGCAGTTCCTCGAGCTTTCTCCCTAGAAGATACGAATGTGTGGAGCTGGTGTCCCCATGATGAACCAATTAGTGTTTCAATGGTACATAATGTAATGTTCCCTGATAAAAACACTCAAAAAATAAAGTCCATCGATAGTATCCAGAAAACACAAACACAGAGGCTTTCACAATATTTCAGATTGAGTTAGCCTCAACACAACGGGATATTTTTGTTTGCATCCAGTCATATCCGGACAAACTGGTGCGGAATTCCTATGCAATGGACCGAGAAAATCACAGTACAAATGGTTTTGGAGAAAATCAACGTGTTTTCTTTCGACAAGTGCATAAAATCTCATCTATTCAAACAGAAATATCATGTTTGTTTGCCGCAGTTCCTCTAGCTTTCTCCCTAGAAAATAGGAATGTGTAGAGCTGGTGTCTCCGTGTGGAACCAATTAGTGTTTCCAAGCACAAAATTAAATGTTCCCTGATTAAAAATATTCAAAACAATAAAGTCCATGGATAATATCAGGAATACACAAACACAGAGGCTGTAGCAATATCTGGGATTGAGTTAGCCACAACAAAACCGGATATTTCCGGTTTCATCCAGTCATATCCGGACAAAGTGGTGCGGAAGTCGTATGCAATGGACCGAGAAAATCACAGTGAAAATGGTTTTAGAGAGGAGCAAAGTCTTTTCATTAGGCAAGTGCATAAAATGTCATCTATACAAAAAAATATATCATTTTAGTTTGCCGCAGTTCCTCTAGCTTTCTCCCTAGAAAATACGAATATGTTCAGCTGGTGTCTCCATGCCGAACCAATTACTGTATCCAAGCTCAAAATAAAATGTTCCCCAATAAAAAACATTCAAAAAAATAAAGTCCATGGATAATATCAGGAATACAATAACACAGAGGCTGTAGCAATACTTCGGATTGAGTTAGCCAAAACACAACCAGATATTTCTGGTTTCATCCAATCATATCCGGACAAAGTGGTGTGTAATTCATATGCAATGGACCGAGAAAATCACAGTACAAATGGTTTTGGAGAAAAGCAAAGTCTTTTCGTTAGGCAAGTGCATAAAATGTCATCTATACAAACAGAAATATCATGTTTGTTTGCCGCAGTTCCTCTAGCATTCTCCATAGAATATATGAATGTGTAGAGCTTTTGTCTCCATGTGGAAACAATTAGTGTTTCAACAGTACAAAATTAAATGTTCCCTGATAAAAAACATTCAAAACAAAAAAGTCTGTGCATAATATCAGGAACACAAAAACACAGAGGCGGTAACAATATCTGGGATTGTGTTAGCCAATACAAAACCGGATATTTCTGGTTTCATCCAGTCATATCCGGACAAAGTGGTGTGGAATTCGTATGCAATGGACCGAGAAAATCACAGTAAAAATGGTTTTGGAGAAAAGCAAAGTCTTTTCGTCAGGCAAGTGCATAAAATGTCATCCATACAAACAGAAATATCATGTTTGTTTGCCGTAGTTCTTCTAGCTTTCTCCCTAGAAAATACGAATGTGTATAGATGGTGTCCCCATGATGAACCAATTAGTGTTTGAACAGTACAAAATTAAATGTTCCCTGATAAAAACATTCATAACAAGAAAGTCCATCGTTAATATCCAGAAAACACAAACACAGAGGCTTTCACAATATTTTGGATTTACTTAGCCAAAACACAACCGGATATTTCTGGTTTCATCCAGTCATATCCGGACAAATCATTTGGAATTCGTATGGAATGGACAGAGAAAATCACAGTAAAAATGGTTATGGAGAAAAGCAAAGTCTTTTCGTTAGGCAAGTGCATAAAATGTCATCTATACAAACAGGAATATCATGTGTGTTTGCCGCAGTTCCTCTAGCTTTCTCCCTAGAAAATAGGACTGTGTAGAGCTGGTCTCTCCGTGTTGAACCAATTAGTGTTTCCAAGCACTAAATTAAATGTTCCCTGATTAAAAACATTCAAAACAATAAAGTCCATGGATAATATCAGGAATACACAAACACAGAGGCTGTAGCAATATCTGGGATTGAGTTAGCCAAAACAAAACCGGATATTTCCGGTTTCATCCAGTCATATCCGGACAGGGTGGTGCGGAATTCGTAGGCAATGGACCGAGAAAATCACAGTACAAATGGTTTTGGAGAAAAGCAAAGTCTTTTCTTTAGGCAAGTGCATAAAATGTCATCGATACAAACAGAAATATCATGTTTGTTTGCCGCAGTTCCTCGAGCTTTCTCCCTAGAAGATACGAATGTGTGGAGCTGGTGTCCCCATGATGAACCAATTAGTGTTTCAATGGTACATAATGTAATGTTCCCTGATAAAAACACTCAAAAAATAAAGTCCATCGATAGTATCCAGAAAACACAAACACAGAGGCTTTCACAATATTTCAGATTGAGTTAGCCTCAACACAACGGGATATTTTTGTTTGCATCCAGTCATATCCGGACAAACTGGTGCGGAATTCCTATGCAATGGACCGAGAAAATCACAGTACAAATGGTTTTGGAGAAAATCAACGTGTTTTCTTTCGACAAGTGCATAAAATCTCATCTATTGAAACAGAAATATCATGTTTGTTTGCCGCAGTTCCTCTAGCTTTCTCCCTAGAAAATAGGAATGTGTAGAGCTGGTGTCTCCGTGTGGAACCAATTAGTGTTTCCAAGCACAAAATTAAATGTTCCCTGATTAAAAACATTCAAAACAATAAAGTCCATGGATAATATCAGGAATACACAAACACAGAGGCTGTAGCAATATCTGGGATTGAGTTAGCCACAACAAAACCGGATATTTCCGGTTTCATCCAGTCATATCCGGACAAAGTGGTGCGGAAGTCGTATGCAATGGACCGAGAAAATCACAGTAAAAATGGTTTTAGAGAGGAGCAAAGTCTTCTCATTAGGCAAGTGCATAAAATGTCATCTATACAAAAAAATATATCATTTTAGTTTGCCGCAGTTCCTCTAGCTTTCTCCCTAGAAAATACGAATATGTTCAGCTGGTGTCTCCATGCCGAACCAATTACTGTATCCAAGCTCAAAATAAAATGTTCCCCAATAAAAAACATTCAAAAAAATAAAGTCCATGGATAATATCAGGAATACAATAACACAGAGGCTGTAGCAATACTTCGGATTGAGTTAGCCAAAACACAACCAGATATTTCTGGTTTCATCCAATCATATCCGGACAAAGTGGTGTGTAATTCATATGCAATGGACCGAGAAAATCACAGTACAAATGGTTTTGGAGAAAAGCAAAGTCTTTTCGTTAGGCAAGTGCATAAAATGTCATCTATACAAACAGAAATATCATGTTTGTTTGCCGCAGTTCCTCTAGCATTCTCCATAGAATATATGAATGTGTAGAGCTTTTGTCTCCATGTGGAAACAATTAGTGTTTCAACAGTACAAAATTAAATGTTCCCTGATAAAAAACATTCAAAACAAAAAAGTCTGTGCATAATATCAGGAACACAAAAACACAGAGGCGGTAACAATATCTGGGATTGTGTTAGCCAATACAAAACCGGATATTTCTGGTTTCATCCAGTCATATCCGGACAAAGTGGTGTGGAATTCGTATGCAATGGACCGAGAAAATCACAGTAAAAATGGTTTTGGAGAAAAGCAAAGTCTTTTCGTCAGGCAAGTGCATAAAATGTCATCCATACAAACAGAAATATCATGTTTGTTTGCCGTAGTTCTTCTAGCTTTCTCCCTAGAAAATACGAATGTGTATAGATGGTGTCCCCATGATGAACCAATTAGTGTTTGAACAGTACAAAATTAAATGTTCCCTGATAAAAACATTCATAACAAGAAAGTCCATCGTTAATATCCAGAAAACACAAACACAGAGGCTTTCACAATATTTTGGATTTACTTAGCCAAAACACAACTGGATATTTCTGGTTTCATCCAGTCATATCCGGACAAATCATTTGGAATTCGTATGGAATGGACAGAGAAAATCACAGTAAAAATGGTTATGGAGAAAAGCAAAGTCTTTTCGTTAGGCAAGTGCATAAAATGTCATCTATACAAACAGGAATATCATGTGTGTTTGCCGCAGTTCCTCTAGCTTTCTCCCTAGAAAATAGGACTGTGTAGAGCTGGTCTCTCCGTGTTGAACCAATTAGTGTTTCCAAGCACTAAATTAAATGTTCCCTGATTAAAAACATTCAAAACAATAAAGTCCATGGATAATATCAGGAATACACAAACACAGAGTCTGTAGCAATATCTGGGATTGAGTTAGCCAAAACAAAACCGGATATTTCCGGTTTCATCCAGTCATATCCGGACAGGGTGGTGCGGAATTCGTAGGCAATGGACTGAGAAAATCACAGTACAAATGGTTTTGGAGAAAAGCAAAGTCTTTTCTTTAGGCAAGTGCATAAAATGTCATCGATACAAACAGAAATATCATGTTTGTTTGCCGCAGTTCCTCGAGCTTTCTCCCTAGACGATACGAATGTGTGGAGCTGGTGTCCCCATGATGAACCAATTAGTGTTTCAATGGTACATAATGTAATGTTCCCTGATAAAAACACTCAAAAAATAAAGTCCATCGATAGTATCCAGAAAACACAAACACAGAGGCTTTCACAATATTTCAGATTGAGTTAGCCTCAACACAACGGGATATTTTTGTTTGCATCCAGTCATATCCGGACAAACTGGTGCGGAATTCCTATGCAATGGACCGAGAAAATCACAGTACAAATGGTTTTGGAGAAAATCAACGTGTTTTCTTTCGACAAGTGCATAAAATCTCATCTATTCAAACAGAAATATCATGTTTGTTTGCCGCAGTTCCTCTAGCTTTCTCCCTAGAAAATAGGAATGTGTAGAGCTGGTGTCTCCGTGTGGAACCAATTAGTGTTTCCAAGCACAAAATTAAATGTTCCCTGATTAAAAACATTCAAAACAATAAAGTCCATGGATAATATCAGGAATACACAAACACAGAGGCTGTAGCAATATCTGGGATTGAGTTAGCCACAACAAAACCGGATATTTCCGGTTTCATCCAGTCATATCCGGACAAAGTGGTGCGGAAGTCGTATGCAATGGACCGAGAAAATCACAGTAAAAATGGTTTTAGAGAGGAGCAAAGTCTTCTCATTAGGCAAGTGCATAAAATGTCATCTATACAAAAAAATATATCATTTTAGTTTGCCGCAGTTCCTCTAGCTTTCTCCCTAGAAAATACGAATATGTTCAGCTGGTGTCTCCATGCCGAACCAATTACTGTATCCAAGCTCAAAATAAAATGTTCCCCAATAAAAAACATTCAAAAAAATAAAGTCCATGGATAATATCAGGAATACAATAACACAGAGGCTGTAGCAATACTTCGGATTGAGTTAGCCAAAACACAACCAGATATTTCTGGTTTCATCCAATCATATCCGGACAAAGTGGTGTGTAATTCATATGCAATGGACCGAGAAAATCACAGTACAAATGGTTTTGGAGAAAAGCAAAGTCTTTTCGTTAGGCAAGTGCATAAAATGTCATCTATACAAACAGAAATATCATGTTTGTTTGCCGCAGTTCCTCTAGCATTCTCCATAGAATATATGAATGTGTAGAGCTTTTGTCTCCATGTGGAAACAATTAGTGTTTCAACAGTACAAAATTAAATGTTCCCTGATAAAAAACATTCAAAACAAAAAAGTCTGTGCTTAATATCAGGAACACAAAAACACAGAGGCGGTAACAATATCTGGGATTGTGTTAGCCAATACAAAACCGGATATTTCTGGTTTCATCCAGTCATATCCGGACAAAGTGGTGTGGAATTCGTATGCAATGGACCGAGAAAATCACAGTAAAAATGGTTTTGGAGAAAAGCAAAGTCTTTTCGTCAGGCAAGTGCATAAAATGTCATCCATACAAACAGAAATATCATGTTTGTTTGCCGTAGTTCTTCTAGCTTTCTCCCTAGAAAATACGAATGTGTATAGATGGTGTCCCCATGATGAACCAATTAGTGTTTGAACAGTACAAAATTAAATGTTCCCTGATAAAAACATTCATAACAAGAAAGTCCATCGTTAATATCCAGAAAACACAAACACAGAGGCTTTCACAATGTTTTGGATTTACTTAGCCAAAACACAACCGGATATTTCTGGTTTCATCCAGTCATATCCGGACAAATCATTTGGAATTCGTATGGAATGGACAGAGAAAATCACAGTAAAAATGGTTATGGAGAAAAGCAAAGTCTTTTCGTTAGGCAAGTGCATAAAATGTCATCTATACAAACAGGAATATCATGTGTGTTTGCCGCAGTTCCTCTAGCTTTCTCCCTAGAAAATAGGACTGTGTAGAGCTGGTCTCTCCGTGTTGAACCAATTAGTGTTTCCAAGCACTAAATTAAATGTTCCCTGATTAAAAACATTCAAAACAATAAAGTCCATGGATAATATCAGGAATACACAAACACAGAGGCTGTAGCAATATCTGGGATTGAGTTAGCCAAAACAAAACCGGATATTTCCGGTTTCATCCAGTCATATCCGGACAGGGTGGTGCGGAATTCGTAGGCAATGGACCGAGAAAATCACAGTACAAATGGTTTTGGAGAAAAGCAAAGTCTTTTCTTTAGGCAAGTGCATAAAATGTCATCGATACAAACAGAAATATCATGTTTGTTTGCCGCAGTTCCTCGAGCTTTCTCCCTAGAAGATACGAATGTGTGGAGCTGGTGTCCCCATGATGAACCAATTAGTGTTTCAATGGTACATAATGTAATGTTCCCTGATAAAAACACTCAAAAAATAAAGTCCATCGATAGTATCCAGAAAACACAAACACAGAGGCTTTCACAATATTTCAGATTGAGTTAGCCTCAACACAACGGGATATTTTTGTTTGCATCCAGTCATATCCGGACAAACTGGTGCGGAATTCCTATGCAATGGACCGAGAAAATCACAGTACAAATGGTTTTGGAGAAAATCAACGTGTTTTCTTTCGACAAGTGCATAAAATCTCATCTATTGAAACAGAAATATCATGTTTGTTTGCCGCAGTTCCTCTAGCTTTCTCCCTAGAAAATAGGAATGTGTAGAGCTGGTGTCTCCGTGTGGAACCAATTAGTGTTTCCAAGCACAAAATTAAATGTTCCCTGATTAAAAACATTCAAAACAATAAAGTCCATGGATAATATCAGGAATACACAAACACAGAGGCTGTAGCAATATCTGGGATTGAGTTAGCCACAACAAAACCGGATATTTCCGGTTTCATCCAGTCATATCCGGACAAAGTGGTGCGGAAGTCGTATGCAATGGACCGAGAAAATCACAGTAAAAATGGTTTTAGAGAGGAGCAAAGTCTTCTCATTAGGCAAGTGCATAAAATGTCATCTATACAAAAAAATATATCATTTTAGTTTGCCGCAGTTCCTCTAGCTTTCTCCCTAGAAAATACGAATATGTTCAGCTGGTGTCTCCATGCCGAACCAATTACTGTATCCAAGCTCAAAATAAAATGTTCCCCAATAAAAAACATTCAAAAAAATAAAGTCCATGGATAATATCAGGAATACAATAACACAGAGGCTGTAGCAATACTTCGGATTGAGTTAGCCAAAACACAACCAGATATTTCTGGTTTCATCCAATCATATCCGGACAAAGTGGTGTGTAATTCATATGCAATGGACCGAGAAAATCACAGTACAAATGGTTTTGGAGAAAAGCAAAGTCTTTTCGTTAGGCAAGTGCATAAAATGTCATCTATACAAACAGAAATATCATGTTTGTTTGCCGCAGTTCCTCTAGCATTCTCCATAGAATATATGAATGTGTAGAGCTTTTGTCTCCATGTGGAAACAATTAGTGTTTCAACAGTACAAAATTAAATGTTCCCTGATAAAAAACATTCAAAACAAAAAAGTCTGTGCATAATATCAGGAACACAAAAACACAGAGGCGGTAACAATATCTGGGATTGTGTTAGCCAATACAAAACCGGATATTTCTGGTTTCATCCAGTCATATCCGGACAAAGTGGTGTGGAATTCGTATGCAATGGACCGAGAAAATCACAGTAAAAATGGTTTTGGAGAAAAGCAAAGTCTTTTCGTCAGGCAAGTGCATAAAATGTCATCCATACAAACAGAAATATCATGTTTGTTTGCCGTAGTTCTTCTAGCTTTCTCCCTAGAAAATACGAATGTGTATAGATGGTGTCCCCATGATGAACCAATTAGTGTTTGAACAGTACAAAATTAAATGTTCCCTGATAAAAACATTCATAACAAGAAAGTCCATCGTTAATATCCAGAAAACACAAACACAGAGGCTTTCACAATATTTTGGATTTACTTAGCCAAAACACAACCGGATATTTCTGGTTTCATCCAGTCATATCCGGACAAATCATTTGGAATTCGTATGGAATGGACAGAGAAAATCACAGTAAAAATGGTTATGGAGAAAAGCAAAGTCTTTTCGTTAGGCAAGTGCATAAAATGTCATCTATACAAACAGGAATATCATGTGTGTTTGCCGCAGTTCCTCTAGCTTTCTCCCTAGAAAATAGGACTGTGTAGAGCTGGTCTCTCCGTGTTGAACCAATTAGTGTTTCCAAGCACTAAATTAAATGTTCCCTGATTAAAAACATTCAAAACAATAAAGTCCATGGATAATATCAGGAATACACAAACACAGAGTCTGTAGCAATATCTGGGATTGAGTTAGCCAAAACAAAACCGGATATTTCCGGTTTCATCCAGTCATATCCGGACAGGGTGGTGCGGAATTCGTAGGCAATGGACTGAGAAAATCACAGTACAAATGGTTTTGGAGAAAAGCAAAGTCTTTTCTTTAGGCAAGTGCATAAAATGTCATCGATACAAACAGAAATATCATGTTTGTTTGCCGCAGTTCCTCGAGCTTTCTCCCTAGACGATACGAATGTGTGGAGCTGGTGTCCCCATGATGAACCAATTAGTGTTTCAATGGTACATAATGTAATGTTCCCTGATAAAAACACTCAAAAAATAAAGTCCATCGATAGTATCCAGAAAACACAAACACAGAGGCTTTCACAATATTTCAGATTGAGTTAGCCTCAACACAACGGGATATTTTTGTTTGCATCCAGTCATATCCGGACAAACTGGTGCGGAATTCCTATGCAATGGACCGAGAAAATCACAGTACAAATGGTTTTGGAGAAAATCAACGTGTTTTCTTTCGACAAGTGCATAAAATCTCATCTATTCAAACAGAAATATCATGTTTGTTTGCCGCAGTTCCTCTAGCTTTCTCCCTAGAAAATAGGAATGTGTAGAGCTGGTGTCTCCGTGTGGAACCAATTAGTGTTTCCAAGCACAAAATTAAATGTTCCCTGATTAAAAACATTCAAAACAATAAAGTCCATGGATAATATCAGGAATACACAAACACAGAGGCTGTAGCAATATCTGGGATTGAGTTAGCCACAACAAAACCGGATATTTCCGGTTTCATCCAGTCATATCCGGACAAAGTGGTGCGGAAGTCGTATGCAATGGACCGAGAAAATCACAGTAAAAATGGTTTTAGAGAGGAGCAAAGTCTTCTCATTAGGCAAGTGCATAAAATGTCATCTATACAAAAAAATATATCATTTTAGTTTGCCGCAGTTCCTCTAGCTTTCTCCCTAGAAAATACGAATATGTTCAGCTGGTGTCTCCATGCCGAACCAATTACTGTATCCAAGCTCAAAATAAAATGTTCCCCAATAAAAAACATTCAAAAAAATAAAGTCCATGGATAATATCAGGAATACAATAACACAGAGGCTGTAGCAATACTTCGGATTGAGTTAGCCAAAACACAACCAGATATTTCTGGTTTCATCCAATCATATCCGGACAAAGTGGTGTGTAATTCATATGCAATGGACCGAGAAAATCACAGTACAAATGGTTTTGGAGAAAAGCAAAGTCTTTTCGTTAGGCAAGTGCATAAAATGTCATCTATACAAACAGAAATATCATGTTTGTTTGCCGCAGTTCCTCTAGCATTCTCCATAGAATATATGAATGTGTAGAGCTTTTGTCTCCATGTGGAAACAATTAGTGTTTCAACAGTACAAAATTAAATGTTCCCTGATAAAAAACATTCAAAACAAAAAAGTCTGTGCATAATATCAGGAACACAAAAACACAGAGGCGGTAACAATATCTGGGATTGTGTTAGCCAATACAAAACCGGATATTTCTGGTTTCATCCAGTCATATCCGGACAAAGTGGTGTGGAATTCGTATGCAATGGACCGAGAAAATCACAGTAAAAATGGTTTTGGAGAAAAGCAAAGTCTTTTCGTCAGGCAAGTGCATAAAATGTCATCCATACAAACAGAAATATCATGTTTGTTTGCCGTAGTTCTTCTAGCTTTCTCCCTAGAAAATACGAATGTGTATAGATGGTGTCCCCATGATGAACCAATTAGTGTTTGAACAGTACAAAATTAAATGTTCCCTGATAAAAACATTCATAACAAGAAAGTCCATCGTTAATATCCAGAAAACACAAACACAGAGGCTTTCACAATATTTTGGATTTACTTAGCCAAAACACAACCGGATATTTCTGGTTTCATCCAGTCATATCCGGACAAATCATTTGGAATTCGTATGGAATGGACAGAGAAAATCACAGTAAAAATGGTTATGGAGAAAAGCAAAGTCTTTTCGTTAGGCAAGTGCATAAAATGTCATCTATACAAACAGGAATATCATGTGTGTTTGCCGCAGTTCCTCTAGCTTTCTCCCTAGAAAATAGGACTGTGTAGAGCTGGTCTCTCCGTGTTGAACCAATTAGTGTTTCCAAGCACTAAATTAAATGTTCCCTGATTAAAAACATTCAAAACAATAAAGTCCATGGATAATATCAGGAATACACAAACACAGAGTCTGTAGCAATATCTGGGATTGAGTTAGCCAAAACAAAACCGGATATTTCCGGTTTCATCCAGTCATATCCGGACAGGGTGGTGCGGAATTCGTAGGCAATGGACTGAGAAAATCACAGTACAAATGGTTTTGGAGAAAAGCAAAGTCTTTTCTTTAGGCAAGTGCATAAAATGTCATCGATACAAACAGAAATATCATGTTTGTTTGCCGCAGTTCCTCGAGCTTTCTCCCTAGACGATACGAATGTGTGGAGCTGGTGTCCCCATGATGAACCAATTAGTGTTTCAATGGTACATAATGTAATGTTCCCTGATAAAAACACTCAAAAAATAAAGTCCATCGATAGTATCCAGAAAACACAAACACAGAGGCTTTCACAATATTTCAGATTGAGTTAGCCTCAACACAACGGGATATTTTTGTTTGCATCCAGTCATATCCGGACAAACTGGTGCGGAATTCCTATGCAATGGACCGAGAAAATCACAGTACAAATGGTTTTGGAGAAAATCAACGTGTTTTCTTTCGACAAGTGCATAAAATCTCATCTATTCAAACAGAAATATCATGTTTGTTTGCCGCAGTTCCTCTAGCTTTCTCCCTAGAAAATAGGAATGTGTAGAGCTGGTGTCTCCGTGTGGAACCAATTAGTGTTTCCAAGCACAAAATTAAATGTTCCCTGATTAAAAACATTCAAAACAATAAAGTCCATGGATAATATCAGGAATACACAAACACAGAGGCTGTAGCAATATCTGGGATTGAGTTAGCCACAACAAAACCGGATATTTCCGGTTTCATCCAGTCATATCCGGACAAAGTGGTGCGGAAGTCGTATGCAATGGACCGAGAAAATCACAGTAAAAATGGTTTTAGAGAGGAGCAAAGTCTTCTCATTAGGCAAGTGCATAAAATGTCATCTATACAAAAAAATATATCATTTTAGTTTGCCGCAGTTCCTCTAGCTTTCTCCCTAGAAAATACGAATATGTTCAGCTGGTGTCTCCATGCCGAACCAATTACTGTATCCAAGCTCAAAATAAAATGTTCCCCAATAAAAAACATTCAAAAAAATAAAGTCCATGGATAATATCAGGAATACAATAACACAGAGGCTGTAGCAATACTTCGGATTGAGTTAGCCAAAACACAACCAGATATTTCTGGTTTCATCCAATCATATCCGGACAAAGTGGTGTGTAATTCATATGCAATGGACCGAGAAAATCACAGTACAAATGGTTTTGGAGAAAAGCAAAGTCTTTTCGTTAGGCAAGTGCATAAAATGTCATCTATACAAACAGAAATATCATGTTTGTTTGCCGCAGTTCCTCTAGCATTCTCCATAGAATATATGAATGTGTAGAGCTTTTGTCTCCATGTGGAAACAATTAGTGTTTCAACAGTACAAAATTAAATGTTCCCTGATAAAAAACATTCAAAACAAAAAAGTCTGTGCTTAATATCAGGAACACAAAAACACAGAGGCGGTAACAATATCTGGGATTGTGTTAGCCAATACAAAACCGGATATTTCTGGTTTCATCCAGTCATATCCGGACAAAGTGGTGTGGAATTCGTATGCAATGGACCGAGAAAATCACAGTAAAAATGGTTTTGGAGAAAAGCAAAGTCTTTTCGTCAGGCAAGTGCATAAAATGTCATCCATACAAACAGAAATATCATGTTTGTTTGCCGTAGTTCTTCTAGCTTTCTCCCTAGAAAATACGAATGTGTATAGATGGTGTCCCCATGATGAACCAATTAGTGTTTGAACAGTACAAAATTAAATGTTCCCTGATAAAAACATTCATAACAAGAAAGTCCATCGTTAATATCCAGAAAACACAAACACAGAGGCTTTCACAATGTTTTGGATTTACTTAGCCAAAACACAACCGGATATTTCTGGTTTCATCCAGTCATATCCGGACAAATCATTTGGAATTCGTATGGAATGGACAGAGAAAATCACAGTAAAAATGGTTATGGAGAAAAGCAAAGTCTTTTCGTTAGGCAAGTGCATAAAATGTCATCTATACAAACAGGAATATCATGTGTGTTTGCCGCAGTTCCTCTAGCTTTCTCCCTAGAAAATAGGACTGTGTAGAGCTGGTCTCTCCGTGTTGAACCAATTAGTGTTTCCAAGCACTAAATTAAATGTTCCCTGATTAAAAACATTCAAAACAATAAAGTCCATGGATAATATCAGGAATACACAAACACAGAGGCTGTAGCAATATCTGGGATTGAGTTAGCCAAAACAAAACCGGATATTTCTGGTTTCATCCAGTCATATCCGGACAGGGTGGTGCGGAATTCGTAGGCAATGGACCGAGAAAATCACAGTACAAATGGTTTTGGAGAAAAGCAAAGTCTTTTCTTTAGGCAAGTGCATAAAATGTCATCGATACAAACAGAAATATCATGTTTGTTTGCCGCAGTTCCTCGAGCTTTCTCCCTAGAAAATACGAATGTGTGGAGCTGGTGTCCCCATGATGAACCAATTAGTGTTTCAATGGTACATAATGTAATGTTCCCTGATAAAAACACTCAAAAAATAAAGTCCATCGATAGTATCCAGAAAACACAAACACAGAGGCTTTCACAATATTTCAGATTGAGTTAGCCTCAACACAACGGGATATTTTTGTTTGCATCCAGTCATATCCGGACAAACTGGTGCGGAATTCCTATGCAATGGACCGAGAAAATCACAGTACAAATGGTTTTGGAGAAAATCAACGTGTTTTCTTTCGACAAGTGCATAAAATCTCATCTATTGAAACAGAAATATCATGTTTGTTTGCCGCAGTTCCTCTAGCTTTCTCCCTAGAAAATAGGAATGTGTAGAGCTGGTGTCTCCGTGTGGAACCAATTAGTGTTTCCAAGCACAAAATTAAATGTTCCCTGATTAAAAACATTCAAAACAATAAAGTCCATGGATAATATAAGGAATACACAAACACAGAGGCTGTAGCAATATCTGGGATTGAGTTAGCCACAACAAAACCGGATATTTCCGGTTTCATCCAGTCATATCCGGACAAAGTGGTGCGGAAGTCGTATGCAATGGACCGAGAAAATCACAGTAAAAATGGTTTTAGAGAGGAGCAAAGTCTTTTCATTAGGCAAGTGCATAAAATGTCATCTATACAAAAAAATATATCATTTTAGTTTGCCGCAGTTCCTCTAGCTTTCTCCCTAGAAAATACGAATATGTTCAGCTGGTGTCTCCATGCCGAACCAATTACTGTATCCAAGCTCAAAATAAAATGTTCCCCAATAAAAAACATTCAAAAAAATAAAGTCCATGGATAATATCAGGAATACAATAACACAGAGGCTGTAGCAATACTTCGGATTGAGTTAGCCAAAACACAACCAGATATTTCTGGTTTCATCCAATCATATCCGGACAAAGTGGTGTGTAATTCATATGCAATGGACCGAGAAAATCACAGTACAAATGGTTTTGGAGAAAAGCAAAGTCTTTTCGTTAGGCAAGTGCATAAAATGTCATCTATACAAACAGAAATATCATGTTTGTTTGCCGCAGTTCCTCTAGCATTCTCCATAGAATATATGAATGTGTAGAGCTTTTGTCTCCATGTGGAAACAATTAGTGTTTCAACAGTACAAAATTAAATGTTCCCTGATAAAAAACATTCAAAACAAAAAAGTCTGTGCATAATATCAGGAACACAAAAACACAGAGGCGGTAACAATATCTGGGATTGTGTTAGCCAATACAAAACCGGATATTTCTGGTTTCATCCAGTCATATCCGGACAAAGTGGTGTGGAATTCGTATGCAATGGACCGAGAAAATCACAGTAAAAATGGTTTTGGAGAAAAGCAAAGTCTTTTCGTCAGGCAAGTGCATAAAATGTCATCCATACAAACAGAAATATCATGTTTGTTTGCCGTAGTTCTTCTAGCTTTCTCCCTAGAAAATACGAATGTGTATAGATGGTGTCCCCATGATGAACCAATTAGTGTTTGAACAGTACAAAATTAAATGTTCCCTGATAAAAACATTCATAACAAGAAAGTCCATCGTTAATATCCAGAAAACACAAACACAGAGGCTTTCACAATATTTTGGATTTACTTAGCCAAAACACAACCGGATATTTCTGGTTTCATCCAGTCATATCCGGACAAATCATTTGGAATTCGTATGGAATGGACAGAGAAAATCACAGTAAAAATGGTTATGGAGAAAAGCAAAGTCTTTTCGTTAGGCAAGTGCATAAAATGTCATCTATACAAACAGGAATATCATGTGTGTTTGCCGCAGTTCCTCTAGCTTTCTCCCTAGAAAATAGGACTGTGTAGAGCTGGTCTCTCCGTGTTGAACCAATTAGTGTTTCCAAGCACTAAATTAAATGTTCCCTGATTAAAAACATTCAAAACAATCAAGTCCATGGATAATATCAGGAATACACAAACACAGAGTCTGTAGCAATACCTGGGATTGAGTTAGCCAAAACAAAACCGGATATTTCTGGTTTCATCCAGTCATATCCGGACAGGGTGGTGCAGAATTCGTAGGCAATGGACCGAGAAAATCACAGTACAAATGGTTTTGGAGAAAAGCAAAGTCTTTTCTTTAGGCAAGTGCATAAAATGTCATCGATACAAACAGAAATATCATGTTTGTTTGCCGCAGTTCCTCGAGCTTTCTCCCTAGAAAATACGAATGTGTGGAGCTGGTGTCCCCATGATGAACCAATTAGTGTTTCAATGGTACATAATGTAATGTTCCCTGATAAAAACACTCAAAAAATAAAGTCCATCGATAGTATCCAGAAAACACAAACACAGAGGCTTTCACAATATTTCAGATTGAGTTAGCCTCAACACAACGGGATATTTTTGTTTGCATCCAGTCATATCCGGACAAACTGGTGCGGAATTCCTATGCAATGGACCGAGAAAATCACAGTACAAATGGTTTTGGAGAAAATCAACGTGTTTTCTTTCGACAAGTGCATAAAATCTCATCTATTCAAACAGAAATATCATGTTTGTTTGCCGCAGTTCCTCTAGCTTTCTCCCTAGAAAATAGGAATGTGTAGAGCTGGTGTCTCCGTGTGGAACCAATTAGTGTTTCCAAGCACAAAATTAAATGTTCCCTGATTAAAAACATTCAAAACAATAAAGTCCATGGATAATATCAGGAATACACAAACACAGAGGCTGTAGCAATATCTGGGATTGAGTTAGCCAAAACAAAACCGGATATTTCCGGTTTCATCCAGTCATATCCGGACAAAGTGGTGCGGAAGTCGTATGCAATGGACCGAGAAAATCACAGTAAAAATGGTTTTAGAGAGGAGCAAAGTCTTTTCATTAGGCAAGTGCATAAAATGTCATCTATACAAAAAAAATATATCATTTTAGTTTGCCGCAGTTCCTCTAGCTTTCTCCCTAGAAAATACGAATATGTTCAGCTGGTGTCTCCATGCCGAACCAATTACTGTATCCAAGCTCAAAATAAAATGTTCCCCAATTAAAAACATTCAAAAAAATAAAGTCCATGGATAATATCAGGAATACAATAACACAGAGGCTGTAGCAATACTTCGGATTGAGTTAGCCAAAACACAACCAGATATTTCTGGTTTCACCCAATCATATCTGGACAAAGTGGTGTGTAATTCATATGCAATGGACCGAGAAAATCACAGTACAAATGGTTTTGGAGAAAAGCAAAGTCTTTTCGTTAGGCAAGTGCATAAAATGTCATCTATACAAACAGAAATATCATGTTTGTTTGCCGCAGTTCCTCTAGCATTCTCCATAGAATATATGAATGTGTAGAGCTTTTGTCTCCATGTGGAAACAATGAGTGTTTCAACAGTACAAAATTAAATGTTCCCTGATAAAAAACATTCAAAACAAAAAAGTCTGTGCATAATATCAGGAACACAAAAACACAGAGGCGGTAACAATATCTGGGATTGTGTTAGCCAATACAAAACCGGATATTTCTGGTTTCATCCAGTCATATCCGGACAAAGTGGTGTGGAATTCGTATGCAATGGACCGAGAAAATCACAGTAAAAATGGTTTTGGAGAAAAGCAAAGTCTTTTCGTCAGGCAAATGCATAAAATGTCATCCATACAAACAGAAATATCATGTTTGTTTGCCGTAGTTCTTCTAGCTTTCTCCCTAGAAAATACGAATGTGTATAGATGGTGTCCCCATGATGAACCAATTAGTGTTTGAACAGTACAAAATTAAATGTTCCCTGATAAAAACATTCATAACAAGAAAGTCCATCGTTAATATCCAGAAAACACAAACACAGAGGCTTTCACAATATTTTGGATTTACTTAGCCAAAACACAACCGGATATTTCTGGTTTCATCCAGTCATATCCGGACAAATCATTTGGAATTCGTATGGAATGGACAGAGAAAATCACAGTAAAAATGGTTATGGAGAAAAGCAAAGTCTTTTCGTTAGGCAAGTGCATAAAATGTCATCTATACAAACAGGAATATCATGTGTGTTTGCCGCAGTTCCTCTAGCTTTCTCCCTAGAAAATATGACTGTGTAGAGCTGGTCTCTCCGTGTTGAACCAATTAGTGTTTCCAAGCACTAAATTAAATGTTCCCTGATTAAAAACATTCAAAACAATAAAGTCCATGGATAATATCAGGAATACACCAACACAGAGGCTGTAGCAATATCTGGGATTGAGTTAGCCAAAACAAAACCAGATATTTCTGGTTTCATCCAGTCATATCTGGACAGGGTGGTGCGGAATTCGTAGGCAATGGACCGAGAAAATCACAGTACAAATGGTTTTGGAGAAAAGCAAAGTCTTTTCTTTAGGCAAGTGCATAAAATGTCATCGATACAAACAGAAATATCATGTTTGTTTGCTGCAGTTCCTCGAGCTTTCTCCCTAGAAAATATGAATGTGTGGAGCTGGTGTCCCCATGATGAACCAATTAGTGTTTCAATGGTACATAATGTAATGTTCCCTGATAAAAACACTCAAAAAATAAAGTCCATCGATAGTATCCAGAAAACACAAACACAGAGGCTTTCACAATATTTCAGATTGAGTTAGCCTCAACACAACGGGATATTTTTGTTTGCATCCAGTCATATCCGGACAAACTGGTGCGGAATTCCTATGCAATGGACCGAGAAAATCACAGTAAAAATGGTTTTGGAGAAAATCAACGTGTTTTCTTTCGACAAGTGCATAAAACCTCATCTATTCAAACAGAAATATCATGTTTGTTTGCCGCAGTTCCTCTAGCTTTCTCCCTAGAAAATAGGAATGTGTAGAGCTGGTGTCTCCGTGTGGAACCAATTAGTGTTTCCAAGCACAAAATTAAATGTTCCCTGATTAAAAACATTCAAAACAATAAAGTCCATGGATAATATCAGGAATACACAAACACAGAGGCTGTAGCAATATCTGGGATTGAGTTAGCCAAAACAAAACCGGATATTTCCGGTTTCATCCAGTCATATCCGGACAAAGTGGTGCGGAAGTCGTATGCAATGGACCGAGAAAATCACAGTAAAAATGGTTTTGGAGAAAAGCAAAGTCTTTTCATTAGGCAAGTGCATAAAATGTCATCTATACAAAAAAAATATCATTTTAGTTTGCCGCAGTTCCTCTAGCTTTCTCCCTAGAAAATACGAATATGTTCAGCTGGTGTCTCCATGCCGAACCAACTACTGTATCCAAGCTCAAAATAAAATGTTCCCCAATAAAAAACATTCAAAAAAATAAAGTCCATGGATAATATCAGGAATACAATAACACAGAGGCTGTAGCAATACTTCGGATTGAGTTAGCCAAAACACAACCAGATATTTCTGGTTTCATCCAATCATATCCGGAGAAAGTGGTGTGTAATTCATATGCAATGGACCGAGAAAATCACAGTACAAATGGTTTTGGAGAAAAGCAAAGTCTTTTCGTTAGGCAAGTGCATAAAATGTCATCTATACAAACAGAAATATCATGTTTGTTTGCCGCAGTTCCTCTAGCATTCTCCATAGAATATATGAATGTGTAGAGCTTTTGTCTCCATGTGGAAACAATTAGTGTTTCAACAGTACAAAATTAAATGTTCCCTGATAAAAAACATTCAAAACAAAAAAGTCTGTGCATAAAATCAGGAACACAAAAACACAGAGGCGGTAACAATATCTGGGATTGTGTTAGCCAATACAAAACCGGATATTTCTGGTTTCATCCAGTCATATCCGGACAAAGTGGCGTGGAATTCGTATGCAATGGACCGAGAAAATCACAGTAAAAATGGTTTTGGAGAAAAGCAAAGTCTTTTCGTCAGGCAAGTGCATAAAATGTCATCCATACAAACAGAAATATCATGTTTGTTTGCCGTAGTTCTTCTAGCTTTCTCCCTAGAAAATACGAATGTGTATAGATGGTGTCCCCATGATGAACCAATTAGTGTTTGAACAGTACAAAATTAAATGTTCCCTGATAAAAACATTCATAACATGAAAGTCCATCGTTAATATCCAGAAAACACAAACACAGAGGCTTTCACAATATTTTGGATTTACTTAGCCAAAACACAACCGGATATTTCTGGTTTCATCCAGTCATATCCGGACAAATCATTTGGAATTCGTATGGAATGGACAGAGAAAATCACAGTAAAAATGGTTATGGAGAAAAGCAAAGTCTTTTCGTTAGGCAAGTGCATAAAATGTCATCTATACAAACAGGAATATCATGTGTGTTTGCCGCAGTTCCTCTAGCTTTCTCCCTAGAAAATATGACTGTGTAGAGCTGGTCTCTCCGTGTTGAACCAATTAGTGTTTCCAAGCACTAAATTAAATGTTCCCTGATTAAAAACATTCAAAACAATAAAGTCCATGGATAATATCAGGAATACACCAACACAGAGGCTGTAGCAATATCTGGGATTGAGTTAGCCAAAACAAAACCAGATATTTCTGGTTTCATCCAGTCATATCTGGACAGGGTGGTGCGGAATTCGTAGGCAATGGACCGAGAAAATCACAGTACAAATGGTTTTGGAGAAAAGCAAAGTCTTTTCTTTAGGCAAGTGCATAAAATGTCATCGATACAAACAGAAATATCATGTTTGTTTGCTGCAGTTCCTCGAGCTTTCTCCCTAGAAAATATGAATGTGTGGAGCTGGTGTCCCCATGATGAACCAATTAGTGTTTCAATGGTACATAATGTAATGTTCCCTGATAAAAACACTCAAAAAATAAAGTCCATCGATAGTATCCAGAAAACACAAACACAGAGGCTTTCACAATATTTCAGATTGAGTTAGCCTCAACACAACGGGATATTTTTGTTTGCATCCAGTCATATCCGGACAAACTGGTGCGGAATTCCTATGCAATGGACCGAGAAAATCACAGTAAAAATGGTTTTGGAGAAAATCAACGTGTTTTCTTTCGACAAGTGCATAAAACCTCATCTATTCAAACAGAAATATCATGTTTGTTTGCCGCAGTTCCTCTAGCTTTCTCCCTAGAAAATAGGAATGTGTAGAGCTGGTGTCTCCGTGTGGAACCAATTAGTGTTTCCAAGCACAAAATTAAATGTTCCCTGATTAAAAACATTCAAAACAATAAAGTCCATGGATAATATCAGGAATACACAAACACAGAGGCTGTAGCAATATCTGGGATTGAGTTAGCCAAAACAAAACCGGATATTTCCGGTTTCATCCAGTCATATCCGGACAAAGTGGTGCGGAAGTCGTATGCAATGGACCGAGAAAATCACAGTAAAAATGGTTTTGGAGAAAAGCAAAGTCTTTTCATTAGGCAAGTGCATAAAATGTCATCTATACAAAAAAAATATCATTTTAGTTTGCCGCAGTTCCTCTAGCTTTCTCCCTAGAAAATACGAATATGTTCAGCTGGTGTCTCCATGCCGAACCAACTACTGTATCCAAGCTCAAAATAAAATGTTCCCCAATAAAAAACATTCAAAAAAATAAAGTCCATGGATAATATCAGGAATACAATAACACAGAGGCTGTAGCAATACTTCGGATTGAGTTAGCCAAAACACAACCAGATATTTCTGGTTTCATCCAATCATATCCGGAGAAAGTGGTGTGTAATTCATATGCAATGGACCGAGAAAATCACAGTACAAATGGTTTTGGAGAAAAGCAAAGTCTTTTCGTTAGGCAAGTGCATAAAATGTCATCTATACAAACAGAAATATCATGTTTGTTTGCCGCAGTTCCTCTAGCATTCTCCATAGAATATATGAATGTGTAGAGCTTTTGTCTCCATGTGGAAACAATTAGTGTTTCAACAGTACAAAATTAAATGTTCCCTGATAAAAAACATTCAAAACAAAAAAGTCTGTGCATAAAATCAGGAACACAAAAACACAGAGGCGGTAACAATATCTGGGATTGTGTTAGCCAATACAAAACCGGATATTTCTGGTTTCATCCAGTCATATCCGGACAAAGTGGCGTGGAATTCGTATGCAATGGACCGAGAAAATCACAGTAAAAATGGTTTTGGAGAAAAGCAAAGTCTTTTCGTCAGGCAAGTGCATAAAATGTCATCCATACAAACAGAAATATCATGTTTGTTTGCCGTAGTTCTTCTAGCTTTCTCCCTAGAAAATACGAATGTGTATAGATGGTGTCCCCATGATGAACCAATTAGTGTTTGAACAGTACAAAATTAAATGTTCCCTGATAAAAACATTCATAACATGAAAGTCCATCGTTAATATCCAGAAAACACAAACACAGAGGCTTTCACAATATTTTGGATTTACTTAGCCAAAACACAACCGGATATTTCTGGTTTCATCCAGTCATATCCGGACAAATCATTTGGAATTCGTATGGAATGGACAGAGAAAATCACAGTAAAAATGGTTATGGAGAAAAGCAAAGTCTTTTCGTGAGGCAAGTGCATAAAATGTCATCTATACAAACAGGAATATCATGTGTGTTTGCCGCAGTTCCTCTAGCTTTCTCCCTAGAAAATAGGAATGTGTAGAGCTGGTCTCTCCGCGTTGAACCAATTAGTGTTTCCAAGCACTAAATTAAATGTTCCCTGATTAAAAACATTCAAAACAATAAAGTCCATGGATAATATCAGGAATACACAAACACAGAGTCTGTAGCAATACCCGGGATTGAGTTAGCCAAAACAAAACCGGATATTTCTGGTTTCATCCAGTCATATCCGGACAGGGTGGTGCGGAATTCGTAGGCAATGGACCGAGAAAATCACAGTACAAATGGTTTTGGAGAAAAGCAAAGTCTTTTCTTTAGGCAAGTGCATAAAATGTCATCGATACAAACAGAAATATCATGTTTGTTTGCCGCAGTTCCTCGAGCTTTCTCCCTAGAAAATACGAATGTGTGGAGCTGGTGTCCCCATGATGAACCAATTAGTGTTTCAATGGTACATAATGTAATGTTCCCTGATAAAAACACTCAAAAAATAAAGTCCATCGATAGTATCCAGAAAACACAAACACAGAGGCTTTCACAATATTTCAGATTGAGTTAGCCTCAACACAACGGGATATTTTTGTTTGCATCCAGTCATATCCGGACAAACTGGTGCGGAATTCCTATGCAATGGACCGAGAAAATCACAGTACAAATGGTTTTGGAGAAAATCAACGTGTTTTCTTTCGACAAGTGCATAAAATCTCATCTATTCAAACAGAAATATCATGTTTGTTTGCCGCAGTTCCTCTAGCTTTCTCCCTAGAAAATAGGAATGTGTAGAGCTGGTGTCTCCGTGTGGAACCAATTAGTGTTTCCAAGCACAAAATTAAATGTTCCCTGATTAAAAACATTCAAAACAATAAAGTCCATGGATAATATCAGGAATACACAAACACAGAGGCTGTAGCAATATCTGGGATTGAGTTAGCCACAACAAAACCGGATATTTCCGGTTTCATCCAGTCATATCCGGACAAAGTGGTGCGGAAGTCGTATGCAATGGACCGAGAAAATCACAGTAAAAATGGTTTTAGAGAGGAGCAAAGTCTTTTCATTAGGCAAGTGCATAAAATGTCATCTATACAAAAAAAATATATCATTTTAGTTTGCCGCAATTCCTCTAGCTTTCTCCCTAGAAAATACGAATATGTTCAGCTGGTGTCTCCATGCCGAACCAATTACTGTATCCAAGCTCAAAATAAAATGTTCCCCAATTAAAAACATTCAAAAAAATAAAGTCCATGGATAATATCAGGAATACAATAACACAGAGGCTGTAGCAATACTTCGGATTGAGTTAGCCAAAACACAACCAGATATTTCTGGTTTCACCCAATCATATCCGGACAAAGTGGTGTGTAATTCATATGCAATGGACCGAGAAAATCACAGTACAAATGGTTTTGGAGAAAAGCAAAGTCTTTTCGTTAGGCAAGTGCATAAAATGTCATCTATACAAACAGAAATATCATGTTTGTTTGCCGCAGTTCCTCTAGCATTCTCCATAGAATATATGAATGTGTAGAGCTTTTGTCTCCATGTGGAAACAATTAGTGTTTCAACAGTACAAAATTAAATGTTCCCTGATAAAAAACATTCAAAACAAAAAAGTCTGTGCATAATATCAGGAACACAAAAACACAGAGGCAGTAACAATATCTGGGATTGTGTTAGCCAATACAAAACCGGATATTTCTGGTTTCATCCAGTCATATCCGGACAAAGTGGTGTGGAATTCGTATGCAATGGACCGAGAAAATCACAGTAAAAATGGTTTTGGAGAAAAGCAAAGTCTTTTCATCAGGCAAGTGCATAAAATGTCATCCATACAAACAGAAATATCATGTTTGTTTGCCGTAGTTCTTCTAGCTTTCTCCCTAGAAAATACGAATGTGTATAGATGGTGTCCCCATGATGAACCAATTAGTGTTTGAACAGTACAAAATTAAATGTTCCCTGATAAAAACATTCATAACAAGAAAGTCCATCGTTAATATCCAGAAAACACAAACACAGAGGCTTTCACAATGTTTTGGATTTACTTAGCCAAAACACAACCGGATATTTCTGGTTTCATCCAGTCATATCCGGACAAATCATTTGGAATTCGTATGGAATGGACAGAGAAAATCACAGTAAAAATGGTTATGGAGAAAAGCAAAGTCTTTTCGTGAGGCAAGTGCATAAAATGTCATCTATACAAACAGGAATATCATGCGTGTTTGCCGCAGTTCCTCTAGCTTTCTCCCTAGAAAATAGGAATGTGTAGAGCTGGTCTCTCCGTGTTGAACCAATTAGTGTTTCCAAGCACTAAATTAAATGTTCCCTGATTAAAAACATTCAAAACAATAAAGTCCATGGATAATATCAGGAATACACAAACACAGAGGCTGTAGCCTTACCTGGGATTGAGTTAGCCAAAACAAAACCGGATATTTCTGGTTTCATCCAGGCATATCCGGACAGGGTGGTGCGGAATTCGTAGGCAATGGACCGAGAAAATCACAGTACAAATGGTTTTGGAGAAAAGCAAAGTCTTTTCTTTAGGCAAGTGCATAAAATCTCATCTATTCAAACAGAAATATCATGTTTGTTTGCCGCAGTTCCTCTAGCTTTCTCCCTAGAAAATAGGAATGTAGAGCTGGTGTCTCCGTGTGGAACCAATTAGTGTTTCCAAGCACAAAATTAAATGTTCCCTGATTAAAAACATTCAAAACAATAAAGTCCATGGATAATATCAGGAATACACAAACACAGAGGCTGTAGCAATATCTGGGATTGAGTTAGCCAAAACAAAACCGGATATTTCCGGTTTCATCCAGTCATATCCGGACAAAGTGGTGCGGAAGTCGTATGCAATGGACCGAGAAAATCACAGTAAAAATGGTTTTAGAGAGGAGCAAAGTCTTTTCATTAGGCAAGTGCATAAAATGTCATCTATACAAAAAAAATATATCATTTTAGTTTGCCGCAGTTCCTCTAGCTTTCTCCCTAGAAAATACGAATATGTTCAGCTGGTGTCTCCATGCCGAACCAATTACTGTATCCAAGCTCAAAATAAAATGTTCCCCAATAAAAAACATTCAAAAAAATAAAGTCCATGGATAATATCAGGAATACAATAACACAGAGGCTGTAGCAATACTTCGGATTGAGTTAGCCAAAACACAACCAGATATTTCTGGTTTCATCCAATCATATCTGGACAAAGTGGTGTGTAATTCATATGCAATGGACCGAGAAAATCACAGTACAAATGGTTTTGGAGAAAAGCAAAGTCTTTTCGTTAGGCAAGTGCATAAAATGTCATCTATACAAACAGAAATATCATGTTTGTTTGCCGCAGTTCCTCTAGCATTCTCCATAGAATATATGAATGTGTAGAGCTTTTGTCTCCATGTGGAAACAATTAGTGTTTCAACAGTACAAAATTAAATGTTCCCTGATAAAAAACATTCAAAACAAAAAAGTCTGTGCATAATATCAGGAACACAAAAACACAGAGGCAGTAACAATATCTGGGATTGTGTTAGCCAATACAAAACCGGATATTTCTGGTTTCATCCAGTCATATCCGGACAAAGTGGTGTGGAATTCGTATGCAATGGACCGAGAAAATCACAGTAAAAATGGTTTTGGAGAAAAGCAAAGTCTTTTCGTCAGGCAAGTGCATAAAATGTCATCCATACAAACAGAAATATCATGTTTGTTTGCCGTAGTTCTTCTAGCTTTCTCCCTAGAAAATACGAATGTGTATAGATGGTGTCCCCATGATGAACCAATTAGTGTTTGAACAGTACAAAATTAAATGTTCCCTGATAAAAACATTCATAACAAGAAAGTCCATCGTTAATATCCAGAAAACACAAACACAGAGGCTTTCACAATATTTTGGATTTACTTAGCCAAAACACAACCGGATATTTCTGGTTTCATCCAGTCATATCCGGACAAATCATTTGGAATTCGTATGGAATGGACAGAGAAAATCACAGTAAAAATGGTTATGGAGAAAAGCAAAGTCTTTTCGTGAGGCAAGTGCATAAAATGTCATCTATACAAACAGGAATATCATGTGTGTTTGCCGCAGTTCCTCTAGCTTTCTCCCTAGAAAATAGGAATGTGTAGAGCTGGTCTCTCCGTGTTGAACCAATTAGTGTTTCCAAGCACTAAATTAAATGTTCCCTGATTAAAAACATTCAAAACAATAAAGTCCATGGATAATATCAGGAATACACAAACACAGAGTCTGTAGCCTTACCTGGGATTGAGTTAGCCAAAACAAAACCGGATATTTCTGGTTTCATCCAATCATATCTGGACAAAGTGGTGTGTAATTCATATGCAATGGACCGAGAAAATCACAGTAAAAATGGTTTTGGAGAAAAGCAAAGTCTTTTCGTGAGGCAAGTGCATAAAATGTCATCTATACAAACAGGAATATCATGTGTGTTTGCCGCAGTTCCTCTAGCTTTCTCCCTAGAAAATAGGACTGTGTAGATCTGGTCTCTCCGTGTTGAACCAATTAGTGTTTCCAAGCACTAAATTAAATGTTCCCTGATTAAAAACATTCAAAACAATAAAGTCCATGGATAATATCAGGAATACACAAACACAGAGGCTGTAGCCTTACCTGGGATTGAGTTAGCCAAAACAAAACCGGATATTTCTGGTTTCATCCAGGCATATCCGGACAGGGTGGTGCGGAATTCGTAGGCAATGGACCGAGAAAATCACAGTACAAATGGTTTTGGAGAAAAGCAAAGTCTTTTCTTTAGTCAAGTGCATAAAATCTCATCTATTCAAACAGAAATATCATGTTTGTTTGCCGCAGTTCCTCTAGCTTTCTCCCTAGAAAATAGGAATGTAGAGCTGGTGTCTCTGTGTGGAACCAATTAGTGTTTCCAAGCACAAAATTAAATGTTCCCTGATTAAAAACATTCAAAACAATAAAGTCCATGGATAATATCAGGAATACACAAACACAGAGGCTGTAGCAATATCTGGGATTGAGTTAGCCAAAACAAAACCGGATATTTCCGGTTTCATCCAGTCATATCCGGACAAAGTGGTGCGGAAGTCGTATGCAATGGACCGAGAAAATCACAGTAAAAATGGTTTTAGAGAGGAGCAAAGTCTTTTCATTAGGCAAGTGCATAAAATGTCATCTATACAAAAAAAATATATCATTTTAGTTTGCCGCAGTTCCTCTAGCTTTCTCCCTAGAAAATACGAATATGTTCAGCTGGTGTCTCCATGCCGAACCAATTACTGTATCCAAGCTCAAAATAAAATGTTCCCCAATAAAAAACATTCAAAAAAATAAAGTCCATGGATAATATCAGGAATACAATAACACAGAGGCTGTAGCAATACTTCGGATTGAGTTAGCCAAAACACAACCAGATATTTCTGGTTTCATCCAATCATATCTGGACAAAGTGGTGTGTAATTCATATGCAATGGACCGAGAAAATCACAGTACAAATGGTTTTGGAGAAAAGCAAAGTCTTTTCGTTAGGCAAGTGCATAAAATGTCATCTATACAAACAGAAATATCATGTTTGTTTGCCGCAGTTCCTCTAGCATTCTCCATAGAATATATGAATGTGTAGAGCTTTTGTCTCCATGTGGAAACAATTAGTGTTTCAACAGTACAAAATTAAATGTTCCCTGATAAAAAACATTCAAAACAAAAAAGTCTGTGCATAATATCAGGAACACAAAAACACAGAGGCAGTAACAATATCTGGGATTGTGTTAGCCAATACAAAACCGGATATTTCTGGTTTCATCCAGTCATATCCGGACAAAGTGGTGTGGAATTCGTATGCAATGGACCGAGAAAATCACAGTAAAAATGGTTTTGGAGAAAAGCAAAGTCTTTTCGTCAGGCAAGTGCATAAAATGTCATCCATACAAACAGAAATATCATGTTTGTTTGCCGTAGTTCTTCTAGCTTTCTCCCTAGAAAATACGAATGTGTATAGATGGTGTCCCCATGATGAACCAATTAGTGTTTGAACAGTACAAAATTAAATGTTCCCTGATAAAAACATTCATAACAAGAAAGTCCATCGTTAATATCCAGAAAACACAAACACAGAGGCTTTCACAATATTTTGGATTTACTTAGCCAAAACACAACCGGATATTTCTGGTTTCATCCAGTCATATCCGGACAAATCATTTGGAATTCGTATGGAATGGACAGAGAAAATCACAGTAAAAATGGTTATGGAGAAAAGCAAAGTCTTTTCGTGAGGCAAGTGCATAAAATGTCATCTATACAAACAGGAATATCATGTGTGTTTGCCGCAGTTCCTCTAGCTTTCTCCCTAGAAAATAGGACTGTGTAGATCTGGTCTCTCCGTGTTGAACCAATTAGTGTTTCCAAGCACTAAATTAAATGTTCCCTGATTAAAAACATTCAAAACAATAAAGTCCATGGATAATATCAGGAATACACAAACACAGAGGCTGTAGCCTTACCTGGGATTGAGTTAGCCAAAACAAAACCGGATATTTCTGGTTTCATCCAGGCATATCCGGACAGGGTGGTGCGGAATTCGTAGGCAATGGACCGAGAAAATCACAGTACAAATGGTTTTGGAGAAAAGCAAAGTCTTTTCTTTAGGCAAGTGCATAAAATCTCATCTATTCAAACAGAAATATCATGTTTGTTTGCCGCAGTTCCTCTAGCTTTCTCCCTAGAAAATAGGAATGTAGAGCTGGTGTCTCCGTGTGGAACCAATTAGTGTTTCCAAGCACAAAATTAAATGTTCCCTGATTAAAAACATTCAAAACAATAAAGTCCATGGATAATATCAGGAATACACAAACACAGAGGCTGTAGCAATATCTGGGATTGAGTTAGCCAAAACAAAACCGGATATTTCCGGTTTCATCCAGTCATATCCGGACAAAGTGGTGCGGAAGTCGTATGCAATGGACCGAGAAAATCACAGTAAAAATGGTTTTAGAGAGGAGCAAAGTCTTCTCATTAGGCAAGTGCATAAAATGTCATCTATACAAAAAAATATATCATTTTAGTTTGCCGCAGTTCCTCTAGCTTTCTCCCTAGAAAATACGAATATGTTCAGCTGGTGTCTCCATGCCGAACCAATTACTGTATCCAAGCTCAAAATAAAATGTTCCCCAATAAAAAACATTCAAAAAAATAAAGTCCATGGATAATATCAGGAATACAATAACACAGAGGCTGTAGCAATACTTCGGATTGAGTTAGCCAAAACACAACCACATATTTCTGGTTTCATCCAATCATATCCGGACAAAGTGGTGTGTAATTCATATGCAATGGACCGAGAAAATCACAGTACAAATGGTTTTGGAGAAAAGCAAAGTCTTTTCGTTAGGCAAGTGCATAAAATGTCATCTATACAAACAGAAATATCATGTTTGTTTGCCGCAGTTCCACTAGCATTCTCCATAGAATATATGAATGTGTAGAGCTTTTGTCTCCATGTGGAAACAATTAGTGTTTCAACAGTACAAAATTAAATGTTCCCTGATAAAAAACATTCAAAACAAAAAAGTCTGTGCATAATATCAGGAACACAAAAACACAGAGGCGGTAAAAATATCTGGGATTGTGTTAGCCAATACAAAACCGGATATTTCTGGTTTCATCCAGTCATATCCGGACAAAGTGGCGTGGAATTCGTATGCAATGGACCGAGAAAATCACAGTAAAATGGTTTTGGAGAAAAGCAAAGTCTTTTCGTCAGGCAAATGCATAAAATGTCATCCATACAAACAGAAATATCATGTTTGTTTGCCGTAGTTCTTCTAGCTTTCTCCCTAGAAAATACGAATGTGTATAGATGGTGTCCCCATGATGAACCAATTAGTGTTTGAACAGTACAAAATTAAATGTTCCCTGATAAAAACATTCATAACATGAAAGTCCATCGTTAATATCCAGAAAACACAAACACAGAGGCTTTCACAATATTTTGGATTTACTTAGCCAAAACACAACCGGATATTTCTGGTTTCATCCAGTCATATCCGGAAAAACTGGTGTGTATTCGTATGGAATGGACAGAGAAAATCACAGTAAAAATGGTTATGGAGAAAAGCAAAGTCTTTTCGTGAGGCAAGTGCATAAAATGTCATCTATACAAACAGGAATATCATGTGTGTTTGCCGCAGTTCCTCTAGCTTTCTCCCTAGACAATACGAATGTGTAGAGCTGGTGTCCCCATGATGAACCAATTAGTGTTTCAACGGTACAATTTAAATGTTCCCTGATAAGAACATTCAAAACAATAAGTCCATCGATAATATCCAGAAAACACAAACACAGAGGCTGTAGCAATATTTGGGATTGAGTTAGCCAAAACAAAACCGGATATTTCCGGTTTCATCCAGTCATATCCGAACAAACTGGTGTGGGATTCGTATGCAATGGACCGAGAAAATCACAGTAGAAATGGTTCAGAGAAAAACAAAGTCGTTTTGATAGGCAAGTGCATAAAATGCCATCTATACAAGCAGAAATATCATGTTTGTTTGCCGCAGTTCCTCTAGCTTTTTACCTAGAAAATACGAATGTGTAGAGCTGGTGTGTCCATGTGGAAGCTATTTGTGTTTCCAAGAGCAAAATTAAATGTTCCCTGATAAAAAAACATTCGAAACTGTAAAGTCCATGGATAATATGAAGAATGCACAAACACAGGGGCTGTAGCAATATATGGGATTGAGTTAGCCAAAACAAAACCTGATATTTCCGGTTTCATCCAGTCATATCCGGACAAACTGCTGTGGAATTCGTATGAAATGGATGGAGAAAATCACAGTACAAATGGTTCAGAGAAAAACAAAATCATTTTGATAGGCAAGTGCATAAAATGCCATCTATACAAACAGAAATATCATGTTTGTTTGCCGCAGTTCCTCTAGCTTTTTCCCTAGAAAATACGAATGTGTAGAGCTGGTGTGTCCATGTGGAAGCAATTAGTGTTTCCAAGAGCAAAATTAAATGTTCCTGATAAAAAAACATTCAAAACTGTAAAGTCCATGGATAATATGAAGAATGCACAAACACAGAGGCTGTAGCAATATCTGGGATTGAGTTAGCCAAACAATACCAGATATTTCCAGTTTCATCCAGTCATATCCGGACAAACTGGTGTGGAATTTGTATGCAAGGGACCGAGAAACTCACAGTAAAAATGGTTTTGGAGAAAAGCAAAGTCTTTTCCTTGGGCAAGTGCATAAAATGTCATCTATACAAACAGAAATATCATGTTTGTTTGCCACAGTTCCTCTAGCTGTCTCCCTAGAAAATACAAATATGTAGAGTTGGTGTCTCCATGTGTAACCAATTAATGTATCTAAGTTCAAAATTAAAAGTTCCCCGATAAAAAATACTCAAAACAATAAAGTCCGTGGATAATATCCAGAAAACACAAACACAGAGGCTGTAGTAATATCTGGGATTGAGTTAGCCAAACACAACCGGATATTTCTGTTTTCATCCAGTGATATCTGGACAAACTGGTGTGGAATTCGTATGCAATGGACCGAGAAAATCACAGTACAAATGGGGCTGGAGAAAAGCAAAGTCTTTTCGTTAGGCAAGTGCATAAAATGTCATGTATACAAACAGAAATATCATGTTTGTTTGCCGCAGTTCCTCTAGCTTTTTCCCTAGAAAATACGAATGTGTAGAGCTGGTGTCCTCATGATGAAACAGTTATTGTTTCCACGGTGCTAAATTAAATGTTCCATGATAAAAACAATCAAAACAATAAGGTCCATCGATAATATCCAGAAAACACTATTAAGAGGCTTTCACAATATTTCAGATTGAGTTAGCTAAACACAACCGGATATATCTGGTTTCATCCAGTCATATCCGGAAAAACTGGTGTGTATTCGTATGCAATGGACCGAGAAAATCACAGTAAAAATGGTTTTGGGAAAAGAAAAGTCTTTTCATTAGGCAAGTGCATAAAATGTCATCTATACAAACAGAAATATCAGGTTTGTTTGCCTAAGTTCCTCAAGCTTTCTCCCTAGAAAATACGAATGTGTAGAGCTGGTGTCCCCATGATTAACCAATTAGTTTTTCAACGGTACAAAATTAAATGATCCCTGATAAAAATATTCAAAACAATAAATTCCCTCTATAATATCAAGAAAACACAAACACAGAGGATTTCACAATATTTTGAATTGAGTTAGCCAAAACACAACCGGACATTTCCCGTTTCATCCCGTCATATCCGGACAAACTGGTGTGGAATTCTTATGCAATGCACCGAGAAAATCACAGTAAAATGGTTTTGGAGAAAAGCAAAGTCTTTTCATTAGGCAATGCATAAAATGCCATCGATACAAACAAATATCATGTTTGTTTGCCGCAGTTCCTCTAGCTTTCTCCCTAGAAAATACGATTGTGTGGAGCTGGTGTCTCCTTGTGGAAACAATTACTGTTTCCACAGTACAAAATTAAATGTTCCCAGATAAAAACATTCAAAATAATAAAGTCCATCGATAATATCAAGAAAACGCAAACACAGAGCATTTCACAATATTTTGGATTGAGTTAGCCAAAAAACAACCGGACATTTCCGGTTTCATTCCGTCATATTCGAACAAACTGGTTTGCAATTCGTATGCAATGTACTGAGAAAATCACAGCACAAACGGTTTGGTAGAATAGCAAAGTCTTTTCATTAGGCAAGTGCATAAAATGTCATCTATACAAACAGAAGCATCATGTTTGTTTCTGGCAGTTCCTCAAGCTTTCACACTAGAAAATACGAATGTGTAGAGCTGGTGTCCCCATTTGGAACCACATAGTGTTTCTACGGTACAAAATTAAATGTTCCCAGATAAAAAAACATTGAAAACGATTAAGTCCGTGGATAATATCAGGAATACACAAACACAGAGGCTCTAGCAATATCTGGGATTGAGTTAGCCAAAACAAAACCGGATATTTGCGGTTTTCTCCAGTCATATCCGGAAAAAGTGGTGCGGAATTCGTATGCAATGGACTGAGAAAATCACAGTACAAATGGTGCTGGAGAAATCCAAAGTCTTTTCGTTAGGCAAGTGCATAAAATGTCATCTATAGAAACAGAAATATCATGTTTGTCGCAGTTCCTCTAGCTTTCTCCCAGAAAATACGAATGTATAGAGCTGGTGTCTCCATGTGGAAACAATTAGTGTTTCTAAGCACAAAATTAAAGGTTCCCTGATAAAAAACATACAAAACAATAAAGTCTGTTGATAATATCCGGAAAACACAAACACAGAGGCTGTAGCAATATCTTGGATTGAGTAAGCCAAAACAAAACTGGATATTTCTGGTTTCATCCAGTGAAATCCAGAAAAACTGGTGTGGAATTCGTATGCAATGGACCAAGAAAATCTCAGTAAAAATGGTTCTGGAGAAAAGAAAGGTCTTTTCGTTAGCCAAGTGCATAAAATGTAATCTATACAAACAGATATATCATGTGTGTTTTTCGCAGTTCCTCTAGCTTTCTCCCTAGAAAATACGAATGTGTAGAGCTGGTGTCTCCATGTGGAACCAATCAGTGATTCCACGCAGAAAATTAAATGTTCCTTGATAAAAAACATTAAAAACAATGAAGTCCGTGGATAATAACAGGAATACACAAACACAGAGGCTGTAGCAATATCTGGGATTGAGTTAGACAAAATACAACCGGATATATCTCGTTTCATCCAGTCTTATCTGGACAAACTGGTTTGGAATTCGTATGCAATGGACAAAAAAATTACAGTAAAAATGGTTTTGGAGAAAAGCAAAGTCTTTTCGTTAGGCAAGTGCATAAAATGTCATCGATACAAACAGAAATATCATGTTTGTTTGCCGCAGTTCCTCTAGCTTTCTCCCTAGAAAATACGAATGTGTAGAGCTGGTGTTCCCATGATGAACCAATTAGGATTTCAACGGTACAAAATTAAATGTTCCCTGATAAAAACATTCAAAACAATAAAGACCGTTGAGAATATCCAGAAAACACAAACACAGAGGCTTTCACAATATTTCGGATTGAGTTAGCCAAAACAAAACCAGATATTTCTGGTTTCATCCAGTGATATCTAGACAAACTGGTGTGGAATTCGTATGAAATGGACGGAGAAAATCACAGTACAAATGGTTCAGAGAAAAACAAAGTCGTTTTGATAGGCAAGTGCATAAAATGCCATCTATACAAACAGAAATATCATGTTTGTTTGCCGCAGTTCCTCTAGCTTTTTACTTAGAAAATATGAATGTGTAGAGCTGGTGTGTCCATGTGGAAGCAATTAGTGTTTCCAAGAGCAAAATTAAATGTTCCTGATAAAAAAACATTCAAAACTGTAAAGTCCATGGATAATATGAAGAATGCACAAACACAGAGGCTGTAGCAATATCTGGGATTGAGTTAGCCAAAACAAAACCAGATATTTCCAGTTTCATCCAGTCATATCCGTACAAAATGGTGTGGAATTTGTATGCAAGGGACCGAGAAAATCACAGTAAAATGGTTTTGGAGAAAAGCAAAGTCTTTTCGTCAGGCAAATGCATAAAATGTCATCCATACAAACAGAAATATCATGTTTGTTTGCCGTAGTTCTTCTAGCTTTCTCCCTAGAAAATACGAATGTGTATAGATGGTGTCCCCATGATGAACCAATTAGTGTTTGAACAGTACAAAATTAAATGTTCCCTGATAAAAACATTCATAACATGAAAGTCCATCGTTAATATCCAGAAAACACAAACACAGAGGCTTTCACAATATTTTGGATTTACTTAGCCAAAACACAACCGGATATTTCTGGTTTCATCCAGTCATATCCGGAAAAACTGGTGTGTATTCGTATGGAATGGACAGAGAAAATCACAGTAAAAATGGTTATGGAGAAAAGCAAAGTCTTTTCGTGAGGCAAGTGCATAAAATGTCATCTATACAAACAGGAATATCATGTGTGTTTGCCGCAGTTCCTCTAGCTTTCTCCCTAGACAATACGAATGTGTAGAGCTGGTGTCCCCATGATGAACCAATTAGTGTTTCAACGGTACAATTTAAATGTTCCCTGATAAGAACATTCAAAACAATAAGTCCATCGATAATATCCAGAAAACACAAACACAGAGGCTGTAGCAATATTTGGGATTGAGTTAGCCAAAACAAAACCGGATATTTCCGGTTTCATCCAGTCATATCCGAACAAACTGGTGTGGGATTCGTATGCAATGGACCGAGAAAATCACAGTAGAAATGGTTCAGAGAAAAACAAAGTCGTTTTGATAGGCAAGTGCATAAAATGCCATCTATACAAGCAGAAATATCATGTTTGTTTGCCGCAGTTCCTCTAGCTTTTTACCTAGAAAATACGAATGTGTAGAGCTGGTGTGTCCATGTGGAAGCTATTTGTGTTTCCAAGAGCAAAATTAAATGTTCCCTGATAAAAAAACATTCGAAACTGTAAAGTCCATGGATAATATGAAGAATGCACAAACACAGGGGCTGTAGCAATATATGGGATTGAGTTAGCCAAAACAAAACCTGATATTTCCGGTTTCATCCAGTCATATCCGGACAAACTGCTGTGGAATTCGTATGAAATGGATGGAGAAAATCACAGTACAAATGGTTCAGAGAAAAACAAAATCATTTTGATAGGCAAGTGCATAAAATGCCATCTATACAAACAGAAATATCATGTTTGTTTGCCGCAGTTCCTCTAGCTTTTTCCCTAGAAAATACGAATGTGTAGAGCTGGTGTGTCCATGTGGAAGCAATTAGTGTTTCCAAGAGCAAAATTAAATGTTCCTGATAAAAAAACATTCAAAACTGTAAAGTCCATGGATAATATGAAGAATGCACAAACACAGAGGCTGTAGCAATATCTGGGATTGAGTTAGCCAAACAATACCAGATATTTCCAGTTTCATCCAGTCATATCCGGACAAACTGGTGTGGAATTTGTATGCAAGGGACCGAGAAACTCACAGTAAAAATGGTTTTGGAGAAAAGCAAAGTCTTTTCCTTGGGCAAGTGCATAAAATGTCATCTATACAAACAGAAATATCATGTTTGTTTGCCACAGTTCCTCTAGCTGTCTCCCTAGAAAATACAAATATGTAGAGTTGGTGTCTCCATGTGTAACCAATTAATGTATCTAAGTTCAAAATTAAAAGTTCCCCGATAAAAAATACTCAAAACAATAAAGTCCGTGGATAATATCCAGAAAACACAAACACAGAGGCTGTAGTAATATCTGGGATTGAGTTAGCCAAACACAACCGGATATTTCTGTTTTCATCCAGTGATATCTGGACAAACTGGTGTGGAATTCGTATGCAATGGACCGAGAAAATCACAGTACAAATGGGGCTGGAGAAAAGCAAAGTCTTTTCGTTAGGCAAGTGCATAAAATGTCATGTATACAAACAGAAATATCATGTTTGTTTGCCGCAGTTCCTCTAGCTTTTTCCCTAGAAAATACGAATGTGTAGAGCTGGTGTCCTCATGATGAAACAGTTATTGTTTCCACGGTGCTAAATTAAATGTTCCATGATAAAAACAATCAAAACAATAAGGTCCATCGATAATATCCAGAAAACACTATTAAGAGGCTTTCACAATATTTCAGATTGAGTTAGCTAAACACAACCGGATATATCTGGTTTCATCCAGTCATATCCGGAAAAACTGGTGTGTATTCGTATGCAATGGACCGAGAAAATCACAGTAAAAATGGTTTTGGGAAAAGAAAAGTCTTTTCATTAGGCAAGTGCATAAAATGTCATCTATACAAACAGAAATATCAGGTTTGTTTGCCTAAGTTCCTCAAGCTTTCTCCCTAGAAAATACGAATGTGTAGAGCTGGTGTCCCCATGATTGACCAATTAGTTTTTCAACGGTACAAAATTAAATGATCCCTGATAAAAATATTCAAAACAATAAATTCCCTCTATAATATCAAGAAAACACAAACACAGAGGATTTCACAATATTTTGAATTGAGTTAGCCAAAACACAACCGGACATTTCCCGTTTCATCCCGTCATATCCGGACAAACTGGTGTGGAATTCTTATGCAATGCACCGAGAAAATCACAGTAAAATGGTTTTGGAGAAAAGCAAAGTCTTTTCATTAGGCAATGCATAAAATGCCATCGATACAAACAAATATCATGTTTGTTTGCCGCAGTTCCTCTAGCTTTCTCCCTAGAAAATACGATTGTGTGGAGCTGGTGTCTCCTTGTGGAAACAATTACTGTTTCCACAGTACAAAATTAAATGTTCCCAGATAAAAACATTCAAAATAATAAAGTCCATCGATAATATCAAGAAAACGCAAACACAGAGCATTTCACAATATTTTGGATTGAGTTAGCCAAAAAACAACCGGACATGTCCGGTTTCATTCCGTCATATTCGAACAAACTGGTTTGCAATTCGTATGCAATGTACTGAGAAAATCACAGCACAAACGGTTTGGTAGAATAGCAAAGTCTTTTCATTAGGCAAGTGCATAAAATGTCATCTATACAAACAGAAGCATCATGTTTGTTTCTGGCAGTTCCTCAAGCTTTCACACTAGAAAATACGAATGTGTAGAGCTGGTGTCCCCATTTGGAACCACATAGTGTTTCTACGGTACAAAATTAAATGTTCCCAGATAAAAAAACATTGAAAACGATTAAGTCCGTGGATAATATCAGGAATACACAAACACAGAGGCTCTAGCAATATCTGGGATTGAGTTAGCCAAAACAAAACCGGATATTTGCGGTTTTCTCCAGTCATATCCGGAAAAAGTGGTGCGGAATTCGTATGCAATGGACTGAGAAAATCACAGTACAAATGGTGCTGGAGAAATCCAAAGTCTTTTCGTTAGGCAAGTGCATAAAATGTCATCTATAGAAACAGAAATATCATGTTTGTCGCAGTTCCTCTAGCTTTCTCCCAGAAAATACGAATGTATAGAGCTGGTGTCTCCATGTGGAAACAATTAGTGTTTCTAAGCACAAAATTAAAGGTTCCCTGATAAAAAACATACAAAACAATAAAGTCTGTTGATAATATCCGGAAAACACAAACACAGAGGCTGTAGCAATATCTTGGATTGAGTAAGCCAAAACAAAACTGGATATTTCTGGTTTCATCCAGTGAAATCCAGAAAAACTGGTGTGGAATTCGTATGCAATGGACCAAGAAAATCTCAGTAAAAATGGTTCTGGAGAAAAGAAAGGTCTTTTCGTTAGCCAAGTGCATAAAATGTAATCTATACAAACAGATATATCATGTGTGTTTTTCGCAGTTCCTCTAGCTTTCTCCCTAGAAAATACGAATGTGTAGAGCTGGTGTCTCCATGTGGAACCAATCAGTGATTCCACGCAGAAAATTAAATGTTCCTTGATAAAAAACATTAAAAACAATGAAGTCCGTGGATAATAACAGGAATACACAAACACAGAGGCTGTAGCAATATCTGGGATTGAGTTAGACAAAATACAACCGGATATATCTCGTTTCATCCAGTCTTATCTGGACAAACTGGTTTGGAATTCGTATGCAATGGACAAAAAAATTACAGTAAAAATGGTTTTGGAGAAAAGCAAAGTCTTTTCGTTAGGCAAGTGCATAAAATGTCATCTATACAAACAGAAATATCATGTTTGTTTGCCGCAGTTCCTCTAGCTTTCTCCCTAGAAAATACGAATGTGTAGAGCTGGTGTTCCCATGATGAACCAATTAGGATTTCAACGGTACAAAATTAAATGTTCCCTGATAAAAACATTCAAAACAATAAAGACCGTTGAGAATATCCAGAAAACACAAACACAGAGGCTTTCACAATATTTCGGATTGAGTTAGCCAAAACAAAACCAGATATTTCTGGTTTCATCCAGTGATATCTAGACAAACTGGTGTGGAATTCGTATGAAATGGACGGAGAAAATCACAGTACAAATGGTTCAGAGAAAAACAAAGTCGTTTTGATAGGCAAGTGCATAAAATGCCATCTATACAAACAGAAATATCATGTTTGTTTGCCGCAGTTCCTCTAGCTTTTTACTTAGAAAATATGAATGTGTAGAGCTGGTGTGTCCATGTGGAAGCAATTAGTGTTTCCAAGAGCAAAATTAAATGTTCCTGATAAAAAAACATTCAAAACTGTAAAGTCCATGGATAATATGAAGAATGCACAAACACAGAGGCTGTAGCAATATCTGGGATTGAGTTAGCCAAAACAAAACCAGATATTTCCAGTTTCATCCAGTCATATCCGTACAAAATGGTGTGGAATTTGTATGCAAGGGACCGAGAAAATCACAGTAAAAATGGTTTTGGAGAAAAGCAAAGTCTTTTCCTTGGGCAAGTGCATAAAATGTCATCTATAAAAACAGAAATATCATGTTTGTTTGCCACAGTTCCTCTAGCTGTCTCCCTAGAAAATACAAATATGTAGAGTTGGTGTCTCCATGTGTAACCAATTAATGTATCTAAGTTCAAAATTAAAAGTTCCCCAATAAAAAACATTCAAAACAATAAAGTCCGTGGATAATATCCAGAAAACACAAACACAGAGGCTGTAGTAATATCTGGGATTGAGTTAGCCAAACACAACCGGATATTTCTGTTTTCATCCAGTGATATCTGGACAACCTGCTGTGGAATTCGTATGCAATGGACCGAGAAAATCACAGTACAAATGGGGCTGGAGAAAAGCAAAGTCTTTTCGTTAGGCATGTGCATAAAATGTCATCTATACAAACAGATATATCATGTTTGTTTGCCGCAGTTCCTCTAGCTTTCTCGCTAGAAAATACGAATGTGTAGAGCTGTTGTCCTCATGATGAACCAATTAGTGTTTCAACAGTACAAAATGAAATGTTCCCTGTAAAAAACATTCAAAATAATATAGTCCGTGGATAATATCCAGAAAACACAAACACAGAGGCTGTAGCAATATCTGGGATTGAGTTAGCCAAAACACAACCGGATATTTCAGGTTTCATCCAGTCATATCCCGACAAACTGGTGTGGATTTCGTATGCAATGGACCGAGAAAATCACAGTAAAAATGGTTCTGGAGAAAAGCAAAGTAATATCGTCAGGTAAGTGCATAAAATGTCATCTATACAAACAGAAATATCATGTTTGTTTACCGCAGTTCCTCTAGCATTCTCTCTAGAAAATACGAATGTGTAGAGCTGGTGTCCCCATGATGAACCAATTAGTGTTTCAACGGTACAAAATGAAATGTTCCCTGACAAAAAAATTCAAAACAATGAAGTACATGGATAATATCCACAAAACACATACACAGAGGCTTTCAGAATATTTCGGATTGAGCTAGCCAAAAGACAACTCGATATTTCTGTTTTCATCCAGTCATATCCGAACAACCTGGTGTGGAATTCGTATGCAATGGACCGAGAAAATCACAGTAAAAATGGTTCTGGATAAAAGCAAAGTCTTTTCGTTAGGCAAGTGCATAAAAATGCCATCTATACAAACTGAAATATCAAGTTTGTTTGTCGCAGTTTCTCTAGCTTTTTCCCTAGAAAATATGATTATGTAGAGCTGTTGTCTCCATGTGCAACCAATCAGTGATTCCAAGCACAAAATTAAATGTTCCCTGATAAAAAACATTCAAAACAATAAAGGCCGTGGATAATATCAGGAATACACAAACACAGAGGCTGTAGCCATATCTGGGATTGAGTTATCAAAAAGACAACCGGATATTTCTGGTTTCATCCAGTCATATCCGGAGAAAGTGGTGTGGAATTCGTATGCAGTGGACCAAAAAAATCACAGTACAAATGGTTTTGGAGAAAAGCAAAGACTTTTCGTTAGGCAAGTGCATAAAATATCATCTATACAAACAGAAATATCATGTTTGTTTTCCGCAGTTCCTCTAGCTTTCTCCCTAGAAAATACGAATGTGTAGAGCTGGTGTCCCCATGATGAACCAACTAGTGTTTCAATGGTACAAAATGAAATGTTCCCAGATAAAAATATTCAAAACAATAAAGTCCATCGATAATATCCAGAAAACACAAACACAGAGGCTGTAGCAATAACTGGGATAGAGTTAGCCAAAACACAACCGGATATTTCCGGTTTCATCCAGTCAAATCCGGACAAACTGGTATGGAATTCATATGCAATGGACGGAGAAAATCACAGTAAAAATGGTTTTGCAGAAAAGCAACGTCTTTTCGTTAGGCAAGTGCATAAAATGTCATTGATACAAACAGAAATATCATGTTTGTTTGCCGCAGTTCCTCTAGCTTTCTCCCTAGAAAATACGAATGTGTAGAGCTGGTGTCTCCATGTGGAACCAATTAGTGTTTCCAAGCACAAAATTTAATGTTCCCTGATAAAAAAAATTCAAAAGAATAAAGTCCGTGGATAATATCCGGAAAACAGAAACACAGAAGCTGTAGCAAGATCTTGGATAGAGTTAGCCAAAACAAAACCAATATTTCGGGTTTATTCCAGTGATATCCGGACAAACTGGTGTGGAATTCGTATGCGATGGACCGAGAAAATCACAGTAAAAATGGTTTTGGAGAAAAGCAAAGTCTTTTCGTTACACAAGTGCATAAAATGTCATCTATACAAAGAGAAATATCATGCTTGTTTGCCACAGTTCCTCTAGCTTTCTCCCTAGAAAATATGAATGTGTGGAGCTGATGTCCCCAGGATGAACCAATTAGTGTTTCAATTGTACAAAATTAAATGTTCCCTGATAAAAACATTCAAAACAATAAAGTCCATAGATAATATCCAGAAAACACAAACACAGATGCTTTTACAATATTTCGGATTGAGTTAGCCAAAACAAAACCAGATATTTCTGGTTTCATCCAGTCATGTCCAGACAAACAACTGTGTTATTCGTATGCAATGGACCGAGAAAATCACAGTAAAAATGGTTTTGGAGAAAAGCAAAACTTTTCCTTAGGCAAGTGCATAAAATGTCATCTATACAAACAGAAATATCACGTTTGCTTGCCAAAGTTCTTCTAGCGTTCTGCTTAGAAAATACAAATATGTAGAGGTGGTGTCTCCATGTGGAACCAATCAGTGTATCTAAGCTCAAAATTAAAAGTTCGCCGATAAAAAAACATTCAAAATAATATAGCCCGTGGATAATATCCAGAAAACACAAACACAGAGGCTGTAGCAATATCTGGGATTGAGTTAGCCAAAACACAACCGGATATTTCTGGTTTCATCCAGTCATTTACCCAAAAACTGGTGTGCAATTCGTATGCAATGGACCGAGAAAATCACAGTACAAATGGTTCTGGAGAAAAGCAAAGCCTTTTCATCAGGCAAGTGCATAAAAATGCCATCTATACAAACAGAAATATCATGTTTGTTTGCCGCAGGTCCTCTAGCTTTCTCCCTAGAAAATATGAATATGTAGAGCTGGTGTCCCCATGATGAACCAATTAGTGTTTCAACGGTACAAAATGAAATGTTCCCTAATAAAAACATTCAAAACAATGAAGTACATCGATAATATCCACAAAACACAAACACAGAGGCTTTCAGAATATTTCGGATTGAGCTAGCCAAAAGACAACTGGATATTTCTCTTTTCATCCAGTCATAACCGAAAAACCTGGTGTGGAATTCGTATGAAATGGACCGAGAAAATCACAGTAAAAATGGTTTTGGAGAAAAGCAAAGTCTTTTCGTTAGGCAAGTGCATAAAAATGCCATCTATACAAACAGAAATATCATGTTTGTTTGCCAGAATTCCTCTGGCTTTCTCCCTAGAAAATACGAATTTGTGGAGCTGGTGTCTCCATGATGAAGCAATTAGTGTTTAAACAGTAGAAAATTAAATGTTCCCTGATAAAAAAATTCAAAATAATAAAGCCCATCGATAATATCCCGAGAACACAAACACAGAGTCTTTCATAATATTTCAGATTGTGTTAGCCTAAACAAACCCGGATATTTCCGGTTTCATCCAGTCATATCCGGAAATAGTCGTTTGGGATTCGGATGCAATGGAACGAGATAATCACAGTAAAAATGGTTTTGGAGAAAAGCAAAGTCTTTTCGTTAGGCAAGTGCATAAAATGTCATCTATAGAAACAGAAATATTATGTTTGTTTGCCACAGTTCCTCTAGCTTTCTCCCTAGAAAATACAAATGTCTGGAGCTGGTGACCCCATGATGAACCAATTAGAGTTTCAATGGTACAAAAATAATGTTCCCTGATAAAAACATTCAAAACAATAAAGTCCACCTATAATATCCAGAAAACACAAACACAGATGCTTTCACAATATTTCGGATTCATATAGCCAAAACACAACTGGATATTTCTGGATTCATCCAGTCATATCCGGACCAAGGGTTGTGGAATTCGTATGCAATGGACCGCGAAAATCACAGTAAAAATGGTATTGCAGAAAAGCAAAGTGTTTTCGTTAGGCAAGTGCATAAAATGTCATCGATACAAACAGAAATATCATGTTTGTTTGCCGCAGTTCCTCTAGCTTTCTCCCTAGAAAATACAAATGTGTAGAGCTGGTGTTTCCATGTGGAACCAATTAGTGATTCCAAGCTCAAAATTAAATGTTCCCTGATAAAAAACATTCAAAACAATAAAGTCCGTGGATAATATCAGGACTACACAAACACAGAGGCTGTAGCAATATCTGGGATTGAGTTAGCCAAAACACAACCGGATATTTCCCGTTTCATCCAGTCATATCCGGACAAACTGGTGTGGAATTCATATTCAATGGACTGAGAAAATCACAGTAAAAATGGTTTTGGAAAAAAGCAAAGTCTACTTGTTTGGCACGTGCATAAAATGTCATCTATACAAACAGAAATATCATGTTTGTTTGCCGCAGTTCCTCTAGATCTCTTCCAAGAAAATACGAATATGTAGAGTTGGTGTCCCCAAGATGAACCTATTACTGTTTCAATGGTACAAAATTAAATGTTCCCTGATAAAAACATTCAAAATAATAAAGTCCATCGAAAATATCCAAAAAACACAAACACAGAGGCTTTCACAATATTTCGGATTGAGATAGGCACAACTCAACCGGATATTTCTGGTTTCATCCAGTCATATCCGGACAACGTGGTGTGGAATTTGTATGCAGTGTACCGAGAAAATCATATAAAAAAGGTTTTGGAGAAAAGCAAAGCCTTTTCGTGTGGGAAGTGCATAAAATGTCATCTATACAAACAGAAATATCATGTTTGTTTTCCACAGTTCCTCTAGCTTTCTCCCTAGAAAATACGAATGTGTAGAGCTGGTGTCCCAATGATGAACCAATTAGTGTTTCTAGGGTACAAAATTAAATGTTCCCTGATAAAAACATTCAAAACAATAAATTCCATCGATCATATCCAGAAAACACAAACACAGAGTCTTTCACAATATTTCGGATTGATATAGCCAAAACAGAACTGGATATTTCAGGTTTCATCCAGTCATATCCGGAAAAATTGGTGTTGGATTCATATGCAATGGACCGAGAAAATCACAGTAAAAATGGTTTTGGAGAAAAGCAAAGTCTTTTCGTTAGGCACCTGCATAAAATGTCATTGATACAAACAGAAATATCATTATTGTTTGCCGCAGTTCCTCTAGCTTTCTCGCTAGAGAATATGAACGTGTAGAGCTGGTGTTTCCATGTGGAACCAATTAATGTTTCCAAGAAAAAAATTAAATATTTCCTGATAAAAACATTCAAAACAATAAAGTCCTTGGATAATATCAGGAATACACAAACACAGAGGCTGTAGCTTATCTGGGACTGAGTTAGCAAAAAAAAAAAACCGGATATTTCCGGTTTCATCCAGTCATATCTGGACAAAGATGTGTAATCGTATGCAATGGACGGAGAAAATCACAGTAAAATGGTTTTGGAGAAAAGCAAAGTCTTTTCGTGTGGCAAGTGCATAAAATGTCATCGATACAAACAGAAATATCATGTTTGTTTGCCACAATTCCTCTAGCTGTCTCCCTAGAAAATACGAATTTGTAGAGCTGTTGTCTCCATGTGGAACCAATTAATGTTGCCAAGAAAAAAATTAAATGTTCCCCGATAAAAAACATTCAAAACAATAAAAACCGTGGATAATATCCGGAAAGCACAAACACAAAGGCTTTCACAATATTTCGGATTGAGTTAGCCACACAAAATCAGATATATCCGGTTTCGTGCAGTCACATCCGGAAAACTGGTGTGGAATTCGTATGCAATGGACCGAGAAAATCTCAGTACAAATGGTTTTGGAGAAAAGTAAAGGCTTTTCGTTAGGCAAGTGCATAAAATGCCATCGATACAAACAGAAATATCATGTTTGTTTGCCGCATGTCCTCTAGCATTCTACCTAGAAAATACGAATGTGTAGAGCCGGTGTCTCCATGTGGAACCAATTACTGTTTCCAAGCTCAAAATAAAATATTCCCCGATAAAAAACACTCAAAACAATAAAAACTGTGGATAATATCCAGAAAACACAAACACAGAGGTTTTAACAATATTTAGGATAGAGTTAGCCAAAACACAACCGGATGTTTCTCGTTTCATCCAGTCATATCTGGACAAATTGCTGTTGAATTCGTATGCAATGGACCAAGAAAATCAGAGTAAAAATGGTTTTGGAGAAATGTAAAGGCTTTTCGTTAGGCAAGTGCATAAAATGTCATCGATACAAACAGAAATATCATGTTTGTTTGCCGCAGTTTCTCTAATATCTCCCTAGAAAATACACATGTGTAGAGCTAGTTTCTCCATGTGGAACCTATCAGTGATTCCAAGCACAAAATTAAATGTTCCCTGATATAAAATATTCTAAACAATAAACTCCGTTGACAATATCCAGAAAACTAAAAAACAGAGGATGTAGCAATATCTGGGACAGAGTTAGCCAAAACAAAATCGATATTTCCGGTTTCACCAGTCATATCCAGACAAACTGGTGTGGAATTCGTATGGAATGGACCGAGAAAATCACAATAAAAATGGTTTTTGAGCAAAGCAAACTCTTTTCATTTGGCAAGTGCATAAAATGTCATCGATACAAACAGAAATATCATGTTTGTTTGCCACAGTTCCTCTAGCTTTCTCCCTAGAAAATACGAATATGTAGAGCTGGTGTTTCCATGATGAACCAATTAGTGTATCTAAGCTCAAAATTCAATATTCCCAATAAAAAACATTCAAAACTATAAAGTCCATTGAAAATATCCAGAAAACACAAACTCAGAGGCTGTCACAATATCTGGGATTCAGTTAGCCAAAACACAATCGGATATTTCTGATTTCATCCAGTCATATCCGAACAACCTGGTGTGGAATTCCTATGCAATGGACCGAGGAAATCACAGTACAAATGGTTTTATAGAAAAGCAAAGTCTTTTCATTAGGCAAGTGCATAAAATGTCATTGATACAAACAGAAATATCATGTTGTTTGTCACAGAAACTCTAGCATTCTCCCTAGCAAATATGAATGTGTAGAGCTGATGTCTCCATGTGGAACCAATTGGTTTTTCAAAGAATAAAATTTAATCTACCCTGATGAAAAAAATTCAAAACAATAAAGTCCGTGGTTAATATATGGAAAACACAAACACAGAGGCTGTAGCAATATCTGGGACAGAGTTAGCCAAAACAAAATTGATATTTCCGGTTTCATCCAGTCATATCCAGACAAACTGGTGTGGAATTCGTATGCAATGGACCGAGAAAATCACAATAAAAATGGTTTTTGAGCAAAGCAAACTCTTTTCATTAGGAAAGTGCATAAAATGTCATCGATACAAACAGAAATATCATGTTTGTTTGCCACAGTTCCTCTAGCTTTCTCCCAAGAAAATATGAATGTGTAGAGCTGGTGTCCCCATGATGAAACAATTACTGTTTCCATACACAAAATTAAATATTCCCTTATAAAAACATTCAGAACAATAAAGTCCATCGATAATATCCAGAAAACACAAGCACAGAGGCTTTCACAATATTTCGGATTGAGTTAGCCAAAACAGAACCTGATATTTCTGTTTGAATCCAGTCATTTCGGGACAAAGTGGTGTGGAATTCGTATGCAATGGACCGAGAAAATCGCAGTAAAAAATGGTTTTGGAGAAAAGCAAAGTCTTTTCATTAGGGAAGTGCATAAAATGTCTTCTATACAAACAGAAATAACATGTCTGTTTGTCATAGTTCTTCTAGCTTTCTCCCTAGAAAATAGGAACGTGTAGAGCTGGTGTCTCCATGTGGAATCAATTAGTGATTCCAAGCACAAAATTAAATGTTCCCTGATAAAAAAAATCAAAACAATAAATTCCATTGATAATATTCAGAAATCACAAACACAGAGGCTGTACCAATATCTGGGATTGAGTTAGCCAAAACAAAACCGGATATTAACGGTTTGATCCAGTCATAACCGGACAAAGTGGTGTGGAATTCATATGCAATGGACCGAGAAATTCACAGTAAAAATGGCTTTGGAGTAAAGCAAAGTCTTTTCGTTAGGCAAGTGCATAAAATTTCATCTATACAAACAGAAATATCATGTTTGTTTGCCGCAGTTCCTCTAGCTTTCTCCCTAGAAAATACAAATGTGTAGAACTGTTGTCTCCATGTGGAATCAATTAGTGTTTCCAGGAACAAAATTAAATGTTCACCGTTAAAAAAAATTGAAAACAATAAAGTCAGTTGATAATATCAGGAATACACAAACACAGAGGCTGTAGCAATATCTAGGATTGAGTTAGCCAAAACACAACCAGATATTTCTGGTTTCCTCCAGTCATATCCAGACAAAGTCGTGTGGAATTCGTATGCAATTGGCTGAGAAAATCAGAGTAAAAATGGTTTTGGAGAAAAGCAAAATCTTTTCGTTAGGAAAGTGCATAAAATATCATCGAAAGAAACAGAAATATCATGTTTGTTTGCCGCAGTTCCCCTAGCTTTCTCCCTAGAAAATACGAATATATATAGTTGGTGTCTCCGTGTGGAACCAATTACTGTATCCAAGCTCAAAATAAATGTTCCCCGATAAAAAACATTCAAAAGAATAAAGTCCAGATAGGAAATTAAGAGAGCGGCAAGATGGCGGAATAGGCAGGGATCACACTATTAGTCCGGGGGAGAGACAGTTTAATATAAGTGGAGATACTGCAGGGTCAAGGAAGAGTAGGGGATGAAACAGCAGTGGAAACAGTTCCGGAACTAGTGATTCACAGCATACCTGCGTGGAGAGCGTGGGAGTCCAAGTTCGGGACACCAGCGGCAGACTCAACACACCAGCCCTGGAACGTGAGGTGAGCCGAACCTCAATAGCCCGAGACACCAACGGGCAAGTAGAAAGAGGAGGCTAGGGGGAACGAGGTTTGAAACTCCGTGGGGAAAAATTCACCAGGCTAACTAGAAGAGAGAGAGGAAAAAAATAAAAAAAGTGACCGATACGGACACAAGTTTCTCTCTCTCCGCTCACCTCTCAAGGTGAGCAAGACAGAGCAGGCACCATTTTGGACATACGTCATAAGCAGGTCGACCTCAGGTCTGCACCGGCCCTGAGCCTAGCAGAAAAACCTGACTCTGGGTGGAGGGGTGAGATAACAGGAGATTAGCATCTAACTTGGCAACCCAGTGGGAGACTGCAGGAGAATTGGAGCCCACACTGAGGGCAGCAGAGATTCCCTGTGTGGTACTTGGGAAAGAGCTTCCGATCTCTGGCTCCTGTGGGTATATCATTTGCCTGCTAACTACCTCCAATTACGTTCAGCTGTGCAGAATTACTTCCCTTTTGAATCAAAAAAAGAAAGAGAGATTTACCACACCTAACCTGGCAGTGTCATCTTTGACACACCCTCAACCCTGAGGAACCAAACACAGCTCTCAGTCCACACTCATCTCAAGCCTCTAAGGCTCCACTGAAAGCAGACAGTCCACTTAATATAGAGCCATAGTGTAACAAGAAAAAACACCACAGTGAAGAAACCAAATATCTCCAATATGCCAAACAACAAACACAAAAACCAAGCTAACGAGAACAAGGAAGACACTATGATGCCCCCAAATGAAAAAGACACCCCAATTCAAGATTATGAAGATCTTGAGATGAAGAAATGCAACAAGTGGATCTCAAAAAATTGATAAGAACATTAAGAAGTTCTCAAAAACAAATTCTTGAACTGCAGAAATCCTTAATGGACAAATAGAAAATCTCTCTCGTGAAAATGAAATATTAAGGAGGAATCAAATTGAAATGAAACAACTAGTGGAACAAGAAACTGTGATAGTGACGAGAAATCATAATGAAATGAAGAATTCAATAGATCAAATGACAAACACATTAGAGAGCCTTAAAAACAGAATGGGTGAAGCAGAAGAGAGAATATCAGACTTAGAAGACAGAGAACAGGAAAGGAAACAGGCAAACCCAAGAAAAGAAGAAGAAATCAGAAATCTAAAACATATTGTCAGGAATCTACAGGATTCTATTAAAAAACCCAACATTCGGGTTCTAGGAGTTCCTGAAGGCATGGAGAGGGAGAAAGGATTAGAAGGCATTTTCAGTGAGATACTAGCAGAAAATTTCCCAGGTTTGGAGAAGGACAGAGGCATCTTAGTACAGGAAGCTTATAGAACCCCTAATAAACATGACCAAAAGAGATCCTCACCACGACATGTTGTAATCAAACTCACCACAGTGAAACATAAAGAAAAGATCCTAAAATGTGCAAGAGAGAAACGTCAGATTACTCTCAGAGGATCTCCAATTAGACTCCCAGCAGACTTCTCATCAGAAACCCTACAAGCTAGAAGGGAATGGCGAGACATAGCCCAGGTACTAAGAGCGAAAAACTGCCAGCCCAGAATACTATATCCTGCAAAGCTCACATTTGTGAATGAAGGTGAAATTAAGACTTTTCATAGCCAACAGAAACTGAAAGAATTTGTGGCCACTCATCCTGTCCTGCAAAAGATGCTTAAAGATGTGTCACACACAGAAACACAGAAACACGGTCACCAATATGAAAGAAGGTAAAGGAAGGAAACCTCACAGCAAAAGATCACAGGAAGCTCAATTTCTCTTTGACATAGAATTAAACTCTGATGCTCGGTTAAAGCAATGTGTTAAAGTAATCTATTATGTGCTCTTGATGTCTGTTCAATTCTAATTGTTCAAAAACAGCTGAATTTTTATGAAGAGCTAGGGGTTATTTTAATATGTGCTTATTTTCAAAGATTTGAATAGTCACCTTGTAACAATGATCAAATTTGGTCTATGTTATGTCATGATTTTAAGGAATCTTATTTCAACCAGATATTTTGGATTTTGAGCCTTCTTGGCATTCTTGACAGGCATTCAAAAAATCAAAGTTTCAAACAATCTGGTCTCTAAAATTTCCAGTAAATCCTGGACTTTGGTTTTTCCAGTTTGGGCCCAACTGAAAAAATCGAAAAAATCTCTCATCTTATAGAGACACCAACTAAGCAGGCTATTTGGATTATATTAGAAGGACTGTCAGGATGTGATGTGGTACCAGACTTTAAGTTTCTATAATGGAAAATGCTATTAATACAAATGTTTGAGAATTAAAACGTCTAATGATCTTGTGTTACTAGACATGATAGTTATCTTAATGAGAAAGCCCCAGAGGCCTAAAAGGTTAAATACTTGTAAAATCCTACAGGTGCTTTCAAAAATACTGTGAAGTAAGCAAGTGCCTCTTGTTGGTTGATGAGTTTATAATTTTAAACATGGCGACTTAAAGTCATTTGTCATACATAATTATATATGGTGTGCCGCTCATAAAACTAAAGCGTTGTTGGTTCTGTGTTTAGCTGTCCTCCGATAGGTTCATATGGACTTTTTCCAGCTACTTTTATTGTATTCAGTACTTTGGGATGGCTCTGTAAACAGATGAAGCCAATAATGTATTAACAGTACCAACTGAGAGAAAGTATGGTTAACTGAGGTTACTAAAAACAAAAAGCAATTCAAATCCATTGGCAATCTACAAAAAGAGTTAAAGATTTTAAAAGCTATTATTAGAATTGTTATTTTGGTCTATTATGCTATGTTATATGTGTGTACATATTGTATGTCCACATGGGGAAATTTTATTAAGAGTTTTATTTTAAATGGCTTATAGATAAGATTGTCCATAAATTTAAGCTGCTAAAATCAATCAAAGATACATTTTAATTGGTGTGACCTGAATCTGTGTATTATATGTTTTAAACATGTTGGTAGAAAGAAACTAAAAACATTTTAGATGGTTGTGCTTAAGTTTATTGGCTAAACAAACTACACCATGTTAGATATTTAAGAAGTGTTTTCAAATACATTATTCTTAGAATTTCTAGAAGGCATTGGACCCTCTGGTAAATGTTTTCTTAAGTTGTTATCTAATGGTTGAAACGGTTTGCTAAGTATTCATGTAATATTGCTATTGTCAGTAAGCGATCTAGTACTTGCTCCCTCATTTCTCTATTCTAAGCCCAACTTGTTCTTTCATTTCTCTATTCTCTTCAAGGTAGGAAACTAATTCTATTGTAAAGGAATCTGTAGGATGCACAATTTAATCTTTAGACCTTATGAAAGAGATGGCTAACATTTTTCTGTAATAGCATAGCCAAAATAAGAACTTAAATAATAATCTCATAGTAGATTCACTTTGCCATCAGCGAAGTATACAGTAAGTAGAAAAAACCTCCCTTTCAGACCAAAGGGAAAGAAAGTTTTAAAGTGAGAATATAATTTTCCTCATGGGCATTGTCTACCTTAGAAAAACTACTGCAGAACATGCCTGTGACTATCGACTTGTAGTTCAGGCCGCAGAAGATTAGAGATGGGACTTGGGCACTCCCTTGACTTGCATCCTCTGGCTTGCTTTAACACAAACCAGGAGGAAAAGAAAGCTCGGCATCAGAAGCAATGGGTGGCAGGCCTATTAATGGCTGATCTGTACAGTGATCTGCCCTCAAGGAGACCCAACAGGCCAGTCCACTGCAGTGGCTTTCAATGTGGTAAGCCTGGGCTTCAGCAGAAGTCAGCTTGTGAAGATCCCTGGCAGCTCTGCCAAGATTTGGATCACTGGAAATGGACCTGCCCTGGAATCGAAGGATGCCCAGGTCAGAGCCACAGATCTTACTGGCTCTAAGCTGAAAAGCCCTTCACTCAGCCCAACTTCCAAAGTGACCACTGCAGCTGAGGGGATGGTCAAGTAGGGTTAGCAACACTGCAGGCAGAACTGTAAATTTCTTGTTAGAGATGCCACCTGCTTTTACCTGGCCAGCTCTCGTCCCAGGCTGCCAAGTAATGAAAGTCAACAGAGTGCCTTCCCCTAGGAGTTTCACACTTCCCTTAGGATATACCCCATGTGAAGAGATAGATAGGTCTGGGCCTCTGAATTTACAAGGCCTAAAGCCCACCAGATTATTATCAAGCCACTTCTATCAGGTTCTATTTGCCTCTCAATCAGAAAAATTACTTGTAGCTTAGACAGCACCTTTCTTAGCTCCTCTAATAATGACTCTGTCCTTTGTTCTAGGCCCTGTCTAGTGCGCTTGGGCCTCATTCCTTTGTAATCAGAACCTCTACTCTACCACCAATGGCTCTACTCCCAACCTGTGTGTACTGATGGTCCTCTTCCCCACTTAATGCTGTACAATTGTTCAAACCTGGTAAATGCCACTCTTAGGATCATTGGTTACTATCCTCACTCTGTCTTTTATGACCTTGTCTAAATATGATCAGAGTCGGTAAACTTGGAAGGCTTCCATGGCCTTGGCAACTCATGACGACAGCCTAGGATGGTTACTGGCGCCATAAACTAGAGTGTCAATTTGTTGGGTCAACAACAGGAGCCACTGTGCACTTGCTCCTCATGTGGGATCTCTGTCCTTATATGCTGTACATTGTGATTTAATGCTATAACTAGTACTCAAATAGTATGTTTCACTTTGTGTTTCTATGTGGGTGCAAACTGTAGAAATCTTTACTCTATATATACTAAATTGATCTTCTGTATATAAAGAGAATTGAAAATGAATCTTGATTCAAATGGAAGGGGAGAGAGAGCGGGAGAGGGGAGGGTTGCATGTGGGAGGGAAGTTATGGGAGGGGGAAGCCATTGTAATCCATAAGTTGTACACTGGAAATTTATATTCATTAAATAAAAGTTAAAAAAAATAAAGTCAACTGATAATATCCAGAAAAAACAAACACAGAGGCTTTCACAATATTTCGGATTGAGTTAGCCAAAACACAACTGGATATTTCTGGTTTCATCCAGTCATATCCCGACAAAGTGGTGTGGAATTCGTATGCAATGAACCAAAAAAATCACAGTAAATATGATTTTGGAGAAAGTCAAGTATTTCGTTAGGCAAGTGCATAAAATGTCATCTATAGAAACAGAAATATCATGTTAGTTTGCCGCAGTTCCTCTAGCTTTCTCCCTAGAAAATAGCAATGTGTAGAGCTGTTGATTCCATGATGAACCAATTAGTGTTTCTACGGTACAAAATTAAATGTTCCCTGATAAAAATATTCAAAACAATAAAGTCCATCGATAATATCCAGAAAACACAAACACAGAGGCTGTAGCAATATTTCGGATTGAGTTAGCCAAAACACAACCGGATATTTCTGGTATCATCCAGTCATATCCGGAAAAAGTCGTTTGGAATTCCAATGCAATGGACTGAGAAAATCACAGTAAAAATGGTTTTGGAGAAAAGTCTTTTCGTTACGCACATGCATAAAATGTCATCGATACAAACAGAAATATCATGTTTGTTTGTCGCAGTTCCTCTAGCTTTCTCCCTAGAAAATACGAATGTGTAGAGATGGTGCCTCCAGGTGGGACCAATTAGTGTTTCCAAGATCAAAAGAAAATGTTCTGCGATAAAAAACATTCAAAACAATAAAGTCCGTGGATAATATCAGGAGAACACAAACACAGAGGCTGTAGCAATATCTGGGACTGAGTTTGTGAAAACAAAACCGGATATTTCCGGTTCCATGCAGTCATATCCGGACAAACTTGTGTGGATTTAGTATGAAGTGTACCGAGAAATAACAGAAAAAGGGTTTTGGAGAAAAGCAAAATATTTTGTTAGGCAAGTGCATAAAATGTCATCTATACAAACAGAAATATCATGTTTGTTTGCCGCAGTTCCTCTAGCTTTCTCCCTAAAAAATACGAATATATAGAGCTGGTGTCTCCATGTGGAACCAATTACTGTATCCAAGCTCAAAGTAAAATATTCTCCGATAAAAAACAGTCAAAACAATAAATTCCGTGGATAATATCAGGAATACAGAAATACAGAGGCTGTAGCAATATCTGGGATTTAGTTAGCCAAAACACAACCGGATATTTCCGGTTTCATCCAGTCATATCCGGACAAAGTAGTGCGGAATTCGTATGCAATGGACCGAGAAAATCACAATAAAAATGGTTTTGGAGAAAAGCAAAGTCTTTTCGTTCAGCAACTGCATAAAATGTCATCTATACAAATGGGAATATCATGTTTATTTGTCACAGTTCCTCAAGCTATCTCCCTAGGAAATACGAATGTGTAGAGCTGTTGTCTCCATGTGGAACCAATTAATGTTTCCAAGAAAAAAATTAAATATTCCCAGATAAAAAAATTGAAAACAATAAAGTCCATGGATAGTATCAGGAATACACAAACACAGAATCTGTAGCAATATCTGGGATTGAGTTAGCCAAAACAAAACCAGATATTTCCGGTTTTATCCAGTCATATCTGGTAAACTGGTGTGGAATTCGTATGCAATGGACCGAGAAAATCACAGTAAAAATAGATTGGAGAGAAGCAAATTCTTTTCTTTAGGTAAGTGCATAAAATGTCATCTATACAAACAGACATATCATGTTTGTTTGCCGCAGTTCCTCTAGCTTTCTCCCTAGAAAATACGAATGTGTAGAGCTGGTGTCCCTATGATTAACCAATTAGTGTTTCTACGGTACAAAATTAAATGTTCCCTGATAAAACATTCAAAACACTAAAGTCCATCGATAATATCCAGGAAATACAAACACAGAATCTTTCACAATATTTCGGATTCAGTTAGCAAAAACACAACCGGATGTTTCTGGTTTCATCCAGTCATATCCAGAAAAAGTCATTTGGAATTCAGATGCAATGGACCGATAAAATCACTGTAAAAATTGTTTGGAGAAAAGCAAAGTCTTTTCGTTAGGCAAGTGCATAAAATATCATCTATACATACAGAAATATCATGTTTGTTTGCAGCAGTTCCTCCGGCTTTCTCCCTAGAAAATACAAATATGTAGAGCTGGTGTCTCCATGTAAAACCAATTAGTGTATATAAGCTCAAAATTAAATGTTCCCCGATTAAAAAAAAACATTCAAAACAATACTTCCATGGATAATATCAGGAATACACAAACACAGAGGTTGTAGCAATATCTGAGATTCAGTTAGCCAAAACAAAACCGGATATTTCCGGTTTCACCCAGTCATATCTGGACAAAATGGTGTGGAATTCGGATGCAATGGACCGAGAAAATCACAGTAAAAATAGATTGGGAGAATAGGAAAGCCTTTTCGTTTGGCAAGTGCATAAAATATCATCGATACAAACAGAAATATCATGTGTGTTTGCCGCATGTCCTCTAGTGTTCTACCAAGAAAATATGAATGTGTAGAGCTGGTGTCCCCATGATGAACCAATTAGTGATTCTACGGTACAAAATTAAATGTTCCCTCATAAAAACATTCAAAACAATAAAGTCCATCGATCATATCCAGAAAACACAAACACAGAGGCTTTACAATATTTCGCATTGAGTTAACCAGAGAACAACCGGATATTTCTGGTTTCATCCAGTCATAAAGGACAAAGTAGTGTGGAATTCAGATGCAATGGACTGAGAAAATCACAGTAAAAATTGTTTTGAAGAAAAGCAAAGTCTTTTTGTTAGGCAAGTGCATTAAATGTCATCTATACAAACAGAAATATCATGTTTGTTTGCCGCAGTTCCTCTAGCTTTCTCCCTAGAAAATACAAATCTGTAGTGCTGGAGTCCCCATGATGAACCAATTAGCGCTTCTATGGTACAAAATTAAACGTTCCCTGATAAAAACATTCTAAACAATAAAGTCCATCGATAATATCCAGAGAATACAAACACATAGGCTTTCACAATATTTCGGATTGAGTTAGCCAAAACTCAACCGGATATTTCCGGTTACATCCAGTCATATCCGGACAAACTGGTGTGGAATTCGTATGTAATGGACCGAGAAAATCACAGTAAAAATGATTTGGGAGAAAAGCAAAGTCTTTTCGTTATGCAAGTGCATAAAATGTCATCTATACAAACAAAAATATCAAGTTGGTTTGCCGCAGTTACTCTAGCTTTCTACCTAGAAAATACAAATACGTAGAGCTGGTGTATCCATGTGGAACCAATTACTATATCCAAGCTCAAAATAAAATGTTTTTTTTCCAATAAAAAACATTAAAAAAACAATGTCTGTGGATAATATCAGGAATACACAAACACAGAGGCTTTCACAATATTTCGGATTGAGTTAGCCAAAACACAACTGGATATTTCTGGTTACATCCAGTCATATCCGGACAAACTGGTGTGGAATTCGTATGTAATGGACCGAGAAAATCAGAGTACAAATGGTTTTGGAGAAAAGCAAAGTCTTTTCGTTATGCAAGTGCATAAAATGTCATCTATACAAACAGAAATATCATGTTTGTTTGCCACAGTTCCTCTAGCTTTCTCCCTATAAAATACGAATGTGTAGAGCTAGTGTCTCCATGTGGAAGCAATTAGTGTTTCACAACACAAAATTAAATGTTCCCTGATAAAAAACATTCAAAACAATAAAGTCCGTGGATAATATCAGGAATACACAAACACAGAGGCTTTCACAATATTTCGGATTGAGTTAGCCAAAAGAAAACCAGATATTTCCGGTTTCATCCAGTCATATCCGGACAAACTGGTGTTTACTTCGTATGCAATGGACTGAGAAAATCACAATAAAAATGGTTTTGGAGAAAAGCAAAGTCTTTTCGTTAGGCAAGTGCATAAAATATCATCTATACAAACAGAAATATCATGTTTGTTTGCCGCAGTTCCTCTAGCTTTCTCCCTAGAAAATACAAATATGTAGAGGTGGTGTCTCCATGTGGAACCAATTAGTGTATCTAAGTTCAAAATTAAATGTTTCGCGATAAAAAACATTGAAAACAATAAAGTCCGTTGATAATATCCGAAAAACCCAAACACAGAGGGCGTAGCAATATCTGGGATTGTGTTAGCCAAACCAAAACCGGATATTTCCGGTTTCATCCCGTCATATTCGGACAAACTGGTGTGGAATTCGTATGCAATGGATCAAGAAAATCACAGTACAAATGGTTTTGGAGAAAAGCAAAGTCTTTTCGTTAGGCAAGTGCATAAAATGTCATCAATACAAACAGAAATATCGTGTTTGTTTGCCACAGTTCCTCTGGCTTTCTCCCTGGAAAATAGCAATATGTAGAGCTGGTGTCTCCATGTGGAACCAATTAGTGATTCCAAGCTCAAAATGTAATGTTCCCTGATAAACAACATTCAAAATAATAAAGTCCATCGATAATTTCCAGAAAACACAAACACAGAAATACACAATATTTCGCATTGAGTTAGCCAAAACAAAACTGGATATTTCTGATTTCATCCAGTCATATCTGGACAAAGTGGTGTGGAATTTGTATGCAATGGACCGAGAAAATCACAGTAAAATGCTTTTGGAGAAAAGCAAAGTCTTTTCGTTATGCAAGTGCATAAAATATCATCTATACAAACAGAAATATCATGTTTGTTTGTCGCATTTCCTCTAGCTTTCTCCCAAGGAAATACGAATGTTAGAGCTAGTGTCTCCATGTGGAACCAATTAGTGATTCCAACCATAAAATTAAATCTTCCCTCATAAAAACATTCAAAACAATAAAGTCCGTGGATAATATCAGGAATACACAAACACAGAGGCTGTAGCAATATCTGGGATTGAGTTAGCCAAAAGAAAACCAGATATTTCCAGTTTCATCCAGTGATATCCGGATAAACTGGTGTGGAATTCATATGAAGTGTACCGAGAAATCATAGTAAAAATGGTTTTGGAGAAAAGCAAAGTCTTTTCTTTAGGCAAGTGCATAAAATGTCATCTATACAAACAGAAATATGATGTTTGTTTGCCGCAGTTCCTTTAGCTTTCTCCCTAGAAAATAGGAATGTGTAGAGCTGGTGTCTCCATGTGGAACCAATTAGTGTTTCCAGGAACAAAATTAAATGTTCCTTGATAAAAAAAATGGAAATCAATAAAATCCGTTGATAATATCAGGAATACACAAACACAGAGGCTGTAGCAATATCTGGGAGTGAGTTAGCCAAAAAAAAAAACCGGATATTTCCAGTCATCCAGTATTATCCGGACAAAGTGGTGTGGAATTTGGATGCAATGGAACGAGAAAATCACAGTAAAAATGCTTTTGGTGAAAAGCAATGTCTTTTCGTTAGGCAAGTGCATAAAATGTCATCTAGACAAACAGAAATATCATGTTTGTTTGCCGCAGTTCCTCTAGATGTCATCTATAGAAACAGAAATATCATGTTTGTTTGTCGTGGTTCCTCTAGCTTTCTCCCTAGAAAATACGAATGTGTAGAACTGGTGTCTCCATGAGGGACCAATTATTGTTTTCAAGAACAAAATTAAATGTTTCCTGATAAAAAAATAAATCAGAAAATAAAGTCCGTGTGTAATATCAGCAATACACAAACACAGAGGCTGTAGCAATATCTAGGAATGAGTTAGCCAAAATAAAACCAGATATTTCCGGCTTCATCCAGTCATATCCGGACAAACTGGTGTGGAATTCGTATGGAATGTACTGAGAAAATCACAGTAAAATGATTTGGAGAAAAGCAAAGTCTTTTCGTTAGGCAAGTGTATAAAATATCATCTATACAAACAGAAATATCATGTTTGTTTGTCGAAGTTCCTCCCGCTTTCACTTAGAAAATACGAATCTGTAGTGCTGGTGTCCCCATGATGAACCAATTAGTGTTTCTACGGTACAAAATTAAATGTTCCCGGATAAAAACATTCAAAACAATAAAGTCCATTGATAATATCCGGAAAACACAAACACAGAAAATTTCACAATATTTCACATTGAGTTATCCAAAACAAAATGGGATATTTCCAGTTTCATCCAGTCATATCCGGAAAAAGTCGTTAGGAATTCAGATGCAATGGACCCAGAAAATCACTGTAAAAATGTTTTTGGAGAAAAGCAAAGGCTTTTCGTTAGGCAAGTGCATAAAATGTCATCTATACAAACAGAAACATCATGTTTGCTGCAGTTCCTCTAGATGTCATCTATACAAACAGAAATATCATGTTTGTTTGTTGCAGTTCCTCTAGCTTTCTCCCTAGAATATACGAATGTGTAGATCTGGTGTCTCCATGTGGAACCAATTGCTGTATCCAAGCTCAAATATAATGTGCTCTGATAAAAAACATTCAAAACAATAAAGTCCGTTGATAATATCAGCAATACACATACGCAGAGGCTGTAGCAATATCTGGTATTGAGTTAGCCAAAACAGAACCGGATATTTCCGCTTTCATCCAGTCATATCCGGACAAACTGGTGTGGAATTCGTATGCAATGGACTGAGAAAATCACAGTAAAAATGGTTTTGGAGAAAAGCAAAGTCTTTTCCTTAGGCAAGTGCATAAAATGTCATCTATACAAACAGAAATATCATGTTTGTTTGCCACAGTTCCTCTAGCTTTCTCCCTAGAAAATACGAATATGTTCAGCTGGTGTCTCCATGAGATGCAGCAGGCTGAGGCTGTCCCTTATCTAATCCTGTTTCCAAGACTTTTCGTCCCATATTCCTGCAGGCAGGATGTGACTTCTGATGAAGGTTTATGATGTTCTTTGCTCTATCTGCAGAGCTTGTACCCTGATCATTGCTACTTTGTAAACTTGCTCTATTCCTGTGCTATGCATGATTGCACACAATGAATGTTATCTGTATGGGGTCTGGGGTATATATCCTTGTGTTTCTTGGTGCTCGGGGCTGGAGACTGAAGGGTTTCCTTAGGGAGACTGCCTCCAGTCCCTCATCGCCGAGCCCCCTACTTTGGCTTGGAACGCGATGAGGCAATAAACGTGGTGATGAATTGACTGAGTGCTGCGTGTCTCCATGTGGTTTGTCTGGTGGCCTCCGACAGCTGGTGCCGTGACTCGGATTCATCTCATCCACAGGTAAGCCTCTGTAAGAGGGAAGGCTGCGGTGGTAGCAGGCCGTAGGGATTACAAGGGAGGCACATAAGCACGAGTAGGGCGTGGCAGACTAGGGCTTGCCCGGAGAGCCTCTCCTATTGCCCATGGGGAATATACAGTCACATCTAAATGTGACAAGGATATAAAGGCCTTGTTAAAAAGCGCCGGGACGCCGGTTGCAGGAGAAAGGAGGGAGCAATTGGCATGTGTAGGACTTAAAAGACAAAAAATTTCTCAGGAGCCCCTCTAAGCCATAACTATGGAATATGCGCATTTAAATGTGTCAAAGTGTCCGGACTACCCATTCTATTTTTGTATTATGTACTAACTCTACCCTTATTATTGATAGGAATGCTTGGGCAGATTATGCATGGTTGGCTTTAAAAAAAAGGTAAATGAAAATATGCCCCAAATAGTTAAGATTACACAAACCTACAAAAATGTAACAATTACAGATAGTAAGAGGCTACTATCATTATGGCTAAATGGTTACCCACCGTGTTCCATCCGCTGAAAAATTTGTTGTCTTATCAAAAAGAGATGTTACAAATATTTAATAAAACCCGAATCACTAATTTCAGAGTAATGCAAAATGTTAGCACATTTGTTAATTGGATGTACACCTCAACATGTCTGTTTAACAAGTATCAGTGCCTCAGATCTCCATGCCATGGGATTGTCTAGCCAGTTCTCAGGCTGTCTGCAGCAGCTTGAGTTGTTGTATTGGAATGGTACTGTTTTTTATGTCCCTGACATGGGTGCCCAAGAAGCTAATTCTCCCTCAGTTATGTTTCAATTTACCCTTAAAACACATTGAGTATTATTATGTTTGATTACTAAATGTATGCTTGTATGAAAAATTTGTATTGTATTCTTATAATGTGTTAATTATGTCTACCTCTCAATGCAGCCCTAGGGCCAAATGTAAGGACAAATTTTTGGAATAAAGAGGCTTGTATCTAGGTTCAGCTCTGGTGGACAAGTAACTTTGTTGCCAAATGACCTTCTCCTGCTCCTTGGGAGCCTGGCCAGTTCCTGGGGAGGAGGATAAAGGAATGTTTCTGATAAACAGGTAGGCATGCTTCGTGTCTTGGCTCTCTGGCCAAGATCCGGGATGGGACGCACTGCTTGCCTAATATCTTGGCAATGAGCCACGCTTGTCCTTGGAGGCTTTAAGAGAGAGCCAGAACAAGCCTCTGCTACTGCTGCTTCATCCCAGGGGAACACACAGTCAAGCTAAATGTTAAACATGCCTGTAATGATTACTAATAATGTCTGATTCTCAGTATGGATTCTTTTCCGGTGCTTTGTAAAGATTGCCTAGTGATGCCCACAACACTATAAATTCTGCTAAACGTAAGTACAATGTAAACATGAATCAATTGGCTACTATGACTGAGGTGTTCTGTGACAGTTCCTTTGAAGAGGGATTAGCAAAATGGATTCACTTAAAAACAGGACATTCAGGACCTGCCACTCTACATGGTTTGTCATTACAAAAATTATCAAGGAGGGCTATGCCCAATAAATAAGGGTGCTATAAATGTGAACAACAGGGACATGTACAAAAATTGTCCAAAAGTCAAAAATCAAAATAAGGCTCCTCCTGGTATTTTCCCCCAGTGCTAAAGGGAAAGGCATTGGGCCAATATTGTTACTCCAAAACTGATAAAGAAGGTAATTCATTAAAAAACAGAGTTCAGAAAACTGGAAGTGGGGCCAGCCTCAGGCCCTTCCAACAGGAATCAGTGGACCGTCTTGCTATAGTATCATTAAAGCAATGGAGCCATGTTTATTGCAACATTCTATTAATCTATACTCCTTTACCATCTTTCCTCTAAATAATTTTAGTGTGCACTATAAGGCTTGCAGCGTATTTCTTGCAGATTAAACTAAAAGTAACTAAGTCTGCACACAGCAGACAGCTAAAAAATAATTTACTGTCACAACTTGGTGTAGTCGCCAGAATCTGCAAGTATACAAAGCAATGCCTTTCTTTAAAAGAAAAATTAAAGTTGCATGTGTAACCTGTGATGTTCCTGGCTGGAAAGACCCTCAGTTCGCCTCTTTGGCAGAGAAATGGGCTCTCTGCTCAGGATTGAGTAAAAATTGGAATGACAAGTTACGGAGTACACAGCCTCCACAAGTTATTAAGGTTTTACAATTGGTAAAATAAAGGGATCCTATCACCAATCAATGAAATACACCTAATCCAATACTGGTATGGGACATGGACTCCTAAGGGATGGGTTTTTTTATGTAATAAATATGCCTTCACATTGTTAGCCTCTGATAACTTCCACAATTGCTCCCTGGACTGTGTGGCCCCGATGCTGACATCTGTATTTACAGTGGCGGATAGAGCGCGTCGGCAACATGCTTCACCTAAAGACTGTAATGGCAACATCATCCTAATAGGAGAGGACACTGCCCTGGCCATGGCTGTACCAGTAGTAAGTGTTCCTGGACTGGCCTTTGGAAATAACCGTGGACTGCGAAGGCTTGCATATTCAGTGACCAAAACAATCAATCTTACTGCTACTGGACTGTCCAATATAGCCAAAGAATTGGATCAAGTACACTCAGGAGTACTTTTAAACCATGCAGCTAACAATTACTTGATGTTAAAAAATCATATAAGTTGTAAATCTGTAACAGGAAAATGTTGTTTTAACATTACTAACAATGTGCCATATATAGAGTCTGTTATTGATAAACTTAAGAGTAAAATGCAAAACATGTTTATTACTAACCCCCTAACATTTGGAGGGTTTCAATGGATTCATTGGTTATTAATGTTGACTGGACCACTACTGCTTTTCCTACTTGGTATGGGATGTTTTCCTTGTTTTCTGCATTTTATGCTGACTTCACTACAGTCTGTATGAACTGACATTCATCATTATTTGTAATCACAAATAATTAATATTTGGCTGTATGTTTCATCTCTCACCTAATGTTGGGCTGGAATGGTACTCAGAGACGGGTAAGACGCTCAGCATCCTGTACCAACCTAAGACAGGGCTCTAGGCCAAGCTGCCAGAGTTACCAATGACGGGTAAGGACAGAGATGACTGAGGGCAACCTAAGACAGAGGCCATTCTCAATTAAATAAAAAAGGGGGAGATGTAGGCAGCCCATAAACAAGTCATAGACAAGTCAAGGTCAGTCTTGGCTTGTGAAATTCCTAAAGGGAAAAAAGGTCACCTATTCCCATGCTCCAGAAGAATGATCAAACAAGAACGCTCCGAGTGGCAGTGGATCAGCATATCCATTCAGGAATCTTATTACTAAACCAACGGGTCAACGTTCTCCAGGAAGAACTGAATCTTAGACGGGGATGTGGGAAACCCCCTGCTTGGTTCAATCTGTCGTGCTTTGCGCTACTCCATTTCCCTGGCATAACTATACTCGTCTTGCTAATTTGTCTCGCTCTTTAGGCGCCACCTTAAACCATACCTGGGATAGTAATTTCACTGGTTTGCTGCATGAACTACGGCAAGAGATTTGGGTTCTTAACTCAACACAACTGGACACAGATATTTGGTCCCCATTAGAAGTCATCGCTGCAAAACCTTCCCCCCCCATTACAGCAGGTGTTGCTTGGTTTCTTGGACCAGTAGCCAGAGACGGGTAAGTGCCTTGGGGGATGGCATGCAACCTAAGACAGCGGAGGGCTGAGACTGCTCATGCAAGTCGACCCTCTGGCAAAGACGGGTAAGCTGCCACTCCGCTCAGGGGTGCCTAAGACAGGCGCCGGTCCTAAAGTAAAAAAAGGGGGAGCTGTGGAGAGCCGGCCCCCACAACCTCTGTCTTCTGCCTGCCTGTAGACTGATGTGAAGTAATACAACCAAATGTTCCCACCGTTCCAATGTGCGCAAACAGAGAGGCTATCAAAAGGACAATACATACCCTCTAGGACACTCTAAAACAGGGGGCTGCAGTATGTGATATGCCATGGAAGCCTCGGTCTCTCTCTTCCTAACTGCCTCATTGACCGCTTGCTCCTACACTGTTCTTAGGGTGGACCGGTAGTCAACGACGGGTAAGCACTAGCAGGCTTCTCTAGCAACCTAAGACAGAGGGCAGGACATGCTTCCTATATCCTTGATGATGGGTAAGCAGAGTAAGCGCTGCGGGGCACCTAAGACAGGCACGAGTCCACGCCATTCAGCGTTTAACGCGAGGGACTTGTGGGGGATGGATCCTCCCCTGCGGCCATCTGGACAGTGTAGACACCGGTTACCATAAACACCAGGCCATTCTTGTACAAACAAGAAGGGGGAGATGTCGGGGCCAGTGGCCCTGGCCCGACATGAGATGCAGCAGGCTGAGGCTGTCCCTTATATCTAATCCTGTTTCCAAGACTTTTCGTCCCATATTCCTGCAGGCAGGATGTGACTTCTGATGAAGGTTTATGATGTTCTTTGCTCTATCTGCAGAGCTTGTACCCTGATCATTGCTACTTTGTAAACTTGCTCTATTCCTGTGCTATGCATGATTGCACACAATGAATGTTATCTGTATGGGGTCTGGGGTATATATCCTTGTCTTTCTGTGTGCTCGGGGCTGGAGACTGAAGGGTTTCCTTAGGGAGACTGCCTCCAGTCCCACATCACTGGGCCCCCTACTTTGGCTTGGAACGCGATGAGGCAATAAACGTGGTGATGAATTGACTGAGTGCTGCGTGTCTCCATGTGGTTTGTCGGGTGGCCTCCGACAACAGTTCCTCTAGCTTTCTCCCTAGAAAATACGAATATGTTCAGCGGGTGTCTCCATGTGGAACCAAATACTGTATCCAAGCTCAAAATAAAATGTTCCCCGATAAATAACATTCAAAAAAATAAAGTTCATTGATAATATCCAGAAAACACAAACATAGAGGCTGTAGCAATATCTGGGATTCTGTTAGCCAAAACAAAACCAGATATTTCTGGTTTCATCCAGTCATATCCGGACAAACTGGTGTGGAATTCGTATGCAATGGACCGAGAACATCACAGTAAAAATGGTTTTGGAGAACAGTAAATTCTTTTCGTTAGGCAAGTGCATAAAATGTCATCTATACAAACAGAAATATCATGTTTGTTTGCTGCAGTTCCTCTAGATGTCATCTATACAAACAGAAATATCATGTTTGTTTGCCACAGTTCCTCTAGCTTTCTCCCTAGAAAATACGAATGTGAAGAGCTGGTTTTCCCATGATGAACCAATTAGTGTTTCAACGGTACAAAATGAAATGTTCCCTTATAAAAACACTCAAAACAATGAAGTCCATCGATAATATCCAGAAAACACAAATACAGAGGCTTTCACAATATTTCGCATTGAGTTAGCCAAAACACAATGGGATATTTCTAGTTTCATCCAGTCATTTCAGGACAAACTGGGGTGGAATTCGTATGCAATGGACCGAGAAAATCACAGTAAAAATGGTTTTGGAGAAAAGCAAAGTCTTTTCGTTAGGCAAGTGCATAAAATGTCATCTATACAAACAGAAATATCATGTTTGCTTGCCGCAGTTCCTCTAGATTTCTCCCTAGAAAATACGAATATGTAGAGCTGGTGTCTCCATGTGGAACCAATTAGTTTTTCAAGAACAAAATTAAATGTTCCCTGATAAAAAAATTTCAAAACAATAAAGTCCGTGGATTATATCAGGAATACACAAACACGGAGGCTGTAGCAATATCTGGGATTGTGTTAACCAAAACACCACTGGATATTTCTGGTTTCATCCAGTCATATCTGGACAAAGTCATTTGGAATTCGTATGCAATGGACCGAGCAAATCACAGTACAAATGGTTTTGGAGAAAAGCAAAGTCTTTTCATTAGGCAAGTGCATAAAAAGTCATCTATACAAACAGAAATATCATGTTTGTTTGCCACAGTTACTCTAGCTATCCCCCTAGAAAATACCAATATGTAAAGCTGGTGTCTCCATGTTTAAACAATTAGTGTATCTAAGCTCAAAATTAAAAGTTCCCTGATATAAAAAAACATTCAAAACAATAAAGTCCGTGGATACTATCCAGAAAACTCAAACACAGAGGCTGTAGCAATATCTGGGATTGAGTTAGCCAACACAAAACTGGATATTTCTGGTTTCATCCAGTCATATCCGGACAAACTGGTGTGGAATTCGTATGCAATGGACCGAGAAAACCACAGTAAAAGTGGTTCTGGCAAAAAGCAAAAGCTTTTCATCAGGCACGTGCATAAAATGTCATCTATACAAACAGAAATATCATGTTTGTTTTCCGCAGTTCCTCTAGCTTTCTCCATAGAAAATAAGAATGTTTAGAGCTGGTGTTCCCATGATGAACCAATTAGTGTTTCAACGGTACAAAATGAAATGTTCCCTGATAAAAACATTCAAAACCATAAAGTCCATCGATAATATCCAGAAAACACAAACACAGAGGCTTTCACAATATTTCAGATTGAGTTAGCCAAAAGAGAACTGGATATTTCTGTTTTCATCCAGTCATATCTGAACAACCTGGTGTGGAATTCGCATGCAATGGACCGAGAAAATCAGAGTAAAAATGGTTTTGGAGAAAAGCAAAGTCTTTTGGTTACGCAAGTGCATAAAAATGTCATCTATACAAACAGAAATATCATGTTTGTTTGTCGCAGTTTCTCTAGCTTGCTCCCTAGAAAATAAGATTGTGTAGAGCTGGTGTCTCCATGTGCAACCAATCAGTGATTCCAAGCACAAAATTAAATGTTCCCTGATAAAAAATATTCAAAACAGTAAAATCCGTGGATTATATCTGGAATACACAAACACAGAGGCTGTAGCCATATCTGTGAATGAGTTAGCCAAAAAAAAAAAACCGGATATTTCCTGTTTCATCCAGACATATCCATACAAAGTGGTGTGGAACTCGTATGCAATGGACCGAGAAAATCAGAGTAAAAATGGTTTTGGAGAAAAGCAAAGTCTTTTGGTTACGCAAGTGCATAAAATGTCATCTACACAAACAGAAATATCATGTTTGTTTGTCGCAGTTCCTCTAGCTTTCCACCTAGAAAATACAAATATGTAGAGCTGGTGTCTCCAAATGGAACCAATTAGTGTATCTAAGTTCAAAATTAAATGTTCCCCGATAAAAACATTCAAAACAATAAAGTCCATCGATAATATCCAGAAAACACAAACACAGAGGCTTTCACATTATTTCAGATTGAATTAGCCAAAACACAACCGGATATTTCTGGTTTCCTCCAGTCATATACGGACAAAGTAGTGTGGAATTCGTATGCAATGGAACGAGAACATCACAGTAAAAATGATTTTGGAGAACAGTAAAGTCTTTTCGTTAGGCAAGTGCATAAAATGTCATCTATACAAACAGAAATATCATGTTTGTTTGCCGGAGTTCTTCTAGCTTTCTCCATAGAAAATACGAATTTGTATAGCTGGGGTCTCCATGTGGAAATAATTAGTGTTTCACAGCACAAAATTAAATGTTCCCTGATAAAAAACATTCAAAACAATAAAGTCTGTGGATAATATCAGGAATACACAAACACAGATGCTTTCACAATATTTCGGACTGAGTTAGCCAAAACACAACCGGATTTTTCCGGTGTCACCCAGTCATATCCGAACAAACTGGTGTGGAATTCGTATGCAATGGACCGAGAAAATCACAGAAAAAATGGTTTTTGAGAAAAGCAAAGTCTTTTCGTTAGGCAAGTCCATAAAATGTCATCGATACAGACAGAAATATCATGTTTGTTTGCCACAGTTCCTTTGGCTTTCTCCCTAGAAAATACGAATGTGTGGAGCTGGTGTTCCCATGATGAACTAATTAGTGTTTCAACGGCACAAAATTAAAAATTCCCTGATGAAAAACATTCAAAACAATAAAGTCCATTGATAATATCCAAAAAAACAAACACAGAGGCTTTCACAATATTTCGGATTCAGTTAGCCAAAACACAACCGGATTTTTCCAGTTTCATCCAGTCATATCCGGACAAACTGGTGTGGAATTCGTATGCAATGGACCGAGAACATCACAGTAAAAATGGTTCTGCAGAAAAGCAAAGTCTTTTCGTCAGGCAAGTGCATAAAATTTCATCGATACAAACAGAAATATCATGTTTGTTTGCCACAGTTCCTCTAGCTTTCTCCATAGAAAATACGAATGTGTAGAGCTGGTGTCCCCATGATGAACCAATTAGTGTTTCAACGGTACAAAATGAAATGTTCCCTGATAATAACATTCAAAACAATAAAGTCCATCGATAATATCCAGAAAACACAAATACAGAGGCTTTTACAATATTTTGGATTGAGTTAGCCAAAAGGCAACCGGATATTTCTGGTTTCATCCAGTCATATCCAGACAAACTGGTGTGGAATTCGGATGCAATGGACCGAGAACATCAGAGTACAAATGGTTCTGCAGAAAAGCAAAGTCTTTTCAATAGGCAAGTACATAAAATGTCATCTTTACAAACAGAAATATCATGTTTGTTTGCCCCAGTTCCTCTAGCCTTCTCCATAGAAAATACGAATGTGTAGAGCTGGTGTCCCCATGATGAACCAATTAGTGTTTCAACGGTACAAAATGAAATGTTCCCTGATAAAAACATTCAAAACCATAAAGTCCATCGATAATATCCAGAAAACACAAATAAAGAGGCTTTTACAATATTTCGGATTGAGTTAGCCAAAAGACAACCGGATATTTCCAGTTTCACAAAGTCATGTCCAGACAAACTGCTCTGTTATTCGTATGCAATGGACCGAGAAAATCACAGTAAAAATGGTTTTGGAGAAAAGCAAAATCTTTTCATTAGTCAAGTGCATAAAATGTCATCTATACAACAGCAATATCATGATTGTTTGCCGCAGTTCCTTTAGCTTTCTGCCTAGAAAATACAAATATGTAGAGCTGGTGTCTCCATGTGGAACCAATTAGTGTTTCCAAGAGCAAAATTAAATGTTCCCTGATAAAAAACATTCGAAACTGTAAAGTCCGTGGATAATATCAGGAATGCACCAACACAGAGGCTGTAGCAATATCTGGGATTGTGTTAGCCAACACAAAACCGGATATTTCCGGTTTCATCCAGTCATATCCACAGAAACTGGTGTGGAATTCGGATGCAATGGACTGAGAAAATCACAGTAAAAATGGTTCGGAGAAAAGCAAAGTCGTTTTGACAGGCAAGTGCATAAAATGTCTTCGATACAAACAGAAATATCATGTTTGTTTGCCACAGTTCCTCTAGCTTTCTCCCTGGAAAATACGAATGTGTAGAGCTGGTGTCCCCATGATGAACCAATTAGTGTTTCAACGGTACAAAATGAAATGTTCCCTGATAAAAACATTCAAAACAATAAAGTCCATCGACAATATTCAGAAAACTCAAATACAGAGGCTTTCACAATATTTCGAGTTGAGTTAGCCAAAACAAAACCGGATATTTCTTTTTTTTAACTTTTATTTAATGAATATAAATTTCCAGTGTACACCTTATGGATTACTATGGCTTCCCCCTCCCATAACTTCCCTTCCACCAGCAACCCTCCCCTCTCCCACTCCCTCTCCCCTTTCATTTGCATCAAGATTCATTTTCAATTCTCTTTATATACAGAAGATCAATTTAGTATAAAGATTTCAACAGTTTGCACTCACATAGAAACACAAAGCGAAACATACTGTTTGAGTACTAGTTATAGCATTAAATCACAATGTACAGCACATTCAGGACAGAGATCCCACATGGGGAGCAAGTGCACAGTGGCTCCTGTTGTTGACCCAACAAATTGACACTCTAGTTTATGGCGCCAGTAACCATCCTAGGCTGTCGTCATGAGTTGCCAAGGCTATGGAAGCCTTCCAAGTTTGCCGACTCTGATCATATTTAGACATGATCATAAAAGACAGAGTGAGGATAGTAACCAATGATCCTGAGAGTGGCATTTACCAGGTTTGAACAATTATACAGCATTAAGTGGGGAAGAGGACCATCAGTACACCCAGGTTGGGAGTAGAGCCATTGGTGGTAGAGTAGAGGTTATGATTACAAAGAAATGAGGCCCAAGTGCACTAGACAGGGCCTAGAACAAAGGACAGAGTCATTATTAGAGGAGCTAAGAAAGGTGCTGTCTAAGCTACAAGTAATTTTTCTGATTGAGAGGCAAATAGAACCTGATAGAAGGGGCTTGATAATAATCTGGTGGGCTTTAGGCCTTGTAAATTCAGAGGCCCAGACCTATCTATCTCTTCACATGGGGTATATCCTAAGGGAGGTGTGAACCTCCTAGGGGAAGGCACTCTGTTGACTTTCATTACTTGGCTGGCCTGGGAGGAGCGCTGGCCAGGTCAAGGCAGGGGGCATCTCTAACAAGAAATTTACAGTTCTGCCTGCAATGTTGCTGACCCTACTTGACCATCCCCTCAGCTGCAGTGGTCACTTTGGAAGTTGGGCTGAGTGAAGGGCTTTTCAGCTTAGAGCCAATAAGATCTGTGGCTCTGACCTGGGCATCCTTCGATTCCAGGGCAGGTCCATTTCCAGTGATCCAACTCTTGGCAGAGCTGCCAAGGCTCTTCACAAGCTGACTTCTGCTGAAGCCCAGGCTTACCACATTGAAAGCCACTGCAGTGGACTGGCCTGTTGGGTCTCCTTGAGGGCAGATCACTGTACAGATCAGCCATTAATAGGCCTGCCACCCATTGCTTCTGATGCCTAGCTTTCTTTTCCTCCTGGTTTGTGTTAAAGCAGACCAGACGATGCAAGTCAAGGGAGTGCCCATGTCCCATCTCTAATCTTCGGTGGCCTGAACTACAAGTCTATAGTCACAGGCATGTTCTGTAGTAGTTTTTCTAAGGTAGACAATGCCCATGAGGAAAATTATATTCTCACTTTAAAACTTTCTTTCCCTTTGGTCTGAAAGGGAGGTTTTTTTTTCTACTTACTGTATACTTCGCTGATGGCGATGTGAATCTAGCTATGAGATTATAATTTAAGTTCTTATTTTGGCTATGCTATTACAGAAAAATGTTAGCCATCTCTTTTATAAGTTCTAAAGATTAAATTGTGCATCCTACAGATTCCTTCATAATGGAATTAGTTTCATACCTTGAAGAGAATAGAGAAATGAAAGAACAAGTTGGGCTTAGAATAGAGAAATGAGGGAGCAAGTCCTAGATCGCTTGCTGACAATAGCAATATCACATGAATACTTAGTAAATAGTTTCAACCATTAGATAACAACTTAAGAAAACATTTAACAGAAGGTCCAATGCCTTCTATAAATTTTAAGAATCATGTATTTGAAAACACCTCTTAAATATCTAACATGGTGTAGTTTCTTTAGCCAGTAAACTTAAGCACAACCATCTAAAATGTTTTTAGTTTCTTTCTACCAACAAGTCTAAAACATATGATACACAGATTCAGGTCACACCAATTAAAATGTATCTTTGATTGATTTTAGCAGCTTAAATTTATGGACAATCTTATCTATAAGCCATTTAAAATAAAACGCTTAATAAAATTTCCCCATGTGGACATACAATATGTACACACATATAACATAGCATAATAGACCAATATAGCAATTCTAATAATAGCTTTTAAAATCTTTAACTCTTTTTGTAGATTGCCAATGGATTTGAATTGCTTTTTGTTTTTAGTAACCTCAGTTAACCATACTTTCTCTCAGTTGGTACTCTTAATACATTATTGGCTTCATCTGTTTACAGAGCCATCCCAAGGTATTGAATACAATAGAAGTGGCTGGAAAAAGTCCATATGAACCTATCGGAGGACAGCTAAACACAGAATCTACAATGCTTTATTTTTTTGAGCAGCAAATCTTATATAACTGTGGATGACAAAAGACTTTAAGTCGCCATGTTTAAAATTATAAACTCATCAACCAACAAGAGGCACTTGCTTACTTCACAGTATTTTTGAAAGCACCTGTAGGATTTTACAAGTATTTAACCCTTTAGGCCTCTGGGGCTTTCTCATTAAGATAACTATCATGTCTAGTAACACAAGATCATTAGACTTTTTAATTCTCAAACATTTGTATTAATAGCATTTTCCATTATAGAAACTTAAAGTCTGGTACCACATCACATCTTGACAGTCCTTGTAATATAATCCAAATAGACTGATTAGTTGGTATCTCTATAAGATGAGAGACATAGGTCCTTTGATTATTTCAGTTGGGCTCAAACTGGAAAAACCAAAGTCCAGGATTTACTGGAAATTTTAGAGACCAGATTGTTTGAAACTTTGATTTTTTGAATGCCTGTCAAGAATGCCAAGAAGGCTCAAAATCCAAAATATCTGCTTGAAATAAGATTCCTTAAAATCATGACATAACATAGACCAAATTTGATCATTGTTACAAGGTGACTATTCAAATCTTTGAAAATAAGCACATATTAAAATAACCCCTAGCTCTTAATAAAAATTCAGCTGTTTTTGAAAAATTAGAATCGAACAGATATCAAGAGCACATAATAGATTACTTTAACACATTGCTTTAACCGAGCATCAGAGTTTAATTCTATGTCAAAGAGAAATTGAGCTTCCTGTGATCTTTTGCTGTGAGGTTTCCTTCCTTTACCTTCTTTCATATTGGTGACCATGTTTCTGTGTTTCTGTGTCTAACACATCTTTAAGCATCTTTTGCAGGGCAGGATGAGTGGCCACAAATTCTTTCAGTTTCTGTTGGCTATGAAAAGTCTTAATTTCACCTTCATTCACAAATGAGAGCTTTGCAGGATATAGTATTCTGGGCTGGCAGTTTTTCTCTCTTAATACCTGGGCTATGTCTCGCCATTCCCTTCTAGCTTGTAGGGTTTCTGATGAGAAGTCTGCTGTGAGTCTAATTGGAGATCTTCTGAGAGTAATCTGACATTTCTCTCTTGCACATTTTAGGATCTTTTCTTTATGTTTCACTGTGGTGAGTTTAATTACAACATGTCGTGGTGAGGATCTCTTTTGGTCATGTTTATTAGGGGTTCTATAAGCTTCCTGTACTAAGATGCCTCTGTCCTTCTCCAAACCTGGGAAATTTTCTGCTAGTATCTCACTGAAAATGCCTTCTAATCCTTTCTCCCTCTCCATGCCTTCAGGAACTCCTAGAACCCGAATGTTGGGTTTTTTAATAGTATCCTGTAGATTCCTGACAATATGTTTTAGATTTCTGATTTCTTCTTCTTTTCTTGGGTTTGCCTGTTTCCCTTCCTGTTCTCTGTCTTCTAAGTCTGATATTCTCTCTTCTGCTTCGCCCATTCTGCTCTTAAGGCTCTCTAATGTGTTTGTCATTTGATCTATTGAATTCTTCATTTCATTATGATTTCTCGTCACTATCACAGTTTCTTGTTCCACTAGTTGTTTCATTTCATTTGGATTCCTCCTTAATATTTCATTTTCACGAGAGAGATTATCTACTCTTGTCCATTAAGGATTTCTGTAGTTCAAGAATTTGTTTTTGAGAACTTCTTAATATTCTTATCAATTTTTTGAGATCCGCTTCTTGCATTTCTTCGATCTCATCATCTTCGTAATCTTGAATTGGGGTGTCTTTTTCATTTGGGGGCGTCATAGTGTCTTCCTTGTTCTCGTTAGCTTGGTTTTTGTGTTTGTTGCTTTGCATGTTGGAGATATTTGGTTTCTTCACTGTGGTGTTTTTTCTTGTTACACTATGGCTCTATATTAAGTGGACTGTCTGCTTTCGGTGGAGCCTTAGAGGCTTGAGATGAGTGTGGACTGAGAGCTGTGTTTGGTTCCTCAGGGTTGAGGGTGTGTCAAAGATGACACTCCCAGGTTAGGTGTGGTAAATCTCTCTTTCTTTCTTTTTTTGATTCAAAAGGGAAGTAATTTTGCACAGCTGAACATAATTGGAGGTAGTTAGCAGGCAAATGATATACCCACAGGAGCCAGAGATCGGAAGCTCTTTCCCAAGGACCACACAGGGAATCTCTGCTGCCCTCAGTGTGGGCTCCAATTCTCCTGCAGTCCCCCACTGGGTTGCCAAGTTAGATGCTAATCTCCTGTTATCTCACCCCTCCACCCAGAGTCAGGTTTTTCTGCTAGGCTCAGGGCCGGTGCAGACCTGAGGTCGCCCTGCCTATGATGTATGTCCAAAATGGCACATGCTCTGTCTTGTTCGCCTTTGAGAGGTGAGCGGAGAGAGAGAAACTTGTGTCCGTATCGGTCACTTTTTTTATTTTTTTCCTCTCTCTCTTCTAGTTAGCCTGGTGAATTTTTCCCCACGGAGTTTCAAACCTCGTTCCCTCTAGCCTCCTCTTTCCACTTGCCCGTTGGTGTCTCGGGCTATTGAGGTTCGGCTCACCTCACGTTCCAGGGCTGGTGTGTTGAGTCTGCCGCTGGTGTCCCGAACTTGGACTCCCACGCTCTCCACGCAGGTACACTGTGAATCACTAGTTCCGGAAATGTTTCCTCTGCTGTTTCATCCCCTACACTTCCTTGACCCTGCAGTATCTCCACTTATATTAAACTGTCTCACCTCCAGACTAATAGTGTGCTCCCTGCCTATTGCGCCATCTTGATGCAATAAAACCAGATATTTCTGGTTTCATCCAATCATATCAGGAAAAAGTGGTTTGGAATTCCTATGCAATGGACCATGAAAATCACAGTAAAAATCGTTTGGTGAAAAGCAAAGTCTTTTCGTTAGGCAAGTGCATAAAATGTCATCTATACAAACAGAAATATCATGTTTGTTTGCCACAGTTCCTCTAGCTTTCTCCCTAGAAAATATGAATGTGTAGAGCTCATGTTCCCATGATGAACCAAGTAGTGTATCTAAGCTCAAAATTCAATGTTCCCCGATAAAACACATTCAAAACAATAAAGTCCGTTGAAAATATCCGGAAAACACAAACACAGAAACTTTCACAATATTTCAGATTGAGTTAGCCAAAACACAAACGGATATTTCTGGTTTGATGCAGTCATATCCGGACAAAGTGGTGTGGAATTCTTATGCAATGGACCGAGAAAATCACAGTACAAATCATTTGGAGAAAAGCAAAGTCTTTTGGTTAGGCAAGTGCATAAAATGTCATCTATACAAACAGAAATATCATGTTTTTTGTCACAGTTCCTCTAGTTTTCTCCCTAGAATAAACAAATGTGTAGAGCTTATGTCTCCTTGTGCAACGAATCAGTGTTTCCAAGAACAAAATTAAATGTTCCCTGATAAAAATATTCAAAACAATAAGTCCATTGATAATATCCAGAAAACACAAACACAGAGGATTTCACAATATTTCAGATTGAGTTAACCAAAACACAACCGGATATTTCCGGTTTCACCCAGTCATATCCGGAAAAAGTCCTTTTGAATTCCGATGTTATGGACCAAGAAAATCACTGTAAAATTGGTTTTGGAATAAAGCAAAGTTGTTTCATTAGGAAAGTACATAAATTTTCATCAATACAAACAGAAACATCATGTTTGTTTGCCACAGTTCCTCTAGCTTTTTCCCTAAAAAAACGAATATGTAGAGTTGGTGTCTCCATGTGGAACCAATTACTGTATCCAAGCTCAAAATTAGTTGTTCTCCGATAAAAAACAATCAAAACAATAAAGTCCGTTGATAATATCCAGAAAACACAAACACAGAGGCTGTAGCAATATCTGGGATTCAGTTAGCCAAAACACAACCAGATATTTCCTGTTTCATTCAGTCATATCCAGATAAAGTGGTGTGTAATTCGTATGCAATGGACCGAGAAAATCTCAGTAAAAATGGTTTTGGAGAAATGCAAATCTTTTCGTTAGGAAAGTGCATAAAATGTCATCTATATAAACAGAAATATCATGTTTGTTTGTGGCAATTCCTCTAGCTTTCTCCCTAGAAAATACGAATGTGCAGAGCTGGTGCCTCTATGTGGAAACAATTAGTGTTTCCAAGAACAAAATTAAATGTTCCCTGATACAAAATTTTGAAACAATAAAGTCCGTGGATAATATAAGGAATTCACAGAAAAACAGAGTCTGTAGCAATATCTGGGATTGAGTTAGCCAAAAAAAAAAACGGATATTTCCTGTTTCATCCAGTCATATTCGGACAAAGTGGTGTGGAATTCGTATGAAATGGACCGAGCAAATCACAGTAAAATGGTTTGGAGAAAAGCAAAGTCTTTTCGTTAGGCAAGTGCATAAATTGTCATCTATACAAACAGAAATATCATGTTTGTTTGCCGCAGTTCCTTTAGCTTTCTCCCTAGAAAATACGAATGTGTTGAGTTGGTGTACCCACCATGAACCAATTAGTGTTTCAACGGTACAAAATTAAATGTTCCCAAATAAAAACATTCAAAACAATAAAGTCCATCGATAATATCCAGAAAACACAAACACAGAGGCTTTCACAACATTTCGGATTGAGTTAGGCAAAAGACAACCGGATATTTCTGGTTTCATCCTGTGATATCTGGACAAAGTGGTGCGGAATTCGTATGCTATGAACAGAAAAAATCACAGTAAAAATGGATTTGGACAAAAGCAAAGTCTTTTCGTTAGGCAAGTGCAAAAAATGTCATCTATACAAACAGAAATATCATGTTTGTTTGCCTCACTTCCTCTAGCTTTCTCTCTAGAAAATATGAATATGTGGAGCTGGTGTCTCCATGTGGAACCAATAAGTGTTTTCAAGAACAAAATTAAATGTTCCCCGATAAAAAACATTGAAAACGAGAAAGTCCGTGGTAATATCAGGAAAATGCAAACACAGAGGCTGTAACAATATCTGGGATTGAGTTAGCCACAACAAAACCTTTTTTCAGGTTCCATCCAGTCCTATACGGTGAACTGGTGTCAAATTCGTATGCAATGGACCGAGAAAATCACAGTAAAAATGGTTTTGGAGAAAAGCAAAGTCTTTTCGTTAGGCAAGTGCATAAAATGTCATCTATACAAACAGAAATATCATGTTTGTTTGCTGCAGTTCCTCTAGCTTTCTCCCTAGAAAATACGAATGTGTAGAGCTGGTGTCTCCATGTGGAAACAATTAGTGTTTCACAGCACAAAATTAAATGTTCCCTGATAAAAAAATTTGAAAATACTAAATTCCATCGATAATATCCAGAAAACACAAACACAGAGGTTGTAGCAATATCTGGGATTGAGTTAGCCAAAATAAAACCGGATATTCTGATTTCATCCAGTCATATCCGGACAAAGTGGTGTGGAATTCGTATGCAATGGACCGAGAAAATCACAGTACAAATGGTTTTGGAGAAAAGCAAAGTCTTTTCGTTAGGCAACTGAATAAAATGTCGTATATAGAAACAGAAATATCATGTTTGTTTGCCACAGTTCCTCTAGCTTTCTCCCTAGAAAATACCAATGTGTGGAGCTTGTGTCTCCATGTGGAACCAATTACTGTATCCATGCTCAAAATAAAATATTCACGGACAAAAAACATTGAAAACAATAAAGCGCATCGATAGTATCCAGAAAACAAAAACACAGAGGCTTTCTCAAAAATTCGAATTGAGTTAGCCAAAACAAAACCGGATATTTCTGGTTTCATCCAGTCATATCCGGAGAAATTTATGTGGAATTCGTATGCAATGGCCGAGACAATCACAGTACAAATGGTTTTGGAGAAAAGCAAAGTCTTTTCGTGATGCAAGTACATAAAATGTGATTTATACAAACAGAAATATCATGTTGTTTGCCGCAGTTCCTCTAGCTTTCTACGTAGAAAATACAAATATGTAGAGCTTCTGTCTCTATGTGGAACCAATTACTATATCCAAGCACAAAATTAAATGTTCACCGATAAAAAAAGATTCAATACAATAAAAACCGTGGATTATATCCGGAAAACACAAACACAGAGGCTTTCAAAATATTTCTGATGGAGTTAGCCAAACAGAACCGGTCATTTCCGGTTTCATGCAGTCATATACGGACAAACTGGTGTAGAATTCGTATGCAATGGACCGAGAAAATCACAGTACAAATAGTTTTGGAGAAAAGCAAAGTCTTTTCTTTAGGCAAGTGCATAAAATGTCATCTATACATACAGAAATATCATGTTTGTTTGCCGCAGTTCCTCTAGCTTTCTCCCTAGAAAATACGAATGTGTAGAGCTGGTGTCTCCATGTGGAACCAATTAGTGTTTATACGGTACTGTAAGACCCCCGAAAGGTGCCTCACACTTCTACCGACCCCAGAAACACGAATTCCAGTCCAATCGCTGCAAAAAGCATGAGGAAGTTTATTACATCTGCGCAGATGGGCCGTCTCAGCAACACTACAAAGCAGTGCAGAGAGAACGACCCCGATCTTCAATTGCCCACAGTATTTAAGGTTTAAAACCACAACATTAGCATATCTCCACAGCATTACACAGAGGATCACAAGATAAACCGTAGCATGACGAATTATCATAAGATCCAGGGTAAGGGGACAAAAAACCTTGAGCAAGCATAAACACGGGGTCATCATGACCAAAAACTTAACATAGCTCCTAAAATAATTATCACATGCTCCATTATCTCATAAAAGCATTAGCACAATCATCACATGCTACAAGTTTAACTAAAGTTCAACTAGCTCATGAAAGCATTTTGCAAGCCCAGCTATTTTGTACAAAAGCAGAACAATATGCAGTTAGCCAAGCGACTCCATTTTAAACCCAGGCTGTCTTATTTTCTCTCATTTCCCCCCTTTTCTTTTTATTAAATTTTAATCTTAAAATTTTAGGAATTACTTTTTAAATTTTGTATATCCGCTGCCAGACACAGGTTTACAAGCACATCTCTGTATCTTACAGCCAATCCTATGAGCACAGAAGCAAGTCTGTGGGTTAGGGGAAGTATGCCCCGCCCCGCAAAATAAAAAGTTACAAAAAGGCATCAGAGTTTAAAATACAACAGAGACAAAAACAGAAAACACATCCCTGAAGAAGTCATACAAATTTGGGTTAATACCTGGTGCCTGTTCAGCTGAATTGACCCGAATACTCTTTGTGACTTTCACACACCCTCTTCGACTTACTGTAAACATTTTACCAATTCCATTTCAGTCTAGAGTAAACTAGCCATCCGGATAAAGTCATTCTGACAAACCATGTCCTTTCCTTATATAAAAAGCTCTCTCTCTTTTAAACCCTTTTCACCAACAATACTCTTTTCTTTTATGTCCTTCATTTTTAAACTTTGGCACTGCTGGGTCAGGACCAAGGCGTGAGTGATAAACAATTTTACTTTTGTTACTAAGGGTCAGCAATATTTCTTTTTTAGCAATGACAATATCACACAGATCTGTTTGGTAACTTCCAGAAAAGTCTTTTAACCAGAATTATGTATAAAGCAGAGCCTCTTTCACTTCTTGCTGGATGGAAAAGGTGACGTTCTGCAGCACTCTGGACGTCTTGCTCAATCCCAGTCCAGGCTGCGGCATCTTCAGGATATACAGCAAATAGTCCTAAGCCAGCATATGCACATAGGCAAACTCGCAGTCACTCATCTTCTGCTGCTCGGAGAGCAGAGCCAAGGACTGCTTCTTCAGGAAGCCTTTAAAGAAAGCCCTAAAAGGCAGACATTTAAGCAAAGCCTGGCAAAATAGGGAAGTTGCAAAAGTGTAGCAGCATATAAAAAATATGTAGCGTTATAAAAATGTGTAGCAGCAATTTGACCCAGTCTCCAGTGCCAGTCTCCACCATTAATTATACATTTTACCTAACTATATCCCCAGTACCCTGGCCACCGCTACCACCATCTGACTTACCCTATAAACACAATGTAACTTTCTATTTCCAACACCTGTGCCACCATCTGACTTACCCTGGAGACGAAAGCCGGCCCGGTGTCTGACCCCAGTACCTTTGATAGTCCGAATCAGGGAAACATTGGCGCAATTCTTCTTCCTGGTCGACGAAGCCTCTGTCCATTTTGAGTTCCCCGTGGGTAGTGGCGAGAGCGTACCTGCTGTTCTTGTGCATTGCCACCCGCTCCTTTTTCTTAGCTGCACGGAGTGCATGGTCCATAGCAATCAGCTCTGCTCGCCGAGCAAAGCTCTCGGGGGGGGGGGTTGGAGGTAGAAACCCAGACCACTGACCTCGTTCGGCCGCCTCCCACTGTTGTCCCCGTTGTACTCCGGAAGCTAGGGGGATATGTCGGCTCACGTGGGCCCGTCCCGGATACCGCAGGAGTTGATGGAGCATTATCCACGGGAACCTGGGCAGGGCCTGCATCCCCAACACTATCCCAGCCGTGTGACGGACCACACGTATCCCAGCGAGGGAGGGGCTGCTGTCGCCCAGCCTCACCACTCCGCTGCTGCCGTCTTTCCTCTCGCTGGCTTGCAGAGGCCGTTTTCGGTGAGTTTCAGTCCCGTGTGGCAGACGTGCACTACTGGATTCCCGTTGTTAGTCGGATCTTAAGCAGGCTTGTCCTTTTTGGGCACTTCTCTGTGCTTTTGTCTGTCTCCTGGGGTCCCTGCCTTACCCTGATTCTCCCTTACTCTGCTTCCTGTTAACTGTGGTGGCCAGGGTCTTAGTTAGTTCCTCTTTCTTAGCCCATTTTAAACTTCCCTTTTTTTAACTAAATAACTTTAACCCCTTCAGCTAATCTCCTCAGGGGAGTCTGGCAGTAGAGACTGAGCCTTTTACAAAGTTCCTTTTAAGTGTAGTAAAATTAATGTTCCTCCTCCGTTTCTCTTCTGGTTTCCAAAAAGGGCACCGCGGGCCTCCTTGGTAAACGGGGGATATAAGGTGCCCTCCTAAGGAGGCGAGGGGAATAAGGTGGTGGAATATCTTCCTGCTCGCCTGGAGAAGCTTTGACCCGGTCTCTAGTGCCAGTTCTCTGTTGTTTTCTCAGTTAAAGCCTTTCCAGCCGCATAAATAAAGCAATTAAAGAGACCCTAACTAAACTAACACTGAAGATCATTTTGTCCACACATTTTGTATTTGTATTTAAATCAGGAAAACATTGGCATACTGCGGTGACCAAAATTTTTGTTAAATTTATATATCAGTTTTACATATCTTAGCCAAATTGGTAGGGCGTCTCTCTGCCCCTTTAAAACCTGTCAAGAGAATCTGGCGATAGAGACGGAGTTGTTTCCTACCGGCTGTCGTTTTTATTTGGACAGTCTTTAACCCAGTGTCCTCTTTTCTTGCAGAACGCACATTGGTCTCGATCTAGTCGTGGTTTCCTTTGAGCTTTTATGAGATCTTGCTGTTGTTTTTCCCTGGCTAGGAGGACCTGTAGAAGCTTTTCTTCCATGGTTAGGAAGACCTGGAAAAGCTGCCAATAATCATCCCCAGGTAGTTGGTGGTTTATGGATTTAGTTAACTCTGTTAGTACCTGTGGGTCTGGAAAAGAAGTTGGGTTCCAGTTATACAATTTTGAGATTATCGCGGATAGGGACGGATTGGGTTTAGGGCCCGACTCCGCCGCCGGGGTGATTATTGGTGATGCAGAGCTGGGCCCCATTCTTAAGGCGGTGGCGGGGGCAACAGGATCGAGCTCCGCCATCGCCCTGTTGGGGGAAAAAGAAGGTTTCACCCTATCCCTCCAATAATCCAAAGTGAGGCTTATAGATGTAATTAATACCTGTTTTACATTGGGGAAGAAAAAGTAAGTCATAACCATAACACCAAAACACACAAAATACACAATCATAATTTCAAAACACAGAAACAATCACAAGACTTCACAAAGACACTGCGCACAACACTGGAACGAGACCTGCGCGCCCTAATGAGACGAGACCTGCGCGCAACAAAACTGAAACCAAAACGGGAGTGGCTGCTGCCACCAGCTCTTCTCCCGGGGAAGAAACCCTACTGAATCCTAACCAGAACTTCCGATGAGAGCGAAGCGGCTGCCACCCGCCACGCTCCCCAGGTAAGCTTAGTGATGGGAGCGAAGCGGCTGCCACCCGCCAGGCCCCCCCAGAATACCGCCTCTGGAGCGTCCCCCAGGGCTGAGCCAGGGGCGCCGGGCACGTCTGCCCCTACCCACTATCGGCTCAATACAGATACAGGTCCTGCAGGCACAATTTCAGTAAAACATAAACCTCCGGTACGTCAAGCGCTCCGGGAAAAAATAAAAAAAATCAACAAAACACACAAAAACACTTAAAACAACAAAAGACTTACCTCCGATTGGAAAAATGGAGCGTGGGTCTGGGGTCTCGAATCCCGGACGGGCCCCCAAGATGTAAGACCCCCGAAAGGTGCCTCACACTTCTACCGACCCCAGAAACACGAATTCCAGTCCAATCGCTGCAAAAAGCATGAGGAAGTTTATTACATCTGCGCAGATGGGCCGTCTCAGCAACACTACAAAGCAGTGCAGAGAGAACGACCCCGACCTTCAATTGCCCACAGTATTTAAGGTTTAAAACCACAACATTAGCATATCTCCACAGCATTACACAGAGGATCACAAGATAAACCGTAGCATGACGAATTATCATAAGATCCAGGGTAAGGGGACAAAAAAACTTGAGCAAGCATAAACACGGGGTCATCATGACCAAAAACTTAACATAGCTCCTAAAATAATTATCACATGCTCCATTATCTCATAAAAGCATTAGCACAATCATCACATGCTACAAGTTTAACTAAAGTTCAACTAGCTCATGAAAGCATTTTGCAAGCCCAGCTATTTTGTACAAAAGCAGAACAATATGCAGTTAGCCAAGCGACTCCATTTTGAACCCAGGCTGTCTTATTTTCTCTCAGGTACAAAATTAAGTGTTCCCTGATAAAAAACATTCAAAACAATAAAATCAGTGGATAATATCAGGAATACACAAAAACAGAAGCTCTAGCAAACCGGATGTTTCCAGTTTCTTCCACTCATATCCGGACAAAGTGGTGTGGACTTCATATGCAATGGACCAAGAAAATCACAGAAAAAATGGTTTTGGAGAAAAGCAAAGTCTTTTCATTGGGCAAGTAGATAGAATGTCATCTATACAAACAGAAACATCATGTTTGTTTGTCGCAGTTCCTCTAGCTTTCTCTCCAGAAAATACAAATATGTAGAGCTGGTGTCTCAATGTGGAACCAACTAGTGTTTCGAGGCACAAAATTAAATGTTCCCTGATTAAAAAAACTTCAAAACAATAAAGTCTGGGGATAATATCATGTATACTCAAACACAGAGGTAGTAGCAATATCTGGGATCGAGTTATCCAAAGCAAAACCAGATCTTTCAGTTTCATCCAGTCATATCCAGAGAAACTGGTGTGGAATTCGAATGCAATGGACTGAGAAAATCACAGTACAAATGTTTTTGGAGAAAAGCAAAGTCTTTTCGTTAGGCAAGTGCATAAAATGTCATCTATACAAACAGAAATATCATGTTTGTTTGCCGCAGTTCCTCTAGCTTTCTCCCTATAAAATACGAATGTGTAGAGCTCGTGTTGCCATGATGAACCAATTAGTGTTTATACGGTACAAAATGAAATGTTCCCTGATAAAAACATTCAAAACAATAAAGTCCATCGATAATATCCAGAAAACACAAACACAGAGGCTTTCACAATATTTCGGATTGAGTTAGCCAAAACACAACCAGATATTTCTGGTTTCATCCAGTCATATCCGGACAAAGTGGTGAGGAATTCGTATGCAATGGCCCGAGAAATCACAGAAAAATGGTTTTGGAGAAAAGCAAAGTCTTTTCATTAGGCAAGTAGATAGAATGTCATCTATAGAAACAAAAATATCATGTTTGTTTGTCGCAGTTCCTCTAGCTTTCTCTCTAGAAAATACAAATATGTAGAGCTGGTGTCTCAATGTGGAACCAAGTAGTGTTTCGCAGCACAAACTTAAATGTTCCCTGATAAAAAAACTTCAAAAGAATAAAGTCTGGGAATAATATTGTGAAATTCAGGCAGGATGGGGTTACAATGGAGTTGCTTGGCTAACTGCATATTGTTCTGCTTTTGTACAAAATGCTTTGGCTTGCGAAATGCATTTTTTTAAAGATAACTAGACTTTAGCTGACCTTGTAACATGTGATGATTGTGCTAATGCTTTTATGAGATAATGGAGCATATGACAATTATTTTAGGAGCTATGTTAAGTTTTTGGTCATGATGACCCCGTGTTTGTGCTTGCTCAAGGATTTTGTCCCCTTACTCTGGAAAAACCCTTTATCTTATGAGAATTCGTCATGCTGCGGTTTATCTTGTGACTTTTTGTAACGCTATGGAGATATGCTAATGTTGTGGTTTTAATCATTAAATACTCTGAGCGGTTGATGATCGGGGCCTCTCTTCTTGCACAGAGATGGCCCATCTGCGCAGATGTAATAAACTTCCTCTTGTTCTTTGCATCGATTGGAATGGATTTCGTGTTTCTGGGGTGGGTAGAAGTGTGGGACACCTTTCGGGGGTCTTACATTCTTGGGGGCTCATCCAGGATTCGAGACCCCAGACCCACGCTCCATTTTCCAATCGGAGGTAAGTTTTTGCTGTTTTAAGTGTTTTTGTGTGTTTTGTTGATTTTTTTATTTTTTCCTGGGGCGCTTGACGTACCGGAGGTTCATGTTTTACTGAAATTGTGCCTGTACACGACCTGTATCTGAAAAGAGCCAGTAGTAGGCAAGACAGACGTGTCAAGACCCCTGGCTCAGGCCTTGGAGGACGCTCCATTGGCGGTATTCTGGGGAGCCTGGCGGGTGGCAGCCGCTTCGCTCCCATCGGAAGTTCTGGTTAGGGAAAGGTTTTCTTCCCCGGGAGAAGGGCTGGTGGCAGCAGCCGCTCCCGTCGGTAGTTTCAGTTTTGTGGGGAAGTTTTGGTTTCTTCTTCCCCGGGAGAGGGCTGGTGGCAGCAGCCGCTCCCGTCGGTGGTTTCAGTTTTGTGGGGAAGCTTTGGTTTCGGTGTAAGTTTTTCTTTCCCGGGAGAGGGCTGGTGGCAGCAGCTGCTCCCGTCAGAAGTTTTGGTTTTGTTGCGCACAGGTCTCGTCTTATTAGGGTGCGCAGGTCTTGTTCCATTGTTGTGTGCAGTGTTTTTGTGAGTTTTGTAATTGTTATTTGTGTTTTAATATACTTTCCTTATTTGCCTTTCCCCTTCAATATGGGACAGGAATTAACTACACCTTTGAGTCTTACTTTATGAGTCTTAATTGGGAAAACTGCAACGCAAAGTTGTTTATGTTGTTTATCTGTTTTCAGTGTTTGAGTGATTACCCAACTGATCAGAAGTGTACTAATTGTTGGCCAAACCGCTTGACTCTGACAGCTTAAATTCTAAACTGAGTCTTCCAACTTTGGGCTTCCAGTCGGATCCCTGGAACTCTCAAAGGATGAGACTCTAAAATTTGTTAAAGTAAAATATATTAAAATGCTTTAGACATGTTTCTCTTAACGATAAAGATCTTTTCAAGGTTATGTCCATGTTTGCTGTCCAGGAGGAGTTATTCTTATGTTACTTAAAAGCATGGAAATGTAATTTTGACTTTTAATTCAGAACTCAGTGTCTTAAGCCATCTAGGCATCAATGCTAAGCAAAATGTAAAAAATGTATTGTACTTTTCACATCTTAAATTCGATAGGAGAGACTGTTTGAGTTTGTTAACATGTATTTTTATAGATTGTCTATACATAACAATTCAAGACTATGTAAAGGTAACTACAGGTATAAAGTTTCAGAAGATGTGAGCAAGTCATAAAAAGTTTTAAAAAGGTTCACAACTTTAGAATTGATTGCGGAGTTCTCTTTGAGTTAAGTGCTAATGCCAAAATTACATTGACCTAAAGTTAAAGTCTAATCTTCTGTTACAACAATAAGGTTCTTTTTAAAAAAATGTGTACATTAATGTTAGTAAATACCTAAAAATGGTCTAAGTTTAAAATCTGTTTTTGCAAAAATTGTAATGTTTATTTTAACAGTAAAAATCACCCTGACTAATAAATGGCTATCATTTCAGGATGTTAAGGAATTCTATTTTGACCAGATATTCTAAGTTCTCTTGGCACCTTTAACAGACTTTCTAAAAATCCAAGTTCTAAATTATCCGAACTTTTGACACCCCCAGAGGGCCCCTGGAGATATCAAAAAGAGATCTCTCATCTTGCAGAGATAATAACCAATCGGCTGTTTAAATTAAAAGTGGTGCCAAGATGTAAAATTATGCTAAACTTCAGCTATAAACATGTTTCTTTCTAGCTGCTCCAGTCTCTGGATCAGAAGCCAGATCCTTTAAAGAGGGACCGATAAAGTCTCCGTTCAGCTAACGCTAAACAACCAGGCGTTGCTAGTTCAAATGTATTGCTAGTTCAAATGTGGATCAAACGGGAGGTCTAGCCAAAAGGGAAACAAATAGTTAAGATTGTACAAACCTACAAAAATGTAATAATTAAATGGTTAATGCAACATGTTAGCTCATTTGTTAATTGGACTGTGTGCGCCTCAACATGTCTGTTTATTGAAATGGTACTGTTTTTTTATGCTCCTGACATTGGTGCCCTTTTTGGAAACCAGAAGAGAAGTGGAGAAGGAAAAATCCGATAAAACAGAGGAGGATGAAGCAGAGGAGGGAGGACCCCCGGCCCGTTCTAACTGGCCGTCCTCCTCCTCCATATAACTGGGAAAACAAGCCCTGACAGGACTTGCAGGGCCTGTTTTACTAACATTAATTTTACTACATTTGAATGGAACTTTGTAAAAGACTCAGTCTCTACTGCCAGACTCTCCTGAGGATCTTAGCTGAAGGGGTTAAAGTTTTTTAGTTAAAAAGGGGGAAGTTTAAAATGGGCTAAGAAAAAGGAACTAACTAGGATCCTGGCCACCACAGTTAAAAGAAAGCAGAAGTAAGGGAGAATCAGAATAGGCAGGGACCCCCGAGAGACTGGCAAAAGCACAGAAAAGTGCCCAAAAGGACAAGTCTGCCTAAGGTCCGACTAACAACGAGAATCAAGTGGTGTACGACTGCCACACGAGACTGAACTGACCGAAACGGCCCCTGCAAGACGACAAGAGAAAAGATGACAGCAGCGGAGTGGTGAGACTGGGCGACAGTGGCCCCTCGGCCCCTCCCTCATTGGGACACGTCTGGGTTTCCACCTTCAACCCCCCCGAGGACTCTGCTCGGCAGGCAGGGCTGATCGCTATGGACCATGCACTCCGTGCAGCTAAGAAGAAGGAGCGGGTGGCAATGCACAAGAACAGCAGGTACGCTCTCGCCACTACCCACGGGGAACTCAAAATGGACAGAGGCTTCATCGACCAGGAAGAAGAATTGCGCCAATGTTTCCCTGTTTGGACTACCAAAAGTACTGGGGTCAGACACCGGGCCGGCTTTCGTCTCCGGGGTAAGTCAGATGGTGGCACAGGTGTAAAAAATAAAAAGTTACATTGTGTTTATAGGGTAAGTCAGATGGTGGTAGAGGTAGCCAAGGTACTGGGGATATAGTTAGGTAAAACGTATGATTAATGGTGGAGACTGGCACTGGAGACTGGGTCAAACTTTTGCAACTTCCCTATTTTGCCAGGCTTTGCTTAAATGTCTGCCTTTTAGGGCTTTCTTTAAAGGCTTCCTGAAGAAGCAGTCCTTGGCTCTGCTCTCCGAGCAGCAGAAGATGAGTGACTGCGAGTTTGCCTATGTGCATATGCTGGCTTAGGACTATTTGCTGTATATCCTGAAGATGCCGCAGCCTGGACTGGGATTGAGCAAGACGTCCAGAGTGCTGCAGAACGTCACCTTTTCCATCCAGCAAGAAGTGAAAGAGGCTCTGCTTTATACATAATTCTGGTTAAAAGATTTTTCTGGAAGTTACCAAACAAATTTGTGTGATATTGTCATTGCTAAAAAAGAAATATTGCTGACCCTTAGTAACAAAAGTAAAATTGTTTATCACCCACGCCTTGGTCCTGACCCAGCAGTGCCAAAGTTTAAAAATAAAGGACATAAAAGAAAAGAGTATTGTTGGTGAGAAGGGCTAAAGAGAAAAGAGAGCTTTTTATATAAGGAAAGGACATGGTTTGTAAAAATGATCCGGATGGCTAGTTTACTCTAGACTGAAATGGAAGTGGTAAAATGTTTAAAGTAATTCGAAGAGGGTGTGTGAAAGTCAAGACAAGTATTTGGGTCAATTCAGCTGGACAGGCACCAGGTATTAACCCAAATTTGTATGACTTCTTTAGGGATGTGTTTTCTGTTTTTGTCTCTGTTGTATTTTTTGTTTTTGAATTTTGATGCCTTTTTGTAACTTCTTTATTTTGCGGGGCGGGGCATACTTCCCCTACCCTGCGGACTTGCTTCTGTGCTCATAAGATTGGCTGTAAGACACAGAGATGTGCTTGCAATACTTTTATTTTGTTTTACCCCGGTGATGGGCAGCCCACATATCCCAATGAAGATCACGTGGGAGGTAATATCTGGTACCGCTGAGGTTGTGTGGCCCGCGTGGCCCCTTCTGGGATATGGTGGCCCTCCTTGCACCCCAATGTTTGTTAATTGGTTGTAAAAAAGACACCTAGGACATCTCCGGCCTGTTTTATGATCAGACTCCCCTATAAAACAAAGGACCGGGCGGAAGCGTATACTTAATTACCTCTTAATTCTAATTGTTACCAATGTGGGATTTTTAATTTTTTTTCCAAGAAAATCTTAGCCATTGCAGGACCCTTAGTAAGATAGGGCCTGCTCCTCGGGGTATGCAACTGATATTTTAAACACCCTGCTTCCTTTTTTTTTATTTTAGGCCTTCACAAAATTTAAAAAGTAATTCCTAAAATTTTAAGATTGAAATTTGACCAAAAAGAAAAGGGGGGAATGTGAAATTGAGGCAGGATGTGGTTACAATGGAGTTGCTTGGCTAACTGCATATTGTTCTGCTTTTGTACAAAATGCTTTGGCTTGCGAAATGCATTTTTTTAAGATAACTAGACGTTAGCTGACCTTGTAACATGTGATGATTGTGCTAATGCTTTTATGAGATAATGGAGCATATGACAATTATTTTAGGAGCTATGTTAAGTTTTTGGTCATGATGACCCCGTGTTTGTGCTTGCTCAAGGATTTTGTCCCCTTACTCTGGAAAAACCCTTTATCTTATGAGAATTCGTCATGCTGCGGTTTATCTTGTGACTTTTTGTAACGCTATGGAGATATGCTAATGTTGTGGTTTTAATCCTTAAATACTCTGAGCGGTTGATGATCGGGGCCTCTCTTCTTGCACAGAGATGGCCCATCTGCGCAGATGTAATAAACTTCCTCTTGTTCTTTGCATCGATTGGAATGGATTTCGTGTTTCTGGGGTCGGTAGAAGTGTGGGACACCTTTCGGGGGTCTTACAATATCATGAATACACAAACACAGATGCTGTAGCAATATCTGGGATTCAGTTAGCCAAAACACAACCGGATATTTTTGTTTTCATCCAGTCATATCCGGACAAAGTGGTGTGGAATTCGTATGCAATTTACTGAAAAAATCACAGTAAAAATGGTTTTGGAGAAAAGCAAAGTCTTTTCGTTAGGCAAGTGCATAAAATGTCATCGATACAAACAGAAATATCATGTTTGTTTGCCGCAGTTCCTCTAGCTTTCTCCCTAGAAAATACGAATGTATAGAGCTGGTGTCTCCATGTGGAACCAATTAGTGTTTCCAAGCACAAATTAAATGTTCCCTGATAAAAAATGTTCAAAACAATAAAGTCCATTTATAATATCAGGAATACACAAACACAGAGCCTGTAGCAGTATCTGGGATTGAGTTAGCCAAAACAAAACCAGATATTTCCGGTTTCATCCAGTCACATATGGAAAAAGTCGTTTGGAATTCGGATGCAATGGAATGAGAAAATCACAGTAAAATTGGTTTTGGAGAAAAGCAAAGTCTTTTCGTTAGGCAAGTGCATAAAATGTCATCTATACAAACAGAAATATCATGATTGTTTGCCGCAGTTCCTCTAGCTTTCTCCCTAGAAAATATGAATGTGTAGAGCTGGTGTCTGCATGCGTAACTAATTAGTGTTTCCAAGAACAAAATTAAATGTTCCTTGATAAAAAAAAATGGAAATCAATAAAGTCCGTTGATAATATCAGGAATACACAAACATAGAGGCGGTAGCAATATCTGGGATTGAGTTTGCCAAAAAAAAAAATCGGATATTTCTGGTTTCATCCAGTCATATACGGACAAACTGTTATGGAATCCGAATGCAATGGACCGAGAAAATCACAGTAAAAATGGTTTTGGAGAAAAGCAAAGTCTTTTCATTAGGATGTAGAAAAAATATCATTAATACAAACAGAAATATCATGTTTGTTTGCTGCAGTTCCTCTAGCTTTCTCCCTGAAAATAAAAATATGTAGAGCTGGTGTCTCATTGTAGAACCAATTAGTGTTTCCAAGCACAAAATTAAATGTTCCCTGAAAAAAAAAATTCAAAAAAGTAAACTCAGTGGATAATATCAGGAATACACAACACAGAGGCTGTAGCAATATTTCGGATTGAGTTAGCCAAAAAAAAAAAAACAGATATTTCTGGTTTCTTCCAGTCATATGCAGACAAAATGGTTTGGAATTCGTATGCAATGGACCGAGAAAATCAGAGTACAAATGGTTTTGGAGAAAAGCAAAATCTTTTGGTTAGGCAAGTGCATAAAATGTCATCTATACAAACAGAAATATCATGTTTGTTTGCCGCAATTCTTCTAGCTTTCTCCCTAGAAAATACGAACGTGTAGAGCTGGTGTCCCCATGATGAACTAATTAGTGTTTCTATGGTGCAAAATTAAATGTTCCCTGATAAAAACATTTAAAACAATAAAGTCCATCGATAATAACTTGAAAACACCAACACAGAGGCTGTAGTAATATCTGGGATTGAGTTAGCCAAAAAAAACCGGATATTTCTGGTTTCATCCAGTCATATCCAGACAAAGTGGTGTGGACTTTGTATGTATGGGCTGAGAAAATCAGAGTAAAATGGTTTTGGTGAAAAGCAAAGTCTTTTCGTTAGGCAACTGCATAAAATTTCATCTATACAAACAGAAATATCATGTTTGTTTGTCGCAGTTCCTCTAGCTTTCTCCCTAGAAAATACAAATGTGTAGAGCTGGTGTCTCCATGTGCAACCAATTAGTGTTTCCAACAACAAAATTAAATGTTCCCTGAAAAAACCATTCTAAAAATATAGTCCGTGAATAATATCAGGAATACACAAACAAGGAGGCTTTAGCAATATCTGGGATTCAGTTAGCCAATACAAAACTGGATATTTCCGGTTTCATCCAGTCATATCCGGACAAACTGGTGTGGAATTCATATGCAATGGACCGAGAAAATCACAGTACAAATGTTTTGGAGAAAAGCAAAGTCTTTTCGTTAGGCATGTGAATAAAATGTCATCTATACAAACAGAAATATCATGTTTTTTGTCACAGTTCCTCTAGCTTTCTCCCTAGAAAATACAAATGTGTAGAGCTGGTGTCTCCATGTGGAACCAATTGGTGTTTCCAGGAACAAAATTTAATGTTCCCTGATAAAAAAAATTCAAAACAATAAAGTCCGTGGATAATATCCGGAAAACACAAACACAGAAGCTGTAGCAATATCTTGGATAGAGTTAGCCAAAACAAAACCGATATTTCCGGTTTCATCCAGTCATATCCGGACAAACTGAAGTGGAATTTGTATGCAATGGACCGAGAAAATCACAGTAAAAATGGTTTTTGAGGAAAGCAAACTCTTTTCGTTAGGCAACTGCATAAAATGTCATTGATACAAACAGAAATATCATGTTTGTTTGCCACAGTTCCTCTAGCTTTCTCCCTAGAAAATACGAATGTGTAGAGCTGGTGTTTCCATGATGAACTAATTAGTGTTTCTATGGTACAAAATTAAATGTTCCCTGATAAAAAGATTCAAAACAAGAAAGTCCGTTAATAATATCCAGCAAACACAAACAGAGAGTGTGTAGCAATATCTGGGATTGAGTTAGCCAAAGCACAACCGGATATTTCCGGTTTCATCCAGTCATATCCGGAAAAAGTCGCTTGGAATTCCGATGCAATGGACCGAGAAAATCGCTGTAAAATTTGTTTTAAAATTAAAGCAAAGTCTTTTCTTAGGCAAGTGCATAAATTTTCATCGATACAAACAGAAACATCATGTTTGTTTGCGCAGTTCATCTAGCTTTCTCCCTAGAAAATACGAATGTGTAGAGCTGGTGTCTCCATGTGGAACCAGTTAGTGTATCTAAGCTCAAAATTAAATTTTCCCTGATAAAAACATTCAAAACAATAAAGTCCATCGATAATATCCAGAAAACACTAACACAGAGGCTTTCCCAATATTTCGGATTGAGTTAACCAAGACACAACTGGATATTTCTGGTATGATCCAGTCATATCCGGACAAAGTGGTTTGGAATTCGTATGCAATGGACTGAGAAAATCACAATAAAAATGGTTTGGAGAAAAGCAAAGTCTTTTCATTAGGCAAGTGCATAAAATGTAATCGATACAAACAGAAATATCATGTTTGTTTGCCGCAGTTCCTCCAGCTTTCTCCCTAGAAAATACGAATGTGTAGAGCTGGTGTCTTCATGTGGAACCAATTAGTTTTTCAAAGAATAAAATTTAAACTTCCCTGATGAAAAAAATTCAAAACAATAAAGTCTGTGGATAATATCTGGATAACAAAAATACAGAGGTTGTAACAATATCTGGGACAGAGTTAGCCAAAACAAAATAGCTATTTCCGGTTTCATCCAGTCATATCCAGACAAACTGGTGTGGAATTCGTATGAAATGGACCGAGAAAATCACAATAAAATTGCTTTTTGAGCAAAGCAAACTCTTTTCATTAGACAATTACATAAAATGTCATCGATACAAACAGAAATATCATGTTTGTTTGCCACAGTTGCTCTAGCTTTCTCCATAGAAAATACGAATGTGTAAAACTGGTGTCCCCATGATGAAACAATTACTGTTTCCATACACAAAATTAAATGTTCCCTGATAAAAATATTCAGAACAATAAAGTCCATCGATAATATCCAGAAAACACAAACACAGAGGCTTTCACAATATTTCGGATTGAGTTAGCACAAACAAAACCTGATATTTCTGTTTGAATCCAGTCATTTTGGGACAAAGTGGTGTGGAATTCGTATGCAATGGACTGAGAAAATCACAATAAAAATGGTTTGGAGAAAAGCAAAGTCTTTTCATTAGGCAAGTGCATAAAATGTAATCGATACAAACAGAAATATCATGTTTGTTTGCCGCAGTTCCTCCAGCTTTCTCCCTAGAAAATACGAATGTGTAGAGCTGGTGTCTTCATGTGGAACCAATTAGTTTTTCAAAGAATAAAATTTAAACTTTCCTGATGAAAAAAATTCAAAACAATAAAGTCTGTGGATAATATCTGGTTAACAAAAACACAGAGGTTGTAACAATATCTGGGACAGAGTTAGCCAAAACAAAATAGCTATTTCCGGTTTCATCCAGTCATATCCAGACAAACTGGTGTGGAATTCGTATGCAATGGACCGAGAAAATCACAATAAAATTGCTTTTTGAGCAAAGCAAACTCTTTTCATTAGATAATTACATGAAATGTCATCGATACAAACAGAAATATCATGTTTGTTTGCCACAGTTGCTCTAGCTTTCTCCATAGAAAATAGGAATGTGTAAAACTGGTGTCCCCATGATGAAACAATTACTGTTTCCATACACAAAATTAAATGTTCCCTGATAAAAATATTCAGAACAATAAAGTCCATCGATAATATCCAGAAAACACAAACACAGAGGCTTTCACAATATTTCGGATTGAGTTAGCACAAACACAACCTGATATTTCTGTTTGAATCCAGTCATTTTGGGACAAAGTGGTGTGGAATTCGTGTGCAATGGACCGAGAAAATCACAGTAAAAAAAGTTTTGGAGAAAAGAAAAGACTTTTCATTGGGCAAGTGCATAAAATGTCATCTATACAAACAGAAATTTCATGTTTGTTTGTCACAGTTCTTCTAGCTTTCTCCCTAGAAAATAGGAATGTGTAGAGCTGGTGTCTCCATGTGGAATCAATTAGTGCTTCCAAGCACAAAATTAAATGTTCCCTGATAAAAAACATTCAAAACAATAAATTCCGTTGATAATATTCAGAAATCACAAACATAGAGGCTGTAGCAATATCTGGGATTGAGTTAGCCAAACCAAAACCGGATATTTCCGGTTTCATCTTGTCATAACCGGACAAAGTGGTGTGGAATTCATATGCAATGGACCGAGAAATTCACACTAAAAATGGCTTTGGAGAAAAGCAAAGTCTTTTCGTTAGGCAAGTGATAAATTTCATCAATACAAACAAAAATATCATGTTTGTTTGTTGCCGTTCCTCTAGCTTACTACCTAGAAAATACGAATGTGTAGAGCTGGTGTCTCCATGTGGAAATAATTACTGTATCCAAGCTCAAAATAAAATGTTCCCCGTAAAACACTTTCAAAACAATAAAGTCCATTGATAATATGCAGAAAACACAAACACAGAGGCTGTAGCAATATCTCGGATTGAGTTAGCCAAAACAAAACCGGATACTTCTGGTTTCATCCAGTCAAATCTGGACAAAATGTTGTGGAATTTGTATGCAATGGACCGAGAAAATCACAGTAAAAATGGTTTTGGAGAAAAGCAAAGTCTTGTCGTTAGGCAAGTGCATAAAATGTCATCTATAGAAACAGAAATATCATGTTTGTTTGCCGCAGTACCTCTAGCATTCTCCTAAGAAAATATAAATGTGTAGAGCTGGAGTCTCCAATTTGAAGCAATTAGATTTCCAAGCACAAAATTAAATGTTCCCTGAAAAAAAAACATTCAAAAAATAAAGTCCGTGGATAATATCAGGAATACACAAACACAGAGGCTGTAGCAATATTTCGGATTGAGTTAGCCATAACACAACCAGATATTTCTGGTTTCATCCAATCATATCCGGACAAACTTGTGTGGAATTCGTATGCAATGGACCGAGAACATCACAGTAAAAATGGTTTTGGAGAAAAGCAAGGTCTTTTCGTTAGGCAAGTGCATAAAATTTCATCTATACAAACAGAAATATCATGTCTGTCGCCGTTCCTCTAGCTTTCTCCCAAGAAAATACGAATGTGTAGAGCTGGTGTCCCCATGATGAACCAATTAGTGTTTCTATGGTACAAAATTAAATGTTCCCTGATAAAAAATATTCAAAACAATAAAGTCCGTGGAAAATATCAGGAATACACAAACACAGAGGCTGTAGCAATATCTGGGATTGAGTTAGCCAAAACAAAACCGGATATTTCCGGTTTCATCCAGTCATATCCGGACAAAGTGGTGCGGAAGTCGTATGCAGTGTATCAAGAAAATCACAGTAAAAATGGTTTTGGAGAAAAGCGAAGTCTTTTCTTTAGGCAAGTGCATAAAATGTCATCTACACAAACAGAAATATCATGTTTGACGCAGTTCCTCTAGCTTTCTCCCTAGAAAATAAGAATGTGTAGAGCTGATGTCTCCATGTGGATCCAATTAGCGTTTCCAAGCTCAAAATTAAATGTTAGCTGATAAAAAACATTGAAAACAATAAACTTGGTGGATAATATCAGGAATACACATATACAGAGCTGGTAGCAATATCTGGGATTGAGTTAGCCAAAAAAGAACCGGATATTTCAGGTTTCATCCAGTCATATCCGGAAAAACTGGTGTGGAATTCGTATGCAGTGTATCGAGCAAATCACAGAAAAATTGTTTTGGAGAAAAGCAAAGTCTTTTCGTTAGGCAAGTGCATAAAATGTAATCTAGACAAAAAGAAATATCATGTTTGTTTGCCGCAGTTCCTCTAGCTTTCTACTTAGAAAATACGAAGGTGTAGAGCTGGTGTCCCCATGATGAACGAATTAGTGTTTCCAAGAACAAAATTAAATGTTCCCTGATAAAATATTCAAAACAATCAATTCCATCGATAATATCCAGAAAACAAAACACAGAGGCTGTAGCAATATTTCAGATTGAGTTAGCCAAAACACAACCGGATATTTCCGGTTTTATCCAGTCATATCCGGACAAACTGGTGTGGAATTCGTTTGCAATGGATTGAGAAAATCACATTAAAAATGGTTTTGGAGAAAAGCAAAATCTTTTCATTAGGCAAGTGCATAAAATGTCATCTATACAAACAGAAATACCATGTTTGTTTGCCGCAGTTCCTCTAGCTTACTCCCTATAAAATACGAATATGTAGAGCTGGTGTCCCCATGATGAAACAATTACTGTATCCAAGCTAAAAATAAAATGTTCCCTGAAAAAAAACATTCAAAACAATAAAGTCTGTGGATAATATCAGGAATACACAAACACAGATTCTTTCACAATAATTCCGATTGTGTTAGCCAAAACACAACCGGATATTTCCAGTTTCATCCATTCATATCTGACAAACTGGTGTGGAATTCGTATGCAATGGACCGAGAAAATCACAGTAAAAATGGTTTTGCAGTAAAGCAAAGTCTTTTCATTAGGCAAGTGCGTAAAATGCCATCTATACCAACCGAAATATTGTGTTTGTTTGTCGCAGTTCCTCTACCTTCCTCCCTAGAAAATACGAATGTGTAGAGCTGGTGTCTCCAGATGAACCAATTAGTTTTTCTACGGTACAAAATTAAATGTTCCCTGATAAAAACATTGAAAACCATAAAAACAATCGATAATATCCAGAAAATACAAGCACAGAGGATTTCACAATATTTCGGATTGAGTGGGCCAAAAAAAAAAAAAAAAACCAGATATTTCTGGTTTCATCAAGACATATGCAGACAAAGTGGATTGGAATTCATATGCAATGGACCGAGAAAATCAGAGTAAAAATGGTTTTGGAGAAAAGCAAAGACTTTTCATTAGGAAAGTGCATAAAATGTCATCTATACAAACAGAAATATCATGTATGTTTGCCACAGTTCCTCTAGCTTTCTCCTTAGAATGTATGACTATGTTCAACTGGTTTCTCCATGTGGAACGAATTACTGTATCCAAGCTCAAAAAAATGTTGCCTGATAAAAAACATTCAAAAAAATAAAGTCCGTTGATAATATCCAGAAAACACAAACACAGTGGCTGAAGCAATATCTGGGTTTCAGTTAGGCAAAACAAAACCATATATTTCCGGTTTCATCCAGTCATATCCAGACAAAGTGGTGTGGAATTCGCATGAAATGGACCAAGAAAATCACAGTACAAATGGTTTTGGAGACACGCAAAGTCTTTTCGTTAGGCAAGTGCATAAAATGTCATCTATACAAACAGAAATATCGTGTTTGTTGCCACAGTTCCTCTAGCTTTCTCCCTAGAAAATATGAATATGTTCAACTGGGATCTCCATGTGGAACCAATTACTGTATCTAAGCTTAAAATAAAATGTTCCCCGATAAAAAACATTCAAAAAAATAAATTCCATTGATAATATCCAGAAAACACAAACACAGAGGCTGTAGCAATATCTGGGATTGTGTTAGCAAAAACACATCCAGATATTTCTGGTTTCATCCAGTCATATCCGGACAAACTGGTGTGGAATTCGAATGCAATGGACTGAGAAAATCACAGTACAAATGGTTTTGGAGAAAAGCAAAGCCATTTCATTAGGCAAGTGCATAAAATGTCATCTATACAAACAGAAATATCATGTATGTTTGTCGTAGTTCCTCTAGCTTTCTCTCTTGAAAAAACGAATGTGTAGAGCTGGTGTCCCCATGATGAACCAATTAGTGTTTCTACGGTTCAAAATTAAATGTTCCCTTATAAAAATTTTCAAAACAATGAAGTCCATCGATAATATACTGAACACAAACACAGAAACTTTCAGAATATTTCGCATTGAGTTAGCCAAAGAACAACCGGATATTTCTGGTTTCTTCCAGTCATATCCGGACAAACTGGTGTGGAATTCGTATGCAATGGACCGAGAAAATCACAGTAAAAGTGGTTTCGGAGAAAAGCAAAGTCTTTTCCTTAGGCAAGTGCATAAAATGTCATCCATACAAACAGAAATATCATGTTTGTTTGCCGCAGTTCCTCTAGCTTTCTCCCTAGAAAATACGAATATGTTCACCTGATGTCTCCATATGGAACCAATTACTGTGTCCAAGCTCAAAAAAAATGTTCCCCGATAAAAAGCTTTCAAAAAAATATAGTCCATCGATAATATCCAGAAAACACAAACGCAGATGCTGTAGCAATATCTGGGATTGAGTTAGGCAAAACAAAACCGGATATTTCCGGTTTCATCCAGTCATATCCGGTAGACTGGTGTGGAATTCGTATGCAATGGACTGAGAAAATCACAGTAAAAATGGTTTTGGAGAACAGCAAAGTCTTTTCGTTAGGCAAGTGCATAAAATGTCATCTATACAAACAGAAATATCATGTTTGTTTGCCACACTTCCTCAAGCTTTCTCCCTAGAAAATACGAATGTGTAGAGCTCGTGTCCCCATGATGAACCAATCATTGTTTCAACGGTACAAAATTAAATGTTCCCTGATAAAATATTCAAATCAAGAAAGTCCATCGATAATATCCAGAAAACACAAACACAGAGGATTCACAATATTTCACATTGAGTTAGACAAAACAGAACCGGATATTTCTGGATTCATCCAGTCAGAGTAAAAATGGTTGTGCAGAAAAGCAAAGTCTTTTCATTAGGCAATTGCATAAAATGTCATCTACACAAACAGAAATATGTTTGTTTGCCGCAGTTCCTCTAGCTTTCTCCCTAGAAAATACGAATGTGTAGAGCTCGTGTCCCCATGATGAACCAATCAGTGTTTCAACGGTACAAAATTAAATGTTCCCTAATAAAATATTCAAATCAAGAAAGTCCATCGATAATATCCAGAAAACACAAACACAGAATCTTCACAATATTTCGCATTGAGTTAGCCAAACAGAACCGGATATTTCTGGTTTCATCCAGTCAGAGTAAAAATTGTTGTGCAGAAAAGCAAAGTCTTTTCATTAGGCAAGTGCATAAAATGTCATCTACACAAACAGAAATATCATGTTTGTTTGCTGCAGTTCCTCTAGCTTTCTCTGTAGACAATAAGAATGTTTAGAACTGGTGTCACCATGATGAGCGAATTAGTGTTTCAACGGTACAAAATTAAATGTTCCCTGATAAAAAAACATTCAAAACAATAAAGTCCATCGATAACATCCAGAAAACACAAACACAGAGGCTTTCACAATATTTCGGATTGAGTTAGCCAAAACACAACCAGATATTTCTGGTTTCATCCAGTCATATCCGGACAAAGTGGTGTGGAATTCCTATGCAATGGACCGAGAAAATCACAGTAAAAATGGTTTTGGAGAACAGCAAAGTCTTTTTGTTAGGCAAGTGCATAAAATGTCATCTACACAAACAGAAATATCATGTTTGTTTGCCGCTTTTCCTCTAGCTTTCCCCCTAGGAAATACGAGTGTGTAGAGCAGGTTTCTCCATGTGGAACCAATTACTGTATACAAGCTCAAAATTAAATGTTCCCCGATAAAAAACTTTCAAAACAATAAAGTCCGTGGGTAATATCAGGAATACACAAACACAGAGGCTCTAGCAATATCATGTTTGTTTGCCGCATTTCCTCTAACTTTCTCCTTAGAAAATACGACTGTGTAGAGCTGATGTCTCCATGTGAAAGCAATTAGTGTTTCCAAGCTCAAAGTTAAATGTTCCCTGATAAAAAATTTTCAAAACAATATAGTCCGTGGAAAATATCAGGAATACACAAACACAGAGGCAGTAGCAATATCTGGGATTGAGTTAGCCAAAAGAAAACCAGATATTTCCAGTTTCATCCAGTCATATCCGGACAAAGTGGTGTGGAATTCGTATGCAGTGTATCAAGAAAATCACAGTAAAAATTGTTTTGGGGAAAAGCGAAGTCTTTTCGTTAGGCAAGTGCATAAAATGTCACCGATACAAACAGAAATATCCTGTTTGTTTGCTGGAGTTCCTCTAGCTTTCTCCCTAGTAAATACGAATGTGTAGACCTGGTGTCTCCATGTGGAACCTATTACTGTATCCAAGCTCAAAATGAAATGTTCCCCGATAAAACATTCAAAAAAATAAAGTCCATTGATATATCCAGAAAACACAAACACAGAGGCTGTAGCAATATCTGGGATTGAGTGAGCCAAAACAAAACCGGATATTTCCAGTTTCATCCAGTCATATCCGGAAAAACTGGTGTGGAATTCGTATGCAATGAACCGAGAAAATCACAGTACAAATGGTTTTGGCGAACAGCAAATTCTTTTCTTTAGGCAAGTGCATAAAATGTCATCGATACAAACAGAAATATCATGATGTTTGTCGCAGTTCCTCTAGCATTCTCCCTAGAAAAAACGAATGTGTAGAGCTGGTGTCCCCATGATGAACAAATTAGTGTTTCAACATTACAAAATTAACTGTTCCCCAATAAAAAACATTCAAAATAATAAAGTCCGTGGATAATATCAGGAAAACACAAACACAGAGGCTCTAGCAATATCATGTTTGTTTGCCACAATTCCTCTAGCTTTCTTCTTAGAAAATACAACTGTGTAGAGCTGGTGTCTCCATGTGAAACCAATTAGTGTTTCCAAGATCAAAATAAAATGTTCCCTGATAAAAAACATTCAAAACAATAAAGTCCATGGATAATATTAGGAATACACAAACACAGAGGCTGTAGCAATATCTGGGATTGAGTTAGCCAAAGCAAAACCGGATATTTCCGGTTTCATCCAGTCATATCCGGTAAACTGGTGTGGAATTCGTATGCAATGGACCAAGAAAATCACAGTAAAATTGGTTTTGGAGAAAAGCAAAGTCTTTTCGTTAGGCAAGTGCATAAAATGTCATCGATACAAACAGAAATATCATGTTTGTTTGTCACAGTTCCTCTAGCTTTCTCCCTAGAAAATAGGAAGGTGTAGAGCTGGTGTCTTCATGTGGAACCAAATAGTGATTCCAAGCACAGAATTAAATGCTCCCTTATAAAAACATTCAAAACAATAATGTCCGTGGATAATATCAGGAATAAACCAACACAGAGGCTGTAGCAATATCTGGGATTGAGTTAGCCAAAACACAACCGGATATTTCTGTTTTCATCCAGTCATATCTGGACAAAGTGATGTAGAATTCGTATGCAGTGGACTAAGAAAATCAGAGTAAAAATGGTTCTGGAGAAAAGGAAAGTGTTTTCGTCTGGCAAGTGCATAAAATGTCATCTATACAAACAGAAATATCATTTTTGTTTTTCGCAGTTCCTCTACTTTTCTCCCTAGAAATTAGGAATGTGTAGAGCTTGTGTCTCCTTTTAGAACCAATTAGTGTTTCCAGGAACAAAAGTAAATGTTCTCCGATAAAAAATTTGAAAGCAATAATGTCCGTTGATAATATCAGGAATACACAAACACAGAGACTGTAGCAATATCTGGGATTCAGTTAGCCAAAACAAAACCGGATATTTCCGGGTTCATCCAGTCATATCCGGACAAACGGGTGTGGAATTCGTCTGTAATGGACCGAGAAAATCACAGTAAAAATGGTTTTGGAGACAAGCAAAGTCTTTTCGTTAGGCAAGTGCATAAAATGTCATCGATACAAACAGAAATATCATGTTTGTTTGCCGCAGTTCCTCTAGCTTTCTCCCTAGAAAATACGAATCTGTAGAGCTGGTGTCTCCATGTAGAAACAATTAGTCTTTCGCAGCACAAAATTAAATGTTCCCAGATAAAAAACATTCAAATCAATAAAGCTGTGGAAATATCATGTTTGTTTGCCACAGTTCCTCTAGCATTCTCCCTATAAAATACGAATGTGTAGAGCTGGTGTCCCCATGATGAACCAATTAGTGTTTCTACAGTACAAAAATAAATGTTCCCGAGCGAGCAGCAAGATGACGGAATAGGCAGGGAGCACAGTATTAGTCCGGGGGAGAGACAGTTTAATACAAGTGGAGATACTGCCGGGTCAAGGAAGAGTAGGGGAAGAAACAGCAGAGAAAACTCTTCCGGAACTAGTGATTCACATTGTACCTGCGTGAATAGCGTGGGAGCCCAAGTTCGGGACTCAACACACCAGCATTGGAACGCGAGGTGAGCCAAACCTCAATAACCCAAGATACCAGCGAGCAGGCGGAATTAGGAGGCTAGAAGGAATGAGGCTTGATACTCCGTGGGGAAAAATTCACCAGGCTAACTAGAAGAGAGAGAGGAAAAAAATAAAAAAGTGACCGATATGGACACAAGCTTCTCTCTCTCCGCTCACCTCTCAAAGGTGAGCAAGACAGAGCAGCACCATTTTGCACATACATCATAGGCAGGGCGACCTCAGGTCTGCACCGGCCCTGAGCCTAGCAGAAAAACCTGACTCTGGGGGGAGGGGTGAAATAACAGGAGATTAGCATCTAAATTGGCAACCCAGTGGGAGATTGCAGGAGAATTGGAGCCCATACTGAGGGCAGCAGAGATTCCCTGTGTGGTCCTTGGGAAAGAGCTTCCGATCTCTGGCTCCTGTGGGAATATCATTTGCCTGCTAACTCCCTCCAATTACATTCAGTTGTTCGGAATTACTTCCCTTTTGAATCAAAAAAAAGAAAGAAAGAGAGATTTACCACACCTAACCTGGGAGTGTCATCTTTGACACACCCTCAACCGTGAGGAACCAAATACAACTCTCAGTCCACACTCATCTCAAACCTCTAAGGCTCCACTGACAGCAGACAGTCCACTTAATATAGAGCCATAGTGTAACAAGAAAAAACACCACAGTGAAGAAACCAAATATCTCCAACATGCCAAAAAACAAACGCAAAAAACAAGCTAAGGAGAACAAGGAAGACGCTATGATGCCCCAAATGAAAAAGACACCCCAATTCAAGATTATGAACACGATGAGATCGAAGAAATGCAATAAGTGGATCTCAAAACATTGATAAGAACATTAAGAAGTTCTCAAAAACAAATTCTTGAACTACAGAAATCCTTAATGGACAAGATAGAAAATCTCTCTCGTGAAAATGAAATATTAAGGAGGAATCCAAATGAAATGAAACAACTAGTGGAACAAGAAACTGATAGTGAAGAGAAATCATAATGAAATGAAGAATTCAATAGATCAAATGACAAACACATTAGAGAGCCTTAAAAACAGAATGGGCGAAGCAGAAGAGAGAATATCAGACTTAGAAGACGGAGAACAGGAAAGGAAACAGGCAATCCCAAGAAAAGAAGAAGAAATCAGAAATCTAAAACATATTGTCAGGAATCTACAGGATACTATTAAAAAACCCAACATTCGGGTTCTAGGAGTTCCTGAAGGCATGGAGAGGGAGAAAGGATTAGAAGGCATTTTCAGTGAGATACTAGCAGAAAATTTCCCAGGTTTGGAGAAGGACAGAGGCATCATAGTACAGGAAGCTTATAGAACCCCTAATAAACATGACCAAAAGAGATCCTCGCCACGACATGTTGTAATCAAACTCACCACAGTGAAACATAAAGAAAAGATCCTAAAATGTGCAAGAGAGAAACGTCAGATTACTCTTAGAGGATCTCCAATTAGACTCACAGCAGACTTCTCATCAGAAACCCTACAAGCTAGAAGGGAATGGCGAGACATAGCCCAGGTACTAAGAGACAAAAACTGCCAGCCCAGAATACTATATCCTGCAAAGCTCTCATTTGTGAATGAAGGTGAAATTAAGACTTTTCATAGCAAACAGAAACTGAAAGAATTTGTTGCCACTCATCCTGCCCTGCAAAAGATGCTTAAAGATGTGTTACACACACAAACACAGAAACACGGTCACCAATATGAAAGAAGGTAAAGGAAGGAAACCTCACAGCAAAAGATCACAGGAAGCTCAATTTCTCTTTGACATAGAATTAAACTCTGATGCTCGGTTAAAGCAATGTGTTAAAGTAATCTATTATGTGCTCTTGATGTCTGTTCAATTCTAATTGTTCAAAAACAGCTGAATTTTTATTAAGAGCTATGGGTTATTTAAATATGTGCTTATTTTCAAAGATTTGAATAGTCACCTTGTAACAATGATCAAATTTGGTCTATGTTATGTCATGATTTTAAGGAATCTTATTTCAACCAGATATTTTGGATTTTGAGCCTTCTTGGCATTCTTGACAGGCATTCAAAAAATCAAAGTTTCAAACAATCTGGTCTCTAAAATTTCCAGTAAATCCTGGACTTTGGTTTTTCCAGTTTGAGCCCAACTGAAAAAATCGAAGGACCTATGTCTCTCATCTTATAGAGACACCAACTAAGCAGGCTATTTGGATTATATTAGAAGGACTGTCAGGATGTGTTGTGGTACCAGACTTTAAGTTTCTATAATGGAAAATGCTATAATACAAATGTTTGAGAATTAAAACGTCTAATGATCTTGTGTTACTAGACATGATAGTTATCTTAATGAGAAAGCCCCAGAGGCCTAAAGGGTTAAATACTTGTAAAATCCTACAGGTGCTTTCAAAAATACTGTGAAGTAAGCAAGTGCCTCTTGTTGGTTGATGAGTTTATAATTTTAAACATGGCGACTTAAAGTCTTTTGTCATCCATAGTTATATATGGTGTGCCGCTCATAAAACTAAAGCGTTGTTGGTTCTGTGTTTAGCTGACCTCCTATAGATTCCTATGGACTTTTTCCAGCCACTTCTATTGTATTCAGTATTTTGGGATGGCTCTGTAAACAGATGAAGCCAATAATGTATTAACAGTACCAACTGAGTGAAAGTATGGTTAACTGAGGTTACTAAAACAAAAAGCAATTCAAATCCATAGGCAATCTACAAAAAGAGTTAAAGATTTTAAAAGCTATTATTAGAATTGCTATATTGGTCTATTATGCTATGTTATATGTGTGTACATATTGTATGTCCACATGGGAAAAATTTATTAAGAGTTTTATTTTAAATGGCTTATAGATAAGATTGTCCATAAGTTTAAGCTGCTAAAATCAATCAGATACATTTTAATTGGTGTGACCTGAATCTGTGTATCATATGTTTTAAACGTGTTGGTAGAAAGAAACTAAAAGCATTTTAGATGGCTGTACTTAAGTTTACTGGCTAAACAAACTACACCATGTTAGATATTTAAGAGGTGTTTTCAAATACATGATTCTTAAAATTTCTAGAAGGCATTGGACCTTCTGGTAAATGTTTTCTTAAGTTGTTATCTAATGGTTGAAACTATTTGCTAAGTATTCATGTAATATTGCTATTGTCAGCAAGTGATCTAGGACTTGCTCCCTCATTTCTCTATTCTAAGCCCAACTTGTTCTTTCATTTCTCTATTCTCTTCAAGGTAGGAAACTAATTCTATTATAAAGGAATCTGTAGGATGCACAATTTAATCTTTAGACCTTATAAAAGAGATGGCTAACACTTTTCTGTAATAGCATAGCCAAAATAAGAACTTAATTAATAATCTCATAGTAGATTCACTTTGGCATCAGCGAAGTATACAGTAAGTAGAAAAAACCTCCCTTTCAGACCAAAGGGAAAGAAAGTTTTAAAGTGAGAATATAATTTCCCTCATGGGCATTGTCTACCTTAGAAAAACTACTGCAGAACATGCCTGTGACTATAGATTTGTAGTTCAGGCCGCAGAAGATTAGAGATGGGACACAAACTCAGAGTCTTTCACAATATTTTGTATTGAGTTAGCCTAAGCACAACCGGATATTTCTGGTTTCATCCAGTCATATCCGGACAACGTGGTGTGGAATTCGTATGTAATGGACCGAGAAAATCACAGTAAAAATGGTTTTGGAGAAAAGCAAAGTCTTTTCATTAGGCAAGTGTATAAAATGTCATCTATACAAACAGAAATATCATATTTGTTTGTCGCAGTTCCTTTAACTTTCTCCCTAGAAAGTACGAATGTGTAGAGCTGGTGTATCCATGTGGAACGAATTAGTGTTTCCAAGCACAAAATAAAATGTACACTGATAAAAAACATTCAAAACAATAAAGTCCGTGGATAATATCAGGAATACACAAACACAGAGGCTATAGCAATATCTGGGATTGAGTTAGCCAAAACAGAACCAGATATTACCAGTTTCATCCAGTCATTCCGGACAAACTGGTGTGGAATTCGTATGCAATGGACAGAGAAAATCACAGTAAAAATGGTTTTGGAGAAAAGCAAAGTCATTTCGTTAGGCAAGTGCATAAAATGTCATAGATACAAACAGAAATATCATGTTTGTCCCAGTTCCTCCAGCTTTCTCCCTAGAAAATATGAATGTGTAGAGCTGGTGTCCCCATGTGGAACCAATTAGTGATTCCAACCATTAAATTAAATGTTCCCTGATAAAACCTTCAAAACAAGAAAGTCCTTGGATAATATCAGGAATACACAAACACAGAGGCTGTAGCAATATCTGGGATTGAGTTAGCCAAAACACTACCAGATATTTCCAGTTTCATCCAGTCATATCCGGACAAACTGGTGTGGAATTTGTATGCAAGGGACTGAGAAAATCACAGTAAAAATGGTTATGGAGAAAAGCAAAGTCTTTTCGTTAGGCAAGTGCATAAAATGTCATCTATACAAACAGAAATATCATGTTTGTTTGCAGCAGTTCCTCTTGCTTTCCACCTAGAAAATACGAATATGTAGAGCTGGTGTCTCCATGTGGAACAAATTACTGTACCTCAGCTCAATATAAAATGTTCTCCGACAAAAAACCTTAAAAACAATAAAGTCCGTGGATAATATCAGGAATACACGAACACAGAGGCTGTAGCAATATCTGGGTTGAGTTAGCCAAAAAAAAACCAGATATTTCCTTTTTCATCCTGTCATATCCGGACAAACTGGTGTGGAATCCGTATGCAATGGACCGAGAAAATCGCAGTAAAAATGGTTTTGTTGAAAATGAAAGTCTTTTCCTTAGGCAAGTACACAAATTACTGTACCTAAGCTCAATATAAATTGTTCTCCGATAAAAAAACTTAAAAACAATAAAGTCCGTAGATAATATCTGGAAAACACAAACACAGAGGCTGTAGCAATATCTGGGATAGAGTTAGCCAAAACAAAATCGATATTTCCGGTTTCCTCCAGTCATATCCAGACAAACTGCTGTGGAATTCGTATGCAATGGACCGAGAAAATCACAGTAAAAATGGTTTTTGAGGAAAGCAAACTCTTTTCATTAGGCAAGTGCATAAAATGTCATCGATACAAACAGAAATATCGTGTTTCTTTGCCACATTTCCTCTAGCTTTATCCCTAGAAAATACGAATGTGTAGAGCTGGTTTCCCCATGTGGAACCAATTAGTGTTTCCAAGCACAAAATTAAATTTTCCCTGATAAAAACATTCAGAACAATAAAGTTCATCGATAATATCCAGAAAACACAAACACAGATTCTTTCACAATATTTCGGATTGAGTTAGCCAAAACACAACCGGATATTTCTGGTTTCATCCAGTCATATCCGGACAAAGTGGTTTGGAATTTGTATGCAATGGACCGAGAAAATCACAGTAGAAATGGTTTTAGAGAAAAGCAAAGTCTTTTCGTTAGGCAAGTGCATAAATATCATCTATACAAACAAAAATATCATGTTTGTTTGTCGCAGTTCCTCTAGCTTACTACCTAGAAAATACGAATGTGTAGAGCTGGTGATTCCATGTGGAACCAATTAGTGTTTCCAAGCACAAAATTAAATGTTCCCTGAAAAACATTCAAAACAATAAAGTCCGTTGATAATGTCCAGAAAACACAAACACAGATGCTGTACCAATATCTGGGATTGAGATAGCCAAAAAAAATCGGATATTTCCGGTTTCATCCAGTCATATCCGGACAAACTGGTGTGGAATTCGTATGCAATTGTCCGAGAAAATCACAGTAGAAATGGTTTTGGAGAAAAGCACAGTCTTCGTTAGGCAAGTGCATAAAATGTCATCCAAAGAAACAGAAATATCATGTTTCTTTTCCACAGTTCCTCTAGCTTTCTCCATAGAAAATACGAATGTGTGGAGCTGGTGTCCCCATGTTGAACCAATTAGTGTTTCAACGGTACAAACTTCAATTTTCCCTGATAAAATTATTCAAAACAATAAAGTCCATCGATAATATACAGAAAACACAAACATAGAGGCTTTCACAATATTTCAGATTGAATTAGCCAAAAGAGAACGGGATATTTCTGGTTTCATCCAGTCAAATCCGGACAAACTGGTGTGGAATTCATATGCAATGGACCGAGAAAATCACAGAAAAATGGTTTTGTAGAAAAGCAAAGTTGCTTCGTTAGGCAAGTGCATAAAATGTCATCGCTACAAACGGAAATATCATGTTTGTTTGCCACAGTTCCTCTAGCTTTCTCCATAGAAAATACGAATGTGTAGAGCTGGTGTTCCCATGATGAACCCATTAGTGCTTCAACGGTACAAAATTAAATGTTCCCTGATAGAAACATTCAAAACAATAAAGTCCATCGATAATATCCAGAAAACACACACAAAGAGTACTTCACAATATTTAGGATCGATTTAGCCAAAACACAACTGGATATTTCTGGTTACATCCAGTCATATCCGGACAAACTGGTGTGGAATTCGTATGCAATGGACTGAGAAAATCACAGTACAAATGGTTTTGGAGAAAAGCAAAGTCTTTTCCTTAGGCAAGTGCATAAAATGTCATCTTTACAAACAGAAATATAATGTTTGTTTGCCGTAGTTCCTCTTGCTGTCTCCCTAAAAAATATGAATGTGTGGAGCTGGTGTCTCCTTGTGGAACAAATTACTGTATCCGAGCTCAAAATAAAATATTCCCCGATAATAAACATTGAAACAATAAAGTCCATTGACAATATCCAGTAAAAACAAACACAGAGGCTGTAGCAATATCTGGGATTGAGTTAGCCAAAACACAACTGGATATTTTTGTTTTCATCCAGTCATATCCGGACAAACTGGTGTGGAATTCATATGCAAAGGACCGAGAAAATCAGAATACAAATGGTTTTGGAGAAAAGCAACCTCTTTTCGTTAGGCAAGTGCATAAAATGTCATCTATACAAACAGAAATATCATGTTTGTTTGATGCAGTTACTCTAGGTTTCTCTCTAGAAAACATGACTGTGTAGAGCTGGTTTCTCTATGTGGAACCAATTAGTGATTCCAAGCACAAAATTAAATATTCCCTGATAAAAAAAATTCAAAAAAATAAAATCTGTCGATAATATCAGGAATACACAAACACAAAGGCTGTATTAATATCTGGGATTCAGTTAGGCAAAAGAAAACCAGATATTTCCAGTTCCATCCAGTCATATCCGGACAAACTGGTCTGGAATTCATATGCAATGGACCGAGATAATCACAGTACAAATGGTATTGGAGAAAAGCAAACTCTTTTCATTAGGCACGTGCATAAAATGTCATCGATACAAACAGAAATATCATGTTTCTGTGTGGCAGTTCCTATAGCTTTCTCCCAGAAAATACTAAAGTGTAGAGCTGGTGTCTCCATGTGGAAATAATTACTGTATCCAAGCTCAAAAGAAAATGTTCCCCGATAAAACACTTTCAAATCAATAAAGTCCGTTGATAATATCCAGAAAACACAAACACAGAGGCTGTAGCAATATCTGGGATTGAGTTAGCCAAAACAAAACCGATTATTTCCGGTCACATCCAGTCATATTCGGACAAACGGGTGTGGAATTCGTATGCAATGGTCCTAGAAATTCACAGTAAAAATAGTTTTGGAGAAAAGTAATGTCTTTTCGTTATGCAACTGAATAAAATGTCATCGATACAAACAGAAATATCAAGTTTGTTTGCCACAGTTCCTCTAGCTTTCTACCTAGAAAATACGAATATGTAGAGCTGAGCTCTCCAGGTGGAACCAATTATTCTATCCAAGCTCAAAATAAAATGTTACCCGATAAAAAACATTGAAAACAATAAAGTCCATCGATAATATCCAGAAAACACAAACACAGAGGCTTTCACAATATTTCAGACTGAGTTAGCCAAAACACAACCAGATATTTCTGTTTTCATCCAGACATATCCGGACAAACTGGTGTGGAATTCATATGCAATGGACTGAGAAAATCACAGTAAAAAAGTTTTTGGAGAAAAGTGAAGTCTTTTCGTTAAGCAAGTGCATAAAAAGTCATCTAGACAAACAGAAATATCATGTTTGTTTTTCGCATTTCCTCTAGCTTTCTCCCTAGAAAATATGAATATGTAGAGCTGGAGTCTCCATGTGGAACCAATTACTGTATCCAAGCTCAAAATAAAATGTTGCCCAATAAAAAACATTCAAAATAATAAAGACCATTGATAATATCCAGAAAACACAAACACAGGGGCTGTAGCAATATCGGGGAATGAGTTAGCCAAAACAAAAACGGATATTTTTGGTTTTATCCAGTTATATCCGATAAACTGGTGTGGAATTCGTATGCAATGGACCAAGAAAATCACAGTGAAATTGGTTTTGGAGAAAAGCAAAGTCTTTACGTTAGGCAAGTGCATCAAATGTCATCTATACAAACAGAAATATCAAGTTTGTTTGCCGCAGTTCCTCTAGCTTTCTCCCTATAAAATAAGAATGTATAGAGCTGGTGTCTCCATGTGGAAACAATTAGTGTTTCAACAGTACAAAATTAAATGTTCCCTGAAAAAACATTCAAAACAATAAGTCCCTTGATAATATCCAGAAAACACAAACACAGAGACTGCAGCAATATTTCGGATTGAGTAAGCCAAAACACAACTGGATATTTCTGGTTTCATTCAGTCATATCCAGAAAGTGGTGGGGAATTTGTATGTAATGGACCGAGAAAATCACAATAAAAATGGTGTTGGAGAAAAGCAAAATCTTTTCGTTAGGCAAGTGCATAAAATGTCATCTATACAAACAGAAATATCATGTTTGTTTGCTGCAGTTCCTCTATCTTTCTCCATAGTAAATACGATTGTGTAGAGCTGGTGTCTCCATGGGGAAGCAATCAGTGATTCAAAGCACAAAATTATATGTTCCCTGATAAAAAACTTTCAAAAAAATAAAGTCCGTGGATAATATCAGGTATACACAAACACAGTTGCTCTAGCAATATCTGGGATTGAGTTAGCCAAAACAAAACCGGATATTTCCGGATTAATCCAGTCAAATCAGGACAAACTGGTTTGGAATTCGTATGCAATGGACCGAGAAAATCACAGTACAAATGGTTTTGGAGAAAAGCAAAGTCTTTTGGTTAGCCAAGTGCATAAAATGTCATCGCTACAAACAGAAATATCATGTTTGTTTGCCGCAGTTCCTCTAGCTTTATCCCTACAAAATACTATGTGTGGAGCTGGTGTCTCCTTGTGGAACCAATTACTGTATCCAAGCTCAAAATAAAATGTTCCCCGATAACAAACATTAAAATAATAAAGTCCGTTGACAATATCCAGTAAAAACAAACACAGAGGCTGTAACAATATCTGGGATTGAGTTAGCCAAAACACAACTGGATATTTTTGTTTTCATCCAGTCATATCCGGACAAACTGGTGTGGAATTCATATGCAAAGGACCGAGAAAATCAGCGTACAAATGTTTTTGGAGAAAAGCAACCTATTTCGTTAGGCAAGTGCATAAAATATCATAGATAGAAACAGAAATATCATGTTTGTTTGCCGCAGTTCCTCTAGCTTTCCCCATAGCAAATACGAATGTGTAGAGCTAGTGTCTCCATGTGGAACCAATTAGTGATTCCAGCACAAAATTAAATGTTCCCTGATAAAAAAAATGCAAAACAATAAAATCCGTGGATAATATCAGGAATACACAAACACAGTGGTTGTAGCAATATCTGGGATTGAGTTAGGCAAAACAAAATCAGATATTTCCGGGTCCATCCTGTCATATCTAGACAAACTGGAGTGGAATGCGTATGCAATGGACCGAGAAAATCACAGTACAAATGGTATTGGTGAAAAGAAAAGTCTTTTCATTAGGCAATTGCATAAAATGTCATCGATACAAACAGAAATATCATGTTTGTTTGCCGCAGTTCCTCTAGCTTTCTACCTAGAAAATACGAATGTGTAGAGCTGGTGTCTCCATGTGGAACCAATTATTGTATCCAAGCTCAAAATAAAATTTCCCTGATAAAAAACATTAAAAAAATAAATTGCATTGATAATAACCAGAAAAAAACAAAACAGAGTCTGTAGCAATATTTCAGATTGAGTTAGCAAAAAAACCCCAGATATTTCCGGTTTCATCCAGTCATATCTGGAAAAACAGGTGTGCAATTCGTATGCAGGCGGCCGAGGAAATCACAGTAAAAATGGTTTTGGAGAAAAGCAAAGTCTTTTCGTTAGGCAAGTGCATTAAATGTCATCTATACAAACAGAAATATCATGTTTTTTTGCCACAGTTCCTCTAGCTTTCTCCCTAGAAAATACAAATCTGTAGAGCTGGTGTCACCATGTGGAACCAATTAGTGTTTCCAGGAACAAAATTAAATGTTCCCCATTAAAAAAAAAAACTGAAAACAATAAAGTCCGTTGAAAATATAAAAAATACACAAAGAGGCTCTAGCAATATCTGGGATTGAGTTAGCAAAAACAAAACCGGATATTTCCGGTGTCATCCAGTCATATCGGGACAAACTGGTGTGGAATTCGTATGCAATGGACCGAGAAAATCACAGTAAAAATGGTTTTGGAAAAGAAAATCTTTTCGTTAGGCAAGTGCATAAAATGTCATCGATACAAACAGAAATATCATGTTTCTTTGCCGCAGTTCCTCTAGCTTTTCCGTAGTAAATACGAATGTGTAGAGCTGGTGTCTCCATGTGGAACCAATTAGTGTTTCCAAGCACAAAAAAATGTTCCACGATAAAAAAAAATCAAATCAATAAAGTCCATGGATAATATCCGGAAAACACAAACATAGAGTTTGTAGCAATATCTGGGATTGAGTTAGCCAAAACACAACCGGATATTTGCGGTTTCATCCAGTCATATCCGGACAAACTGGTGTGGAATTCATATGAAGTGTAGCGAGAAAATCACAGAAAAATGGTTTTGGAGAAAAGCAAAGTCTTTTCGTTAGGCAAGTGCATAAAATGTCATCTATACAAACAGAAATATCATGTTTGTTTGCCGCAGTTCCACTAGCTTTCTCCCAAGAAAATATGAACATGTTCAGCTGGTGTCTCCATGTGGAACCAATTAGTGTTTCTACGGTACAAAATTAAATGTTCCCTGATAAAAACATTCAAAACAATAAAGTCCATCGATAATATCCAGAAAACATAAACACAGAGGCTTTCACAATATTTGGGATTGAGTTAGCCAAAGCAAAACCGGATATTTCTGGTTTCATCCAGTCATATCCAGAAAAAGTCGTTTGAAATTCGTATGCAATGGATGGAGAGAATCACAATAAAAATGGTTTTGGAGAAAAGCAAAGTCTTTTCATCAGGCAAGTGTATAAAATGTCATCTACACAAACAGAAATATCATGTTTATTTGCCGCAATTCCTCTAGCTTTCTACCTAGAGAATACGAACATGTTCAGCTGGTGTCTCCATGTGTGACCAATTACTGTATCCAAGCTCAAAATAAAATGTTCCCCGATGAAAAATATTCAAAACAATAAATTCTGTGGATACTATCCAGAAAACACAAACACAGAGGCTGTAGCAATATCTGGGATTGAGTTAGCCAAAATACAACAGTATATTTTTCGGGTTTCATCCAATCATATCCGGAAAATGTCGTTTGGAATTCGGATGCAATGGACTGAGAAAAGCACTGTTAGAATGGTTTTGGAGAAAAGCAAAGTCTTTTCGTTATTCAACTGAATAAAATGTCATCTATAAAAACAGAAACATCATGTTTGTTTGCCGCAGTTCCTCTAGCTTTCTCCCTTGAAAATACGAATACGTAGAGCTGGTGTCTCCATGTGGAACCAATTACTGTATCCAAGCTTTACATAAAATGCTCTCCGATAAAAAACCTTCAAAACAATAAAGTCCGTTGATAATATAGAGAAAACACAAACACAGTGGCTGTAGCAATATCTGGGAATGAGTTAGCCAAAACAAAACCAGATATTTCCGGTTTCATCCAGTCATATCCGGACAAACTGGTGTGGAATTCGTATGCAATGGGCTGAGAAAATTGTGTAAAAATGGTTTTGGACAAAAGCAAAGTCTTTTCGTTAGGCAAGTGCATAAAATGTCATCGATACCAACAGAAATATCATGTTTGTTTGCTGCAGTTCCTCTAGCTTTCTCTCTAAAAAATACGAATGTGTAGAGCTCCTGTCCCCATGTGGAACCAATTAGTGTTACTAAATTAGAAAATCAAATGTTCCCTGATAAAAACATTCAAAACAATAAAGTACATCGATAATATCCAGAAAACAAAAACACAGAGGCTTTCACAATATTTCGGATTGAGTTAGCCAAAACACAACCGGATATTTCTCTTTTCATCCAGTCATACCGGAGAGAGTGTTGTGGAATTCGTATGCTATGGACCGAGAAACTCACAGTAAAAATGGTTTTGGAGAAAAGCAAAGTCTTTTCGTTAGGCAAGTGCATAAAATGTCATCTATACAAACAGAAATATCATGTTTGTTTGCCCCAGTTCCTGTAGGTATTTCCCTAGAAAATACGAATGTGTAGAGCTGGTGTCCCCATGATGAACCAATTAGTGTTTTACGGTACAAAATTAAATGTTCCCTGATAAAAATATTCAAAACCATAAAGTCCATCCATAATATCCAGAAAACACAAACACAGAGGCTTTCACAATACTACGGATTGAGATAGTCAAAGAACAACCGGATATTTCCGGTTTCATCGAGTCATATCCGGACAAACTGGTGTGGAATTCCTATGCAATGGACCGAGAAAATCACAGTACAAATGGTTTTGGAGAAAAGGAAAGTCTTTTTGTTAGGCAAGTGCATAAAATGTCATCGATACAAACAGAAATATCATGATTGTTTGCCACAGTTCCTCTAGCTTTCTCCCTAGAAAATACGAGTGTGTAGAGCTGATGTCTCCATGTGGAACCATTTACTGTATCCAAGCTCAAAATAAAGTGTTCTCCGAAAAAAAAATTCAAAACAATAAAGTCTGTTGATAATATAGAGAAAACACAAACACAGAGGCTGTAGCAATATCTGGGATTGAGTTAGCCAAAACAAAACCAGATATTTCCAGTTTCTTCCAGTCATATCGAGACAAACTGGTGTGGAATTCGTATGCAATGGACCGGGAAAATCACAGCAAAAATGGTTTTGGAGAAAAGGGAAGTCTTTTCGTTAGGCAAGGGCATAAAATGTCATCTATACAAACAGAAATATCATGTTTGTTTGCGGCAGTTCCTCTACCTTTCTCCTAGAAAATACGAATATGTTCAGCTGGTGTCTCCATGTGGAACTAATTACTGTATCCATGCTCAAAATAAAATGTTCTCCGATAAAAAACATTCAAAACAATAAAGTCCATCGATGATATCCAGAAAACACAAACACAGAGGCTTTCACAATATTTCGGATTGAGTTAGCCAAAACACAACCGGATATTTCTGGTTTCATCCAGTCCTATGCGGAAAAAGTCATTTGGAATTCGGATACAATGGACAGAGAAAATCACAGTGAAAATGGTTTTGGAGAAAGGCAAAGTGTTTTTGTTATGCAAGTGCATAAAATGTCATCTATACAAACAGAAATATCATGTATGTTTGCCGCATTTCCTCTAGCTTCCTCCCTAGAAAATACGAACACGTTCAGCTGGTGTCTCCATGTGGAACCAATTACTGTATCCAAGCTCAAAATAAAATGTTCCCCGATGAAAAACATTCAAAACAATAAATTCTGTGGATACTATCCAGAAAAAACAAAAAAAAAAAAACAAAAAACAGAGGCTGTAGCAATATCTGGGATTGAGTTAGCCAAAACACAACCAGATATTTCCGGTTTCATTCAGTCATATCCAGACAAACTGGTGGGGAATTCGTATGCAATGGACTGAGAAAATCACAGTAAAAATTCTTTTGGAGAAAAGCAAAGTCTTTTCGTTAAGCAAATGCATAAAATGTCATCTTTACAAACAGAAACATCATGTTTGTTTGCCGCATTTCCTCCACCTTTCTACCTGGAAAATAGGAATGTGTAGAGCTGGTGTCTCCATGTGGAACCAATTAGTGTTTCGCAGCACAAAGTTAAATGTTCTCTGATAAAAAAACATTCAAAACAATAAAGTCCGTTGATAATATCCAGAAAACACAAACACAGAGACTGTAGCAATATCTGGGATTGAGTTAGCCAAAACACAACTGGATATTTCCGGTTACATACAGTCATATCTGGACAAACTGGAGTGGAATTCATATGCAAAGGAATGAGAAAATCACAGTAAAAATGGTTTTGGAGAAAAGCAAAGTCTTTTCGTTAGGCAAGTGCATAAAATGTCATCTATACAAACAGAAATATCATGTGTGTTTGCCGCAGTTCCTCTAGCTTTCTCCCTAGAAAATAGGAATGTGTAGAGCTGGTTTCTCCATGTGGAACCAATTAGTGTTTCCAAGATCAAAATAAAATGTTCCTTGATACAAAACCTTCAAAATAATAAAGTGCATGGATAATATCAGGAATACACAAACACAGATCCTGTAGCAATATCTAGGATTGATTTAGCCAAAGCACAACCGGATATTTCTGGTTTCATCCAGTCATATCCAGAGAAACTGGTGTGGAATTCATATGCAATGGACCGAGAAAATCACAGTAAATATGGTTTTGGAGAAAAGCAAAGTCTTTTCGTTAGGCAAGTGCATAAAATGTCTTCAATGCAAACAGAAATATCATGTTTGTTTGCCGCAGTTCCTCTTGCTTTCTCCCTAGAAAATACGAATATGTTCAGCTGGTGTCTCCATGTGGAACCAATTACTGTATCCATTCTCAAAATAAAATGTTCTCCCATAAAAAAACATTCCACAAACAAGACAAGTATCTGCTAATACTAACTGATAGAATCAAAAAGGGAGAGAAAGATCCAACATGGGAGGTGGGATACACAGCAGACTCATAGGATGGCAGATGTCCTAAACAACACTCTGGCCTCAGAATCAGCCCTCAAGGCATTCAGATCTGGCTGAAGAGCCCATGAGAGTATAGCAGGCATGGAAAGCCAAGATATCATGGAAAAAAAGACCTAAACGAATGATCTCTGTGAGTGAGATCCCAGTGGAAAGAACGGGGCCATCAAAGAAGGAGGTACCTTTCTCTGAAGGGAGGAGAGAACTTCCACTTTGACTATGACCCTATCGGAATAAGATCAAAGTCAGCGAACTCTAAAGGCTTCCATAGCCCTGGCAACTCATGACTAGAGCCTAGGGAGATTTATTGACGCCATGAACAGGAGTGTCAAATTGTTAAATCAGCAACAGGAGTCACTGTGTACTTACACCCCATGTGGGATCTATCCCTAATGTGTCGTCTAAAGCCAAGTGATGCTATAACTAGTACTGAAACAGTATTTTTATACTTTGCATTTCTGTGTGGGCACAAACTGATGAGGTCTTTACTAATTATATACTGAAGTGATCTTCTGTATATAAAGAGAATTGGAAATGAAAGAAAAATCAACCTGGTGTTAAAATGGAAATGGCATAGAAAATTAATTAATTTGAAAAAAAATTATGTAGGATCTCTGTCTTTAATGTGCTGTACATTGCTATTTCATGCTATAATTAGTAATCCAATGGTAGTTTTTTCACTTTATGTTGCTATATGGGCAAAATGTTGAAATCTTTACCTAATATATACTAAACTGATCTTCTGTATACAAAGAGAATTGAAAATGAATCTTTACATGAATAGAAGGGGAAAGGGAGCGGGAAAGGGGAGGTTTGCGGGCGGGAGGGAAGTTATGGGAGGGAGGAAGCCATTGTAACCCATAAGCTATACTTTGGAAATTTATATTCATTAAATAAAAGTTTAATATAAAAAACATTGAAAAAAAATAAAGTCCATCGATGATATCCAGAAAACACAAACAAGAGGCTTTCACAATATTTCTGACTGAGTTAACCAAAACACAACCAGATATTTCTGGTTTCATCCAGTCATATGCGGAAAAAGTCGTTTGGAATTAGGATGCAATGGACCGAGAAAATCACAGTAAAATGATTTTGGAGAAAAGCAAAGTCTTTACGTTAGGCAAGTGCATAAAATGTCATCTATACAAACAGAAATATCATGTTTGTGTGCCGCAGTTCCTCTAGCTTTCTCCCTAGAAAATAGGAATGTGTAGAGCTGGTGTTTCCATGTGGAACCAATTAGTGTTTCACAGCACAAAGTTAAATGTTCCCTGATAAAAAAAAAATTGAAAACAATAAAGTCCGTTGATAATATCCAGAAAACACAAACACAGAGACTGTAGCAATATCTGGGAGTGAGTTAGCCAAAACACAACTGGATATTTCCAGTTACATCCAGTTATATCAGGACAAACTGGTGTGGAATTCATATGCATAGGAATGAGAAAATCACAGTAAATATGGTTTTGGAGAAAAGCAAAGTCTTTTCGTTAGGCAAGTGCATAAAATGTCATCTATACAAACAGAAATATCATGTGTGTTAGTCACAGTTCCTCTAGCTTTCTCCCTAGAAAATACGAATGTGTAGAGCTGGTGTCCCCATGTGGATCCAATTAGTGATTCCAACCATAAAATTAAATGTCCCCTGATAAAAAGCATTCGAAACAATAAAGTCTGTTGATAATATCCGAAAAACACAAACACAGAGGCTGTAGCAATATCTGGGATTGAGTTAGCCAAAACAAAACCGGATATTTCCGGCTTCATCCAGTCATATCCTTACAAACTGGAGTGGAATTCATAAGCAATGGACCGAGAAAATCACAGTACAAAGGTTTTGGAGAAAAGCAACGTGTTTTCGTTAGGCAAGTGCATAAAATGTCATCTATACAGACAGAAATATCATGTTTGTTTGCCGCAGTTCCTCTAGCATTCTCTGTAGAAAATACGAATGTGTAGAGCTGGTGTCCCATGTTGAACCAATTGGTGTTTCTACAGTACAAAATTAAATGTTCCCTGTTAAAAATATATAAACCATAAAGTCCATCGAAAATATCCAGACAACACAAACACAGAGGCTTTCACAATATTTCGGATTGAGTTCAGTTCCCTGATAACAAATATTCAAAACAATAAAGTCCCTGGATAATATCAAGTATACACAAACAAAGAGGCTGTAGCAATATCTGGGATTGAGTTAGCCAAAACACAACTGCATATTTTTGTTTTCATCCATTCATATCCGGATACACTGCTGTGGAATTCATATGCAATGAATGTAGAGCTGGTGTCCCCATGTGGAACCAATTAGTGTTTTACGGTACAAAATTAAATGTTCCCTGATAAAAATATTCAAAACAATAAAGTCCATCGATAATATCCAGAAAACACAAATACAGAGGCTGTAGCAATATCTCGGATTGAGTTAGCCAAAACAAAACCGGATATTTCTGGTTTCATCCAGTCATATCTGGAAAAAGTCGTTTGGAATTCGTATGCAATGGACCGAGAACATCAGAGCAAAAATGGTTTTGGAGAAAAGCAAAGTATTTTCGTTAGGCAAGTGCATAAAATGTCAGCTATACAAACAGAAATGCAATGTTTGTTAGTCGCAGTTCCTCTAGCTTTCTCCCTAGAAAATAGGAATCTGAAGAGCTGGTGTCCCCATGATGAAGCAATTAGTGTTTCTACGGTAGAAAATTAAATGTTCCCTGATAAAAACATTCAAAACAATAAAGTCCATCGATAACATCCAGAAAACACAAACACAGAAACACACAATATTTCTCATTGAGTTAGCCAAAATAAAACCGGATATTTCTGGTTTCATCCAGTCATATCCGGAAAAAGTCATTTGGAATTCGGATGCAATGGACCTAGAAAATCACAGTAAAAATGGTTTTGGAGAAAAGCAAAGTCTTTTCTTTAGGCAAGTGCATAAAATGTCATCTATACAAACAGAAATATCATGTTAGTTTGCCGCAGTTCCTCTAGATTTCTCCCTAAAAAAATACGAATATGTAGAGCTGGTATCCCCATGATGAACCAATTATTGTTTCAATGGTACAAAATTAAATGTTCCCTGATACAAACATTCAAAACAATAAAGTCCATCGATAATATCCAGAAAACACAAACACAGAGGCTTTCACAATATTTTGTATTGAGTTAGCCAAAGCACAACCGAATATTTCTGGTTTCATCCAGTCATATCCGGACAACGTGGTGTGGAATTCGTATGCAATGGACCAAGAAAATCACATTAAAATGGTTTTGGAGAAAAGTAAATTCTTTTCCTTAGTCAAGTGCATAAAATGTCATCTATACAAACGGAAATGTCATGTGTATTAGTCGCAGTTCCTCTAGCTTTCTCCCTAGAAAATACGAATGTGTAGAGCTGGTGTCCCCATGTGGAACCAATTAGTGATTCCAACCATTAAATTAAATGTTCCCTGATAAAACCTTCAAAACATTAAAGTCCATCGATAATATCCACAAAAAGCAAACACAGAGACTTTCACAATATTTCTGATTGAGTTAGACAAAACACAACCGGATATTCTGTTTTCATCCAGTCATGTCCGGAGCAACTGGTGTGGAATTCGTATGCAATGGACCGAGAAAATCACAGTAAAAATGGTTTTGGAGAAAAGCAAAGTCTTTTCGTTAGGCAAGTGCATAAAATGTCATCTATACAAACAGAAATATCATGTTTCTTTTTCGCAGTTCCTCTAGCTTTCTCCCTAGAAAATACGAATATGTTCAGGTGGTGTCTCCATGTGGAACCAATTACTGTATCCAAGCTCAACATAAAATATTCCCCGATAAAAAACATTCAAAACAACAAAGTCCGTGGATAATATCAGGAATACAGAAACAAAGAGGCTGTAGCAATATCTGGGTTGAGTTAGCCAAAACAAAACCAGATATTTCCGGTTTCATCCAGTCATATCTGGACAAACTGGTCTGGTATTCGTATGCAATGCACCGAGAAAATCAGAGTAAAAATTGTTGTGGAGAAAAGTAAAGTCTTTTTGTTAGGCAACTGCATTAAATTTCATCTATACAAACAGAAACATCAAGTTTGTTTGCCGCAGTTCCTCTAGCTTTCTCCCTAGAAAATAGTAATGTGTAGAGCTGATGTCCCCATGATGAAGCAATTAGTGTTTCAACATTACAAAATTAAATGTTCCCTGATAAAAACATTCAAAACAATAAAGTCCATAGATAATATCCAGATAACACAAACACAGAAACACACAATATTTCACATTGAGTTAGCCAAAACAAAACAGGATATTTCTGCTTTCATCCAGTCATATCCGGACAAACTGGACTGGAATTCGTATGCAATGCACCGAGAAAATTACAGTAAAATTGGTTTTGGAGAAAAGCAGTCTTATCTTTAGGCAAGTGCGTAAAATGTCATCTCTACAAACAGAAATATCATGTTTGTTAGTCGCAGTTCCTCTAGCTTTCTCCCTAGAAAATTCCAATGTGTAGAGCTGGTGTCCCCATGTGGAACCAATCAGTGATTCCAAGCAGAAAATTAAATGTTCAATGATAAAAACATTCAAAACAATAAAGTCCATCGATAATATGCAGAAAATGCAAACACAGAGACTTTCACAATATTTCGGATTGAGTTCGACAAAACACAACCGGATACTTCTGTTTTCATCCAGTCATATCCGGACAAACTGGTGTGGAATTCGTATGCAATGGACCAAGAAAATCACAGTACAAATGGTTTTGGAGAAAAGTAAAGTCTTTTCGTTAGGCAAGTGCATAAAATGTCATCTATAGAAACAGAAATATCAGGTTTGTTTGCCGCATTTCCTCTAGCTTTCTCCCTAGAAAATACGAATATGTACAGCTGGTGTCTCCATGTGGAACCAATTACTGTATCCAAGCTCAACATAAAATATTCCCCGATAAAAACCATTCAAAACAATAAAGTCATTGGATAATATCAGGAATACACAAACGCAGAGGCGGTAGCAATATCTGGGATTGAGTTAGCCAAAACACAACCAGATATTTCCAGTTTCATCCAGTCATATCCGTACACACTGGTGTGGATTTTGTATGAAGTGTACCAAGAAATCACAGAAAAATGGTTTTGGAAAAAAGCAAAGTCTTTTCGTTAGGCAAGTAGATAAAATAGCATCGATACAAACAGAAATATCATGTTTGTTTGCCACAGTTCCTCTAGCTTTCTCCCTAGAAAATACGAATGTGTAGAGCAGGTATCCTCATGATGAACCAATTAGTGTTTCTGTGGTAGAAAATTAAATGTTCGCAGATAAAAATATTGAAAATACTAAAGTCCATCGATGATATCCAGAAAACACAAACACAGAGGCTCTCACAATATTTGGGATTGAGTGAGCCAAAACAAAACCGGATATTTCTGGTTTCATCCAGTCATATCTGGAAAAAGTCGTTTGGAATTCGTATGCAATGGACCGAGAACATCACAGTAAAAATGGTTTTGGAGAAAAGCAAAGTCTTTTCATTAGGCAAGTGCATAAAATGTCATCTCTACAAACTGAAACATAATGTTTGCCGCAGTTCCTCTAGCTTTCTCCCAGAGAAAATAAGAATGTGTAGAGCTGGTGTCTCCATGTGGAACCAATTAGTGATTCCAAGCACAAAATTAAATGTCCTGTGATAAAAAACATTCAAAACCATAAACTCCGTGGATAATATTAGCAATACACATACAAAGAGGCTGTAGGAATATCTGGGATTGAGTTAGCCAAAACAAAACCGGATATTTCCGGTTTCATCCAGTCATATCCTTACAATGCTGTGGAATGCGTATGAAGTTTACCGAGAAATCACAGAAAAATGGTTTTGGAGAAAAGCAAAGTCTTTCGTTAGGAAAGTGCATAAAATGTCATCTATATAAACAGAAACATCATGTTTGTTTGCCGCAGTTCCTCTAGCTTTCTCCCTTGAAAATAGGAATGTGTAGCGCTGGTGTCTCCATGTGGAACCAATTAGTGTTTCCAGGAACAAAATTAAATATTCCCAGATAAAAAAAATTGAAAACGATAAATCCGTGGATAATATCAGGAATACACAAACACAGAGGCTGTAGCAATATCTGGGATTGAGTTAGCCAAAACAAAACCGGACACATCCTGTTTCATCCAGTCATATCCTTACAAACTGGACTGGAATTCCTATGCATTGGACCGAGAAAATCAAAGTAAAAATGGTTTTGGAGAAAAGCAAAGTCTTTGCCTTAGTCAACTGCATAAAATGTCATCTATACAAACAGAAATGTCATGTTTGTTTGCCACAGTTCCTCTAGCTTTCTCCCTAGAAAATACGAATGTGTGGAGCTGGTGTCCCTATGATGAACAATTAGTGTTTCAATGGTACATAATGTAATGTTCCCTGATAAAAACACTCAAAAAATAAAGTCCATCGATAGTATCCAGAAAACACAAACACAAAGTCTTTCACAATATTTCAGATTGAGTTAGCCTCAACACAACGGGATATTTTTGTTTGCATCCAGTCATATCCGGACAAACTGGTGCGGAATTCCTATGCAATGGACCGAGAACATCAGAGTACAAATGGTTTTGGAGAAAAGCAACGTGTTTTCGTTCAACAAGTGCATAAAATCTCATCTATTCAAACAGAAATATCATGTGTGTTTGCCGCAGTTCCTCTAGCTTTCTCCCTAGAAAATAGGAATGTGTAGAGCTGGTGTCTCCATGTGGAACCAATTAGTGATTCCAAGCACAAAATTAAATGTTCCCTGATAACAAACATTCAAAACAATAAAGTCCCTGGATAATATCAAGTATACACAAACAAAGAGGCTGTAGCAATATCTGGGATTGAGTTAGCCAAAACACAACTGCATATTTTTGTTTTCATCCATTCATATCCGGATACACTGCTGTGGAATTCATATGCAATGAATGTAGAGCTGGTGTCCCCATGTGGAACCAATTAGTGTTTTACGGTACAAAATTAAATGTTCCCTGATAAAAATATTCAAAACAATAAAGTCCATCGATAATATCCAGAAAACACAAATACAGAGGCTGTAGCAATATCTCGGATTGAGTTAGCCAAAACAAAACCGGATATTTCTGGTTTCATCCAGTCATATCTGGAAAAAGTCGTTTGGAATTCGTATGCAATGGACCGAGAACATCAGAGCAAAAATGGTTTTGGAGAAAAGCAAAGTATTTTCGTTAGGCAAGTGCATAAAATGTCAGCTATACAAACAGAAATGCAATGTTTGTTAGTCGCAGTTCCTCTAGCTTTCTCCCTAGAAAATAGGAATCTGAAGAGCTGGTGTCCCCATGATGAAGCAATTAGTGTTTCTACGGTAGAAAATTAAATGTTCCCTGATAAAAACATTCAAAACAATAAAGTCCATCGATAACATCCAGAAAACACAAACACAGAAACACACAATATTTCTCATTGAGTTAGCCAAAATAAAACCGGATATTTCTGGTTTCATCCAGTCATATCCGGAAAAAGTCATTTGGAATTCGGATGCAATGGACCTAGAAAATCACAGTAAAAATGGTTTTGGAGAAAAGCAAAGTCTTTTCTTTAGGCAAGTGCATAAAATGTCATCTATACAAACAGAAATATCATGTTAGTTTGCCGCAGTTCCTCTAGATTTCTCCCTAAAAAAATACGAATATGTAGAGCTGGTATCCCCATGATGAACCAATTATTGTTTCAATGGTACAAAATTAAATGTTCCCTGATACAAACATTCAAAACAATAAAGTCCATCGATAATATCCAGAAAACACAAACACAGAGGCTTTCACAATATTTTGTATTGAGTTAGCCAAAGCACAACCGAATATTTCTGGTTTCATCCAGTCATATCCGGACAACGTGGTGTGGAATTCGTATGCAATGGACCAAGAAAATCACATTAAAATGGTTTTGGAGAAAAGTAAATTCTTTTCCTTAGTCAAGTGCATAAAATGTCATCTATACAAACGGAAATGTCATGTGTATTAGTCGCAGTTCCTCTAGCTTTCTCCCTAGAAAATACGAATGTGTAGAGCTGGTGTCCCCATGTGGAACCAATTAGTGATTCCAACCATTAAATTAAATGTTCCCTGATAAAACCTTCAAAACATTAAAGTCCATCGATAATATCCACAAAAAGCAAACACAGAGACTTTCACAATATTTCTGATTGAGTTAGACAAAACACAACCGGATATTCTGTTTTCATCCAGTCATGTCCGGAGCAACTGGTGTGGAATTCGTATGCAATGGACCGAGAAAATCACAGTAAAAATGGTTTTGGAGAAAAGCAAAGTCTTTTCGTTAGGCAAGTGCATAAAATGTCATCTATACAAACAGAAATATCATGTTTCTTTTTCGCAGTTCCTCTAGCTTTCTCCCTAGAAAATACGAATATGTTCAGGTGGTGTCTCCATGTGGAACCAATTACTGTATCCAAGCTCAACATAAAATATTCCCCGATAAAAAACATTCAAAACAACAAAGTCCGTGGATAATATCAGGAATACAGAAACAAAGAGGCTGTAGCAATATCTGGGTTGAGTTAGCCAAAACAAAACCAGATATTTCCGGTTTCATCCAGTCATATCTGGACAAACTGGTCTGGTATTCGTATGCAATGCACCGAGAAAATCAGAGTAAAAATTGTTGTGGAGAAAAGTAAAGTCTTTTTGTTAGGCAACTGCATTAAATTTCATCTATACAAACAGAAACATCAAGTTTGTTTGCCGCAGTTCCTCTAGCTTTCTCCCTAGAAAATAGTAATGTGTAGAGCTGATGTCCCCATGATGAAGCAATTAGTGTTTCAACATTACAAAATTAAATGTTCCCTGATAAAAACATTCAAAACAATAAAGTCCATAGATAATATCCAGATAACACAAACACAGAAACACACAATATTTCACATTGAGTTAGCCAAAACAAAACAGGATATTTCTGCTTTCATCCAGTCATATCCGGACAAACTGGACTGGAATTCGTATGCAATGCACCGAGAAAATTACAGTAAAATTGGTTTTGGAGAAAAGCAGTCTTATCTTTAGGCAAGTGCGTAAAATGTCATCTCTACAAACAGAAATATCATGTTTGTTAGTCGCAGTTCCTCTAGCTTTCTCCCTAGAAAATTCCAATGTGTAGAGCTGGTGTCCCCATGTGGAACCAATCAGTGATTCCAAGCAGAAAATTAAATGTTCAATGATAAAAACATTCAAAACAATAAAGTCCATCGATAATATGCAGAAAATGCAAACACAGAGACTTTCACAATATTTCGGATTGAGTTCGACAAAACACAACCGGATACTTCTGTTTTCATCCAGTCATATCCGGACAAACTGGTGTGGAATTCGTATGCAATGGACCAAGAAAATCACAGTACAAATGGTTTTGGAGAAAAGTAAAGTCTTTTCGTTAGGCAAGTGCATAAAATGTCATCTATAGAAACAGAAATATCAGGTTTGTTTGCCGCATTTCCTCTAGCTTTCTCCCTAGAAAATACGAATATGTACAGCTGGTGTCTCCATGTGGAACCAATTACTGTATCCAAGCTCAACATAAAATATTCCCCGATAAAAACCATTCAAAACAATAAAGTCATTGGATAATATCAGGAATACACAAACGCAGAGGCGGTAGCAATATCTGGGATTGAGTTAGCCAAAACACAACCAGATATTTCCAGTTTCATCCAGTCATATCCGTACACACTGGTGTGGATTTTGTATGAAGTGTACCAAGAAATCACAGAAAAATGGTTTTGGAAAAAAGCAAAGTCTTTTCGTTAGGCAAGTAGATAAAATAGCATCGATACAAACAGAAATATCATGTTTGTTTGCCACAGTTCCTCTAGCTTTCTCCCTAGAAAATACGAATGTGTAGAGCAGGTATCCTCATGATGAACCAATTAGTGTTTCTGTGGTAGAAAATTAAATGTTCGCAGATAAAAATATTGAAAATACTAAAGTCCATCGATGATATCCAGAAAACACAAACACAGAGGCTCTCACAATATTTGGGATTGAGTGAGCCAAAACAAAACCGGATATTTCTGGTTTCATCCAGTCATATCTGGAAAAAGTCGTTTGGAATTCGTATGCAATGGACCGAGAACATCACAGTAAAAATGGTTTTGGAGAAAAGCAAAGTCTTTTCATTAGGCAAGTGCATAAAATGTCATCTCTACAAACTGAAACATAATGTTTGCCGCAGTTCCTCTAGCTTTCTCCCAGAGAAAATAAGAATGTGTAGAGCTGGTGTCTCCATGTGGAACCAATTAGTGATTCCAAGCACAAAATTAAATGTCCTGTGATAAAAAACATTCAAAACCATAAACTCCGTGGATAATATTAGCAATACACATACAAAGAGGCTGTAGGAATATCTGGGATTGAGTTAGCCAAAACAAAACCGGATATTTCCGGTTTCATCCAGTCATATCCTTACAATGCTGTGGAATGCGTATGAAGTTTACCGAGAAATCACAGAAAAATGGTTTTGGAGAAAAGCAAAGTCTTTCGTTAGGAAAGTGCATAAAATGTCATCTATATAAACAGAAACATCATGTTTGTTTGCCGCAGTTCCTCTAGCTTTCTCCCTTGAAAATAGGAATGTGTAGCGCTGGTGTCTCCATGTGGAACCAATTAGTGTTTCCAGGAACAAAATTAAATATTCCCAGATAAAAAAAATTGAAAACGATAAATCCGTGGATAATATCAGGAATACACAAACACAGAGGCTGTAGCAATATCTGGGATTGAGTTAGCCAAAACAAAACCGGACACATCCTGTTTCATCCAGTCATATCCTTACAAACTGGACTGGAATTCCTATGCATTGGACCGAGAAAATCAAAGTAAAAATGGTTTTGGAGAAAAGCAAAGTCTTTGCCTTAGTCAACTGCATAAAATGTCATCTATACAAACAGAAATGTCATGTTTGTTTGCCACAGTTCCTCTAGCTTTCTCCCTAGAAAATACGAATGTGTGGAGCTGGTGTCCCTATGATGAACAATTAGTGTTTCAATGGTACATAATGTAATGTTCCCTGATAAAAACACTCAAAAAATAAAGTCCATCGATAGTATCCAGAAAACACAAACACAAAGTCTTTCACAATATTTCAGATTGAGTTAGCCTCAACACAACGGGATATTTTTGTTTGCATCCAGTCATATCCGGACAAACTGGTGCGGAATTCCTATGCAATGGACCGAGAACATCAGAGTACAAATGGTTTTGGAGAAAAGCAACGTGTTTTCGTTCAACAAGTGCATAAAATCTCATCTATTCAAACAGAAATATCATGTGTGTTTGCCGCAGTTCCTCTAGCTTTCTCCCTAGAAAATAGGAATGTGTAGAGCTGGTGTCTCCATGTGGAACCAATTAGTGATTCCAAGCACAAAATTAAATGTTCCCTGATAACAAACATTCAAAACAATAAAGTCCCTGGATAATATCAAGTATACACAAACAAAGAGGCTGTAGCAATATCTGGGATTGAGTTAGCCAAAACACAACTGCATATTTTTGTTTTCATCCATTCATATCCGGATACACTGCTGTGGAATTCATATGCAATGAATGTAGAGCTGGTGTCCCCATGTGGAACCAATTAGTGTTTTACGGTACAAAATTAAATGTTCCCTGATAAAAATATTCAAAACAATAAAGTCCATCGATAATATCCAGAAAACACAAATACAGAGGCTGTAGCAATATCTCGGATTGAGTTAGCCAAAACAAAACCGGATATTTCTGGTTTCATCCAGTCATATCTGGAAAAAGTCGTTTGGAATTCGTATGCAATGGACCGAGAACATCAGAGCAAAAATGGTTTTGGAGAAAAGCAAAGTATTTTCGTTAGGCAAGTGCATAAAATGTCAGCTATACAAACAGAAATGCAATGTTTGTTAGTCGCAGTTCCTCTAGCTTTCTCCCTAGAAAATAGGAATCTGAAGAGCTGGTGTCCCCATGATGAAGCAATTAGTGTTTCTACGGTAGAAAATTAAATGTTCCCTGATAAAAACATTCAAAACAATAAAGTCCATCGATAACATCCAGAAAACACAAACACAGAAACACACAATATTTCTCATTGAGTTAGCCAAAATAAAACCGGATATTTCTGGTTTCATCCAGTCATATCCGGAAAAAGTCATTTGGAATTCGGATGCAATGGACCTAGAAAATCACAGTAAAAATGGTTTTGGAGAAAAGCAAAGTCTTTTCTTTAGGCAAGTGCATAAAATGTCATCTATACAAACAGAAATATCATGTTAGTTTGCCGCAGTTCCTCTAGATTTCTCCCTAAAAAAATACGAATATGTAGAGCTGGTATCCCCATGATGAACCAATTATTGTTTCAATGGTACAAAATTAAATGTTCCCTGATACAAACATTCAAAACAATAAAGTCCATCGATAATATCCAGAAAACACAAACACAGAGGCTTTCACAATATTTTGTATTGAGTTAGCCAAAGCACAACCGAATATTTCTGGTTTCATCCAGTCATATCCGGACAACGTGGTGTGGAATTCGTATGCAATGGACCAAGAAAATCACATTAAAATGGTTTTGGAGAAAAGTAAATTCTTTTCCTTAGTCAAGTGCATAAAATGTCATCTATACAAACGGAAATGTCATGTGTATTAGTCGCAGTTCCTCTAGCTTTCTCCCTAGAAAATACGAATGTGTAGAGCTGGTGTCCCCATGTGGAACCAATTAGTGATTCCAACCATTAAATTAAATGTTCCCTGATAAAACCTTCAAAACATTAAAGTCCATCGATAATATCCACAAAAAGCAAACACAGAGACTTTCACAATATTTCTGATTGAGTTAGACAAAACACAACCGGATATTCTGTTTTCATCCAGTCATGTCCGGAGCAACTGGTGTGGAATTCGTATGCAATGGACCGAGAAAATCACAGTAAAAATGGTTTTGGAGAAAAGCAAAGTCTTTTCGTTAGGCAAGTGCATAAAATGTCATCTATACAAACAGAAATATCATGTTTCTTTTTCGCAGTTCCTCTAGCTTTCTCCCTAGAAAATACGAATATGTTCAGGTGGTGTCTCCATGTGGAACCAATTACTGTATCCAAGCTCAACATAAAATATTCCCCGATAAAAAACATTCAAAACAACAAAGTCCGTGGATAATATCAGGAATACAGAAACAAAGAGGCTGTAGCAATATCTGGGTTGAGTTAGCCAAAACAAAACCAGATATTTCCGGTTTCATCCAGTCATATCTGGACAAACTGGTCTGGTATTCGTATGCAATGCACCGAGAAAATCAGAGTAAAAATTGTTGTGGAGAAAAGTAAAGTCTTTTTGTTAGGCAACTGCATTAAATTTCATCTATACAAACAGAAACATCAAGTTTGTTTGCCGCAGTTCCTCTAGCTTTCTCCCTAGAAAATAGTAATGTGTAGAGCTGATGTCCCCATGATGAAGCAATTAGTGTTTCAACATTACAAAATTAAATGTTCCCTGATAAAAACATTCAAAACAATAAAGTCCATAGATAATATCCAGATAACACAAACACAGAAACACACAATATTTCACATTGAGTTAGCCAAAACAAAACAGGATATTTCTGCTTTCATCCAGTCATATCCGGACAAACTGGACTGGAATTCGTATGCAATGCACCGAGAAAATTACAGTAAAATTGGTTTTGGAGAAAAGCAGTCTTATCTTTAGGCAAGTGCGTAAAATGTCATCTCTACAAACAGAAATATCATGTTTGTTAGTCGCAGTTCCTCTAGCTTTCTCCCTAGAAAATTCCAATGTGTAGAGCTGGTGTCCCCATGTGGAACCAATCAGTGATTCCAAGCAGAAAATTAAATGTTCAATGATAAAAACATTCAAAACAATAAAGTCCATCGATAATATGCAGAAAATGCAAACACAGAGACTTTCACAATATTTCGGATTGAGTTCGACAAAACACAACCGGATACTTCTGTTTTCATCCAGTCATATCCGGACAAACTGGTGTGGAATTCGTATGCAATGGACCAAGAAAATCACAGTACAAATGGTTTTGGAGAAAAGTAAAGTCTTTTCGTTAGGCAAGTGCATAAAATGTCATCTATAGAAACAGAAATATCAGGTTTGTTTGCCGCATTTCCTCTAGCTTTCTCCCTAGAAAATACGAATATGTACAGCTGGTGTCTCCATGTGGAACCAATTACTGTATCCAAGCTCAACATAAAATATTCCCCGATAAAAACCATTCAAAACAATAAAGTCATTGGATAATATCAGGAATACACAAACGCAGAGGCGGTAGCAATATCTGGGATTGAGTTAGCCAAAACACAACCAGATATTTCCAGTTTCATCCAGTCATATCCGTACACACTGGTGTGGATTTTGTATGAAGTGTACCAAGAAATCACAGAAAAATGGTTTTGGAAAAAAGCAAAGTCTTTTCGTTAGGCAAGTAGATAAAATAGCATCGATACAAACAGAAATATCATGTTTGTTTGCCACAGTTCCTCTAGCTTTCTCCCTAGAAAATACGAATGTGTAGAGCAGGTATCCTCATGATGAACCAATTAGTGTTTCTGTGGTAGAAAATTAAATGTTCGCAGATAAAAATATTGAAAATACTAAAGTCCATCGATGATATCCAGAAAACACAAACACAGAGGCTCTCACAATATTTGGGATTGAGTGAGCCAAAACAAAACCGGATATTTCTGGTTTCATCCAGTCATATCTGGAAAAAGTCGTTTGGAATTCGTATGCAATGGACCGAGAACATCACAGTAAAAATGGTTTTGGAGAAAAGCAAAGTCTTTTCATTAGGCAAGTGCATAAAATGTCATCTCTACAAACTGAAACATAATGTTTGCCGCAGTTCCTCTAGCTTTCTCCCAGAGAAAATAAGAATGTGTAGAGCTGGTGTCTCCATGTGGAACCAATTAGTGATTCCAAGCACAAAATTAAATGTCCTGTGATAAAAAACATTCAAAACCATAAACTCCGTGGATAATATTAGCAATACACATACAAAGAGGCTGTAGGAATATCTGGGATTGAGTTAGCCAAAACAAAACCGGATATTTCCGGTTTCATCCAGTCATATCCTTACAATGCTGTGGAATGCGTATGAAGTTTACCGAGAAATCACAGAAAAATGGTTTTGGAGAAAAGCAAAGTCTTTCGTTAGGAAAGTGCATAAAATGTCATCTATATAAACAGAAACATCATGTTTGTTTGCCGCAGTTCCTCTAGCTTTCTCCCTTGAAAATAGGAATGTGTAGCGCTGGTGTCTCCATGTGGAACCAATTAGTGTTTCCAGGAACAAAATTAAATATTCCCAGATAAAAAAAATTGAAAACGATAAATCCGTGGATAATATCAGGAATACACAAACACAGAGGCTGTAGCAATATCTGGGATTGAGTTAGCCAAAACAAAACCGGACACATCCTGTTTCATCCAGTCATATCCTTACAAACTGGTCTGGAATTCCTATGCATTGGACCGAGAAAATCAAAGTAAAAATGGTTTTGGAGAAAAGCAAAGTCTTTGCCTTAGTCAACTGCATAAAATGTCATCTATACAAACAGAAATGTCATGTGTGTTAGTCGCAGTTCCTCTAGCTTTCTCCCTAGAAAATTTGAATGTGTAGAGCTGGTGTCCCCATGTGGAACCAATCAGTGATACCAAGCAGAAAATTAAATGTTCCCTGATAAAAACATTCAAACAATAACGTCCATCGATAATATCCAGAAAACACAAACACAGAGGCTTTCACAATATTTTGTATTGAGTTAGCCAAAGCACAACCGGATATTTCTGGTTTCATCCAGTCATATCCGGACAACGTGGTGTGGAAATCGTATGCAATGGACCAAGAAAATCACATTAAAATGGTTTTGGAGAAAAGCAAAGTCTTTTCGTTAGGCAAGTGCATAAAATGTCATCTCTACAAACAGAAACATCATGTTTGCCGCATTTCCTCTGGCTTTCTCCCTAGAAAATATGAATGTGTAGAGCTGGTGTCTCCATGTGGAACCAATTAGTGTTTCCAAGCACGAAATTAAATGTCCCATGATAAAAAAACATTCAAAACAATAAACTCCGTGGATAATATCAGGAATACACATACACAGAGGCTGTAGCAATATCTGGGATTGAGTTAGCCAAAACAAAACCGGATATTTCTGGTTTCATCCAGTCATAGCCGGACAAACTGGCATGGAATCTGTATGCAATGGACCGAGAAAATCACAGTAAAAATGGTTTTGGAGAAAAGCAAAGTCTTTTCGTTAGGCAAGTGCATAAAATGTCATCTATACAAACAGAAATATCAAGTTTGTTTGCTGCAGTTCCTCTAGCTTTCTACCTATAAAATACTAATGTCTAGAGCTGGTGTCTCCATGTAGAAAAAATTACTGTACCTAAGCTCAATATAAAATATTCTCTGATAAAAAACCTTAAAAACAACAAAGTCCGTGGATAATATCAGGAATACAGAAACAAAGAGGCTGTAGCAATATCTGGGTTGAGTTAGCCAAAACAAAACCAGATATTTCCGGTTTCATCCAGTCATATCCAGACAAACTGGTGTGGAATTCTTATGCAATGGACCGAGAAAATCAGAGTAAAAATGGTTTTGGAGAAAAGTAAAGTCTTTTCCTTAGTCAAGTGCATAAAATGTCATCTATACAAACAGAAATGTCATGTTTGTTAGTCGCAGTTCCTCTAGCTTTCTCCTTAGAAAATACGAATGTGTAGAGCTGGTGTCCCTATTATGAACCAATTAGTGATTCCAACCATAAAATTAAATGTTCCCTGATAAAAACATTCAAAACAATAAAGTCCATCGATAATATCCAGAAAATGCAAACACAGAGGCTTTCACAATATTTCAGATTGAGTTAGCCAAAACACCACCGGATATTTCTGCTTTCATCCAGTCATATGCGGAAAAAGTCGTTTGGAATTCGGATGCAATGGACCGAGAAAATCACAGTAAAAATTGTTTTGGAGAAAAGTAAAGTGTTTTTGTTAGGCAACTGCATAAAATGTCTTCTATACAAACAGAAATATCATATTTGTTTGCCGCAGTTCCTCTAGATGTCATCTATAAAAACAGAAATATCATGTTTGTTTGTCGCGGTTCCTCTAGCTTTCTCCCTAGAAAATACGAATGTGTAGAACTGGTGTCTCCATGAGGGACCAATTAGTGTTTCCAATAAGAAAATTAAATGTTCCCCGATAAAAAAAAATTCAAAACAATGAAGTCCGTGGGTAATATCAGGAATACACAAACACAGAGGCTATAGCAATATCTGGGAATGAGTTAGCCAAAATAAAACCAGATATTTCCGGCTTCATCCAGTCATATCCGGACAAACTTTTCTGGAATTCGTATGGAATGTACCGAGAAAATGACAGTAAAGTGATTGGAGAAAAGCAAAGTCTTTTCATTAGGCAAGTGTATAAAATGTCATCTATACAAACAGAAATATCATATTTGTTTGTCGCGGTTCCTCTAGCTTTCTCCCTAGAAAATACGAATGTGTAGAGCCTGTGTTCCCATAATGAAGCAATTAGTGTTCCAAGGGAACAAAATTAAATGTTCCCTGATAAAAACATTCAAAACAATAAAGTCTGTGGATAATATTAGGAATACATAAACACAGACGCTATAGCAATATCTGGGATTGTATTAATCAAAACACAACCGGATATTTCTGGTTTCATCCAGTCATATCCGGACCAACTGGTGTGGAATTCGTATGCAATGGACTGAGATAATCCGAGTAAAAATGGTTTTGGAGAAAAGCAAAATCTTTTCGTTAGGCACGTGCATAAAATGTCATCGATACAAACAGAAATATCATGTTTGTTTACCACATTTCCTCTAGCTTTCTCACTAGAAAATACGAATGTGTAGAGCTGGTGTCTCCATGTGGAACAAATTACTGTATCAAAGCTCAAAATAAAATGTTCCCCGATAAAAAATATTCAAAACAATAAAGTCCGTTGATAATATAGAGAACACACAAACACAGAGGCTGTAGCAATATCTGGGATTGAGTTAGCCAAAAAAAACCAGATATTTCCGGTTTCATCCAGTCATATCCGGACAAACTGGTCTGGAATTCGTATGCAATGGACCGGGAAAATCACAGTAAAAATGGTTTTGGAGAAAAGCAAAGTCTTTTCGTTAGGCAAGTGCATAAAATGTCATCTATACAAACAAAAATATCATGTTTGTTTTTCACAGTTCCTCTAGGTTTCTCCCTAGAAAATACGAACATGTTCAGCTTGTTTCCCCATGATGAAACAATTAGTGTTTCTATGGTACAAAATTAAATGTTCCCTGATAAAAATATTCAAAACAATAAAGTCCATCAATAATATCCAGTAAACACAAACACAGAGGCTGTAGCAATATCTGGGATTGTGTTAGCCAAAACACAACCGGATATTTCCGGTTTCATCCAGTCATATTTTAAGACCCCTGCTAAAAGTAAATATTAAAATAATTTTAGCAAGGGTTAAAAAGTTTGGCTGCTGACAGTAGCCATTCCTTAAGATAATTGTGTCTCCACCTGCCTGCAGAATATCCTTGGGAAACTGCCTTGTGAAACTGCTCTGTGTAACGGTCTCACGCGATAGCACTTGCAGGAGTCCGGAAAATAGTTACAATAAGGTTCTGTACTGCCATCCTCGTCCTTGCTTGCTTCAGCTGATAAGAAGAAACTGCCCGTGACCCTGATCCCAAGCCCCTTACCTAGCAACCATTAACTTACCCAATAAAATGCTAGTAACCTGTAGCTTGCCCAATAGGATTGTAACACAATTAAGTATGCTAATGTTGTGGTTTTTAGCTTTAAATACTCTGTAAAGCTATTGTTCGGCCCCGCTATCTCTCTGCACCCTACCAGGGGGTGCTGCTGAGACGGCCCATTTGCAAATGTAATAAACTTTCCTCTTGCCTTTGCATCGATTGGAGTGGAGTCTGTGTTTCTGGGGTCCGGTTTGTGGGACGCCTGTTTAAGGGGTCTTACAATATCTGGACAAACTGGTGTGGAATTCGTATGCAATGGACCTAGAAAATCACAGTTAAAATGGTTTTGGAGAAAAGCCAAGTCTTTTCGTTAGGCAAGTGCATAAAATAGCATCGATACAAACAGAAATATCATGTTTGTTTGCAGCAGTTCCTCTAGCTTTCTACCTAGAAAATACAAATACTTAGAGCTGGTGTCTCCATGTGGAACCAATTACTGTATCCAAGCTGAAAATAAAATGTTCTCCGATAAAAAACATTCAAAACAATAAAGTCCATCGATGATATCCAGAAAACACAAACACAGAGGCTTTCACAATATTTCGGATTGAGTTAGCCAAAACACAGCCGGATATTTGCGTTTTCATCCAGTCATATCCGGAAAAAGTAGTTTGGAATGCGGATGCAATGGACAGAGAAAATCACAGTAAAAATGGTTTTGGAGAAAAGCAAAATCTTTTCGTTAGGCAAGTGCATAAAATGTCATCTATACAAACAAAAATATCATGTTTATTTTTCACAGTTCCTCTAGGTTTCTCCCTAGAAAATACGAATCTGTAGAGCTGGTGTCCCCATGATGAAGCAATTAGTGTTTCTATGGTACAAAATTAAATGTTCCCTGATAAAAACATTCAAAACAATAAAGTCCATCGATAACATCCAGAAAACACTAACACAGAAACACACAATATTTCGCATTGAGTTAGCCAAAACAAAACCGCATATTTCTGGTTTCATCCAGTCATATCCGGACAAACTGGTGTGGAATTCATATGCAATGGACCGAGAAAATCACAGTAAAAATGGTTTTGGAGAAAAGCAAAGTCTTTTCGTTAGGCAAGTGCATAAAATGTCATCTATACAAAGAGAAATATCATGTTTGTTTGCCGCAGTTCCTCTAGCTTTCTCCCTAAAAAATACGAATATGTAGAGCTGGTATCCCCATGATGAACCAATTACTGTTTCAATGGTACAAAATTAAATGTTCCCTGATAAAAACATTCATAACAATAAAGTACATCGATAATATCCAGAAAACACAAACACAGAGGCTTTCACAATATTTTGTATTGAGTTAGCCAAAGCACAACCGGATATTTCTGGTTTCATCCAGTCATATCCGGACAAACTGGTGTGGAATTCGTATGCAATGGACCAAGAAAATCACATTAAAATGGTTTTGGAGAAAAGTAAAGTCTTTTCCTTAGTCAAGTGCATAAAATGTCATCTATACAAACAGAAATGTCATGTGTGTTAGTCGTGTAAGACCCCCGAAAGGTATCTCACACTTCTACCGACCCCAGAATCACGAATTCCAGTCCAATCGCTGCAAGAAGCATGAGGAAGTTTATTACATCTGCGCAGATGGGCCAACTCTAAGCACAACAGCACCCTCTAGTGCAGTGCGAGAAGAGAGGCCCCGATTATCCATCGCATAGTGTATTTAAGGCTCAAAACCACAACATTAGCATGATGACAAAAGATCATAAGGTACAGGGTTTTTCCAGGGTAAGGGACAAAGACCTTGAGCAAGCACAAATACGAGGTCATCATGACCAAAAACTTAACATAGCTCCTAAAATAATTATCACATGCTCCATTATCTCATAAAAAGCATTAACACAATCATCACATGCTACCAGTTCAGCTAAAGTTCAGTCATCTTAAAAAAGCATTTTGCAAGCCCAGCTATTTTTCACAAAAGCAGAACAGTATGCACTTAGCTCACAAGCAACTCCATTTTAAACCTGCCTAATTTCTTTCTTTCTTTAAACCTGTCTAATTTCTTTCATTCCCCCCTTTTCCTTTTGTCAAATTTTAATCTTAAAATTTTAGGAATTACTTTTTAAATTTTGTAAAGGCCTGAAATTAAAAAAAAGGAAGCAGGGTGTTTAAAATACGCTTCCGCCCGGTCCTTTGTTTCATAGGGGAGTCTGATCATAAAACAGGCCGGAGATATCCCAGGTGTCTTTTTTACAACCAATTAACAGACATTGGGGTGCAAGGAGGGCCACCATATCCCAGAAGGGGCCACGCGGGTAACGGACCACACAACCTCAGCGGTACCAGATCTTACCTCCCACGTGATCTTCATTGGGATATGTGGGCTGCCCATCACCGGGGTAAAACAAAATAAAAGTATTGCAAGCACATCTCTGTGCCTTACAGCCAATTTTATGAGCACAGAAGCAAGTCTGCAGGGTAGGGGAAGTATGCCCCGCAGGATAAAAAAAAAATTACAAAAAGGCATCAGAATTTAAAAACAGAAAATACAACAGAGACAAAAACAAAAAAACACATCCCTGAAGAAATCATACAAAGTTGGGTTAATACCTGGTGCCTGTTCAGCTGAATTGACCCAAATACTTTTTGTGACTTTCACACACCCTCTTCGACTTACTTTAAACATTTTACCATTTTCATTTCAGTCTAGAGTAAACTAGCCATCCGGATAAAGTCATTCTTACAAACCATGTCCTTTCCTTATATAAAAAGCTCTTTTTTCCTTTAGCCCTTCTTACCAACAATACTCTTTTCTTTTATGTCCTTCATTTTTAAACTTTGGCACAGCTGGGTCAGGACCAAGGCGTGGGTGATAAACAATTTTACTTTTATTACTAAGGGTCAGCAATATTTCTTTTTTTTTTTTAGCAATGACAATATCACACAAATCTGTTTGGTAACTTCCAGAAAAATCTTTTAACCAGAATTATGTATAAAGCAGAGCCTCTTCCACTTCTTGCTGGATGGAAAAGGTGACGTTCTGCAGCACTCTGGACGTCTTGCTCAATCCCTGTCCAGGCTGCGGCGTCTTCAGGATATACAGCAAATAGTCCTAAGCCAGCATATGTACATAGGCAAACTCGCAGTCACTCATCTTCTGCTGCTCGGAGAGCAGAGCCAAGGACTGCTTCTTCAGGAAGCCTTTAAAGAAAGCCCTAAAAGGCAGACATTTAAGCAAAGCCTGGCAAAATAGGGAAGTTGCAAAAGTGCAGCAGCATATAAAAGATATGTAGCATTATAAAAATGTGTAGCAGCAATTTGACCTAGTCTCCGGTGCCAGTCTCCACCATTAATCATACGTTTTACCTAACTATGTCCCCAGTACCTTGGCTACCGCTACCACCATCTGACTTACCCTATAAACACAATGTAACTTTCTATTTCCAACACCTGTGCCACCATCTGACTTACCCTGGAGACGAAAGCCGGCCCGGTGTCTGACCCCAGTAATTTTGGTAGTCCAAATCAGGGAAACATTGGCGCAATTTTTCTTCTTGGTCAATAAAGCCTCTGTCCATTTTGAGTTCCCCGTGGGTAATGGCGAGAGCGTATCTGCTGTTCTTGTGCATTGCCACCCGCTCCTTTTTTTTTAGCTGCACGGAGTGCATGGTCCATAGCGATCAGCCCTGCCTGCCGAGCAGAGTCCTCGGGGGGTTGAAGGTGAAAACCCAGACCACTGTCCTCGTTCGGCCGTCTCCCACTATTGTCCCAATGAGGGAGGGGCTGAGGGGCCGCTGTCGCCCAGTCTCACCACTCCGCTGCTGTCTTCTTTTCTCTTGCTGGCTTGCAGAGGCCGTTTTCAGTCAGTTCAGTCTCGTGTGGCAGATGTGCACCACTAGATTATCGTTGTTAGTCGGACCTTAGGCAGACTTGTCCTTTTGGGCACTTCTCTGTGCTTTCTTTCAGTCTCCCGGGGTCCCTGCCTATTCTGATTCTCCCTTACTCTGCTTCCTGTTAACTGTGGTGGCCAGGATCCTAGTTAGTTCCTTTTTCTTAGCCCATTTTAAACTTCCCCTTTTTTAACTAAAAAACTTTAACCCCTTCAGCTAAGATCCTCAGGAGAGTCTGGCAGTAGAGACTGAGTCTTTTACAGAGTTCCATTTGAGTGTAGTAAAATTAATGTTAGTAAAACAGGCCCTGCAAGTCCTGTCAGGGCTTGTGATCCCAGTCATATGGAGGAGGAGGACGGCCAGCTAGAACGGGCCGGGGGTCCTTCCTCCTTTATTTCATCAGATTTTTCCTTTTCCATTTCTCTTCTGATTTCCAAAAAGGGCACCAATGTCAGGAACATAAAAAAACAGTACCATTTCAATAAACAGACATATTGAGGCGCACACAGTCCAATTAACAAATGAGCTAACATTTTGCATCACTCTGAAATTAGTGATTCGGGTTTCATTAAATATTTGTAAGACAACAAAAAAATCATTTTAGCGGATGGAACACGGTGGGTAACCATTTAGCCATAATGATAGTAGCCTATTACTATCTGTAATTGTTACATTTTTGTAGGTTTGTACAATCTTAACTATTTGTTTCCCTTTTGGCTAGACCTCCCGTTTGATCCACATTTGAACTAGCAATACATTTGAACTAGCAACGCCTGGTTGTTTAGCGTTAGCTGGACGGAGACTTCCTCGGTCCCTCTTTAAAGGATCTGGCTTCTGAGCCAGAGACTGGAGCAGCTAGAAAGAAACATGTTTATAGCTGAAGTTTAGCATCATTTTACATCTTGGCACCACTTTTAATTTAAACAGCCGATTGGTTATTATCTCTGCAAAATGAGCGATCTCTTTTTGACATCTCCAGGGGCCCTCTGGGGGTGTCAAAAGTTCGGATAATTTAGAACTTGGATTTTTAGAGAGTCTGTTAAAGGTGCCAAGAGAACTTAGAATATCTGGTCAAAATAGAATTCCTTAACATCCTAAAATGATAGCCATTCATTAGTTAGGGTGATTTTTACACTTTTAAACCAGATTTGATCATAATACTTAACAATGTTTTTTATTAATTTGAACTTAACAGAGACAGTAGAGTACACAATAAATCACTTTGGTAGAACATGAATTTTATGCCTGTTGTTGAATAAACCAGAAATAAAAACCTTGAACATAAGGGTTTACATAATTTAGAACTACTTAACAGAGTCAAAAAGAGCTTATAGGACCTAATTCTAGAAATGGCAGAGTAACTGATTCAGCAAACACTGTTCAAAATAAACATTACAATTTTTGCAAAAACAGATTTTAAAACTTAGACCATCTTTAGGTATTTACTAACATTAGTGTACATTTTTTTTTAAAAAACCTTATTGTTGTAACAGAAGATCAGACTTTAACTTTAGGTCAATGTAATTTTGGCATTAGCACTTAACTTAAAGAAAACTCCGTAAACAATTTTAAAGTTGTGAACCTTTTAAAACTTTTTATGACTTGCTCACATTTTCTGAAACTTTATACCTGTAGTTACTTTTACATAGTCTTGAATTGTTATGTATAACAAACTCAAACAGTCTCTCTTATCAAATTTAAGATGTGAAAAATACAATACATTTTTTTTACATTTTGCTTAGCATTGATGCCTAGATGGCTTAAGACACTGAGTTATTAATGAATACCACATCATTATCTGAATTAAAAGTCAAAATTACATTTCCATGCTTTTAAGTAACTCCTCCTGGACAGCAATCATGGACACAACTTTGAAAAAAAATCTTCATCGTTAAGAGAAACATGTTTAAAGCATATCAAAGACATGTAAAACCCGAGTAAGTGAGCTACCAAGCAAACCAAAGGGCTTTAGCATTAACTTAATTCTCTGAACCAATGTTAACAACATAAAGGCTTGTATACACAGAATTTACTTTTATTTTTATAAGACCACTCTAGCTAAAAAGCAAAAACATAAATACAGCCTACGTCTGACACCATTTATAACATTTTAATATATTTTACATAATCTGAATTGACTCAAGCAGCGGTTACTTTAACAAATTTTAGAGTCTCATTCTTTGAGAGTTCCAGGGATCCGACTGGAAGCCCAAAGTTGGAAGACTCAGTTTAGAATTTAAGCTGTCAGAGTCAAGCGGTTTGGCCAATAATTAGTACACTTCTGATCAGTTGGGTAATCACTCAAACACTGAAAACAGGTAAACAACATCAGATAAGTCAGGGACAGCAGCAGAGAAAAGAACTAGACATCAGCATATGAACCATTGTTTAAGCTTCCATTAACTACAAAGAGAAAAACCCATCAGGTTGGAAAGGGTTAATGAATTAAGGTTTTTGCTCTACAGTACAAGTTTTGGGCCCGCTCCCGGACCTCTCTCCAATGACCTAGAGTAAGACTCAAAGGTGTAGTTAATTGCTGTCCCATGTTGGAGGGGAGAGGCAAATAAGGAAAATATATTAAAACACAGAAAACAATCACAAGACTTCACAAAGACACTGCGCACAACACTGGAACGAGACCTGCGCGCCCTAATAAGATGAGACCTGCGCGCAACAAAACTGAAACCAAAACTTCCGACGGGAGTGGCTGCTGCCACCAGCCCTTCTCCCGGGGAAAAAAACCTTTCCGTAACCAGAACTTCCGATGGGAGCGAAGCGGCTGCCACCCGCCAGGCTCCCCAGGAAAGCTTTTCCCCACCAAGTGGTGAGAGTGATGGGAGCGAAGCGGCTGCCACCCGCCAGGCTCCCCCAGAATACCGCCACTGGAGCGTCCTCCAGGGCCTGAGCCAGGGGCGCCGGGCACGTCTGCCCCTACCCACTATCGGCTCAATACAGATACAGGTCCTGCAGGCACAATTTCAGTAAAACATAAACCTCCGGTACGTCAAGCGCCCCGGGAAAAAATAAAAAAAATCAACAAAACACACAAAAATACTTAAAACAACAAAAGACTTACCTCCGATTGGAAAATGGAGCGTGGGTCTGGGGTCTCGAATCCTGGACGAGCCCCCAAGAATGTAAGACCCCCGAAAGGTATCTCACACTTCTACCGACCCCAGAAACACGAATTCCAGTCCAATCGCTGCAAGAAGCATGAGGAAGTTTATTACATCTGCGCAGATGGGCCAACTCTAAGCACAACAGCACCCTCTAGTGCAGTGCGAGAAGAGAGGCCCCGATTATCCATCGCATAGAGTATTTAAGGCTCAAAACCACAACATTAGCATGATGACAAAAGATCATAAGGTACAGGGTTTTTCCAGGGTAAGGGACAAAGACCTTGAGCAAGCACAAATACGAGGTCATCATGACCAAAAACTTAACATAGCTCCTAAAATAATTATCACATGCTCCATTATCTCATAAAAAGCATTAACACAATCATCACATGCTACCAGTTCAGCTAAAGTTCAGTCATCTTAAAAAAGCATTTTGCAAGCCCAGCTATTTTTCACAAAAGCAGAACAGTATGCAGTTAGCTCACAAGCAACTCCATTTTAAACCTGCCTAATTTCTTTCTTTAAACCTGTCTAATTTCTTTCAGTCGCAGTTCCTCTAGCTTTCTCCCTAGAAAATACGAATGTGTAGAGCTGGTGTCCCCATGTGGAACCAATTAGTGATTTCAACCATTAAATTAAATGTTCCCTGATAAAACCTTCAAAACAATAAAGTCCATCGATAATATCCAGAAAACGCAAACACAGAGACTTTCACAATATTTCTGATTGAGTTAGACAAAACACAACCGGATACTTCTGTTTTCATCAAGTCATATCCGGAGCAACTGGTTTGGAATTCGTATGCAATGGACCGAGAAAATCGCAGTAAAATGGTTTTGGAGAAAACCAAAGTCTTTTCGTTAGGCAAGTGCATAAAATGTCATCTATACAAACAGAAATATCAGGTTTCTTTTTCGCAGTTACTCTAGCTTTCTCCCTAGAAAATACGAATATGTTCAGCTGGTGTCTCCATGTGGAACCAATTACTGTATCCAAGCTCAACATAAAATATTTCCCGATAAAAAAAAATTCAAAACAATAAAGTCCGTGGATAATATCAGGAAAACACAAACACAGAGGCTGTAGCCATATCTGGGATTGAGTTAGCCAAAACAAAACCAGATATTTCCGTTTTCATGCAGTCATATCCGGACAAACTGGTGTGGAATTCATATGCAATGGACCGAGAACATCACAGTAAAAATGATTTTGGAGAAAAGCAAAGTCTTTTCGTTAGGCAAGTGCATAAAATATCATCTATACAAACAGAAATATCATGTTTGTTTGCCACATTTCCTCTAGCTTTCTCACTAGAAAATACAAATGTGTAGAGCTGGTGTCTCCATGTGGAACCAATTACTGTATCCAAGCTCAAAATAAAATGTTCCCCAATGAAAAACATTCAAAACAATAAATTCTGTGAATAATATCCAGAAAACCCAAACACAGAAGCTGTAGCAATATCTGGGATTGAGTTAGCCAAAACAAAACCAGATATTTCCGGTTTCACCCAGTCATATCTGGACAAACTGGTGTGGAATTCGTATGCAATGGATTGAGAAAATCACAGTAAAAATGGTTTTGGGGAAAAGCAAAGTCTTTTCGTGGGCAAGTGCATGAAATGTCATCTATACAAACAGAAATATCATGTTTGTTTGCCGCAGTTCCTCTAGCTTTCTCCCTAGAAAAAACAAATGTGTAGAGCTGGTGTACCCATGATGAACTAATTAGTGTTTCAACGGTACAAAATAAAATGTTCCCTGATAAAGACATTCAAAACAATAAAGTCCATCGATAATATCCAGGAAACACAAACTGAGAGGCTTTCAGAATATTTCAGATTGAGTTAGCTAAAACACAACCGGATATTTCCGGTTACATTCAGTCATATCCGGACAAAGTCATTTGGAATTCGGATGCAATGGACAGAGAAAATCACAGTAAAAATTGTTTTGGAGAAAAAAAAGGTCTTTTCGTTAGGCAAGTGCATAGAATGTCATCTATATAAACAGAAATATCATGTTTGCTTGTCGCAGTTTCTCTAGCTTTCTCCCTAGAAAATACGAATGTGTAGAGCAGGTGTCTCCATGTGGAACCAATTAGTGTATCCAAGCTCAAAATAAAATTTTCTCCGATAAAAAACATTCAAAACAATAAAGTCCGTGGATAATATCAGGAATACACAAACACAGAGGCGGTAGCAATATCTGGGATTGAGTTAGCCAAAACACAACCAGATATTTCCAGTTTCATCCAGTCTTATCTGGACAAACTGCTGTGGAATTTGTATGAAGTGTACCGAGAAATCACAGAAAAATGGTTTTGGAGATAAGCAAAGTCTTTCGTTAGGAAAGTGCATAAAATGTCATCTATATAAACAGAAACATCATGTTTGTTTGCCGCAGTTCCTCTAGTTTCTCCCTAGAAAATAGGAATGTGTAGAGCTGGTGTCTCCATGTGGAACCAATTAGTGTTTCCAGGAACAAAATTAAATATTCCCTGATAAAAAAAATTGAAAACAATAAAGTCCGTGGATAATATCAGGAATACACAAACACAGAGGCTGTAACAATATCTGGGATTGAGTTAGCCAAAACAAAACCGGATATTTCCGGTTTCATCCAGTCACATCCGGAAAAAGTCATTTGGAATTCGTATGCAATGGACCGAGAAAATCACAGTAAAAATGGTTTTGGAGAAAAGGAAAGTCTTTTCGTTAGGCAAGTGCATAAAATGTCATCTATACAAACAGAAATATCATGTTTCTTTTTCGCTTTTTCTCTAGCTTTCTCTCTAGAATATACGAATATGTTCAGCTGGTGTCTCCATGTGGAACCAATTACTGTATCCAAGCTCAACATAAAATATTTCCCAATAAAAAACATTCAAAACAATAAAGTCCGTGGATTATATCAGGAATACACAAACATAGAGGCTGTTGCAATATCTGGGATTGAGTTAGCCAAAACACAACCAGATATTTCCGGTTTCATCCAGTCATATCCGGACAAACTGGTGTGGAATTCGTATGCAATGGACCGAGAAAATCAGAATAAAAATGGTTTTGGAGAAAAGCAAAGTCTTTTCTTTAGGCAAGTGCATAAAATGTCATCTATACAAACAGAAATATCATGTTTGTTAGTCGCAGTTCCTCTAGGTTTCTCCCTAGAATATTCGAATGTGTAGAGCTGGTGTCCCCATGATGAACCAATCAGTGATTCCAAGAAGAAAATTAAATGTTACCTGATAAAAATATTCAAAACAATAAAGTCCATCGATAATATCCTTAAAATGCAAAAACAGAGACTTTCACAATATTTCTGATTGAGTTAGAAAAAACACAACCGGATACTTTTGTTTTCATCCAGTCATATCCGGACAAACTGGTGTGGAATTCATATGAAATGGACCGAGAAAATCACAGTACAAATAGTTTTGGAGAAAAGCAAAGTCTTTTCGTTAGGCAAGTGCATAAAATGTCATCTTTACAAACAGAAATGTCATGTTTGTTAGTCGGAGTTCCTCTAGATTTCTCCATAGAAAAAAGGAATCTGTAGAGCTGGTGTCCCCATAATGAAGCAATTAGTGTTTCTACGGTACAAAATTAAATGTTCCCTGATAAAAACATGCAAAACAATAAAGTCCATCGATAACATCCAGAAAACGCAAACACAGAAACACACAATATTTCTCATTGAGTTAGCCAAAACAAAACCGCATATTTCTGGTTTCATCCAGTCATATCCGGACAAACTAGTGTGGAATTCGTATGCAATGGACCGAGAAAATCAGAGTAAAAATGGTTTTGGAGAAAAGCAGAGTCTTTTCATTAGGCAAGTGCATAAAATGTCATCTATACAAACAGAAATATCATGTTTGTTTGCTGCAGTTCCTCTAGATTTCTCCCTAAAAAATACGAATATGTAGAGCTGGTGTCCCCATGATAAACTGATTACTGTTTCAATGGTACAAAATTAAATGTTCCCTGATAAAAACATTCAAAACAATAAAGTCCATCGATAATATCCAGAAAACACAAACTCAGAGTCATTCACAATATTTTGTATTGAGTTAGCCTAAGCACAACCGGATATTTCTGGTTTCATCCAGCCATATCCGGACAAACTGGTGTGGAATTCGTATGCAATGATCCAAGAAAATCACATTAAAATGGTTTTGGAGAAAAGTAAAGTCTTTTCCTTAGTCAATTGCATAAAATGTCATCTATACAAACAGAAATGTCATGTTTGTTAGTCGCAGTTCCTCTAGCTTTCTCCCTAGAAAATACGAATGTGTAGAGCTGGTGTCCCCATGATGAACCAATTAGATTTTCCAAGATTAAAATAAAATGTTCCCTGATAAAAACATTCAAAACGATAAAGATCATCGATAATATCCAGAAAGCACAAACACAGAGGATTTCACAATATTTCTGATTGAGTTAGCCAAAACACAACCGGATATTTCTGGTTTCATCCAATTATATCCGGAAAAAGTCATTTGGAATTCGGATGCAATGGACCGAGAAAATCACAGTAAAAATGGTTTTGGAGAAAAGCAAAGTCTTTTCATTAGGCAAGTGTATAAAATGTCATCTATACAAACAGAAATATCATATTTGTTTGTCGCATTTCCTTTAAATTTCTCCCTAGAAAATACGTATGTGTAGAGCTGGTGTATCCATGTGGAACGAATTAGTGTTTCCAAGCACAAAATAAAATGTACACTGATAAAAAACATTCAAAACAATAAAGTCCGTGTATAATATCAGGAATACACAAACACAGAGGCTGTAGCAATATCTGGGATTGAGTTAGCCAAAACAGAACCAGATATTTCCAGTTTCATCCAGTCATATCCGGACAAACTGGTGTGGAATTCGTATGCAATGGACAGAGAAAATCACAGTAAAAATGGTTTTGGAGAAAAGCAAAGTCATTTCGTTAGGCAAGTGCATAAAATGTCATCGATACAAACAGAAATGTCATGTTTGTTTGTCCCAGTTCCTCCAGCTTTCTCCCTAGAAAATATGAATGTGTAGAGCTGGTGTCCCCATGTGGAACCAATTAGTGATTCAAACCATTAAATTAAATGTTCCCTGATAAAACCTTCAAAACAATAAAGTCCATCATAATATTCAGAAAACGCAAACACAGAGACTTTCACAATATTTCTGATTGAGTTAGACAAAACACAACCGGATTCTTCTGTTTTCATCCAGTCATATCCGGAGCAACTGGTGTGGAATTCGTATGCAATGGACCGAGAAAATCACAGTACAAATGGTTTTGGAGAAAAGGAAAGTCTTTTCGTTTGGCAAGTGCATAAAATGTCATCGATACAAACAGAAATATCATGTTTGTTTGTCGCAGTTACTCTAGCTCTCCCTAGAAAATACGAATATGTTCAGCTAGTGTCTCCATGTGGAACCAATTACTCTATCCAAGCTCAAAATAAAATATTCCCCGATAAAAACCATTCAAAACAATAAAGTCCTTGGATAATATCAGGAATACACAAACACAGAGGCTGTAGCAATATCTGGGATTGAGTTAGCCAAAACACTACCAGATATTTCCAGTTTCATCCAGTCATATCCGGACAAACTGGTGGGGAATTTGTATGCAAGGGACTGAGAAAATCACAGTAAAAATGGTTTTGGAGAAAAGCAAAGTCTTTTCCTTAGGCAAGTGCATAAAATGTCATCTATACAAACAGAAATATCATGTTTGTTTGCAGCAGTTCCTCTAGCTTTCCACCTAGAAAATACGAATATGTAGAGCTGGTATCTCCATGTGGAACAAATTACTGTACCTCAGCTCAATATAAAATGTTCTCCGACAAAAAACCTTAAAAACAATAAAGTCCGTGGATAATATCAGGAATACACAAACACAGAGGCTGTAGCAATATCTGGGTTGAGTTAGCCAAAAAAAAACAGATATTTCCTTTTTCATCCTGTCATATCCGGACAAACTGGTGTGGAATTCATATGCAATGGACCGAGAAAATTGCAGTAAAAATGGTTTTGTTGAAAACGAAAGTCTTTTCCTTATGCAAGTGCACAAATTACTGTACCTAAGCTCAATATAAATTGTTCTCCGATAAAAAACCTTAAAAACAATAAAGTCCGTAGATAATATCTGGAAAACAAAAACACAGAGGCTGTAGCAATATCTGGGATAGAGTTAGCCAAAACAAAATCGATATTTCCTGTTTCATCCAGTCATATCCAGACAAACTGGTGTGGAATTTGTATGCAAGGGACCGAGAAAATCACAGTAAAAATGGTTTTTGAGGAAAGCAAACTCTTTTCATTAGGCAAGTGCATAAAATGTCATCGATACAAACAGAAATATCATGTTTCTTTGCCACATTTCCACTAGCTTTATCCCTAGAAAATACGAATGTGTAGAGCTGGTTTCCCCATGTGGAACCAATTAGTGTTTCCAAGCACAAAATTAAATGTTCCCTGATAAAAACATTCAGAACAATAAAGTCCATCGATAATATCCAGAAAACACAAACACAGAGTCTTTCCCAACATTTCGGATTGAGTTAGCCAAAACACCACCGGATATTTCTGCTTTCATCCAGTCATATCCGGACAAAGTGGTTTGGAAGTCGTATGCAATGGACCGAGAAAATCACAGTAGAAATGGTTTTGGAGAAAAGCAAAGTCTTTTCGTTAGGCAAGTGCATAAATATCATCTATACAAACAAAAATATCATGTTTGTTTGTCGCAGTTCCTCTAGCTTACTACCTAGTAAATACGAATGTGTAGAGCTGGTGATTCCATGTGGAACCAATTAGTTATTCCAAGCACAAAATTAAATGTTCCCTGAAAAACATTCAAAACAATAAAGTCCATCGATAATATCCAGAAAACACAAACACAGAGGCTGTACCAGTATCTGGGATTGAGATAGCCAAAAAAAAATAAGATATTTCCGGTTTCATCCAGTCATATCCGGACAAACTGGTGTGGAATTCGTATGCAATGGTCCGAGAAAATCACAGTAGAAATGGTTTTGGAGAAAAGCACAGTCTTTTCGTTAGGCAAGTGCATAAAATGTCATTGATACAAACAGAAATATCATGTTTCTTTTCCACAGTTCCTCTAGCTTTCTCCATAGAAAATACGAATGTGTGGAGCTGGTGTCCCCATGATGAACCCATTAGTGCTTCAACGGTACAAAATTAAATGTTCCCTGATAGAAACATTCAAAACAATAAAGTCCATCGATAATATCCAGAAAACACACACAAAGAGTACTTCACAATATTTAGGATCGATTTAGCCAAAACACAACTGGATATTTCTGGTTACATCCAGTCATATCCGGACAAACTGGTGTGGAATTCGTATGCAATGGACCATGAAAATCACAGTAGAAATGGTTTTGGAGAAAAGCAAAGTCTTTTCGTTAGGCAAGTGCATAAAATGTCATCTTTACAAACAGAAATATCATGTTTGTTTGCCGTAGTTCCTCTTGCTGTCTCCCTAAAAAATATGAATGTGTGGAGCTGGTGTCTCCTTGTGGAACCAATTACTGTATCCAAGCTCAAAATAAAATATTCCCCGATAAGAAACATTGAAACAATAAAGTCCATTGACAATATCCAGTATAAACAAACACAGAGGCTGTAGCAATATCTGGGATTGAGTTAGCCAAAACACAACTGGATATTTTTGTTTTCATCCAGTCATATCCGGACAAACTGGTGTGGAATTCATATGCAATGGATGGAGAAAATCAAAACAAATGGTTTTGGAGAAAAGCAACGTCTTTTCGTTAGGCAAGTGCATAAAATGTCATCTATACAAACAGAAATATCATGTTTGTTTGACGCAGTTACTCTAGCTTTCTCTCTAGAAAACATGACTGTGTAGAGCTGGTATCTCTATGTGGAACCAATTAGTGATTCCAAGCACAAAATTAAATATTCCCTGATAAAAAAAATTCAAAAAAATAAAATCCGTCGATAATATCAGGAATACACAAACACAAAGGCTGTATTAATATCTGGGATTCAGTTAGGCAAAAGAAAACCAGATATTTCCGGTTCCATCCAGTCATATCCGGACAAACTGGTCTGGAATTCATATGCAATGGACGGAGAAAATCACAGTACTAATGGTATTGGAGAAAAGCAAACTCTTTTCATTAGGCACGTGCATAAAATGTCATCGATACAAACAGAAATATCATGTTTCTGTGTGGCAGTTCCTATAGCTTTCTCCCCAGAAAATACTAAAGTGTAGAGCTGGTGTCTCCATGTGGAAATAATTACTGTATCCAAGCTCAAAAGAAAATGTTCCCCGATAAAACACTTTCAAATCAATAAAGTCTGTCGATAATATCAGGAATACACAAACACAAAGGCTGTATTAATATCTGGGATTCAGTTAGGCAAAAGAAAACCAGATATTTCCGGTTCCATCCAGTCATATCCGGACAAACTGGTCTGGAATTCATATGCAATGGACGGAGAAAATCACAGTACTAATGGTATTGGAGAAAAGCAAACTCTTTTCATTAGGCACGTGCATAAAATGTCATCGATACAAACAGAAATATCATGTTTCTGTGTGGCAGTTCCTATAGCTTTCTCCCCAGAAAATACTAAAGTGTAGAGCTGGTGTCTCCATGTGGAAATAATTACTGTATCCAAGCTCAAAAGAAAATGTTCCCCGATAAAACACTTTCAAATCAATAAAGTCTGTCGATAATATCAGGAATACACAAACACAAAGGCTGTATTAATATCTGGGATTCAGTTAGGCAAAAGAAAACCAGATATTTCCGGTTCCATCCAGTCATATCCGGACAAACTGGTCTGGAATTCATATGCAATGGACGGAGAAAATCACAGTACTAATGATATTGGAGAAAAGCAAACTCTTTTCATTAGGCACGTGCATAAAATGTCATCGATACAAACAGAAATATCATGTTTCTGTGTGGCAGTTCCTATAGCTTTCTCCCCAGAAAATACTAAAGTGTAGAGCTGGTGTCTCCATGTGGAAATAATTACTGTATCCAAGCTCAAAAGAAAATGTTCCCCGATAAAACACTTTCAAATCAATAAAGTCCGTTGATAATATCCAGAAAACACAAACACAGAGGCTGTAGCAATATCTGGGATTGAGTTAGCCAAAACAAAACCGATTATTTCCGGTCACATCCAGTCATATTCAGACAAACGGGTGTGGAATTCGTATGCAATGGACGGAGAAAATCACAGTACTAATGGTATTGGAGAAAAGCAAACTCTTTTCATTAGGCACGTGCATAAAATGTCATTGATACAAACAGAAATATCATGTTTCTGTGTGGCAGTTCCTATAGCTTTCTCCCCAGAAAATACTAAAGTGTAGAGCTGGTGTCTCCATGTGGAACCAATTACTGTATCCAAGCTCAACATAAAATATTTCCCGATAAAAAAAAATCAAAACAATAAAGTCCGTGGATAATATCAGGAAAACACAAACACAGAGGCTGTAGCCATATCTGGGATTGAGTTAGCCAAAACAAAACCGATTATTTCCGGTCACATCCAGTCATATTCGGACAAACGGGTGTGGAATTCGTATGCAATGGTCCTAGAAATTCACAGTAAAAATAGTTTTGGAGAAAAGTAATGTCTTTTCGTTATGCAACTGAATAAAATGTCATCGATACATACAGAAATATCAAGTTTGTTTGCCGCAGTTCCTCTAGCTTTCTACCTAGAAAATACGAATATGTAGAGCTGAGCTCTCCAGGTGGAACCAATTACTCTATCCAAGCTCAAAATAAAATGTTACCCAATAAAAAACATTGAAAACAATAAAGTCCATCGATAATATCCAGAAAACACAAACACAGAGGCTTTCACAATATTTCAGACTGAGTTAGCCAAAACACAACCAGATATTTCTGTTTTCATCCAGACATATCCGGACAAACTGGTGTGGAATTCATATGCAATGGACCGAGGAAATCACAGTCAAAAAGTTTTTGGAGAAAAGTGAAGTCTTTTCGTTAAGCAAGTGTATAAAAAGTCATCTAGACAAACAGAAATATCATGTTTGTTTTTCGCATTTCCTCTAGCTTTCTCCCTAGAAAATATGAATATGTAGAGCTGGAGTCTCCATGTGGAACCAATTACTGTATCCAAGCTCAAAATAAAATGTTGCCCAATAAAAAACATTCAAAATAATAAAGACCATTGATAATATCCAGAAAACACAAACACAGGGGCTGTAGCAATATCAGGGAATGAGTTAGCCAAAACAAAAACGGATATTTCTGGTTTTATCCAGTTATATCCGATAAACTGGTGTGGAATTCGTATGCAATGGACCAAGAAAATCACAGTGAAATTGGTTTTGGAGAAAAGCAAAGTCTTTACGTTAGGTAAGTGCATCAAATGTCATCTATACAAACAGAAATATCAAGTTAGTTTGCCGCAGTTCCTCTAGCTTTCTCCCTATAAAATAAGAATGTATAGAGCTAGTGTCTCCATGTGGAAACAATTAGTGTTTCAACAGTACAAAATTAAATGTTCCCTGAAAAAACATTCAAAACAATAAGTCCCTTGATAATATCCAGAAAACACAAACACAGAGACTGTAGCAATATTTCGGATTGAGTAAGCCAAAACACAACCGGATATTTCTGGTTTCATTCAGTCATATCCAGAAAGTGGTGGGGAATTTGTATGCAATGGACCGAGAAAATCACAATAAAAATGGTGTTGGAGAAAAGCAAAATCTTTTCGTTAGGCAAGTGCATAAAATGTCATCTATACAAACAGAAATATCATGTTTGTTTGCTGCAGTTCCTCTATCTTTCTCCATAGTAAATATGATTGTGTAGAGCTGGTGTCTCCATGGGGAAGCAATCAGTGATTCAAAGCACAAAATTATATGTTCCCTGATAAAAAACTTTCAAAAAAATAAAGTCCGTGGATAATATCAGGTATACACAAACACAGTTGCTCTAGCAATATCTGGGATTGAGTTAGCCAACACAAAACCGGATATTTCCAGTTTCATCCAGTCATATCCGGACAAACTGGTGTGGAATTCGTATGCAATGGACCATGAAAATCACAGTAGAAATGGTTTTGGAGAAAAGCAAAGTCTTTTCGTTAGGCAAGTGCATAAAATGTCATCTTTACAAACAGAAATATCATGTTTGTTTGCCGTAGTTCCTCTTGCTGTCTCCCTAAAAAATATGAATGTGTGGAGCTGGTGTCTCCTTGTGGAACCAATTACTGTATCCAAGCTCAAAATAAAATATTCCCCGATAAGAAACATTGAAACAATAAAGTCCATTGACAATATCCAGTAAAAACAAACACAGAGGCTGTAGCAATATCTGGGATTGAGTTAGCCAAAACACAACTGGATATTTTTGTTTTCATCCAGTCATATCCGGACAAACTGGTGTGGAATTCATATGCAATGGATGGAGAAAATCAAAACAAATGGTTTTGGAGAAAAGCAACGTCTTTTCGTTAGGCAAGTGCATAAAATGTCATCTATACAAACAGAAATATCATGTTTGTTTGACGCAGTTACTCTAGCTTTCTCTCTAGAAAACATGACTGTGTAGAGCTGGTATCTCTATGTGGAACCAATTAGTGATTCCAAGCACAAAATTAAATATTCCCTGATAAAAAAAATTCAAAAAAATAAAATCCGTCGATAATATCAGGAATACACAAACACAAAGGCTGTATTAATATCTGGGATTCAGTTAGGCAAAAGAAAACCAGATATTTCCGGTTCCATCCAGTCATATCCGGACAAACTGGTCTGGAATTCATATGCAATGGACGGAGAAAATCACAGTACTAATGGTATTGGAGAAAAGCAAACTCTTTTCATTAGGCACGTGCATAAAATGTCATCGATACAAACAGAAATATCATGTTTCTGTGTGGCAGTTCCTATAGCTTTCTCCCCAGAAAATACTAAAGTGTAGAGCTGGTGTCTCCATGTGGAAATAATTACTGTATCCAAGCTCAAAAGAAAATGTTCCCCGATAAAACACTTTCAAATCAATAAAGTCTGTCGATAATATCAGGAATACACAAACACAAAGGCTGTATTAATATCTGGGATTCAGTTAGGCAAAAGAAAACCAGATATTTCCGGTTCCATCCAGTCATATCCGGACAAACTGGTCTGGAATTCATATGCAATGGACGGAGAAAATCACAGTACTAATGGTATTGGAGAAAAGCAAACTCTTTTCATTAGGCACGTGCATAAAATGTCATCGATACAAACAGAAATATCATGTTTCTGTGTGGCAGTTCCTATAGCTTTCTCCCCAGAAAATACTAAAGTGTAGAGCTGGTGTCTCCATGTGGAAATAATTACTGTATCCAAGCTCAAAAGAAAATGTTCCCCGATAAAACACTTTCAAATCAATAAAGTCTGTCGATAATATCAGGAATACACAAACACAAAGGCTGTATTAATATCTGGGATTCAGTTAGGCAAAAGAAAACCAGATATTTCCGGTTCCATCCAGTCATATCCGGACAAACTGGTCTGGAATTCATATGCAATGGACGGAGAAAATCACAGTACTAATGATATTGGAGAAAAGCAAACTCTTTTCATTAGGCACGTGCATAAAATGTCATCGATACAAACAGAAATATCATGTTTCTGTGTGGCAGTTCCTATAGCTTTCTCCCCAGAAAATACTAAAGTGTAGAGCTGGTGTCTCCATGTGGAAATAATTACTGTATCCAAGCTCAAAAGAAAATGTTCCCCGATAAAACACTTTCAAATCAATAAAGTCCGTTGATAATATCCAGAAAACACAAACACAGAGGCTGTAGCAATATCTGGGATTGAGTTAGCCAAAACAAAACCGATTATTTCCGGTCACATCCAGTCATATTCAGACAAACGGGTGTGGAATTCGTATGCAATGGACGGAGAAAATCACAGTACTAATGGTATTGGAGAAAAGCAAACTCTTTTCATTAGGCACGTGCATAAAATGTCATTGATACAAACAGAAATATCATGTTTCTGTGTGGCAGTTCCTATAGCTTTCTCCCCAGAAAATACTAAAGTGTAGAGCTGGTGTCTCCATGTGGAACCAATTACTGTATCCAAGCTCAACATAAAATATTTCCCGATAAAAAAAAATCAAAACAATAAAGTCCGTGGATAATATCAGGAAAACACAAACACAGAGGCTGTAGCCATATCTGGGATTGAGTTAGCCAAAACAAAACCGATTATTTCCGGTCACATCCAGTCATATTCGGACAAACGGGTGTGGAATTCGTATGCAATGGTCCTAGAAATTCACAGTAAAAATAGTTTTGGAGAAAAGTAATGTCTTTTCGTTATGCAACTGAATAAAATGTCATCGATACATACAGAAATATCAAGTTTGTTTGCCGCAGTTCCTCTAGCTTTCTACCTAGAAAATACGAATATGTAGAGCTGAGCTCTCCAGGTGGAACCAATTACTCTATCCAAGCTCAAAATAAAATGTTACCCAATAAAAAACATTGAAAACAATAAAGTCCATCGATAATATCCAGAAAACACAAACACAGAGGCTTTCACAATATTTCAGACTGAGTTAGCCAAAACACAACCAGATATTTCTGTTTTCATCCAGACATATCCGGACAAACTGGTGTGGAATTCATATGCAATGGACCGAGGAAATCACAGTCAAAAAGTTTTTGGAGAAAAGTGAAGTCTTTTCGTTAAGCAAGTGTATAAAAAGTCATCTAGACAAACAGAAATATCATGTTTGTTTTTCGCATTTCCTCTAGCTTTCTCCCTAGAAAATATGAATATGTAGAGCTGGAGTCTCCATGTGGAACCAATTACTGTATCCAAGCTCAAAATAAAATGTTGCCCAATAAAAAACATTCAAAATAATAAAGACCATTGATAATATCCAGAAAACACAAACACAGGGGCTGTAGCAATATCAGGGAATGAGTTAGCCAAAACAAAAACGGATATTTCTGGTTTTATCCAGTTATATCCGATAAACTGGTGTGGAATTCGTATGCAATGGACCAAGAAAATCACAGTGAAATTGGTTTTGGAGAAAAGCAAAGTCTTTACGTTAGGTAAGTGCATCAAATGTCATCTATACAAACAGAAATATCAAGTTAGTTTGCCGCAGTTCCTCTAGCTTTCTCCCTATAAAATAAGAATGTATAGAGCTAGTGTCTCCATGTGGAAACAATTAGTGTTTCAACAGTACAAAATTAAATGTTCCCTGAAAAAACATTCAAAACAATAAGTCCCTTGATAATATCCAGAAAACACAAACACAGAGACTGTAGCAATATTTCGGATTGAGTAAGCCAAAACACAACCGGATATTTCTGGTTTCATTCAGTCATATCCAGAAAGTGGTGGGGAATTTGTATGCAATGGACCGAGAAAATCACAATAAAAATGGTGTTGGAGAAAAGCAAAATCTTTTCGTTAGGCAAGTGCATAAAATGTCATCTATACAAACAGAAATATCATGTTTGTTTGCTGCAGTTCCTCTATCTTTCTCCATAGTAAATAAGATTGTGTAGAGCTGGTGTCTCCATGGGGAAGCAATCAGTGATTCAAAGCACAAAATTATATGTTCCCTGATAAAAAACTTTCAAAAAAATAAAGTCCGTGGATAATATCAGGTATACACAAACACAGTTGCTCTAGCAATATCTGGGATTGAGTTAGCCAACACAAAACCGGATATTTCCAGTTTCATCCAGTCATATCCGGACAAACTGGTGTGGAATTCGTATGCAATGGACCATGAAAATCACAGTAGAAATGGTTTTGGAGAAAAGCAAAGTCTTTTCGTTAGGCAAGTGCATAAAATGTCATCTTTACAAACAGAAATATCATGTTTGTTTGCCGTAGTTCCTCTTGCTGTCTCCCTAAAAAATATGAATGTGTGGAGCTGGTGTCTCCTTGTGGAACCAATTACTGTATCCAAGCTCAAAATAAAATATTCCCCGATAAGAAACATTGAAACAATAAAGTCCATTGACAATATCCAGTAAAAACAAACACAGAGGCTGTAGCAATATCTGGGATTGAGTTAGCCAAAACACAACTGGATATTTTTGTTTTCATCCAGTCATATCTGGACAAACTGGTGTGGAATTCATATGCAATGGATGGAGAAAATCAAAACAAATGGTTTTGGAGAAAAGCAACGTCTTTTCGTTAGGCAAGTGCATAAAATGTCATCTATACAAACAGAAATATCATGTTTGTTTGACGCAGTTACTCTAGCTTTCTCTCTAGAAAACATGACTGTGTAGAGCTGGTATCTCTATGTGGAACCAATTAGTGATTCCAAGCACAAAATTAAATATTCCCTGATAAAAAAAATTCAAAAAAATAAAATCCGTCGATAATATCAGGAATACACAAACACAAAGGCTGTATTAATATCTGGGATTCAGTTAGGCAAAAGAAAACCAGATATTTCCGGTTCCATCCAGTCATATCCGGACAAACTGGTCTGGAATTCATATGCAATGGACGGAGAAAATCACAGTACTAATGGTATTGGAGAAAAGCAAACTCTTTTCATTAGGCACGTGCATAAAATGTCATCGATACAAACAGAAATATCATGTTTCTGTGTGGCAGTTCCTATAGCTTTCTCCCCAGAAAATACTAAAGTGTAGAGCTGGTGTCTCCATGTGGAAATAATTACTGTATCCAAGCTCAAAAGAAAATGTTCCCCGATAAAACACTTTCAAATCAATAAAGTCCGTTGATAATATCCAGAAAACACAAACACAGAGGCTGTAGCAATATCTGGGATTGAGTTAGCCAAAACAAAACCGATTATTTCCGGTCACATCCAGTCATATTCGGACAAACGGGTGTGGAATTCGTATGCAATGGACGGAGAAAATCACAGTACTAATGGTATTGGAGAAAAGCAAATTCTTTTCATTAGGCACGTGCATAAAATGTCATCGATACAAACAGAAATATCATGTTTCTGTGTGGCAGTACCTATAGCTTTCTCCCCAGAAAATACTAAAGTGTAGAGCTGGTGTCTCCATGTGGAAATAATTACTGTATCCAAGCTCAAAAGAAAATGTTCCCCGATAAAACACTTTCAAATCAATAAAGTCCGTTGATAATATCCAGAAAACACAAACACAGAGGCTGTAGCCATATCTGGGATTGAGTTAGCCAAAACAAAACCGATTATTTCCGGTCACATCCAGTCATATTAGGACAAACGGGTGTGGAATTCGTATGCAATGGTCCTAGAAATTCACAGTAAAAATAGTTTTGGAGAAAAGTAATGTCTTTTCGTTATGCAACTGAATAAAATGTCATCGATACATACAGAAATATCAAGTTTGTTTGCCACAGTTCCTCTAGCTTTCTACCTAGAAAATACGAATATGTAGAGCTGAGCTCTCCAGGTGGAACCAATTACTCTATCCAAGCTCAAAATAAAATGTTACCCAATAAAAAACATTGAAAACAATAAAGTCCATCGATAATATCCAGAAAACACAAACACAGAGGCTTTCACAATATTTCAGACTGAGTTAGCCAAAACACAACCAGATATTTCTGTTTTCATCCAGACATATCCGGACAAACTGGTGTGGAATTCATATGCAATGGACCGAGGAAATCACAGTAAAAAAGTTTTTGGAGAAAAGTGAAGTCTTTTCGTTAAGCAAGTGTATAAAAAGTCATCTAGACAAACAGAAATATCATGTTTGTTTTTCGCATTTCCTCTAGCTTTCTCCCTAGAAAATATGAATATGTAGAGCTGGAGTCTCCATGTGGAACCAATTACTGTATCCAAGCTCAAAATAAAATGTTGCCCAATAAAAAACATTCAAAATAATAAAGACCATTGATAATATCCAGAAAACACAAACACAGGGGCTGTAGCAATATCAGGGAATGAGTTAGCCAAAACAAAAACGGATATTTCTGGTTTTATCCAGTTATATCCGATAAACTGGTGTGGAATTCGTATGCAATGGACCAAGAAAATCACAGTGAAATTGGTTTTGGAGAAAAGCAAAGTCTTTACGTTAGGTAAGTGCATCAAATGTCATCTATACAAACAGAAATATCAAGTTAGTTTGCCGCAGTTCCTCTAGCTTTCTCCCTATAAAATAAGAATGTATAGAGCTAGTGTCTCCATGTGGAAACAATTAGTGTTTCAACAGTACAAAATTAAATGTTCCCTGAAAAAACATTCAAAACAATAAGTCCCTTGATAATATCCAGAAAACACAAACACAGAGACTGTAGCAATATTTCGGATTGAGTAAGCCAAAACACAACCGGATATTTCTGGTTTCATTCAGTCATATCCAGAAAGTGGTGGGGAATTTGTATGCAATGGACCGAGAAAATCACAATAAAAATGGTGTTGGAGAAAAGCAAAATCTTTTCGTTAGGCAAGTGCATAAAATGTCATCTATACAAACAGAAATATCATGTTTGTTTGCTGCAGTTCCTCTATCTTTCTCCATAGTAAATATGATTGTGTAGAGCTGGTGTCTCCATGGGGAAGCAATCAGTGATTCAAAGCACAAAATTATATGTTCCCTGATAAAAAACTTTCAAAAAAATAAAGTCCGTGGATAATATCAGGTATACACAAACACAGTTGCTCTAGCAATATCTGGGATTGAGTTAGCCAACACAAAACCGGATATTTCCAGTTTCATCCAGTCATATCCGGACAAACTGGTGTGGAATTCGTATGCAATGGACCATGAAAATCACAGTAGAAATGGTTTTGGAGAAAAGCAACGTCTTTTCGTTAGGCAAGTGCATAAAATGTCATCTTTACAAACAGAAATATCATGTTTGTTTGCCGTAGTTCCTCTTGCTGTCTCCCTAAAAAATATGAATGTGTGGAGCTGGTGTCTTCTTGTGGAACCAATTACTGTATCCAAGCTCAAAATAAAATATTCCCCGATAAGAAACATTGAAACAATAAAGTCCATTGACAATATCCAGTAAAAACAAACACAGAGGCTGTAGCAATATCTGGGATTGAGTTAGCCAAAACACAACTGGATATTTTTGTTTTCATCCAGTCATATCCGGACAAACTGGTGTGGAATTCATATGCAATGGATGGAGAAAATCAAAACAAATGGTTTTGGAGAAAAGCAACGTCTTTTCGTTAGGCAAGTGCATAAAATGTCATCTATACAAACAGAAATATCATGTTTGTTTGACGCAGTTACTCTAGCTTTCTCTCTAGAAAACATGACTGTGTAGAGCTGGTATCTCTATGTGGAACCAATTAGTGATTCCAAGCACAAAATTAAATATTCCCTGATAAAAAAAATTCAAAAAAATAAAATCCGTCGATAATATCAGGAATACACAAACACAAAGGCTGTATTAATATCTGGGATTCAGTTAGGCAAAAGAAAACCAGATATTTCCGGTTCCATCCAGTCATATCCGGACAAACTGGTCTGGAATTCATATGCAATGGACGGAGAAAATCACAGTACTAATGGTATTGGAGAAAAGCAAACTCTTTTCATTAGGCACGTGCATAAAATGTCATCGATACAAACAGAAATATCATGTTTCTGTGTGGCAGTTCCTATAGCTTTCTCCCCAGAAAATACTAAAGTGTAGAGCTGGTGTCTCCATGTGGAAATAATTACTGTATCCAAGCTCAAAAGAAAATGTTCCCCGATAAAACACTTTCAAATCAATAAAGTCCGTCGATAATATCAGGAATACACAAACACAAAGGCTGTATTAATATCTGGGATTCAGTTAGGCAAAAGAAAACCAGATATTTCCGGTTCCATCCAGTCATATCCGGACAAACTGGTCTGGAATTCATATGCAATGGACGGAGAAAATCACAGTACTAATGGTATTGGAGAAAAGCAAACTCTTTTCATTAGGCACGTGCATAAAATGTCATCGATACAAACAGAAATATCATGTTTCTGTGTGGCAGTTCCTATAGCTTTCTCCCCAGAAAATACTAAAGTGTAGAGCTGGTGTCTCCATGTGGAAATAATTACTGTATCCAAGCTCAAAAGAAAATGTTCCCTGATAAAACACTTTCAAATCAATAAAGTCCGTTAATAATATCCAGAAAACACAAACACAGAGGCTGTAGCCATATCTGGGATTGAGTTAGCCAAAACAAAACCGATTATTTCCGGTCACATCCAGTCATATTCGGACAAACGGGTGTGGAATTCGTATGCAATGGACGGAGAAAATCACAGTACTAATGGTATTGGAGAAAAGCAAACTCTTTTCATTAGGCACGTGCATAAAATGTCATCGATACAAACAGAAATATCATGTTTCTGTGTGGCAGTTCCTATAGTTTTCTCCCCAGAAAATACTAAAGTGTAGAGCTGGTGTCTCCATGTGGAACCAATTACTGTATCCAAGCTCAACATAAAATATTTCCCGATAAAAAAAAAATCAAAACAATAAAGTCCGTGGATAATATCAGGAAAACACAAACACAGAGGCTGTAGCCATATCTGGGATTGAGTTAGCCAAAACAAAACCGATTATTTCCGGTCACATCCAGTCATATTCGGACAAACGGGTGTGGAATTCGTATGCAATGGTCCTAGAAATTCACAGTAAAAATAGTTTTGGAGAAAAGTAATGTCTTTTCGTTATGCAACTGAATAAAATGTCATCGATACATACAGAAATATCAAGTTTGTTTGCCGCAGTTCCTCTAGCTTTCTACCTAGAAAATACGAATATGTAGAGCTGAGCTCTCCAGGTGGAACCAATTACTCTATCCAAGCTCAAAATAAAATGTTACCCGATAAAAAACATTCAAAACGATAAAGATCATCGATAATATCCAGAAAACACAAACACAGAGGATTTCACAATATTTCAGACTGAGTTAGCCAAAACGCAACCGGATATTTCTGGTTTCATCCAGTCATATCCGGAAAAAGTCATTTGGAATTCGGATGCAATGGACCGAGAAAATCACAGTAAAAATGGTTTTGGAGAAAAGCAAAGACTTTTCGTTAGGCAAGTGCATAAAATATCATCGATACAAACAGAAATATCATGATTGTTTGCCGCAGTTCCTCTAGCTTTCTCCCTAGAAAATATGATTGTGTAGAGCTGGTGTCCCCATAATGAAGCAATTAGTGTTTCCAAGCAGAAAATTAAATGTTCCCTGATTAAAAACATTCAAAACAATAAAGTCCATGGATAATATCAGGAACACACAAACACAGAGGCTGTAGCAATATCTGGGATTGAGTTAGCCAAAACAAAACCGGATATTTCCAGTTTCATCCAGTCATATCCGGACAAAGTGGTGCGGAAGTCGTATGCAATGGACCGAGAAAATAACAGTAAAAATGGTTTTGGAGAACAGCAAAGTCTTTTCGTTAGGCAAGTGCATAAAATGTCATCTATACAAAAAAAATATCATTTTAGTTTGCCACAGTTCCTCTAGCTTTCTCCCTAGAAAATACGAATATGTTCAGCTGGTGTCTCCATGCCGAACCAATTACTGTATCCAAGCTCAAAATAAAATGTTCCCCGATAAAAAACATTCAAAAAAATAAAGTCTGTGGATAATATCCAGAAAACACAAAAACAGAGGCTGTATCTATATTTGGGATTGAGTTAGCAAAAATAACCAAATATTTCCGGTTACATCCAGTCATATCCGGACAAACTTGTGTGCAATTTGTATACAATGGACCTTGAAAATCACAGTAAAAATGGTTTTGGAGAAAAGCAAAGTCTTTTCATTAGGCAAGTGCATAAAAAGTCATCTTTACAAACAGAAATATCATGATTGTTTGCCCCAGTTCCTGTAGCTTTCTCCCTAGAAAATACGAATGTGTAGAGCTGGTGTCCCCATGATGAACCAATTAATGTTTAAATGGCACAAAATTAACTGTTCCCTGATTAAAACTTTCAAAACAATAAAGTCCATCGATAATATCCAGAAAACACAAACACAGATGCTTTCACAATATTTTGGATGAGTGATCCAAAACCCAAACGGATATTTCTGTTTTCATCCAGTCATATCCGGACAAAGCGGTGTGGAATTCGTATGCAATGGACCGAGAAAATCACAGTACAAATGGTTTTGGAGAAAAGCAAAGTCTTTCGTTAGGCAACTGCCTAAAAAGTCATCGATATAAACAGAAATATCATGTTTATTTGCCGCAGTTCCTCTAGCTTTCTCGCTAGAAAAACTAATGTGTAGAGCTGGTGTCTCCATGTGGAACAAATTAGTGTTCCCAGAACAAAATTAAATATTCCCTGATAAAAAACATTAAAAAAAATAAAGTCCATGGATAATATCAGGAATACATAAACACAGAGGTTCTAACAATATCTGGGATTGAGTTAGCCAAAACACAACCGGATATTTCCGCTTTCTTCCAGTCATATCTGGACAAACTGGTGTGGAATTCGTATGAAATGGAATGAGAAAATCACAGTAAAAATTCTTTGGAGAGAAGCAAAGTCTTTTTGTTAGGCAAGTGCATAAAATGTCATCTATACAGACAGAAATATCATGTTTGTTTGCCACAGTTCCTCTAGCTTTCTCCCTAGAATATACGAATGTGTGGAGCAGGTGTCTCGTTGTGGAACCAATTACTGTATTCAAGCTCAAAATAAAATGTTCCCCGATAACAAACATTAAAACAATAAATTCCATCGATAATATCCAGAAAACACAAATGCAGAGGCAGTATCAATATCTGGGATTGAGTTAGACAAAACACAAATGGATATTTTTGTTTTCATCCAGTCATATCCGGACAAACTGGTGCGGAATTCGTATGCAATGGATCGAGAAAATCGAGTAAAAATGGTTTTGGAGAAAAGCAAAGTCTTTTCGTTAGGCAAGTGCATAAAATATCATCTATAAAAACAGAAATATCATGTTTCTTTGTCGCAGTTCCTCTAGCTTTCTCTCTAGAAAATACAAATGTGTAGAGCTGGTGTCCCCATGATGAACCAATTAGTGTTTCAATGGTACAAAATTAAATGTTCCCTGATAAAAACATTCAAAACAATAAAGTCCATCGAAAATATCCAGAAAACACAAACACAGAGGCTTTCACAATATTTCGGATTGACTTAGCCAAAACACAACCGGATACTTCCGGTGTCATCCCGTCATATCCGGTGAACTGGTGTGGAATTCGTATGCCATGGGCCGAGAAAATCAGAGTAAAAATGGTTTTGTGGAAATGCAAAGTCTTTTCGTTGGGCAAGTGCATAAAATATCATCGATAGAAACAGAAATATCATGTATGTTTGCCCCAGTTTCTCTAGGTTTCTGCCTAGAAAATAGGAATGTGTAGAGCTGGAGTCTCCATGTGGAACCAATTAGTGATTCCAAGCACAAAATTAAATGTTCCGTGATAAAAAAGATGCAAAACAATAAAGTCCGTGGATAACAGCAGGAATAGACTTACACGGAGGCTGTAGCAATATCTGGGATTGAGTTAGCCAAAACAAAACCAAATATATCCGGTTTCATCCAGTCATATCCGGGCAAATGGTGTGGAATTCATATGCAATGGACCGAGAAAATCACAGTAAAAATGGTTTTGTTGAAAAGCAGTCTTTTCGTTAGGCAAGTGCATAAAATGTCATCTATACAAACAGAAATATCATGTTTGTTTGCCGCAGTTCCTCTAGCTTTCTCCCTAGAAAATACGAATGTGTAGAACTGATGTTCCCATGATGAACCAATTAGTGTTTGAACAGTACAAAATTAAATGTTCCCTGCATTCATCTAGTCATATCGGGAAAAAGGGTGTGGAATTCCTATGTAATGAACCAAAAAAATCACAGTACAAATGGTTTTGGAGAAAAGCAAATACTTTTCGTTAGGCAAGTGCATAAAGTGTCATCTATAAAAACAGAAATATCATGTTTGTTTGTCGCAGTTCCTCTAGCAGTCTCCCTAGAAAATACGAATGTGTACAGCTGGTGTCCCCATGATGAACCAATTAGTGTTTCAACGGTACAAAATTAAATGTTCCCAGATAAAAACATTCAAAACAATAAAGTCCATCGATAATATCCAGAAATCACAAACACAGAGGCTTTCACAATATTTCGGATTGAGTTAGCCAAAACACAACCGGATATTTCTGGTTTCATCCAGTCATATCCGGAAAAAGTCATTTGGAATTCGGATGCAATGGACCGAGAAAATCACAGTAAAAATGGTTTTGGAGAAAAGCAAAGTCTTTTCGTTAGGCAAGTGCATAAAAAGTCATCTATACAAACAGAAATATCAGGTTTGTTTGCTGCAGTTCCTCTAGCTTTCTCCCTGAAAATAAAAATATGTAGAGCTGGTGTCTCCATGTAGAACCAATTAATGTTTCCAATCACAAAATTAAATGTTCCCTGATAAAAAAACATTCAAAAAAATAAAGTCCGTGGATAATATCAGGAATACACAACACAGAGGCTGTAGCAATATTTCGGATTGAGTTAGCCAAAAAAAAAACCAGATATTTCTGGTTTCATCCAGTCATATACGGACAAAATGTTTTGGAATTCGTATGCAATGGACCGAGAAAATCACAGTAAAAATGGTTTTGGAGAAAAGCAAAGGCTTTTCGTTAGGCAAGTGCATAAAATGTCATCTATACAAACAGAAATATCATGTTTGTTTACGGCAGTTCCTCGAGCTTTCACCCTAGAAAATACGAATGTGTGGAGCTGGTGTCCCCATGATGAACCAATTAGTGTTTCAATGGTACATAATGTAATGTTCCCTGATAAAAACACTCAAAAAATAAAGTCCATCGATAGTATCCAGAAAACACAAACACAAAGTCTTTCACAATATTTCAGATTGAGTTAGCCTCAACACAACGGGATATTTTTGTTTGCATCCAGTCATATCCGGACAAACTGGTGCAGAATTCCTATGCAAGGGACCGAGAAAATCAGAGTACAAATGGTTTTGGAGAAAAGCAACGTGTTTTCGTTCGACAAGTGCATAAAATCTCATCTATTCAAACAGAAATATCATGTGTGTTTGCCGCAGTTCCTCTAGCTTTCTCCCTAGAAAATAGGAATGTGTAGAGCTGGTGTCTCCGTGTTGAACCAATTAGTGTTTCCAAGCACAAAATTAAATGTTCCCTGATTAAAAACATTCAAAACAATAAAGTCCATGGATAATATCAGGAATACACAAACACAGAGGCTGTAGCAATATCTGGGATTGAGTTAGCCAAAACAAAACCGGATATTTCCGGTTTCATCCAGTCATATCCGGACAAAGTGGTGCGGAAGTCGTATGCAATGGACCGAGAAAATCACAGTAAAAATGGTTTTAGAGAAAAGCAAAGTCTTTTCGTTAGGCAAGTGCATAAAATGTCATCGATAGAAACAGAAATATCATGTTTGTTTGCCGCAGTTCCTCTAGCTTTCTCCCTAGAAAATACGAATGTGTAGAGCTGGTGTTCCCATTATGAACCAATTTGTGTTTCAACGGTACAAAATTAAATGTTCTCTGATAAAAAACATTCAGAACCATAAAGTCCATTGATAGTATCAGAGACCAGAAACACAGAGGCTGTAGCAATATTTCTGATTAAGTTAGCGAAAACAACCGGATATTTCTGGTTTCATCCTGTCATATCTGGACAAAGTGGTGTGGAATTCGTATGCAATGGACCAAGAACATCACAGTAAAAATGGTTTTGGAGAAAAGCAGTCTTTTCGTTAGGCAAGTGCATAAAATGTTATCTATACAAACAGAAATATCATGTTTGTTTGTCGCAGTTCCTCTAGCTTTCTCCCTAGAAAATACGAATGTGTAGAGCTGGTGTCTCCATGTGGGACCAATTAGTGTTTCCAAGAACAAAATTAAATGTTCCCCGATAAAAAAAAATTCAAAAAATAAAGTCCGTGGATAGTATCAGGAATACACAAACACAGATGATGTGGCAATATCTGGGATTGAGTTAGCCAAAACAAAACGAGATATTTCCGGCTTCATCCAGTCATATAAGGAGAAACTGGTGTGGAATTCGAATGGAATGCACCGAGCAAATCACAGTAAAAATGATTTGGAAAAAGCAAAGCCTTTCGTTAGGCAAGTGCATAAATTATCATCTATACAAACTGAAATATCATGTTTGTTGCCGCAGTTCCTCTAGCTTTCACCTAGAAAATACGAATATGTAGAGCTAGTGTCCCCATTATGAACCAATTAGTGTTTCTATGGTACAAAATTAAATGTTCCCTGATAAAAACATTCAAAACAATAAAGTCCATCGATAATATACAGAAAACACAAACACAGAAACTTTCACAATATTTCACATTTAGTTAGCAAAAACAAAACCGGATATTTCTGGTTTCATCCAGTCATATCCGGAAAAACTCGTTTGGAATTCAGATGAAATGGACCCAGAAAATCACTGTAAAAATGCTTTTGGAGAAAAGCAAAGGCTTTCCTTTAGGCAAGTGCATAAAATGTCATCTATACAAACAGAAATATCATGTTTGTTTATCGCAGTTCCTCTAGTTTTCTCCCTAGAAAATACGAATATGTAGAGCTGGTGTCCGCATGATGTACCAATTAGTGTTTCAATGGTACAAAATTAAATGTTCCCTGATAAAAACATTCAAAACAATAAATTTCGTGGATAATATCCAGGAAACACAAACACAGAGGCTATCACAATATTTCGGATTGAGTTAGCCAAAACACCACCGGATATTTCTGTTTTCATCTAGTCATATCCAGACAAACTGGTGTGGAGTTTGTATGCAATGGACCAAGAAAATCAGAGTAAAAATGGATTTGGAGGAAAGCAAAGTCTTGTCGTTAGGCAAGTGCATAAAATGTCATCTATACAAACAGAAATATCATGTTTGTTTGCCGCAGTTCCTCTAGATGTCATCTATATAAACAGAAATATCATGTTTGTTTGCTGCAGTTCCTCTAGCTTTCTCCCTTGAAAATATGAATGTGTAGAGCTGGTGTCTCCATGTGGAACCAATTACTGTATGCAAGCTCAAAATAAAATGTCCCACAATAAAAAACATTCAAAACAATAAAGTCCATTGATAATTTCCAGAAAACACAAACACAGAGGCAGTAGCAATATCTGGGATTGAGTTAGCCAAAACACAACGGGATATTTCCAGTTTCATCCAGTCGTATCCGGACATAGTAGTTTGGAATTCGTATGTAATGGACCGAGAAAATCACAGTAAAAATTGTTTGGAGAAAAGCAAAGCTTTGTTGTTATGGAATTGCATAATATGTCATCTATACAAACAGAAATATCATATTTGTTTGCAGCAGTTCCTCTATCTTTCTCCCTAGAAAATACGAATGTGTAGAGCTGGTGTTCCAATGATGAACCAATATTGTTTCAACGGTACAAAATTAAATGTTCCCTGATAAAAACATTCAAAACAATAAAGTCCATCGATAATATCCAGAAAACACAAACACAGAGGCTTTCACAATATTTTGGTTTGCGTTAGCCAAAACACGACCGGATATTTCTGGTTTCATCCAGTCATATCCGGACAAAGTGGTGTGGAATTCATATGCAATGGACCGAGAAAATCACAGTAAAAATAGTTTTGGAGAAAAGCAAAGTCTTTTCGTTAGGCAAGTGCATAAAATGTCATCTATACAAACAGAAATATCATGTTTGTTTGTCGCAGTTCCTCTAGCTTTCTCCCTAGAATATATGAATGTGTAGAGATGGTGTTCCCATTATGAACCAATTAGTGTTTCAATGGTACAAAATTAAATGTTTTCTTATAAAAACATTCAAAACAATAAGTCCCTCAATAATATCCGGAAAACACAAACACAGAGGTTTTCACAATATTTCGGATTTAGTTAGCCAAATCACAACCGGATATTTCTGGTTTCATCCAGCCATATCCGGACAACGTGGTGTGGAATTCGTATGCAATGGGCCGAGAAAATCATAGTAGAAATGGTTTTGGAGAAAAGCAAAGGTTTTCGTCAGGCAACTGCATAAAAAGTCATCTGGACAAACAGAAATATCATGTTTGTTTGCCGCAGTTCCTCTAGCTTTCACCCTAGAAAATACGAATGTGTAGAGCTGGTGTATCCATGTGGAACGAATTAGTGTTTCCAAGCACAAAATTAAATGTTCCCTGATAAAAAACATTCAAAACAATAAAGTCCATTGATAATATCCAGAAATCACAAACACAGAGGCTGTAGCAATATCTGGGATTGACATGGCCAAAAAAAAAACCGGATATTTCCGGTTTCATCCAGTCATATCCAGACAAACTGGTGTGGAATTCGTATGCAATGGACCGAGAAAATCACAGTACAAATGGTTTTAGGGAAAAGCAAAGTCTTTTCGTGAGGCAAGTGCATAAAATATTATCTAAACAAACAGTAATATCATGTTTGTTTACCGCAGTTCCTCTAGCTTTCACCCTAGAAAATATGATTGTGTGGAGCTGGTGTCCCCATGATGAACCAATTTGTGTTTCAACGGTACAAAATGAAATGTTCCCTGATAAAAATATTCAATACAATAAAGTCCATCGATAATATCCAGAAAACACAAACACAGATTCTGTAGCAATATTTCGGATAGAGTTAGCCAAAACACAACCAGATATTTCTGGTTTAATCCAGTTTTATCCGGACACACTGGTTTGGAATTCATATGCAATGGACCGAGAAAATCACAGTAAAAATGGTTTTGGAGAAAGCAACGTCTTTTTGTTAGGCAAGTGCATAAAATGTCATCGATACAAACAGAAATATCATGTTTGTTTGCCGCAGTTCCTCTAGCTTTCTCCCTAGAAAATACAAATATGTAGAGCTGGTGTCTCCATGTGGAACCAATTAGTGTTTCCAAGCACAAAATTAAATGTTCCCCGATAAAAAACATTCAAAACAATAAAAACCGTGGATAATATCCAGAAAACACAAACACAGAGGCTGTCACAATATTTCGGGTTGAGTTAGACAAACAAAACCAGTTATTTTAGCTTTCTTCCATCCATATCCGGACAAACTGGTGCGGAATTCATATGCAATGGACCGAGAAAATCACAGTAAAAATGGTTTTGTAGAAAAGCAAAGTCTTCTCGTTAGGTAAGTGCATAAAATGTCATCTATACAAACAGAAATATCATGTTTGTTTGTCGCAGTTCCTCTAGCTTTCTCCCTAGAAAATACGAATGTGTGGAGCTGGTATCCCCATGATGAACCAATTTTTGTTTCAACGGTACAAAATGTAATATTCACTGATAATAATATTCAATACAACAAAGTCCATCTATAATATCCAGAAAACACAAACACGGAGGCTGTAGCAATATCTGGGATTCAGTTAGCCAAAACAAAACTGGATATTTTTCTTTTCATCCAGTCATATCTGGATAAACTGGTGTAGAATTCATATGCAATGGACCGAGAAAATCAGAGTACAAATGGTTTTGGAGAAAAGCAACATCTTTTCATTAGGCAAGTGCATAAACTGTCATCTATATAAACAGAAATATCATGTTTGTTTACCGCAGTTCCTTTAGCTACCTAGAAAATAGGAATTTGTGGAGCAGGTGTCCCCATGATGAACCAATTACTGTTTCAATGGTACAAAATTAAATGTTCCCTGATAAAAAACATTAAAACAATAAAGTCCATCGATAATATCCAGAAAACACAATCACAGAGTCTTTCACAATATTTCGGATTGAGTTAGCCAAAACACAACCGGATATTTCTGGTTTCATCCAGTCATATCCGGAGAAAGTTGTCTGCAATTCGTATGCAATGACTGAGACAATCACATTACAAATGGTTTTGGAGAAAAGCAAAGTCTTTTCATTAGGCAAGTAAATAAAATGTCATCTATACAAACAGAAATATCATTTTTGTTTCCCACAGTTACTCTACCTTTCTATGTAGAAAATATGAATATGTAGAGCTGGTGTCTCCATGTGGAACCAATTACTGTATCCAAGCACAAAATTAAATGTTCCCCGATAAAAAACATTCAAAACAATAAAAACCGTGGATAATATCTGGAAAACACAAACACAGAGGCTGTCACAATATTTCGGATTGAGTTAGACAAACAAAACCGGTTATTTCCGCTTTCATCCAGCCATATCCAGACAAACTGGTGCGGAATTCATATGCAATGGACCGAGAAAATCACAGTACACATGGTTTTGGAGAAAAGCAAAGTCTTTTCGTTAGGTAAGTGCATAAAATGTCATCTATACAAACAGAAATATCATGTTTGTTTGTCGCAGTTCCTCTAGCTTTCGCACTAGAAAATACGAATGTGTGGAGCTGGTGTCCCCATGATGAACCAATTAGTGTTTTAATGGTACAAAATGTAATGTTCCCTGATAAAAACATTCAATACAATAAAGTCCATCGATAATATCCAGAAAACACAAACAAAGAGGCTTTCACAATATTTCGGATTGAGTTAGCCAAAACACAACCGGATATTTCTGGTTTCACCAGTTATATCCGGAAAAAGTGGTGTGGAATTCATATGCAATGGACCAAGAAAATCACAGTAAAAATGGATTTTGGGGAAAAGCAAAGTCTTTTCGTTAGGCAAGTGCATAAAAAGTCATCTATACAAACAGAAATATCAGGTTTGTTTGCCGCAGTTCCTCTAGCTTTCTCCCTAGAAAATACGAATGTGTGGAGCTGGTGTCTCCATGTGGAACCAATTAGTGATTCCAAGCACAAAATTAAATGTTCCCTGATAACAAACATTCAAAACAATAAAGTCCCTGGATAATATCAAGTATACACAAACAAAGAGGCTGTAGCAATATCTGGGATTGAGTTAGCCAAAACACAACTGCATATTTTTGTTTTCATCCATTCATATCCGGATACACTGCTGTGGAATTCATATGCAATGGACCGAGAAAATCAGAGTACAAATGGTTTTGGAGAAAAGCAACGTCTTTTCATTAGGCAAGTGCATAAAATGTCATCGATAGAAACAGAAATATCGTGTTTGTTTGCCGCAATTCCTCTAGCTTTCTCCCTAGCAAATACAAATGTGTAGAGCTGGTGTCTCCATGTGGAACCAATTAGTGCTTCCAAGCACAAAATTAAATGTTCCCTGATAAAAAAATTCAAAAGAATAAAATCCGTGGATAATATCAGGAATAGACAAACAAAAAGGCTGTAGCAATATCTGGGATTGAGTTAGCCAAAACAAAACCGGAGATTTCCGGTTCCTTCCAGTCATATCCCGACAAACTGGTGTGGAATGCGTATGCAATGGACCGAGAACATCACAGTAAAAATGGTTTTGGAGAAAAGCAAAGTCTTTTCGTTAGGCAACTGAATAAAATGTCATCTATACAAAGACAAATATCATGTTTGTTTGCAGCAGTTCCTCTAGCTTTCTAACTACAAAATATGAATATGTAGAGCTGAGGTCTCCAGGTGGAATCAATTACTGTATCCAAGCTCAAAATAAACTATTTGCCGATAAAAAACATTGAAAACAACAAATTCCATCGATAATATCCAGAAAATACAAACACCGAGGCTTTCACAATATTTCAGATTGAGTTAGCCAAAACACAACCGGATATTTCTGGTTTCATCCAGTCATATCCGGACAAAGTGGTGTGGAATTCGTATGCAATGGACCGAGAAAATCACAGTACAAATGGTTTTGGGGAAAAGCAAAGTCTTTCCGTTAGGCAAGTGCATAAAATGTCATCTATACAAACAGAAATGTCATGTGTGTTAGTCGCAGTTCCTCTAGCTTTCTCCCAAGAAAAAACGAATGTGTGGAGCTGGTTTCTCCTTGTGGAACCAATTACTGTATCCAAGCTCAAAACAAAATGTTCCCCAAAAACAAACATTAAAACAATAAAGTCCATCGATAATATCCAGACAACACAAACACAGAGGCTGTATCAATATCTGGGATTGCGTTAGCCAAAACACAACTGGATATTTTTGTTGTCATCCAGTCATATCCGGACAAACTGGTGTGGAATTCATATGCAAGGGACCGAGGAAATCACAGTACAAATGGTTTTGTAGAAAAGCAACATCTTTTCGTTAGGCAAGTGCATAAAATGTCATCGCTACAAACAGAAATATCATGTTTGTTTGCCGCAGTACCTCTAGCTTTCTCCCTAGAAAATACGAATGTATAGAGCTGGTATCCCATTGATGAACCAATTAGTGTTTCCAAGCACAAAATTAAATGTTGCCTTATAAAAACATTCAAAACCCTAGAGTCCATCGATAATATCAGGAATACACAAACACAGAGGCTTTCACAATATTTCGGACTGAGTTAGCCAAAAGACAACCGGATATTTCCGGTTTCATCCAGTCATATCCGGACAAACTGTTGTGGAATTCGGGTGCAATCGGCTGAGAAAATCACAGTAAAAATGGTTTTGGAGAAAAACAAAGTCTTTTCGTTAGGCAAGTACATAAAATATCATCGATACAAGCAGAAATATAATGTTTGTTTGCCCCAGTTCCTCTACCTTTTTCCCTGGAAAATACGATTGTGTAGAGCTGGTGACTCCATGGGCAACCAAGCAGTGATTCCAACCACAAAATTAAATGTTCCCTGATAAAAACATTCAAAAAAATAAAGTCCGTGGATAATATCAGGATACACAAATACAGTTGCTCTAGCAATATCTGGGATTGAGTTAGCCAAAACAAAATCGGATATATCCGGTTTCATCCAGTCATATCCGGACAAACTGGTGTGGAATTCGTATGCAATGGACTGAGAAAATCACAGTACAAATGGTTTTGGAGAAAAGCAAAGTCTTTTCCTTAGGCAAGTGCATAAAATGTCATCGATACAAACAGAAATATCATCTTTGTTTGCTGCAGTTCCTCTTGTATTCTCCCTAGAAAATATGAATGTTTGGAGCTGGTGTCTCCTTATGGAACCAATTACTGTATCCAAGCTCAAAATAAAATGTTCTCCGATAACAAACATTAAAACAAGAAAGTCCATTGACAATATCCAGTAAACACAAACACAGAGACTGTAACAATATCTGGGATTGAGTTAGCGAAAACACAACTGGATATTTTTGTTTTCTTCCAGTCATATCCGGACAAACTGGTCTGGAATTCATATGCAAAGGACCGAGAAAATCAGCGTACAAATGTTTTTGGAGAAAAGCAACGTATTTCGTTAGGCAAGTGCATGAAACGTCATCGATAGAAACATAAATATCATGTTTGTTTGCCGCAGTTCCTCTAGCTTTCTCCCTAGAAAATACGAATGTGTAGAGCTGGTGTCTCGATTTGGAACCAATTACAGTATCCAAGCACAAAATTAAATATTCCCTGATAAAAAACATTCAAAACAATAAAAACAGTGGATAACATCCGAAAAAACACAAACACAGAGGCTTTCACAATATTTAAGATTGAGTTAGCCAAACACAACCAGGTATTTCCGGTTTAATCCAGTCACATCCGGACAAACTGGTGTGGAATTCGTATGCAATGGACTGAGAAAATCACAGTAAAAATGGTTTTGGAGAATAGGAAAGTCTTTTCGTTAGGCAAGTGCGTAAAATGTCATCGATACAAACAGAAATATCATGTTTGTTTGCCGCATGTCCTCTAGCATTCTACCTAGAAAATACGAATGTGTAGAGCTGGTGTCTCCATGTGCACCCAATTACTGTGTCCAAGCACAAAATTAAAGGTTCCCCGATAAAAAACATTAAAAACAATAAAAACCGTGGATAATATCACGAATACACAAACAAAAAAGCTGTAGCAATATCTGGGATTGAGTTAGCCAAAACACAACCGGATATTTCCCGTTTCATCCAGTCACATCCGGACAAACTGGTTTGGAATTCATATGCAATGGACCAAGAAAATCAGAGTACAAATGGTTTTGGAGAAAAGCAACATCTTTTCATTAGGCAAGTGCATAAAATGTCACCGATACAAACAGAAATATCATGAGTGTTTGCCGCAGTTCCTCTAGCAGTCTCCCTAGAAAGTGTGAATGTGTAGAGCTGGTGTCCCCATGTGGAACCAATTAGTGTTTTACGGTACAAAATTAAATGTTCCCTGATAAAAATATTCAAAACAATAAAGTCCATGGATAATATCCAGAAAACACAAATACAGAGGCTGTAGCAATATCTGGGATTGAGTTAGCCAAAACAAAACCGGATATTTCTGGTTTCATCCAGTCATATCTGGAAAAATTCGTTTGGAATTCGTATGCAATGGACCGAGAACATCAGAGTAAAAATGGTTTTGGAGAAAAGCAAAGTCTTTTCTTTAGGCAAGTGCATAAAATGTCATCTATACAAACAGAAATATCATGTTTGTTTGCCGCAGTTCCTCTAGCTTTCTCCCTAGAAAATACGAATATGTAGAGCTGGTGTCTGCATGTGGTACCAATTAGTGATTCCAAGCACAAAATTAAATGTTCCCCGATGAAAAACATTCAAAACCATAAATTCTGTGAATAATATCCAGAAAACACAAACACAGAGGCTGTAGCAATATCTGGGATTGAGTTAGCCAAAACAAAACCAGATATTTCCGGTTTCATCCAGTCATATCTGGACAAACTGGTGTGGAATTCGTATGCAATGGGCTGAGAAAATCACAGTAAAAATGGTTTTGGAGAAAAGCAAAGTCTTTTCGTTGGGAAAGTGCATGAAATGTCATCGATACAAACAGAAATATCATGTTTGTTTCCCGCAGTTCCTCTAGCTTTCTCCCTAGAAAATATTAATCTGTAGAGCTGGTGTCCCCATATGAAGCAATTAGTGTTTCTACAGTACAAAATTAAATGTTCCCTGATAAAAACATTCAAAACAATAAAGTCCATCGATAACATCCAGAAAACACAAACACAGAAACACACAATATTTCTCATGGAGTTAGCCAAAACAAAACCGGATATTTCTGGTTTCATCCAGTCATATCCGGAAAAAGTCATTTGGAATTCGGATGCAATGGACCGAGAAAATCACAGTAAAAATGGTTTTGGAGAAAAGCAAAGTCTTTTCTTTAGGCAAGTGCATAAAATGTCATCTATACAAACAGAAATATCATGTTAGTTTGCCGCAGTTCCTCCAGATTTCTCCCTAAAAAAATATGAATATGTAGAACTGGTGTCCCCATGATGAACCAATTAGTGTTTCAATGGTACAAAATGAAATGTTCCCTGATAAAAACATTCAAAACAATAAAGTCCATCGATAATATCCAGAAAACACAAACACAGAGGCTTTCACAATATATTGTATTGAGTTAGCCAAAGCACAACCGGATATTTCTGGTTTCATCCAGTCATATCCGGACAACGTGGTGTGGAATTCGTATGCAATGGACCAAGAAAATCACATTAAAATGGTTTTGGAGAAAAGTAAAGTCTTTTCCTTAGTCAAGTGCATAAAATGTCATCTATACAAACAGAAATGTCATGTGTGTTAGTCGCAGTTCCTCTAGCTTTCTCCCTAGAAAATACGAATGTGTAGAGCTGGTGTCCCCATGTGGAACCAATTAGTGATTCCAACCATTAAATTAAATGTTCCCTGATAAAACCTTCAAAACATTAAAGTCCATCGATAATATCCACAAAAAGCAAACACAGAGACTTTCACAATATTTCTGATTGAGTTAGACAAAACACAACCGGATATTCTGTTTTCATCCAGTCATGTCCGGAGCAACTGGTGTGGAATTCGTATGCAATGGACCGAGAAAATCACAGTAAAAATGGTTTTGGAGAAAAGCAAAGTCTTTTCGTTAGGCAAGTGCATAAAATGTCATCTATACAAACAGAAATATCATGTTTCTTTTTCGCAGTTCCTCTAGCTTTCTCCCTAGAAAATACGAATATGTTCAGGTGGTGTCTCCATGTGGAACCAATTACTGTATCCAAGCTCAACATAAAATATTCCCCGATAAAAACATTCAAAACAATAAAGTCCGTGGATAATATCAGGAATACACAAACACAGAGGCTGTAGCAATATCAGGGATTGAGTTAGCCAAAACAAAACCAGATATTTCCGGTTTCATCCCGTCATATCTGGACAAACTGGTCTGGAATTCGTATGCAATGGACCGAGAAAATCAGAGTAAAAATGGTTTTGGAGAAAGTAAAGTCTTTTCCTTAGTCAAGTGCATAAAATGTCATCTATACAAACAGAAATGTCATGTTTGTTAGTCGCAGTTCCTCTAGATTTCTCCCTAGAAAATACGAATATGTAGAGCTGGTGTCCCTATTATGAACCAATTAGTGATTCCAACCATAAAATTAAATGTTCCCTGATAAAAACATTCAAAACAATAAAGTCCATCGATAATATCCAGAAAATGCAAACACAGAGGCTTTCACAATATTTCAGATTGAGTTAGCCAAAACACCACCGGATATTTCTGCTTTCATCCAGTCATATGCAGAAAAAGTCATTTGGAATTCGGATGCAATGGACCGAGAAAATCACAGTAAAAATTGTTTTGGAGAAAAGTAAAGTCTTTTTGTTAGGCAACTGCATTAAATTTCATCTATACAAACAGAAATATCAAGTTTGTTTGCCGCAGTTCCTCTAGCTTTCTCCCTAGAAAATAGGAATGTGTAGAGCTGATGTCCCCATGATGAAGCAATTAGTGTTTCAACATTACAAAATTAAATGTTCCCTGATAAAAACATTCAAAACAATATAGTCTATAGATAATATCAAGATAACACAAACACAGAAACACACAATATTTCACATTGAGTTAGCCAAAACAAAACTAGATATTTCTGCTTTCATCCAGTCATATCCGGACAACGTGGTGTCGAAATCGTATGCAATGGACAAAGAAAATCACATTAAAATGGTTTTGGAGAAAAGCAAAGTCTTTTCGTTAGGCAAGTGCATAAAATGTCACCTCTACAAACAGAAACATCATGTTTGCCGCAGTTCCTCTAGCTTTCTCTCTAGAAAATACGAATGTGTAGAGCTGGTGTCTCCATGTGGAACCAATTAGTGTTTCCAAGCACGAAATTAAATGTCCCATGATAAAAAACATTCAAAACAATAAACTCCGTGGATAATATCAGGAATACACATACACAGAGGCTGTAGCAATATCTGGGATTGAGTTAGCCAAAACGAAACCGGATATTTCTGGTTTCATCCAGTCATAGCCGGACAAACTGGCATGGAATCCGTATGCAATGGACTGAGAAAATCACAATAAAAATGGTTTTGGAGAAAAGCAAAGTCTTTTCCTTAGTCAACTGGATAAAATGTCATCTATACAAACAGAAATATCAAGTTTGTTTGCTGCAGTTCCTCTAGCTTTCTACCTATAAAATACTAATGTCTGGAGCTGGTGTCTCCATGTGGAAAAAATTACTGTACCTAAGCTCAATATAAAATGTTCTCTGATAAAAAACCTTAAAAACAACAAAGTCCGTGGATAATATCAGGAATACAGAAACAAAGAGGCTGTAGCAATATCTGGGTTGAGTTAGCCAAAACAAAACCAGATATTTCCGGTTTCATCCAGTCATATCTGGACAAACTGGTCTGGAATTCGTATGCACTGGACCGAGAAAATCAGAGTAAAAATGGTTTTGGAGCAAAGTAAAGTCTTTTCCTTAGTCAAGTGCATAAAATGTCACTATACAAACAGAAATGTCATGTTTGTTAGTCGCAGTTCCTCTAGCTTTCTCCCTAGAAAATACGAATGTGTAGAGCTGGTGTCCCCATTATGAACCAATTAGTGATTCCAACCATAAAATTAAATGTTCCCTGATAAAAACATTCAAAACAATAAAGTCCATCGATAATATCCAGAAAATGCAAACACAGAGGCTTTCACAATATTTCAGATTGAGTTAGCCAAAACACCACCGGATATTTCTGCTTTCATCCAGTCATATGCGGAAAAAGTCGTTTGGAATTCAGGTGCAATGGACCGAGAAAATCACAGTAAAAATTGTTTTGGAGAAAAGTAAAGTCTTTTTGTTAGGCAACTGCATTAAATTTCATCTATACAAACAGAAACATCAAGTTTGTTTGCCGCAGTTCCTCTAGCTTTCTCCCTAGAAAATAGGAATGTGTAGAGCTGATGTCCCCATGATGAAGCAATTAGTGTTTCAACATTACAAAATTAAATGTTCCCTGATAAAAACATTCAAAACAATAAAGTCCATAGATAATATCCAGATAACACAAACACAGAAACACACAATATTTCACATTGAGTTAGCCAAAACAAAACTGGATATTTCTGGTTTCATCCAGTCATATCCGGACAAACTGGTCTGGAATTCGTATGCAATGCACCGAGAAAATCACAGTAAAATTGGTTTTGGAGAAAAGCAAAGTCTTTTCGTTAGGCAAGTGCATAAAATGTCTTCTATACAAACAGAAATATCATGTTTGTTTGCCGCAGTTCCTCTAGATGTCATCTATAAAAACAGAAATATCATGTTTGTTTGTCGCGGTTCCTCTAGCTTTCTCCCTAGAAAATACGAATGTGTAGAACTGGTGTCTCCATGAGGGACCAATTAGTGTTTCCAATAAGAAAATTAAATGTTCCCTGATAAAAAAAAATTCAAAACAATGAAGTCCGTGGGTAATATCAGGAATACACAAACGCAGAGGCTATAGCAATATCTGGGAATGAGTTAGCCAAAATAAAACCAGATATTTCCGTCTTCATCCAGTCATATCCGGACAAACTGGTCTGGAATCGTATGGAATGTACCGAGAAAATGACAGTAAAATGATTGGAGAAAAGCAAAGTCTTTTCATTAGGCAAGTGTATAAAATGTCATCTATACAAACAGAAATATCATATTTGTTTGTCGCAGTTCCTCTAGCTTTCTCCCTAGAAAATACGAATGTGTAGAGCTGGTGTTCCCATAATGAAGCAATTAGTGTTCCAAGGGAACAAAATTAAATGTTCCCTGATAAAAACATTCAAAACAATAAAGTCTGTGGATAATATTAGGAATACATAAATACAGACGCTATAGCAATATCTGGGATTGAATTAATCAAAACACAACCGGATATTTCTGGTTTCATCCAGTCATATCCGGACAAACTGGTGTGGAATTCGTATGCAATGGACTGAGATAATCCGAGTAAAAATGGTTTTGGAGAAAAGCAAAGTCTTTTCGTTAGGCACGTGCATAAAATGTCATCGATACAAACAGAAATATCATGTTTGTTTACCACATTTCCTCTAGCTTTCTCACTAGAAAATACGAATGTGTAGAGCTGGTGTCTCCATGTGGAACAAATTACTGTATCAAAGCTCAAAATAAAATGTTCCCCGATAAAAAATATTCAAAACAATAAAGTCCGTTGATAATATAGAGAACACACAAACACAGAGGCTGTAGCAATATCTGGGATTGAGTTAGCCAAACAAAACAAGATATTTCCGGTTTCATCCAGTCATATCCGGACAAACTGGTCTGGAATTCGTATGCAATGGACCGGGAAAATCACAGTAAAAATGGTTTTGGAGAAAAGCAAAGTCTTTTCGTTAGGCAAGTGCATAAAATGTCATCGATACAAACAGAAATATCATGTTTGTTTGCCGCAGTTCCTCTAGCTTTCTCCCTAGAAAATACGAACATGTTCAGCTGGTTTCCCCATGATGAAACAATTATTGTTTCTATGGTACAAAATTAAATGTTCCCTGATAAAAATATTCAAAACAATAAAGTCCATCAATAATATCCAGAAAACACAAACACAGAGGCTTTCACAATATTTCGGATTGTGTTAGCCAAAACACAACCGGATATTTCCGGTTTCATCCAGTCATATTTTAAGACCCCTGCTAAAAGTAAATATTAAAATAATTTTAGCAAGGGTTAAAAAGTTTGGCTGCTGACAGTAGCCATTCCTTAAGATAATTGTGTCTCCACCTGCCTGCAGAATATCCTTGGGACACTGCCTTGTGAAACTGCTCTGTGTAACGGTCTCACGCGATAGCACTTGCAGGAGTCCGGAAAAGAGTTACAATAAGGTTCTGTACTGCCATCCTCGTCCTTGCTTGCTTCAGCTGATAAGAAGAAACTGCCCGTGACCCTCATCCCAAGCCCCTTACCTAGCAACCATTAACTTACCCAATAAAATGCTAGTAACCTGAAGCTTGGCCAATAGGATTGTAACACAATTAAGTATGCTAATGTTGTGGTTTTTAGCTTTAAATACTCTGTAAAGCTATTGTTCGGCCCCGCTATCTCTCTGCACCCTACCAGAGGGTGCTGCTGAGACGGCCCATTTGCAAATGTAATAAACTTTCCTCTTGCCTTTGCATCGATTGGAGTGGAGTCTGTGTTTCTGGGGTCCGGTTTGTGGGACGCCTGTTTAAGGGGTCTTACAATATCCGGACAAACTGGTGTGGAATTCGTATGCAATGGACCTAGAAAATCACAGTAAAAATGGTTTTGGAGAAAAGCCAAGTCCTTTCGTTAGGCAAGTGCATAAAATAGCATCGATACAAACAGAAATATCATGTTTGTTTGCCGCAGTTCCTCTAGCTTTCTACCTAGAAAATACAAATACTTAGAGCTGGTGTCTCCATGTGGAACCAATTACGGTATCCAAGCTGAAAATAAAATGTTCTCCGATAAAAAACATTCAAAACAATAAAGTCCATCGATGATATCCAGAAAACACAAACACAGATGCTTTCACAATATTTCGGATTGAGTTAGCCAAAACACAGCCAAATATTTGCGTTTTCATCCAGTCATATCCGGAAAAAGTAGTTTGGAATGCGGATGCAATGGAGAGAGAAAATCACAGTAAAAATGGTTTTGGAGAAACGCAAAATCTTTTCGTTAGGCAAGTGCATAAAATGTCATCTATACAAACAAAAATATCATGTTTGTTTTTCGCAGTTCCTCTAGGTTTCTCCCTAGAAAATACGAATCTGTAGAGCTGGTGTCCCCATGATGCAGCAATTAGTGTTTCTATGGTACAAAATTAAATGTTCCCTGATAAAAACATTCAAAACAATAAAGTCCATCGATAACATCCAGAAAACACAAACACAGAAACACACAATATTTCGCATTGAGTTAGCCAAAACAAAACCGCATATTTCTGGTTTCATCCAGTCATATCCGGACAAACTGGTGTGGAATTCATATGCAATGGACCGAGAAAATCACAGTAAAAATGGTTTTGGAGAAAAGCAAAGTCTTTTCGTTAGGCAAGTGCATAAAATGTCATCTATACAAAGAGAAATATCATGTTTGTTTGCCGCAGTTCCTCTAGCTTTCTCCCTAAAAAATATGAATATGTAGAGCTGGTATCCCCATGATGAACCAATTACTGTTTCAATGGTACAAAATTAAATGTTCCCTGATAAAAACATTCATAACAATAAAGTACATCGATAATATCCAGAAAACACAAACACAGAGGCTTTCACAATGTTTTGTATTGAGTTAGCCTAAGCACAACCGGATATTTCTGGTTTCATCCAGTCATATCCGGACAACGTGGTGTGGAATTCGTATGCAATGGACCAAGAAAATCACATTAAAATGATTTTGGAGAAAAGTAAAGTCTTTTCCTTAGTCAAGTGCATAAAATGTCATCTATACAAACAGAAATGTCATGTGTGTTAGTCGCAGTTCCTCTAGCTTTCTCCCTAGAAAATACGAATGTGTAGAGCTGGTGTTGCCATGTGGAACCAATTAGTGATTTCAACCATTAAATTAAATGTTCCCTGATAAAACCTTCAAGACAATTAAGTCCATCGATAATATCCAGAAAACGCAAACACAGAGACATTCACAATATTTGGGATTGAGTTAGACAAAACACAACCGGATACTTCTGTTTTCATCAAGTCATATCCGGAGCAACTGGTTTGGAATTCGTATGCAATGGACCAAGAAAATCACAGTAAAATGGTTTTGGAGAAAAGCAAAGTCTTTTCGTTAGGCAAGTGCATAAAATGTCATCTATACAAACAGAAATATCATGTTTGTTTTTCGCATTTCCTCTAGCTTTCTCCCTAGAAAATACGAATATGTTCAGCTGGTGTCTCCATGTGGAACCAATTACTGTATCCAAGCTCAACATAAAATATTTCCCGATAAAAAAATTCAAAACAATAATGTCCGTGGATAATATCAGGAAAACACAAACACAGAGGCTGTAGCCATATCAGGGATTGAGTTAGCCAAAACAAAACCAGATATTTCCGGTTTCATGCAGTCATATCCGGACAAACTGGTGTGGAATTCATATGCAATGGACCGAGAACATCACAGTAAAAATGATTTTGGAGAAAAGCAAAATCTTTTCGTTAGGCAAGTGCATAAAATATCATCTATACAAACAGAAATATCATGTTTGTCTGCCACAGTTCCTCTAGCTTTCTCACTAGAAAATACAAATGTGTAGAGCTGGTGTCTCCATGTGGAACCAATTACTGTATCCAAGCTCAAAATAAAATGTTCCCCGATGAAAAACATTCAAAACAATAAATTCTGTGAATAATATCCAGAAAACCCAAACACAGAAGCTGTAGCAATATCTGGGATTGAATTAGCCAAAACAAAACCAGATATTTCCGGTTTCACCCAGTCATATCTGGACAAACTGGTGTGGAATTCGTATGCAATGGATTGAGAAAATCACAGTAAAAATGGTTTTGGGGAAAAGCAAAGTCTTTTCGTGGGCAAGTGCATGAAATGTCATCTATACAAACAGAAATATCATGTTTTTTTGCCGCAGTTCCTCTAGCTTTCTCCCTAGAAAAAACAAATGTGTAGAGCTGGTGTACCCATGATGAACTAATTAGTGTTTCAACGGTACAAAATAAAATGTTCCCTGATAAAGACATTCAAAACAATAAAGTCCATCGATAATATCCAGGAAACACAAACTGAGAGGCTTTCAGAATATTTCGGATTGAGTTAGCCAAAACACAACCGGATATTTCCGGTTACATTCAGTCATATCTGGACAAAGTCATTTGGAATTCGGATGCAATGGACAGAGAAAATCACAGTAAAAATTGTTTTGGAGAAAAACAAGGTCTTTTCGTTAGGCAAGTGCATAGAATGTCATCTATATAAACAGAAATATCATGTTTGCTTGTCGCAGTTTCTGTAGCTTTCTCCCTAGAAAATACGAATGTGTAGAGCAGGTGTCTCCATGTGGAACCAATTACTGTATCCAAGCTCAAAATAAAATTTTCTCCGATAAAAAACATTCAAAACAATAAAGTCCGTGGATAATATCAGGAATACACAAACACAGAGGCGGTAGCAATATCTGGGATTGAGTTAGCCAAAACACAACCTGATATTTCCAGTTTCATCCAGTCTTATCTGGACAAACTGCTGTGGAATTCGTATGAAGTGTACCGAGAAATCACAGAAAAATGGTTTTGGAGATAAGCAAAGTCTTTCGTTAGGAAAGTGCATAAAATGTCATCTATATAAACAGAAACATCATGTTTGTTTGCCGCAGTTCCTCTAGTTTCTCCCTAGAAAATAGGAATGTGTAGAGCTGGTGTCTCCATGTGGAACCAATTAGTGTTTCCAGTAACAAAATTAAATATTCCCTGATAAAAAAAATTGAAAACAATAAAGTCCGTGGATAATATCAGGAATACACAAACACAGAGGCTGTAACAATATCTGGGATTGAGTTAGCCAAAACAAAACCGGATATTTCCGGTTTCATCCAGTCACATCCGGAAAAAGTCATTTGGAATTCGTATGCAATGGACCGAGAAAACCACAGTAAAAATGGTTTTGGAGAAAAGCAAAGTCTTTTCCTTAGGCAAGTGCATAAAATGTCATCTATACAAACAGAAATGTCATGTTTGTTAGTCGCAATTCCTCTAGCTTTCTCCCTAGAAAATACGAATCTGTAGAGCTGGTGTCCCCATGAAGAAGCAATTAGTGTTTCTACGGTACAAAATGAAATGTTCCCTGATAAAAACATTCAAAACAATAGAGTCCATCGATAATATCCAGAAAACACAAACACAGAGGCTTTCACAATGTTTTGTATTGAGTTAGCCTAAGCACAACCGGATATTTCTGGTTTCATCCAGTCATATCCGGACAACGTGGTGTGGAATTCATATGCAATGGACCAAGAAAATCACATTAAAATGGTTTTGGAGAAAAGTAAAGTCTTTTCCTTAGTCAAGTGCATAAAATGTCATCTATACAAACAGAAATGTCATGTTTGTTAGTCGCATTTCCTCTAGCTTTCTCCCTAGAAAATACGAATGTGTAGAGCTGGTGTCCCCATGTGGAACCAATTAGTGATTCCAACCATTAAATTAAATTTTCCCTGATAAAACCTTCAAAACAATAAAGTCCATCGATAATATCCAGAAAACGCAAACATAGAGGCTTTCACAATATTTCTGATTGAGTTAGACAAAACACAACCGGATACTTCTGTTTTCATCCAGTCATATCCGGAGAAACTGGTGTGGAATTCGTATGCAATGGACCGAGAAAATCACAGTAAAAATGGTTTTGGAGAAAAGGAAAGTCTTTTCGTTAGGCAAGTGCTTAAAATGTCATCTATACAAACAGAAATATCATGTTTCTTTTTCGCTTTTCTCTAGGTTTCTCTCTAGAATATACGAATATGTTCAGCTGGTGTCTCCATGTGGAACCAATTACTGTATCCAAGCTCAACATAAAATATTTCCCAATAAAAAACATTCAAAACAATAAAGTCCGTGGATTATATCAGGAATACACAAACATAGAGGCTGTTGCAATATCTGGGATTGAGTTAGCCAAAACACAACCAGATATTTCCGGTTTCATCCAGTCATATCCGGACAAACTGGTGTGGAATTCGTATGCAATGGACCAAGAAAATCAGAATAAAAATGGTTTTGGAGAAAAGCAAAGTCATTTCGTTAGGCAAGTGCATAAAATGTCATCTACACAAACAGAAATGTCATGTTTGTTAGTCGCAGTTCCTCTAGATTTCTCGCTAGAATATTCAAATGTGTAGAGCTGGTGTCCCCATGATGAACCAATCAGTGATTCCAAGCAGAAAATTAAATGTTCCCTGATAAAAACATTCAAAACAATAAAGTCCATCGATAATATCCAGAAAATGCAAAAACAGAGAGTTAAACAATATTTCTGATTGAGTTAGAAAAAACACAACCGGATACTTTTGTTTTCATCCAGTCATATCCGGACAAACTGGTGTGGAATTCATATGCAATGGACTGAGAAAATCACAGTACAAATAGTTTTGGAGAAAAGCAAAGTCTTTTCGTTAGGCAAGTGCATAAAATGTCATCTATACAAACAGAAATGTCATGTTTGTTAGTCGGAGTTCCTCTAGATTTCTCCATAGAAAAAAAGGAATCTGTAGAGCTGGTGTCCCCATAATGAAGCAATTAGTGTTTCTACGGTACAAAATTAAATGTTCCCTGATAAAAACATGCAAAACAATAAAGTCCATCGATAACATCAAGAAAACGCAAACACAGAAACACACAATATTTCTCATTGAGTTAGCCAAAACAAAACCGCATATTTCTGGTTTCATCCAGTCATATCCGGACAAACTGGTGTGGAATTCGTATGCAATGGACAGAGAAAATCACAGTAAAAATGGTTTTGGAGAAAAGCAGAGTCTTTTCCTTAGGCAAGTGCATAAAATGTCATCTATACAAACAGAAATATCATGTTTGTTTGCTGCAGTTCCTCTAGATTTCTCCCTAAAAAATACGAATATGTAGAGCTGGTGTCCCCATGATAAACTGATTACTGTTTCAATGGTACTAAATTAAATGTTCCCTGATAAAAACATTCAAAACAATAAAGTCCATCGATAATATCCAGAAAACACAAACTCAGAGTCTTTCACAATATTTTGTATTGAGTTAGCCTAAGCACAACCGGATATTTCTGGTTTCATCCAGTCATATCCGGACAAACTGCTGTGGAATTCGTATGCAATGGACCAAGAAAATCACATTAAAATGGTTTTGGAGAAAAGTAAAGTCTTTTCCTTAGTCAAGTGCATAAAATGTCATCTATACAAACAGAAATGTCATGTTTGTTAGTCGCAGTTCCTCTAGCTTTCTCCCTAGAAAATACGAATGTGTAGAGCTGGTGTCCCCATGTGGATCCAATTAGTGATTCCAACCATAAAATTAAATGTCCCCTGATAAAAAGCATTCGAAACAATAAAGTCTGTTGATAATATCCGAAAAAAACAAACACAGAGGCTGTAGCAATATCTGGGGTTGAGTTAGCCAAAACAAAACCGGATATTTCCGGCTTCATCCAGTCATATCCTTACAAACTGGAGTGGAATTCATATGCAATGGACCGAGAAAATCACAGTACAAAAGGTTTTGGAGAAAAGCAAAGTCTTTTCGTTAGGCAAGTGCATAAAATGTCATCTATACAAACAGAAATATCATGTTTGTTTGCCGCAGTTCCTCTAGCATTCTCTCTAGAAAATACGAATGTGTAGAGCTTGTGTTCCCATGATGAAACAATTCATGTTTCAACGATACAAAATTAAATATTCCCTGATAAAAAACATTCAAAACAATAAAGTCCGTGGATAATATCCAGAAAACACAAACACAGTGGTTTTCACAATATTTCGGATTGAGTTAGCCAAAACACAACCGGATATTTCAGTTTTCATCCAGTCATATAGGGACAATGTGGTGTGGAATTCGTATGCAATGGACTGATAAAATCAGAGTAAAAATGGTTTTGGAGAAAAGAAAAGTTTTTTTTGTTAGGCAAGTGTATAAAATGTTATCGACACAAACAGAAATACCATTTTTGTTTTTCACAGTTCTCTAGCTTTCTCCCTAGAAAATACGAATGTTTAGAGCTGCTGTCTCCATGTGGAACCAATTAGTGATTCCAAGCACTAAATAAAATGTTCCCTGAAAAAAAAAAGCATGCAAAACAATAAAGTCAATGGATAATATCAGGAATACACAAACACAGAGGCAGTAGCATTATCTGGCATTGAGTTGCTAAAACAAAACTGGATATTTCCGGTTACATCCAGTGCATAAAATGTCATCTATAGAAACAGAAATATCATGTTTGTTTCCCACAGTTCCTCTAGCTTTCTCCCTAGAAAATACGAATGTGTAGAGCTGGTGTCTCCATATGAAACCAATTAGTGTTTCTCAGCACAAAATTAAATGTTCCCTGATAAAAAATATTCAAAACAATAAAGTCCATGTATAATATCAGGAAAACACAAACACAGATGCTGTAGCTTACCTGGGATTGAGTTAGCCAAAAAAAAATCCCCGATATTTAAGGTTTCATCCAGTCATATCCGGACAAACTGATGTGGAATTCGTATGCAATGGACTGAGAAAATCACAGTAAAAATGGTTTGGGAGAAAAGCAAGTCTTTTCGTTTGGCATGTGCATAAAATGTCATCTATACAAACAGAAATATCATGTTTGTTTGCCCCAGTTCCTCTAGCTTTCTAACTACAAAATACGAATATGTAGAGCTGAGGTCTCCAGGTGGAATCAATTACTGTATCCAAGCTCAAAATAAACTATTCACCGATAAAAACATTGAAAACAATAAATTCCATCGATAATATCCAGAAAATACAAACACAGAGGCTTTCACAATATTTCAGATTGAGTTAGCCAAAACAAAACCGGATATTTCTGGTTTCATCCAGTCATATCCGGAAAAGTGGTGTGGAATTCGTATGCAATGGACCGAGAAAATCACAGTACAAATGGTTTTGGGGAAAAGCAAAGTCTTTCCGTTAGGCAAGTGCATAAAATGTCATCTATACAAACAGAAATATCATGTTTGTTTGCAGCAGTTCCTCTAGCTTTCTCCCTAGAAAAAACGAATGTGTGGAGCTGGTTTCTCCTTGTGGAACCAATTACTGTACCCAAGCTCAAAATAAAATGTTCCCCAAAAACAAACATTAAAACAATATGGTCCATCGATAATATCCAGACAACACAAACACAGAGGCTGTATCAATATCTGGGATTGCGTTAGCCAAAAAACAACTGGATATTTTTGTTGTCATCCAGTCATATCCGGACAAACTGGTGTGGAATTCATATGCAAGGGACCGAGGAAATCACAGTACAAATGGTTTTGTAGAAAAGCAACATCTTTTCGTTAGGCAAGTGCATAAAATGTCATCGCTACAAACAGAAATATCATGTTTGTTTGCTGCAGTACCTCTAGCTTTCTCCCTAGAAAATACGAATGTGTATAGCTGGTGTTCCCATGATGAACCAATTAGTGTTTCCAAGCACAAAATTAAATGTTGCCTTATAAAAACATTCAAAACCCTAGAGTCCATCGATAATATCAGGAATACACAAACACAGAGGCTTTCACAATATTTCGGACTGAGTTAGCCAAAAGACAACCGGATATTTCCGGTTTCATCCAGTCATATCCGGACAAACTGTTGTGGAATTCGGGTCCAATCGGCTGAGAAAATCACAGTAAAAATGGTTTTGGAGAAAAACAAAGTCTTTTCGTTAGGCAAGTTCATAAAATATCATCGATACAAGCAGAAATATCATGTTTGTTTGCCCCAGTTCCTCTAGCTTTCTCCCTGGAAAATACGATTGTGTAGAGCTGGTGACTCCATGGGCAACCAAGCAGTGATTCCAACCACAAAATTAAATGTTCCCTGATAAAAAACATTCAAAACAATAACTCCATGGATAATATCAGGAATACACATACACAGAGGCTGTAGCAATATCTGGGATTGAGTTAGCCACAACAAAACCGGATATTTCCGGTTTCATCCAGTCATATCCGGACAAAGTGGTGTGGAATTCGTATGCAATGGACTGAGAAAATCACAGTACAAATGGTTTTGGAGAAAAGCAAAGTCTTTTCCTTAGGCAAGTGCATAAAATGTCATCTATACAAACAGAAATATCATCTTTGTTTGCTGCAGTTCCTCTAGCTTTCTCCCTAGAAAATATGAATGTTTGGAGCTGGTGTCTCCTTGTGGAACCAATTACTGTATCCAAGCTCAAAATAAAATGTTCCCCGATAACAAACATTAAAACAAGAAAGTCCATTGACAATATCCAGTAAACACAAACACAGAGACTGTAACAATATCTGGGATTGAGTTAGCCAAAACACAACTGCATATTTTTGTTTTCTTCCAGTCATATCTGGACAAACTGGTCTGGAATTCATATGCAAAGGACCGAGAAAATCAGCGTACAAACGTTTTTGGAGAAAAGCAACGTATTTCGTTAGGTAATTGCATAAAATGTCATCGATAGAAACATAAATATCATGTTTGTTTGCCGCAGTTCCTCTAGCTTTCTCCCTAGAAAATACGAATGTGTAGAGCTGGTGTCTCGATGTGGAACCAATTACAGTATCCAAGCACAAAATTAAATATTCCCTGATAAAAAACATTCAAAACAATAAAAACAGTGGATAACATCCGGAAAACACAAACACAGAGGCTTTAACAATATTTAAGATTGAGTTAGCCAAACAAAACCAGATATTTCCGGTTTCATCCAGTCACATCCGGACAAACTGGTGTGGAATTCCTATGCAATGGACTGAGAAAATCACAGTAAAAATGGTTTTGGAGAAAAGGAAAGTCTTTTCGTTAGGCAAGTGCGTAAAATGTCATCGATACAAACAGAAATATCATGTTTGTTTGCCGCATGTCCTCTAGCATTCTACCTAGAAAATACGAATGTGTAGAGCTGGTGTCTCCATGTGCAACTAATTACTGTGTCCAAGCACAAATATAATGTTCCCCAATAAAAAACATTAAAAACAATAAAAACCGTGGATAATATCACGAATACACAAACAAAAAAGCTGTAGCAATATCTGGGATTGAGTTAGCCAAAACACAACCGGATATTTCTGGTTTCATCCAGTCATATCCAGACAAAGTGCTGTGGAATTCGTATGCAATGGACCGAGAAAATCAGAGTACAAATGGTTTTGGAGAAAAGCAAAATCTTTTCGTTAGGCATTGCATAAAATGTCATCTATACAAACAGAAATATCATGTTTGTTTGCCGCAGTTCCTCTAGCTTTCTCCCTAGAAAATATGAATGTGTGGAGCTGTTGTCTCTTTGTGGAACCAATTACTGTATCCAAGCTCAAAATAAAATGTTCCCTGATAACAAACGTTAAAACAATAAAGTCCGATGATAGTATCCAGTAAACACAAACCCAGAGGCATTATCAATATCTGGGATTGAGTTAGCCAAAACAAAACCGGATATTTCTGTTTTCTTCCAGTCATATCCGGACAAACTGGTTTGGAATTCATATGCAATGGACCAAGAAAATCAGAGTACAAATGTTTTTGGAGAAAAGCAACATTTTTTCATTAGGCAAGTGAATAAAATGTCATCGATACAAACAGAAATATCATGAGTGTTTGCCGCAGTTCCTCTAGCAGTCTCCCTAGAAAGTGTGAATGTGTAGAGCTGGTGTCCCCATGATGAACCAATTAGTGTTTCTATGGTACAAAATTAAATGTTCCCTGATAAAAATATTCAAAACAATAAAGTCCATCGATAATATCCAGAAAACACAAATACAGAGGCTGTAGCAATATCTGGGATTGAGTTAGCCAAAACAAAACCGGATATTTCTGGTTTCATCCAGTCATATCCGGATAAAGTGGTGTGGAATTCATATGCAGTGTACAAAAAAATCACGGTAAAAATGGTTTTAGAGAAAAGCAAAGTCTTTTCGTTAGGCAAGTGCATAAAATGTCATCTATACAAACAGAAATATCATGTTTGTTTGCCGCAGTTCCTCTAGCTTTCTCCCTAAAAAATACGAATATGTAGAGCTGGTGTCTGCATGTGGTACCAATTAGTGATTCCAAGCACAAAATTAAATGTTCCCCGATGAAAAACATTCAAAACCATAAATTCAGTGAATAATATCCAGAAAACACAAACACAGAGGCCGTAGCAATATCTGGGATTGAGTTAGCCAAAACAAAACCAGATATTTCCGGTTTCATCCAGTCATATCTGGACAAACTGGTGTGGAATTCGTATGCAATGGACCAAGAAAATCACATTAAAATGGTTTTGGAGAAAAGTAAAGTCTTTTCCTTAGTCAAGTGCATAAAATGTCATCTATAAAAACATAAATGTCATGTGTGTTAGTCGCAGTTCCTCTAGCTTTCTCCCTAGAAAATACGAATGTGTAGAGCTGGTGTCCCCATGTGGAACCAATTAGTGATTCCAACCATTAAATTAAATGTTCCCTGATAAAACCTTCAAAACACTAAAGTCCATCGATAATATCCACAAAAAGCAAACACAGAGACTTTCACAATATTTCTGATTGAGTTAGACAAAACACAACCGGATATTATGTTTTCATCCAGTCATGTCCGGAGCAACTGGTGTGGAATTCGTATGCAATGGACCGAGAAAATCACAGTAAAAATGGTTTTGGAGAAAAGCAAAGTTTTTTCGTTGGGAAAGTGCATGAAATGTCATCTATACAAACAGAAATATCATGTTTGTTTCCCGCAGTTCCTCTAGCTTTCTCCCTAGAAATTATGAATCTATAGAGCTGGTGTCCGCATATGAAGCAATTAGTGTTTCTACAGTACAAAATTAAATGTTCCCTGATAAAAACATTCAAAACAATAAAGTCCATCGATAATATCCAGAAAACACAAACACAGTGGCTTTCACAATATTTCAGATTGAGTTAGCCAAAACACAACCGGATATTTCTGGTTTCATCCAGTCATATCCGGAAAAAGTCATTTGGAATTCGGATGCAATGGACCGAGAAAATCACAGTAAAAATGGTTTTGGAGAAAAGCAAAGTCTTTTCGTTAGGCAAGTGCATAAAATGTCATCTATACAAACAGAAATGCAATGTTTGTTAGTCGCAGTTCCTCTAGCTTTCTCCCTAGAAAATATGAATCTGAAGAGCTGGTGTCCCCATGATGAAGCAATTAGTGTTTCTATGGAGAAAATTAAATGTTCCCTGATAAAAACATTCAAAACAATAAAGTCCATCGATAACATCCAGAAAACACAAACACAGAAACACACAATATTTCTCATTGAGTTAGCCAAAACAAAACCGGATATTTCTGGTTTCATCCAGTCATATCCAGAAAAAGTCATTTGGAATTCGGATGCAATGGACCGAGAAAATCACAGTAAAAATGGTTTTGGAGAAAAGCAAAGTCTTTTCGTTAGGCAAGTGCATAAAATGTCATCTATACAAACAGAAATATCATGTTAGTTTGCCGCAGTTCCTCTAGATTTCTCCCTAAAAAATATGAATATGTAGAGCTGGTATCCCCATGATGAACCAATTATTGTTTCAATGGTACAAAATTAAATGTTTCCTGATACAAACATTCAAAACAATAAAGTCCATCGATAATATCCAGAAAACACAAACACAGAGGCTTTCACAATATTTTGTATTGAGTTAGCCAAAGCAAAACCGGATATTTCTGGTTTCATCCAGTCATATCCGGACAACGTGGTGTGGAATTCGTATGCAATGGACCAAGAAAATCACATTAAAATGGTTTTGGAGAAAAGTAAAGTCTTTTCCTTAGTCAAGTGCATAAAATGTCATCTATACAAACAGAAATGTCATGTGTGTTAGTCGCAGTTCCTCTAGCTTTCTCCCTAGAAAATACGAATGTGTAGAGCTGGTGTCCCCATGTGGAACCAATTAGTGATTCCAACCATTAAATTAAATGTTCCCTGATAAAACCTTCAAAACATTAAAGACCATCGATAATATCCACAAAAAGCAAACACAGAGACTTTCACAATATTTCTGATTGAGTTAGACAAAACACAACCGGATATTATGTTTTCATCCAGTCATGTCCGGAGCAACTGGTGTGGAATTCGTATGCAATGGACCGAGAAAATCATAGTAAAAATGGTTTTGGAGAAAAGCAAAGTCTTTTCGTTAGGCAAGTGCATAAAATGTCATCTATACAAGCAGAAATATCATGTTTATTTGCCGCAGTTCCTCTAGCTTTCTCTCTAGAAAATACGAATATGTTCAGGTGGTGTATACATGTGGAACCAATTACTGTATCCAAGCTCAACATAAAACATTCCCCGATAAAAAACATTCAAAACAATAAAGTCCGTGGATAATATCAGGAATACACAAACAGAGGCTGTAGCAATATCAGGGATTGAGTTAGCCAAAACAAAACCAGATATTTCTGGTTTCATCCAGTCATATCTGGACAAACTGGTCTGGAATTCGTATGCAATGGAACGAGAAAATCAGAGTAAAAATGGTTTTGGAGAAAAGCTGTTTTTCTTTAGGCAAGTGCGTAAAATGTCATCTCTACAAACAGAAATATCATGTTTGTTAGTCGCAGTTCCTCTAGCTTTCTCCCTAGAAAATTCGAATGTGTAGAGCTGGTGTCCCCATGTGGAACCAATCAGTGATTCCAAGCAGAAAATTAAATGTTCAATGATAAAAACATTCAAAACAATAAAGTCCATCGATAATATGCAGAAAATGCAAACACAGAGACTTTCACAATATTTCGGATTGAGTTAGCCAAAACACAACTGGATACTTCTGTTTTCATCCAGTCATATCCGGAAAAACTGGTGTGGAAGTCGTATGCAATGGACCCAGAAAATCACAGTACAAATGGTTTTGGAGAAAAGCAAAGTCTTTTCGTTAGGCAAGTGCATAAAATGTCATCTATACAAACAGAAATATCGTGTTTGTTTGCCACAGTTCCTCTAGATTTCTCCCTAGAAAATACGAATGTGTAGAGCAGGTATCCTCATGATGAACCAATTAGTGTTTCTATGGTACAAAATTAAATGTTCGCAGATAAAAATATTGAAAACACTAAAGTCCATCGATGATATCCAGAAAACACAAACACAGAGGCTCTCACAGTATTTCGGATTGAGTTAGCCAAAACAAAACCGGATATTTCTGGTTTCATCCAGTCATATCTGGAAAAAGTCGTTTGGAATTCGTATGCAATGGACCGAGAACATCACAGTAAAAATGGTTTTGGAGAAAAGCAAAGTCTTTTCCTTAGTCAACTGGATAAAATGTCATCTATACAAACAGAAATAAAAAGTTTGTTTGCTGCAGTTCCTCTAGCTTTCTGCCTTTAAAATACTAATGTCTAGAGCTGGTGTCTCCATGTGGAAAAAATTACTGTACCTAAGCTCAATATAAAATGTTCTCTGATAAAAAACCTTAAAAACAACAAAGTCCGTGGATATTATCAGGAATACAGAAACAAAGAGGCTGTAGCAATATCTGGGTTGAGTTAGCCAAAACAAAACCAGATATTTCCGGTTTCATCCAGTCATATCCAGACAAACTGGTGTGGAATTCTTATGCAATGGACCGAGAAAATCAGAGTAAAAATGGTTTTGGAGAAAAGTAAAGTCTTTTACTTAGTCAAGTGCATAAAATGTCATCTATACAAACAGAAATGTCATGTTTGTTAGTCGCAGTTCCTCTAGCTTTCTCCCTAGAAAATACGAATGTGTAGAGCTGGTGTCCCCATTATGAACCAATTAGTGATTCCAACCATAAAATTAAATGTTCCCTGATAAAAACATTCAAAACAATAAAGTCCATCGATAATATCCAGAAAATGCAAACACAGAGGCTTTCACAATATTTCAGATTGAGTTAGCCAAAACACCACCGGATATTTCTGCTTTCATCCAGTCATATGCGGAAAAAGTCGTTTGGAATTCGGATGCAATGGACCGAGAAAATCACAGTAAAAATTGTTTTGGAGAAAAGTAAAGTCTTTTTGTTAGGCAACTGCATTAAATTTCATCTATACAAACAGAAACATCAAGTTTGTTTGCCGCAGTTCCTCTAGCTTTCTCCCTAGAAAATAGGAATGTGTAGAGCTGATGTCCCCATGATGAAGCAATTAGTGTTTCAACATTACAAAATTAAATGTTCCCTGATAAAAACATTCAAAACAATAAAGTCCATAGATAATATCCAGATAACACAAACACAGAAACACACAATATTTCACATTGAGTTAGCCAAAACAAAACTGGATATTTCTGGTTTCATCCAGTCATATCCGGACAAACTGGTCTGGAATTCGTATGCAATGCACCGAGAAAATCACAGTAAAATTGGTTTTGGAGAAAAGCAAAGTCTTTTCGTTAGGCAAGTGCATAAAATGTCTTCTATACAAACAGAAATATCATGTTTGTTTGCCGCAGTTCCTCTAGATGTCATCTATTAAAACAGAAATATCATGTTTGTTTGTCGCGGTTCCTCTAGCTTTCTCCCTAGAAAATACGAATGTGTAGAACTGGTGTCTCCATGAGGGACCAATTAGTGTTTCCAATAAGAAAATTAAATGTTCCCTGATAAAAAAAATTCAAAACAATAAAGTCCGTGGGTAATATCAGGAATACACAAACACAGAGGCTGTAGCAATATCTGGGAATGAGTTAGCCAAAATAAAACCAGATATTTCCGGCTTCATCCAGTCATATCCGGACAAACTGGTCTGGAATTCGTATGGAATGTACTGAGAAAATCACAGTAAAATGATTGGAGAAAAGCAAAGTCTTTTCATTAGGCAAGTGTATAAAATGTCATCTATACAAACAGAAATATCATATTTGTTTGTCGCAGTTCCTCTAGCTTTCTCCCTAGAAAATACGAATGTGTAGAGCTGGTGTTCCCATAATGAACCAATTAGTGTTCCAAGGGAACAAAATTAAATGTTCCCTGATAAAAACATTCAAAACAATAAAGTCTGTGGATAATATTAGGAATACATAAACACAGACGCTATAGCAATATCTGGGATTGAATTAATCAAAACACAACAGGATATTTCTGGTTTCATCCAGTCATATCCGGACAAACTGGTGTGGAATTCGTATGCAATGGACTGAGATAATCCGAGTAAAAATGGTTTTGGAGAAAAGCAAAGTCTTTTCGTTAGGCAAGTGCATAAAATGTCATCGATACAAACAGAAATATCATGTTTGTTTACCACATTTCCTCTAGCTTTCTCACTAGAAAATACGAATGTGTAGAGCTGGTGTCTCCATGTGGACAAATTACTGTATCAAAGCTCAAAATAAAATGTTCCCCGATAAAAAATATTCAAAACAATAATGTCCGTTGATAATTTAGAGAACACACAAACACAGAGGCTGTAGCAATATCTGGGATTGAGTTAGCCAAACAAAACCAGATATTTCCGGTTTCATCCAGTCATATCCGGACAAACTGGTGTGGAATTCATATGCAATGGACCGGGAAAATCACAGTAAAAATGGTTTTGGAGAAAAGCAAAGTCTTTTTGTTAGGCAAGTGCATAAAATGTCATCGATACAAACAGAAATATCATGTTTGTTTGCTGCAGTTCCTCTAGCTTTCTCCCTAGGAAATACGAACATGTTCAGCTGGTTTCCCCATGATGAAACAATTAGTGTTTCTATGGTACAAAATTAAATGTTCCCTGATAAAAATATTCAAAACAATAAAGTCCATCAATAATATCCAGAAAACACAAACACTGAGGCTTTCACAATATTTCGGATTGTGTTAGCCAAAACACAACCGGATATTTCCGGTTTCAACTAGTCATATTTTAAGACCCCTGCTAAAAGTAAATATTAAAATAATTTTAGCAAGGGTTAAAAAGTTTGGCTGCTGACAGTAGCCATTCCTTAAGATAATTGTGTCTCCACCTGCCTGCAGAATATCCTTGGGAAACTGCCTTGTGAAACTGCTCTGTGTAACGGTCTCACGCGATAGCACTTGCAGGAGTCCGGAAAATAGTTACAATAAGGTTCTGTACTGCCATCCTCGTCCTTGCTTGCTTCAGCTGATAAGAAGAAACTGCCCGTGACCCTGATCCCAAGCCCTTTACCTAGCAACCATTAACTTACCCAATAAAATGCTAGTAACCTGTAGCTTGCCCAATAGGATTGTAACACAATTAAGTATGCTAATGTTGTGGTTTTTCACTTTAAATACTCTGTAAAGCTATTGTTCGGCCCAGCTATCTCTCTGCACCCTACCAAAGGGTGCTGCTGAGACGGCCCATTTGCAAATGTAATAAACTTTCCTCTTGCCTTTGCATCGATTGGAGTGGAGTCTGTGTTTCTGGGGTCCGGTTTGTGGGACGCCTGTTTAAGGGGTCTTACAATATCCGGACAAACTGGTGTGGAATTCGTATGCAATGGACCTGGAAAATCACAGTAAAAATGGTTTTGGAGAAAAGCCAAGTCTTTTCGTTAGGCAAGTGCATAAAATAGCATCGATACAAACAGAAATGTCATGTTTGTTAGTCGCATTTCCTCTAGCTTTCTCCCTAGAAAATACGAATGTGTAGAGCTGGTGTCCCCATGTGGAACCAATTAGTGATTCCAACCATTAAATTAAATGTTCCCTGATAAAACTTTCAAAACAATAAAGTCCATCGATAATATCCAGAAAACGCAAACACAGAGACTTTCACAATATTTCTGATTGAGTTAGACAAAACACAACCGGATACTTCTGTTTTCATCCAGTCATATCCGGAGAAACTGGTGTGGAATTCGTATGCAATGGACCGAGAAAATCACAGTAAAGATGGTTTTGGAGAAAAGGAAAGTCTTTTCATTAGGCAAGTGCATAAAATGTCATCTATACAAAGAGAAATATCATGTTTCTTTTTCGCTTTTCCTCTAGCTTTCTCTCTAGAATATACGAATATGTTCAGCTGGTGTCTCCATGTGGAACCAATTACTGTATCCAAGCTCAACATAAAATATTTCCCAATAAAAAACATTCAAAACAATAAAGTCCGTGGATAATATCAGGAATACACAAACACAGAGGCTGTTGCAATATCTGGGATTGAGTTAGCCAAAACACAACCAGATATTTCCGGTTTCATCCAGTCATATCCGGAAAAACTGGTTTGGAATTTGTATGCAATGGACCGAGAAAATCACAGTACAAATGGTTTTGGAGAAAAGCAAAGTCTTTTGGTTAGGCAAGTGCATAAAATGTCATCTATACAAACAGAAATATCATCTTTGTTTGCTGCAGTTCCTCTAGCTTTCTCCCTACAAAATACAATGTGTGGAGCTGGTGTCTCCTTGTTTAACCAATTACTGTATCCAAGCTCAAAATAAAATGTTCCCCAATAACAAACATTAAAATAATAAAGTCCGTTGACAATATCCAGTAAAAACAAACACAGAGGCTGTAACAATATCTGGGATTGAGTTAGCCAAAACACAACTGGATATTTTTGTTTTCATCCAGTCATATCCGGACAAACTGGTGTGGAATTCATATGCAAAGGACCGAGAAAATCAGTACAAATGTTTTTGGAGAAAAGCAACGTATTTCGTTAGGCAAGTGCATAAAATATCATAGATAGAAACAGAAATATCATGTTTGTTTGCCGCAGTTCCTCTAGTTTCTCCCTAGAAAATAGGAATGTGTAGAGCTAGTGTCTCCATGTGGAACCAATTAGTGATTCCAGCACAAAATTAAATGTTCCCTGATAAAAAAAATGCAAAACAATAAAATCCGTGGATAATATCAGGAATAAACCAACACAGTGGCTGTAGCAATATCTGGGATTAAGTTAGGCAAAACAAAATCAGTTATTTCCGGTTCCATCCTGTCATATCCGGACAAACTGGAGTGGAATGCGTATGCAATGGACCGAGAAAATCACAGTACAAATGGTATTGGTGAAAAGCAAAGTCTTTTCATTAGGCAATTGCATAAAATGTCATCGATACAAACAGAAATATCATGTTTGTTTGCCGCAGTTCCTCTAGCTTTCTACCTAGAAAATACGAATGTGTAGAGCTGGTGTCTCCATGTGGAATCAATTATTGTATCCAAGCTCAAAATAAAATTTCCCTGATAAAAAACATTCAAAAAAATAAATTGCATTGATAATAACCAGAAAAAAACAAAACAGAGTCTGTAGCAATATTTGAGATTGAGTTAGCAAAAAAAACCCAGATATTTCCGGTTTCATCCAGTCATATCTGGAAAAACAGGTGTGCAATTCGTAAGCAGTCAGCCGAGGAAATCACAGTAAAAATGGTTTTGGAGAAAAGCAAAGTCTTTTCGTTAGGCAAGTGCATAAAATGTCATCTATACAAACAGAAATATCATGATTGTTTGCAAAAGTTCCTCTAGCTTTCTCCCCAGAAAATACGAATGTGTAGAGCTGGTGTCACCATGTGGAACCAATTAGTGTTTCCAGGAACAAAATTAAATGTTCCCCGTTAAAAAAAAACTGAAAACAATAAAGTCCGTTGAAAATATAAAAAAATACACAAACAAAGAGGCTCTAGCAATATCTGGGATTGAGTTAGCCAAAACAAAACCGGATATTTCCGGTGTCATCCAGTCATATCCGGACAAACTGGTGTGGAATTCGTATGCAATGGACCGAGAAAATCAAAGTAAAAATGGTTTTGGAAAAGAAAATCTTTTCGTTAGGCAAGTTCATAAAATGTCATCGATACAAACAGAAATATCATGTTTGTTTGCCGCAGTTCCTCTAGCTTTTCCGTAGTAAATACGAATGTGTAGAGCTGGTGTCTCCATGTGGAACCAATTAGTGTTTCCAAGCACAAAAAAATGTTCCACGATAAAAAAAATCAAAACAATAAAGTCCATGGATAATATCCGGAAAACACAAACATAGAGTTTGTAGCAATATCTGGGATTGAGTTAGCCAAAACACAACCGGATATTTGCGGTTTCATCCAGTCATATCCGGACATACTGGTGTGGAATTCATATGAAGTGTACCGAGAAAATCACAGAAATATGGTTTTGGAGAAAAGCAAAGTCTTTTCGTTAGGCAAGTGCATAAAATGTCATCCATACAAACAGAAATATCATGTTTGTTTGCCGCAGTTCCTCTAGCTTTCTCCCAAGAAAATACGAACATGTTCAGCTGGTGTCTCAATGTGGAACCAATTAGTGTTTCTACGGTACAAAATTAAATGTTCCCTGATAAAAACATTCAAAACAATAAAGTCCATCGATAATATCCAGAAAACATAAACACAGAGGCTTTCACAATATTTGGGATTGAGTTAGCCAAAGCACAACCGGATATTTCTGGTTTCATCCAGTCATATCCGGAAAAAGTCGTTTGAAATTCATATGCAATGGACGGAGAGAATCACAATAAAAATGGTTTTGGAGAAAAGCAAAGTCTTTTCATCAGGCAAGTGCATAAAATGTCATCTACACAAACAGAAATATCATGTTTATTTGCCACAATTCCTCTAGCTTTCTACCTAGAGAATACGAACATGTTCAGCTGGTGTCTCCATGTGTGACCAATTACTGTATCCAAGCTCAAAATAAAATGTTCCCTGATGAAAAACATTCAAAACAATAAATTCTGTGGATACTATCTAGAAAACACAAACACAGAGGCTGTAGCAATATCTGGGATTGAGTTAGCCAAAATACAACCGTATATTTTTCGGGTTTCATCCAATTATATCCGGAAAATGTCGTTTGGAATTCGGATGCAATGGACTGAGAAAAGCACTGTTAAAATGGTTTTGGAGAATTGCAAAGTCTTTTCGTTATTCAACTGCATAAAATGTCATCTATAAAAACAGAAACATCATGTTTGTTTGCCGCAGTTCCTCTAGCTTTCTCCCTAGAAAATACGAATACGTAGAGCTGGTGTCTCCATGTGGAACCAATTACTGTATCCAAGCTTTATATAAAATGCTCTCCAATAAAAAACCTTCAAAACAATAAAGTCCGTTGATAATATAGAGAAAACACAAACACAGTGGCTGTAGCAATATCAGGGATTGAGTTAGCCAAAACAAAACCAGATTTTTCCGGTTTCATCCAGTCATATCCGGACAAACTGGTGTGGAATTCGTATGCAATGGGCTGAGAAAATTGTGTAAAAATGGTTTTGGAGAAAAGCAAAGTCTTTTCGTTAGGCAAATGCATAAAATGTCATCGATACCAACAGAAATATCATGTTTGTTTGCTGCAGTTCCTCTAGCTTTCTCCCTAAAAAATACGAATGTGTAGAGCTCCTGTCCCCATGTGGAACCAATTAGTGTTACTAAGGTAGAACATCAAATGTTCCCTGATAAAAACATTCAAAACAATAAAGTACATCTATAATATCCAGAAAACAGAAACACAGAGGCTTTCACAATATTTCGGATTGATTTAGCCAAAACACATCCGGATATTTCTCTTTTCATCCTGTCATACCGGAGAGAGTGTTGTGGAATTCGTATGCTATGGACCGAGAAACTCACAGTAAAAATGGTTTTGGAGAAAAGCAAAGTCTTTTCGTTAGGCAAGTGCATAAAATGTCATCTATGCAAACAGAAATAACATGTTTGTTTGCTGCAGTTCCTCTAGGTATTTCCCTAGAAAATAGGAATGTGTAGAGCTGGTGTCCCCATGATGAACCAATTAGTGTTTCTATGGTACAAAATTAAATGTTCCCTGATAAAAATATTCAAAACCATAAAGTCCATCCATAATATCAAGAAAACACAAACACAGAGGCTTTCACAATACTACGGATTGAGATAGTCAAAGAACAACCGGATATTTCCGGTTTCATCGAGTCATATCCGGACAAACTGGTGTGGAATTCATATGCAATGGACTGAGAAGATCACAGTACAAATGGTTTTGGAGAAAAGGAAAGTCTTTTTGTTAGGCAAGTGCATAAAATGTCATCGATACAAACAGAAATATCATGATTGTTTGCCACAGTTTCTCTAGCTTTCTCCCTAGAAAATACGAATGTGTAGAACTGATGTCTCAATGTGGAACCAATTACTGTATCCAAGCTGAAAATAAAGTGTTCTCCGAAAAAAAATTCAAAACAATAAAGTCTGTTGATAATATAGAGAAAACACAAACACAGAGGCTGTAGCAATATCTGGGATTGAGTTAGCCAAAACACAACCAGATATTTCCAGTTTCTTCCAGTCATATCCGGACAAACTGTTGTGGAATTCGTATGCTATTGACCGGGAAAATCACAGTAAAAATGGTTTTGGAGAAAAGGAAAGTCTTTTCGTTAGGCAAGGGCATAAAATGTCATCTATACAAACAGAAATATCATGTTTGTTTGCCGCAGTTCCTCTAGCTTTCTCCCTAGAAAATACGAATATGTTCAGCTGGTGTCTCCATGTGGAACTAATTACTGTATCCATGCTCAAAATGAAATGTTCTCCGATAAAAAAACATTCAAAACAATAAAGTCCATCGATGATATCCAGAAAACACAAACACAGAGGCTTTCACAATATTTTGGATTGAGTTAGCCAAAACACAACCGGATATTTCTGGTTTCATCCAGTCCTATGCGGAAAAAGTCGTTTGGAATTCGGATACAATGGACCGAGAAAATCACAGTGAAAATGGTTTTGGAGAAAAGCAAAGTGTTTTTGTTATGCAAGTGCATAAAATGTCATCTATACAAACAGAAATATCATGTATGTTTGCCGCATTTCCTCTAGCTTCCTCCCTAGAAAATACGAACACGTTCAGCTGGTGTCTCCATGTGGAACCAACTACTGTATTTAAGCTCAAAATAAAATGTTCCCCGATGAAAAACATTCAAAACAATAAATTCTGTGGATACTATCCAGAAAAAAAAAAGGAGGCTGTAGCAATATCTGGGATTGAGTTAGCCAAAACACAACCAGATATTTCCGGTTTCATCCAGTCATATCCGGACAAACTGGTGGGGAATTCGTATGCAATGGACTGAGAAAATCACAGTAAAAATGCTTTTGGAGAAAAGCAAAGTCTTTTCGTTAAGCAAATGCATAAAATGTCATCTTTACAAACAGAAACATCATGTTTGTTTGCCGCATTTCCTCCACCTTTCTCCCTGGAAAATAGGAATGTGTAGAGCTTGTGTCTCCATGTGGAACCAATTAGTGTTTCGCAGCACAAAGTTAAATGTTCTCTGATAAAAAAACATTCAAAACAATAAAGTCCATTGATAATATCCAGAAAACACAAACACAGAGACTGTAGCAATATCTGGGAGTGAGTCAGCCAAAACACAACTGGATATTTCCAGTGTAACTGGAAGCTAGTCATATCCGGACAAACTGGTGTGGAATTCATATGCAAAGGAATGAGAAATTCACAGTAAATATGGTTTTGGAGAAAAGCAGAGTCTTTTCGTTAGGCAAGTGCATAAAATGTCATCTATACAAACAGAAATATCATGTGTGTTTGCCGCAGTTCCTCTAGCTTTCTCCCTAGAAAATATGAATGTGTAGAGCTGGTGTCCCCATGTGGATCCAATTAGTGATTCCAACCATAAAATTAAATGTCACCTGATAAAAAGCATTCGAAACAATAAAGTCTGTTGATAATATCCGAAAAACACAAACACAGAGGCTGTAGCAATATCTGGGATTGAGTTAGCCAAAACAAAACCGGATATTTCCGGCTTCATCCAGTCATATCCTTACAAACTGGAGTGGAATTCATATGCAATGGACCGAGAAAATCACAGTAAATATGGTTTTGGAGAAAAGCAAAGTCTTTTCGTTAGGCAAGTGCATAAAATGTCATCGATACAAACAGAAATATCATGTTTGTTTGCCGCAGTTCCTCTAGCATTCTCTCTAGAAAATACGAATGGGTAGAGCTGGTGTTCCCAAGGTGAAACAATTCATGTTTCAATGATACAAAATTAAATATTCCCTGATAAAAAACATTCAAAACAATAAAGTCCGTGGATAATATCCAGAAAACACAAACACAGTGGTTTTCACAATATTTCGGATTGAGTTGAGAAGTAAAGGGTTAAAATGGAGCTGCTGAGCTGACTGCATATTGTTTTGATTCTGTACAAAATGCTTTGGCTTGCGAAATGCATTTTTTAAGATAACTAGATTTTAGCTGACCTTGTAACATGTGATGATTGTGCTAATGCGTTTATGAGATATTTGAGCATATGACAATTATTTTAGGAGCTATGTTAAGTTTTTGGTCATGATGACCCCGTGTTTATGCTTGCTCAAGGTCTTTTGTCCCCTCACCCTGGAAAAACCCTGTGTCTTATGAGAATTTGTCATGCATCTTATGAGAATTTGTCATGCTGAGGTTTATCTTGTGACCTTTTGTGTAATGCTGTGGAGATATGCTAATGTTGTGGTTTTTAGCCTTAAATACGTTGAGCAGTTGATGATCGGTGCCTCTCTTCTCGCACTGCACCAGAGGGTGTTGTTGTGCTTAAGAGTTGGCCCATCTGCGCAGATGAAATAAAATTCATCATGTTCTTTACAGCGATTGGAATGGAATTCGTGTTTCTGGGGTCGGTAGAAGTGTGAGGCACCTTTCGGGGGTCTTACAGAGTTAGCCAAAACACAACCGGATATTTCAGTTTTCATCCAGTCATATAGGGACAATGTGGTGTGGAATTCGTATGCAATGGACTGAGAAAATCAGAGTAAAAATGGTTTTGGAGAAAAGCAAAGTTTTTTTTTTGTTAGGCAAGTGTATAAAATGTTATCGACACAAACAGAAATACCATTTTTGTTTGTCACAGTTCTCTAGCTTTCTCGGTAGAAAACACAAATGTTTAGAGCTACTGTCTCCTTGTGGAAACAATTACTGATTCCAAGCACTAAATAAAATGTTCCCTGAAAAAAAAACATGCAAAACAATAAAGTCCGTGGATAATATCAGGAATACACAAACACAGAGGCGGTAGCATTATCTGGCATTGAGTTAGCTAAAACAAAACTGGATATTTCCGGTTACATCCAGTGCATAAAATGTCATCTATAGAAACAGAAATATCATGTTTGTTTCCCACAGTTCCTCTAGCTTTCTCCCTAGAAAATACAAATTTGTAGAGCTGGTGTCTCCATGTGAAACCAATTAGTGTTTCTAAGCACAAAATTAAATGTTCCCTGATAAAAAGCATTCAAAACACAAAAGTCCATCGATAATATCAGGAAAACACAAACACAGATGCTGTAGCTTACCTGGGATTGAGTTAGCAAAAAAAAAATCCCCAATATTTCCGGTTTAATCCTGTCATATCCGGACAAACTGATGTGGAATTCGTATGCAATGGACTGAGAAAATCACAGTAAAAATGGTTTGGGAGAAAAGCAAGTCTTTTCGTTTGGCATGTGCATAAAATGTCATCTATACAAACAGAAATATCATGTTTGTTTGCCACAGTTCCTATAGATTTCTCCCTGGAAAATACGAATTTGTAGAGCTGGTGTTCCCATGATGAACCAATTAGTGTTTCAACGGTACAAAATTAAATGTTCCCTGATAAAAACATTCAAAACAATAACGTCCATCGATAATATCCAGAAAACACAAACACAGATGCTGTAGCAATATTTTGGATTGAGTTAGCCAAAACACAACCGGATATTTCTGATTTCATGCAGTCATATCCCGTCAACCAGGTGTGGAATTCGGATGCAATGGACCGAGAAAATCACAGTAAAAATGGTTTTGGAGAAAAGCAAAGACTTTTCGTTGGGCAAGGGCATAAAATGTCATGTATAAAAACAGAAATATCATGTTTGTTTGCCTCATTTCCTCTAGCTTTCTCCCTAGAAAATACGAATTTCTATAGCTGGTGTCCCATGTTGAACCAATTGGTGTTTCTACAGTACAAAATTAAATGTTCCCTGTTAAAAATATTTAAAACCATAAAGTCCATCGAAAATATACAGAAAACACAAACACAGAGGCTTTCACAATATTTCGGATTGAGTTAGACAAACAAAACCGGATATTTCTGGTTTCATCCAGTAATATCTGGAAAACTGGTGTAGAATTCGTATGCAATGGTCCGAGAAAATCACAGTAAAAATGGTTTTTGGGAAAAGCAAAGTCTTTTCATTAGGCATGTGCATAAAATGTGATCTATACAAACAGAAATATCATGTTTGTTTGTCACAGTTCCTCTAGCTTTCTCTCTAGAAAATACGAATATGTAGAGCTGGTGTCTCCATGTGGAACCAACTAGTGTTTCCAAGAACAAAATAAAACGTTCCCCAATAAAAAACATTTAAAACAATAAAGTCCATGGATAATATCAGGAATACACAAACACAGAGGCTGTAGCAATATCTGGGGTTGAATTAGCCAAAACACAACAGGATATTTCCGGTTTCATCCAGTCATATCTGGTAAATTGGTGTGGAATTCGTATGCAATGGACCGAGAAAAACACAGTAAAAGTGGTTTTGGAGAAAAGCAAAGTCTTTTCGTTAGGCAATGCATAAAATGCCATCTATACAAACAGAAATATCAAGTTTGTTTGTCGTAGTTCCTCTAACTTTCTCCCTAGAAAATAAGTTTGTGTAGAGCTGGTGTGTCCATGTGGAACCAATTAGTGTTTAAAAAAGCAAAATTAAATGTTCCCTGATAAAAAACATTCAAAACAGTAAAGTCCATGGATAATATCAGGAATGCACAAACACAGAGGCTGTAGCAATATCTGGGATTGTGTTAGCCAACACAAAACCGGATATTTCCAGTTACATCCAGTCATATCTAGACAAACTGGTGTATAATTCGTATGCAATGGATGGACAAAATCACAGTACAAATGGTTCAGAGAAAAACAAAGACGTTTTGATAGGCAACTGCATAAAATGCCATCTATACAAACAGAAATATCATGTTTGTTTGCCACAGTTCCTCTAGCTTTCAACCTAGAAAATACGAATGTGTAGAGCTGGTGACTCCATGATGAACCAATTAGTGTTTCAACGGTACAAAATTAAATGTTCCCTGATAAAAACATTCAAAACAATAAAGCCCATCGATAATATCCAGAAAATACAAACACAGATTCTGTAGCAATATCTGGGATTGAGTTAGCCAAAACAAAATCGGATATTTCCGATTTCATCCAGTCATATCCGGACAAACTGGTGTGAAATTCGTATGCAATGGACAGAGAAAATCACAGTACAAATGTTGCTGGAGAAAAGCAAAGTCTTTTCGTTAGGCAAGTGCCTAAAATGTCATGTATACAAACAGAAATATCATGTTTGTTTGCCGCAGTTCCTCTAGATTTCTCCCTAGAAAATACGAATATGTAGAGCTGGTGTTCCCATGATGAACCAATAAGTGTTTCAACGGTACAAAATGAAATGTTCCCTGAAAAAAACATTCAAAAGAATAAAGTCCATCGATAATATCCAGAAAACACAAACAAGAGGCTTTCACAATATTTCGGATTCAGTTAGCCAAAACACAACCGGATATTTCTGGTTTCATCCAGTCATGTCCGGACAAACTGGTATGTTATTCATATGCAATGGACCGAGAAAATCAGAGTAAAAATGGTTTTGGAGAAAAGCAAAGTTTTTCCATTAGTCCAGTGCATAAAATGTCATCTATACAAACAGAAATATCATGTTTGCTAGCCGCAGTTCCTCTAGTTTCTGCCTAGAAAATACAAATATGTAGAGCTGCTGTATCCATGAGGAACCAATTACTGTTTCAATGGTATAAAATTAAATGTTCCCTGATAAAAAACATTCAAAACAATAAAGTCCGTGGATGATCTCAGGAAACACAAATACAGAGGCTGTAGCAATATCTGGGATTGAGCTAGCCAAAACAAAACCGGATATTTCCGGTTTCATCCAGTCATATCCGGACAAACTGGTATGGAATTCGTATGCAATGTACCGAGAAAATCACAGTAAAAATGGTTTTGGGTAAAAGCAAAGTCTTTTTGTTAGGTAAGTGCATAAAATGTCATCTATACAAACAGAAATATCATGTTTCTTTGCCACAGTTCCTCTAGATTTCTCGCTAGAAAATATGAATATGTAGAGCTGGTGTCCCCATGATGAACCAATTAGTGTTTCAATGGTACAAAATGAAATGTTCCCTGATAAAAACATTCAAAACAATAAAGTCCATCGATAATATCCAGAAAACACTAACACAGAGGCAGTAGCAATATCTTGGATTGAGTTAGCCATAACACAACCAGATATTTCTGGTTTCATCCAGTCATATCAGGACAAACTGGTGTGGAATTCGTATGCAATGGACAGAGAAAATCACAGTACAAATGTTGCTGGAGAAAAGCAAAGTCTTTTCGTTAGGCAAGTGCATAAAATGTCATGTATACAAACAGAAATATCATGTTTGTTTGCCGCAGTTCCTCTAGATTTCTCCCTAGAAAATAAGAATATGTAGAGCTGGTGTTCCCATGATGAACCAATAAGTGTTTCAACGGTACAAAAAGAAATGTTCCCTGAAAAAAACATTCAAAAGAATAAAGTCCATCGATAATATCCAGAAAACACAAACAAGAGGCTTTCACAATATTTCGGATTGAGTTAGCCAAAACAGAACCAGATATTTCTGGTTACTTCCAGTCATATCTGGACAAAGTGGTGTGTGATTCGTATGCAATGGACCGAGAAAATCACAGTACAAATGGTTTTGGAGAAAAAGAAGTATTTTCGTTAGGCAAGTGCATAAAATGTCATCTATACAAACAGAAATATCATGTTTGTTTGCTGCAGTTCCTCTAGCTTTCTCCATAGAATATATGAATGTGTAGAGCTGGTGTCTCCATGTGGAAATAATTAGTGTTTCAACAGTACACAATTAAATGTTCCCTGATAAAAAACATTCAACACAATAAAGACTGTGCATAATATCAGGAATACACAAACACAGAGGCGGTAACAATATCTGGGATTCAGTTCGCCAAAACAAAACCGGATATTTCCGGTTTCATCCAGTCATATCCACACAAGTGGTGTGGAATTCGTATGCAATGGACCGAGAAAATCACAGTAAAAATGGTTTTGCAGAAAAGCAATGTCTTTTCGTTAGGCAAGTGCATAAAATGTCATCTATACAAACAGAAATATCATGTTTGTTTGCCGTAGTTCTTCTAGCTTTCTCACTAAAAAATACGAATGTGTATAGATTGTGTCCCCATGATGAACCAATTAGTGTTTCGACGGTACAAAATGAAATGTTCCCTGATAAAAACATTCAAAACAATAAATTCCATCGATAATATCCAGAAAACCCAAACACAGAGGCTTTCACAATATTTCGGTTTGAGTTAACCAAAACACAACCGGATATTTCTGTTTTCATCCAGTCATATCCGGAAAACTGGTATGTTATTCGTATGCAATGGACCGAGAAAATCAGAGTAAAAATGGTTTGGAGAAAAGCAAAGTCTTTCCATTAGTCCAGTGCATAAAATGTCAGCTATACAAACAGAAATATCATGTTTGTTGGCCGCAGTTCCTCTAGATTTCTCGCTAGAAAATATGAATATGTAGAGCTGGTGTCCCCATGATGAACCAATTAGTGTTTCAATGGTACAAAATGAAATGTTCCCTGATAAAAACATTCAAAACAATAAAGTCCATCGATAATATCCAGAAAACACAAACACAGAGGCTTTCACAATATTTCGGATTGAGTTAGCCAAAAGACAACTGGATATTTCTGTTTTCATCCAGTCATATCCGGTCAACCTGGTGTGGAATTCCTATGCAATGGACCGAGAAAATTACAGCACAAATGGTTTTGGAGAAAAGCAAAGTCTTTTTGTTAGGCAAGGGCATAAAATGTCATCTATACAAACAGAAATATCATGTTTGTTTTCCACAGTTTCTGTAGCTTTCTCCCTAGAAAATACGATTGTGTAGAGCTGGTGTCTCCATGTACAACCAATCAGTGATTCGAAGCACAAAATTAAAAGTTCGCTGATAAAAAACATTCAAAACAATAAAGTCCGTGGATAATATCAGAAATACACAAACACAGAGGCTGTAGCCATATCTGGGATTGAGTTAGCCAGAGGACAAACAGATATTTCTGGTTTAATCCAGTCAAATCTGGACAAACTGGTGTGGAATTCGTATGCAATGGGCTGAGAAAATTAGAGTAAAAATGGTTTTGGAGAAAAGCAAAGTCTTTTCGTTAGGCAAGTGCATAAAATATCATCGATACAAACAGAAATATCATGTTTGTTTATCGCAGTTCCTCTAGGTTTCTCCCTAGAATATAGGAAAGTGTGGAGCTGGTGTCCCCATGATGAACCAATTAGTAAGTTTATATGGTACAAAATTAAATGTTCCCTGATAAAAACATTCAAAACCATAATGTCCATCGACAATATCCAGAAAACACAAACACAGAGGCTTTTACAATATTTCAGATTGAGTTCGCCAAAAAAAAAATCGGATATTTCTGGTTTCATCCAGTCATGTGCGGACAAACTGCTGTGTTGTTCGTATACAATGGACCGAGAAAATCACAGTAAAAATGGTTTTGGAGAAAAGCAAAGTCTTTTCGTTAGGCAAGTACATAAAATGTCATCGATACAAACAGAAATATCATGTTTGTTTATCGCAGTTCCTCTAGGTTTCTCCCTAGAATATACGAAAGTGTGGAGCTGGTGTCCCCATGATGAACCAATTAGAATTTCAGGGGTACAAAATTAAATGTTCCCTGATAAAAAGCATTCAAAACACAAAAGTCCATCGATAATATCCAGAAAACACAAACAGAGAGGCTGTAGCAATATCTGGGATTGAGTTAGTCAAAACAAAACTGGATATTTCCGGTTTCATCCAGTCATATCCAGACAAACTGGTGTGGAATTCCTATGCAACGGACCGAGAAAATCACAGGGAAAATGCTTTAGGAGAAAAGCAAAGTCTTTTCATTAGGCAAGTGCATAAAATGTCATCGATACAAACAGAAATATCATGTTTGTTTATCGCAGTTCCTCTAGGTTTCTCCCTAGAATATAGGAAAGTGTGGAGCTGGTGTCCCCATGATGAACCAATTAGTGTTTCAACGGTACAAAATTAAATGTTCCCTGAAAAAAAGCATTCAAAACACAAAAGTCCGTTGATAATATCCAGAAAACAAAAAACAGAGAGGCTGTAGCAATATCTGGGTTTGAGTTAGCCAAAACAAAACCGGAAATTTCCGGTTTCATCCAATCATATCCGGACAACATGGTGTGGAATTCGTATGCAATGGACCGAGAAAATCACAGTAAAAATGATTTTGGAGAAAAGCAAAGTCTTTTTGTTAGGCAAGTGCATAAAATGTCATCTATACAAACAGAAATATCATGTTTGTTTGCCGCAGTTCCTCTAGCATTCTCCATAGAATATATGAATGTGTAGAGCTTTTGTCTCCATGTGGAAACAATTAGTGTTTCAACAGTACCAAAATAAATCTTCCCTGATAACAAACAATCAAAACAATAAAGTCTGTGCATAATATCAGGGATACACAAACACAGAGGCGGTAACAATATCTGGGATTGAGTTAGCCAATACAAAACCGGATATTTCCGGTTTCATCCAGTCATATCCGGAAAAAGTGGTGTGGAATTCGTATGCAATGTACCAAGAAAATCACAGTACAAATGGCTTTGGAGAAAAGCAAAGTCTTTACGTTAGGAAAGTGCATAAAATGTCATCTAGACAAACAGAAATATCATGTTTGTTTGCCATAGTTCTTCTAGCTTTCTCCCTAAAAAATACGAATGTGTATAGATGGTGTCCCCATGATGAACCAATTAGTGTTTCAATGGTACAAAATGAAATGTTCCCTGATAAAAACATTCAAAACAATAAATTCCATCCATAATATCCAGAAAACCCAAACACAGAAGCTTTCATAATATTTCTGAATGAGTTATCCAAAACACAACTGTATATTCCGGTTTCATCCAGTCATATCCAGACAAAGTGGTGTGGAATTCCTATGCAATGGACCGAGAAAATCACAGTACAAATGGTTTTGGAGAAAAGCAAAGTCTTTTCGTTAGGCAAGTACATAAAATGTCATCGATACAAACAGAAATATCATGTTTTTTTATCGCAGTTCCTCTAGGTTTCTCCCTAGAATATACGAAAGTGTGGAGCTGGTGTCCCCATGATGAACCAATTAGTGTTTCAATGGTACAAAATTAAATGTTCCCTGATAAAAAGCATTCAAAACACAAAAGTCCATCGATAATATCCAGAAAACACAAAGAGAGAGGCTGTAGCAATATCTGGGATTGAGTTAGTCAAAACAAAACCGGATATTTCCGGTTTCATCCAGTCATATCTGGTCAACCTGGTGTGGAATACGTATGCAATGGACCGAGAAAATCACAGTAAAAATGGTTTTGGAGAAAAGCAAAGTCTTTTCATCAGGCAAGTGCATAAAATGTCATCTATACAAACAGAAATATCATGTTTGTTGGCAGCAGTTCCACTAGCTTATTCCCTAGAAAATACGAATGTGTAGAACTGGTGTCTCCATGTGGAACGAATTAGTGTTTCCAAGTACAAAATTAATGTTCCCTGAAAAAAAAAACATTCAAAAAAATAAAGTCCGTGGGTAATATCAGGAATACAATAACACAGAGGCTGTAGCAATACTTCGGATTGAGTTAGCCAAAACACAACCGGATATTTCTGGTTTCATCCAATCATATCCGGACAAAGTAGTGTGTAATTCGTATGCAATGGACCGAGAAAATCACAGTGCAAATGGTTTTGGAGAAAAGCAAAGTCTTTTCATTAGGCAAGTGCATAAAATGTCACCTATACAAACAGAAATATCATGTTTGTTTGCCGCAGTTCCTCTAGCATTCTCCATAGAATATATGAATGTGTAGAGCTTTTGTCTCCATGTGGAAACAATTAGTGTTTCAACAGTACAAAATTAAATGTTCCCTGATAAATACATTCATAACAAGAAAGTCCATCGTTAATATCCAGAAAACACAAACACAGAGGCTTTCAAAATATATTGGATTTATTTAGCCAAAACACAACCGGATATTTCTGGTTTCATCCAGTCATATCCGGACAAATCATTTGGAATTCATATAGAATGGACGGAGAAAATCACAGTAAAAATGGTTATGGAGAAAAGCAAAGTCTTTTCGTTAGGCAAGTGCATAAAATGTCATCTATACAAACAGAAATATCATGTTTGTTTGCCGCAGTTCCTCTAGCTTTCTCCCTAGAAAATATGATTGTGTAGAGCTGGTGTCTCCGTGTTGAACCAATTAGTGTTTCCAAGCACTAAATTAAATGTTCCCTGATTAAAAACATTCAAAACAATCAAGTCCATGGATAATATCAGGAATACACAAACACAGAGTCTGTAGCAATATCTGGGATTGAGTTAGCCACAACTCAACCGAATATTTCTGGTTTCATCCAGTCACATCCGGACAGGGTGGTGCGGAATTCGTATGCAATGGACCGAGAAAATCACAGTACAAATGGTTTTGGAGAAAAGCAAAGTCTTTTCTTTAGGCAAGTGCATAAAATGTCATCGATACAAACAGAAATATCATGTTTGTTAGCCGCAGTTCCTCGAGCTTTCTCCCTAGAAAATACGAATGTGTAGAGCTGGTGTCTCCATGTGGAACCAATTAGTGATTCGAAGCACAAAATTAAATGTTCCCCGATAAAAAACATTCAAAACAATAAAGTCCGTGGATAATATCAGGAATACACAAACACAGAGTGTGTAGGAATATCTGGGATTGAGTTAGCCAAAACAAAACCGGATATTTCCGGTTTCATCCAGTCATATCCGGACAAATTGGTGTGGAATTCGTATGCAATGGGCTGAGAAAATTAGAGTAAAAATGGTTTTGGAGAAAAGCAAAGTCTTGTCATTAGGCAAGTGCATAAAATGTCATCGATAGAAACAGAAATATCATGTTTGTTTGCCGCAGTTCCTCTAGCTTTCTCCCTAGCAAATACGAATGTGTAGAGCTGGTGTTCCCATTATGAACCAATTTGTGTTTCAACGGTACAAAATTAAATGTTCCCCGATAAAAAACATTCAGAACCATAAAGTCCATTGATAATATCAGAGAACAGAAACACAGAGTCTGTAGCAATATTTCTGATTAAATTAGCGAAAACAACCGGATATTTCTGGTTTCATCCAGTCATATCTGGACAAAGTGGTGTGGAATTCGTATGCAATGGACCAAGAACATCACAGTACAAAATATTTTTGGAGAAAAGCAGTCTTTTCGTTAGGCAAGTGCATAAAATGTTATCTATACAAACAGAAATATCATGTTTGTTTGCCGCAATTCCTCTTGCTTTCTTTCTAGAAAATATGAATATGTAGAGCTGGTGTCTCCAAGTGGAACCAATTACAGTATCCAAGCTCAAAATAAAATGTTCCCCGATAAAAAACATTCAAAACAATAAAGTCCATTGAAAATATCCAGAAAACACAAACAGAGAGGCTGCTGCAATATCGGGGATTGAGTTAGCAAAAACAAAACCGGATATTTCCGGTTTCATCCAGTCATATCCAGACAAACTGGTGTGGAATTCGTATGCAATGGAACGAGAAAATCACAGCAAAATTGGTTTTGGAGAAAAGCAAAGTCTTTTCGTTAGGCAATTGCATAAAATGTCATCTATACAAACAGTAATATCATGTTTGTTTGCTGCAGTTCCTGTTGCTTTCTTTCTAGAAAATACGAATATGTAGAGCTGAAGTCTCCAAGTGGAACCAATTACTGTATCAAAGCTCAAAATAAAATGTTCCCCGAAAAAAACATTCAAAACTATAAAGTCCGTTAAAATATCCAAAAACACAAACAGAGCGGCTGTAGCAATATCTGGGACTGAGTTAGCCAAAACACAACCGTATATTTCTGGTTTCATCCAGTCATATCCGGACAAAGTGGTGTGGAATTCATATGCAATGGACCGAGAAAATCACAGTTAAAATGGTTTTGGAGAAAAGCAAAGTCTTTTCATTAGGCAAGTGCATATAATGTCATCTATACAAACAGAAATATCATGTTTGTTTGTCGCAGTTCCTCTAGCATTCTCCCTAGAAAATACGAATGTGTAGAGCTCGTGTCTCCATGTGGGACCAATTAGTGTTTCCAAGAACAAAATTAAATGTTCCCCGATTAAAAAAAAATTCAAAACATAAAGTCCGTGGATAGTATCAGGAATACACAAACACAGATGTTGTGGCAATATCTGGGATTGAGTTAGCCAAAACAAAACGAGATATTTACGGCTCATCCAGTCATATCCGGACAAACTGGTGGGGAATTCGAATGGAATGCACCGAGCAAATCACAGTAAAAATGATTTGGAAAAAGCAAAGCCTTTCGTTAGGCAAGTGCATAAATTATCATCTATACAAACAGAAATATCATGTTTGTTTGCCAGGGTTCCTCTTGATGTCATCTATAAAAACAGAAATATCATGTTTGTTTGTCACAGTTCCTCTAGCTTTCTCCCTAGAAAATACGAATGTGTAGAGCTGGTGTCTCCATGTGGGACCAATTGGTGTTTCCAAGAACAAAATTAAATGTTCCCCGATAAAAAAAAAATTCAAAAAATAAAGTCCTTGGATAGTATCAGGAATACACAAACACAGATGATGTGGCAATATCTGGGATTGAGTTAGCCAAAACAAAACGAGATATTTACGGCTCATCCAGTCATATCCGGACAAACTGGTGGGGAATTCGAATGGAATGCACCGAGCAAATCACAGTAAAAATGATTTGGAAAAAGCAAAGCCTTTCGTTAGGCAAGTGCATAAATTATCATCTATACAAACAGAAATATCATGTTTGTTGCCGCAGTTCCTCTAGCTTTCACCTAGAAAATACGAATATGTAGAGCTAGTGCCCCATTATGAACCAATTAGTGTTTCTATGGTACAAAATTAAATGTTCCCTGATAAAAACATTCAAAACAATAAAGTCCATCGATAATATACAGAAAACACAAATACAGAAACTTTCACAATATTTCACATTTAGTTAGCAAAAACAAAACCGGATATTTCCGGTTTCATCCAGTCATATCCAGAAAAACTCGTTTGGAATTCAGATGCAATGGACCCAGAAAATCACTGTAAAAATGGTTTTGGAGAAAAGCAAAGGCTTTCCTTTAGGCAAGTGCATAAAATGTCATCTATACAAACAGAAATATCATGTTTGTTTATCGCAGTTCCTCTAGTTTTCTCCCTAGAAAGTACGAATATGTAGAGCTGGTGTCCGCATGATGTACCAATTAGTGTTTCAATGGTACAAAATTAAATGTTCCCTGATAAAAGCATTCAAAACAATAAAGTTCGTGGATAATATCCAGGAAACACAAACACAGAGGCTGTAACAATGTCTGGGATTTGCATGGCCAAAAAAAATCCGGATATTTCCAGTTTCATCCAGTCATATCTGGTAAACTGGTGTGGAATTCGTATGCAATGGACCAAGAAAATCAGAGTAAAAATGGATTTGGAGGAAAGCAAAGTCTCTTCGTTATGCAAGTGCATAAAATATCATCTATAAAAACAGAAATATCATGTTTGTTTGCCGCAGTTCCTCTAGATGTCATCTATATAAACAGAAATATCATGTTTGTTTGCCGCAGTTCCTCTAGTTTTCTCCCTAGAAAATACGAATGTGTAGAGCTGGTGTCTCCATGTGGAACCAATTACTGTATGCAAGCTCAAAATAAAATGTCCCACAATCAAAAACATTCAAAACAATAAAGTCCATTGATAATTTCCAGAAAACACAAACACAGAGGCAGTAGCAATATCTGGGATTCAGTTAGCCAAAACACAACCGGATATTTCCAGTTTCATCCAGTCATATCCGGACCAAGTATTTTGGAATTCATATGTAATGGACCGAGAAATTCACAGTAAAAATTATTTGGAGAAAAGCAAAGTCTTGTCGTTATGGAATTGCATAATATGTCATCTATACAAACAGAAATATCATGTTTGTTTGCAGCAGTTCCTCTATCTTTCTCCCTAGAAAATACGAATGTGTAGAGCTGGTGTTCCCATGATGAACCAATATTGTTAGAACGGTACAAAATTAAATGTTCCCTGATAAAAACATTCAAAACAATAAAGTCCATCATAATATCCAGAAAACACAAACACAGAGGCTTTCACAATATTTTGGTTTGCGTTAGTCAAAACACGACCGGATATTTCTGGTTTCATCCAGTCATATCCGGACAAAGTGGTGTGGAATTCATATGCAATGGACCGAGAAAATCACAGTAAAAATAGTTTTGGAGAAAAGCAAAGGTTTTCGTCAGGCAAGTGCATAAAAAATCATCTGGACAAATAGAAATATCATGTTTGTTTGCCGCAGTTCCTCTAGCTTTCTCCCTAGAAAATACGAATGTGTAGAGCTGGTGTATCCATGTGGAACGAATTAGTGTTTCCAAGCACAAAATTAAATGTTCCCCGATAAAAAACATTCAAAACAATAAAGTCCATTGATAATATCCAGAAATCACAAACACAGAGGCTGTAGCAATATCTGGGATTGACATGGCCAAAAAAAACCCGGATATTTCCGGTTTCATCCAGTCATATCCAGACAAACTGGTGTGGAATTCGTATGCAATGGACCGAGAAAATCACATTACAAATGGTTTTAGGGAAAAGCAAAGTCTTTTCGTGAGGCAAGTGCATAAAATATTATCTAAACAAACAGAAATATTATGTTTGTTTACCGCAGTTCCTCTAGCTTTCGCCCTAGAAAATATGATTGTGTGGAGCTGGTGTCCGCATGATAAACCAATTTGTGTTTCAACGGTACAAAATGAAATGTTCCCTGATAAAAATATTCAATACAATAAAGTCCATCGATAATATCCAGAAAACACAAACACAGATTCTGTAGCAATATTTCGGATAGAGTTAGCCAAAACACAACCAGATATTTCTGGTTTAATCCAGTTTTATCCGGACACACTGGTTTGGAATTCATATGCAATGGACCGAGAAAATCACAGTAAAAAATGGTTTTGGAGAAAGCAACGTCTTTTTGTTAGGCAAGTGCATAAAATGTCATCTATACAAACAGAAATATCATGTTTGTTTGCCGCAGTTCCTCTAGCTTTCTCCCTAGAAAATACAAATATGTAGAGCTGGTGTCTCCATGTGGAACCAATTAGTGTTTCCAAGCACAAAATTAAATGTTCCCTGATAAAAAACATTGAAAACAATAAAAACCGTGGATAATATCCGAAAAACACAAACACAGAGGCTGTCACAATATTTCGGATTGAGTTAGACAAACAAAACCGGTTATTTCAGCTTTCTTCCAGCCATATCCAGACAAACTGGTTTGGAATTCATATGCAATGGACCGAGTAAATCACAGTAAAAATGGTTTTGGAGAAAAGCAAAGTCTTTTCGTTAGGTAAGTGCATAAAATGTCATCTATACAAACAGAAATATCATGTTTGTTTGTCGCAGTTCCTCTAGCTTTCTCCCTAGAAAATACGAATGTGTGCAGCTGGTATCCCCATGATGAACCAATTTTTGTTTCAACGGTACAAAATGTAATATTCACTGTTAATAATATTCAATACAACAAAGTCCATCGATAATATCCAGAAAACACAAACACGGAGGCTGTAGCAATGTCTGGTATCAGTTAGCCAAAACACAACTGGATATTTTTCTTTTCATCCAGTCATATCTGGATAAACTGGTGTAGAATTCATATGCAATGGACCAAGAAAATCAGAGTACAAATGGTTTTGGAGAAAAGCAACATCTTTTAATTAGGCAAGTGCATAAACTGTCATCTATATAAACAGAAATATCATGTTTGTTTACCGCAGTTCCTTTACCTACCTAGAAAATAGGAATTTGTAGAGCAGGTGTCCCCATGATGAACCAATTACTGTTTCAATGGTACAAAATTAAATGTTCCCTGATAAAAAACATTAAAACAATAAAGTCCATCGATAATATCCAGAAAACACAAACACAGAGTCTTTCACAATATTTCGGATTGAGTTAGCCAAAACACAACCGGATATTTCTGGTTTCATCCAGTCATATCCGGAGAAAGTGGTCTGCAATTCGTATGCAATGGCTGAGACAATCACATTACAAATGGTTTTGGAGAAAAGCAAAGTCTTTTCGTTAGGCAAGTAAATAAAATGTCATCTATACAAACAGAAATATCATTTTTGTTTGCCATAGTTCCTCTAGCTTTCTATGTAGAAAATATGAATATGTAGAGCTGGTGTCTCCATGTGGAACCAATTACTGTATCCAAGCACAAAATTAAATGTTCGCCGATAAAAAACATTCAAAACAATAAAAACCGTGGATAATATCTGGAAAACACAAACACAGAGGCTGTCACAATATTTCGGATTGAGTTAGACAAACAAAACCGGTTATTTCCGCTTTCATCCAGCCATATCCAGACAAACTGGTGCAGAATTCATATGCAATGGACCGAGAAAATCACAGTACACATGGTTTTGGAGAAAAGCAAAGTCTTTTCGTTAGGTCATTGCATAAAATGTCATCTATACAAACAGAAATATCATGTTTGTTTGTCGCAGTTCCTCTAGCTTTCGCCCTAGAAAATACGAATGTGTGGAGCTGGTGTCCCCATGATGAACCAATTAGTGTTTCTAGGGTACAAAATTAAATGTTCCCTGATAAAAATATTCAATACAATAAAGTCCATCGATAATATCCAGAAAACACAAACACAGAGGCTTTCACAATATTTCGGATTGAGTTTGCCAAAACACAACCGGATATTTCTGATTTCATCCAGTCATATCCGGACAAACTGGTGTGGAATTCGTATGCAATGGTCCAAGAAAATCACAGTAAAAATTGTTTTGGAGAAAAGCAAAGTCTTTTCGTTAGGGAAGTGCATAAAATGTCATCGATACAAACAGAAATATCAAGTATTTATGCCGCAGTTCCTCTAGCTTTGTCTCTAGAACATATGAATGTGTAGAGCAGGTGTCCCCATGTGGAACCAATTAGTGTTTTACGGTACAAAATTAAATGTTCCCTGATAAAAACATTCGAAACCATAAAGTCCATCGATAATATCCAGACAACACAAACACAGAGGCCTTCACAATATTTCGGATTGAGTTAGTCAAAACACAACCGGATATTTCTGGTTTCATCCAGTCATATCCGGACAAAGTGGTGTGGAATTCGTATGCAATGGACCGAGAAAATCACAGTACAAATGGTTTTGGGGAAAAGCAAAGCCTTTTCCTTAGGCAAGTGCATATAATGTCATCTATACAAACAGAAATATCATGTTTGTTTGCCGCAGTTCCTCTAGCTTTCTCACTAGAAAATACCAAGTGAGGAGCTGGTGTACCCATGATGAACCAATTAGTGTTTCAATGGTACAAAATGTAATGTTCCCTGATAAAAACATTCAATACAATAAAGTCCATCGATAATATCCAGAAAACACAAACACAGAATCTTTCACAATATTTCGGATTGAGTTAGCCAAAACACAACCGGATATTTCTGGTTTCACCAGTTATATCCGGACAAACTGGTGTGGAATTCATATGCAATGGACCGAGAAAATCACAGTACAAATGGTTTTGGGGAAAAACAAAGTCTTTTCGTTAGGCAAGTGCATAAAAAGTCATCTCTACAAACAGAAACATAATGTTTGCCGCAGTTCCTCTAGCTTTCTCCCTAAGAAATACGAATGTGTAGAGCTGGTGTCTCCATGTGGAACCAATTAGTGATTCCAAGCACAAAATTAAATGTTCCCTGATAACAAACATTCAAAACAATAAAGTCCCTGGATAATATCAAGTAAACACAAACACAGAGGCTGTAGCAATATCTGGGATTGAGTTAGCCAAAACACAACTGCATATTTTTGTTTTCATCCATTCATATCCGGATACACTGCTGTGGAATTCATATGCAATGGACCGAGAAAATCAGAGTACAAATGGTTTTGGAATAAAGCAACGTCTTTTCATTAGGCAAATGCATAAAATGTCATCGATAGAAACAGAAATATCATGTTTGTTTGCCGCAATTCCTCTAGCTTACTCCCTAGCAAATACGAATGTGTAGAGCTGGTGTCTCCATGTGGAACCAATTAGTGCTTCCAAGCACAAAATTAAATGTTCCCTGATAAAAAAATTCAAAAGAATAAAATCCGTGGATAATATCAGGAATAGACAAACAAAAAGGCTGTAGCAATATCTGGTATTGAGTTATCCAAAAAAAACCGGAGATTTCCGGTTCCTTCCCGTCATATCCCGACAAACTGGTGTGGAATGCGTATGCAATGGACCGAGAACATCACAGTAAAAATGGTTTTGGATAAAAGCAAAGTCTTTTCGTTAGGAAACTGAATAAAATGTCATCTATACAAACAGAAATATCATGTTTGTTTGCAGCAGTTCCTCTAGCTTTCTAACTACAAAATACGAATATGTAGAGCTGAGGTCTCCAGGTGGAATCAATTACTGTATCCAAGCTCAAAATAAACTATTAGCCAATAAAAAACATTGAAAACAATAAATTCCATCGATAATATCCAGAAAATACAAACACAGAGGCTTTCACAATATTTCAGATTGAGTTAGCCAAAACACAACAGGATATTTCTGGTTTCATCCAGTCATATCCGGAAAAGTGGTGTGGAATTCGTATGCATTGGACCGAGAAAATAACAGTACAATTGGTTTTGGGGAAAAGCAAAGTCTTTCCGTTAGGCAAGTGCATAAAATGTCATCGATACAAACAGAAATATCATGTTTGTTTGCCGCAGTTCCTCTAGCTTTCTCCCTAGAAAAAACGAATGTGTATAGATGGTGTCCCCATGATGAACCAATTAGTGTTTGAACAGTACAAAATTAAATGTTCCCTGATAAAAACATTCATAACAAGAAAGTCCATCGTTAATATCCAGAAAACACAAACACAGAGGCTTTCACAATATTTTGGATTTACTTAGCCAAAACACAACCGGATATTTCTGGTTTCATCCAGTCATATCCGGACAAATCATTTGGAATACATATGGAATGGACAGAGAAAATCACAGTAAAAATGGTTATGGAGAAAAGCAAAGTCTTTTCATTAGGCAAGTGCATAAAATGTCATCTATACAAACAGAAATATCATGTGTGTTTGCCACAGTTCCTCTAGCTTTCTCCCTAGAAAATATGACTGTGTAGAGCTGGTGTCTCCGTGTTGAACCAATTACTGTTTCCAAGCACTAAATTAAATGTTCCCTGATTAAAAACATTCAAAACAATCAAGTCCATGGATAATATCAGGAATACACAAACACAGAGTCTGTAGCAATATCTGGGATTGAGTTAGCCAAAACAAAACCGGATATTTCTGGTTTCATCCAGTCGTATCCGGACAGGGTGGTGCGGAATTCGTATGCAATGGACCGAGAAAATCACAGTACAAATGGTTTTGGAGAAAAGCAAAGTCTTTTCTTTAGGCAAGTGCATAAAATGTCATCGATACAAACAGAAATATCATGTTTGTTTGCCGCAGTTCCTCGAGCTTTCTCCCTAGAAAATACGAATGTCTGGAGCTGGTGTCCCCATGATGAACCAATTAGTGTTTATATGGTACTTAATGTAATGTTCCCTGATAAAAACAC